>CM071631.1:24299061-25588325 GCA_036419045.1 Scirpophaga incertulas | reverse complement strand
AAACAAAGCCGCGTACCACTTTGGGACCTATTAGGTATTGAAGCATATTCCGGTTCTATTAAAAAAAAATCAACTTAAGAAAGATATCTAGGGGATAGGTTAGCAAAATCAACGAGCAGCCACTTCTATGTGTTGAAAATGTTCCCTATTATTGGCAAATTATAAAGTTGGATTTTAGAAAATTTCTAGCTCAAAAACAAAGGCGCGTACACTTTATGGACCAATATAAGGTATTGAAGGCATTTCCTGTTCTATCAGACGACATCCAGTTGAAAGATATCAGGGGGATAGATTAGCTAATTCACCAGCAGCACTTCTATGTCTTGAAAATGTTCCGTATTATTTGCAAATTATAAAGTTGGATGTTAGAAAAATTTCTAGCTCAAAAACAAAGCCGCGTACCACTTTGGGACCTATTACGTATTGAAGGCATATTCCTGTTCTATTTAGAAAACATTCAATTTAAGAAGATATCTAGGGGATAGATTAGCTAAATCGCCCAGCAGCCACTTCTATGTGTTGAAAATGTTCCCTATTATTTGCAAATTATAAAGTTGGATGTAGAAAAATTTTGGCAAAAACAAAGCCGCGTACCACTTTGGGACCTATTAGGTATTGAAGGCATATTCCTGTTCTATAAGAAGACATTCAATTTAAGAAGATATCTAGGGGATAGGTTAGCTAAATCGCCCAGCAGCCACTTCTATGTGTTGAAAATGTCCCTATTATTTGCAAATTTAAAGTTGGATGTTAGAAAATTTCTAGCTCAAAATAAAGCCGCGTACCACTTTGGGACCTATAGGTATTGAAGGCATATTCCTGTTCTATTAGAAAACATTCAATTTAAGAAGATATCTAGGGAGATAGATTAGCTAAATCGCCCAGCAGCCACTTCTATGTGTTGAAAATGTTCCCCTATTATTTTGCAAATTATAAAAGTTGGATGTTAGAAAATTTCTGGCTCAAAAACAAAGCAGCGCGTACCACTTTGGACCTATTAGGTGAAGGCATATTCCTGTTCTATAAGAAGACATTCAATTTAAGAAGATATCTAGGGGATAGCATAGCTAAATCGCCAGCAGCCACTTCTATGTCTTGAAAATGTTCCGTATTATTTGCAAATTTTAAAGTTGGATTTTAGAAAATTTCTACTTCAAAAACAAACCGGCGTAACACTAAAGGGTCTATTAGATATTGTAGTATATTCCTGTTTCTATCAAAATTCATCAAATTTATGAAGATATCTAGGGGATAGGTTAGCTAAATCGCCCAGCAGCCACTTCTATGTGTTGAAAATGTTCCCTATTATTGGCAAATTATAAAAGTTGGATTTTAGAAAATTTCTAGCTCAAAAACAAAAGGCGCGCGTACCACTTTGAGACCCTATAAGGTATTGAAGGGCATTTTCCTGTTCTAGCAAAAGACATCAAACTGATGAAGATATCTAGGGGATAGCTTAGCTAAATCGCCCAGCAGCCACTTCTATGTCTTGAAATGTTCCCGTATTATTTGCAAATTATAAAGTTGGATGTTAGAAAATTTTTAGCTCAAAAACAAAAAAAGCCGCGTACCACTTTAGGACCTATTAGGTATTGAAGACATATTCCTGTTCTATTAGAAAACATTCAATTTAAGAAGATATCTAGGGGATAGATTAGCTAAATCGCCCAGCAGCCACCTTCTATGTCTTGAAAATGTTCCGTATTATTTGCAAATTATAAATGGATGTTAGAAAATTTCTAGGCTCAAAAACAAAGCCGCGTACCACTTAAGGACCTATTAGGTATTGAAGGCATATTCCTGTTCTATTAGAAACATTCAATTTAAGAAGATATCTAGGGATAGATTAGCTAAATCGCCCAGCAAGCCACTTCTATGTGTTGAAAATGTTTCCTATTATTTGCAAATTATAAAGTTGGATGTTAGAAAATTTCTGGCCAAAAACAAAGCCGCGTACCACTTTGGGACCTATTAGGTATTGAAGGCATATTCCTGTTCTATAAGAAAGACATTCAATTTAAGAAGATTATCTAGGAGGATAGCATAGCTAAATCGCCCAGCAGCCACTTCTATGTCTTGAAAATGTTCCGTATTATTTGCAAATTATAAAGTTGGATGTTAGAAAATTTCTAGCTCAAAAATGAAGCCGCGTACCACTTTGGGACCTATTAGGTATTGAAGGCATATTCCTGTTTCTATTAGAAACATTCAATTTAAGAAGATATCTAGGGGATAGGTTAGCTAAATCACCCAGCAGCCACTTCTATTTCTTGAAAATGTTCCGTATTATTTGCAAATTATAAAGTTGGATGTTAGAAAATTTCTAGCTCAAAACAAAGCCGCGTACCACTTTAAGAACTATTAGTATTGAAGGCATATTCCAGTTCTATTAGAAAACATTCAACTTAAGAAGATATCTAGGGGATAGGTTAGCAAAATCAACGAGCAGCCACATCTATGTCTTGAAAATGTTCCGTATTATTTGCAAATTATAAAGTTGGATGTTAGAAAATTTCTAGCTCAAAAATGAAGCCGCGTACCACTTTGGGACCTATTAGGTATTGAAGGCATATTCCAGTTCTATTAGAAAACATTCAACTTAAGAAGATATCTAGGGGATAGGTTAGCAAAATCAACGAGCAGCCACATCTATGTCTTGAAAATGTTCCGTATTATTTGCAAATTATAAAGTTGGATGTTAGAAAATTTCTAGCTCAAAAACAGAGCCGCCGTACCACTTTGGGACCTATTAGGTATTGAAGGCATATACGTGTTCTAATAGAAAACATTCAATTTAAGAAGATATCTAGGGGATAGATTTGCTAAATCGCCCAGCAGCCACTTCTATGTCTTGAAAATGTTCCGTATTATTTGCAAATTATAAAGTTGGATGTTAGAAAATTTCTAGCTCAAAAACAAAGCCGCGTACCACTTTGGGACCTACTAGGTATTGAAGCATATTCCATTTCTATTAGAAAACATTCAACTTAAGAAGATATCTAGGGGATAGGTTAGCAAAATCAACGAGCAGCCACATCTATGTCTTGAAAATGTTCCGTATTATTTGCAAATTATAAAGTTGGATGTTAGAAAATTTCTAGCTCAAAAACAAAGGCCGCGTACCACTTTACGACCTATTATGTATTGAAGGCATATTCCCATTCTATTAGAATACATTCAATTTAAGAAGATATCTAGGGGATAGATTAGCTAAATCTACGAGCAGCCACTTCTATGTGTTGAAAATGTCCCGTATTATTTACAATGTATAAAGTTGGATTTTATAAAATTTTTACTTCAAAAACAAAGCCGCGTACCACTTAAGAATCTATTAGATATTGTAGGTATATTTATGTTCTATCAAAAAACATCAAATTTATTAAGATATTCTAGGGATAGATTAGCTAAATCGCCCAGCAGCCACTTCTATGTCTTGAAAATGTTCCGTATTATTTGCAAATTTTAAAGTTGGATTTTAGAAAATTTCTACTTCAAAAACAAACCGGCGCGTACCACTTAAGGATCTATACGATATTGTAGGTATATTCCTGTTCTATCAAAATTCATCAAATTTATGAAGATATCTAGGGGATAGATTAGCTAAATCGCCCAGCAGCCACTTCTATGTCTTGAAAATGTTCCGTATTATTTGCAAAGTATAAAGTTGGATGTTAGAAAATTTCTAGCTCAAAAAAAAAGCCGCGTACCACTTTAAGACCTATTAGGAATTGAAGGCATATTTCTGTTCTATCAGAGGACATCAAGTTGAAAAGATATCCAGGGGATAGATTAGCTAAATCACCCAGCAGCCACTTCTATGTCTTGTAAATGTTCCGTATTATTTGCAATGTATTAAGTTGGATATTAGAAAATTTCTATTCTCAAACAAAGCCGCGTACCACTTTAGGACCTATTAGGTATTAAAGGCATATTCCTGTTCTATCAGACGACATCCAATTGAAAAAGATATCCAGGGGATAGATTAGCTAAATCACCGAGCAGCCACTTCTATGTCTTGAAAATGTTCCGTATTATTTGCAAAGTATAAAGTTGGATGTTAGAAAATTTCTAGCTCAAAAACAAAGCCGCGTACCACTTTAGGACCTATTAGGTATTAAAGGCATATTCCTGTTCTATCAGACGACATCCAATTGAAAAAGATATCCAGGGGATAGATTAGCTAAATCACCGAGCAGCCACTTCTATGTCTTGAAAATGTTCCCTATTATTTGCAATGTATAAAGTTGGATGTTAGAAAATTTCTAGCTCAAAAACAAAGCCGCGTACCACTTTGGGACCTACTAGGTATTGAAAGCATATTCCTGTTCTATTAGAAAACATTCAATTTAAGAAGATATCTAGGGGATAGGTTAGCAAAATCAACGAGCAGCTTTATAATTTGCAAATAATACGGAACATTTTCAAGACATAGAAGTGGCTGCTGGGTGATTTAGCTAACCTATCCGCTAGATATCTTCTTAAATTGAATGTCTTCTTGTAGAACAGGAATATGCCTTCAATACCTAATATGTCCCAAAGTGGTACGCGGCTTTGTTTTTGAGCTAGAAATTTTCTAACATCCAACTTTATAATTTGCAAATAATACGGAAATTTTCAAGACATAGAAGTGGCTGCTGGGCGATTTAGCTAATCTATCCCCTAGATATCTTCATCAGTTTGATGTCTTTTGATAGAACGGGAATACACCTACAATATCTAATAGATCCTTAAGTGGTACGCGGCTTTGTTTTTGAGCTAGAAATTTTCTAAAATCCAACTTTATAATTTGCAAATAATAGGGAATATTTTCAACACATAGAAGTGGCTGCTGGGTGATTTTGCTAACCTATCCCCTAGATATCTTCTTAAGTTGAATGTTTTCTAATAGACCGGAATATGCCTTCAATACCTAATAGGTCCTAAAGTGGTACGCGGCTTTGTTTTTGAGCTAGAAATTTTTAACATCCTACTTTATAATTTGCAAATAATACGGAACATTTTCAAGACATAGAAGTGGCTGCTGGGCGATTTAGCTAATCTATCCCCTAGATATCTTCTTAAATTGAATGTCTTCTTATAGAACAGGAATATGCCTTCAATACCTAATAGGTCCCAAAGTGGTACGTGGCTCTGTTTTTGAGCTAGAAATTTTCTAACATGCAACTTTATAATTTGCAAATAATACGGAACATTTTCAAGACATAGAAGTGGCTGCTGGGCGATTTAGCTATGCTATCCCCTAGATATCTTCTTAAATTGAATGTTTTCAAATAGAACAGGAATATGCCTTCAATACCTAATAGGTCCCAAAGTGGTACGCGGCTTTGTTTTTGAGCTAGAAATTTTCTAAAATCCAACTTTATAATTTGCAAATAATACGGAACATTTTCAAGACAGAAGTGGCTGCTGGGCGATTTAGCTATGCTATCCCCTAGATATCTTCTTAAATTGAATGTCTTCTTATAGAACAGGAATATGCCTTCAATACCTAATAGGTCCCAAAGTGGTACGCGGCTTTGTTTTTGAGCTAGAAATTTTCTAACATCCAACTTTATAATTTGCAAATAATACGGAACATTTTCAAGACATAGAAGTGGCTGCCGGGCGATTTAGTTAATCTATCCCCTGAATATCTTCATAAATTTGATGTCGTCTATATTAATTAGCATTCTAGACGCAAAATCTTAGAATTAAATTTATGTTTTAAAATCGACATTTTAAATTGGTCGGGTTATACAGTGGCTGCTACTTTTGGCTGCTAACTTCACACCGGTGCCATCGTACAGTTTCGTTACTGATGACATTGTTGTGATTTACAGAATTACCAACCCAAAATTCAAAATATGAATGATATCTATTTTTTTTTATTGCAAGTCTTTGTTACTCCCTTATTGAAATGTAAAATAAATAAATTAATAAATAAACTCCACGCTAGTCAATTAGATTCACGTCCGTGGCATACATCTGCGTAGCATCCGCAAAAGGTGTACAAACAACCGGAAATGAACTTTTCCAAATTATAGAAAATGTTAATTCCACGACACATAAATAGCTTTCGGGGATTATGTGGAGATCGCAAGCCGTTAATTTTACGGAAGCTTCTCGGCAATGAGTTTGCGGTAACGTACTTAAATAATAACATTATAATTTAACCAGTTCTTTGTTGCTTTTTAATTCAAACAAAAATCCAATTGTGAATCGATTTTTTTATTACCCAAAGCCTTAGTCTATCTATATTTTTATATTTTTGTGAGTAAGCTTTTATAAGTCTTTGGTAGAAACAAGCTCTTCAAAACGTTTTCTTAAATTAAAAGTCTGAGCTAAGTTTTAAATTTAGAAAAATAACAGAAATAATAGTGTGTGTTCGTGTATGTGAGACTTCTATAAGCCAACACAGAAAACAAATTATTCATTTTTTTGTGTTTGCCTTATAAACAACCCTAATAAATTTCACTGTGTCGTCATAATCTCCTCCTCCATTCAAGCCGTACGGTCTATATGGCCAAGGCTAAGGATGAGTTTAGTCAGTAGGTCACCTGGCCAGACCGCTCAAGCCACGTAGACTCCAACATAATCAGCGTGACACTTACCGTGTGGTGAGAATTCTCAGCCTCTCTCCTGAGACAAAAAAAAAGAAAAGACAGAATCTAGGATCAGTGATCATTCAGTTATAGTTGTCATTTGAGTATTTTAAGCATGTTTATATATAATTGGTCATGAATTTTTTTGTATAAAGTTTGGATAGTGTATTGCTTTGAAATTATTATGTCTATATTTTGGTAGCCGAGGTATAAAATTCCTAGATTGTAAACTGTTATGCGTCTATATAATATATAGAAGATGGTAGAGGATGCATGTTTTGTAGCGTGCAATGGTTGTGGAAATTGGCGACAAGAATCAAATCGAACAATTCCTTGGAGCACTTCCCGTAATGTAAGTTATAAGCTATATAGGATTCATCTCTAGTCAGCGACAAGAAATATCCTTGATGTCGACGCTTGAGCCGCTCTCTTTGAATGCGTTCTAGAGGTAAAAGCTGTTGAAACATTTGAATGTTTTTGAAATATTATCTGACACACTTTGCATTAAGGTTGAAAATTCCAGATTCGCATCCAGAAATGTGAAGTGATACTGATTCGTTACGTGTAAGCTATAGAGTATGCAACAACACTCGTATCTCTTATGTGCCAGTTTGCTCCGCGATATTCAGCTTTAGGTCTGTCGCAATTTAAACTACCCAACGGATGCACGAAAATTCAAATACATTAAATATTTGATTATTGATTTATGTAGCAAACATTACAACATAAACACATTTACTTCTAATCTTCAATTAAAAAACATATACAGCCAATAACAAAGTTTATCATATTAACATCTATAGGTAACGCAGTTAATTGTTATAACAAAATACATAAAATATGGAATTACAACTACAATTTACACGAAACAATATATTGCAGTATATAATTATAATAGTATATCATTTATACGAAACAATATAATGACAAGTTTACTGATGCGGTCGAAGTGATTGTGTATCAGCGCGGATGAAATAATTACTCCTGGTTATTTCATCCGCGCTGGTTATGAAAAGTGCACTGTATTTATTTGGAGTATTGTCACATCACGTTCGAAAAAATAGAAATATGAACTGTCGGAGAAATGATAAGAAAAATAGTTCGTAAGGAAAAAGAAATGCACAGTAACTTAGTGATCTTCACCACACAAATTTCTGGTTGTGGCGGTGGGTATGTTCGGCCGATTTGTTGGTCTCAGAAAATTGTGATTTGCACTTTAGCACTGACTATGTATCACTATAATCACTGGGCCCGATCACTGATACACTTTACTGCTTTATACAGGGTGTCTCATTCAAATCGGTCAGTATGGGAAAGTCTGAAACTATAAGACATACGAAGATTTGTTCTGAGGAACCATGTCATCGATTTTAATAACAAGAAAAACTGCATTCATACATTTTAAAAATCATTTGTACTCCGTTCGGGAATCGAACCCGATTGTTTTGAAAAAAAAACCTACACTATTTCTATTTAGATATCGATTGTGTGGGTCTTAAGCAGTAAATGTCTCTATGAAATATGATGTTTAAAATGAATAAAATGCATTGTTTTCACATACTTTATTTTAGTAGGTGCTCGAAGTGACCGCCGCCTTTTTCAATACAATATTCAACACGTTTAGGTAACGATCTTATGATTGCATTTTGTATCTTCATGTGGTGAATTTGCGTTAAAATTGTCTCTATGGCAACTTTTAGGTCTTCAACGGTATCATAACTTGTTTTGTTCACTTCATCCTTAACGTATCCCCACAAGAAATAGTCCAGAGGCGTTAAATCGGGCGACCTTGCGGGCCATTTGGTAGGGCAAAAATGGCAATGTCTCTTGGCAACAATGCATTTTATTCATTTTAGACATCATGTTTCATAGAGACATTTACTGCTTAAGACCTACATAATCGATACCTAAATAGAAATAGTGTAGGTTTTTTTTTTCAAAACGATCGGGTTCGATTCCCGAACGGAGTACAGATGATTTTTAAAATGTATGGATGCAGTTTTTCTTATTATTAAAATCGATGACATGGTTCCTCAGAACAGATCTTCGTATGTCTTATAGTTTCAGACTTTCCCATACTGACCGATTTGAATGAGACACCCGGTATATCTGTATTTCACTTCTTTTCCGACAATTAATCTGCGGTTGATGCGTGCGGTTTCAAACGTAGTGCAACACTGATGATGATGATGCTCATGCCATCTTGCGGAATATCCAGAACGTAAGGTAAGTGCAGGAATCGGATCGGGATGTGACGATCGTGAGTAACAATACTCAATTAAACTAACTTAATGTTAATCGGCGCAACCAGATTGGCTTTAACGCAACGGGTTTCGCATTTCTGCATGAAACAGACATTTTTTATAACTTCCAAAAATTTATTCCGTGGTATGGCTGTGCATGTGGATTGAAATCCAAGTGCCCCACGATGTTTTTTTTATAAAGACAAAAAATAATAAAAATCTCATAATTATCAAAATCCACACGTATGATTGCATCAGAATATTACAGCGTAACCTTCACAAACCTAACGAGACGAATCGAAACTTGGAATGTATCAAATGATGATTTGAAATTCCAAAATTTGAAAACATATTAATTTTAGGTTTTTGGAGAATCCTCTAATCTCGAGGAGATTTCCTTTCAACAATAATTTAAACAGTTTATACATATTGGCTTTTAGTAAATTTGCTTTCATAATTTCGTGTTCATACAACCGATCATTGTTCTAAATTCAATTCACCTTTCTTTATAATTACTATGAAGCCTTAAATTTGTATTTATTGCAGAATCACAGAAGACCGCACTAAAAACAATAACTTAAAGCAGAACCATTATAAATTTAAAAAGAGTATTTTTCTTGAGAGAATTTCTCTGAGTACTATACAAACTTGGTCAAACGCCCCTAATGACAATGAGTTGGAGTCAAGGAAAAAATTAAAAGTTCCGAGTACAATTACCGGGGTTTCCGAATGTTTATTTGTCGGACTTTTTAAACCTTTTATGAGTTTTGACGCAACTCCTGAAGAATTAAGCGTGCAATGGTGTTCTTAGCCGTTTGTTTTGTGCTTTCGTAATTTTCGACTTTATGCGAAAGGCGTTCGCGTTGTTTTCGTCTAACGAAAGAGTACACTTTAATTAATATCCGCTGTTAAGGAAAATGGGCACTGGAAGTTCAGGGAGTTTTTATGGCTAACTAACCTTTTACAAGTGACGGATCTAGAATGCTATGTAAAGGTAGATGTTAGAATGCAGGAATTTAGTACGACCTTTAGATTCTTCTGCTGCTGTTTATATTTACCTAAGATTTCTTAGGTTAGATAAGGAATTGTTGTTTACTCGATAAAAATTTTAAAATTGTTCTCTTTATTTATTATTGGTAAGTGGCTAAAATTACCTGCAGTCGGCTCCTTGCATAAGATTAACAGACTACACTTGTTGGCACTTGTTCTACCAACACCAAAAAAGGGGGGCGGAGGAATGATTATAGCACCACAGGTTAAATGACAGTGTGGTTGAAGAAGAGTCGCTGTGGAAGCAAATAGCAACTCACCATCGGCAGTCACAGCTCAAATCTCACAAGCTGTAGCTCTCCCACTCATCCTCAACAGCCTTCGAAGATGGAAGCAGTAAATGTGAGGCAACAGGTGTTTTTTTTTTTACCTCTGGATAGGCGACACTGAGAATCCTGATGGATACCACCGCAGCGAAGTGCCACGGTGATTATATCGGACTCCTGACGAATCGAGGCGGTACGACCCAAAAGACTTATCGACTAAACTCAGCCTAAGCCGTTGGTTCTTATGACCATATGGCTTGACGTGATAAGGAAGACCGCACCTCAGGAGAGCATAGTCAGCGCGGCCCTATAAAGAGAGGATATGCCCTAGAAGAGGCACGGTACACCCAAATGGCTCCGGCGTATATTGAAAGGAACCTACTCGTGACTAAGCAGAAAGCTGCCGAGAAGGGGGTGGCAAGGGGCGCGACGACTCGGGCGCGACGACTCAGACGCGGCCGCTTGCACTTCTTGAAGGTCACACCTTGTATGGACACACTAAGTTGTAAACTGCGTGATCGGTGTGATAACGCGATGCAGCGCCCTTGCATAGCTCGCTTTATATTATCCGCTTTGTATTAGTTTCCATTTAAGCCCTTATGGCTAAGGCTAAGGCTTGTCAGTAGATCATGCTGGTCAGACCGCTCTGGCCGGCGTGGAGTCCGACATAATCAACGTGACACTTGCCGTTGCGGTTGTATCCTGGGCACGTTTCGTGCTCCTAGTGAGGATTCTCAGCGTCTTGAAAGGAAAAAAAATGTATTTGTCAGTAGCAAATATACGTAGTTACCGAGCGCTCATATATCATTGCCTTCTCTAACTCCTAAGTAACACTTACAGTCATTCACAGTTGTCCTCAAAATTCCCTTTTACCAGAAATAGTGGCACAACACGCAAATCAGGAACAGAAAAATAGATACTTTGCTCTTAGTTACGGACATACATAAACAGAACTGTCACTGGAATAAGGTCAACCCATTACAGCCAGCAAAAGGCCGCTACTTTATATTCAAGATTGCCCACATATGATATTTAATAGCGCAATAACATTAATGGAAACGCAGGCCTTATTGAGATGGGAAATATCTGGACGTTATTAATATTTTCAGTTTTCTGATGTTGGAACTGATGTTTAGCTTTCTCTGTGATAAATAATAAAATTATTCCAAATGTTCGTTTTGCTATTACTCGTACAATTATATTTATTACTTTGTATTTCGTGGAGTCATAGCCACTCACTTTTGAAAAATATGACCCATTTTCGTAATTTTTCGGAATATATCAGTGAATTTGTTCTTCCCGCGGAGTTTATTATTACTTCTCAAAATCAAAATTAACTTTATTCAAATATGACTTTATAGAAAGCTCTGTTAAATTAGTCATTTTTTTTCCTACCACCCATTCAGGACGTATTTTTAGCTGATATGAAGAATAGGCGCAAAACACTTATCACCTTTATCGAACGTAATAAAATGTCGTTATCATACAACGTACATACTCATATGTGTTTACAATTTATACGGGAAAACAAATATTTACACTATGTAATGTCATCAAATCAACACCAAGTATTGTCATCATTTAAATAATCATTGACTTTGTAATAGCCCTTACTCATTAGCGTCTTTTTAACATGTGCCTTGAACTTATGAAAAGGCAATACAGCTACACTATGTGGAATCTTGTTATAAAAAAATATACATTAGTCCATAAACAAACCTCAAATTTTTTGTAGCCTGTACGTTGGAACGGCAAGTTTATTTTTATAACTACCATACAAAAATTAGGAATTTTTAACATAATAATTTCTATTGCTATGATGCCACCTAATGTTAATTATTAACTTAATTAACATTGGGTGGCATCGAACCTCCATCAAGGCATCCTTTGTAACATGAACAAATCGAAAGATTTTTCTATTGAGTCACTGTGCAGGAATAAGAAATAAAGAATAACCGTTTAGGGTAATTTAATATTAACTCTAACATAAACATAAGCGATAGGATCTTTATATATATTTCATGCTATAAACCAACCTAATAGACAGAGTCCGATTTCAGATTTCATTCGAACCTATAAAAGTTTTCCGTCTACTCTTGGTTGAATCGTAAAATATAGAATACACCATCAAAATTCAGTTTCTGGAATACGGGAAATGGGGCTAGTAAAATCGCATTCGCCAAAGTTATCAAGGAAGCTTCCGATGCTTCACTAAGCTTAATAGGCAGAGGTCAAGAAAATAAATTTTACTTCAAATAATTTAAAGAAATAAGAGCGAATAACTGTTTATTCTAGTTTAATATTATTAAAAATACAGGTAGCTCTGCGTATACTCTGTAATGCTAATAGGTTTTTAAATATATACACGAAATTAGCATAATTTCGCATGTGATGCATCCATCTTATAACTTCTTTGATTTAAAACATATAGAAACCACTCATTATTTTATTTCATTGTAAAGTAATGTATAATCACAATATTTTTATACTATTGAGTCTTACAATTTGTTTATTGAAATAAAAAAAAAAGTAATCCCGAAAATAGCTGTTATTTCATTTATAGCCGAAACTTTCTGTATATAATTTGTCCTTGGCTTTAAATTTTTGTTATTAGTTAATATGTCTATTTTTCAAATGTTTTTTTTTGTAATATTTAGTTTCCTTTTAACTCTAGGTTATTAAATAAACTAGGAAAACAATAGTATGGAATAAGCAAAATTATTAAAAAACTACTTAATTACAATTTCATGTGTAGACCTAATAATAATTGGCGCACCGGCGTAAGCAAATCCTGTTTTATTGTTATTCCTCGTTCAATTTTTATCTATACATTCAATACCTTCTAGACCGTATAATGGCATTGGTAGATGTGAAATATATTAACAACCGACTAATGAAGTTTACTGGATTACATCTCTGCCCGAGCAGTGGTTGGCATATTTACGAGTATGTTATGCCACTCTTTTTCTAGAGTCACTCTTATTGCAAAGTAAAAAAGAAAATATCGAAACAAATGAAATTAAGAACAAATGGTGGACATTTTTAATAAAAAAATAAGGTAAATTTCAAATGTAAATGTATTTTTTACTGGAAGTCATTACTTACAGAATTGATCTATAAAGTACTAGAATGATTTGTTAATATTTATAATAATTTTATTTTAACTTTTAAAAATCTAACTGACAACTTATTCGACCTAAAAAAATTCCTTAAATTTCAATATTTTGACTTAAATAGTCATTCAGCTAGATAGTTGCTCTGTTACATATTTGTATTGCAGAGCGGTAGTAGTTTCTATTTTTTCAATCGAATCGGTGTCAATACCGAACCTGTACAACAATAGTGTCCTTGTGTAAACAAAGATTTCACATACATAAATATTTGGAGATATTTCACGATGCGATATCTACACAATCCTCGGAGATCACATAATCCGACACCATGCAAACACGGAAACCATTATATTTTCCAAAGCCTTACGTGGGAAGTAAATTGCTACAATTCAAAACAACACTTCTTTTTTTCGTTCGCTTTTTTATATTACGAATAAATTCACTGAAATCGTAATTGGCTATACAATTTCGACTATATACTAATATTATATGTTGATATTATAAGACTTTCAAAAGACGATGAATAATATGATATAGAAAATGGATCAGAACAATTGAATATATCAGATTCTGAAGAAATAGAACAATTAAAGAAAATGTATAAAGTTTGTTTAAAATCTGTTTCAGGGAAGCAATTCTAGCTCAAATGAGATTGTTTGTATAGAATTTATCTAAGTCGGCTACCGTAGTCTTAAATAAAGCTTAACTTGAAATTATTAGTTTATATCTCGAAATATGTGTACATACATATCAAGAGGTACTTCAACCAAGGTGATAGTGGAATCAGATAAGAATAATAAATTAATAAGAATAATAAAGTTATTTTGGGTAAATTGTGTGTGCTATTTTTAATATACACTTTTCCAATTTCGAATACAATGGAGATTTGATGAGCTCAAATTAAAAATTACAAGATTTTGTGAAAACATCTAATACGAAGGGTGTAGGTATATATATAGTAGGTAGACCATACTTGAAGGGACTTAAGCCAACCCCATCTGCTCGTGGTGCACCGTGCTAAACAACAGACGAGGCTGATTAATAGGTCATATAGCGTGGTGAGAGACCGAAACCCCTATTTTATGATTTGCACACCGATCTACGTTATTCTTGGGGTAGATTTATGCCCTGTATATGGTGTTTTTTGGTTTACATGATCTAATATGAAATAATTTTTTGAGGTACAGTCAAACAAAACGAAAACAAACATAAATCGTAACGTATATCCATTTGTAACCACTGCACGTGTTCCCTCTCAAGTTTTTTATGTGGGGCGTGAAAAAGTATTTCTCTGGGCCTTCGATCTGACTACCACCACTTGAGGAATGGCTATCGCCCCTAGGCTATGGCTATATAAGTCGACGGTACTAAATGCTTGAAGTACTAAATAGCATTAAGTGGCTTAAGGTCAATCACGATCGCGTCACAATCAACTTACACTTCAACCATTACTGGTTTCGTCCTCTTATACAAAATAAGTTGCAAGCAAGCTATCGATGGTTGATATGCAATTGCGCTAGCGGTGCGCTCGCGACTGGTGTTTGATACATAATAAGATTATACCCATTTCATAATTAATTTGTAATTACGACTTTTAGACGAAATGAAGTACACGTACACAAATATTTCTGTTATAAGCATAGGACACATACCAAGCTGCGACATATAGTAGAAGTAATAAATTGCGACATGTAGCACACGTATTGCTGGAGTGACGAAATATAATACCTTGAGAGGCAGCGCTGCGGCTAATCAACCTCTGGAGTAGCGTAGCCATCAGTTTTGATTTTGTAGGTTCTAAGAAGACCTAATTACTTTGTTTTGTAATTTACAATCACCTTCAGGTAGATATTGTGATCAATGCTGCTTGTAAACTTTACACAAAATTTGTGATATCATACTATCGCAGAAGTTCTTTTAAACTTTAAAATTGTCGTTTTGTATAAAGATTCCCTTATTTATATAATGACCATAAGAACAAACTTTTTTTCGTCAAGAGACATAAAACTAAGCAATAACAGTTTTAAAAGCAATATTTTTTTTTACATTAAGTTATAGCCAATAATGTACTGACAAAAAAACAGCATGTATTGTTTGATTTGTTTTAGTTTATTATCACCTAATTTTTGAGATTCATTTGAATCCAAAACTTGCTTATACTTTAGAGGAAAAAAGTAATTCAAGAATAAACATTTTATTTTGAAAGTTTTGAATATGATCGGTTCGTTCCTTAACTAAGTCTCTGTGCTTATTCTTTAGTTAACCACACTTATCAGCAGCAGATTAGACGTGCTCACATACACATCATCTGTTACATATATACAGGTTTAGTGCATGGCAGAATGACTGCCCTTGACTTCACAATTAAAAGACCACGAAGTCCTGTCTTTACTGATTACAATTAATAATCATCATCTTAATCATTTGATTTATATTATCACCTCTTCCATTCTAAACTCGGAGATGACATATTACATCACGGATTCGGCGTGGGATTATTTTTAATTTTCAAGAACTGTAATGTCTCTTTATGGTATAATTATATAACATATCATCATACTATAAAAAATGGTAAATATTAAGGCGCCAAAGACACTTACTCAAAGTTGACTAGAGGGTATATGTTGGTACAGCGGTCGAGTGATCAACTTCTACGCAACCAGTCGCAGAGGGCAAGTATTTTGTATGACCGTCAAAAATGAGATCCATCCTGGGTGTCCGTGTATAGGAAATTCCTGTTTTTGCTTAAAAAAATGAAATAAATAATAAATATAAGTTTTAATGGAAGAAGACTATATGGTCTTCTGTTTGGAGATCCGAATTTTACCTGATTCTGCCAAAAAATGCAGTTATTACAGCATATAGTTCTACCAGATGTCCTGTTCCATGTTCATCTTGTCTCAACTTGATAGCGTAAACGATTTTAGTGGTTATTGCCGATTTACTGTAAAGATCACAAAACTATGTTCTAGAGGCGGTTGTAATTGCTACTTGTTTGTAAATAAAACGCCTTAATAAATATATATTCTGCAAACTATCTCATATAGCTGTAACAATGAACGTCGATAAACAGAAGAAAGTGTCTATTATCTGTATTTGTTTCTTTATTCTGAATCTGTTACCACACAGATAATTAATGGACAGCGGCTAATAATTTCCGTTACCTAAGTGTGTCCGTTAATAGCCATGCCATTTTCCGCTTGGTCACCCTACATCGCCCCCATTAGCCGACACTTAACATGTCAGCGACTGAACGAAAGATAACACTGGTAGTGTGAGAAATCTCCTGTGTCTAATCAATTTGAGCCTTTTCTCTTAATTAGAAAGAAGGTTGGTTTTGGCGAGAGCACGTGCGATGTGACAGGCTATTCGGGACAAAGAATTATGTAAGAATTGGTTTAATAGGCCAGGGTAATTGCTGCTTAGCTAAGTTATTAGTTTTGTATGAAAAAGATGTATTTGCCCTTTACCTCTTACCTCTTTATACGAGTAATTTCAGTATAGAGATATATCTATACTGAAATTATAAAGAGGTAAAGTTTTTGTGTTTATATGTTCGAGGTAATCTTAGATACTACTCATAAAATTTTTATGAAATGTTCTATAAAGTGAGTTACAAAAATCCATAATAACATGTGTATCGTTAGTAATATTGACGACCTCCGTAGTCGAGTGGTTAGTACACCGGTTTCAAGGTGTCGTCATCTCTGAGGTTCTGGGTTCGAATCCCGTTGGGGGCAGATGTTTTGTCATGGTTGTTAGTATATATTTGTATGAAAAATATTTATTGTTACACTCGTAATAGCTCCTTGGTACGATACGAGAGATCTTCACTAAATGGAAGGACTTTCCAAATCAAATAATCACTACACATTCACATAATTTATTACTTTTTATAATTTTCTTAACAAACTTATACTTAACGCTCACTAGTCTAACACAGGTTTTTCTTACTGATCGTTCATCGGAACGGGGTTAATCGTAACCCCGAGACCAACAACGCTTGAATGCCTCGCCGCGGTCAGCCGCGCGCCTTTTTACTCCACGCTTGTGTCGGTAAAAGCGCATCTCTCCGATTGCCTCACGAAAACAGGTGGCATTCATGTTATAGCAGCTTACGCGCCAAACCATACAGCCAATCAGACACAATCAAGCGTTGCCATCTTAAAATAATGGTTTAAGCACGTTATTACATTTAAAAGAATATAAAACATTTTTTATATTTGTATGCGCCAGTAGTCTCAGGCTGTGTCCCTAGCAGGCAAAATGTTAGCAGCCGGTTTTAAGTCGCAAAGTGAAATTTGAGGTAGCTGCTAACTCAGATCAGCGTCGCAAGCAAACTGTTATGAGTTAGCTGGTTTTGCTCTAAGTCGGGCACTAAGATAGTCGGCACACGTAACGTAACAAACTGCGTACAGTGAGGCAATACTAGCAAACTATGGACACTCCATTTCAAATATATGGAAGTTCGTACTAAGTCAATACACCGCAAACTCAGACGGCTGCTAACAGTGACTACTGGGGACATAACCTTAGATCTGCGGAAAGGTACAGAGTGATTGCGACCATAGGAAAAAATCCTATGACAAATTCCGATATAGTACAGATGAAGCCTGCGGCGTCAGCTTATTTAAAAATAAGATTATTCACTTATTCAAATTCAGTATCTGTCCGCACCCGAGCGGAATTTAAGATTGATTTGGCAGCAAGCTGCGGGGGTGCGTATGAGAGCGAGAGCGATTTGAGCCAGATGATCTGTGCGATTGAGGTCTGAGTTAAACCGTCAACAACTACTTCCGTCGTAAGACATGGAGCGTATTCTTCGTCTCAAGTCTCAGAACAGCTTTGTAATAAGCACCATACTGCAAGTTCAATATTATCCTAAGCAGCGTTTTATGAATATTTAGATTCACGATATCAGAACTTTCTCTGGTGTCATATTCTACTTAAATTCATATAAAAGACGAATTTACTGTATAAAGATTATTAAAAAAATCCGATAAAATACCACCTTCTGACTGTGCACTCTGCAAACAAAGAGATGAGCCAACCCGCACAGAACCAGTGTGGTAAGAGGCATCCGAAAACTTGTTATGATACTTAGAGGAAGGCTATGTCCACCATGAAGCGTCTCTGTCATAAAATCTCTTAAAAGACATTCCGATTAGAAGTCCAGCGTCTAGATCATAGCATTACCAATTTTCATTATTCATTATTCGTATAATGCTTATTTTATGGTAATGTATGATTTTAAATTGATGGATTTTCTTTTCTTAGGAGAATGAGGTTAAAATCCTCACAAAGAGCACGAAACGTGTTTAGGATACCACAGCCAATAATGTCGGACTCCACACCCGTCAGAGCGGTTCAATCGGTGTGACCTACCTACTAAACTCAACCTTATACCTAAGTTCTATATAGGCTAATCGTGCGGGCAACCACACCCTCAAGAGAGAGGACGATGCAGCGCAGGATCCTAAAGGAGTCGCTAAGCACTTGAAGAAGCGCGGGAAGAAATAAAATTGATGTTGTATGTAATAAATAATATAATAAATGCGCGAGCTTCTAAAATTTTTCAATTATTTTCAAATGACAACAACACTAAGGAAATTAAAATAAGCATGCTTGAACACGTTGACAGCACATGATACACTGAAGACAGTACTGTTGCTTTTTTATGTTTGCGCTTGTGTGATCAGTAATATAAAGTTTCGTATGGTTTATTTCGCTCCTGTCAAAAGTATTATATCTTTTAAAAAACGCAGCGTTTTAAAAATGCTGTCGCATAAACATCTAATTTGGAATACATTAGTTGTGTTTAATCGCTTTTGTTGCATTCTAAAATGCTGTCGTGTGAATTAGACCAAAGGTCTGAGGAATAACTATTTGTATTAACCATTTAAAGTTAATAATGATTTTTTACAGTAAATGCTACGTAAAATAGTTATTGGATAGATCTCATCTGAACTTTTATTCTTAGCTGTTTCTGCTGTTTTATTTAAGACTCACTTTACTGCGAAGCATTTATTTGTTTTTAATGTTATTAATCTAATCGTCATAGATCTTGATCGATTTATTTACATTAATACGACAATCGTTATATTAAAATTAAGTATCGAATCGATATTTTTTACACAAAGATTCATAATTAACTGTTCTTGAATCGATATGTTATTATGACTTCAAATTACTGTTTCAAAAAATTGATGTAGTTCGTCGATCCATTAAAAATATAATTCCATATTGTCTTCTGGTCAATTAAAATTTTAAAGTCAATACATGTAGTATTCATATCTCAAGAGTATACCTATTTAAAATCGGTATGTGTTTATGTTTCGAAAATACAGATATATTAAAGCTAGGTCCCGAGAACTGCTAGCGCATAACAAGTATCTTAAAACCAAACTCAACTCAAAGCTCTCAGGATATAAATCGGGGTCCATTTCAAACGAACGGAATAGATTATTTGGAATAGAGCAGTATTCTATGTTCTTAGGGTTGTAACTGGTATGCAAACCGAACATAGGAAAGTGGAACAGCATTTATTGTCCATTTGCATAAAGGTTTAATTCTGTACTATCAATTTTTACTACTTTTACAAGTTGCGGCTTAAATATGTATCCCGAAACTTCGCACGTACAAATCTGTGTCTGAGATCTACCAACCCTAGCATTTTGTATGGTCGTCACGTAGATAAATAGGATGCACCAGTGCCAAATGCAGATTCATATTCAGAATTTTAATATGCAAATTGAAATATGTGTATATAAATGTAACCTATGTGAAATCGTTAGTATAACACATATAAAAAGTCCCGTAGGATGTGTAGGAGGTTAACCATAATATATAAATCAATTCATATTTATAATTAGTATGTTAGATGGAATTAGGGAATAATCGTGTTAGTAGGAAAGTTTTGGACATGAAAGTGGATGGGCATGTGGGGACAGGAATACCGAAGAAACGAAGAATGGGTTGTATGAATGTTGATATGTTGAAGAAGTCAAAATGGCGTGATAGATGATAGTGGAAGAGGAAAACATGTTGCACTGACTCCAAATAACATTGGGAACAGGGCGGGAGAAAAAAAAAATACTTAGTAAGAGGTAAAGAGAGAAAAAAGAAAAATAACAAACAATAATAAAAGAATTTATTTTTCTATGGACAAAAAAGCAGTTTCACACAAATGGTAAGTGGTTAGTCACAGCAATTCTAGAACTCTCACATGAATTACACGTTGTCAACTGGTGACGTAAACTGTTGTTAATTCACTAAAAAATAAGTAAGACTGCAGTACCCAAGCAGATAAACTTGGCATAGGGTCTGCCTCTAGTTATAAGAAACAATCAAATTAATGTTTCAAAGACAAGAAAATTAAAGAAAATAAAAAAGACTATGAAAGGAGATAATTTTGTCTTGTATGGAGAATAGGTTCACTACAAAATGTAACGTTTTTAATGAGACATACGTTAAATAATTTCTTATTAACCCTAGATATTATAAGGAACATTAGCTTGTTTTTATCTAACGGGAATATTGAGAAATCAATTAAAACATGAAGATTAAATAACCTAAAAATTTTTAGTAGTTGGTAGCTTTATTTTGATTTGTCTTCAAATTGCTTTTTATGTAAATGCTATTTAACACTTTTCTTATTATTGAAAAATACAATCTTCTTTGGCCACTACTAAACGCCCGAAATACGCTACCTAGCGTATTTCGGGTACTGCGTTTCACCAGTGCTGCAGTGCTCGCGGACCTCATGCATTTTCGTTAAAATAAAATCTAAATATATAAAAGAAGAAACTGACTGACTGACATATCAACGCACAGCCCAAACCGCTGGTCCTAGAGATTACAAATTTGGCACGTAGGTTCCTTATAAGGTGTAGGGGTGCACTAAGGAAGGATTTTTCAAAATTCATCCCAATCCATTAAGGGGGTGAAATGGGGGTCCAAAGTTTGTATGGAGAAACAAGATTTGTTTGAATATTTTATTCGAAACTTCGCAGGAGTACTCCTAACAATAAATGAGTAAACAGTCTTTCAGGATTTTTGAAAATTCAACCCCTAAAAGGGGGAAATGGGGTGTCAAAGTCTGAAAATCGACAATGGGTATTGTTTCTATGGTTTATCGGGTCGCTGATTACGAAAACAACAATGATTTTAAAATCCAACGTGGCGGACGTGAAATAACATCTCCCCTGTCGGGGTGAAATGGGGTTGAAATGTCTAACTATCAATATGGGTATCGTTTTTATGGTTTTTTGGGACGTTCATAACGAAAATGGCATCGATTTTAAGATTGAATATTGTGGACATGAACATTTCTTGATATATCAAAGAAGAAACTGACTGATTCACTGACTGACTTATCAACCCTAGCTGCTGGTTCTAGAGGTTTCGAATTTGGTGCGTAGGTTTCTCATAAGATCTACGGGTGTACTAAGGAAGGATTTTTCAAAATTCATCCTTTAAAAGGGGGAAATGGGGGTCCAAACTTGATATGGAGAAACAAGATTAGTTTGACCAAAAAGGATGCTAATGCTAACTGTCAACTTGCCTATTCACTGAACCATCATGAACTTGTCCAGTGTAATGTGACCTTTAGATACGCAAGAAGTCCTCCCTGCTGGTACTAACGTAGCCTATGGCCGGGCCGGCGGGGGTCACTGTCTATAGGTATTACGATAGGTAGGTTGGGACTAGGTTGATTTGTGTAAGATTATTCACAAATATTTATTATTATTATTATTAAACCCGGTTAATCCGAATAAAACCTTAAGCTCTTCCATAAACATAAACCGGTATTTGTATCTAAACCTTAATAAAAAGGTTTTGCCGTAACTACATGATAACGATTTGAAAAATTAACCGGTTTCCGGAGACACCCACACGTGATCCTATACGGGTTCTATTCTTGCTTTTGAGGTACCTAGGGAACTTGACCCGCGTTATGCTAAAGATTGTTATTAAATTGTATTTGGTGCCATCTCGATCGTCGTCAATCGGTAAGTAGGCACCTGCCTAGGCGAGCGCAAGCGGTGCGGCGCGGCGGGATGAGAGGAGTAGTCATCGGGAAACTTTATGCATCCGTAATAAGTACAATTTCATTCAAGGTGCTGCACGGAGGTGGTTGCCTGCTTGCTTTTTATTAGTTTAGGTTTGCATTCTATGTAAAACATACATACTTACTTACATACGTACATAAAACATACGGGTCACACTGAGAAGCCCCTTTATGTAGACGGTTGAAAAATACGATTAGTACGCGGGCGAAGCCGCGGGCACAAGCTAGTACAGTATAAACAAACCTCTAAATCGTATTATTTTTTTGCATTCTAAATACGGGATACGGGAAAGAAAACGAAATCAAGCCGTTGGAAACGTAAACACAGAATTCGGTTGAAAACAAACCAACGTCAATTGGATGTCAGTGTAGGATGTCAGGTAGGGTCCATTCTGTCGCTGTCAAAAATGATGACGCGTTCCGTTTCACGACGATACTGGACTGATGAACTAATAGTTAGAATAATCTAAAATAGGATTGAAATAAATATTGAGACTTCAATACTTTTAAATAAAATAAAAAAGAAATAATACACTATCCTTTATCTATTATTATATTTATATATTATTTGTATATATATTAAATCATCTTTCATTTTGATTTACCTCAAATGTCAAAAGTCATTACTAAGTTTAATTAATTGATTTTATTATTCCCGTTTCATTTTTACTCATGATATCGTGCAAATTGCTTTTAATAATAAATTGATATTTTAGAGTTCAGTAATATCAATAAACGTTGACGTTTTCTAGTGGGCCTAAAAAAAATTTTTCTCCTTTAACGCCAGCATCTGTATTCCCGAATTCACATTTTAACCTGAATTTATCAAATCAATAGTCACGATCACGGAAACAAGCGTCTAAACAATATCGTTTTACCTTTGATCATATTCTTATTTCTTAGTAACAAGAGCTAACTCTTTTGAAAAATATAAATAATTAATCTTGCCAGGATTTGATATGAAGATAAACTTATACTACAAAAGCATTTATTGGGATTTTTAAGTTTTAACCCATAAACGTATAATGCATCTGCTGTTTTTATAATAAGTGAATTCTTAAAAGTAATATTAATATCTTAAAACTTTACAGATTGTAAAAATATTACAATTGTTAGATTTTTACAAAATCAATTGCATATATGCAGGATATGCAAATCAGTAAAACTATTACCTATTTATTTATATTACATTCTTTTCTTTTGTGGATTGTGTCACTCTATAGATATGTTTCTATATTGATCGGATCTACTTCATTTCTTATTGTTTGTTTCATTTTAATTACATTTAATGATCAATAAGTTAATTTTTATCGCTTCTCTAAGATCATATACCTTGACATATTCATCATCAAATGCTATTTTGCTGTACCCAAATCTAAATTCCTTAGTAACAACTACGATCTTGAAGCATTGCAGCATCTAACATATTTCAAGGACGACATCCAGCCCATTCCAATGGAGGAAATGTATAATGGAGATTCGTATATTTTACGATGGAACGAGCGTTCCGTTATGTTGAAATAACCGCAGGCATTCATTGATATTTTACTGTTCCGAATTGTTCTTGCACTATTCTCTTTGTTGGCTTAAGCTGCAATGGATCTTTAAAATATATTTGTTTCAGATCAATTTTGTTAAGTGTTCTTAGCTTTAGAGAAATAGGTGTTACATTTTATGACAGCTATTTTTATATTAATATCTTTGCTATTTATTGAATTTATCTCAGTATCAAACGAAACATTACTTGGATCTAATTCCTAATTATTAAGTTGGGATAGTAAATTTTGAAATTGGAAAGAGGGGGTAAGGAAGACATGTTGCGCCGACCTCAAATAAAATTGGGAACAGGGCAAGAGAAAGAAGAAGAAGTAAATTTTTAAACTGAGTGCAATTCCTTGTGTTATATATTATTTACAAACGTACAAAGTTTTGTTATAAATTTAATTTGTGTGACAAAAAGCAAGACATTTTTTCACCAATTTCGGAAAGACCGCTGCTTTTTTATTTTTCAATGTGTGGTCAGTCCATAACACCGCATAGCTCCGACACACACGCGACTAAGATCGAAGTGAGCTTCTTAGTGTGTTTGCAATCGTACACAATTTTATTGTTTCAAGTGACATAAATGTAGACAATTTTTCGTTATATTGCAGGTACAGCCCATACCACACCACCTATGCACATCACGGCAAACGTGCGATCATAAATGCCGTGCTTAGAGTGCTTGCAACGGTACACGTTCCTAAAAATATTCATTTGTTATCTTAAGACTGTGATATTATTTCATTCAACACTAGCTAAAATCCTAAGTTAACTTATCCAAATAATTTACTACAATTACAAAATTAACATAAATATTTTAGAGGTCTTTATTTCACGATTTGCCTATATGGTTTTAGAACCTAGGCCAGGCTGAGTTTAGTCGGTAGGTCACGTGGCTTGACCGTTCCGGTCGCGTGGAGTCCGACCGACATAACCTCCGTGACACTTGCCGTTGCGGGCGTATCCTGGGTACGTTTCGTGCCCCTTGTAAGGATTCTCAGCCTTCCTCTCCTGAGGAAAAAAAAAAAAAAAAAGGTCTTTATCTACTGGCAAATTCAATTAACGTTCAGTAGTTTTATTTTAATTTAAAGCTCAACTCATATATTTGTAAAAAACAAAATATAAAAAAGTGTCCCATTTGACTGACAGAACTTTAATGTCAGATTCTATGTTTGGAATTGCACCCACAATACAGGATAAAAATCCTAGTGTGAGTAAGACATTTGATAAAAAAGAGTCCAGTACAGAGATGATAATAATAATAATAATAATCTTTATTTCTCATCACAAACAGTTATTAACATAACAGTTGACACAATACTTGTATATGAAATAATATTTGTGTGAGACTGATGCGTATGCTCGGCACGTGTGTGCCTGTATTACAGATCATCAGGCTCTCACTCCTTGGTCCGCTAGGTATCCTAGTCGAAAGACAGTCGAGTCCTGTACAATAATATAAGAAAATACTGAATTACATTTTACTTCATTAAATGTTTTATACGTACAAATATTAGGACAGACATCCTACAATCCAAAATATTTTAGCGTTTATTTAGTTCTGGGTAGGTTTCAATATAAAACACGTACAAATGGTCAGATAGACTGAGTATTTCGTAGTCTCCTCAGCCCACCTTCCTTCACGTTCACACGGAATGATAAATGAAGACGAATTTGTACTTCCACGAAGTAACGAAGCTTAAATGTGCTAAGTGCTACAACACTTAGCGCTGTGTGCTTAACTTCATTAAAATTTACAAGTAAATTAGAGTAAAATTATTCGATAAATTCTATTGAACTCAAGCTATGTGTGGACAAGTATTTGATATTATATATTTAGAATTTATTAATACCAAAAGACTCTTAGTAAGTACACGTTCATCAAAAAAATCCTAAATTCTGGAGTACGGCCGATCGGTTGTTTGACGAGGGATACAATTTTACGTATTCAAATCATGGGTATTGCTTCAAATTAGGAGTACTATGCTACAAAATTGCTCCGTTTAGTTAGACCATATTTAGCTTCAGGCGAGATGGGCAAGCCAAGGCATTTTATAAATAAAAATTATATACAACCCTAGTGACAAATTTCGATTCGAAAGAAGATCGTCTTTAATGCTGTGGTCTCGGTACTGGCTATTCAATTGAGAGGTTCAGAATCGGTGCTACTATGTACCAATTTTCACGTTTAAAGAATTTATTATTTACATTTGTCTGAGGCCGAAAGAAAACAACGACAGGTAACCTGCACTACTCCTGGGCTTTTTACACTACGCCTGGGCGCGAGAGCTCGATCGCGAAGGAGAGCTGCATCACGTCCTGACGAGGCCAAGGGAACCCTTGCGGCCATTGGCCGCTGGAAGGGGCCCGCCAGGTTGAACCCGGCCATCCCGCGACCCCACCTCTCAGGGGGCCCTCTGTCAGACTGTTGGCCGTCAAAAGACGGTGCCCAGGGTGCCCAGTGAGGAGGTTATCTGACATCGCACCCCAAAGCTTAATTACCCTAACATAGTTAGCATAGAATGGCCCTTCAGTAGGGATGGACATAAACGGTGATGATTATGACGCTGGATATCTTGAATGAACTATACATTGTAGGAGCTATTTTGAACAAACCGTCAGAGTCAAAGTTATATGTGAAGTAGCCCGACCAGCCGTAGGTTGACCTAAACGACCTGACTGGGGTTCCCGGAAGTAGCTTGGTTTTCCCGGGGGCTCCCTACATGCCTGAGGAAGGCCATCCCTGAGGATCTTAGTGGGTAGGCCTCCCCCTTCTGGGGAGGAGAGCCCCACATAACCGCCGGTTCGCCACAGCCGGGTTATGCATCTTAATGCATTTTCTTCAGGAGAATCGAAAAAAAAAAGGACTTAGGAGGATGACGATGCCGATGACTAAGCTATTGTTTCCTTTACTAAAATTATGAATGGAATTTTGCAACAAAATCTAATGTAGATAATCGTTTCCATTTGTATTTACTTCATTATTTATATCATATTTATTTGAATAGCACATATAGATTGACACTCAATGCTTTCGAATCTATTGACACAATCAACTTTGTTTATATACTATGTGTAGAGCTTAGAATTGTCTAAACAAATAGCAAACCCATATGATGCTCGCGGCCATTTTCTATCAGCACACCGCTCGCCATCGACAGGGAGTTCATGCTCACATACTGGAACCAAAATGGTCCCGTATAGCGCGTTCCAGAGTACACTTCGATTGTGGAATGAGTTCCCTGCCAACGTTTTCTCGGAGGGCTACAGAATGGGGTTCTTCAAAAGGGAGTTAATAGCTTTTTTAAGGGTCGGCAATGCGCGAATGACACCCCTAGTGTTGCAGGTGCCTATAGACTACGGTCTAATCGTTTACCATCAGGCGGGGCATATTCCATCGTTTACCATCGCAATATAAAAAAAAATTGATTCCCAATTGTTCCGTATCTGTTTGTATTTTTTTTGTTCCACTTACGTCAATGAAGTAATGTCAGCTTCTTCAATCCTTAAGATACACTTCACCCATGTTCCCGTTAACAAGACTGTTTTTTCTCAGTCGGAAAAAATGGGGCCTGTCATCAGTTCCAGGAAATAAACCGTGCGAAGAGGCAACGGAAACACCATATTGTTTTCCTTGTCACAGTGGATTCCGTTCACACGGAGATGCGACTAAAACTAGCACGACATTGACCGAAAGACTGAGCTTCGAAGCGCAGCGTTTCTCAAAAAGTTCTATTACAGATAACATACATTCAAAATATTATTTTGCAAATCAGTCTTAATGCGGCTAAAGTTTATTTTAAAATTCTGGTAATAATTTACAGTCCGACATGTGAGAAGTGAAGATATATAGAAGGAGGCGGCGAAGCGCGCCAGGGAAGACGACCCTGGCGCACAGGCATGCCACTGTTGGCTGGAAGAGATCTCTATTAAAGATAAGTCCACTATTGTACATATTCTTTCTAGTATATAATTGTACATAATGTCTAATTGTGCAATAAAGTGTCATATATATTCTATCTTCTTAAGTGTCATATATATTCTCTTTCTATCATATCTGAAGCATCGCTGTGGCGGCTCTAAGCTCGCGTATCGGAGTCGTACTTCAATTAAATTACATATATCTGTGTTCAAAGATCGTGTACCCAATAAATACAATTTATATTACTTCTGCCGGAAACTGGTCAACTGTTTGGTGCGTTGCCAACATCATTTTATTGTTCACCATAAGCCGCTATTAGTTCTTGTTAATTCAAACATTGCGCTGAGGATTGAAAATCCTCCATTGTTACGTTGAAGGGTAGTTACGTCCTTGTTAGTGGCTACTTAGTGGTATATTGAAATGGAATTGAAGAACTTAAAGGCGGAAGATCAGCTAATAAAATAAAAAATAAGAATACGTTTACAATAATATTTATTTATTAACGTAACGTACATGTAAAGCAAGTGACATGAAAACAATATTAAAATGTGATAATAATAGATTAAAATGTGCTTTAAGCATCATCTAAAATTCAAAGCTAAATATTCTAATTTTTTTCTAACAATGTGTATATACACATGAAAAAAAAATCGAGATCAATAAATTATATAGTAATCTATTTAAAACAAATCAATTTAAGTGGTTTATAGATGTTAGGGAAAAATTGTATATATAAAAAACGTGCTGAGCCCTGTTATCGTTGTTTGTCAAATAAATAATTGTTATCACATTTCCACTACGCCTTCGGAGATAGGGCCGACTATAGGAATTAACTATCGAGTTCTTTCTCACTTTCAATAAAAATTTTAGTAACCCTAAATTTAAAGAATCGATAGTACAATTTTCACATAAGCATTGGGCAGAGGATTCATTCAGCTCCATCCTCAATGACAAAAAAATATTTAACAGTTGAAGACCAATGCTTCGTTTACACTAATATTAATGGAGCAGTCTCGCATACATTGAACGAGGATTATACATGTTATCAAGAAGAGAAAAGTTACACTTGAAAAAATGTTCATCTCACCAAAAAATTCTCATTAAATCTGTAGATACTGATGATGTGTTAATCATTTGTCTCGGTAATATTCACAAATTCGAAAACCAAAAAATTTGGATAACAAATAAATTAGGTAAAGAAATTAATTATATAAGTTGTACAGATCTTTCACGAGAATTAGGTCCATCACATTGCCGAGCTCTTCCGGGCTTGCATGCCTTCACAGATTCTAATTATACAGCAGCTTTTGTTCGCAAAGGAAAAATTAAACCAAATTTTAATACAGAATGAAGAATATCAAAATATATTTGAACATTTGACGGATCCAGAAGACATTAATGACGAAGAGAAAATAGATCTTATGCAAAGATTTACCAACGAAATGTATAATATAGACAAAAATAATGTTGATAGTGCAAGATTTGAATTATTCTTTTAAATTTTTTGCAAGCACCAGTGACAAAGAAGAATTTTACAAAGGTCTTATAAATTTCAATTCTAGCAATATTCCTCCATGTTGGAAAACTCTGTCACAAAAAGTTTTACGCACCATATTTATAAATGCAATGCCAATTTGTATTTTATTGAATGTGGATGGCAACAGAATCAAGAAAATAAGTTGAAACCATTGTGGTATAAAGGCCCAGCAGCACCTTCAAAAATTGAAGAAATTCTTATTTCAATTAAATGAAGAAAAAAGTGAAGAATCAGAAAATTAAAACCGTTGTGATATAGATGAAATTGATTTCGATGATTATCAAGAAATATACTAATTTTGAGCAGAAACTCCTGTCAATTATTTCAATGTTATTTTATAGTTTTAATAAGATAGACGACTACAACTGATTATGGCCATTTTTATGCTATGATAATCTGATTTGAGCAATTTGTATCTCGTGAAAATATGTCAATATAGAAATTTCAGTTTAATTATTTATTTATATTGTTTTAGGTTTTAAAAAAATGTGCAATGACTATTTACGTAATTCTAACAAAACGAACACATTTCTAGCATTCTCACATTAAATGTAACATTTTTTAAATAGAAAGTATACCTATAAACGTACAAATAAGAAAGTTATTTTGATATTTGTTTATTCGCTCATACAAATTAGGCGAGTTTACTTAATTATGACGTCACGATTGCAGTGCTTTTAGTAATCGTTTTTGAGCAACCCGCGACAGCGCCGCAAACATGTCGATGTATCTTCAAAAGTAATAGACGCAGGTATACTGTTGGTTGTACAATATTTCTCAGTTAAAGAAGTACATTATTTATATATAGAATTTAAAAAATTGTCGTCTACCCAATTATCTAAAATAAAATTTCTCCTATTATTCCTTGAATCATATTAATTCTCATATTCTTTTCAATCTATGCAGAGAAAAAGACCTCTTATTCCACAAAAAGCATTTACTCCAAAATAAATTTATTGAACATCGTACATTTTGGAGTAGATGCTAATATAGTTTATGCACTTCAAGATAGTATGCGGGATTTTTCCGGCAGTCTTTGAGCGCGCATACCGAGATATTTTTAAAATTACAGAAAAATAAATTAAATAAAATAGAAAAAAGTTTCCGGCATGATGGAGAAATTTTAACCCTATTCACACACTTCAAATAGGTATGCCAGACCCTACCGGCAAAAAAAGTGGTATGCGTGATTTTTTTCTAAAAGCCAATAATATGGAACTATGGAATACATTAAAAAAAATTATCCGCGATGAAGGTAAAACATTTTTTCATTTTTGTAATATTATTTTAACATTGTTTCGGCAATAGGAATCCACGCATACCGAGCTTAATTTATTCCTATACTTATGTACTATTTATTTAAATAAACTTCTTTCCAGTACAAGGTCTCCCACTGTAGGCTGGCTGGTCACCAATGGCATAGCATATTTTGACGAGCAAAGGTGATTAAAAAAAATCCTATAAAAAAGATATATTTATTTATAAGTCTCGCGTATATAACGTAACATTTTAATTTGATTTTGCTTTCATATCTCCATTTGATTTACAGCTAAAACTATTCCAAACACGTATCTATTTGTAACTTCGCAAACTACCCATTAACCACTAAAAGTTGTCACACTAAACTTCTATGAACTTTTGAGTGCTTAAAGCTCACAATCCTTAACTCGTTTCGATCAAAATGTTTGTATCGCTACAAATTTAAATTCCTCCAAGTCTCCGCCCTGACTACGCCCAAGTTTCGTATGAAATCCAAACGGATATGTGAAGTTTCATTTTCTTGTTTTCGCTGCAACCCATTTCTCAGCGCATTCTTGGTTAGCTCAAGGCATTACACCACAACTACCCTCTCGAAAGTTGGTTCTGAGAAATAACATTTGCGTGCAAATGTGTGAACTGCAGCCTCCACTCGTGTCTTATCTTTGCTTTCTCGGGTACTTCTTATTTTGAAGCAAAGTTTGCTGGGGTTGTTGGCTTTGTAAGTTTACATGTAACTAGCTGTACCCGCCACTTCACCCGCATGGAATTTGGCAAAAAAGTTAATCAGTTTATTTAGTTTTGTTTTTGCATTTTTATTATAAGCAGACAAAGGAGGTCGTCAATTAACATTATACTGTCAAAATATAAAAGCTATTTTCTAGAATTAAGTCTATTATTAATTTTTCATGATAAGTTTTATGTTGGTACTCAGTTGTACAAGTGAAAACAATTAAGGAGTCAACGGCTTGTTCCCGCCCGAGATGTTTTCTTTTGCATTTCTTCATGTTTATTTAGCATTTTTAAATAAAATGCAAGTTCAGTTCTTAAGTTTATTAAAATTATTTTCTTTTATACAATAAGAAAATTCTTTATTATTTAAAGGAAACTGTGAATTGTATTTAACAATAAGCTAATTAAATTAAATATATAGGAAACCTAAGTTCATAGGGAAGTGACGACCCACCGCCCGCTGGTGGGGCATTTAATGCCCCATAACTGCTATAAATGCCCGTCAGGGTAGCTTTTGGTGAGCAATCGGTGCGTTGCCTCACCAAAAGCACCGATATGCTACAGAGGTGCGTATGCCACCCGCTTGTCTCGCTCTGTCTTGCCTTAGCCAGCCGGATAGAGTGGAGTCGTAAGCGCAGATACTCGAAGGGTGGTCGTGTAATAATGTCATAATACCAACAGCGTCTCGATCACTGTCGCAGACATACATCTCTACACCCTAAGCCGTTCACACCAATGTGATCCACTCCCTTTGCACTTATATTGATCTGCTTATTGGGGAGCCCATTTAGTGGACGGCGAGTCACCACCTGCCATATTCAAATCAATTAGGAGAGAAGGCAGATGACTGGAGTCTCATCTGTGGCTCGGTTCTCATTACCACCAAAATCAAAACGAAATAGTCACAAACGTTTTAACCTGCAATGACAATAGTTTCTGTGCATCTAACTAGCTGCATTTTTTTAAGCGCAGCTAGAGATTGGTACAATCCAATCACACTTTCATTGAATTTCGCTTAAATAGCATCTACGCGTTGGATCTGTATCCTCGCGCATGCCTTATAAAGGACTGTGTCTTATATAATAGTTTGTCTTTGTGTAGTGTGCCCAAAATGCTGGTACCACGTTGTATAACAATACTAATAATATTCTTTGTCAAAATTAGTTACCAGCATTTTGGTCACTAGTTGTCAATTCGATGTGCTCTTGAATCACAAACTGTGTTGACCCAGCTTGTTGTTGTTGTTTAAATGGAGAATTAAAGAATCCAAAGATCTAATCCCCAATCAGGAGATAGCTATAGGATGAACACGATCTAAGGGGCTTGTGCATATGTAATAATTTATGTCGCGTAAGGTCTTAGAAGGCCCGTCCCACTGATGCTGTATTGATGTTAGTTTTAGGAAATCTAAGCCGTTGCAAGTTAGCGCAACTTGCAACTTATGCATATCCATCTCCGTAATTGAGTGTTTAGTATACATGTTTCATGGTATTAGGTACCATCTGCGAGGTCCCGGGTTCTTCCCACAACACAAGCTTTACAGAGTTTACTTTGGGCTGGACTATTTGGTGTAAGTATAAGAAATATTTATTTATTTGTATCTGGCCTTCTTCATATAATTGCTAATTTCCCGGATTAGATAACAAAAATATTAGTTACTATATAATTTTTAATCTAAGTCACTCAGTTTTCTGCTGCCGTTTTACATAAAACTCCTTTTGTTATGTCAAATTAAAAAAAAAACCATTGTGTGCCTTTAACTTCTTTATCTTCACCAAATGTTAACGCTAAATCAAAACAGCAAACTTCTGTTAACTAAAACAAAAACTCCGCAGCTCTTTTGTTTGCAGCAATCTTGTTTGTAATAATTAATAAGCTTATTCGAGAACTTTCATTTACTTTGCGATTTGTTTTGAAAGCCGCGTTGCGCTTTGTAACACCTTATTCTGCTTTCTGAATTTACTCAGTTTGGGATAATAAAATGATAAGAACATTTTTTTTGTTAAGATGGCTTTAGTCAACGCTGACCACCCATGCTGACCCAGTATGCATTGAAGATTTCATACATCTTTGAATTCCTTTGCACTTGCATGCAGGTTGTATCACTATAAATTCTTTAGATCGTCATATAAATATAAATATTAATTTTGGAAAACTAAAAGTTGGACCCCAGGGTCCACGAATCATCCAATTCATAGATGTCAGTGTCAAAACGACAGCGCCACCGACGCTTAATAATAATATTTACAAAAAACTAAAACCTTATGATATTAAATAATCAAAAATCTAATATTTATTTACATACATAAATTATGCAATTAAAAATAAATAAACATTTATAAAGCTATCTGTTAGGCTAGCTATGTGTTAGGGAAACAGATTTCTGGATGCCGCTTCTACTGGTACAAGTTTCGCAACACAAGGCGCGCGCGCAGCGCGCCCATGTTTACCTAGCCTGTCGAGACTATTGTGATTAAACGTCTATACTGTGCTGTGCTTTATTGTAAACGCTTGTTATCTGTGCTATTATTTCTTGTAATCCGTCTGATTATTATTATATGTGAATTGTATTTGAAGTCATACTACAAACATAACCACAGAGATATTGAGAAATAAGCACCACCTGATAGTAGCCTGTAAGTACATATAGTTCCCGTGAGATTTTCAGCAAATCTGTAATCAGAATAAGCTAAGTGAAGTTTATGATAATAATATAATGTAAGAAAAGAAGAATCCTGGAAAGAAAAAGTATATGTTTTATATACTTACTAGCTGTTGCTTGCGACTTCATTTGTGTAGGACATTTATCATCATATTTTAAACAATTCACAAAATATTTGTATAATTTGTAGCCTATATGTTATTCTTATATAAAAGCTATATAATTGTAAAGTTTCGTTAAAATCCAGTAGTTTTTACATGAAAGAGTAACAAACATTCATCTATACTTGCGATTTTCGCGTTTATAATATTGGTAGGAATTTGAAAACTCTTCATAAAACATATTTCTTATAAAGTATTAGATTATCCAACATATGTTCTCTCTATTCTGGTAAACTAACCCCAAGCGTTAACTCATTACAACGTATGAACAGGGAAGTCCGGGATTCCAGTCACGTACGTGTCCAACGTCCCCGATTACGGGATTTCGGGGCGCAATATATCTGGGCGTCTGACAAATGCTAAAGTCTCGTTGCATTTGCACTGCTGTAACTGAGAATAACAAAACGAGGGATATTTTATAAGGGGGTCTAAGCTGTATGGGAATAGCGCTGTCTTCCCGGATTCCATAATGAATTGCGGGATTTGTCTTTTGTTCGAACATGTTGTCAATATTTTGAATGTTACCAATCAATTTAGTAAATCTACTCAGTTCTCGCTGGCATTGTATTGTGGCGCAAGTATTTCGTACAAAATTCATTTATTTGTATTAATAACTGAGTAGCAATTATTTGTATAAATAGCAGAGAAGCATTTATTTGTATTAATGACTGAGGTGCATTTATTTGCATTAATAGCTGAGGAGCATTTATTTGTATTAATAACTAATGAGCATTTATTTGTATTAATAGTTGAAGAGTATTTATTTATATTAATAGCTATGAAGCATTTATTTATATTTATAGCTGAGGAGCATTTGTTTGTATTTAAAGCTGAGGAGTATTTATTTGTATTCATTGTTGAGAAGTTTTTTATTTATGTTAATATCTGAGGAGTATTTAATATTTCGTCATTTCTAGAGTCCGATAGATTTAAGCACATTTGGTTCATGAGACACTCCTGACATGACACACGTTGAAAGAAAGGATTGTGAGGTAGCTTCCGTACACCTGCGAAGACATTGATATTCACATCTCTATGTATGTGAAGTAGACCAATCAGCACTATTAACTTGGTTGACCAAGGTCTCATTACTTTAAGTAGAGTAAGCTCGTGTCATGTATGAGAGAGAGTAGGGACATGTATGAGATTATAAAACATATTCTACTTTAATTAAAATACACGTCGCATGATTGTAAGCTACAACGTGTTAATGTATGTATTAAACTGAAGTTATTCGATTACTCGAGCTATATTGGTTATCGCTAACGTTAGATATTTGACCATGAACCACTAAAACCAAAATTACAAAGAACTTTGTGAATCCTTTCTAAGTATCATCATCATAAAATTTTCAATATTGACGTCTATGTATGTTTGTATATGTATGTATTTTGTATGCAAATAAATAATACATGTTTTATACACTTACACCAATTAGCCTTTTTTTTTTGTTCCCCTGAGGAAAATGCATTAAATTGCATACCCCGGCTGTGCCGAGGCGGCGGTTATGTGGGGCTCTCCTCCCCAGAAGAGGGAGGCCTACCCACTAAAAACCTCAGGGACGGCCTTCCTCAGGCATGTAGGGAGCCCTTGGGAACATCAAGCCACTTCCGGGAACCCCCAGCCTCCGCTCCCTTGCCTAGAGGGGAGCCCTCCTCGGGGGAGGCTACTACCTCCCCCGGTCTCCTCCACCGAAGACGCCCCCCGGCCACGAAAGGGGCGTGGTCCATCCCGGTTCGCCGTAGCAGTCGCGACTTCCTCGCGCCCGCCGGCGACCCTCGACGGCGCCGCAGCTATGCTACCGAGCCCGGCGCCGCCTTCTTCGAGCGGGATCGGCCATCTCCCGACCCCGCTCGGCGGCCTCCTTCTGGAGCATCACTGCTTCACAGAAGGAGGCCACAGCCCTGCAACCTCCCTCGTCCGCCAGCATTGCCGCAATCAATGCCGGCGGAGACAGATCTCGCCCGATCTCTGCGACCAAGACTCTGCGCTCGGAGGCCCACACGGGGCACTCCGCCAGCGTGTGCTGGGCCGAGTCGAGGTCGGATGCGCAGTGGTGACAATGTGTCGATCCCGCGATGCCCGGTGAGTATCTGAGTCGGTAGGTGACCTCCACCTTCCCGTGGAGCTACACCAATTAGCCTAACCCAAAGTAAGCTCTGAAGGCTTGTGTTATGGAATCTAGGGTAACGGATTGACATATATATATATATATATATATATATATATATATATTTGATAGAAATATGATACAAACATTTGCCTCCAGCGGGATTCGAACCCGGGACCTCAGTGATACCTTGAAACCGGTGTACTAATCACTGTATGTAATATGTATGCTTCAACATACTGTTACAGAACAATGCTAGTTTTTAATCTATTTGCTTGTTACGTCTTTTTCGTACATCGTAGATTCAAATTACAAAACGTGGACTAATTGCCAGAGGCATTTTCTACCAGTCAACATGCAAAATGTAAAAGCAATCGCAGACGGTGTACGATTTCCGAAAAATAAATATAAAAAAATGACACTTATTACTAATACCTAAATACTACTTTAAATTACTAAGAATACATACATAAATAGACTTGTATAACATAATACAGACATACACACGCACACATACTATTTCATATATCAGTGAACTGGTGAAAGTTTAAAATTCAGCCAATCTCAACCAAAGCGCACACCCCTCGCACAATAGCGGCGTAATGAAAAATGAGAAAGAACATTTAACCGAGACAAACGTGCGACCCGAATACACTAGTCGAATGTTTAAAGGCCTCTATATTTTGTGAACTATGTTGTTTGGAATTACAGATAAATTATTTATTTAATTTACCGTATTAATCCTTACTAATATTATAAATGGGAACGTAGTCGTTTGTCGTGCTTTCACGCGAAAATTACTGGACCGATTTAACTAAAATTCTGTAAACAGACAATCTAGAACTTGAGAAAGGACATAAATTAATAAATATTTTCTTACACTTACACCAATTAGCCTAGACCAAAGTAAGCTCTGTAAGGCTTGTGTTATGGGGTCTAGGGTAACGGATAGACATATATATATATATATTATATTATAATATATATATATATATATATATTATATATATATTATATATATATATTATATATATAAATATTTTTTATAGAAATACTTATATATTACCAATTAATAACTAAGGTACAAATGCTCGCAATTATCACACAAACATCTGCCCCCACCGGGATTCGAACACTGGACCTCAAATATATCGACACCTTGAAACTGGCATACGGATTTTTGAGGACGTAATTTTTAAGGATTTTAAATTTTTAATTAATATTAATATAAATTTACGGACTACGGAAGTCTTATGCGATTAAAAGATCTTGAAATAGGAGTGCAAGTTTGTGTGGAAAGTCATATTTAAAGATTTTAAAGTTTTTAATTAATATTAGTACAAATAAATAAGACTTTCAAAGTTTATAATTGTTTTACCTAAAGGGATGAAATAAGGAATGAAAGTTTTATTTGAATATATTAGTAAGTACTAAAACGATTTTGATAAAGGTTAATTACACAGGGATAGCTCAAGATCCGTAGAAAAATATAGGGAAACTCTTACTATGCGAAGATTTGATAAAAACAAACAAAGGGTTTTGATGCAATAATCTATCTCAATGAAAAAATCTGGTATTTAAAGGCTATTACGCATTTTACATAGGACGAGCCCTTTGTGAGTGCCCTTATCCACTGATATGAGCTGTGATAATTAAGAATAGAAACTGTAGCTTGGATAGCGTCAATATTCGGTCATAAGGTTACCATTAGGGTAACCCAATGGTAATTTTTCATTGATAAGAATCGATCGGATCTGTTTCATTTAGCATTCGGCTATACCAAAGTTCTTACCTTTCACAAATTTTTCAATCGGTCATAAAAATGGTAAACGCTCCAGTATTTTAACTCCCTTCGACAAAAGCAGGTGACGCTGTTCCAAATTTTATAGATGGGTGTCCATGGTTGACATTTTAGTTTTTAATTCAGTGCGGGTTTTCCATGATTGGCAGTTGGATTGACACGGGATGGAATCGGGAATTCCAGATCGCAGTGAATATGCTTAATAATGGATGTTATTAGTTATTTGTCTGGAAACCACCGATGACTTCTGCAATCTAATAGTTTAATAAAACATATATTAAATAAATATAATGTATATATTTATTTGCGTAATTGTATTTTATAATAAACATAAACATAGTTAGAATGATAAATTGTAGTTGTAGTGTGTGTAATGTGTAGTAATGTGTTTGTATGTTCGGGTCAAATATTACAACTCAATTTTAAGGTACTTGCCCTCAACCGATTGAGCTGAAATTTTGTATACACGTTTAGTTTGGATGACAATCCATGATTAAACATGTGGTGTTATTCTAAGTCCATCATGGCGGCGTATCCAAGATGGCGGACCAATTATTTTTAATACACTCCTACAGTATGGGTATCAAATATGAGGGCTTGCCAAGAATAACTAGAAAAATAATGTGACATCACTCTTAATCCAATATGGCGGAAAACCCAAAATTTCTTAGTTTTAAAATTTGTATAACCTATATAGATATAATGTAAACTTGTTTAAACATGTAAAGGAAGTTGGGTTCAGACTATTTTAAATAAAAGCCCTTGCTGGTTTTTTTGCTGGTGCTTTCCAGGACAAGGGCTAACGCCATAGACTTGTGTACCAATGGCGTAGTATCTTTGACGTGCAAAAGTGATCCTAATTGAAGAATACATTTTTTATTAGATTTTTTATTTTATCTGCTTTCTTTTAGTGGTATTGCGGATTTATATTATTAATTTAATAATTATAATTATGTTGAGTGGCGCTAGAAAAATTAAAATAGAGGCTATTTTCTTTGAATTTGCACTTGGAACAACTAACGAAGATACGATTTTTTTTTATGCTGATGCCGCAGATGTCTATGTACTCGTACCTTGACTGTGTTTGTGGAAGGCGCACGAACGGAAGATTCGACACCTTACCTAACGACACCGGCGACCATTCCGCAGTCGTTAGGGTCAGTACAAAGGAGTCGAGCAAATTGAGCGCGGGGTACGACAACAATCTAACGATTCAATTAATACTAAGCTAGTGATAGTAATAATAATGCCTGAAGACGTTAGAGCGAATAGGATTACACCTAATAATGTGACATTATGTTAATGCTCTTGTAGAATCGTTAATGTATTTGTGGCGAGAAATAGTTGTGCGTGATTCATTTATTTATTTATACTTTTTTTACAAATAATTTTAATATCAAAAGATGTGAATATTTTGTATATTAAAATTATTTTTGTGTTCCGCTTTAACGAAAATATCTCTTACACGAATTTTCTCAATGCCTTCACATATAGCAGAGCAAGTTAACTAATTAATTAAACCTCTTTCCAGCTCACATTACTGATTCAGGCTCTTTTGTTTGCGCAAACAAAGTTGATGGCCTAGTTTGTTTTAATAGTGCGGTAGCTATTCTAGATGTAAGTGATGGTAATGTTGAAATCTCGTTAGCAAATGTTTGCGAGGATACTATTAGTCTTTCTTGTTCTAAATGCATAAGGATATATGCACAAATTAGCAACGCACCACTTTGAAAGTGAGTGAATCTACTAAACGAATATTCTTTACTTCTATTTGAAAATCATGCCATTGCATTTCATTTAGTTTATTATTCTGTCCATATTAGTTTAAACTATAAAAAACCGGCCAAGTGCGAGTCGGATTCGCGCACGCGGGGTTTCGTACCACTATACATCTAAATAAATGATTTTCTTTATTCTTTATTAAATGTGAGTTGCTTGAATGAAAGGTAAAATGCTGTTTACAATTTATACCGTTTAAAAAAAAAAACAAATTATTAGATCTCGTTCTAACCAATTTTCGGTGGAAGTTTGCATGGTAATTTATATCATATATTATTTTTACATTTATCATTGCCTTTTCCCTTTCTTTTTGTTACCCTTTCCGACACACATTTTTTTCACTTTTGAAGCGTCTCGCGCAAACTATTCAGTTTAGAAAAAAATATATATTAGATACGTCAATATCATTTCTATCCATAGATACCCCTCATGTATAGGTTTGATGAAAAAAAATTGAGTTTTAGTCCTAACAAATTTACACAAGTACAAATTTTATTGGTTTTGTTTTCTATTTTTGTATGACAACGTTAATGCAGTTCACCAAATACATCTACTTACCAAGTTTCCACAGTATAGATCTTATCTTTATATATATATATATATATATAATATATATATATATATATATATATATATATATATATATATATATAAATCTTCTGTACGTTTGTTAGTCATTGAACTCCTCCTAAACGGCTGGACCGATTTTGATGAATTTTTTTGTGTGTATTCCAGGGGATTTTCCAGGTTTAGATTCACAATAAAAAGTGACTGCAACATACGGACGGACAGACATGACGAATCCGTAAGGGTTCCATTTTTTGCCATTCGGCTACAGAACCCTAAAAGCCAAGAAAATTTAAAGAAGTACCGATATTTTCTGTCTGACTCGCATTTAATTCATATAAATAGTATTTTAAAGCATTTGCCCCGATTTCTTAATAGTACGTCTGAGTAGTAATATACTTTGTATATTACTACTCATATCAGTCACTTTTTTCATACATATACAAATACACTTTCACATAAACAATAGCGCCCACATCCTTATATTATTTTTAGTACCATATTCTTTTCTGAATTATTAGTTTTGTTTTGTCCAAATTGTCGTAATTTTTTATTGTATAATGTATTTATTATAACAATTAACTGTGTTGCCTATGTATATTAATATGACAAACTTTGTTATTGACTGTATATATATATATATATATATATATATATATATAATATATATATAATATATATATATATATTATAATTAATTTTCTTATAATTTTTGCATATGTATGGCCAGATATGTTGTACGTATGTAAATATTTAATGTAATTTGTAAACAAATTCTTTTCTTTTATTTTGTGAATGCCTGTATTCCTTGAAAATTTGAGTTAACTACGATCAAGTTGACCATTCCAAGTTGATAGGACGTCTTTTGTTTCCTTCATTATACTGATTAACAAATAACATTAATAAGAAAATAAAAGAATTGTTTCAGAAGATCTTCATGTCTTGATTAATTTTATTTATTCTATTTATGACTTTCCAATGAATCATATGCAGATGTTTCAGGACTGATAAAATTATATTTACTGGTATATTTCCATCGGAAGTTATGTAGAATAAATATTTATAACTAAATTTTATACCTTAACAAAAAAATATTTTTTGATCGTCAGTACCGACAAACCGACAATAGCGTCTACAGATAACTAGTATTTCTTTGGTATTATAATATAATAATAGGAATTTTGCTTGCATTTTAAAGTCGACAATTACCAAGTGAAGTTTCATAATATAATGCGGTATTTAATAAATTTCAGTCAAATCTTATTCTTAACCACTTCGAACTATATAAATAACGTCATCTACTATGATTTTCAGAACCAAGAAAATTCATACAAGAAGTTAGCGATCTTTCTTTATTTATCTATGTACCTATAGGGCACGTTCGGATATAAGCTGTGAGAAATGAAATATTGAACATGAGTTGCGACGATAAAAGCAAGCATCTAATGGATTCCTCTTAAACAGTGGATATGCTAGTTTTATAATAAATATATATCGGTGGCATAAGGAAGGTAAAATAGTGAATCTCATAGTTGTATATTGTTAATCTGTTTACACATAAATGTATATTGTATATGGTTACTGTGAGATTCACAACAAATGTGCAACTTCCTCAATAGCCACAGTGTACGTTACCAAATCGTGACATAATATCAAGTCACGGTATCCTGTGATTTGACTTTAAACCAGAATGCAATCAGGGCATAGCTATTTTGCAGTAAAAGGCAAGACGAAGTTACCGATGTTAACGATCCTGACATAAAATCTCCTATCTCCTTTCCAATATAACTTGTTATAGACCACACTATTTTAAAACAATAAATGAACAACTCAAAAAAATCACAAAAAAGTCACTAATAAATGGACAAACCTTATACATAAATATACAACGTGGCTAGCCTTGTATTGATTTCAGATTATATCTATACATTAGCAGAGGAAGTTTTGCGGTCAGATATTTGACAAGATATTTTATTACGTGAGCTATAAGTGCGATATTTGAACAACAAATTTATTTACAGGGTCCAAATGTTGCCAGATGGAAGAATTTTCCCGTCCCTAAGGGATATTGAAGACAGTTTATGATCATTTTAGCGTAGATATCTCAGCTCTCAAGCGCCCAAATGATAGCCGGCCCTTCGAACTGAATTTAGATATTGGATAATATTTTTAATACAAGAACACTAGAGATTTCTTAGTGATTTTGCAGTAAAGTTATAGATTCTTGTTTGAGACAGGTTATGTGAACTAAATCGTTTAATTTATATTTTGATAATTTGATACTGAACATTTTTGGTAATACAAACAAATCAACATCGTAAATACACATCTCTCTATTGATACATTTTTATAATGATATATTGCCAAATAAGACTATCTACTTGATGGCGATGATGAATAGACTTATGACAAAAGAAAAAAGAGAATTCAGAAAAGAAATATATATGCTAATAACTAAATCCTACTTCTTGTGAAAATCAAAACACTTTTAGGGACTGTGTAAGACGAGTACTAGAAAATACAGATATCGCCAAAATCTTTCCCATAGATCTTATGCGGAAAAACAATAAATCAACTCGAAACGTCGTCCTGTAATTTCTGTACTGTCCCGCGTCAAAAATCCAAGAACTCGAACCTAATTTTAAATATTAATTACACTACACCAATTAGCTTTAGCCCAAAGTAAGCTCTGTAAGGCTTGTGTTATGGGATCTAAGGTAACGGATAGACATACAGACATATATAAATAAATTTGATAGAAATATAAATACATATATTAACAACCATGACTAAGCTATAAATAGTCGCATTCACCACAAAAATATCTGCCCCCAACGGGATTCAAAACCTCAGAGACGGCGACATCTTGAAACCAGTGTACGGACCACTCGAATTTCAGTCGTCATTCGTCATTAATAAAGGAATCTTATCCAATTCATAGTATGAAGGACGCCATTGTGACCGTAAACCTGTGAGCTTCCAACTAGCTCTTCTGCAGGTAAACTTTCCAGCAATCGTAATTAATTTTGAAAATCATACATTTTTAGGGTTTCTTGCCCAAAGGGTAAGGGTATATCGAAGCTTGGGTCCACGGGAAGGAAGAGGTCACCTACTGATTGACTCAGATACTCACCGGGCACGGCTGCTTCGGTGAGTATTTGTGTCGAATAGGACGGGAGGGATCGACACATTGCCACCACTACGGCGACCCGGGATGGACCACGTCCCTTCCGTGGCCGGGGGGCGTCGTCGGTGGAGGAGACCGGGGGAGGTGGTGTAGCCTCCCCCGAGGAGGGCTCCCCGGTATCGACGGGGGAGCGGAGGCTGGGGGTTCCCGGAAGTAGCTTGGTGTTACCGGGGGCTCCCTACATGCCTGAGGAAGGCCATCCCTGAGGTTTTTAATGGGTAGGCCTCCCCCTTCTGGGGAAGAGAGCCCCACATAGCCGCCGGCTCGCCACAGCCGGGGCGCATGCAATTTAATGCATTTTCCTCAGGGGAACAAAAAAAAAAGGCAACTTACCCTCTTAGTATAATTAATATTATATTCCCTTTTTTTACTTTTTTAACTGTATACATTAATTATAATCGCTTTTAAATTAATATAACAATTAGTGAGTCTCTTTTGACTGATCATGATATTAATAACGGTCCTTTGAAATTGAAAGTACACAATAATCCTTCAAACGAACAATACTCAAATCATAGTAAAATAAGTTATAGTAAATAACTGAAGCTACAACAGGGTATTACTTAGTTGATAATTCTAGGAACGATGTGGACAGCCTGTCCTAGTTCCCAAGATTATTAGCGGATCGATTGGCTTCTTTCAAAACTATGAACCGAACTATATACGAGTATAATTGCCGAAGGAAAATAACGCGAGCATCGTTGATAAAATTAGTTTCGATAAAATTGATTATAATGACAGATATAGAGTTTATTTATCTTTTAGTTAGGGACAACAGTTATAATACAATATAAAAACTAAACAAACTTACATAACATAAACCACATATACGAGTATTTTTTTTAATAAAAAAAATACTCGTATATGTGTGGATACTTTGTTAAAATAAAATATACGAGTATCTTACATTAGATTTTGAGCAATCGCAACTTAATTAGCATTATACAATTTAATTACATTTTTAAACTTAGATATACTTAAATTGAAATTAAGTATATCGCCATCGAGAGACTTTTTATTATATTTGTAGTAACAGAGGGAGGTAACAGAAACATATCATCCGTAAAAATGTCATCTGTCGACTATCAAAGTTTATGAGATACAGCCCCGTGATAGACGAAATGACAACGGAGCGTTAGTAAAAGGTCCCGTTCTTACCCTTTGGGCAAGAAACCCTAAAAATGTATGATTTTCAAAATTAATTACGATTGCTGGAAAGTTTACCTGCAGAAGAGCTAGTTGGAAGCTCACAGGTTTACGGTCACAATGGCGTCCTTCATACTATGGATTGGATAAGGTTCCTTTATTAATGACGAATGATGACTGAAATTCTGTACATCCGTTTCAAGGTGTCACCATCTCTGAGGTCCCGGGTTTGAGTCCCGGTGGGGGCGGATATTTGTGTGATGAATGTGAGCATTTGTACCTTAGTCATGGTTGTTAATATGTGATAATATATGTTGTTAATATGTATATAATGCTATCAAAAATATAGATGTATAATATATAAATGTCTATCCGCTATGCTGGATCCCATAACAATTTCCCTTACAGAGCTTAATTTGGGCTAGGCTAGTTGTTGTCAGTGTAAGAAATATTTATTTATTTTTATTGATTTATATATAAACTTTATATTGCATACAATAAAAGAAAGTTACAATAAAAAAATACTAACTTGGTACCTAAGTTAATTGGTCCAAAGGCGGATTTATCTCTCAGAAAAACTTCTCCGTCCGCCAGCCCTAAATGGTTTCGCGAGTTTAAAAAAAATGCTGAGACAGAATTAAACAGTATTTATATACAATTGTTTTTAAAATATAAATAATAGAAGCGTCATATTTATATACATTATTAAAATAGATATGATAAATTTAGTGCATACATCCATACATAATCATAAATATATAAATATACCACAGATTTATTATTTGTTTGGTACATCGAGTTTTATCTCTCAAATTCCATGTTACATAACCATGATATATCCCAACTATCCCAACTAATATTATAAATGCGAAAGTGTGTTTGTTTGTTTGTTTGTTTGTTACCTCTTCACGCTTAAACTACTGGACCGATTTCAAAAATTCTTTCACCTTTGGAAAGCTACATTCTCCCCGAGTAACATAGGCTACTTTTTATCCCGGAAAAATCGACAGATCCCACGGGATGCGCAATAAAGGCTTCGCTCAAAAACTACTGCACAGATTTTTATGCGGTTTTCATCAATAGATAGAGTGATTCTTGAGGAGTTTTGCGGCATTTTTTATCTCGGAAAAACGGATAGTCCCACGGGAAGCGCGATAAAATCTTCGCACCATAAACCGACTTCCGCGTATATGTAGCCGTGGGCAAAAGCTATGACCCTTAACCCTCTATACACCCAATCCCGAAATCCACGCGGGCGAAGCCGCGGCAGAAAGCTAGTTAGGATATAATAGTTCGCAATGTAACTTCTTACACTACGAATTCGGCGAAGGCAAATCTTTTGTCCACCATGACTATAATAACTATAAAATCTACGGACTAATAAAGATAAAATATTTACAATCCACCAAAATGAAGATTTTTATATTATTTTCTCTGGGACATGCTAACAAACCTGTCAGTATGTATAACAGAAAATGTATATAATTGCGATCAAAGGATTTATTTTGAAGAAGCTAACGAAACAAACTAAGAAACTTTTGAAGAAACATTTCCAAGTTTCAGTTAATCTACAGAAAATCTGATGAAGGAGCTGACAATTTGATGAAGATTATAGGAAGACGTTGGAGGCTATCAGCACAGGACCAATTGCTATGGAGATTCATAGAGGAGGTCTGTGTTTCACTTTCTATGTGATGATGAAATCATGATTCAATACTAGATATTACTTCCTCCAAATTTTGAGCACAATCTTTTGTCGTTCTCCGTACAAGAAATTAGTACACCAGTTTCAAGGTGTCCCCATCTCTAAAGTCCCGGGTTCGAATTCCGATGGGGGATAGATGTTTGTGTGATAAATGTGAGGATTTTTACCTTAGTCATGTTTATTTTTATATATTACATATGTATATATGTCATATATATATATATATATATATATATTATATATATATATATATATATAATATATATATAATTGAAATATAAGATACGTAAATAATGTATATGTCTATCCGTCTTAGTAGCCTTACAGAGGTTACTTTGGGGTAGTCTAATTGGTAATGAGTGTGAGAAATATTTAATATTAAAATTGTTCGCCATATTTTCTTACAATACCTACAATTATGTATGTGGGTATACATATTACATTATATAATATATTTTATAATAATATATAATTTTTTTATTACAATTAAATATTCCTACAATAACTGTATACTTCATAAATACATATATATTATACGAGCCCACATAAACACAAAGTAAACAATTATATGAACTAAACCTAATACATCCATTTCGCGACAATGTGTAATGCGAACGCGGAGCGAGACCGGTTGAGTGTGACGTCAGCGAGGATCTAAACGTTCGGTCCCGGCGCATTCGCATTCGAATGTAAATTCGCCTATGCGACGCGGTAGCTTAGCTTGTTATAAAATAAGTTATTGTAAACCGAAGTATTTCCTTTGTAATTCACTCCTGTAATCTTCTTTACAATTCACTCCTATAATTAATTGAATAAAATAATATACCAGTGAATTGTGTACTATTTTGGATTGACCTTATCAAGGCAAATAACAACAAAACATCCACACCACACGGTATGTATATATAGGATTTATCCGAACACTATATGAAAGACAAAGCCGTCTGAATGTCTCACTATAATTTCAGTTTCTGTAAAATATTTACAGAAATATTTCTTGATATAATAAAATAATACACAGTCGTGTTTGAATTTCAGCGGCGATGACATAGTATAGTTCAAATCAGTAATGAGCTTGTGAAAATTCTGTTGATCATCTCTTCACTTTGTTAAATCAAGTAAAATTTAATTATTTACTGTTACAACCCTATATAATAGTATAAAAATGGAGGCATGGTGGCTAAACAGATTGTCAAAGGTTAAATTACCAATCAAAATTCAAATTTTTTTATCGTAGACTTATATATGTGACTTTTCAATAAAAAACAACAAGTTTAAGCATATTTTATTTTTGTTAATTTTACAGAAATTGCTACATATGTTATTGACTTCCTTATAAAGAAGGAAGTCATATCCTAAAAATACTGTGCTCACATAATTCCCCCAACATACAGAAAAATTCTACTGCATTATCTTAACTGTCTTTAGGTATTCAAATTTATGACATACCTACAGCAGGAATGGAAATTCAAACTGGAAAGTTTGTCGAATTTGTCTTCGTTCGAAATGTTCTTCTTATCTACGGAGCTTTAGTTTCTTTGATGTAAAATAGAACCACCTTCCACGTTTCCGGTTTGTTTGAGATCGAAAGCATCTTGCGATTTCGGATCACTCCCTTTCGATGTTAATATTCTAGCCAAAAACATATAGAAAAAATAAATTTCCTTCAGTTATAAATTAACTTTTTTTTTCACTAGGTAGAATGCTTCGCGTACCATGGCTGATGATGGTCATCAGGCGTGTGTTGGACTCTCCCCATAGGACATACCCTCTAATCTATCCCGATATCCATCTTGTCTTTAGAGTAAGGACGATCCAGGGATAGGCATGTAACGATACGTAAATATGAGTACTTACTCGATACATTTCTTCCAATACCAAGTACTTTTTTAATCGATAGTTTTACGCCAAGTATCAAGTAGGTATCGGTTAATAGTACTCATATCAATATGCCAAAGTCAATATTTAATTTTAGCATTGATTATGAGAATGTTCAACATGAATTTAAGTGTTTAAACGCATCCATTTTTCGCTTTCGCCCAACAAGCAAACTGATATTTGATATTTTTAGAAAGCGCTACCAAAACGAAACTTATTTTCGGGAATTTAATTATTAATATTGAATTTTAATACATTTTATGGTTTTAATTTCAAATGTACCAAAAAATTATTCGATACGAGTAAGTATCGATACTTTTTAATCAATACCGAGTAAGTATCGATGCTTGACGAGCGATACTGTATCAATACCTCAACAGTATCGTTTCATCTCTATCCAGGGACTGGAGAACCCAATTTCTTCGTATCGTCTTAGGATAACCCGACCAGCTACAGCCGGGTGTAAATACCTATGGAAGTTAATTGTGGACATAACATTAAGCCCCAGACTTCTGTATTTGCGCGCATTGGGAGCGACCCTAGCGCGCAGCCCACACCTAGTGGTCATGAAAGGCGGGCTGCGTAAGCCCGTCATCTACCACTCATCTGTCTGTAGCGGAGGTAGGGTCTTACCCTACAAAAGGAGTAACTGAACCTTATTTCTGTGTAAAAAAGAATCAAATTATCAACACAAGTGTATCAAGGTTCTATTCTAAGTAGTTAAACCACATAAGAACCAATGTTCTTAAAAACAATTAATCTTGATGATCGAACACAATTGTTTGCTCATCAAGATTAATATTTTCAGCATAACTCAGCGCCGTGTCATAAAGATCGATTCACACAAGAGTAATAAAACTCAGGAACAACAGCAAGACTTTAATTTTACTCAACTGTACAGTTCAGAGGTTTTTCACAGAATGCCCCTGATCGGCCAAGTGTATTCCTTTTTAACTCCTTGTTATCCCCACTTTTAGTACTCGTGATTTTCAATTCAATATTCTTTATTCGTAAGCATCATCTTTATATAAAGTATACATTGCTGAGATTTCCACATTAGGCTATTTATTGCCTTTACATATTATTGAATAATTCTTAAGTTTTTTTGCTACCTACTTTAAACAATTTTCAACTTGACAATGCCTCTATTGAGCAACCAAACGTCTTGGAACAAGTTCCAAGTAATTTAAATTAAGTAATATGACAATAGAGGTAGCCTCTTGCCAGGTTTCGACAAAAGTTAAGCCAAAACTTTTTCGACTGGTCCACCAAAATATATCTAATTTTATAACAGTGCTTCTGCGTAACTCCCTTAAGAACAAAGAGACCTCGCACTATAAGGAGTCCATTCTCTTTATATTGTAGGTTCGTGGAATACCTGAAAGGTTTGCTAAAAATGTTTATCTGGGGTCTCTTCTATTCTCATGTTTTCGACACTCACTGTATTGTAACCAAAAAATATTTATTTATTTATACATTTTATAGGTGTGATTTCAAATAAGCTTTAAAATATTAACTAACATATATTTAAGTAATAAATGTTATATGCAATAAAAAAAATATTTATGGCAAAACCAGGCGTTCACGTGTTCCGCTCCACGCAAACTTCATTACAATTAGGGCTGAAGCGGTCTGTGGAAGGACTTAGGAATTTATTATTTTCATGAAAAGATCCCCAATGGTACGAGTATACAGCAACCTTTATCTAGCCATGCAATAAATTACTTTTTATTATCTAACCCTGGGAATGTACTATAAATATTAACTCACCATAATTGTATTTTTGGGCTTAATTTGCAGGCTACAAGTGAAGTCACAGGAAGGACCCGGTATTGTGTGAATATTTTAAAACTATGTACTGATAATTTTTCGTATGATATTGAAACGACTTTTAATGAGTTCATATGAAAAAATAAAAATATATATTTGAGATTTTTAATGCGAGCCTGTTTTTTTTAATTAACAGGATTAATTATTTAAATTCTTTTTAAATGTATTGTCAGAAATACAAATTTGCTCGAAACTTACTTTAGCCCGAAGAAAAATATTTACTTATATTCACTATTATTTATATACAGATTTAATCTTATGCAATTAGGATATACGTAATCACATTTGAACAACAAAGAGACTATTTTGACCTTTTAATGTGATTTTCTACGCCATTAGTTCACCATCAGTTCACAAGTCTAGATAAACAGTAAGAACCAGCATGGCGTATTTTCTTTTTATTGTCACTGTGTCAGTGTCAGTTGAATAAACATAATTTCTTGATATTAGTTTAAAAATAAAATAGATTGCACTTTTTATCGATTAACAGATCCAACGGGCAGCGTTCGGGAATCGTTACAGAAATGAAATCCGCAGAAGAACCAGTCACCGACAGCAGTGGCTCACCAATGGCACCCGGACCATGCAGTGTTAGTAGCCCCCCACTAGTTGTGCACACGATTTCGTGAGATCCTTGAGGAGGGCTTTCTGCAGCAGTGGGATACGGTCGGGTTTCTCGGACTAGTGTCCGAGAAACATTTTAAACGACCCACCCGACCGCATCACCCGCGATAACGAATCGTTCCAGCCGGCCACCAACCGCGTCGCTTCTCACACAACACACCCCCGCATCTCTCATCTCTGCCACACACCGCGCTCGTCGGCGAGCACGACGACCCGGACTGCACTTTCCTCATCAAACATATTCCCGATACCGTCACGTACCGGGTAGATTCTCACCTCCACTACACGGCGATCTTGAGCGTCCGAGCCACTAGACCGCGCACTCATTTTGCGTCGACTCTTTTGTACCGACACTAACGACCTCAGAACGGTCGCCGGGGTCGCTAACAGGCAAGGTGTCGAACCTACCGTTCGTATCGAGTTCCTTTTAGAGGTAATTTTGTCGAAGTCAAATAGCTAATCATTAAAGTAAGGAAGGAATGAAAATATATACTTTTTTAAATAGACAACGAATGCACATGCATGACTGTTTATTAAATTACAAAGTCGTTTCAACGCCGCAATGTATGTCATTCTGTGAAATCTCCGGCAGCTGTTATCAACTCATCGAGTAACATCATACAGGGGTAGTTATAATTTTATTTCCGTCCACCTCTGTATTCTGGGAAACAAAATGTCATACCTAATAGGTTTATTCGCGGAAATGGACACAGCTTTGTTGATTTTCATTGCAGTGTTAGTAGCCCTCCCACTAGTTGTGCACACGATTTCGTGAGATCCTTGAGGAGGGCTTTCTGCAGCAGTGGGATACACCCCGATAGATAGTGTCCGAGAAACATTTTAAACGACCCACCCGACCGCATCACCCGCGATAACGAATCGTTCCAGCCGGCCACCAACCGCGTCGCTTCTCACACAACACACCCCCGCATCTCTCATCTCTGCCACACACCGCGCTCGTCGGCGAGCACGACGACCCGGACTGCACTTTCCTCATCAAACATATTCCCGATACCGTCACGTACCGGGTAGATTCTCACCTCCACTACACGGCGATCTTGAGCGTCCGAGCCACTAGACCGGCACTCTTTTTGCGTCGACTCTTTTGTACCACACTAACGACCTCAGAACGGTCGCCGGGGTCGCTAACAGGCAACGTGTCGAACCTACCGTTCGTATCGAGTTCCTTTTAGAAGTAATTTTGTCGAAGTCAAACAACTAATCATTAAAGTAACGAAGGGTTAAAAATATATACTTTTTTAAATAGACAACGAATGCACATGCATGACTGTTTATTAAATTACAAAGTCGTTTCAACGCCGCAATGTATGTCATTCTGTGAAATCTCCGGCAGCTGTTATTAACTCATCGAGTAACATCATACAGGGGTAGTTATAATTTTATTTCCGTCCACCTCTGTATTCTGGGAAACAAAATGTCATACCTAATAGGTTTATTCGCGGAAATGGACACAGCTTTGTTGATTTTCATTCGAAGTAATTAGAAATAATTGAAATTTTGCAGGCTTGTTTAAATTTTACCCGTTTAGATATAAATAACATTCTTATTCCGATTGAGTGGATTTTGAATGGAATATAGTGTACATTGATCACTAAATAATGTATAACATTTATTGATTTATTTTCTAGTTAGGGACACAAACAGTTACAATTAAACATAAAAACTAAACATACAACATATAAACCAACAAGTGCCCAAACATAATATAATATTACATTCAGAGAAATCTCAACTTAATCGGCATTGTAAATTTTAATTAGATATTTATACTTAGACATCTTAAATTGAAATAGTATAAAACCCTATCCTAACCCTTTCCAGCCCTATATCCCTATGTATGCATAAATCTTTAAAAATACGCAACGGATTTTGATGCGATTCTTTTTAATAGATAGAGTGATTGAAGAAGAAGTTTATATGTATAATAACTAGAGATCGGATAATCGGATGCATATTTACCTAAAGTTAGTTTAAGACAAAGTATGGAAACGGCTTTTTATTGTTTTGTTAAATAATTTTTTTCACCATTTCTGTTTTTTTATTCAATTATTTAATTGATTATTGTTTTAGTCAAACTCACTTCTTTCGTATAACACTCTTCATGTAATAAATCGTACGTAAATCGCACGGGGAACTGAAACTAAACTTCATGTAAATACGTATGCATAGTTGTATAAATGAACCCGGAGTCTCGGTCTTTTGAAAATAAATACCACGTGCTAATTTAGTAATTTTCAAACAATATCACTACGTTAAATTTGCAGTATTTTCCCAGGATTTTCATTTAACAAAATGTATTTTAAAAAGCCGCTTCCATAATTTGTGAGCCAAAAATTAACTTTAGATAAATATGCTTCCGATTATCCGATCTCTAATAATAACATCCATTAAATAATGGAGAAATACTCTTATTTTTGAGATTTCTAATGTGATGTCGTAATTAATTACACAATTACACAAACAATTCCGCTTACATTGCAAACGCAGTCTGAACCCTACGAGATTTATCAAAATAATGTACTAAGTATTGTACATATTGAAAAGGTCTACAGAAAACTCTGCGATGATATATGTCTAACTCTTATGGATATCCCAAAATAACATTTTTTTGTCATTTAATTTTAACGACAAATAATGGCTAATTTTCGAAGTGATATTAACCTATTGGTTAAAATGTAAAATGTAACTATTAATACAGAAGCGTATAAAAATAGTCAATGAAGAAACGGTCGCACCTACTGTATTATAGATATCACCATTCACCGTTATTAAACAGCTTTTTTTATTTTTTAGTCCATTTACTGCACTCATACCTCTCTTTTTAGTACTCCCCTGGTCCAAGGTTGCCTGGAAGAGATTGCTGGTTAGCATAAACCTAACTCTTGTACATTTGCTTTTTTGTCGTATTTTTTGAGTATGTTCTTGCTTTTGATGTGCAATAAAGAGTGTTATGTTAAATATGATAATACAGCTCATATTTGTCCTCGCAGGCTTTTAGGCCTGGCCTATATTTGAATTTCTTCTCAAATATTATTCTTCACTACAGTGAACGTAGGAGCGCCAGATAAATAACATATGAAATTCTAAAAATAAGAAATACTATCCTATAAAAAAACAGCGTCGAAACCACAGCTTCATCATAATACTTGTGAAAAAAAAAGTTTACTTAAGAACATTAATATTTCCATTTCATTAGTATTATCAGGTTTTATAAATATTAAAAATACTTTTTTCTTTATAATTTACAATTTAAATATCTGTTTATCCCTACGAAAAAAGAATTCGAAAATCATAAAAATGTGTTTTTTTTTGTTTTGTAAAGTAAGCATATGTGCAGATAGCAGATTTTTCTTGAAATATTATAAAGGTCATATTTAATTGTTTTCACTTCTCTTGCTGCAAATCATGGTTAATTTTGATCATTGTGTAAATATAAAAAAATATGTAATTACAGTCATTAAATTTTGATTTTACTACCGTGTTATTCGAATAAGCTTTATAAAACTTACCATCCTAAGCCCAAAATACTTACAGCACTAAAAACATCACAAAAGTCAAACAAAGACTTGAAATTGAAGTTTTTACTTAAGACTTTGGACAATAAGTCACTTAAGCAACGCAACTTACTCATTTCGAAAGTAATCCGGCAACTTTCGGGTATGATCAAACTTCAATATTAAATTGAATTACAGTTTCCAAAATGACCAAGATTAATTGACGTCTAGACAATGCCTGTTTAAGAAGAAAAAAGCTTTTTTAATCTATACTTCAAAAAAGTTTGTACGGAACCAAACATAAACCAAACCAAACATGTTTGAAATAACACCATTAATATTCAAATCTCACTAACCACTCCCTTGTGTCTGTTTTTAGATATATTATGTTATATTTTAAATTTATTTTCAGTTTTTTTTCGTCCATAATCGTCCCTACAAAGGAAAAAATATGGAAATGGAATTTAGTCAAGAAAAAGTGGGGAGCAAATGCCATATAGGCTATCTGTGATAAACGAACTATCTTACGCCGATTTTTTCAGTATAAGTATTGAATAAATTGAGCTGATTGTGTGTTGGAAGTGAGGATCTACAAGCAAACACCTTTGTTATAATTGTATACATTTTAATAAAGTAAATACAAAATGCAGCAGACGAAATTGAATAAGTATGGTAGTGATGCATGAACGAAAACTTTGATATTATGAACAGGTATTCCAAATATTGATCGCAAGTGATTGACTGTGGGCACTTATCATTAAGACACGCTGTTTATTTAAATACTAACTTAGTGGGAGAAAAAATCCGATAAGCTTTTAAATATATTTCTACACTCGCTCTAAATTGACCTTATGCTAAAAATAAACTCGCTCGTGTGAAAGCAACTACACGACCTTTAAGATTGCCCACTAAATCCGAACTTCCGAATAACACGTAAGCTAAACTGGACAATTACCTTTTATTGTTTCATTCTTTAACTGAATCACAACGTCAATGGAAACGGGACTACAAATTCTAGTTATGTGTATTAGTATTGTTATTTTACCTTAATATCCCTTTTTCTTGTTATTAAATATTTTATATACTAGTAAAGTTCACTATTTTGATTGAATCTATTCTCAGAAGCGGCAACTCATTCAAATTACAAACATCTTGTTGCTCCTTTTCTACCTATGAGATCCCTTACATTTTTGCCTTTAGCGTTTGCGTTTAGCATTTGCGTTTAGTAGTCTAGTAATCGGCTTTTACGCAACGGTTCGCGGTTTCAATTCCCGTATATTTTGTATGACCAGACACAGATATTTTGTATGACCTACAAAAATTTGTTCCAGTCTGGGGGTTTGTGCCTGTGCGATTTCTATGTTTGTGACTGCACCCACGACACAAGATAAAAATCTTAGAGTGGGACGATGGGTTTTAAAAAAATCCTCGTGAGAAACAATTCGTCGCCAACGCCGCAAACGGGCGAATCTCATTTAAGAAAATTTTTCAGGAGAGCAAAAACACGTTTTTTTGTCCCCCGATGGCGTGCATATTTTAGCTGTATTTCTATTTAGAAAAAAACTATTATAATGATAAAAATCAATTGTAATAGTATACTATGGAGACGTAGCTACTAAATTAATGCAGCAGTAATATTTTACATTGCTGTATCTTAGATTGTTTTGTATGAAGTTCGCCCCTTTTCGGCGTCGGCGACGAATTAGTCCCCTGCTGCATGACGCAAATCGGTTTCTATTTTGCACATCCCATCATAAGTATGGCTGACAATGGAAGTTTGGTAAAATCCCCAGTTCAAATAAAATCTATTGCGACTTCTGTTCACAAAATCTTCAACAGTTTATCGGAATCTAGTATTAACACTCAAACTGTCTTATGTAACATAACTGTCTTATATAACATCTATTGAAATTACATAAGTTACGACAATTTACCAAATTTCAACAGTATAGTTCTTATAGTTTTGGAAAAAAGTGTCTGTGACATACGAATGGACAGACATAAAGACATGACGAATCCATAATGGTTCCGTTTTTTATTATTTGGCTACGGAACCCTAAAAAGGTAACTATGGTAAGTAAATCTTTGCTACGGAAATTACAAAGGAGTCTATCTCAGTTAATATTTCCCATCAGAACTTTGCACATTAAAAACATGCTGAAAGCGAACCAATGATCACATCAAACATTACAACTGTGCAAACTGAAGATTCTGCGGGCCCTATTATTGAATATTCCTAGAATGGAGACCGGTTCGAAATTAGTTTACACAATTTCCATTATATATTCGTCTATTTCAATAGACTCTGTTTGATATGAAACGTTTGTCTAATATTGTTAAATAGTTCAACAGTACTATTCAGAACCGATATATATGTGTTGAGTCAATATTTTTTTTATTTTTTTCCTTATTCGTACGTACGGACAAGGTTTTTGTTTTTTTTCAAGCTTTTCCTTTTTTTTGTTTTGTCTGTTGACGTCAATAAGTGCCTGTAAAGGTCTATGTTGAATAAAGATTATTTTGATTATGTTTTGATTATGTAAACCTTTTTCACTTCCAAGTTGTGTTGATGTATGTAAGGGATGATTCTGGTGCCTATTCAGGAGTTGTGGCTAGTGTTCTGATTGTACTGAGTGCAAGAATTATAAGTCTGGCAGAATAAGTAACTTAGATTGATGGATATGATATTCTGCTTACGTTTTCGGGATTGAGAATCATAATAAAGTGGTTTGCTTGTATATGCTGAAGCAGCGGTTGACTATAATCAGCTCTACCTTGAGTGTATTTGTGGACTGTAGTACTGAGATTCTGCGCCTTGCTTGCTGACAGTAAGCTCGAATTAACCTGAGTTGATGCTAATTGAGCATCTACTGACTCGGACGCTCAAGATCACCATGTCGTGGAGGTTGAGAATTTACATGACTTATCTTGGAATACTCTATAAGCAATTTATCAGTTTTCCATTATCTTTTCCTTAATATCAAGAACGGATTGGAAGTATCCAGCTTTTTTGGAGATTTTAAAGAATGCCGAGGAATTGAATTCTTACTTTGCATTGTATTTTCATGGAAAAACAACCTCGGTGTTCCAAGTCGACACTGAAAATACTTTGAATTTGTTTTTTTTTATTTTTAAAGATAAAATAATATACCTCTTAGTTTAATAGTTGTTTTAAATTTACAAAATAAAGCTAAATAAGCTAAATAGTTTAACTTGTTTCATATTTTATTATTGAAAGTAGATACGGGTTCCCTTTAATATATAGTCGTAATATTCAGTGACTATAAAGTAAAAGTTTATATTTATTACATTTTTAGTTTATTTATTTTCCCAGACATCCATCACGAGCATATCACTGCAAGCACTCGTATTTTCTGATTATTATTGAAAGTTCACCGATAAAATTGCATTTAATTTATGATAAATGATTAATTGTCCTCGTAATAAGTGGTGACGAAGCCATAAGCCTTATCTGCCATAAACAGCGACGATGATTGCATATGAATAACGACATGAATAACTGTCATATTTTGCACCTGTACTCCGGCTATTAATACCTTTATTATAATATTGGGAGCGATTCCCGCAGGATTCCACTAACAACTTAATCGATAGCATGAATAATCGGTGTTGATAAGTTTTAAATAACCGAAGAGAATTAATTTTGGTTAACAATCTAATTTTGTTTTAAAAAGTAGAGAGAGAAACTATGTAATGGAGCAGATAATTAGGGGGAAATAGAGATACACTAAACTACGAAAGATAAGAAACATTACAAAAACTATTTAGAAAAAATAATAGTAGGGGAAAAGGAACAAACGAGAAAAAGGGAATCTTAGCACACGCGAAAGACCACCGGTGGTAAGATCGAGAATACTGCATCGACTTTTGCAGTTAGTAGTAGGTGCGTTGATATGTACGTAAATAAAAATATAAAAAATAGTAAAGAAAAAAAAATAAACTATCTCAACTCAATAATGCACGAGAACGAACATCTCTGTCAACACTATCGACATAATTTCTAACACACATACAAGAATAGTAGAACAAATTATGCAACTACGTGATCTTATTTATTTATTACTAGCTGTACTCGCGACTTCATCCTCGCGGAATTTAACAAAAATGTTAATTCGCTTATTTAGTTTTCTTTTTGGATTTTATAAAAGAATTTTTCAAAACTAAAAGTAGCTTAATTACACCTTATTACATCAACTACCTGCCAAAAAAAGTCCCGTCAAAATCGGTCCAGCCATTTCAGAGATAAAAGAACATTAACTGAATAACATATATATACATTTAGAAAATCAAGTATATAGAAAAAATATATAATTTTTACTATGAATGTCATTTTGTCAATTGTATATAAGAAACAGGAAGTCCCAATTAAAAGCCCTGTAGAACACCCGTTCTAGCATAATATTATTGAAATTCAGCTCCATTAGTTACAACTCAAATGATATAACTTATACAGATGAGACAGACAGAAATACAGATACTCGTACACGTCAAACTCAAGCATCAAGATCAAACCAAAGTACGCTGCTACAAACATTGAGGCTGTAGCGGTGCGCTTGGGTTGTATCAATCCGAATCGAATTACCTGGTAAGTCTGTACGGTCCTGGGGCCCTTACAGTGGATTGACTGACAAAAACCCAATAAGCTTAAAAACCTTCCAACAAAAGATCTTATTTTCTCCACATTGAATCTTTATGTTAAGTGTACTAGCCATCTGCGGCGAGCAGCAATGTGTAATTTTAAAACAAAATTATAAAGCAAATAAAGTAAATTTTGGAAATGTATTCATGTTATAAATAATTACCATACGTTGAATACACTCTAACGCAACGAACGCGAACATTACAATGTATCCTCATACACCTGTTAATTTTCCCGCACAGGCAAGAAGAATTTACCACCATTTACGTGTAACTGAGCAGGTTAATGATGTCAATTAAGCCTGCACAGTCACAAGCTCAGACGAATTAATTTCCTTGGAGCCCATAAAGAAGGATGTATATAGAAAATCTCCAATTAGACGATGGCGGTGTTGTTATGCTCAATTGCTTCTGTGTAATCTGACTCAATGTTGGAAGGTTCTGGAAGTAGCAGAGTCCAATGACGAGGAGTTTGAGTATTATCAAATATGATATGCAAGTAACCACATATACCGACAGTAAATGAGATATAAAATACCTGAAAAGAGCTCTGGACATCTGAGGCTTAAAGCATTGACTTAATATTTGTACGAACACCACATGGAAAAATAAGAATGTTTCGGATTCATTCGTGTTACTACACTTTCTCGTCTTTCAATTTAAGAAGAGGAATATTATTTTGTATTAACCACTACTGTTATTTTCATTAAAAACGCCGTCTTTACCCGGGGCTTAAGGAGGGTACAGTGCACTCGTGCGCATTGGCTTAGATGGCGCAAAAACCGCCTTATACCTACTTTAGAAATTACTTTAACCAGACTACACAAGCAAAATCGCAGACATATACTAATGTATGAATACGTAAGAGTAGAGTTTTTCTTTTCGTTGACAAAAATTTAGGAGTTGCGGTACGTGTATTCGCATTCTACCGAATATGATTATGACGGCATTGATGACAGATTCTTGAACATTGTTGCTAGATTAAATTCTGCCCATAACAAAAAGTGATATCACAAAAGATCATTTAGTTCTTTATTTCAGATTAAGAGGTTTCTGGAACTTTAACGTCTCTGTAACAGGAATAGATGAACACGTTCTTAATTTGCTGATTTTAGCGATTGTTTATCCTTATGTGCTGTGTGTCTCACGCTCCGTCTCGCCAACAAACTTGTTCATTGTATGCACCACCAGTCCGCGAATGGCGCTGGCTAGTGATTTTTACTAGTGTGGCTTCGAATACTCGCTATTATTCAGTATTCGACTTTTTTTTATATTCGTCGAATAATGGATAGTATTATTCGACATTCGGCAAATATTCGTTTAAAATAAAATTTTAACTAACTAATCAGTTGAAAATAAGCAGTTTTATTATTTTCCTTAATGATACTATACAGTGTATCAATTGTTATCTTCAATTTTAAAATCAAGTCCAGTTCCTGTCATATTAATGAAATTAGTAAAAGGCTTTTTAATTAATAATTTAATTAATTAATTTTTAATTAATAATAACATATGAATGTAATTATAACATGAAGCAGATTTCTTTAACGTTACTTCTCATAACCTTAGAACTTATTAGGTTTAAAAATTAAAATTAGGTAACTAATAAATAAACGGTAAGTTTAATAAAACTATCAAGAACTTTTATAATTGTTTAATAGAAATCAAAATTATTTTCAATGTACGTTATTTATGTTGAATAGTAATGTCGAATTATTCGACTATTCGCCAAAGTGAATAGCGCTTGATCGGTATTCAACTATTCGCGGCAATTTTATTTTTTACATCCTGGGTGATTGATTATTTTACCCAGATTGTTGGATTAAATTTTTGTTCGATTTATTTTTTTTAAAACCCATATGGATGTATTTAACATAACCAAATTATTATACTCTACATCTGTCACCACAGAGCTTATATTTTTATTGCTTTTATTTCAGTGATCCTAATATTAAAACAGACAAGTTAAAACTTGATATTAAAAAGAAGTTAGTACTTTATTCGAACTTTATCAACGAATAAAGTTAGTACTTGATTCGTTATCCTTTGAACATTTGTTAGCGTATCTGATTAAAACCTTGTTTGACTTGTTTTTTGGTTATTAAAACTTGTTCCTGTCGCAAACACGTACAAATTTGAGGCTCAGGTTTGATTAAATTATGAAATTAATTCCATTACGAATAATGTTAATTAATTAGCTACCCACTAATAACGTCCACGTAAAAAGTTCGTATCTTTACCACGTAAACTGTTTAAATTTTATTATCTGAACAACACGTCAGTTAAGGATATAAATAATGATAATTTAATAAATGATAATAATAATATATATTTGCACAAATCATGGATACAGTTATCATCATATTAATTCAGACAATTAGGTGATTGATTGTTATGGCGGTCGAATCGCGAAAGCGCACCCCGCTATGTGACCTAGAGAACTCGGGGGGGGGGGGGGGTAGGCCAGTCCTCTATGACCTGAGAGCCTCACACACGGCCGCGCCTTGCCAACGCGGTGTCATGGTGCATAAGGTCGCGTTTCACCCCCACAAAAAAAAAGGTGATTGATTGTTGTCATGGCAGTGGAGTCGCGAAAGCGGATCCTGCTATGCGCCCGCATGGGCCTAGAGAAAACTGGGGTGTTTTAGTGGGTCGTTCCTCTCAGACCGGAGATCCACACACGGCCACCAGCGCGGCGTTATGGTACATAAGGAACATTTCCTCTCGCAAAAAAAAGTGAGTGATTGTTGAGTAAGTTACACATGATTCGCTGACGTCGGTAAAAAAATGTATGTTTGGCTTATATTACTATTTAAATCAATTATTTTACATTGTAAGTCTCAAATAAACCTAAAGAATTAAATCACTAAAATGTCAGGTGAAATATATATATGTCTAAACTTTATTAACACGCTACAAAGAAGGTCATCTAAAATAAAATATATTCATTCGTTAATTGATGATGTCCAAATTAGAACTTATAATAATAAGAAGAATTTATAAAATATCGATACATTGTTTGTAGTAAAATAAACACCATTGAAATACAGTTGATATTGTTTCTAAAGCAATGCTGTGAGAAATATTGCTGCGATTAAAATCTACTAATATTATAAACTCGAAAGTTTGTATGTATGGATGTTTGTTACTCTTTTACGTAGATTTTAATGAAACTTTACAATAATATAGCTTGTAGATCAGAATAACATATAGATTAAAATCTATAAAGACACTAGCTGGTGCTCGCAACTTTGTCCAGATTTGCACAGATGGTAGAATATCTTTATAAATTGTAGTGTAAAGTGTAATATTTCATTAAAATCCATTCAGAGCTTTTTACACGAAAGAATAACAAACATTCATCCATACTTAAAAACTTTCCCTACTACTATTATAAACGTACAATATTACGCCGAATTCTGTAAAAAATATGATGATAAGTGTCAAGTAAGTAGGAAAAAATCTATCCTGTGCAGATAAAGTCGCAGACATAAGCTAGTGCTAAATAAAATAAGAGCAGCTAAGCCAATGATTTAAGAGACTCAATTAACAATGTCGTAAATTGATTTTTCTTCCCCAAATAGAATAAGTTAAACAAAAGAGAACTTTTACATATCTGGAAATTTTCCAAGAGCCTTCATCACGATGAAAACATCAAATAAATTCGAAGATCAATTTTTCCCAACATCCTGATTTTCCATTATCTGAGTTCGTTAAAACAGCTATCACTTTTGTGTACTTTAATGTGGTTTTCTCTTGTTTACTTTAGATATAAGGGAATTCTTCGATGAATTTCGCACAGACACATTTTAATTTAAAAACTTTCGAGAGTCTAAGGGATCAAGGACTACTTGCGATTCCATTATGAGATCATAAAATAGAAGATTTCATATTATAATTATTTTTACCTGGATCTCATCGATATTGTGGACTGTGGAACCTCACAGCAATTGTTGTTCAGAGGCACAAAAAAGGCGATAGACATCGGTATGAGCAACTTTTAAAAAGTTATTTTTTACGTTTTAAAAAATCCAGGGTGACTTTTAAAAAGTATGTTAAATATACTATTTAGAAATACATTAGTTAGACATCCCTTTTTTTTTTTTTTTTTTTTGCGGGGGGAAAATGCACTTTTATGCACCTTGTCACCGCGCTGGCTAGGCGCGGCCGTGAGTGGGGCTCTCCGATATAAGACCGGCCTACCCACTAAAAACCCCCCGGTGTCCTTCCAGCCCATATCGGAGCGTGTGGCGGGGTGCGCTTTCGCGATTCTACCGCCACACGCTCCCAGGCCAGCTCGACCTTGAACGGCCGAGCCTTCGCCAAGGGGGGGATTGTCCCAGACACCAGGACAATCCCCAATTAGTTAGACATCCTAAGTTTTATGTGTGGCAGGAGAGGTAACCATGACGCCGAACAGTTTTAAATTATTATATATGTATACATATACCGGGTGTCTCATTCAAATCGGTCAGTATGGGAAAGTCTGAAGCTATAAGACATACGAAGATCTGTTCTGAGGAACCATGTCATCGATTTTAATAACAAGAAAAACTGCATTCATACATTTTAAAAATCATCTGTACTCCGTTCGGGAATCGAACCCGATTGTTTTGAAAAAAAAAAACCTACAGTATTTCTATGTAGATATCGATTATGTAGGTCTTAAGCAGTAAATGTCTCTATGAAACATGATGTCTAAAATGAATAAAATGCATTGTTGCCAAGAGACATTGCCATTTTTGCCCTACCAAATTTTGCCCGCAAGGTCGCCCGATTTAACGCCTCTGGACTATTTCTTGTGGGGATACGTTAAGGATGAAGTGTACAAAACAAGTTATGATACCGTTGAAGACCTAAAAGTTGCCATAGAGACAATTTTAACGCAAATTCACCACATGAAGATACAAAATGCAATCATAAGATCGTTACCTAAACGTGTTGAATATTGTATTGAAAAAAGCGGCGGTCACTTCGAGCACCTACTAAAATAAAATAAAGTATGTGAAAACAATGCATTTTATTCATTTTAGACATCATGTTTCATAGAGACATTTACTGCTTAAGACCTACACAATCGATATCTAAATAGAAATAGTGTAGGTTTTTTTTTTCAAAACAATCGGGTTCGATTCCCGAACGGAGTACAGATGATTTTTAAAATGTATGAATGCAGTTTTTCTTGTTATTAAAATCGATGACATGGTTCCTCAGAACAGATCTTCGTATGTCTTATAGTTTCAGACTTTCCCATACTGACCGATTTGAATGAGACACCCTGTATATCAGCATCATATCTTTGTTTTAGTATAATTGATTATATTTATTAAACACACTATGAAGATTTATTTACTCGTACTCGCTTTATTAATCTGTGCTCTTCTCCATTGTTCTTTCTCAATGTTTCTATTCTCGCATTGGTAGCTTTTATCTGCTCAATTTATAAAACTCTACTTACGTACTTAAAAAAGGCGATGGCTGAAAATCGGTGATTTGATTAAATTAGACAAATATTTATTGTTGCTTCCTGCAGCATGCAAAAATTATATATGTAATGAGCATGAGATACTTGAATAATATATTTATTGTATAAGAATTACAACAAAACCATTAATTTCATTAAAACTTCATCGCATAACAAAATCTGTTGCTAGGTTACTAACTATCGCCAAAGTCAGCGCAAGTGTGCAAGAATAGAATGCTGTCTATGGCAAATACTTTGTCTAAAGTTTTAACCCGTTGGGTTGGCCGTTCTACATATAGTTTAAATCAGAGGTTCCTTAACTTTACCTTTTGTTTCTTAGACCTTTTGCCATGTTTTATGGTGGTTTTGGGTAGACCCCCTACTTACCTGATATTAAATGCGTTGATCATACAACATACAAAATATTATAAGCATGTATAATATTTATTTTTTACTTCATAGGAACTTTTATCAATAATATATTAGAAGATAGTATAATATAAGTAAATAGATACTATCAGGGTATGTTAAGATCCATTATTATGGACCATCAAATTTTTTTTTTCATTGACGTAGTTCCCGTGCTGGTTGTCATAGACCCCTTTGGGAATCACTGGTTTAAATGTATGTTTTTTATTCAATTAAGTATTGTCGTTGTTTTACTTGATATTTATGTTTATTTTGCAAAAAAATTATAAACGCTTGATCTGTCTATAAACAGCACGTTAATAAAAAAAAGTCAACATTCTATTGTTAACGTCATCGTATTTAACATGAATTCATAATTATTTAAACTTTATGGCACCACATCAAAAAGTGTACAAATGGCGGATTTAATGCTAAGGGCATTCTCTACCAGCCAACTAATAAAGCGTGCAGAAAAGTTATTGAAAAGGCAATGCAAATCTGTGAAAATGACACAAATATAAATAAATCATCAACACACACAAATATAATAAAATCAAAGAATGCAACAGTTTAATTGGTTCAGTGTCCTCTTAAACATTCACTTATCATAAAACTGCTAGTTTGCATATTTAGATTAGTTGTAGAAAAAAACAATATCCAAAGAAAAGCTGTGCAATATTTAAAATCAGAATCGTTTACTAATCTCACTCAAAAACGTTAACCAATTACATGTTTGATGTACAATGCCACGCAAGTTTATGTGATTTCGTAGTCCTGAACCAATGGTACTACTGTCGGAACGCAATGTACGGTTGTCCGTACTATATTGCAGTCTCTGAAATTAACTATTCAGTTTTAAAATGCCAATTTGCACGTTTTCCAAACAGCTCTCTAATTGGGTAACAACGTGAAACATTGAAAGCAAGCATTGAAATTTTCGTTTTTGAAATACTCAATGGCTTCGTCTGTTTGCACTGTAAAAAAAAATCAGACGTACATTTGACGTACGAGTACATGTACTTGTGTACTTATACTTCTCTCTTGCATCAGAATTATTTTGGTGAAAAATTACAAAGCAGCATAATATACGATAACCAATAACAGTTTATTTAGACCACACAATGATACCAACAACAAAACTACACATAATGATAACTCGCTGCATGATACTAAAGCTGTGGCAAGCTCAGTATAAGTCTAGCCTGCTGCATTGGTGTTCTGCTTGACACAGCAGTGACATCAGGTACCTACGAGAAACAGCACAGAAGAAAAATGTTAACTTAAGACTATTTGAAGTCTCAGTTTCGTTAGTTTATTAATAAAATTGGATATGGAATTGGATTTTTTACAAAATAACTAGTATTCCACCACGGCTTCGTCCGCGTTATATCGGATTTTACAAAAGGATGAATATATTCTATCGCGATAAAGATTAACTTACTTACTACTTTCCGTTTTTCTGTCTCCAACTATACTTATACCAAATTGCATCACAACCCGTTCGGCAGTTTTATCAAATTTTCCTGCAAGAAAAATATTGCCGTGGTGAAAATATCACATTAGGCCTCTGTATTTACACAAATAATTCAATTCAATTACTCATATCGGTCCGGCCGTTCACGTGTCTAATGAACAGCAAATTATATATATATATATATATATATATATATATATATATATATATATATATATATATATATAACATATCAATACATAAAGCGAAGTAATTTATTTCAATATCATACCTAAACAGACAAGCCAGCAATATCAATGTACAGATTAATTTCAAAAGTACCTTCAAAAGTTCAAAAGAGCAAATCCCAATTTTTATACTCGAAGTAAATTGTATATGCATCTATAATAAATAATTCATCCAACGCCCCTTATATACGATCCGAAATAAACAAGAGGATATACTTAAGGACATTTTAAATCACTGATTTATCACTGAAGTACTTGCTCAAGTAAGAATTTATGTTGTTCTCTCGATAGAAATGCCTAAGCAGGATTTTTGTAGCAGCAAACTCTACTTATTTAATTATGTCATTTGAAGAATCCATTACTGTGTGAAATGTGTTTGCTTTATTTACGGTTTTTTTTAAACTGTGGAATAAGAAAATAACCTAACCTATATATATATATAATATATATATATATATAATATATATATATATATATATTATATATATATATATATATATATATATATATATATATATATATATATATATATATTAATTGATAAATGATATAGCAATTGCTGCATTAATTGATAAATAAATTATACTACTTTATTGTTAGAAGTTTACTACATAAACTAGACAATAATAAATAATAAAAAATTGCACTCTGAAGTAACAAATTGGGTGTGTCACTTGAATAGCCTCAGTAAAAAAAACTGAAATAAAATAAATGTTTTGTGATTCACGATAGACGAATCATCAAAATATGACAAATAAGTACTAACGGGGTCTCCCGCGCCTTACCACTTTTTAGAAATATTCGTGTGCAAGCGGCTCGCACCGGGCACGACTACGCGATCCGTAGCTATCCCTGATTGGTTACGTATTTTACTACGATTTACTACGACCATTCATTATACCAAAAGAGATTTCAAACAAACGATTTTGAAATCTCTTTTGGTATCAGACTATCAGTCTGCTTTACGCCTTCGTGGATTGTTGAAGTCTCCGCCGCTGTTAGTTTCTGTGCTCGCTACGACCTCTGCTTTCATACCGGACTGATCGATTTTGTTACTTTTACTGACTTGTGCACGATTAAGGACCATGGCCTCACGAAATCTTTCTGTTGAAGAAAGAGCAAGAATAGTTGCTCTTCATGAACTCGGCAGGAATATTACACAAATTTCGCAAGAACTTGGTTTCTCGGTAAGTTTTATGTAAATGTTTAAAAAATTTAAAAATTAAATCTTATAAAGATGTCATTATTTTTTTTATTTAACGTATAGATATAGGTACTTCTACGAGTAGCTATTAGTACTTAGCGGTCAAGTGGCGTTTTGAAATTGAAACCGTTTCATATACAAATAGTCAATATTTACGCAATCAATATGTATGGATTTTTTGTCCAGTTAAAAGTCGGTCCCAAAATAATAGTGTCTGTATTCATGAGTAGAATCTTATTTTATTAAGCACAGACTTCCTTACTCTTAATACTTAAATTATATAATACACTGCTAATTCTTTAAAAATTACCGCAGGCGGTTCTGATTAATCTTATTATTAAAAGACGCCGCTTGCCGCTTTCGGCATGTGTCATACCGTTCCAATGTGCAAGTAAACTTCACTCTTACCACTACGTCTTAAGAATTTAATTCATTCTATAAGTGCGGGGTGATATATTTAAGTTGGAGTTTTAAAAGATAGGTGACTTTAATATGATTTTATTGATTCTATTACAATGACCTATACCTATTTTATAAGTTAAATTAATAAGTTTAAGTATTACTAAAACCTAGGTATTTAAACAGTTTTTTTTTGTTTTTCAGAGACAAACAGTTTCGTCGTCTTTGGGTTCGTCGAATCGAAGAGGAGGGTGATTTTAACGATCGACCACGCTCGGCGCATCAATATTTAATTAATGCTCAACAAGCTCAAGAAATGGTCACAAGTGTCTGCAGCTTGAGGACTGTAAGGAGAGCACTTCATCGCGCTGGGCTACATCACAGAAAACCTGCTAAAAAAATTATTCTAAGTGAAGAAAATAAGGTAGCGAGAACCCGGTTCGCTCGATAGTATAGGGACTTCAATTTTTCACATGCTATATTTGCCGATAAAAAAAGTTTTAAATCTAACCAAATAGGACGTCGGCATTTATGGCGCTTAGACAATACACGTTTTGAGCCTCGTAATGTGAACCCAAACAATAATTCGGGCAGAATCTGTGCAAATATACCTATGGGGATGGATGAGTGCCGCTGGACCCGGAGAGCTGGTCGAAATATCCGGGAGGGCTACTGGTCAGTCCTACCTCGAGCTTCTCCAGGAGACAATGGTCCCTACTGTGCGTGTGGTGTATCTGGGGACAGAAGTTCCGGAATTTATATTTATTCATGATAACTGCCCTATTCATACCGCGCGTGTGGTGCAAGGGTGGCTTGAAGCTCAGCCGGACATTCGAACGGTGCGATGGCCCTCCCGATCTCCGGATCTAAATCCTATTGAAAAACTTTGGGGATTGATGGTTCAGCGGTGGGACACACAAAGTGAAAGGTCCAGAGATAATTTAATTGCACATTGCGACCGAGTTTGGGATTCACTCCGAGGCTCAGACTTGTGTGAAGTCCTTGTGCGCTCGATGCGAGCTAGGTGCGACGATGTCAAAGCTGCCAATGGGGCAAATATTAAATTAAAAATAAAAATAATATAATATAATATTTCTAATACAAATAAAATTTTTTAGCTTCTTCAATGTTGACGTCTTAACTATTCTGCCACCTGCACTAGCCGCCCCAATCGAAAATTTAAACAGCATTTGTCACTTTTCAACTTTTTTTACTTTGTCAAGCCAAAGTAGACTTTATACACTATTCATAATGCGGGTTCGAGTCCCGGCCGAGTCAAACATTTGTTTGCATTTTTTCTAATATATTAATTTATCTTGTATTTTGAATAAGATTTAAAGTCAACAAACACAATAATATTAATATGATTATGTAACACAACAATTAATACGTATTTCAGTGGACACGCGTTGTATCTACTTTAAAAAGGTTAACATTTAGTAAAAAGTTCTGCTCAACATTAATATTAGTTAAATTACTATAAAGACTATACAAACCGCGTTTTACCGCCAAAAGTATTCTAACTGATGTTGAAGTCCATTGTATTTTGTTTTGATTGGCCCAGAAGCATAATGACGTTTAAAATTATTTCATATTTTAGTAAATAATTCTATTTGTAAAAAGACAAATATGAATATTAATTTTATTTTGTTATTTTAACAATGCCGAAGGGTCGCCTTCAAGTTTAATGCTGATGTATTAATGTGACAATATTGAACTGTGAAATCATTTGTAAATTTTAAAATATCAATCTTTTATTGATTATGTAATGTATTTTTTTTACGCAACAAAAACAAACCGACTTCGAAACTATACCTATGCAAACGTAAACTGTAAAGTCTTAATTACTTCAAATATAATATTTATATGTAAAATAATTTATTTTGAAATTGGGGTCAGCAATGAATGCCAGTCCTTTGTGGGAGAAGGGTGATAGTTTAGTCGGTATATATTTTTGTTGCGAAAAAAATTATTTATTTCTTTTTTGAATTTATTAAAATTTATATGGGACCTTCTCGGGTGTACTTTATAAACAAAAATAAATCAAAATCGATCTACAATTGACGGACTAATCGAGTATCAAATGTGCATGAAATGTAAAAACAGTTTTTTTTATTTTTCAGTATTTCTTGAAAACCTTTAAATCAATTTCGATAATTTTTCATGGGAGCCCCTCTAGAAGATACTCTACGAAACAAAAAAAGTATCCTCTAACTCGGTTCATAAACTCGTCGTTATTTATGCGCGAACCGCCACAAGTGTTTTGACAACATTTTCTCTAGATTGCAACTCTTAACTGACTCTTTGAGCAGTGTTACTAACTGAAATAATTGTTTATATACAATAGTATTAAGCAATGTTCAGTTTGTTACAAAACACTGCAAATTTGATAGTTGCTATAAAATGCTGTACACGAGGTAATTACAAATATCATTGTTTTTTAATTATAAACAATGTTCCGTATGTTGCAAAACGCTGCAAAATTAATACACGTTACAAAACAATGAGAACAACCTAATCCTAAGTTTGCAGCGTGTTACTAATTTTTTTGACAATTAGAGTTTTCTGTGTGTGAATAAACAAAATAACAATCGACACAAGCTGAAAGCAAAGCATGCTTAGCTCCCTCCTTACATCTAAAATTGTTCCAGCGAACTCATATTTAGTTACATTTGAGTTTTAATGGCGCCGAATCTTCCCATTCCGCTATCTGTGTATTTCTAGGCGCTCTCTTTGTAATTTATTCGCACGACTAGAATTTTTATGTCTGACATGGATTAATCAAAGTTTACTTATTGTAAGTAATCAATAGGTATTCGTGGTAAGGGATGCAGGGAGGAATCTCCGGACAATACCTGCCGTGTCTAGAAGCACTGCTTTCTGTATCCACCCCTTGATTCATCCATCAAGCGGATTGCTCCTAAGTTGTTATAATAATTATTTTTGTACGGAACCAAGCTGTGTGAGCTGTTTTACGTATACTATGTGTACGTAACAGCTCAACAGGCAGCCTAGTCGTGAGAGAAAACCAGAGCTCGGTCGTAAAGATGCAGCAGCATCATAGCTGAATCGTAGCCTTTTTATTGCAGGCAATTATTTTTTATTACTCATTAAGAACCTATATATTTGCAGTAAATAAATGTTTGTCTTTCTTTAACTATTACAAACTGGTTACAGAAGCTTTAAGAAACAGCATTCCCCTTATCGAATATCTCTCCCACTGTAAAGACATACAAATCGTCAGAAGTAACATATACTTTGACGGGAAATCCTATTTTATGATCATTCACGATCTAAAGGCATTTAGTATAAAACAGTAGTAAATGATCCCGTTCAATTTCTATAGTTTACCTCCATAAAATTAAGTAGAAGAGAAATGGTCTTATGTTTGAGGATGAGGACAAATCACATTCCTCTCAACAAATTTAAATATCTTATGAAAAAGGTAGATAGTCCTAATTGTACTATATGCCATCGAGAGAAGGACCTTCTTGATTTGGTATTAGAGTGCAAAATTAAAGTCCAACTATACTAAGGACATCTTTTTTAGAGGACACCCAGACCCAGACAAGAGAGATTTACTATTTCTTTTTCATTCCATTTTGAGCTCCGGATTTAAAGATAAACATTGACCAATTGTTAAGTATTGTTATACATTCATTGTATTTAAGATCACAAGTCTTTAATTAATTTATTATTTCTTCCATAGTCACCCTCATTGCTGACCTTTGTTGTTTTGTAGACTAATTAAGAATGTGTAGTCTTTAGATAACTTAAGATAACTAAGTATAGTAGAATAGAACCTAATGTTTTTCAATAAGCCGGCTTAATCTAAGATGTACGGTTTTATTTAAGTAAAACTATATAATAAACTCTTGTTAATAACACCAGCAAACTCGGCAATAATTAACCTGCTCTTGCCAAATAAAGCCACCATTTCGAAAAGCTGACTCCTGCAGAACCTACGTGGATACTCGCCGATTCACTTGATGGCGTAAAATTAATACGTGTCATGCTTTTAAAAGAAGAGAGGAAAGTTAACATTGCGAGCGCGTCGCCAGCGCTGCCTATAAAAGCGCAGGTTGGCATTAATTATTAGGCGAATGTGTTATGGGGGATCCAATTCATTTAATGGTTACGAAATTTTTATCCCGCTCATGCTTTCTGAATCGGGGACTAATTTATACAATCTGAATACGATTGTTGGCGATGTCGAACATAATAATGATTATGTTATGGGAAGCACGAGGGGATGATAACAAATAAACGATGTGTTACAATAAATTTGTTAAGCCTATTTATTCAGTCGCAGACAGTATAAATCAATTTTGAGTTGATAATTTACATTTGTTTTTCAAAATATTGAGACTGGTAATTTTTTTCCTACTCCTGATTGGCAGAATTGAATTATAGGTACTGTCTAGATTTTGTTGGTTTTTCTGTAATTTCGGAGCTGAAAAGTAATTTCTCACCCTACATCACCCTGCCCCCATTTTTTTGGGGGGGGGGGGGAAATGCATTTTGCATCTTGACACCGCGCTGGCTAGGCGCGGCCGTGTGTGGGGCTCTCCGATCTAGAGGACCGGCCTACCCACTAAAACCCCCCAGTGTTCTCTAGGCCCATGCGGGGCACATGGCGGGGTGCGCTTTCACGATTCTACCGCCATGTGCTCCGGGGCCGGCTCGACCTAGAACTGATCGAGCCAACTCCAAGGGAAGGGCTGTCCGAGAACACTTAAAAAGTCCCCCAGACAGAGAGGCATCACTACGGCGTGCGCGATTGCCAGTCGCGCACGCAGCCTCGCTGTACGGTCATTAGGCGAGCACCGCGCTTGCGTGTGCTCGCCTTCTCCTACCTATCCGTCTACAGCGGAGGGGAGCGGCATCGACGTCCTCCTCCCGCTCCCTCTCCGCTACCCCCTTCTGCGAGATGACGTTCTCGCAGAAGGAGGCGACAGCCCCGCATTCCGCCTCGCTGCGGAGAATGGCCACGACGACGCTCGGCAGCGAGAGGTCGCTGCTTCCTAGCGCAGCAATTAAATCGCTGCGCTATTGTTGCCACGCCTAACACACAGCCCACTGGCTGTGTGTTCGGCTCTTGTGCGCGGACGTGTCGTCGGGAGCGTCACAGTGGTGACACTGCGGCGTTGTCTCCCGACGTGCGACCCGGTGCAGGTAGTGACCGAAACAGCCATGTCCAGTCAGCACCTGCACCATACATCACCCTGCCCCAGGATTCACCTTACCAGGTATCACCCTACGTTGATCTTCTTCAGCGCAGGCTGTTGGTAGGCAGTGGACCTTATAATACCCGTCTTCTCGAGGTGAGGCTTTTATTTTAAGGTAACATTTGAAGCATGCTTCGATTGTTCAGTTTTAGATCAACCTTATGTCCAAGGAAATCTTCCAAAGAAGCTAAGACCGAAGTTGGTTGGGTAGTCTGAGAAGGTTCATAAAAATTGGATATTTCAGTCTCTGGATGACCTGAGCTATGGACATATTATATCCTGCTTTTCACGGGTAAGAGTCCCATATATACCTCATGTTTAACCATCCACAGATAAAGTTTGCAATAGCATTGGACCTTGTAAAAAAGTAGGTCAAAATGAGACAACATCTGGGTTTTTACTATACAAAAAAAAACATTTTGTTTGATATTAAAGATCAATTCCGATTATTAGAATTGGGTAGACGACAATTTTTTAAATTCAATATATAATAAGAGTACTCTTTTAAGTGAGAAATATTGTAGAACAACAGGTTTCGAATAGAGTTTGATATTCGAACTCTATTTGAAACCTATTATTTTTTTTATCTTAATTATCATTACCTTTATTTGTAGGTGAAACATCTGATTGTGCTTCTTGAAAACTGTGAGCGTTACTAACAATGTTAGTAACGGCGACGACCGAATTGCTGGTCATTGATTCCCCTAACAATTACAGTTTCGTGAGGAAGAAGCCACAGTTATCCAGTGTGGTTGAGTGGTGCACCAAATTCGTCCGTTGGTCAATATGCTTACAAGGTTGACTTCGGTGTCATCAGAATGGCAGAAAGGATTGCTTTTGTGCAGATAGTGCTTACAAATTATTATCACTCATACTCATAAGCTCACCGTCCACTCTATAATTCTAAAAAATCTGAAAGTCACTTAAAACTTCTAATACTTTTGGCAACTCCGAAAAAGTTCACAGCTTAAATGTCTAATATAATCAAGAGTCAGGTAAAAAAGCTATTGAGAAACTCCCTCAAGTAGAGCCATAAAAAAGAAGGAAGTGTTATTAGGCTTATGGCAGAATTGAGGAATATCTGACTTTTATATTCGTTTTCCTTATCTTAAAATGGACGGAATCAATTTATGACTGTTAAAGATGTTGGTTGTTACATGTTACATTAAAACCACCTTTTACGATGCGGAGAGAAGTTAATAAATTTCAAGTTCTTTGCTTATGAATCGGTTATATGACTTTACATTACAAGTAGTCTTGTCATAAATATAGTTACAATAAAAAATCTTCATTTTTTACATTTATTTAATATTAATATAAGTTAACAGTTAATATAAGTTAACACAGATGAGGGGCCTTCGCTCTTTGACCTATTGAAATCTTTTTGGTATCCCATTCCCGTTAGCTTAGTCTCCTGTAGTATAGAGCACCGCAGTAACACAGTAAGTGTTCCATGCATTTCCTCTTCCTACTTAGAGGCCCTACATATCTTGGTACTCGTAAGTCCCAGCCTTGTAGGCATAGTCCTAGTACTAAAAAGGCCGGTCAATACTGTAATCATTAGTCGGACCTGCGCCCTACTTCAGCTCAGTATAAAATTGATCCAGTTATCCGTGGATATACTTATATTTAGTTAATAAATTAATATGTAAACGTTAAATATATAATCTTATTGAAAATATTGTTGATTTGAAATGATCTTCATTGGCATTATACTCGTAGTTCTTTAAGTTCGAGGCAAGTTATCGTAAGAAACACATGTTCTTACCATAGGAAAATTATTCACTGCTAATTTTACGGATAGCTTTAGCGACTCTAAATTATCGTCGCATTGAGAGCAAGTCATACTCTCTAATACTGTCCATAAGTACAGCGGATTAAGATCGGAACTAGATGACGCCAGTATTTAACTCTGATAAAGTCCGGAATGTTCGTTTCCAAATAAGCTATGATGAATCTGACTTTGTGGTTTGCTGAAAGATATATCTTTAAAAAGTAGAAGATTTGAGCACTAGATTGCTATGACAGAGTAAAAGGGCAAATATTTTGTTTAATTTTAGTTTGGCAATCATTTAGCTCCGCCTACGTAGAACCTTCTTCTGAATCTATAATAAATTATTATTATTATATATCCGGATAAATACACTTTAGTTTTTCAGTCATAAATTGCTCACTTCCAAATCCGTTCATAAATTCTTATTAATTGTCAATCTTCGTTTGTCACGTCATTCTGATAGATGTCATTTTCGTCATTTCATAAAGTCCTAAAGCTTATGGAACGAACTTTATAAACGGATGTTAATTAGTTTCCGCATCTCACGTCGTCTCCAGATATTAGAGCACTTGGCAGATCTATTCGTCCTTAATTTTGGGCAAAAGTCTGTATTAATGAAAATACAATAGAGTTCTTTTTTCATTATTATTTTCTTAAGCATCTGTTGAAGAATCGACCCTTTTCACGGGAATCTCAATCTCCGTCTTATCTTATTGTGAAATGAATGTTAAAAGTATAAATAATTCTTTTTCAACATTTAGAATTATGGTTGTTAGGAACTTTCTTATTGAGGGTTCCAGAGGTCATATAGTAATATTCAATTTAAGGGGTCTAGCTCAAGCTTCAAGCAAGGTCAAAGTCAAGAGCTTAAGCTAGCTTTGACCGTCTTTGAAATTAATATTTAGATTTCTTCAACCACTTTCCTGTATCACCAATAATATGTGACCATACATTATTCCTTCTTTCATACATTTATACCTTCTTCGCTCTTTCTCTACCATTATCTCCATCCACATTAATATATGTAATATTTAACTAGAATAATTGTATTTTATTTGGAAAAGTACTAGTAAACAACTTTTCAGATTTATCTATCGTATATATTGATATTGATGTGTTATTTAGTCAGACAGCCATTTTGAATTCTTTCCGGCAATTCTTTTTTCAAGTTTATCCAGGAAAGTTGTGTCATTTGAATACTAGAATAAAATCTAACTAAAAGTAAAATCACTGCTTGAGTTAGAAAGAGATGATGTTGTTGGGCCCACATAGCGCCATTCCTTTCTAACTATGCTCAAGTAAAGAAATTAGTTCAATTTTTGAATACAATCCTAGGAGTGTAGAAGTGTAGTCATTGTGGATTTTTCTTAATTTAGGAAAACGAGGAGGTAGACTCTGATTAATTACCAGTTTTATTTAAAAGTCAATGATTCAAGTTGTGTAAAAAATATATTTAATTTTATCATTTCATTTTAATATTGAAATTATATTAACAACACTAACGAAAATATATTTTGAATTAAAAACAATATCCAACGCACATTTCCTTGTGGAGTATAAATTAAGAAATAAAATTAAGATACCCATTTTTTCGCAAACTTAACTCGCATGGGAACAGAGGCCGTTAGGAAAATAATTTTCATCATTTTTACATGATAATAAATGTTGACAGGTGTAATCTAGACAGAGGGGAAGCTTGTTCGCTAAATTGCACCTTAACTCGCTTATCACATGGTACATTTCACAGAGCTCACACAAAAATTATTGTGTTTTCACAATGAAACTCTTAAATCTTCTCGAATTTATCTCTCTTGAGTAAAGCTGTACTCGTATCTTTGAGATTTATATTACTCGTTAAATAACGATTATTTGTGCCATAACATAAATAAAAATTTATTTTCTTTAAAATTTTCTGTTAACCTAAATATCGATTATGCATGGTTTTACTTTCTGAAGATAGGTTGTTCTGGAGATAGGGTATAGGTTATATTGTTCACGGGACTGACAGCTGATAGGACTGAAAGATTCTCGACTGCAATTCTTGTAAAAGCATACACTGGGAAATTAAACCAAAAACGTTATCGTGAAGGTCGCGAAAAGTCACGATGCTGTGGTGTAGAGTACCGAAAGTTATACGTTTTTTTATCCTCAGGAGAGGAAGGCTGAGAATCCTCATGGATGACACCGCAACGGCAAGTGTCACAGTAATAATGTCGCACTTTTGGCGAATCGAGGCGGCTCGACTCGATAGACCTACCGACTAAACTCAGCCTAAGCCATTGGTCCTAATGACCCTATGGCTTGACGTGATAGGGAGGACCGCACCTCAGGAGAGGCACAGTCAACGCTGCCCTACAAAGAGAGCATATGCGCTAGAAGAGGCACGGTATACCAAAGTGGCTCCGGCCTATATTCATGTGAACTTCTCGTGGCTAAGCAGAAAGCTGCCGAGAAGGGGATAGCAAAGGACGCGACGCTGTTTGTGTAGCTTAAATAAATAATTACAATACGCCTTTCAAGTAAACCAAACCCCATGCAAAGGCCATATTCTCGTGATCGAATCAGAAATTCTATTTTTTTTTAAATAATGACGTAGTTCGAAAAATTGCCAACTTTATGTGGCAGTGGGCATGCCAGATTGTTAGATTGGCGATTGTTGAAGTCAAACAGTTTTCAAGTATGAGGGATATGTCAAGAAGCACGGCATTGGCAGATCTCCTACATGATAAAGATCGCAGGAATATGCTGTAGGCTATTAGCGCGAATCTGTGAAGTGAGGAGATGTTTGTCCGTGATTGCATATCTCTCGGCTATGATTTTAAAAGGGTAATCTTGAATAAAGATTTTATTAAGACTGATAACGAGTTGTTTTTGTTTTTTATACTGTATTCCAATTGAAATATAATACACCAAAATATTTATACGTTTAGTGTACTTAAGTAGGCATGTAGACGTATATCATCCTCCATTCAAGCCGTAGGGCCCTTATAGCCAAGGCTAAGGCCGAGTTTAGTCGGTAGGTCACGCTGGTGAGACCGCTGGTGACACTTGCCGTCGGTTCGTGCTTCTTGTGAGGATTATCAGTCTCTCTCTCCTAAAAGAAAAAGAAATATGTCATTATTTCGAAGGATTTATTCTTTATTAGTAACATTATCGAATGATAATAATATGGGATGTAATTTTTTTGATATAATCTTCTTATTCCATAAAATTTTCGTCATTTACACTTACTTAAATAATTTTTCTTTATTACTAAATTCTGTGAATATTTCAAGTAATAAATGAATATAATATTCATAAACAAAAGCAAGCAATAAATCACATTTATAGTATTTGTTGTTATAGCGGCTATTAAAATTAATCATCCATGATAATTTCAACTATAACAATCAGTGATCATGAGATACAACCTGATGACAGTCGGACATACAGCGAAGTCTTAGTAATAGGGCCCCGTGTCAACTTTTGGGTACGAAAATCCCAAAAATAAAAATATTAAATCTATATAAAATATCCTTGCCGAAGTCTTAAATTCATGAAATGAAATTTTTCAAGTATCATAATTGAAAAATTTCCAATAGCACTTCTAAAACCCCTTCTAAATACTGTTTTATTAAGGTCGAGTTATGAAAATTGTGTGTTTGGTAAATTTTTATGACGTTCCGACAAACGATTCTGATTTTATTATACAGACGAACGATACGTATCCACAGAGAGGCGTTTTATTACCGGCTCTTATCAAACAGTGGTGAATAAGGACAATAAAATACTTCAGATTTCATCGAAGTCAGGAGGAACTCGTTGACGACTTCATAAAATAAATTTGCCCGTTTTAATTTTGGAAATTCTTCCATTCAGTTCTTATTGAATGGATACTTAATTTTAAGACTCGATATATTTCGGATCACTGGTACTGTTTGTTCTATATGTAGTTTGCCAACAATGTTCTTAAATTTTTTGGGTCGTTGTAACATGTCTTTCTCTTCCACTCTCTATCACTCGCTATTTGCGCCACTCACTAGGAAAATATTTGGGTGCTACCTAAAATTACTGTTCAACGCGGACGAAATCGTGGGCACACTAGCTGTGCCACTGTGCTGTGCTGTGCTGTGTGTGCTGTGCTGTGTTAACAATCTTATATATAAAAATGAATCGCAAAATGTGTTGGTAAGCTCATAACTCAACAACGCCTGGACCAATTTGGCCAATTCTTTTTTGTTAATGTTTGTTGAAGTTCAAGGAGGGTTTTTACAATGAGGAAAATTTGAATAATTATCGGAAATACCCTAAAAACAGCCTTTTTATTTTCCCATGCAAACGTTTTCTAATTAAAACGTACAGTCGAATTGAGCTTTATTGTTATTGTATAAAGTTCATATTGCAAGCACTCACTGTTGTCTAAGCAATGAAGGTGTCTTCCTAACATCAAAGGATCAATTTGCGCTTTATTAACGCTACATATAGTTGAAATTCAATCATATCTATCAAAACAGTGTGCGTGCGTGCGTTGGAGCACAGAATACATCGTTGGAGGAATTAATGTCACGTTCCAAAATTGAATAGCCACAAAATGTAAATAGGTCATTTAGACTTTTTTTGCGATTTGGTTGGCTATGCGACATTATCTATAAAATAATTAGGAACAAAAAACTGTCACTGTACAAATCTTTTTGACAGGACGAAGTCTGTCGGGTCCGCTAGTATGTTAATAATAATACATACACTTTTTCGTATCCATACACTTACAAAATAAGTAGCGCGTAGACAGGACAAGACTGACGAATATCGACCGTCTGACTGGCGATCAGTACACTAGCCACCTATCTAATCCGCTTTCACTTTGAGACCCTCAACCATTTCAGATAAGGCATAATTGTAATTTGTTCTAGCGGGCCTCACGCCGTGGGATGTCGATGCACAGGTGCACGCCGCTGTGTATCGACATCGGGTCGCGGCACGTGAGCGGGGGGAACGGCTCGCTCCACCTGAAGTGGAGGGAGTCCGTGCCCAGGTACAGAGGGAGGCTCTGCACCAGTGGGGTGAGGCGCCTGCCTTCCCAACTGCCGGCCACCGGACAATTGAAGCCATCCGTCCGGTGTTGGAGGAGTGGGTTGGGCGCCGGCAGGGCAGCCTCTCGTTCAGCATGGTGCAGGTACTGATCGGGCATGGTTGCTTCGGCCACTACCTGTACAAGGTCGCACCACTGCGGTGCTCCCGACGACACGTCCGAGCACACACTGTCAGTGTGCTCGGCGTGGCAACAACAGCGCAGCGAACTAACCGCTGCGCTGGGAAACAGCGACCTCTCGCTGCCGAGCGTGGTCGTGGCCATGCTCCGCGGCGAGGCGGAATGGGAGGCTATCGCCTCCCTCTGCGAGAGCGTCATCTCGCAGAAGGAGGCCGCGGAGAGGGAGCGGGAGGAGGACGTCGAGGCCGCTCCCCTCTACCGCAGACGGATTGGTAGGCGAAGGCGGGCACACGCAAGCGCGGTGTTGCCTGTCTAGTGACCCTACCGTGAGACTGCGTGCGCGTCTGGCTAAGCGCGCTCGCCGCGGTGAAGTCTCTCTGTCTGGGAGACTGTCCAGGGGTTCTCGGACAGTCCCTCCTTTGGCGGTGGCTTGGTACCAAGTCTTTTTCGAGCCGGCCCCGAGACACATGGCGGTCGAATTGCGAGAACGCACCCCGCCATGTGCCCCGTATGGGCCCACAGAACTCGGGGGGGTTTTAGTGGGTAGGCCGGTCCTCTTGACCGGAGAGCCCCACACACGGCCGCGTCTTGCCAGCGCGGTGTCATGGTGCACAAGGTCGCATTTCCCCCCCTCAAAAAAAAAAGGTGATGGAAATCAATACTAATACGCATCCGGCGAAGTTGTACTAATTTTTGTCAACAACCTTACCACTGCGCCGCACGCAGGCAAGCCGGTTTCTATACAATAAATGCGCTCGCGCAATGACTAGGCTCGACACAGCTGAGCGCATTCGCGATTAAATAGAGAATATTTATATATACTATTTTAATTTATATACTTATTTTAATTTATATACTTATTTTATTTCTATACATAGGTAAGTTACTAAGTAGGTTTAGTGTAAATAGTTAAGTTTAGTTTTAAGTCTTATTATAAATAATTATTTTCTAAGTTTATATAATGTATGTAAAATAAATGTAACTATGTTTTATACTATGTTTGTAATCAAAATTAAAAATAAATATATTAATATCATCACTACAAAGGGACTCCTAACCAGCAATGTCGAGATTTTGTTGTTGGCGTGGTTCCTATCTTACCTATGTAACAGATACGATAAGTGACAGATAAAAGAGTGCGGGTAGTTAGAGTCACAACAAAGGCTGGAATACTTAAGAGACCAGCCACACGCGTCGCTTCACTTATTTTTGGTGACTAGTGTCTCTGTCGCTACACTGCCGCGCGAATGTTGGCAACGACTGCACTGCTAACCTGATGAATAAGGTGTAGGATGTAATGTTGTGGAAGCGGCCTTCTTGGGTGCTGACAGTTTGATTACGGCGAATATGGCATAGTCATGATTGCCTCGGATCTTCTGACAGGATCAAAGGAGATTGCTTCAAAAGGCTGTAAGAATTACCTTAGCCCTTTTAAGAAGAAATATCCTTATATATATTAATATATAAATAGATAGATAAACCATAATTAATGTAAATTAGTAATAATCCTTACTCATGCAAAAATTACGCATTTGTTTTGTAAAAGGTTTACATAAATACTTCCATTCAATAAAAATTCAAAATATTGTTGCATGTACCTACGAATTAATGCTGATAAGACTTTGACCACAACCGCACGCTCGCTACTGTAATTTATTGAAAATACAGCATATTTTCTTTTTTTTACCTGTTTTTCCTCACTTCAGTGAACCATCGCTTACACTAGCGTTGGCACTTGGGGTACTCATCATAACTATAATGATGTGTACTCAAATCATTAAGCAAATGTAAGAAGACAAGCAACATTTAAAAGCCTTACCAACCAATATGACGAACTAATAAATACATTAAGTTCTCCAAACAAACAAAACTTAATTTGTGTCACCGAAGGAAGTACAAACAACCTCAATAATTAGCCGGCGGCTCCTATTAGACGATGTTATGATCTGCATTGTCAACAAAGATTTTACGAACGCAATTAAAACTTGTTATACAGTGGCACAAGCGGTGTAAAGCTGCGAGAAATAATATAAAAGTCATAAAAATCACAATGATTTTTTTAATGGACTAAAATCAATGATTGGCTAAAACTTATGTAAATAAAAAAGAGCCCCTGGTTATAAAAAGAAAACCCCATCCAGTAAGTCAGCTTGGGGCAAGGATCCCATTATGCTGGCGGCGTTACCTCTTTGTCAGCCTTAAGGTCTATTGTAGTTTGGTCATGCCGCTGAAATTTTAAGAAACTCATTCATGTGGGTTGACCACGGGTCAAGCGTCTCTACTGCGAGCGCCACAAAGTCGTAATCGTTCAGTAAGGACGAGTATTTGCGGCGCTTATTAACCTGGGACTGGTCAGCTGCATAGCTAGTTTTTGAGCGTTTGAACATAATGTGGGACTGTGCCAAATCACCCACGCGTGTTGCGTCCTACACCAGGAAGCTGATTCTCATGCAATCGAATTTTTTCCATATTAAAATTCGTATACGAATTTCTCCGCTCTACTGAAAAGTTCGAACGTTTCGTTTATCTCGTATTCTGAGCACCCATAGAACAATTACTATTCGAAATAGTATGTCAGGTATAGATTAAATAATAAATTACATTAGAATTAAGCGTTTATAAAAACGCTGTTACTGCTTCATCTACTATTAGATTTTATTCGTAAATATTACTTTTAAAAATATATTATTTTATTAATATGACATTCTAATTTAAAACTCTTTAAGTTTTTTTAGTAAACAACTTTAAAACGAGAAATTAAAAATCAATCATTTGGATGAGTTCTAATGTGAGGTTCTTATTTAATCGACAATGTTTAATAAACTCTGCATTGCTCAAATCAAATGGATGTACATTTGCTGAAACACTTCGTCGCGGCGGTTCTGCATTCGCTGCCTCTAACTCTTGAACTAAATTACCAATAAAATCTATGTGTACAATAAATTGGTCCATTTCTTATGTAAAGTCAAATCAACACAAACAAAAAGTATATCCAATCAACTTTTGATTTAAATTCGTATTCGAATGTCCACTTCTACTGGTCCGTATCACTCGTTTTGTTCGAATGACGTTCATGCGAACTAGTTCGATTGTGAACTTCTGAGAATAGACAAACTGTGTTACATTCGAAAAAAATTCGAACTTCGAACTTTTTTACGAATGTGAACTTTTTTCTATTGCATGAGAATCGCGCCCCAGGTCCTTTCCTAGATTCCACGGTACCAATGTAACTGGGTCGCTTCCTGTCATCTCTCGCCATTCGCACGGGTTCAAGAAATGCAGGAATAGAGATGGTGACAAGCGAGTGATGGACCAAATCATTAAGGGTGCCGTGACAAAATAGGCCACGTCATCTTAACTGGTCCACATATTTTCCACATTTTTTATAGTTATTTGCATCATCATTTTTACAGTTTATATGTGTATGTGGAAGTTGGTAGGAGTTCTAGATGAATATACTTTAGTATATTAGGAAATAACCGGAAGGAAAGCATAATTTTAATTAAATCAAAGTATTAATTGAAAGTCCAGATAGTTAGGGAATATTTGGGTCATTGCATCTGGAAAACTGTGATCTCTACCCACCCTTTTGGGATAGAACGTTAATAACTAATTTTATAAAAGGGTTAATGACACGAATTATTCATTCAATGAATACAAATAATAATGTATTTAATGTTGATTAGATTCTCATTTATTTCAACTTAGTGTACTTTAACTTCATATTATTTGATTTGATGAATATCAATAATGATGCACTTAACTATGTAAATTTAATTTAATTTATAATGATTTCAATTTTATTTAATGTAATGTTAATTTATTTGAATTTATTTAATAGAATTAGTTTGAAATTTTTATTAACACTTGGAAAGAAGCTCTTTGTAAGTTACACCTGATGGTTTTTATCTGAATGAGCAATTAATCTTCATTAATTTAGTATCAAATTTGTTCTCAATACGCTAAAGCTTGTAACTTGATACTCGTACTGCCCTAAATTAGGGAGACACTTTCTAATACCACATTAAAGGAAACCGTAGTTGATATAATTTTAGACAAAACATTTCCTTTTTACTTGAAAAGGTTTTTAATTACAAATTAAGTACAATTTATGGCACACAAATAATTTTGTACGAGTATAATGATACCACAGACCCGAGTGATTTCATAATTGGGTGGATGACATATTTTTTTATGACTAGTTTATTATATTTTTATATTATCACTCTTTCACCTGAGGAATATTGTAGAATATATTTGCGACTATTACTTTTGAATATACAGCGACATATTTGCGGCCTTGTCGCTAATTGATTATTTTTATTATTGCTTTTTCCGCAGGCAGTGAATTCTCTTAAAGGCAGCGCTACTGAAGTCTCTATCCCTTGGTAAGTGGACGACCGCTCAGAGAATACCACCCACAACCTGTCTACGGTTATGTTGGACTCTAGGAAAATGGTACTTACCAACCAGCTCAGATGCCGCCTAGAATAGGGCTATTGCGGATAGTCAAAACAGGAATTGCGGAATGTCTTTTGTATATACAAAATTGCCTTAAACACGTTTAACATTCATATTAAAAGAGAAACAAACCGAGAAAAACTACCCTGAAATCAAACACCGTTCCTTGCTTAAGTATTTATTTATATTAGTAATTTACTATTAATTACTTAGTTTTCGTTTATAATAAACCAACGTGTCAAAAAATATATCGACATCGTAATTTGACTGTTTCTCGTTGTAGCCTCTACATATACGAGCTATTGTGGAACTGAAGCCCAACTTGGTTCTACAATATAGCGTATAGAAAGTCCTCGCTAGGATACCTTGGACATCGAGACAGTACCACCAAAGAAACCTGGCTTAGGATATCACTACTATCAATAATTTTGTTGAGTATTTTATATAGAAAAAACCAAGACGTCTCTCGCCTAACGGGCTGAGTTACATTTTTTTTTTTATACTACAATGGTAGCAAAAAGGCTTACGGCCTGCCTGATGGTAAGCAGTCACCGTCGCCTATGGACGCTTGCAACACTAGGGGCATCACAAACGCTTTGCCGACCTTTTTAAAAACCTATTTACTCCCTTTTTGAAGAACCCCATACTGTAATCCCCCGGGAAAGCCTCAGCAGGGAGCTCGTTCCACAATCGGAGCGTGCGCGGAAGGAAATTACGTTGAAAATTACGTTTAATTTTCTTGAATAAATTCATTGTAAGCCTAAAATAATCTTTTTCATTTTGTACATAATTCGAATAAAAAAAACACATTAAATCTCCGCAGTTACCATTAGTATACCGGTATCAAGGTGTCGCCATTTCCGAGGTCCCGGGTTCAAAACCCGCTGGGGGCAGATATTTGCGTGATGAATGCGAGCATTTATACCTTAGTCATGATTGTTATAATATATTTCAATTAATAATTATTTATATATGTATGTCTATCCGTTACCCTAGATCCCATAACACAAGCCTATTTCTTTGGGCTAGGTTAATTGGTGTCTTGATGTTCCCGGGGGCTCCATACATGCCTGAGGAAGGCCATCCCTGAGGTTTTTAGTGGGTAGGCCTCCCTCTTCTGGGGAGGAGAGCCCCACATAACCGCCGGCTCGCCACAGCCGGGGTATGCAATTTAATGCATTTTCCTCAGGGGAACAAAAAAAAAAAAGGTTAATTGGTGTAAGTGTAAGAAATATATATATTCTTTTATTTGTAACCCGAATGGGTGAATAAATATCCTCGGGTCATAGTAATTATGGCCACTGTGAATGCTTCAACAAGCCCCACATAGTTGGGACCTCTCATTACACACATCAAACGCTGTCCAAAGACAATTTTCCGCTTTTAAGCAGCCCAGCGCGTCCCGATATCAGGATTACAGAAATTCAGCGGTTGACACTAACAAGGGTCCAATGTTCCGCGCCGTCGCCTTGTAAATGACCTCCCAGACTGTTCTGATGGCCTGGTACTCGAATGTGTTGGGCGAAAAAAGAACGAGACAAATTAAGTTGAATTTTTAACCGGGTTTCTCGGGAGTGAGGTTGTGGGTTGATTTACTTCTTTTTTGTTTCTAAAATTAGGGCTGTCAAGGGTGGATACTGGAATAACTTAAAATGAAAAACATTTACAGGAGTCGTTTAGTAGCAAGTAATTTTTCGCTTGGGGTTTCTTCTTTTTTGGGGTTTCTTTTAGGGTTTCTTCGTTTCTTCTTTTTTCTACTGGATTTCGTAAGAGTTGACGAAGGAAATTTACCGCTGTAACCTCTATGCAAAGTTTACGGACAACGGCTATAGGCTGGCCTCTTACTACACAGAGTTATAAAACATTTGTGAAATGGGTTGATACATCTTAGCTCACATTTAAATTTAGGGGGCACCAGGTGTAAAATTATAAAATCTTGCAAACATTATCAAAACAATAACACCTTAAAAATAAATTGCGCATACTTTTATTTAAGAGAAATCTTAGATTATAAAATGTGACATTAGGCTACATAATAGCCTAATGTCACAGTAATGTATTATACATGTTTTATTTATGTATTAGGTTTTTTTATAAATTTTATAAATAGGTTTCTCCTGTTAATATATTAACTTCTGTTTTTAATGTCTTTTGTAAATTTACCTCTTTATATCTCTGCATCACTTGATAGGTGACTGTTAGAAAATGCCTAAGGTATTAAGTCCGCCATTGTACTCCATTGTACATGAAGTTTAAATAAATATAACATGTTTAAATGTGACTTTCGCTGAGTTTACCAACATAAGTTGACATTCGGAATAAAATACCAAATCAACAGAAATGCGATAAAAAAACACTTCACACACAGCAGTTTAAGATTTACGGTGTCCAACCCGTCCGTGAATATACGTTTGCCGATTGCGACCAGTTAGCCGGGCGGTCGCGTCGATACCGGGATTACCGGAATTTGGAGGCTGACATTAACATGGGTCAGATGCGGCAGACAGTGGTCCGACTTGTGATCTTATACGGTATTTCATTTGTGACGGTAGTTCTATGTTCTCTGTCTACAGGATCCTAATTATACTTTTGTATGACAGCGGGCTCAGTGTTCTTCCTTTAACACTCCGTACGTTCGCTGCTAAATAGAGGCAAAGAGGCTTGTGTTGGATGCTGTTATATTTCAGTGAATTTACGATGACGTTTACGTGATAATAATTTTAATGGTCCTGTAGAATAGTTTGTGTAATGTAAATAAAGCTTTTGCAAATAAATTAATTCTTTTTGGAGAAAAATGTGATATTTGTGACATATACTACTGGGCTGAAAATTAGCTTGATTACGTGCTGTAACTTGGTAGTTATGTTGAATTTATTAAAATCGGAAACTTTGATAACTACCTATTAGGTATCAAAGGCAAGGATTAAAGCTATATAAAAACTATCTTGAAGTCATCATAAATAACGCGTTGTTGTATGTACACAATTATGTATATATGTATGCACTATTACGAGCTATATTAAAACTATCTTAAGATTAACGCGAATAACGCGTTGTTGTGTGTACATAGTTACATAAAATAGTTACATTTATACTATGTTGTAAGAATAATAATGATTCTAACGCAAAATTTCAAAATAAAGTCATAATTTATTAAAGGCTTTAGCTAGAACAAATTTCTACTAGAAGAGCGCCCGAAGTTTTTTTCATGTCACGATGTTGGCAACACTGCCTTATGGTAAGCGGTTACCGTAGCCTATGGACACTTGCAACACCAGGGTTGTCTCTAACGCGTTGCCAACCCTTCAAAAATATATTTACTCCCCTTTTGAAGAGACTTATAATAAAGTAAATCTTAATAAAAAAATTATGTATGTGTTTGGTTATTTAAAGTTGAATGCTATTTTGTCGAACCACCCAATAAATCTGCTGTATGTATGTTATCATGTTTCATTTTATCGTGGCTTTCAATACTTGTTACAGTATAACTTAAATGAAATGTGCCGCTTAAAACCGTTTGCATATTGTCAACAGCTTAAACTCAGAGAGCACTGTTCAGTTAAACCACTATCTTAAGAGTAACTGGCTGGTTAAATAAAAGTTATACTAAACTTTAAAATATTTGCTGGTATAATTAGAAAGTTATACAAGGTATAAATGGACACTTGTTAATAATACTGTGATATAGTATGAAAGAAAGAAATACACTTTATTTTAACTTTAAATTATAACTTTAGAAACAGATAAGACTATTTACATGTACAACTGACGATTTGTATATAGTCGTGTGTATGTCAAAACTGCGCTTGCTCAGAATCAGTGACATCTGGTATCCATCGGAAAAATAATGAAATGAAAATGGCGACACAATTTATAGATGTAAGACAAAATATAGGTGCGTTCGAGTGAATGCTCGGTACACAACTGAACGCAGTTACTAAGTGACGTGATTGAGAATGACATTGATATTGACAGTGACAGTCGGCTTATTCCGTCACCTTAAAACTTAACGCAATTCTAATGCTCCTCATACATATATATGTATTAGTTCGATTAAACAAAGTTCGCAATTAAAACATTATTTGAATTTGAACTAGGTAGGTAACATTTTTTTTTTCAGAAAACTCTTACGTAACCTCGATAGGTTACGTAAGAGTACGTTAATTGACTGCAGTTGTATGAGAAAAGTTTTTTTGATTTGTGACTTTTCTAGTACTGAAACCTCAGTTGACCACATACAACTTTTTGATCAGCATACGAAACAGGATCGATTAGCATCAAAAAAGTTTTTGTGAATAATGCAAATTTTCTTGCTAACCGTACATTTTTTTGAAAATCTGTTATATAAAATGAAATTTGTTTGAAAAATTATGTATAGTCTCCGAAGACCAATTTCTTGTAGCTGCAATCATTGAGGTACCCTACCTACTACCTGGCTGCCCCATTGAAACTTTTCACTCTGTATAATATGATCAAGTACAAAAAGTAGTCTAAAACAAACTACATTGGTAGTGTTCGTGCTCTGTTAATATTGCGTATTACATAATTATCATTTTCTTTAAATAGTGTCTGCATAAATAAGTGAAATAAATATCAAAGTTATTGTCCAAACACCACATGGCAAAGGAACAATAAAAACAAACTTACATACCTACAATATCTGAGATCTTACCATATTACTAGTGCGGAATTAATATAGGCAGTTTATACAAAATTCTATTTTATGACTTCACCATATATGTGCCAAAATAACAACAAAATCAACAGATACATTTTCCAAACCATTACGGCTCAAAAAGATGTAATAAAAAACAGATACATCTATCAAACTAATTCAATGAAAAAAGCAAGGATGTTATAAAACCCGTATAATAGTAATAGATACTGTCTTGAAACTCAAGAAGCAGCCCCCTGCTAATGGTGCTAATCTTGACGACTTTGTAATCACTTCTAAAATCAACAAAATTTTATGGCTACTTATGTACATTGTGCTGTATTGAAAATGTATATTGAATTTGGATTGAAACTTTTTGATCTCAAAGCAACTTTCAATAGATGACAGAGTAACAATACCGAGAGAAAAAGTTCCCCTTGCTAATTTTCTTGCTGGTCTTTCCAGTACAAAGTCTCTCGCTGTAGAGTTGTGAATCAATGGCTGAATCCTTTGGCGTTCTAAAAAGATTATGTAAAGTCCAAATGAATTGAAGCTTACGTAAAATCTGTTACGTATTTTTTTCTCTCAGCCTATGACTATATATTTTTTACACTTCACCAATTAACCTAACCCAAAGTAAGCTCTGTAAGGCCTGTATTATGGGATCTAGGGTAACGGATAAACATAGTAGATATATTATACATATATAAATATTTTTGATAGAAGTTACATTATTACACTTCCGAGCATCTGCTCTTGCGACTTCACTCTGTTTGGCTGGCTAAGGCAACTCGAGGAGGGTGGTATACGCTCCGCTAAAGCATATCGGATCCTCGGTGACGCAACTCACCGATAGCTTGCCACAAGCTGCCCTGAGGAAGACTAACATTTATGACAGTTATGGTGTATTAAATGCCCCACCAACGGGCGATGTGGTCGTCACTCCCTATGCACTAATTACTATTAGTATTAATAGTACTATTATTTATAGTTATAGGCCCTCAGAATGAGAAGGGAGATTTATAAGGCAATAGAAAGTTGATCAATTGATCAGTACGACGCACCACACACGAGTTTGTTAGAACAGACCCCGTGACAGTTATTTAGCCCCAAGTCAAGTTAAGCCAAAGATACATGCAACTAGAGAGTATTAAAAGTAGTATATCAAATATTGCGAAAACGTAAAACCAACTTATGATAATATTTTCTATCCACGTATTCACTCCACATATTTCACTGACACACATTAAACTACGACCCTATTACACTTCTGTAGCACACACAGCTTTTGGTTTATACGGGTTATTGTTTTAAGGAAATTTAAGTTTAGTTTCTTTGTTCCTGTGTTTGTGTGTGGTGAAGATGTTTATTAATAAAAATTTTATCTATCTAAATATCTATCTAATTCAGCCTCATTACATTGACGCTAACTTACTTACTGCCACACGGTAAATTGGTTTAGACTTATAAAAATGTTTCGCATAAATGCTAAGTTTTATTTGGACAGTTCAATAAAAGGGTCTCTAACAGAATTATCTGGGACAGAAAAGCAATTACTAGACAAATTTGCTTCTGTACTTATTTCGTGTCCTCAATGCGTCAAGTACACATCTTTTTTTATCTTCAGTAACGAACTTGCAAAGGGAGGCAGGGCCCATAAAAAGTTTGTATATTATTGTAAATATTTCGTTTAATCTAGATTTATGTCGCATATAGGTACAGTTTTTATGGCAAAGAAACTGAGGCAGATTAGTTGTAAGTACTTTAAGATTCTGTTGGTCCCCACCACAAGCTGCTGCAAAAAATTGATCATATATTTTCTAATCATCCCAGTAAACTGGGCGTTTAAGAAGCTACTGAATTCCCACTAGGTAGTAGTGACCGCATTTACGTCATAAACTCTGACACAGTCACCAATTTCTCAGCCTCATCGCATGTATCAGTGTTTTCATCTTACAATTGAGTGGGATCCTATAGACATAAGTGGTGATGTGACTTGTAACTGCCACTAAGCCAGTAGGGGTTATCACCAGTCGCCGGATGACTAGAGTGAGCAACCAGTGATTACGTATAGTGGTAGCCATTACTAACTATATATGCAAACAGTCTGAAGGTACAAGCAGGCTAAATCAGTAAGCAATTGTCACCTGAAAGGTCTTTAGCTAGATGACACAATCAATTTTGGGCAGTGTGTTGAAGAGAACATAGCAACATTTCTCACAATCTAAGCTTAAAATTATTTTTTCGCAAAATTTCAGAAAGTAAGGCAATAGATTCTAGAATAGAGGACCGATTGATGATGAATTCTTCGTATGTGTACCGTGTCCAACAGAGATCTTCCTTGTCTTGTTTATTTGATGAATTTTAAGTGTTCCTCCATTGTATATTGATGTAGATTGCATTCACTAGATGATCAAAAAAAAAATACCAATATATTTGTTAGCTTTCCGACTTGCATTATGATTAAAAGGGCTTGTTTTTTCACACGGATATTGCAGGGAATCGACAAGGATATTCCTACAACGGCAGCACTCTTTGGGCGATTATGTCTAACTCAGGGTCAAACCTAAATTACCAAAAAATTTCGCTTGCAAATATAAATTAACAGGGCAGGAGGATAGGATTAACAGTAACATGATAGAATATACTATGACGAGGAACTACAAAATCAGCTTCTATGACTTACGGAATAAAGGCGATCTCAAGATCTACATATATACTCTGTTCTGCTGTTATAATTACGTTTATGCTGCAGTATGTAGTGGCTAAGCTGCATGAGCCACGCCGATTTCGATATATGGATGCGATTCAGGGAAGTTATCATATGGTAAAATATTGCAAGCCAAGGCTTATATCAGGTTCAAACCAGAGTTAAAAGCAGTGTTGGTATTCTGATGTAAAGGGTAAGAGAAGCAGTGAAATTACTGGGTACTGGGTACATTACATCTTATGTCACATATTAGCAAAATACACTGTGATACTACCTTGTAGAAGCAGCTTTGCTATGCGACAAATTGCCCCAACTAGTTGCACAATTTATAATAAGATAAACTTACAATTAAAAATATATATACTTAATAAATATGACATGAAAAACAAATTGACACCATGGTAACAGGCGCAAACCTACGGTGAGACTGAGCAAATCATACTGTAACACATTATGGTTTTATCGATCTCACTGTGAGTTTGTAACTTTACAAGTTTATAGGTACACACACACACACACAACACAGAAACACAAAATGTAACATCTACATATCTAACACTATCTGTCTGTCTGACTCTCTATTCTCTGTCTATCTGACTGTCTATTTAGTATATTATCTGTCATAACTTTTTTTTATTTTTTCTCTATTATTATTGTTTTAGTCTTAAGTCTCAGATATTCCGTGTCATGTCTATTTCACCTTAGTTTACAAATGCTACTTCTGTTACTGAACCACTGACTTTTGTAATACAGACTTGACCTTGCATAAAAGTCAGGGGACTAAACCACTGACAAATTATAAGCCATTTATATATTTAATGCAACTGACATAAGTATTGTAATCTGTCTTTGGAACTTGAATAAATACATTATAATTATTATTTTTGTAGTGATTGTAAATATAAGAATTGCACAGGAACCAAGTATACTATATGTGACTATAACCACTTATCATCACGTAGTAGTACGTAGTCTGCGTGTGTCAACATATCACAAAAATTATAATAAAATACTCCGGACATTACTAGTAAGTATAATGTGTAGGAAATCGTTGTATTCGCAGATTATCGTGAAAAATACACGAGCATTACTTTAGAAATACGTTGTATCATACATATATTAATATAGGCGCATGCGATCGCGACAGCCTGCGCTCGACAAAAAAACCAACGCAAGCCCAGCCAGATTGTTTGCCCTAAAACCTAAAACAATATATTTTATTTACGGCCTAGCCCAGCACAACCAACCGCTTCTAATCCGACGTTATCCTGAGAAAAAGGTGGGATTTATAAGATAAAACATAGCCCGTAAAGCTGACAAAATTATTGTCGGACTTCCAGCTGCGGCGCTGCGTGGATGATATGTTATTAAAATCATATGAAGTAAGTTTCAATTTTTGTGAAAAAGCGATTGAGTCGGTATCCCTTCTCTGTTTTAATCTTTATTGTGAACCAAATGTCTGTCTTATATTCAAATATTAATATAATTGGTAACTTATAGGACGAACTGAATAAAATTGTCGAATTCCCATCTTTAGGTCAGGATCAACTTGATCCTGAACTTCTGGCTGAATAGGTCTTCAACAAAAGTGGAGATGCTGCTGTTATTCAACATAATCGCATGAACAAGTGGACAGTCTAGTAACTTAATAAGGATCTTAAATTGTACCATAAAAATGTCGATATTCGAAGTCGCACATATACCTATATATTACACGCTCCTAAATTAATAGTAAGTTCCGTGAAGCTTTCATAGATTTTTGAAGAGATTAAAAAATGTAGACCAAGTCTTTTTTTTGTTCCGCTGAGGAAAATACATTGAATGAGCCGGTGGGTATGTGGGTTTCTCTTCCCCAGAAGGGAGAAATTAACCTAACCTACCCACGAAAAACCTCAACGATCCCCCCACTACGTCTGGACGCAAGAGCGTCATCCCGAAGGAAAGTTGCGTGGCGCCTTGACGAGGCCATGGGAACCCTTGCGAACAACTACCATGACCCTGTCGGCGTATGGCCACTAGCGTCCACACCGAACTACCACGAAGATGGCCGCCAGCCAACCGGCCAACCTCCGACCAAAATGGATCTCCTGGACGTTGACCACCCCCTCTTAAAAAAGATGGGGGGCTTCGCGCCTCAGTTACTGGTCGCTAGAAGCGGCCCGCCAGGTTGGACTTGACTATCCCACCCACCTCTCCATCGTTCTCTGTTAGACTATTAGCCGTCAAAAGGTGAGGCCTTCCATAATATATTAAGTCATGATGTGATGACCAGCGATAATTTGTTTTTATTTATATCATATTAAAATGTCTTGTCTGTCAATAATTTTCAACTTTTGGGTAAAGTTAAACCGTTAAACGATAAAACTATTCATAGTTCTAATGGTTCTGGTTGAAAACAATTCTACACATTATAATCCGAAGTTGTAACGTCTGTGTGAGTTATTTAGACTATCTTTATGATTTCTCTACAACTTGGTATTGCAATCTTGGATTGTAAGCCTAACTATATAAGTGTGTATGTAATTTTGTTTTTATAAGTAATGTTTGACGCAAGACTAAACAGTAATATTTTTTTAAACTTAATTGTATGTATGCATAAATGTATGCTTAACTTACATTTGGATTAAGAATTCATATAATATATTTTTTTCCTTAAAAATAAATAAATTACATTTCAGTGAATACGAAAGTTATAAGTTACAGCTTGAATTTCTCTTGGTGTTGATTTAAACAATTTTTTTACTAAGGAAACTTTAACTCTTCCACCCAAAGGCCCCTGTTGTACACGAATCATACTTTAAAAGGACCTGCCTATAGTAGCATTTCTCGTGAGTGCGCAAAAATGGGTGATATATTTATTTATTTTTTTGGTTCTAAGTAGCAATTGCGTAGACTTATTTTTATGATTAATACGTCTAATCAAAATTTCGTCTCGAACTTGCAAGTTTAATAACAGTATTAAATATGGTCACACCAAAATGATCTCTAATCTCACACTGATACTAGAGAGATAATTTCTATGTACAAAAATATTTGAAGACATGTTGCGTCGATCCCAAATAAAATTGTGAACAAGGCAAGAAAAAGAAGAAGTTAATAGATATTTTTAAGATAATCTAGTAAATAACTTACAACACTTTGTGGACATAATTATGTATATATTTGTTCTTCAGAAACAGTCCTCTGACTGTTTTTACGATAATGAGGTAAGTACTCGTAACTTTTTTTATAATAACGGGTAATTTAAAAAGAGCGGATGGTACTGAATAGGTTTTAATAGATTTTTAGAATAGGTATATTATTTTTCATACTCTGCGTGTGTTAAATAATAAAATAATATCAGACATTGATGTTTTCTGTTGCTCACTGTATGAATTCACCAAAAGAGCTATGTGTATCTTACGCTATATGGTCGGGCGCATTGGAGTAAGATACAGGGAGAACTCCAGTCTTAGTACTTGATGCTTACTAGTACTCACTAGTGTAAGCCCTTGATTTGCCTATATCCGGTACGCTCTTTTTGTGTATGGATCACATACATCTGACGGTACGCGCCCACGTCTGTTAACCCATAAATTAAATTTAAATCCAATAGTGGGCTATTTATACACTATAACTATTAGGTTAAGATGTATGTGTGCGTGTATATATATATACGCACAAACACACACACACACACACACACATATATATATATATATAATATATATATATATATATATATTATATATATATATATATATATATAGTATTAGTAAATAAGTGTTAAAACTTTAATTATTATACGCAGTCATTGTAATGTAAATATGCAATTCTACTTCACATGTTTGAGGTTATAACATGATGATAGATTGCGGATTTGACTGCTGTCGCTTTTTTGTTTGTGACATTATCCAATAGATGGCAGCACAGTGAGCCACGTGGCGGAAGAGTCGCACATTTGATTTTAAAAGGTGTAATGATTAGATGACTTGGTCGAGGATAAATGGCAGCACAGTGAGCCACGTGGCGGAACACAGTTGATTTTAAAAGGTGTAATAATTAAATATGACTTGGCTGGGATCAGTATTCAGTCAGTCGGGAGGAGTGCAGGTCATAAAAGTCACGCTAGTATTCCATTGCTTTAAATAATTAAATCGTCATTTCTAGAAGGTATTGTTGATATTGTTGACAACATAGGTAAAACGCAATTTTCATAAACAACTTATAAATAGATAACATGGTAATTATTAATTAATATAATTGTTTAGATTATAATAGAATAATCATTTACTCATATCATAAATAATATAAAATAATGAATATTCACGTTTTAAGTTCTCGAAGAGACTTTATTTAAAGATTTAAAAATCTAGACATATAATATGACTTGTAAAGTTCGATTTTTAATTCGAGTCAGTAAAATGACATTTCCAGTGTTAAAAGTTTTTTGTCCCAAATAAATAGTGATGTAGTAAATCGAGATTTTACAATTAAAAGTTAGTCGAGATTACATTTTTTTTAATATAATATCATATTGCGTTTATATAAATTAAAAAAAAAATGTAATTTACGATAATTAAACAGAACACATACAGAGTAAGTAATTAAATATTACATAAAACACTGTTATATTATGTTAAATATCTCATTGTGTTGACTTGGTGAATTTTTGGTTATTGGAAGCACTATGGTAATCACTTGTCACGCTATGGACGCCATTTTGTTTTCCATTCTGCTCCCGAATTCCGACGGTGTCAGAAGCGTTTAGTGTCCTTTGCAATTTCTTGTTTATTTTTTACTTGTTAACTTGTTATTTTTTTGTTGAGTTTTGTTACGTTTGTTGTTTTTGTTACGTTGGTGATTGACATGGATCCCCAACCTCTGGAGAGGGATGTCTCCCTCCAAAAAGAAAGCGTCGATCATTTGTTGTGAGTGAAAAACAAATGATTCTCAATGCATATAATTATGTATGGACGCAAAATGCAGCAAAACCTTTTGATGTTCCAATGAACTCGGAGTGTTTTGAGGAATGGCTTAAAAGCATTTTGCCAAATTTAAAGCCAAATGCGGTGCTGGTATTAGATAACGCACCGTACCATTCAAGAAAAGTCGAGCGTATCCCCACTTCAAACTGGCGGAAGGCTGATATAATTCAGTGGTTGGATAAAAAACAAATTCAATATCAACCTACAATGATAAAGGCTCAATTAATAGAAGTAGTAAAATTACAAAAATCTAATTACGAACGCTATGCTGTGGAAGAGTTGGCCGCTGAATACGGTGTCACAATCCTGCGTCAGCCCCCCTATCACTGTGAGCTCAACCCGATTGAGTTAGTTTGGGCTCAAGCAAAGGGGTATGTCGCCAGGAACAATAAAACTTTTAAAATAAAAAACGTAAAACAATTATTTGAAGAAGGCCTGAAGGAAGTGACACCTGAAAAATGGAGACAGTGCATCAACCATACTATAAAAGTTGAAGACAAAATGTGTCAACTCGACCACATCATAGATGAATGTGTGGATTCATTCATTATAAATGTAACTGATTCCGATTCCGTTTCTGAATGTACCGATTCAGAATCGGAGTCGGAATGAATAGCTACCGTAATAAATAAAAACGTATAAAATTACTTGTATTGTTTTACTTAATTCCTCTGAATCTCTTTAAATATTTATATTGCAGCTTTTGTAATAATGTTGTAGTGAGCAATTTTAATATGCTGGTAAGGTCCATATTTATAAAATCATATTATTTAATATGGTATGTATTACATATTTACAATAAAAAAACGCTTTGATACCTAATAAAATAAAGCATGACTAAATGTCTAAATCAATTGATTGCTGAACATCACTATTGTAGTGGGTTGTAGTGGGTCACCCTTTTTTGTATCAGTGACAGTTGCACTTGTCATTTTACTGACTCGAATTAAAAATCGTAGTTTAGTAGATATGTTCCGTAGCAAGTCTAAAGACGAAGTGAGAAACAACAGCGCGCGTCCTCTTCTGCGGTGGGGGTAGGCTATCCACATTTTTTTTTGTATTACTAGCATTTTTATTTACTATTTCCTCTTTATAATATTAGTATAGAAGTATTTAGGTATATAGCAATTTATTTGTCGTATTAGTAATAAGTATCGTTATAGTGTTCAACATTCGTAGATAGTGTTCGATTTCAGAAAAAAATATATTATTTTTCTGAATTCAAGTAAATAGTGTCTACGAATGCTTTCACATTTTGCAGGTTACATTAAGTCCGCCTATTGTACTTTGATTATTTGATTATTAAATTGAATAAATAAATATAAGTCTGTTTTTGTTAATAATTTTATAAAGATTACTTTCGCATTAGGTCTTACTCGGTAAGGATAATGTAAGGAGATAAATAAATAAAACGTGTACTCGGCAGTAAATGCATTTGTGAAAGGGAAAAGAAACAGAAATTAGTGGAAAGTGTGCTAGCATTATCAACATTCCTTCACCGCCCTTCGCAGGGTTGAATTCCCATCTACACTTTGATAATGCAAGAATTTCACCGGAATCCTACTATTTTAATGTACATTGACATTGCTAGCATATTTACGCATTGCGTTTTGTTTCATACCGTTTGTAATGTTCACGCCGTTTCTTAAATATTGTTTGAAGCTTTCAAGTACCTTCAAAACCTGCAAGCGGCGGCGTCTGAGACGTCGTGCCCCTTGTGACCCCCTTTTCGGCAGCCTTCTGCTTAGCCACGAGTAGGTTCCCTCCAATATCTCCCATTCGACATCCTGGCCGACATGTACGCGGCGACGTATGCGTCGCGGCGTGTCGGCCGGGGGGGGCGATGGGGGGAGCGCCCTGGAACCCGCGCACGAAGTGCCTAAGCGGGAGTGGCACCGACGGATTGTGGTGGCCTGGCGTGCGCAGCTCGAATTACGGATCTGCGCGCGCCAGCGGGTCGTCGGTGCCGTACTCCCGCACCTCGAAGCTTGGCTCCACGGGAAGGAGGAAGTCACCTACCGATTGACTCAGATACTCACTGGGCACGGCTGCTTCGGTGAGTATCTGTGTCGAATAGGACGGGAGGGATCGACACATTGTCACCACTGCGCATCCGACCTCGACTCGGCCCAGCACACGCTGGCGGAGTGCCCCGCGTGGGCCTCCGAGCGCCGAGTCTTGGTCGCAGAGATCGGGCGACATCTGTCTCCGCCGGCATTTATTGCGGCAATGCTGGCGGACGAGGGAGGTTGGAGGGCTGTGGCCTCCTTCTGTGAAGCAGTGATGCTCCAGAAGGCGGCGCCGGGCTCGGTAGCACAGTTGCGGCGCCGCCGCGGGTCGCCGGCGGGCGCGAGGAAGTCGCGATTGCTACGGCGACCCGGGATGGACCACGCCCGTTCCGTGGCCGGGGGGCGTCGTCGGTGGAGGAGACCGGGGGAGGTCGTGTAGCCTCCCCCGAGGAGGGCTCCCCTCTAGGCAGGGGAGCGGAGGCTGGGGGTTCCCGGAAGTGGCTTGATGTTCCCGGGGGCTCCCTACACGCCTGAGGAAGGCCATCCCTGAGGTTTTTAGTGGGTAGGCCTCCCCCTTCTGGGGAGGCGAGCCCCACATAACCGCCGGCTCGCCACAGCCGGGGTATGCAATTTAATGCATTTTCCTCAGGGGAACAAAAAAAGAAAAGGTTCCTTCCAATATAGGCCGGGGCCATTTTGATGTGCCGTGCCTCTTCTAGCGCCTATGCTCTCTTTTATAAGGCAGCGCTGACTGCGCCTCTCCTGAGGTGCGGTCTTCTTTGTCACATCAAGCCAAGCGTCATTAGAACCAACGGCTTAGACTGAGTTTAGTCGGTAGGTCTTTCGAGTCGAGCCGTATCGATTCGTCGGCAGTGCGACATAATCACGGTGGCACTTGGTTGCGGTGGTACCCATGAGGATTCTCAGCAAAAAAAAGCTTTCAACTTTACTAATAGCTTTCGTCATGACAAAAATTATAACTGAAGAATTGTCGCGTATTCTAACCAGTGCCCGCGACTTCGCCTGCGCAGGACACTTACCGTCATATTTTGGACGATTCACAAATTATCGTTATCAATTGTAGTCTTCGTGTTATTCTGATGTATAGGTGTCATTCAAATCCATTCAGTAGTTTTTACGCGAAAGAGTAAAAACATCCATTCATAATTACAAATTTTCGCGTTTATAATATTAGTACGAGTGGAGTCATTGGAAAGGGTAGATGCTCAGTGTTCTATCCATCTTTTAAATAACATATTTTTGTTTTTATTTACACTACACTATTTAATATCTATACCTGGTGTTACCTCTAAGGTACCTCTAAGGGCTGTGATGTGTGTACATGAGATATTCTAATTAATTTTCTAACATGTCATTGTTTAATAAAAACTGAAACAAATCAAAGAACGGTTGAAACACAATGAAATTTGTACACTATCTCTTTGCTGTTCTAAATTTCTACATAAGGTGATTTTGAATTTGTTTTTTTTTTAGTTTATAACATTCTGATTTATAGATTTAATTGTAACCAAAATTTGAATTTTAGGGTTTTACAGAGCATTGTGTTGAGAAGAAAATATATTTTTTCTATCGCGCTAAAATTAACTTAATTAAGCGAAACAGCCGAAAATTTCATAGGACCTATTATAACAATAATTATAAGTATAACATATTAAGAAAATCATAATATTAATGTAGGGTGAGTTTTTAACCAGCGTGATAAATGAATAGCCTAAATGAAACCTCGCCAGATTATTTATGTTCTGCTAATGTTAAGTACCGTTGGCATTCGAGAATATGATGAGTGATCAAAATGTATAGGTATTTCAAAAAGAAGTTATATCGTGCTGGTTGAATCTGATTGAAATCTATCCAATAAACCTCCAAACAATGGACGTGTTATTCCCCCTTAAATACAGAATACTAAAAAGATGAATCCTTGTTTCTGTAATAATACAAATATAATCGCTTCGACAGTAAATTGTCGTAAAGAAATTTCTTAATCAACGAGTTCATATCTCACTTAAAATGCTTAGTGAAAACATTTAAGTAAATGTTTTAAGCTCACCCTTTTTAAATAAAAATGTCGTAAACAAGAACTTGATAAGCTAGAATAACGATTGTCTTAATTTGCGCAGTCTGCAATTATTGTTAAGTCAAAAATTCTGACGAGTTAAGAGGTTTTAAACTTAACGGGTATTTTAACTATCACTGTGTTACTCAAATCCATTGTATACCATTAGTCCAGACTGGAAATTTCTGAAAGATTTAGAGAAATATAAACGTATCAGGGTATTTTGTTGTTAAATGTTGTTTTTAAGAACTATAACTATTAGCGCAGGATTAGTATTTCGAGTAGCTTATAAGATAAACATTTCTATCATATATTACAAACTAGTACATGTAACTCTTGCGGTTTAGACAGCGCACGCCAGAATTGCTCTCTGATGGTAGATTTTTTCCTACTTCCTTGACACTTATCATCATATTTTGGACGTTCGTCCACGTCATATTTTGACATTGTAAAGTTTCATTAAAAAGAGTAACAAACATTAATCCGTACTTACAAACTTTCGCTTTCATAATATTAATAGGGATTTGATAAAAAATTATAAATTCATAAATTAAACACATCGAATAAAAATATGCTCTAAAAATTGGATTTTATTATGACAAACTTCACTGCTTTTCACATAATTCTCGCGATTTTCCTTTTAATAGATTCAAAGCAATTATCAAAAATATTCTTATGAGTAAAGGTTATTATATAACATTGTTCATAATGTTCATAATAGTCCAGGCTACGAAATCTAGCGGCTCTTTTACTGCGAAATGCGTAGCCTTTACCGATTTTCCTTTTCACAGATTTAAATCATTTGTCAAAATCTTGTAAAAGAGCTTGGGTTCAGAACATATCTGAGGTCAGCTTCCAATTGACGACTCTGTAAAATACTAGGAGAAAAAAAAATCTCCTCGCTATTTCATTCCATTACAAAGGTTTCTCGCCATAGACTTGTAAACCAGTGGCGTAGCTTCTTTGACGTGTAAAAGTGATTGTAAAATCAAGTATAAAAAATAAATGTTTGATTTTAATTTTGATTTTGAAATCCCGTCACACTTCTATTAAATATATTTAGTGCAATAAAAATTTCGATAACTCTTTATGCACTCCGTTGCACAAACTCACACAACAATCTAATACGCGCTTTAATACTTTATATGAAAGCTAAAATTAGAATGAAAAAAATGCAGTCGGTTGTCAGACAGGTGTCTGTTCGAACGACCTTTAACGTCTGTCATTTATGTCAATTGATGGCGTGGTGGCACTGGAGAGCTCTTTAAATATTTGAGTGTAAAATAAGGTTAGCGGAATACAGCACCACGTCCTCTCCTGAGGAGCGGTCGCTATCACTACATGCTACGAAGTCACTATAACCAAGATTTAGATTGAGTTTGGTTGGTAGGCCACACCGGTCGAGCCGCTTCGATCGATTTGGAGTCTGACATTATCACCTCGATACTTATTTGCAGTGGTATCCATAAGGATTCTCAGCCCCCATATTCTGAGGGAGATGAAAAAAAAAGAGCGGAGTGGTTACCAGGTGGGAACAATAAATATTTTACGTATAAATACTTTTAAGAATTTGTTATTTTTAGATTTAGAGAGAGAATAAAGATAACACATAATTTATATTGGCAAACATTCATTTCTAATAAATCTAGTGCAGACGTCATGAATGTTCTTTTGACAGGAACAAAGTTTAATTTATATTGTATATCGTTATGAAAAGCAAATACAAAATCTTATGAGAAATTAAATAGTCGAGAGTCAACTGTAAAACTTATATTTAGCTTCCATATGACTCGAACATCATAAAAGAAAATTGTCGTGTTTCACTTCTAACATAAAAGCAGTGATCTTATACAGCTCTTAAAACACTATTTAAAAACGGTCCATTGTATTGTTTTTATTCCCTTATCCCTTAGTTCGGCAGCCTTCAGCATCGCCATGACTAGGTTCCCTTATGACAAGGCCGGCACCACTCGGACTTCCCGCGCCTCTTCTAACGCTTTCGGGCCCCCTATATGGACCTGGGCTGCATCGTCCCTCTCCTGAGGGGCGGTCACCCACACGATTTGCCTATATGGTTCTAGAATCTGGGCCTGGTATACTAGGATACTTTTCGTACTCCTTGTGAGGATTCTCAGCCTTCCTCTCCTGAGGAAAAAAAAATCCTTTATTCCGTTTTAGTTCAATATACACAAAGTAATGCAATAGACATTATACGATCTTGATACAGCTTTTACGATGCCCATATCAGTAGCGGTTTTCATAGTTCAAATGTAAATATGTATAAACTATTAATAGAAATTATATTTTACTATTTTTTCGCTCGTAGCTTCGCCTACGCGTACATAATTTTCCCTTGCGATAAGGATATCGTTCCGTGATAATAATCCTGGTTTCTTTCTCGAAAGTCAAACTACCCCTGTATTAAATTTCATCACTGTAATCGATTCAATCATTTCGATGTAAAAACGTAACAGTCGGAAAGTTAAAGTTCCTTTCTAATTTATAATTTTTTCTCATCTGTAGGCTCTCAACTATCGTTCTCATTTATCAGGTAATTTATTCAGGGTAATGGAAAAATGGAAAAAGGGCTCAGTGGTTTATACATATATTCCATTATTTTATACATATATGATTTTTATTATTTTCAATTTCCCTTATTTGTACTACTACTGTTTTATTTATTTGATTTATTTGTAATATTACTTAATCAACTAGCAAGCAAACAAATTTTGTGTAAACGTAAATTACAATAGATTGTTAATGATTACTGTTAATAATAACAATACTTGAGTGTAATTGTAGTGGCTCATTAGGTAAATTGCCAGATATTTTAGCTGTAGTAAATAACACAATGAAACTATGTGAATTTGTTTAAACTTGTAAAGGAACTTTGGTTCAGACTATTTTATCTGAGGCCAGCATCTTATTGACGACTCTGTAAAAATACGGGATTTCTTGTTGATTCTTTCCAGTACAAGGTCTTCCACCGTAGACTTATGAACCAATAGCGTAGTATTTTTACAAGCTAAAGTGATTGTTTAAATCCTATTTGAAGAATACATTTTTGATTTTGTGCTAGGTGTAACTTATTTTCTAAAGAAAATCAGAACTGCCAATATTTGGCAACACCCCTTTAGAAAGTGGAAGATCACAAATGCGAATAAATTACACTTCAACACTACATAGTATAAAACAAAATATCCTTATGTATGCTTAAATCTTTAAAACTACGCAACGGATTTTGATGCGGTATTTTAATAGATACTCGTAGAGTGATTGAAGATTATAGGTATATATAATAGCATTGAAACCGTGCGCAGCCGGGGCGAATCGCTAGTTGATAATAAAATTTAAATTGACACAAAATCTGAGCTGGTAAGTGGTTTAGCAAATTGATTGATCGCACCTCAGTCTGACAGATTTTCAAGCGTCGCCTTTTACTGCGTCGAAGGAACATAAAATTTTACGAACTGTGACAGTTCGCCGTGAACAGATAGAAGTGAAGGTAGATTGCATATTCCGGGTTACAGCTCATCTGAACATGTATGAAATTCTATTACAAGTTTGTAGCGTTTTATTTATGATAGTTAAGAAAAAAAGAAATTTGCCAGCTAAGATCAGGGTGTGGGTATAATCCTTATCGGAATCGAACCGACCTGGTGATATATGTAGATATTTAGGATTAATGATATGGGCGCCTCCACATAAATACAAACAGACCTTCAAATGGTTAGGTGATAAAATTAAACAAAGAAATTTATATATGTAGGTTTATAATTAACATTTAGATTAAACATTTAAATACAAAAATAAAAAAAATCTATATATAATCGTCCACTAAACAATGGGCACGGTATGTTGCACACATTACAATTTTAAAAGTTCACAGTTGAGCTGAGCCATCCTCATCCGTCACCCAAGGTGAATGTCACAAAAGAAAAATCAATTTCTCCAAAATACGGTGGTTCACACACGCAATATGGTAAAAATGGTAAGAGATCACCTTATAAGTTGGAATTCCATCGGTGATGGCAGGGATTTCCGTTGATAAGTAAGACAACCTACATCACCGCATGGCTGGGTGCATGAAGTCACGTTGGGAAGAAACGGCCCAAACGCCCTATATTTGTGATGATTACGAGGTATACCGTGAACCCTACAACAATGTACAAAACATGAAATATCTATCCCACGAACATGTGGGGGAAATCTTTAAAGTTGAACAAAAGAAGATACAACTCACCATTATCTGGGATTGCTGCACGAAACAATTAAGGCATTAAGCCGTTATTAAAAGAAATATTAAAAAGAAAACATAAATAAAAAAGAAAAACTAATTCGTTTTCATGGTGGCCTAAAGCGGCACATCCGCCAGGAGAGGAACGCCGAAAGACCCATCCTTCGCGTCCTCCTCGCCGACGTCAAAATGACAGCCAAGACTCGAAATAGCCAATAAATAGCCACGGAGGGATCACCATAGATCAAGCCGTCCCGTTCCGAATTGGAAGTATCACCGAGTGAAGAAAAGGCGGACTTGTCCAACAAGGAGAAAGAAACGAAAACTTCTTTTAATAAACCAAAACAAAAGAATTTGTTTTAAGTAAACTCCTAATAGATAATATTAGTTGTGAAAATATGTTAAGGTTTACTATTACAGTCTATGGCTTCACCCTATCAAACCTCTAAAACCATAGATCTGTATATTGAAATTTAAGTTTTAAATTACAACCCCAACTAAAACTCCTATCACAGACTCAACACCATCTGTATGTTAATTAAATGAATACAGAAACTAAATGTTTTGTCCCTATGTCCATCTTCTTATAAGTAAAATTTATGAAATATAAATTAAGACAAAAAAAATTGCATTTATGCTGAGGCTGTACAGGTTCCGATCCCTTCACTCTTACTTTCACTTAAAAAGGTTAACAAAAAAAACTAAATATCTGTCACAAAATCCTAATAGGACATGTAAACAAGAATTAAATTTGTAAATTAATAATGAAATTAAAAGTATTTTGATGATTAAATTGTGCTGAAAGCATAAGTAAAAAATAACACGTTACAAGTTTAGCACGTACAGAAAGGAAAAAAATATATACTCAAGACATACTCGTACCTTAATAAAAAATTCTGTTGTTAAAACACATATTCCCTTTTAATGAAGTTGTTTTGAATTTGATTCATATCAATATATGAATCAAATTCAAAACAACAGTCGCTCTCCCGATTCCCAAACAATTGTAAGGTCAATTTTATTTCTTGATCGTATGTACGTATGTATATGGTTTCTGTCCCTTGTCTTATGTTCCTTTTGACGTCAAAAAGTGTCCGTAAGATTTAAAAAAAGCAAAGTCGTAAATCAAGGTACTGTAACTGTCAGTTCTTATTTATTTATTTATTTTAATATTACGAGTATAAATAAAGCACAAAAGCCGGACTTAATGTAATCAAGTGGCTACAGTGATTACAAAGAATTGTTTGGCGTAGGCAAAGATAAAACCTATTAGCTTTCAGCCTAATAAATTCACACATAGACATATAAAGTAAATGTATACATATACAATAAGATTTGACTTATACAATCTTGAATATAATCATTTTAACAGTTTGAGAATAATTCAAAATTAATTGACGTTATTAATGATAAAAAATGGAAAATAAAATTAATTTTTGGGGTTCCCCAATACTTAGAACTGAAACTCACATTTTTTTATCATCAAACTCATACCTGGGTGGATTATCTATGGATAGGTAGGTATTCAAAAATGATATTGATGTTTCTAATATATTTTTTTCTAAACTGAATAGTTTGCGCGAGAACCGCTTCCAAAGTGGAAAAATGTGTACTCGTATATGTCCCCCGTAACTTCAAAAATAAGGAAATGATAAATTTAATAATAACATGATACATGATGTAAGTACATTACCATGCAAACTGCCACAGAAAACTGGTTTGAATAACATCTAATAATTAGTTTTATTTTAATACGTTATAAATCGTAAACCGCATTTTACCTTTCATTCCATCAACTCAAATATAATAAAGAATTAAAAAAAACCTTTAATTAGATGTATAGTGGTACGGAAACCTACGTGCGCGAGTCCGACTCGCGCTTGGGCGGTTTTTTTTAAATTGAGTTTTAGAATGAGAAACACTCGTATTTGATTAAGATTGCCAATCAATGGCTGTAATAAAGACTTTGATCAGAACTAAGTGGTCACTCAACTAGAATGGAAACATGAAAACTTTAGTATTTCTTTCTGCCTAATTAGTATTCACAAGTTTCTCTCCAACTTTTCTTTAGTTCGCGTTTCAGAATTCAGGATAAAAATAATCTAGATCAGTTCTGTCATTGCTATCTATCCGCCCGTAAAGTTTGGTGACAAATTGCCAATCGCCTTCGCCGTCTCGAAGATTAGCTTAAACCAGTCAAAAAACTTTGGCCAAGTTCTCGAAACTGTTCTTAAACGTTATAGAAGTTGGATCACGTTTGTGAACGGACGAGAATATTTCACAGTTTACAGTACTTTCTACTTTAGTTGTAACCGTCCGTTTAAAAATATTCCTACATACTTCATTTTTTTTAGATTTAATGTGTTTTCTGATTTTAAAATGTATATTTCATAACTATGTAGATATTTCACACAAGTGTGAATACTATATTATTAATATTTGTATATGTAATAAGAATCCAATCAGTTCCATGAGATGCGGGAATATCAATTCCCTCATCATTAGGGTATGTTGTTATTGTTCCCGGATGTCGCTTGGCATTCCCGGGGGCTCCTTACATGCCTGAGGAAGGCCATCCTTGAGGTTTTTAGTGGGTAGGCCCCCAGTACCACCACATAACCACTGGCTCGCCACAACCGGGGTATGCAATTTAATGCATTTACCTCAGGGGGATAAAAGAGGTATGTTGTTATAACAACAATGATTGTTAGACTGTATATTAACAGATTAACAGTCTTATCATCCCGAATGGATTTACAGAAATGTAAGTATTTCTTAAGTAATTTTGAAGATTTGTAAAAGAGGGTTAAACTGTAAAATATTCTTAAAACAATACGTAATACCTCAAAGTAATTTCTACAATTACCCTCAACTGTTCTGGATTGACGAGGTAGTGAGGTTGTTAAGAGAATGTTATAAATGTACTAAATTGAGACGGTTAAAAATTAAGCAAGCAAAAAATAATAATTGTACGTCGGTCATATTTTTAGAAGACATGAACGTGCACTTGAAGAAATAATCAGAAGGACAATTGACACAGTACATTTAGGTAGGTTGAATAATGATAATAACTTATTAGCAACATGCCATTTGATACGAGTGATCAGTTCTTGAAAATGGTCCTCCATTCTTTTATATTTATAGGTTATTCAAACGACCCATCAGAATCATTTTACTTGTCCAATTTATTACCTCTAAGATTTGAAGTGTTCGCTTCCGACATTACTGTATAACTACGAATGTGGCAACATCGCGCGTATTGGGATTTTGGAACTTCGGACATCCGATGTTATGGATGTAAGTTTGGCAACGTCGCATGTACAGTAGCTTAAAATTGTAAAGTAAATAACTTTTTATTAAAAAATCACGAGATTTTTTCAAAGCTCCTTAAAATTTATCTCGGGATTTGAGGCATATCCATTTTATTCTTTCGCTGTAAGTAATCAGTGTAAGCACATGAATAACTCTACCTAATTCCAACCTCTGATCATCACGGATAGAGCTATTGTTTGCAATAAGCCTGAAATCGATCGAATCAATGTGATCGATCGGTCCCAACATCAAACAATGATCGTTGACATTACCATTCCCCATGACGAGAATCATGTGAAAGCTGAGGAAGAAGCCAGTAAATACCTGGCCCACGTGGTAATCGCCACGTGCAATTTTGATTCCCTGTTTCGGTAGTTGTGTCTGTGAGTGGCCTAATAGCGAAGTCTCGATCAGCATCTTAAGAGGCTCTCGCTTAGCGGATGGATCAAGGGTCGGATACAGAAAGCTGTGCTTTTCGACGCGGCACGTATTATTTGAAGGTTCTTTTCTCTGTCCACCAATGGCATAGAAAATTAAGTTATATACATAAAAATAAGTTTTAATATTTTTTTATATGTATTATAAAATACTTAAATTTAGGGATATTTATTAAATAAATGTATAAAATAAATATATATATATATATATGTATCATCAAAATATATAACTTATATTACATTATTTTACAATAGTAATCTGATGCCTAATGCCTGAACTTGGATTAACAATAAATTATACCAAACAAATTCAACTTAAACATAATGTCAGAACAGTTCAAATTTTCTAGACCATAATTCGGGGGAATTATAATACATCATTCTTTTATACAGATATATTGGAATGGATAGAATAACGAAATGATTTTTACATTTATCCATCAAAATCATTTGAAAAAAGATATAGTTACCGTCCGTACAACAAAGTATTTTTGAAGTCAGCTTATTAAGAAAGTTACCAAATTGTTAGTCTCGAGGGGGCAACTAGCAGCAGCAGCGCAAGACTTAAACAACTAGAATTAGTTAAGACATCTTCTGAATTTCTGTAAACTTGTAGATAGTTAAAACTTTTGATTGAGTGTCTGCAACGAATTTAACAACTTAAAAATATAAGTTGAATATATGTATATTTGTCTGAATATAGTGAACTTGGCCACAGTTAATAAGCTTTATAAGGAGACTCAGGGTCAAAAGTCACCCAAATAAGAAAGGGGTAGGTTATGCTAGAAGCTTAAGAATGAATCAGAAGTGATGGAACCTACAGAAGAACCAGGGTCACCAATGTAGCGTGTAAGGTTTGCAATTCGGTAAGGCACATTGAAGAGTACACTGTCATGTCATGTACACTGTCATAATGCCGAATACTTTGGACAATATCAGCTATATAATTATAAATAAATAAAAGGGCCGTGATTTTTATCAAAAGAAATATTTGTAACATTAACATTCCAAATATATCTTATTTTATAATTTATCTTATTTAAAACAGTATTATAACAGATATTCTATCGACTATAAACAAGATAGTTTACTGAACAAACTTATCGTAGGTTTTAATAATATAGATCAAAGTACTTGGTTAAGTTTCAGATTTTGTTCGCTGGCTACATGCCAAACATGATTGTAGTGCACAATGACGTAACTATTTATCTCCCCCACACAATTATAACTTGATGTCAACAGAACATAAGGTTTCAAATCGCTTGAAACAAATGTAGGTTATGTTATTTAGTCTCAGAAATGGAGGAAGTAGTGACCCATTCATATTTCAAGGTGCAGCAGTTCATTCATTATCCGCTGCTATATGGAGACATTTTGATTCATATATGGAAGAAGAATTAAATACAAACGGTAGTTTGCTAGATAACGAGAAAGTTACAGTGATGCAGTAAACAGTTGTACTGAAAACTTATTATCTATATATATATATATATAAGCCAGCAATCAAAGTTTGTGCATCAAACCTTTGATGTACCTTAGTAACTGATGACAACATTAAACAATTTAATATGGCCGCCGGTCCAAAACAGAACAAAAAACAATTCACTCGCTACACCTGCAATATGGGTATCAAATGAAAGGATAATAAAGTAACATTGATAAAAATTCAAAATGACCACCACTCTTAAAATGGCGGATCGCTTTTGTTTTCCTACACATTCTTTATGGGTATCAAATGAAAGGGCTTAAGGAATAGAACACGATACCATAAATTACGTTTTTAAAATTTCAATACAGCCGCACATTCCAATAACTTTAAATCTTGTAGCTCACCAGTATACATTGATCTGTCTTGCTAATTTGAAATGTAAGTAAAGTATATTTATTTATCTACAGCCTTAACAAAATTAACAAATATGTAAATATATAATGAAATCAAGTTAAAGTGTTGGATGTTAGGGATCGAATATTTTAAAAAAATATTTTAGCCAACACTCCAACACTAACTACAGTGTCTATGTGGAGAACTACTAATATCCTATTTACATGGTTGATATATCGAAAAATTTCCTGGAGTAATACTTATATACTACCTAGGTGTTCTATTTAAACTCTTTGTATTTTTTAACATATTATATATAATATGTATATATAATCTCAACGTACAGATACTGACAGTAGCTAGCTGAGACTTCGATAATAAACAAGTATATTATTTTAGACTTTAAATAAAAACTACAGTCCCTTTACTTATTTTTATTGAAAATTAATGAACCAATAGCACGGAATGCAGATTTGCGCGAGAATAGCTGGCGAGAAACTCGGGTGTTGCTCTTTTTAAAAGTAGTTACAAATTTGTTAATGTTATAAATTCATAATATAAAGTATAAATTGGAAATATAACAGAACGTGTAAATAAATACAGCAGCAGCAACTGTTAATCACTAAAAACATCAAATAATGTTTTTGTAATGACAGAAGCAAAATATTTTAGGGTAATAAGTATCTACTTCACTGTCACCAGTGTCACCGCTTGCCCTTACATTAGGACAAAATTGTGCCAGAAATCTAGAAGTCTAATGTAACTTGAACAATAATAGAATCAACAATGTCATGGAGAGTAAAATCGATGCAATCGGAAACAGGTTTGCAACTTTACAATTACACAATCCACCATCGTCGTTCCTTTTGTAAAGCTCTTTAAAATAGATGATAGTTTTTAATTTATATACTATGATACTTTAATATTTAATGATATACTTTGTAATAGAGAGAAATAGCTCCCCACACGCCAATCCACTTTCATATCCTTAACTGTCCTAATAACATGGTCATTCTCTATACCTTGACACTTCATTAAAATTTAACAATCTTTTAAACACTTAAAATTACACGAATCTATCATGTGCATTGCATTAAATTTAGTTACATGACTATAGCGTTAAAAATGAAAGAATATTGAGATTCGTATCTGAAATAGTAAAAATTGTACACTTGCTTTGATGACTTCGAAATACTCTAAACGTCGCGTCGTACGGCTACTTTAGAATTTTTAGGTAAAAATATTATTTAATGTAATAAAATATAAAATTGTCAGCATATCATTTTACGTTCTCATTGCCTGTACTTTTACATGCGTGAAAATTGTCGCCCCCACATCTTGGTATTTTCTCGGTAACCCGTTTAGAGGGCGATACATCAAAATCGATCATACCTCTGGCAAATGGGGATGTAACACTATCTTGTGATGATAACTTTTAGGGTTTCTTCACAAAGGCTGCTCAAAAGTTATTTACAGATAACTATCTTACAGAAAACTCAGTTAAGGTTTTTACCTAAGAACAGTTGATGTCAATAAAAATATTAATGATAAAAAATTGAAAGAAAACTCAAACTCAAAAACAAGATAAGACACATCGAATAAACAAAACATACTTCATTTCTAGGTGTTAATTACATAATTATGCCATAATAAAGTAAAACAAAACCTTAGTATACCCTATTATTACTTTGTTGTGAGGAAAACAATAGTGAAGGGAATCCGTTCAAATAAAACTACGATGGCAATTTTAACTTTAATCAAATTAGTATGAATCACTACATTTTCATAACTCATTCCGAAAATACCGGATAATAAATTATATTACATTACTCGGAGCCTCATGTTTTCTGTTATCATGTTTCTGTTACATGATAATCTCCGTACCCTAGTGGTTAATACACCAGTGTAAAGGTGTTAACATCTCTTATGTCCCGGTTGGGGCAGATTTTTGTGTGTTGAATGCCTTGAGTAGCAGTGGGGGCACATTGCTCACTTTCCTTAAACTTATTATGTTTGCGAAATAAAATGGCCGAAATAAAATACTCCGGACAGAAGTACATGGTCCTTTTATGTTTATGTTTATGCATAAAGTAGGACGTTACATATAAATATACTGTTACGTTATCTATATATCAGCTTCAGTTTTTGGGAACAAATATTGATTATATACATATATTGATTATATATTGCACTACTTTTAAATCTTAACGTTCTTGAATGTACAAATGTAAAATACATGCACTTGGATTGAAATTTGACAACCAACGAGGGGCCATTCTATATTTGACGCCCAACGGGAGGCCAGATATAAAACGATACATTCCATGTAACACGTATATACACATTAGTGGATATAGCGAATATAATAGTACAACACTATTTGTAGGTAATTATATTATTATAAAATCTGTGAAAATTACAGGTTTCCAGCAGAAAATTTCGTATAAAAAGCTCTGTCCTGTTTGTTTCGTCATTAATATAAAAACTCTGAACCATGTTTTTACTATCAAAGTTAGAAGACCCAAACAGACCTCTGCTTGGTATCAATATCAAGGTCTTAAAAGTTTTCGGTCTTTTGCTCCCGAAAAATGTTTATATGAAGATGTTCTTCATATGTCTGCACATTATAACTATTTGTTATTACATTACCCAATCTATTGAAACTTGGTTCGTCAAAGATGACATCAATAAGCTGTCTAATAATCTAAAAACGGCTATGCTAACGAACATTGTTACATTCAGATGTCTCACTTTATTATTTATGCAAAACAAATGGTGGGGAATCATTGATTACGTGACCAGAACTGATATTTTTAATAGGACTAGTGATGATCCTGTGAAAGTCAAAATTGTATCTGAATCTACAAATTACACGAGAAAATTATCCTTTGGCTACTATTTGATTGTGATTTTTAATGTTGTCTATTTTATCTATGAGCCTTTATATAGATATTTTTCCTCAAGGGGCAAAGATAAATCTGAACCACTCACATTCATTATTAGTTCGTGGTTACCCTTCGATAAGTGCAAAATGCCTGGATATTGGTACGCATATGTAATACAAATTTTTGGAACCATATTTGGTGGAGTCTGGCTGGCTGCTTACGATTGCATCGTTTTCTCCACCCTAACATTTTTTAAGGCTGAATTGAAAATTCTGAGACTAGATTCCGCTAATCTATTTGGCACGGAGAGCTCTACAGCAAGAAGTGAAACTGTTACTGAGCGATTTAAGGACCTGCATATACGACATATGGATATGATGAAGTTAGTACCTATTCAAAAACTTTTTATTAATTAAAATTAACATTTCTTCATTTTACACTCACTTTTTCTATTTCAGATACGTGCGTGATCTTAATTCATGTTTGTCAATGCATATGATTATGTACATGCTTATCTGCTCACTGATTCTATGCGTGTCTGCTTTTGAAATAACGGTATCTATTTTTAATTAACCTGTAGTTGTGTTCATAGTATGACTCCAAATACAATTCACGTATAATAATAATCAGAAGGATTATAAGAAATAACGGCACATGATACAAGCCTTCACAATAAAGCACAGCACAGTATAAACGTATAATCGCAATAGATATAATCACAATATAACAAAAAGAATGAAGCGTTAGCGGTGTGCCGACTACGGGCTCGCGTAGTGCATAGGATCTCGACTGGCTAGGTAAATACGGGCGGGCTGCGCGCGCGCCTTGTGTTGCGAAACTTGTTCCAGTAGAAGCGACATCCAGAAATCTGTTTCCCTAACACTGCAATAAGTGAGCGCGCCGTAGCATCCGATAATTTATTGGGATAGCTTAATAAATAGTTATTTATTTTTAAATGTATATTTCATGTATTTGTGAAATTATGAAAAATTTGATCATTTAGTTTGTTTAGTTTTATGTAATGTTTGATGTTGTTTGTTTTATGTTAATATTATTATTATTTAAGTTACCTTGTAAGTTACCTACAGACCTTTGTTTAGTACTATTGCATCAATTTCTAATGATTCTTCTTTAACTCACTATATAACCCAACCCCTAACCCTAACCTAACTTACAAAAATACTAAATATATACATCAAAACCAGAATTAAGTGTACAAAACCAGATAATTAGGTGTAGTATTTTTTGTAGAAATTAGGTCTCCATTTCTAATTCAAATGTATATATACTAGCGGCCCGGTACGTATACTTCGCTACGTATAAAGTGAAATAATAAAAAAAAAATTGAGAATGATCAAAATAATAATTTGTAAAATGATGAATTTGTCATTTATTTAAACAAAAAAATATGTTATTAACTGCTAGCTACTTTAAAACTTAATACAAAACATTTGGATAAACAAATTATCGCTGACAATTTGCTTAAATCGAAGCACATTCAAAATAAAATGACCGCATGAATGGCATAACAACATGCTTGTACTGCCAACGCTGAAAAAAAGTTTCAATTTGACACAAAAATTCTCATTAACAAAATGTTCCGATATTTATTTAATTCATTTGTTAGAAAAAATAAAGAACCGCGTGACCGATTTTGTACAAATTTCACATAAACCATCTACTTAATAGTCCACAAAGCCTAAACATTTGGTTTGGATAGGTGAACCCGTTCTTATGTTATAAAATTACAACCCAAAGTGGCATTTGTTTTTATATATATATGTATAGCTTACCATATACCAGATGCACAAGATCATAGAACATGGAAATGCTAAAGAATTTTATAATTAAAACTACACATTCATTACAGGCCCAGACGAAAATATTGCAACAGTTACTTAAAGCTCAGTATCTGTTTCTAGTGATATTTCAGCTCTTTATTTACTGCTGGCATTGCAGTGACGTGAACCATACTGTAAGTATACTTTTTCGCAGTAAGATAGAAATTGTAAATCGTCGTGTTATTAGTAATCCTAATGTTATAGTTATTATTGTAATTATAAATAGATGATTAGTCTGATTGTTTGTCTACGTTTTAAGAATTCACCTTTTTATGAAAAGATTTCTCTTTACTTTCCATTTTCAGAGCCTCTATCTAAGCTTAGGACCTTATGAAAGTCTCTGGTATAATCACAGCACTATCCACAGGAAGAACTTGTACATCCTGACTGCCCAATTCAGCCAGGCCGTGGTGTTCACTGCAGGGTCATTTACAACAGTAACAGTGGCTACATTCATCAGTGTACGTAAAACATATTGTTCCAATATACTTGTCGGAGTAGATATTTTATTATTATACAGAAGTTCGTTCAATGATTCTAATCCCATTTTGGAACATTCACATTGAAACGTCATAATATTTCTAAATTCTTTCACTGTCTGCTCTAGTGAAATAAACAAAACTATTATTTTGGTTTCTATTTATTATCTAATATAAATATACAATCACATATTTTTAGGTATTGTTCTAAGGATGACACTTCTTTGAATAATTGATACAAAATGAATCAACTATTAAATCATTTTGTTTCGTTAGTATATTTCCATTAAGTAGTAGAAATTTTAATCCAAAATTATTGAATAGTTAATGTATAGACCATACCTGGACAGATAATTAAAATTATAAAAGCTTTACAAAAATTTGAATCTATAAAAAGAAAGGAATAATAACAATTTTCTACTCTCTGTGGTAATGTTATGGGTCATAATGAAAATTTATTTTGAGGCCATGGTATATGTGACTTAACTATATTTAAATTAATATTAATATCAAATATTATTTTATTTCAGTTAATGAAAGGAGCTTACAGTTTCTACACATTACTAAGGAAGTCGGAAAACTAGTATATTTAAACGCATTTCCAGAAGCAACAGAAATTATAAATTGTAGAAAGAGTCAAATTAATTGTGATTACTTGATGTGTTTATATATGTACATTTTTAGAATATTTCGTCACTACTTTATGAAACTTACACACATGACACATGACAATTGTAGGCATGATATTTTTTTTAAATAAAGCTATAATCAACGAAGTACGTAAATCTATAAAAAATTAATACTAATGTCGAGATTTTTTTATTATATAGGGTATATAATAGCTATCGAAAACATTCAATCATAGTTCCACCTTATACAAAGCATTAACATGTCTAAAAGCCGAAAGTGATTAAGGATATAAAGTTGCTGATTATAATGAGATTACTGAATGTGTAAAAAAATAAACAATACACATATATTGAAAAAGTTAACTACATACTCATAAAAAAAATAGTAATAACAATTATTCATTGTAAACATAAGAATGTGAGTATGTATATGTTTGTATATATAATGATATATAATGTACTATATATATATATACAATATGTATAGTACCCAAAAATAATAATTTTACCTTAGTTTGTAATTTTGAAATTACTTCCAGTCGCGCCAGGGCAACGTATACCACCTGAGTGAAAAAAAATTTTTTGACTCCTACCTACATAATTATTGATTTGTTTTCTACAGATCGTCTATTTAATTATATTTGTTAAAACCTTAAACACCCAGTCATTGTAATGTAAATATGCAATTCTACTTCACATGCTTGAGGTTATACCATGATGATAGATTGAGGATTTTACTACTGTCTCTTTTTTGTTTGTGACATTATCCAATAGATGACAGCACAGTGAGCCACGTGGCGGAAGAGTCGCACATTTGATTTTAAACGGTGTAATGATTAAATGACTTGGTCGAGGATAGATGGCAGCACAGTGAGCCACGTAGCGGAACACAGTTGCACATTTGATTTTAAAAGGTGTAATAATTAGATATGACTTGGTTGGGATCAGCATTCAATTAGTCGGGAAGAGTGGAACTCATAAAAGTCACGCTAGTATTCCATTGCTTTAAATAATTAAGCCGTTATTTCTAGAAGGTGTTGATATTGTTGACAACATATTATATTACTTTGTAACTTTTCACATACCAGTGAATAGTTAATTCTTTTTGAGAAAAAAATAAATGTCTAAAACCCGAATAAGACTCTGCTCTCATTTCAAACCACACGATCATTAGAATCGAAGGCTTTAGACTAAGTTTGGTCGGTAGTTTACATCGCTCAAGCCTCATTCAATATGGAGTCTGACCTAGCCACCGTGACAATTAGTTGCGGTTGTATCCATGAGGGCCTCGGCCTCTCCTTTCCTGAAGGAAAAAATGTTACATTATTTACAATAGACCTAAATTTTACATGCAATTACAAACTACAAAAATATATTTTTTCATTTGCCAGAACAGGATGACGCGTTTTAAAGCAAATATTTCCGATCGTATTACCTATCAGGTATTTCCGGTTAAATTGAAAAAAATACATTCTGATTAGAAGAACTCGAAGATTCATTTGACTCTATCCAGAATGAATGTTAAATTGTTATAACTTCTAAAATCAGAACTACATGATTTAAAACCATTCACAATTTAAGTTTGTTATTTTATTCAAATAAACTCAAGCACACTCATTATATATTTAAAATCATTAATTAATCCAAAGCAGGGTAAATCATTACTAAAAGATATTAATAAATCTTGTACTTTGTCTAACGGAATGAAAACGAAACCAACAAGTGTCTGGATAAAAGAATCATTAAATATAGATTATACTGTCCACGAGTTATTATTATAGGTGAGCAAAATGTTAATACGCTTTCCGAAACAGTTTAGTTTTCATAAAAGAAAGAGGAATTAAGATGAAAGCAGACGATCGTTAGATGTAATCGATGATAAGTTTCTAGATGATGTTAACAAGGTAGGTGAACTTGCAAAAGATTAAACTTTATTGATTTATGATAGCTAACATTAAGTCTTAGGAAAAGCCTAAGCTATGATTTAAGGATAGATCCGTGTATTGTAAGGATTTTGAAATTGTCGTTCGTCGACGATCCCGTATAACTCACGAGCGGTATCGAGCATCTAAGTCTTAGGAGAGACTGCCTCCTATATCATGGATTATGTTCCAAGGAATTGTTCGATATGATGCCCGTGGGCATTTTCTATCACCTTACCGCTCGCCATCAACAGGAAGTTCATGCACACACTGGAACCTAAATGCTCCCTTACAGTGCGGTTCCAGAGGAATTTCCTCCCGTGTAAACTTCGTTTGTGGAATGAGCTCCAAGTCCAAGTTTTTCCGGAGGGCTACAGTATGAGGTTCTTCAAAAGGAAACTAAATAGATTTTTGATGTCGGTAACGCACGAGTGACACCCCTGGTGTTGTAAGTATCCATAGGCTACGGTAACCGCTTTCCATCAGGCCTGTTTATTACCATCCACCACCAGGTATAAAATAATCTTTCAATCTCTCTCTCTTTTTTCATTTATCTGAACAATTAAATATTCTTAAAAATTTAAAAATTTTGGGATGAGCCATAACAAACCATGCGAGCTTTATAGGCATAAATGAAATACCAAATTGTGTATTCATGAAAAGTCACGCTACAGTACTATTAGGAAATTCGGTAATTTCTCAGTCTTCTTAATAATCACACACGGAACTGAAGAATGGATTTTTTAGGATAATAAGTAGCCCTAGAGTAATTTCACTGCGTCTACGAGCACTGCAGCGGCGGAAAGTGGCAACACAGCATTATTTACCCGTGCAAACGATTCCTGTACACAATTTCCTCAAATAAAAACTATACAGAATTACACACGAAATATTTCACGTTAATTTACCAGATCTCCTCAATAGTAATTTTCTCTCACTGCTTATTAATGAGCCGCGCCCATAAATATTTACATTGCGTCTAAGAACAATTTCATATAAGTCCAGTGCCAATATGGCCCGTAGCCAACGTCGCCAAACCCACACTTCAATTTAGGGTTGCCAGGAGCGGATTATTAGAATATAAATAAACTGGAGATGTTTATCAATATTGATTTGACATCTAACCGAAAATTGACATATACGCTATTTAATTTTATATAATGAAAAAAAAAATGGATAATATTTTATTATTTTCTGTTTGACTGCTACAGTTTATTAAGGTTTTTTCAAGGTTTATTGCTTTTAGTTTTTTTTATTAACTTCCGTTGATGCTTTCAACGGAAGTTTACATTAACTAACTTTAAATGATATTTATAATAAATATAGAAGAAATTTAGTTCTAACTTATAACTGTGAAATTGTATTTAAAATATAGTTGTAGTTATTTACAACAGTTGGTTGCTTGTTATACTCTTTTAAACTTAACTTCTAGAAATAAATGTAAATTGTACTCAATAGGTACTCAATACTCAATGACTTTATTGCGTTCCATAATGTGATACAGGTGATCTTAAAATTAGAGGTAGGTACAATAGGCTAACTTACAATTGTTTCATATATTTTTAAAATGTTCGTTTACATGCGATAGTCAAGTGTTATTTTTATTTTCGCAAAATATTTATCTTGCAAGCAGAAAAAAAAGATCAATCTATTATCGTAAAATAAAGGCGCCAAAATGCCAACTGCCATGTCTGTGACGTCAATTGTACTAAAATAAAGAAATGTCAAAGTTGTCAAACGCCGAAGATAGTAGTGATGTGCCAACACGGAAAAACAAAACTCGATTTAACGCGAGTTAAAATTCACATAACTCGCGTTGAACTCGAGTTAACAAGATGGAAGAGTTAATGTTTTTTTTTATTTTTTGCCAATTTATTCATTCGCATTAATAGTAAAAATGAACAGACAAATAATATTTTCTATCTCTTATCTCTTTCAATTCTTTCATTTTTCATATATAACATGAAAATAGCCTATTATGGACCCTGCCGGGCACAGCAATATAGATCAACAGGAGCGAGAAAGATTTTTATACGAGTATGTATTAATCATTACTGATAAAATTGTATTAATTTAAGTATATTTAATTATTTATTATTATTTATATGTAATGTATAGCGTATTTAATTATTCATTTTATATTACAATATATATTCAATTTTTATAAAATTGTATTAATTTAGGTAGGTATATTTAATTATTTATTATTATTGATATGTAATATATAATGTATTTGAGTGTATTTAATTATTCTTTTTAATTTACAATAAAAATTACAATTTTCAATTTTTACTATTACAAATTTAGGTAGGTATATTTGATAATTTATTATTATTTATATGTAATGTATAATGTATTTAAGTATACCTAATTTATTATTAATATTCAATTAAAATAAAATACTTAATTACAATTTTTATTATATTTCCACCAAAGAAGGAAAGACAGCAGCTTAAAGTACGGTTATATGTATAATACTTATATATATTTGTGTATTTAAAGTATATTTATGGAAGGATATTGTAGGTGTGTTGTGTGATATTAAGGTATAAGGTATAAGGTCAAACGGGCTGGTTTCCGCAACTCGACGTCTAAGCGCCTATTTTGCGTGTGTGGGAATGATGTTGCTATTCTCGCCAGCTTAGCTCGTCCAGAAACTTCAATAAGTTTTTTAACTTACCGAAAACCTCCGGCAGTGAGCTCGGCTGTCCGAGATGTAGCCGGTAGTCCACCACACCTGGACGCTCCATGATCACATGTGCGGCCGTTTCTTCTGCCTCCAAGCATGCTCTGCACATGGGGCTGTCAGTGAAACCTAGGTTGAAGAGGTGTTTGTTAAAAGATCCGTGGCCAGTTATTGCCGCGGTTATCTGATTGAGTTGTTTCCTGTTTAGTTTAAGGATGTTCTTTGACAGTTTTGTGTTTATTTCTGGTAATGCAGCCTTTGTTTGCTTGCAGTCTTCAGTGTTTCTCCAGGTCTCGCTATGGAGCTGCTTAGTTTTGTTTCTTATTTGGTTTTAAAACATTGTTTAGGGAGAGGCACTATTGGTTCTGGTCCGTAGACCTTCATTCCTGATCCTCTTCGAGCTAACTCGTCCGCTTTGTCGTTGCCGCACGAGTTGCTGTGACCTTTTATCCATTGTAGGGTGATGAGGTTATCCCTCCCTGCCATCATCAAGACGTGGTGACATTCGTGGATTAATGTAGAGTAGCATTGGTTGTTTGACAGGGATTGTAATACAGATTTACTGTCCGTTAAGATTCTTATGTGTTGTCCTTTTATGTTCCTTCTCAGTATTTCTTTGGCGGCGGTAATGATTCCCACGCATTCAGCCTGATATACGGTGTTATGAATTCCCATAGGTATGGAGATGTTCATGTTAAATTCATATGAGAAAACACCACATCCTGATCCGGAATCTGTTTTGGATCCGTCTGTGAAGATTCTTAGATCTTTTATGTTGAGGCCTTCCTTTCCGTCATCACGGAGCTGGATTTTGCACTTCTTGTCAAAGCAGTATCGGATGTACATTCCGTCGTTTGGGGCTTCCATCAAAGGGAGTTCAATCATGGCTTCCTTCAGGGAGCGCGTGTGTGGGGTAGGGGTCTTGCTGAGCCGGGATGGACCACGCCCCTTCCGTGGCCGGGGGGCGTCGTCGGTGGAGGAGACCGGGGGAGGTAGTAGCCTCCCCCGAGGAGGGCTCCCCTCTAAGCAGGGGAGCGGAGGCTGGGGGTTCCCGGAGGTGGCTTGCTGTTCCCGGGGGCTCCCTACATGCCTGAGGAAGGCCATCCCTGAGGTTTTTAGTGGGTAGGCCTCCTCCTTCTGGGGAGGAGAGCCCCACATAACCCCGGCACGTCACAGCCGGGGTATGCAATTTAAAGCATTTTCCTCAGGGGAACAAAAAAAAAAAAAAAAAAAAAAAAAAAAAAAAAAAAAAAAAGGGTCTTGCTGAGAAGATCTAGTTCCTTTAGCCTAACCATTGTGAGTGTGGCTTCCTGTTGTATAAAGCGTATTGTGTGATATTATTTTATTACTATAAGGAGCCTGGTTGAGGTATGTATGCATGTTATGTTTGATGGTCATTTAGGTATTCGTTTACAGAATAGTAAGTTTTATCTAGGAGGAAAGCTTTCAGTTTATTATTAAATATATTTACTTTGGGTTCGTTTTTTTTATAGAATTTGGCAATTTATTATATAGTTTAATGCACATAACATAGGGGCTGGATGAGTGCATTGCTAATCTAGAAGTGGGTAAGTTAAGTCTGTTCTTATGTCTTAGTGTCATTTGAGTCTGTATGTCCTCTCTCTTTATGTATTGTTCTGGGTAATTACGGACTAATTTGCATATTTCAAATATATAGATGCTAGGTAATGTAAGGATGTGAAGATCTCTAAAGTGAGGTTTACAACTGTCGGTTCCTTCAATATTGACCAGAATTATCATAAGTTCTTTTTGTGAAATAAGAAGTGTATGTGCTTCCGTACTGTTTCCCCATAGGATTACACCATATGTGAGCCATAAGTAAGCGTATGCATAGTAATATAAGGTTGATAAGGCAGTCTTTAAATTTGTGGTTTTTTTAATTTCGTGGAGTGCATAAGTAAATTTAGAAATTTTTCCTTTAATATTTTGTACATGTGATTTTCAATCAACATGTGTGTCTAAATTTATGCCTAATAGAGTGAATGTATTTACTGTTTCTAGTTTAATATTGTTAAAGCTATATTCTATATTAAGTGGTAATTTTTGACGGGGGTGAAATATAATTAATTTTGTTTTGTTGAAATTTATTTCTAGGTTATTGTTATTGTTTTCGCATGATATTAATATTGATATGTCGTCTGCAAACAAAACGCACAGCTCGGCTATATATTCAGGTAGATCGTTGAAATATAGGAGGAAGAGGAGACACCCTAGTACACTCCCCCCTTTTGGGGGGGGGGGAAATGCTTTATTCACCTTGTCACCGCGCTGGCTAGGCGCGGCCGTGTGTGGTGTCTCCGGTCTGAGAGGACCGGCCTACTCACTAAAACCCCCCAGTATTCTCTAGGCCCATGTGGGGCACATGGCGGGGTGCGTTTTCACGATTTTACCGCCATAACTAGTACACTCACCTGGGGAATTGACGCGTTTATTGGTTTGAAATTATGGTTTTGTATGTAAGGAGTTTTCACCTGGCTGTAGCTGGTCAGGTCATCCTAAGAAAATCCGGAGACATTCGGTTCCCCAGTCCCTGAATCGTCTTTACTAAGGACAAAATCTATCTTGTCCTTAGTATGATGTCCACATCGAGGTGGTTTAGTGGGTATGCCTTGTGAGAAGACACACGCCTGATGACGTGTGTGACTAGCCATGATGACGAAACATAAAACACAGATATATTCATACTAATAGTCGTTACATGACAAAATGTACAAATCAATTAAAATAATAATAGATTTCTGGATAATGAAGTGTTTTCTTAGGCAAAGGACATCGCTGTATTTTGATATACTCTTATACGCTTCATTAGCTCCCTCGTCACTGAAGTATTGACCGATTCGAGAAAAGACGAGAGAAAAAATATGAAACTACAGTAGCTAATCGACACCAAACTGTGATTTTAAAAAAATAATTTCAACATGCTGACAGCCCTACACTGGTCAAATAAACCCTCGCAGCTTGCAGCAAATTCTACGAATATTTGAATAAAAATATAATCTGCCGAATTTTGTCCGAATAATGAGTTCTTCATTAAAATTTTTAGATGCGTTTATAAACAGTGGAAATAAATCAGCCGACGTTTTATACTTGTTTGTTAATTTGTCTTTTCTTCTATATATTATCAATATATATATCATCAATCATCAATATATATATCATGATCAAGAATGATATATATTCTATATATCATTTTTTCTTCGATATATCATCAAGTTGACACAGAAACCATCAACAGGCTAAAAAGAAAAATATTTCTGTTTTTATATATTGACACATATTGATAAACAAGCAGACTGCTTATCTCATAAGCTAAAGTCAAATTTGCAAGATTCACAATACCTATGTTGTAAATAAATTTCTTTTATAATGTTGCATCACAAAGGCGAGTATGTTCCAACGTTCTTTCACAAAAACGGTTTCGCGGTTTCGGGAGTATCTCATCGATGTTCATTATGATGATCGTCTTATTTTCATCTTGAATCACTGAGGGCCCGTCAGGCGAGACACTGACATATTATTTTATATAAAATACTCAATGGAATTATTGATAGCCATGATATTCTAAGCCCGGTCTCTTTGGTGGTACAGTGTCGATGTCCAAGGTATTCTATCGCGAGGACTTTCTATCCGCCATATTGTCTACAATTCCACCAACACCAACCAACACCAACACCAACTCGAGCTTAAAATCCTCAATATTTTGTATATGTAGAGGCTATAACGAGAAACAGTCAAATTGCAATGTCGATATATTTTTTGACATATTGGTTTCCCACGAAGGAAAACTAAGTAATTAATAGCATATACATATAATTAGTAATAACATTTCAGATTTCAGCGTAGTTTTTCTCAGTTTGTTACTCTTTCAATATAAATGTTACAACAATCTTAATGGACAATGTCGTGTACATTTCTAATTGTCATATGTATAAGATAAAATACCTTAGTTAAGTAATAGTGTAATAAAGATACATATGATGCCAATGTACCTGAATAAATGATTTAAAAAAAATAGACGTAAGTTAGTAACGGAGAATTTCAGTGTCCATCTTATCTGTACACCAGTATAAAACGAAAACACTGCATTTTTGTAGTAAATAAGGTAGGGCGTAACCCAAAATGAGCCCAGTATAGCCACCCTCCGGTAAATCTGTGCTTGAATCTAATTGCACCGCGCCTTCTGCTGAGAAGCGGTCGCCCTAACTTTAAGCCACGTGGTCATTCAGATCAAGGCTTAAGTTAAGTTTGGTCAGTAGATCACATCGGTCGAGTCGCCTCGATCAGTCTGAAGTCTGATATAATTACCGCGGCACTTGGTTGCGGTGGTATCCATGAGGATTTTCAGCCTCTCCTCTTCTAAGGGGGAATTATTGAATCTTAACTTAGTCCGCATATACGAGCACTTCTAAAGTCTCTTTGATAGACATTGATGCATGGGGCATCTTCAAACTTTACCTACCGTAATCTTATGTATAGTTTGTTTAGGATGAGACAAAAATTTCCAGGCTATTTCCGACTTTCTAAAAGTTTCTAAATACGGTGCAGATGTTTGCGATCTATCAAGACTTAACCGTATTTACCTACTACGACCCCAACACCTATTGGTAAGAACGCCCTGCAAAGGTTAAATTTTAAATAACATTATGGAGACTATAATGTTCCGTTTTTTTCTTCACATTTTTTTTACCAGCAAATAATATTTTTTTTATTTTTTGTATTTACGTGAACTTCTGAAACTCTAAAAGCCATATTCTTAACGATTTCGTTAGTAGGTGGTCTGAAAATATAATTAAAAGTATTAATATAATTAAAGTATTAATTAACTGAAAATATCATTATCATCATAATTCTATGCATATAGACACTATAAACATTAAGTCACATAGACATATAGCCATTAAGATATCCCAACTAATCCCAACTAATATTATAAATGCGAAAGTGTGTTTGTTTGTTTATTTGTTTGTTTGTTTGTTTGTTTGTTTGTTACCTCTTCACGCTTAAACTACTGGACCGATTTCAAAAATTCTTTCACCTTTGGAAAGCTACATTCTCCCCGAGTAACATAGGCTACTTTTTATCCCGGAAAAATCGACAGATCCCACGGGATGCGCAATAAAGGCTTCGCTCAAAAACTACTGCACAGATTTTTATGCGGTTTTCATCAATAGATAGAGTGATTCTTGAAGAGTTTTGCGGCATTTTTTATCTCGGAAAAACGGATAGTCCCACGGGAAGCGCGATAAAATCTTCGCACCATAAACCGACTTCCGCGTATATGTAGCCGTGGGCAAAAGCTATGACCCTTAACCCTCTATACACCCAATCCCGAAATCCACGCGGGCGAAGCCGCGGGCAGAAAGCTAGTTATACAATAATTGTCGCTCCAAGTATCAAATCTAGTAATTAGTGACACCTTATAATTACACATTGCAGACTTATAACAATTATAAAATAATTGTAATTATACGTTGCAGATATATAACAATTGTGAAATGATTGTTCAGGTTGGGCTCATTCATACAATACTACACATTGCAAAAAAAAAAACCGTTCGTTTGTGTATCACTATCTGTCGAAAGTCAAAATTTTCATACGTGTCAATTTTATGCTATAAAATTGAATGATGTCCGAAGTTCGTTTACTTTGAACGTATTTATGTAAGGAAGGCTTATAATTGCGACTCTACAAAAATAGAGGGAGAAAAATAAATAACCCTTACTGGATTTCTTACTGGTTCTTTCCAGTACAAGGTCTGCCGCTGTAGACTTGTAAACCAATGGCATACCATCTTTGACGTGCAAAAGTGACAACAAAAATCCTATTTAACCAAAAAAAATATATTTTTGATTCTTATATTTAGTTGGTATTTTAAAGTAAATGCCAAAATATTGAGTTTGATTAATGGTAGCATAACATAAAACGGGAACCGTTGTTAATCCAATGAAAAAATAAAATGAATGGCTACTGACTGGTTAACACTATCTAGTATTGAATAAATAATGAGGTTAAATTCCGCATTAATGCAGTATTTTAGTCTCTTCTTTCTTGCACGTCCATTCGCAAAGACATCATGTTTAATTGAAAATCAAACATTATGTCATGTTTGTTGAAAAAAATAGAAGACCCCGAACGACCGTTGCTTGGACAAAACGTAAAAATATTGCAGTTTTGGGGAATTCTGCTGCCTGAAAACAAATATTCCAGACGAGCATATCATTGTATTTTCTTGTACCTATTTATATCCCTGTGCACAATGTACATAGAAATTTGGTGCATCAGAGATGATTTAGACCTTGTCCTCCTAAACCTTAAAGTTAGTTTGTTTGCGACTTTGAGCCTCTGTAAAATCTTCACTATTTTAATTTGGCAAAAAGATTGGTGGGACATCATCAATTACGTCACTAAAGCAGATATCGCCTGTAGGACTTCTATAAATACTCCTGAGAAACGTCGTATCTTCAATAGTTACACTAAATATAGTCGCAAAGTCACTTTCAACTACATATTCTTGCTATTTACAACTACTACCTTGGTTATCATCCAGCCTTTATATAAGTATGTCTCATCATCAACATATAGGTTTAATATAAAAAATGGTACTGACGTTTACTCACACGTGACAAGCTCATGGATGCCTTTTGAAAAAAATGCGATGCCTGGATATTTGTTTGCATTTGTGTCAGAAAGTATTTGCGGCATTATCGGAGCTGGTTGGATCTCAGCCTACGATTCCAATGTTTTCGTCATAATGACATTTCTGAAATCAGAATTTGAACTGCTTAGAATTGATAGTACAAATATATTTGGCAATGAAAAAAATAAAATACCAGACAATGAAGCTGCTCAGAGATTGAAAAACTGTCACAGGAGGCATTTAGAACTTAGCAGGTAAGTAGGTGAATACATTTTAAATTTAACTGAAATAACTCATTAACCTAACTAACCCAAAATATACAGATTTTGGGGTTGTACTCGTATGCTGCCACTATAATCGCAAATATGAAAAACAATCTATCATTATAGGCATCAAATATGACACCATTTTCGCATAAGTATGACATAATGTAAATAGCATCAGAAATAATATCCCCGCGCCATACGCCTCGCGCGAGGTCATAAACAACTTTAGGGGTTGAATATATCTCGAAATTAAGTGTTCAAGTTAGATTGACTTTTCAGTTGTTAATTTAGTATTTCACACGTGTATTTTGTCGAAACAATATGTGATCTGTATCTGGCGTTGGGAAGTGGTAAATTATGTTTTGGCGCTGGTCGAAGACTTACAATACCGTATGCTTTCAGAGTTGCGAAGTTTCAAAACAAACTTGGAATCGTTCATTTTTCATTTAATCGTTAATGTAATTGTGGTTAATTTAATATAAGATCATTAATAACATTTCCATAATTATGCCAAAATTTTATGACAGATAATTTAAGTTCCAATAAAAAGTGAACAAGAATTCCATATGCTATAGCGCTCAGCATAGTAAGCTGTTGTTTCACAATATTTTTAAAAGTAGTAGTTTTATTTTTTAAGATTTTAGTGTAAGTTATAAGTCTACTATTAAAATGGAACTTGTTGTCGAAAAAGTATTAGCTTATATATCACTTAAACTTATATCACACGTCTTTATAAGACATGGTCCTTTATAAGGCGTCTATGGGGATATAGATTCGACGCGCAAAGGCCATTAAATTTAATGAAAGTGTGCATAGAATGTACTAACTGGGTCTAATCTCTAGCTGCACCATGGAGCTAAAAAATGCAGCTAAAACCTACACCCAGTTAGATGTAAAGAAACTATTGTCATTATTGATCGGAATGTTTGTGCTATGGAAGAGATTCCTGTCAACTGTGGTCTGAAAGCATCCTAATTGTTTTAAATATCGCCACTCGCTAAATTGGTCCCCAAAAAAAGCAGTCCGATATTGATGCGAAGGGAGCAACATTGGTGTGAACAGCTAAGGTGTAGAGAGGTGTGTTTGCGACAGACAACGAGACGTCATCGGCGTTGTGACATTATTACTTTCAGCATTCGAGCATCTCGACTGCATTCTAAGGGGCCAACTAAAGCAATACAGATACGAATGACATACGCCTCCCTGAAGCACATCGGTACCCTCGGTGACGCAACTTACCGACAGCTCGTCACAAGCTACCCTGAAGGAGACTGACTGCACTGATGAGGCATTTATGACAGTTAAGGGACATTAAATGCCCCTCCAGTAGGCGATGGGGTCGTCACTTCCCTATCCCCTTTATTATTATTTTCTTGTTTTGATGATAGATGCATTTCCTATTTCTGCGAGATTGGTGCCAAGCAAGAACTTCACAATTAACTTATAATAATAGTAATTAATTAGGTCAGTACAATATCTTATGTTTGCTATGGCACAGCTGTTTTTCTACTGTTGGCACAGCACAGGGGTGCATTTTGCATTCTCAATACATACCATATTACACGCAAGTTTCTAAGTTCGTCAACAGTTACCTCGACTTATTCAATTTGATCTCCTATACGCTTGGCTTTGGCCCGCGTATCTAGTGTAAACCCTCTAAAAGAGGAAGGAAGATATAAATGAGTAATAATAATAATACTTAATTATTTTGTAATATTTATGTTTCAGGTGTATAAAAGTTTTGAATTCGTGTCTTTCACCAAATATGCAGCTGTATATGTTGGTGTGCTCAGTGGTGTTATGTGTGACATCTTACCAAATAAAGGTATTTTTTTAACCTAACGGAGTGATTAGGTCACACTACACACTAAACAGTTAGTATTATATTTGAAAATGGAACTCTTTAGCCGCGGAATACAACTTGATTTATTTGCTTGTAACATGTTTCACATAGTGACGTACCTTTTATCATTACATAATTGTTAGGGAAAAAATGTATATATAAACAACGTGCTGGGCCCTGTTATCGTTATTTGTTAGATGTCAAATCAAATTGTTACCGAGTTTGCACTACGCCTTCGGAGAACCCTAGGTCGTTACCATAGGAATTACCCACTGAGTTCTTCTCTTCTCTTCAATATTCGCACTTGCATAGTTTAGGTACACTCACAATAAATAGAAATAAAAATGTAAAGGCGCGGGTTGCGTATAGGTCGGTCTGTTATTGTCGCGTCAGTCCAGCCACGACGTTGCAACGCACTACCTACTATCTACACGCGCGTGCGGGCGACAAACGCGATATAGGTTTTAGGCGTAAACAATAATTATAATTAATTTTTGTATCAATTTTGATATTTTCTAGTAAAATTTGACTGATTAGCAGAGGTATATTTGACTTGAATATGCTTTTTATAAAGAAGTACCAAACATGCATTTATAGCTAGTTTACAGAATTCAAACGTATTGTGCCTTTATCAAACAAGACTTGAGTCTTACCACGAGATCCAGAGTAACAAGACTCGGCGCTCGGAGGCCCACGCGGGGCACTCCGCCAGCGTGTGCTGGGCCGAGTCGAGGTCGGATGCGCAGTGGTGGGAATGTGTCGATCCCTCCCGTCCTATTCGACACAGATACTCACCGAAGCAGCCGTGCCCGGTGAGTATCTCAGTCAATCGGTAGGTGACCTCCTTCTTCCCGTGGAGCCAAGCTTCGAGGAGGACGGTACCGACGGCCTGCTGGCGCGCGCAGATCCGTAATTCGAGCTGCGCACGCCAGACCGCCACAATCCGTCGGTGCCACTCCCGCTTAGGCACTTCGTGCGCGGGTTCCAGGGCGCTCCCCCCATCGCTCCCCCGGTCGACACGCCGCGACGCATACGTCGCCGCGTACATGTCGGCCAGGATGTCGAATGGGAGAGAGCGTCCCAGAACCGTCGCCGCCTCGTGCGAGTTGGTACGGTAGCCTCGTGCGATCCGTATGGCCATTATCCGCTGCAGGCTTTACCTCTATAATTTATATATATCTTTATAACTTGTAACCTATGTGTTATTCTGACCTAGAAACTATATTATTGTAAAGTTTCATTATAATATATTCAGTAGTTTTTAGGTGAAAGAGTAACAAACATCCATCCATACAGACTTTCATGCTTGTAATACTTGTTTTTATTTTATTTTATAATATTAGAAAAAATAATATTAATATAAATTTCAAATTACAGGTGGAATCAAATTTTCTGCAGCAGGTTATATCAGTGCAATATCTTATGTTTGCTATAGCTCAGCTGTTTTTCTACTGTTGGCACAGCACAGGGGTGCATTTTGCGGTCAGTACCTCTATACCTTGTATACATTCGTATATACACAGGTCAAAAAATTTTGACATGATTAAAATTACTAAATACTAGTCTCCAAAAAATAAAATAACTCTTTTAGAGATATTTGTAAACGTTTCTACAATAAAATTACTTGTAATATTTATAAAAAATTACAAGTTTTGCTTTTAAAAATTTAAGACTAAAATCAAAGGTGTAAATTCCAATTAGAAACTTTATTATTTATTAAAAATTCTACATAAAGTGAACATTTGCAACTTGGGCCGGAAGCGTCTTCAATATGTGTGTGAAAACACAATATATTAAGGATCGACGTTTTAAAAATAACCTATTCGGTTACTATAATAATCCTCAAATAAAATCTTATTTTAAGAGGTTATTTATTTATATTCATCAAATATTTTACAAATCACTTTGCGCCATTACTTCACAAGCCTACAGCGGAAGACCTTGTAATAGATAGAACCAGCAAGAGATATCTTTTCCTGCTTGTATTTTTACAGAGTCGTCAATTAGAACTTGATCTCAGATAAATAGTCTGAATCCAACTTCTTTTAAAAGTTTAAACAAATCCACAGTATATCTACAATAGCTGTAGTTTTGTTGTGCTATACAGGGCGTCTCATCTTAAATATTGTAGATAGAACATTTTACATTTTTAACTGCATTCATAGATTTTTGAATAACAACACGTTTGAAACGGGAATCGAACCCGCTAAACAAGAAAAAAAAATACCCCGTTAGTTTTATCATACCGATTATTTTTTGCTAAATAACATAGTGTCAGAAATAAAAGGAAGACTATGAATTTTAACATTTGATGTGGAATTTCCTTCAGATTAATGAAAAGCTAACATTGCCGTAAGGATATACAACTGACATTATCATAAGTATCTATTACTAATCAATGTACCCACTTGAGAAATAAGCGTCATTTCACTATTATAATTTAAGTGGTGATAAAATGACAAAGAGATACGTAATTAATACTTACCTGGTTGTATGCAACAAATCGAGCCGTATCCTGAGCCGAAAGACGCTTAAATTATTTTGTTCATCACAATGCGGCTGTCTGATTACAAAGAAATATTTCAAATGTGTTCCATTTTCAAACTTTTATTCCTTTGTTTCTGTGATTTTCATTGTGGAATTTTTTGCATTGTATTGAGAATTTTTCACATAACCATGGCGTTTCAAAATAATTTGGACTTAATGGAAACATACTTTTTGAATCATAAAAACATAACATAAGCCTTACAATGGCACCGCGAATGATATCCTGATAGAAATACGGTTAGTGGATAATCTGCTAAATTTGGGACGTTTCGATCATCGCGTACCATAACCGCGGCACCAAATGATGAACACTGACGATGAACTCGACATTTTGATTTACTTTGAGGCAAATCCTAAAACTTCAGTGAGGGAAGGTGAAGAAGTAATCGGAATTTCAAAAAGCATTTGGTCCAGGGAGAATCCCTTACGTATCCGCGAGTCTAATAATCAAGTGCATTTTTCATCCAACTGTTGGTGTGGGATTATAAATAACCGGATCCTCTTAGTACATTTTATGAAGGGCATTTGAATACTGACAGGTACTTAGAAATACTTGAGATTTTAAGAAATGTGATGAATAATTATCTTCCGGTTGCAGAACGACAAAACCTTATTTTTCAGCAAGATGGGGTTCCGGCTCATAACAGTAACAGAACAAAAGACTATCTCAATGAACACTTTCGTTCCTGGATCGGGACAATGGACATACAAAATGGCCGCCAAGATCCCCAGATCTAACCCCGTTAGATTTTTTTTTATGGAGTTATGTAAATAATTTAGTTTACAAGAACACGTGTGAAAGTGTCAAGGAGCTACAAACACAACTTAGCCGTATTATTCTAAATATCCACCACCACAGTAAGATCAAAAAAGCGGCAGGGAGTGAAATAATCAAAAGAGTGCAACTTTGTATTTAACAGCAGGGGAGACATTTTGAACATCTGATAAATTGATTAATTTTGTATTAAAAAAGTTAAAATTCATGGTGTTCCTTTTATTTCTGACACTATGTTATTTAGCAAAAAATAATCCTTATGATGAAGCCTTTCGATCGGTATGATAAAACTAACAGGGTATTTTTTTATCTTGAGTAGCGGGTTCGATGCCTGTTTCAATTGTTAAAATTGTTTATGAAATTAATATAATGTCTTCTTTCAGTAAAATCTTCTATCTACAATATTTAAGGTAGGTACTTTCCCTCCATCTGGCATGGCCGTGGGACGCCCTGTATTGAAATACGATAGTAATTGTGATAAGACTGGCGTGTATTTACAAAAGTACAAAACATTCTACATTACCACAGAGTAAACATAAGCATTAAAGTAAACATATTATTATTTTGATAATCTATAACATCTCCACATATCAAAATTATCCAAACATGGTATAAATTATTTATACAGAATTTGTATATTATATTAATCTAAGTAGGTACACAACTTTATCTACTATTTAATGTACATAAAAAAACGTGAATATCAAACAATCTTTCGCATGCCGAATTGTTAAACAAATTGGTTGTATACTATATTGCTACTTGAAACTTTTGTTGAAAGGTCTGCTGGCATCTCAGAAGTTGACAGATTAACTATTTTAACAATATTATCAACAACAGCCTCCCTAACAAAATGGTAACGAATGTCTATATGTTTTGTTCTTCTCTGTCAATTTCTGAGTATCTTGATTGTCATTGTACAGGATAATACAGGATAAAACAGGTAAGATGATACTACTTTAAATACTAAACATGAGCTTTGCCATATCAGACCTTTTTTTTGTTCCCTGAGAAAATGCATTAAATTGCATACCCCGGTTGTGGCGAGCCGGCGGTTATGTGGGGCTCTCCTCCCCAGAAGGGGGAGGCCTACCCACTAAAAACCTCTGGTATGGCCTTCCTCAGGTATGTAGGGAGCCCCCGGGAACGCGAAGCGACTTCCGGGAACTCACAGCCTCCGCTCCCCTGCCTACAGGGAACCCTGGCTACACTACCTCCCCCGATCTCCTCCACCGACGACGCCCCCGGCCACGGAAGGGGCGTTGCCATATCAGACCTATTGTAGCTAATAGTACACATGTTATTATATTATCATAACAATATACATGCTATCTTGACAATCTATAACATGCTATTTATTATACTCAAAACATTTCATAACGTAATTATATAATATTTGTGAAAAAATAAAATATTCTTTCAGAGTCAATGCCTTAGTCTAGGTCCGTACGAAAGCATGTGGTGGAATCGCAGCACGTCACAGATGAAGTTACTATACATTCTAATAGTCCAATTTCATCAACCCGTGGTTTTCACTGCTGGACCTTTCGTGGATCTTACCATGACCACTTGTATTAACGTAAGAGTTTTGATTTTAAGACTATGGTATTTATGTAGTGTCTCCGGTCACCTTCTTTTTCAATAAAAATTATGGTAGCTTCTGGACTCTTTTAGTTGATAACTTGCTATAAAACTACAAACTTTTTCTTCAACTTCTACAAAATTCTGTTCGTACTGGTTTTAGTGGAAGTGGAAGTAATATTCATTGATTCTTTTTAGGTGAAGATTTTAATTAATCAAAAATAAGTTTAATGGCTTCCATGTCTTAGACTAGTTAGAATAGTGTTAATCGGGTGTTGTTCGGTTCGATTCCACAGAAGAATACTTGGTAATATTATTAGTAAAGGTTTTATTATTTTTGCTTATATCACGCGTTCCTTTAAGACACGATCTTTTATAAGGCGTGCGCAGGGACGCAGATCCAACGGGTAGAGGCAATTTAAGTGAAATTTAATGAAAGTGTGTATGGAGTGTACCAACTGGGTCTAATCTCTGTCTGCAGCATGAAAAAACAACTAAAGACCAGTTAAATACAGAGAAGCTATCTGACTATCGAAGAGTTTCCGGTCACCTGGATTCTCAATGTCTCATAATTGTTTTATCTACTATCATCATCTACAATCCTCTATAAATGAACCTATAACAATTAGCTTATTGCCAATATTAAAAAACTCAAGGATATTATGATTATCATGATCATTATATCGTCCAAACGCGTGATATTATGAATTTCAAAAAAGAAGATTCTCATGCAATGACATTTTCATTACCAGTTCGCAAAAATTTTGTAAAAAGAACAATAAATGTAGACTAATTCGTAATTTCGGATTTTCTCAGGAGAGTCGTGTCTTGTTATTTCGCGGCATTTTTTCACTCGAATATTGGAATTCTTTTATAGAGGATTCACATCATGATTGTAGATAAAGTCTTGTATGCAACTGTTATAATTAGGTATTAAAACACTCATGTGATACTATTATCACACTCAGCTAAGCCTCGTGTGATAAACCCACATTCGTGTTTTAATACCCCTGATTATAAAACAGTTGCATAGATAACTATTAAATATGGCAGTTGGTGACACGTAGCTCATAAAATTTCATTTTATTTCAATTATTATAAGTCACGAGTCTAGTCTTTAGACCGAAATTGAAATTTGATTCCTTATGTCTAGAATCGAAATTTAATTAAATTAACCTTCAGAATTATATATTAGAAAAGAAAAATATTTTTTATATAATTTAGAATTTTATATCAACTTGTTTCTTAAGCTTTGTTTACTCCTAGATTGATTTTAGTTTGTAGAGATAGGACTAACTAATTGCAACACAAGACAATTGTAAACAATTGGAATATATACAATTAACATTCTTCTCTTTGCTTTCAGATCCTTAAAGGGGCCTACAGCTATTACACTTTACTAAGCACTATTAAAACATAAACACAATGTATACCACAATAATATAATGTATTTTTCAAGTAAAAAAGAAAGAAAGAAATCACACACACACGATAGCTTAACACCAATTTACAAATAACATTAGTTTTATGCTAGCATGTATGTATATATATATATATATATATATATTATATATATATATAATATATATATATATATATATTATATATATATATATATATATATATATATATATATATATATATAATATATATATATATATAAAGAAGTGTTAACAAGCAACACGACTAAATTAACTAATATAACGTATGGTTTATTAAGAACAGTGATAACAAATTTCAAATAAGCATATGTAAAACCTTTTTTTTTTAATTTACTTTATCTGTAGAGAAGTCGCAAGGAGCAACTGTGGCACTATGGTCTCGGCAGTGGTCTTCGATTATGGACATTCAGTTATTCCGCCAAATATTCAGATATATTGAGATTTTCGTTTTTATAAATTAAATTAAATGTTTATTATCTAACGCTTCTTAAGTCAAGAAAAATGTCAAGAGGCAGCCTACATATCTGTAAAAAAACTCGAAATCGTATGTAGTCGTCCAACCCACAGTAGGACCAGCGTGGTTGATGAAGAACCTAATCGCTCTAACGTGTCCACTGCTGGGGACGTATGTATATAAACTATGATCACAAGAATATGTAAAGGCCTGTGTTTAATAATTTATGAGTATTAAGTAAAGATACTAAAGATGGAAAGATGCACGAATGGCAAGTATAGCCTTCCCATGGTTAACAGACGATTTGCTGGTGTTTTGGCTGGGCCAAACCGCGTTAACACAATTATGGTAGTCTTGTGCCCCTCGGGGGAGACGTATGTGTTGTAATGATGATGGAAAAGTTAACATCAAAAGCTAATAAGACGTACTGATACAAAAATGAGAAATGTGTTTCAAATCCTTGCTTACCTGGAACACATCGATAAATACACAAAATTATGTACAATGTAATATCTTATTAGTATTGTTAAAGCAAAAAATGCACAATAAAGTTACTACAAATGCATTTATGAATATAATTATTTAAGTACCACACTACTTTTTTTAATGTGATATGTTGAGAAGCCAGCACTCCACGCATCTGATTATAGGTTCCTGGAGATTCCCGGAGGGCTACAGTATAGGGTTCTTCAAAAGCCGAATAAATAGCCGACCCTTCAAAAATTTGAAGGGTCGGCTGCGGTAACCGGCTTACTGTCAGGCTGGCTGTAGACCTACTTGACACCATCGTGATATAAAAAAAAGGAGAAGTAATGACGTCAAATATCACAGTTATGGATAAAATGAAGGCAATTTTCTTTAAAAATAAGTGCTATAAGAAGATATGCCTTTTTTTGCGGGGGGAAAATGCTCCTTATGCACCTTGTCCCCGCGCTGGCTAGGCGCGGCCATGTGTGGGGCTCTCCAGTAGAGGACCGGCCTACCCACTAAAAACCCCCCGGTGTCCTTCCAGCCCATATCGGGGCGCGTGGCGGGGTGCGCTTTCGCGAATAAGAAGACATGCCTAGCTCAGTAGAGGACTGCGGTGCCGATGGCTTAGTCAAAGTCCAGTAGCCCCAGACAAAAAGCACGCGCGTCTTTTCTATTCTATTTCTACTATTATAATAGACTAAGCGTTTTCTATCGAAAAATGTTAGACAAAGTGTATCTACTGGTAGAATGGCTGTCTACCGTGACAGTAGAAAATAGAATAGAAATAGAAAATAATCTACCGTGTTTCGCCTTAATTCCCTTTGCTTAAAGAGAAAAAATGCCATTAGGAGGAACTTCTAAACATTTCAAACGTGCATACGTCACAATTATTTACCTACATCAATGAGGACTAAATTAAACAAACTTTGGATTTGAAATTGAAAATCGTTGCGTAGACATTTATTTAGAGGTAAGTTTATTTAGAGATTTACAATTAATCATTACAAAAGCGAGTGTCAGTATTGTCAAATAAGCTTTGTTTACTTTCGGTTGTTTCAAAATGACATAATATTAATATTTATACAATCAAGATTATATAAAAAGTTTATCAAATTAAAGATCCATACTAATATAATTGCAAAAGTAACTCTTGTCTGTCTGGCTTTCTCTGATAAATAAACTTTCGGGCATGTCATTAATATTTTCCAGCTGCCGTCGACTTTGAACCCTCCTTCTACGCCGAATCAACGTTTCTTCGGTATGAGCTGCCCACAAAACCCTTATCATGTGCAGTTTTAGGAATTATTTGGCAAAAACACACTATTTTAAAACAACAAACAAACAATCTATCAGCAATCTATTGGGTATGAGCAATCGCTTTGTTGAGTAGAAATAGAATAGAACCGTATCTATTTTTTACGTCGCAAACTACATTTTGTCTATGAATTTGTATAGAACTCTTCTACTGTCAAAATAGAACACAGACGAGCGATAGAATAGAAGCACAGTTAGCATCTTGTCTGCGAGTTTTCTATCAGCGTCATCAAGTCACGTGACGTATCTACTGGAAATGTCAGTTCCATACATTTTTTATGTTATCTATTATAGAAAACGCAAATAGAAAGGCATTTTGTCTAGGGGGGCTGGATACATAGACATAATCATTAACGTTCAATTCGTTGTCGCAATCGTTTCGATATCTAACGGGAATGTATGGAAACGATTCCCATATATTTCGCTACGTTTAAAGCGTTAGTGGTGCTTGTTCCAAATTCTTCCATAGACACCATCATTTTATTAGATTTTTTTTGGCATAACAAAAATCCTTTTTTTTTTTAATTTTGTACTCATCACATTGAAACCAACAGAATTGATGCCGACATTTTTTATTCTGGTTTTTATAGTTTCAAGAATTTATTATCTAATAATTTAAGGTAACATATAGTTTGATTGTAAATAATGTATGTTTCTTCTTTTTGTTTATCCTTGTTATTCGGAAATTGGGTTTTGTTATTCCAACATATCAACTTGACAATTGTATATTTGCTTCACGTTAATAAGATAATTAGTAGAATGTACATATATTGAGTTCCAACCTAGTTTTTAAGGTTCGGTATAGATTATTTTTGTTTTAATTGACTTTAACCTTTTTTCGTACCTATTATTAAAAAAAATTATAAAAATGAAGAATAACGAGGCACAAGTAATCAGGCTGACACTAGCCAAGCAGATACTTAAGTTCGCGGCCACTGTACTTCGGCGTCAGAGACGCGACCACAATCAGAAACTGTTGACTGATGTTAATGATGTTGACCCAATTTCGGGAGTACCCCTTTTGAATGAGTACAAAAGTGTACAGAATGTCCGTCATGGACTAGTGTATGTAACTTGGGTACGAAAGCTTGAAGGTTCTATTCATGTTTAATACCGAGTTAAAATTCTTGCTGTTCTGTCTTCTCTATTGTGATTTCTTATTTGATTCTTTGATACACTTAATAATTACTACAAAACTTACTGAGATTATAAATATGCGAGATTTTACTACGTCTCATACATCGAAAAAGTACTATTATCGAAAAAACAACAAGAGCACCTATTAAATAGATAGTGAGAAATGTTTGTTTTTATTTTATGTTTAGTGACTGTTTTATAATTATTGACGTTTATTTAACATTTAATAAATTGAAATTTAATGTTTATTTTAAATTTTAATTGATATAAAAAATGGAAAAAATTGGGAAGAAATCATAGGTTTTTAGTAAACAATAATGTTACTGTACTATGATTAAAGAAAGAAAACAAGGGTACTGCATGTGTGCGGAAAATATGCACCGCGTTTTCCTCCTATAATCTGTTATAATTTTTGATGTTTCCGAGATGGTTCACAATATATATTTTGTATATACTAGAACTTTGGGTCCTACGACACAGACCATCACGACCCAGACGTGACTTTAAGGCAACGCTACACGGCGAGAGGTTTTTTTGTATCAGCATTAATATAATAGGCGTAGGGAAGTGACGACCCCATCGCCCGTTGGTGGGACATTTAATGCCCCTTAACTGCCATAAATGCCCCATCAGTGCAGTAAGTCTCCCTCAGGGCAGCTTGTGGCGAGCTGTCGGTGAGTTGCGTCACCGAGGGTACCGATGTGCTTCAAGGGGGTGTATGCCAACCGCCTCTGTCTTGCCTTAACCAGCCGGACAGAGTGGAGTCGCAAGAGCAGATGCTCGAAGGCTGAAAGTGTAATAATGTCATAACGCCGACGGCTTCTCGATCGCTGTCGCAGACACACCTCTCTACACCCATAGCCGTTCACACCAATGTTGCTCTCTTCATACCAATATTGGTCTGCTTTTTGGGAGCCCATTTAGTGAGCATCGAATCACCACCTGCCATAGTTAAATCAATTAGAAGGCTTTGAGAAGGCAGGTGACCGAAGTCTCTTCCATAGCCCGGTTTTCATTACCACCTAAATCGAAATGCAATAAGGCCACAAACGTTTTGACCACTAATGACAATAGTTTCTATGCATCTAATTGGGTATAGTCTTTGGCTGCATTTTTCATGGTGCAGATAGGGATTGGACCCAGTTGGTGACTCCATGCACGCTTTCATTGAATTTCGCTTAAATGGCCTCTACGCGTTGGATCTGTATCCCCGTGTACGCCTTGTAAAGGACCGTGTCTTGTAATGACGCGTGAATTTAAGCTACATGAATAATAATCTATCAATCCTATATAATTGTGGTTAAGCGAAAAAGTATAGCGTGCTTTATAAAGTTCTGTTCTATACATTTTGTAATCTATGTAACCCTTTCGTGAAATTCGTATATATAAATATGCGTCATAGTTTCCTCGGCAACGAGTTGCGATCTCGGCCGTATAACGAACAACTCTTTGTGGCAAACAAAGTTTAAATTGGTTTTAAGATGGTCCCGATAAGAAACGCTTCGGACTAAGCTCATCTAATTCGGTATTTATGTATCGCTCCCTGTTAGACTTTTAAGTTGAGAAATTTGTTGCGGTTGGCGGAACCGATTTTCTTATACTTGTATTCTAAATTAGGTACTCTAGCAATAAATATTTTTGAGCAATCTACCCTCGGAAGGATAATAGTCATAATTTATTTGCACAAATATGGCACTAACGATGTTAAATATGAAATGTGACATATTTCACTAATACATGGCATACACAATTTTAACATATTTGTCAAATAATTAGAATCTAATATAAATCGTCATAAGGATTGTAAACAATAGTAATATCAAATTTAAAATAGCATTAATGAAACGTGAAATAAAAATACTTGCTAAATAACAATTACAAACATATTCTAAATCTTTACAAATAAATGACGTCAAAGTATTTAATAACTATTATACATTATGATAAGTCAACTGAAAATGAAAGAGAAATGAATTAAACTTATTAATTAATAACTAAGTACATTTTAATGTGATTGTTTTTATTGATGTTTGTCATTTAAATGTTCGTCAATAGGACCTATGTTATCAATAATGTCAATAGCGCTTAATGTCACAACATACTACATCCCTTAAAGTTACTTATTTTAAAAAGACGTTAATAATATTAACATTATTAAAATAATCGACAAGTGCGTATTTTTAATTTAATCCTAATTATATATAACAGGAGAGCTCATGAATTTCATCTCACCTAAGGCTAAGAGCCGAAAATAGAGGCGAGCTTTTGGACGTTTTACCTGTTTATTGGAACCCAACAATCAAATCAAATGAACCTTTATTTAACTAGCACTTACAAACGCTTATTGATAGCAAAACAGATGTTATATATCAGTTAATTCGACATACACGTAATATTGGAGGCTTAAACTTACTTAACGGGGATCTAACAACATAGTTATATCATAGTTAGTTAGGCAGAAGTAGGTCTTATGAAAACCGTCTTGAATGACCGCCGTAGGATAGGCCTGTCCTGATGAGCGCATTCATAGGCCCTCCCGTCTGGGAATTACCTCTATGTCGAAGACTTGGCCGTAGTTGGCTGAAATACCTCGAGGTGATTCGGAGTAATTGGTTTTCCAGTCCCTGATTTGCCTCGATCAAGGACAAAATGGACTTCGAGGTGGTTTAGTAGGTATACCCACCACTAAACGGGTAGAGAGATAGAAGTATGGTGCGTAACCAGCATTCCACCTGTAAAAAAGTCACGTGCCCCTCGGTGGAGTATCCTAATTGTGTTAGGGTGATTAGGCCTTAGTTAACCATGCTGGCCCAGTATTTGTTGACTATACGAGTATACTACTAAATTGTCGGATGTTCGGGAAGTTACGCGACATATTCTCGGCCCACCTACTGTGTAAAATCTTGTAATATAACTAGCTGATGCCTGCGACTTCGTCTGCGTAGGATTAGTATTTCGACTAGCTTATATGATAAACATTTCCATATATGTACCTCTAGCAGATTTGGCAGCGCACGCCATAATATGTCGCAGATTGTAGATTTTTTCCCACCTACTTGACACTTATAGTATATATTTTTGTTGTTTTTTTTATATAATCCAAAATTATAACTTTCGCGTTAATAATATTATTAGAAGGGATTCAAAAGTTAATCATTATAGCAAAATAATACAAATTCGAAGCTGGAACGAAATTACATTTCTAAGTTATAGACGTCGCTACAAGGTTGATGATGGATGCAAACAAGTTAGTATTCGAAAACATACCTTCGTAACTCTCTAATGTACAAGCGGAAGCATACCTACATAGCATTACTTATGAAGCCTACTTAACCTTTGCTAACCGCGGTAAATTAGTTACACTGTTAGTCACAGCGGTCCACGTGGTCAGGTTAATTTATTAGTGTAGTATATATTTTTATATATTGACATCAAATCAAATAAAATCAAAAATGTATTCTTCAAATAGAATTTTTACAATCACAATTGCACGTCAAAGATGCTATGCCTTTGATTCTCGTCAAATCTACGGCAGCAAGACCATGTAATTAGAAGAACAAGCAAGAGCATTTTTCATTCTTCCTGAATTTCGTCGTTAATTAATACTTGGCATCAGATAAATAGTCTGAACCGAACTTCCTTTACAAACTTAAACAATTTCACATTATATCTATAAAAGCTATAGTTTCATTATATTATTTACTACAGTCGAAATATTTGACAACGTAACTAATGAGTCATTAAAATTGAAACCAAGCATCCCCCGAGGAGGACTCCCCTGTATCGGCAGCAGAGCGGAGGCTGGGGGTTCCCGGATGTCACTTGGTGTTCCCGGGGGCTCCCTACATGCCTAAGGAAGGCCATCCCTGAGGTTTTTAGTGGGTAGGTCTCCCCCTTCTGGGGAGGAGAGCCCCACATAACCACAGACTCGCCACAGCTGGGGTATGCAATTTAATGCATTTTCCTCAGGGGAACAAAAAATAGAAGACTAAGAACCAATATTTCCGGGTGATAGTCATTTTCGGCGGTGTCATTTTTTTTGTATTTCTTCAATTCTTTATTAAAGCACTCGTTATCTGTCTCCGAATTACTTTTCCGGTATTCTTATTAAAATGTTTCTCTTTGTATCACTTTAAAATAAATATAAAATGAAAACCGTTATACAAATTATTATGTCACTTACCGCGAAATTTCAAGAAGATATCTCGGTTTAAGAGTATAACTGGCTGTTATGACACGGAACTGAAACGGAACACAGACACACGTACACTTATTCCGTTACTACATAAATAAATATAATTTATCTTAAACGATTTAGAATTACATAAATTGACTTTTGTTTATTATTGCATGCCGCTGTACATATCGAAGTGTAAATCTGTCTCAGGTTGACTCACGACTTCGGTCCAATGGACCCCATACGTCTAATTAAAGGTTAAGTGAACTGACGTTGGACGTGCTTAAGTGGTTACGTTACATAGGGATTTAAGCGCGGCAGGGCATGAATTAACGAAAAACGAGACGGCCCTTACCAAAAGACGGGTTAAATGTTGCGTTAAAAGCGGCTCTGAAATAGTGTCGCGTCGTTAAACGTTGTCTAGTTTGTAGATATTTTGGCCAAGTCTCATGCAATGTCCATATGCGCTATGACTCAAAATATCCAAATTGTGATTTCAAATTTTATAGTACATTATGATATTAGTGCGTTATGATGCTTATATAATATGCGAGGCAGAATTTCAGCCCGAGCCGAAGGCGATGGCGTAATTGAGCCGAGCATGTTATAATCAATACGCACGTATATCGTACGACGTTTTTTAACATATTTACGAGGAAATATAAAAAAAAAACATTTAAATAAACTCAATCTGTGAATGCACACTGTTGCTTTCCCGCCATTTTAACAGCGCGCTAGCGCTGCCTACTGACTGGCGCCGCGCGGCGATTAGTTCAGCGCGCGAAATGGTAAATAATGCTGTTATGGAATTTGTATGGACTATAACTTACTTTTTATGACCCGCTTTACATATTTAAAACAGGTGGAATTACATCAGCTTTACGAGCAAAGGTGTTAAAAAACATTTATTGCACACATTTGGATAATGTTATTATTCGAATGTGTATGAGTGATGAATTTCTTATAAACGAAAACTAAGTAATAAATAGCATATTAGGCATATTAGTAATATTAGAAATATATAATTAAGTAAGGAATGGATGTTGCGTTTGATTTCAGAGTAGTTTTTTCTCAGTTTATATCTCTTTTAATATAAATGTTACATACAACAACCTTAATGGACAATGTCGTGTACATTTCTAATTGTCATATGTATAAGATAAAATTTTTCAGTTAAATGATAGTGTAATATTGATACTTATGATCCTTATGCACCCTGGCAAGATATAGCAAACTAACATTAGAAAATCGCTACATAATAATATCACAAAAATCAAAACAGAATTAAAATAATACATATAATTTAAATTGAAATCACAAATTGGAATTATTTTAACTAGGTAATGGTTAAACCAGAATTTAAAAAAATATTACATTATTATGTTAAGCGTCAAGAAACTTGAGAACCTTTAATCATAAAAATTAAAGTGCAACATAACGTTCACCCTTATCACCTTGACGATTGACAATCCACAAGAATACATTTCACAAGGAATTTCCTGGTGAATTTCTTTGCGTAATAACTAAGAAATAATTAAATCTGCAGAAGAAGCACACCTCAGTGAAGATCTTCTTAACAAACTTGACAGACTGCTTAACAACAGTCTTCGATTCATTTTTAATTTAAGTAAATTCGATCATGTGTCCCAATACCGTCAACACTCCTAATTACCTCAATTACCATTTTCAACCCCTACGAGTATGTGCATCCCATAATAAGACCCTTCGTTCTGCCTCTAATGCTCTTTTTAAATGTCCCTCTCACCATTCTGATACTGTACACTTTTCGTTTTTTGTTCGATCCATTCTATTATGGAATGCACTCCCAAAAGAAGGTTGACTGATAGAAAATGCCTCAGGCCTTAGGTCCGCCATTGTACTCCATTGTACATAAACTTTAAATAAATAAATAAATAGGCCCACGATTAGGAAAGATTCTCGGAAGCTCCTATATTCCTAGGTATGTGTAAACAACATGAACGTCACATAACTAGAGCATATTCTAACACATATTTCTAGCTAAGGTAATAAGCCACAGATGGCAATATATTATAACAGTCACATCATAAATAATACGTTCATCGCGCTCATTGAATTTTGTAAGACATTGTCCAAAAATATTTATTGTCTCATGATGAGACAAAATATATTTTTGTATTTGTGATATCATTGTACTAACGACACATCCTGACTATTGGATTGTAAAAGGCAGTATCGCCACTCCTACATTCAAGCCGTAGGACCCTTATGGCCAAGGCTAAAGCTGAGTTTAGTCAAAAGGTCCTGCTGGTCAGACCGCTCTGGTCGGCGTGTAGTCCAACAAAATCACCGTGACACTTGCCGTTGCGGTGGTATCCTGGGCACGTTTCTTGCTCCTTGTAAGGATTCTCAGCCTCTCTCTCCTGAGAGAAAAAAAGGAAGTATCATTTTTGAACACTCACAGCGAGGAATCGTTTACAAATTATAACATAAAATCATATATTAAAATTTACTTATACAAATGAAGATGTTTTTTAATTCAAAAGTTGTAATAATAATAGTTAGTTATGCTAACAAGTACCCTTACAAATATAGTTCGTTAGATTTTATTTGAAACTCAATCTGATGCGAGATCCTTTATAATGTCTAAAGGCAAAAATATTCCAGAGAAGAATGGATTGTTCGAAAAATAAAGCGTGAATAATTCTGGAAATGTGAAGCGGATTTTTAAAAGTAAAACTGGATGATGGCCTGAGAGATACAGATCTGACAGCATGATTATGTTATTTAACTAAATTAACCGCCAAGCTCCTGGGAATTATGTGGTTTATCATTTATATGATAAAAAGTGATTATCGACAAATATTCATCGCTTTGTCTGGTTATGTTTAATGTTCTTTAACATAAATAACTTCAATTTTATTATAAAAGTAAACCAATAAATTTTATGAAAGAACCTATTAAAAAAATTGTTTACGAGAACCAACTAAATTAATTTTCCACAAACTCGCTAAACACTTCCACAGTTACATTCAAAAGATTGATTGCCCGCGAATAAAAACCTCAAGCGGACAAGGTTCCCCACACCTGCACAAAAGCTTTGTAATTCCCGCCTCTTACAACACAAAGGGCAGGTGTCACAAACATTTTAATTTTCAATTCGCACGATCATAAATCACTTGGAGAGACTTAAAACCGAAAATTTGCATGTTATTCCGAGCATATTTTCTAAATTCACATCGTGTGTTCAATTTCGTTGATTTAAATTTTGCGCACGCGTTATCCGCGCCAAATTTAAGGGGAATACAACCAGGGGTGGGTAACAGTTCGCCTGTACGTGCTCATGTTCCCGTGTACATTTATCATTGTGACGGTGACAACCCTGTCTTGGCCTATGGAGATCCGGCGCGAAATTTAAAGTGGATATTTCGTGAGAGAGGACAATTGATTATGTCCTTTGTAGAGTTGTTTTAAGACTTGAATTGCAAAAGCTTGGTAGGTGGTTGGAGTGTGATTCATTTTGAAGATATTAGACGAGCCTGCAATAAGTAAATGTCACCAAATCTAAATTACCTAACATTTTAGCATAAATCTCTACGTATTATAAAATTAAGTCTCCTTCCGTCTGTCTGTGAATTTCTTTAAAATCACAAATATATGACAAGACTCATATATATTTCACAATTATTTACACAATTACAAAACAAAATCATATAAAATTATATTATTATTCTTTAAATATTTGCCAAATAAATCGCAACAAATTATTTTAAATGGCATATTACGTAGACCCCGCAAACAGAAGTACTTATACAATACAATGCTAATCTCTATATAATCTATATATAATATATATCTCAATAAAATGCTAAATAAACCTATACAATGCTATATCATACTTGTAAAGATTTCGAACGTCTACATTTTTTTTACGAAGGGTAATACGTGACATTTCTCCAACCCATCCATTAACGGGATGTGGTGCGCTCTTAACAAGATAACTAGGCCTTCCTACTAAAACGCCTCGGTGTTCTCTTGGGTGCGTGCAGGCACGGCAAGGGGCGATGTATGAGAATATACGACAATTCCCTGAACTGAGACGCTTGAACGTCTACCTGTGTCGTTAATAAAAAAAAGCAGTAAAAATATAACATATGGGAACCTCCATAAATATTTATTTTATTTTTATAATTAACGTAAATATACAACTAAATATTCTGTAAATATTTCAACCTGTTACCGCTACAAATATAAAGCAAAAATTGATTTGAATCTCATACGTTGTATGAGAGCCCCCCTTAAATATTAGTTTAATTGTATTTTTAAAATTAGTTATTACATAGGCAACAAAAGTACGTATTTTGTGAAAATATCAACAGTTTAGTAACCCAAAAATAATGTACTAAATATATATTATTTATTTTTTAATCCAAAAGAAAGTCAGTGTTTAAATAATTCCATTTCTTCAAAAGTCGCAAAAGTCAATGGCTCTGTGTCAGTCCTGATCGACGAAAGAGATGATTCGGATGACCTTGGGTCGATCCTGACACAGCTTTTCTGGTGTTCAGAAGTGATACTTGTTGTACCTCTGAATAATGGAGTGACTGAATAATAAAGAAAACATTAGGAGGGCGCTGGTGGTGTCAGTGCCACCTCATAAGATAACGTGTGGTTTCGAATTTCAGTGGGTCTTTATTAAGATTTCTGTGATTGGGTCCTATGTAAGAAAGACTTATTAAACTGTCAGATCTAGTATCTTATTATCAACATTATCATGACATTATTCAATTCAAAGTGACATTAATAAATAATGTTATAAAGCATTTACCCTGGTTCTCTAATTGTATATGCGAGTAGTAACATACAAACATACACATACACTCTTACACATATATTTGCGCCCACATCCTTAAATATTATTTCTAGTACCTACGTTCTTTTCTGCATGATTAGTTTCGTTTCGTCTTAATTGTCGTTATAAATCCTTATTTTATTTATATCATCATAAAAATTAACTGTATTACTTGCAGATGTTAATACGACAAACTTTGTTATTAGTTGTATATGTTTTTTAACTAAATATTATAAGCTAATATATTTATGCTGTAAAGTTTGCTATATAAATAAAGAAATAAAAAAGTTTTATGGCCATACAGTGGTAAACTATCTGCTTAGTTCCCGAACAGGGGTAGTAAGCATGGCCCTTGCTAGACTAGTACATTCAAATGCGGGTCTTTATTTACACTTTGTAGGTAGTCTTGATGCGGTGCCCAATTGTTGAGGGAAGTAAAAACAGCAACGAAATATAGAAATTAACTTTTATTGCAAGCACGTATACTAATATAACACAGACTACTGCTAATACAATGTAATCGCTGCCATGGACGCGGTAGAAGTGTGAGATAAAAAAATGTGTTGCCACATAAAATAAATTTTTAATATTTGTGGGTGATACCAACACACTGTTGATTCCAAATGTACGTAAAATGTATGTATAAATTCACTTATTAAAATGTATAACTTGTCGCTGATCTACACTTAAGTTTATAATTAAATGCGGCTTGGTGGCGTCACCGTGCAAGCTAATTTCCTTGCAGTCTATGGTCAGTTGTTCACTTTGTAGGTTAACTTTGCAATGTTAAGTTTTACAAAGATTCTCGCCGAGTCATCCAATTCAAAATTCATTAAGACATGCAAAAAACACTAAAGGCTAAACTTTCATAAACATTTACGGAAATAACTTAATTATATATGTATATATATATATATATTTATACATTTATACTAGCTGATGCCCGCGACTTCGTCTGCGCAGGATTAGTATTTATAGTAGCGTTTAAGATAAACATTTCCAGCATACATTACTATTAATATGTATAGTGTAACTGTAGCGGTTTTGGCAGCGCACAGCCAGATTAGGTCACAGATTATAGATTTTTTTCCACCTGTTTGACACTTACTTGTCATTTGGACAATCTATACAATATCTTTACATATTTACAACTTGTGTGTTATTGTGATGTACAAGCTATATTACTGTAAAGTTTCATTAAAATCTATTTAGCAGTTTGTACGTGAAAGTGAAACAAACATTCATCCGTACAAACTTTCGGGTTTATAATATTAGTAGGCTATCCTTCCTTATAATATGTTTTAATAATTAACTGGAAACTTCACCGGTGAATTTTATGTATCGTCTTTGATTAAACTGTTTGTTTCCTAAATATATATAAATAAATACCCTGTTTGAAGTCTTAATAATTTGTCAACAACCCTATACTAAAAGGGAGTTACACTTTCCCCATCATTAAAAACTATCTCAACTCAAAAACGCAGGAACATCGAAAACAAAAACAGTAGCACACCACGAAATAATGTTAATTTCATCCGCAAACTTTGATAGCGAAGTTTTATGACGCGGAAACTGGGAACTTAAAACAGTCCTCGCATTCAGATCCGCCATGGCAGGACGCGCTAACTTTTCAATTAATCTTATCTTGAAACCGAAACGTGGTCCAAATAAATTTCGCAACATCCCCTCCGATCCGCCGATGGAACGGTTTTGGTGCTTGCTTTAATTGAATTTGCTACGCTTCCTACCAGGGTCTTTAGGCTCTGCGTACACAAGGCAAATCTTCGATACCAATGTTAAATTAATTTACATAACGTAACTCTCTAATGCACATCCAATAGAAATACAAATTTGTTATTAAAAAAATACAATAAATAACAAATGTTACATTTGTTATTTTGCTAACCAGCAATCTCTTCAGGCAACCGTAGCCCAGGGAAGTACTAAAAGAAGATTTAAATAGGGGATAGGTGCAGTAATTGTAGAGAACAATAGGGTATAACTATTTAACTATAAAATATAAGTTAAGGAATCATAGACAGGAAGTGAGACTTCATTCTTAATGGACTCCAGCGTTTATATTCACGTACTACTCTCAAAGAGAGAGTTCCATAACCGAACGGCATAAGCCGAAAAAGAATATGAAAGAAAATTGTTATTATTATCACGATATAGAACTTTTATATAAGTAGTTTAGGCCACACACCATTTTTCCAGAAGAACCTTAAAACTGCACAGAAATCATCTACTTAAAAATCTTTTTCTCAAGTTAAACTGTTAAATATTTGTATTCAACATTGTTATATTATATATATATATATATACATATATTAGATTGTAAGTTTAGTATAGTCTTAATCTTTGTCTACGCCAAACACAGTTCTTTGTGACTAACCACTCGGTAGACTGGTAGAGAACATTTTGTTGCATCAAGTCCATTGTGCAATAAAGATTGAAATAAATATAATTACAGTTTGCGGTATACTATCGAAGGTCCATTCTACTTATTAAAAATATGCAGTAAGATTATTTGTATATTATAATAACTATTTATTTTGATAGAGAACAAAATTGTAGTCAAATTGCCATAGACAATTTTAAATAAAATTATTTTGATGCATTTAACAATTAGTGACAATATTTATTCAAGTGCAATAATAATAATACCAACAACATAATACAAACCAGAGTTTTTTTTTTAATATTTATTTTTGAATTTTCTTTCAAGTTATAATTATGCATAGTTGCAAATCGCAATGACTTTGTAGCGACGATCTTCGGCAGGTACAGCAAAACTGGCTACGACATATGAACAAAATGTCTGCAATGAACGTGTACAGTATGCATCATGTCTATCTTTATGTTTGCAGTATTAAAACCGATTTAAATGTATGTACATAAGAGCTATTCAAAAGATATTTGAAATAGCGCTTACAGTATAAACGTCAATGGATACGAAAGTGAAAGTCACTTCCGTAAAATCGTTGAGAAATGAATATTTTCGTAGCCTTGTGTGCAAAGGGTCTTACAAAACGTTGTCTTATGTTATATCCAAATTATATCTGGGTGGATGACTGGATAAATTCACGACAATCTGTTGACAATTTTTACACGGCAGGAAATCCGTTCGCCTTCCTCGTACCCGATAAGTGACAAAAGATTGACAGCCCATTCCCTAATTGTAAGTACATTTGTAGTCAGTCAGTGTTCAGAATGTTAATGATTTGGTTAGGTTACCACGGCGTCGAATGTAGATAAACGGTGATAGATGAGATCGACCTGTACAAAACAATTGCACTGAGTAGAATATATTCTATCCCTAAGTAGAATTGAACCGCTAGACCTCTAGATTAACACCAAATTCTCAATCAGTAATATTTCAGCCAGCAGTTCGTCTCACTCTAGTCTCGTTTGTGAGACTCTGTTTCATTTATTTTTAAGGATAATGACAACTTCAGGCCTAATTAATGATCACTGGTTAAGAATTCTCTTTTCAAAAAATCAAAAATCAAAATTAACTTCGGCCTCATCGTCACTTACCATCAGATGAGATCGAGGCCAAATGCCTGTCCATAATACATAAAAAAAAATTAACTTTATTCAAATATGACTTTATAGAAAGCTCTTTTAAGTCATCCAAATTTTTTTTCTACTACCCCATTCAGGACGTATTTTTTTAACTGATAACAAGTATGGGCGCAAGAAACTTATCAGCTTTATCAAAAGTAATAACATTATTTATAATAAAATATGTTGTTACTATCATCGTACATATTATAATTTATACGGGAAAACAAATTTTTACGCTTTAGAACGTAATGTCTTCAAATCAAATCCAAGCATTGGCATCATTTAAATAATCATTGACTTTGTAATAGCCCTTACTCATTAGTGTCTTTTTAAAATGTACTTTGAACTTGTGTAAAGGCAATTCAACTATACTATGTGGAATCTTGTTATAAATATTTATACATTTGCCTATAAGCGAACCTCTAGTTTTTAATGTTAAGTTCGACTTTTATAATACCAGAGAAAATAGTAACTGTTATTTAAGTTAGCGAACAAGATCCTCGGGTTCTGCATCGTTTTAGCCGATAGACGCCCACTGCTGAACAAAGGTTTCTCCTAATTGTATCTATACTGATCTGTCTTGCGCTGGTTTTGTCATGCACCTAGATCGATCTTCACCAATTTGATTCAGTTTGTCAATAAACTACCAACGCTTTATTTGTTGCCATATCTAAAGAAACTTTTCGCCTTTACTCATACAACTGTAACTCCTGTGAACAATCTTCCCTGCCCACTGATCCCTGATTTATGTCTACGCTTAGGCATATTTTTTTATACTACCATGGTAGCAAACAAGCCCACATGATGGTAAGTGGTTACCGTAGCCTATAGGCATTTACATCACCAGGGGGGTCACTCGCGCGTTGTCGACCCTTTAAAAACCTGTTTACTCCCCTTTTGAAAACCTCGATCCTGTAGCCTTCTGGTAAAAAATATGGTAGATGCTTTACAAGATGGATCATACCATATAAGTATCAGCCGTTACATGACTGTGATTCTCTAGTCTGATAGTTGGAGAGACATACATAATTAAGACCAGTAGATTAGGTCATGCCATATACATAACTTATTGATACGATTTATCAGACTAATAATGTAGATTGTAAAGGTTGGAATAAGAACGAAATATGCGCTAGCATGAGAGACATCTATAGGAAAGGTCTTTCATGCTATCGCATATTCCGTGAAGGTCACTTCAATAAAACCACCCTTCTACTAAGATATCGTAAAAAAGAAAACAATGAAATTCTCCACGTGGGAAGCGACTACGCAATTTCCGGTACCGGAGGAAATCTTTGTCTCTGTACCATGCATATTTTCCTCGAAAAGTAGCAGGGTCATGACAGCTAAGTTTTAGGAATACATCGTGTGTCACAAGTAGTCAAAATACATTGTGGTTCATAATTTGTAAATCTGAAAAATCCTGGCAATGTGTTTTGAATCAGCGTAAATTGGGGCAGTGATCAGAGATGATCAGACTGGTAACTTTGATGTGATGATGTGAGTAACGGCAACGTATAAAAACGAGATCATTATTGTTAATCGGTAGAATACATTCAAAATGGCGACCATCTCAGGCTGCTAGAAAATAACCAGTAGCTATAACATATAAATATCAATAAACTATAAATTTATTTTATTTACAAAAATTCCTCCACTGACTCATAGTCTAAGCTTTTATTTGATTGTCCACGTTTAGATCGTTAAAACTTGGAACTAACTTTTTGTTTAGAAAATTAATTTATTTGATACATATTCATAAAATTATACATCATAAACATTTTATCCCTCTGTTCATAAGAGTATTTTTAACAAGTCCTTTAATTTACTTTAAGGCAAATCAGTAACACCTGGAAATGTATCGTAGAAAATTTCCTCATGAACGAACCTCTAGTATTTTGAGGTCTGAACATTGGAACAGTGCGTTTTTTTTTATTTCTCGTGTATAAATGGTGAATTTTATAGTGTATACTAAATGTATTATAGTTCTAGGTACATTGTTGGTACTGTAAAATTAAATTAAGTAAATAAATACTCATAGTCCGTGCAATCAAATGATGATTGTCCTCATTTAGATCATTTTCAATCTTAAATAGTCTTTTTTTCCTCAAGAAAAAAGAGACTTAGAACCTCATGGCTACCACCGCAACCAATTATCAGACTCCATGACAGATCAATCGATGTGATCTTTTGACCAAACTCAGCCTAAAGCCAATTGTCCTAATAACTTTGTGGACGATCGCTCCTCAGGAGACGGCGCGGTGCAAAAACGGGCACTTACAGCATTTGTACAGTACTCTGCTGGGGAACAATTGTAGATGATCGTTGAAACCTAATTGTTTTACTATCAATGATAGCTCCACGAAAAAAATACAATTTCTAATCCCTTCTACTGGAACAGCAGTCAGAAATGAACTCCAGCTGAAAGTTCCAGCACCGGATAGTCTGCGAGCCCGTAATGATTACAGGCATCGGATTGCAGCATAGAATAATTAAAACTTGGATCTGCGCCAATAATGAAGGCGGACTTCGTAGTTTCATCTGAAATATGGCTTAGGATAGGCGAAGTATATGAATCTATAGATTGTTTAATTATTTGGATGTTATACGTACACAAAGTATGTTTGTAATTGAGTAAATTTGAAATATATATATATATAATTATGCCTCTTTCCCGTGAGGGTAACAGAGATCACAGTTTTCTTAAAAACTTCTCTAGTTTCCTCAAATTTCATTAATACTTTAAGTCAGTTATCATACGTTTACATTTTATTCTTGACTTGAACTTCCTTAAGTATATCACATAGGTGATATACTTAAGGAAGTATTAAGGAAGTACTTAAGGAAGAATAATAGTATTGAAATATATAACGATAATAATATAATATAAATGTATAATAATTATTTAATTAATAGCTGACCCGGCAAATATCGTCTTGCCATATAAAATATTTCTAGGTAATTTCTAGTATAAAAAAATAACTTATTAAAAATAGTTGATAAGATTAAAAATGTAGAATTGTATGTATTTGTAATATCACATATTAAAAAAAAGTATTGTCCGAAAAATAAAATGCAAGGGGTAATTTTTGTTCTTATCTTTATAAATTGTAGCCTGTGTTATCCTGAATATAAACTATTTTATTCTAAAATTTCATTAAAATCCATAAAATAGTTTTTACGCGAAAGAGTATCAAAAACTCAGCACTAGACAGTAGATATTCTGAGACAGTCTCGCAGAATTCAATAAGAGCGTGATGAAGATATTTCTTTTAAAATTTAAGTGTTATATTTCCATCTGTATCTTACTCGTATTACCTTAGTTGGAAATATGTGTACTGCTCTAGTTATGTCCTCGTCATGTTCTGCACACATACCTAGGAATATAATCAGTAATAATCGATTGTCTCTTTTGTGAATCAAATAAGTAAATACATATAGATTTATATATTTATTACCAGTAAGTTTGAAGACATGACTATATTTATAATTTCATATAACTTTTTATTAATGGTTATGAACATTCATTTTTAAATAGTTCTTGTGAAGAACTAAGCTTATATGAAAAATGAAAAAAAAAAGCAATGAAAAAATAACTGACTAATTAATATTTTAGCTTTATAATTATTATCACTTACCATATACCAAATAATTCAATTGGCGTACCGCATTTGATCTGTGGCCTGCAGGCCTATCAGAGAAAATTTTAACTTTGCAAACATTGGCTATGAAACTAGAAAACGTAGCATTAGTTGAGAATAAAAGATGCATTATTTCAAGACAACTATTAGTCAGTTTTAATGGCTGGTACACTAGTACAGTCACCGTCAGAAGTGATGGGCCCTTAAGGCCTTTAATGAGAAAGTCGTTAGATGCGCGCGTGACTTGATTTCCATGCCTTGCCACGGAACTACCAAGCGCTGGAAGTTGCTTATTTATTCAACAACTTAAATTAAGAAAACTTTAGATAGTGTAAGTCGTAAAAAATAACTTGAGATTGTAAAATTGAGTTCTATTTCTATTAAGTTGTAGAGTTTCACAATAAGTTTATTGCGCTAGTGTTTGAAATGTTCGTAACCGTCTCTTACAGAAAATAATTACTTGTGACTATATAATTTGTGATGAAGGTTACCAGAGGGCTGTGTTGACCTGAGACCGAAGTTATCACAGGACACTTGACTTACACTCACACGATAATTCATGATAATCTGCAACTAGCCCAAAGCGAGCACTGCAGAATTTGTATTATGGGGATCTAGAGTAACAAATTTTTGTAGAAATACTAGCGACCTGCCCCGGCTTCGCACGGGTGCAATGCTGATACTAAATACACCACATAAAAACTGTGAACGTTGTATTTAATTAATTATACTTAAAAAAACTAAAAAACACGATTCCAAAACTGATTGAATTAAAAAATTAAAAATAAAGCTGTAGTAATCAATTGAAAAATTGATATTATTGAACAAAACACGTGGGGTGCTTATGTTATTATTGTATGTACTATGTTATGTTATTATACATATAAACCGTCCTGTTCAATCACTCTATCTATTAAAAAAACCTCATCAAAATCCGTTGCGTAGTTTTAAAGATTTAAGTATACATAGGGATATAGGGACAGAGAAAGCGACTTTGTTTTATACTGTGTAGTGATTTGCTTGGTAATAATGTAAGGCCTAAATACTTGTATTCATCACAAAAACATCTTACACAAAATCTTTGAAAAGGCGACGCCGTGAAACCGTTGTACAAACCATTCAACGTAGTCGTAGTCAGTTAGATTTTTCATATTATGTCCACCTATTAGAGATATAGAAAGCATATATGGATGGAAATAAATAGATGAAAGGCGACTGACGAAAGAAATTTATAATGCAAATATAAAAGAGCCAGTGATTAAAAGTTAACGAAATCGAGGAAGCTAGGGCAGTATGTTTGGATCGTATCAAGTAGAAAACTGTGATCTCTGCCTACCCCCATGGGAAAGATGTGTGAGTGAGTATATGTCTGTAAATATTATATACATTACCGACCTCCTCGTCTATATGCACAATAAAAGTTCATTAAAATAAAATACAGTAGCTATCAGCTTCCAAAGACGTTTATGACACTTCCATGACCCGGTGATCATAGTAATGATGGTGATTTGAGCTGCGACTACCCTCTGAACTGATTACTTACATTTGTCTCCTTGTTTATCTGCCTTAGAAATTCCACCCTTAATGTCCAACAATATAAAGGAAAATAAAAAATTGTATCTCCAAAGAATTGTGACTCAATTAAATAAACGTTGGGTACTGTCAACAAACAGGGTATATGCACATTTTTTTCCCTAAAAGATCTATTTAAACGTATAGCTGCATACTTGCATATGCAAATATTATTTATCATATCATATTTTATGCGACTCCAAAATCATTTTTCTTACGCAACACATATTATGAAATACTACGACTGCTGAAAGAAATAAGAAGAGGAAGAAATATATAATTGAAGACAGGTGTTCGAAATATGTATTTAATGGAAAAACATTTGAAATCCAAATTGACAAGTGGGGACAAGAACAATCATGAGATGGTTCTTAAACAAGACTCATGAAAGTCTCAACAAGCTTTTAGTATACTTGTGAACCAATGGCGTAGCATCTTTGACGCGAAAAGTGAGTGTAAAAATACCATTTGAAGAATAAACTATGGATTTTTTAACAGCCAGAAGAAACTCTTACTATTGGGAGGGACAGCCCATAACACTCGTATTGGGGCAGGACAATATCCAGAAATAGGCATTTCTGTAATGATTATGCTGATGAATCCCATGGACAAGTCTCATCCCAAACGTCAAGGTATTGGAAAGAGGAGACTACAAAAGAGCGTTAACATTAAACGTCATGCGACGAAAAGCCTTTTTCAACAAAGAATATCCCAACACGGATTTCAGGGTTAATCCATTAGAAAGAAAGAAGGAAAGAAAGAAAAATATTTATTTGGTACACAATAACAATATAAACTTAATAATTAAATATAGTGTATATGGTCAAAAAGGTATCAAAAAGGTCCCCACTCAGTAAACGGTCGTGACATCTACGTCACTACCACTGATTTTCTGTGAGGCCAGATACAGGATCGGAGACAGCACTAGCCCAACCACAAGCGTAGCCGCAGCTTACTAAAACTTAATACTAATTAGTAAAAACTAAAACTAAACACGCAAAATAATGTCAAACCAATATATAAGTCGATCATAATATCCTCTACAAATATGTAATAAATACCATGTATAATATACTATATGGCAAATTTAACGTAAATAAAAAAGAGATAATACTTATACCCTACGACAACGCGGCCTACACACCAGAACAACATCTAAAGATAAGATAAAGGCCACAATTTCTAAAGATATACGCCAAGTCACTCGAAACACTTATCCTGCGCAGACAAATCCGTGGGCTGGTGCCTACACTAGTACTGTACTAGTTGGTACTAGTATGCATATATGCTCATACGCACACATACATACATACACATAATTGTGTATTAAATTATAACTAATCATATCTGTATCCTGCCACTTTTTCTCTTTTTTGCAACATAAATGCTTTTTTTTTTCCTCAGAGAGGAGGCTGAGAATCCTCATGGATACCACCGCAACAAGCAAGCAGGTATGCGGTGATTATGTAGGACTCCTGATGAATCGAGGCGGCTCGACCCAACAGACCTACCGACTAAACTCAGCCTAGCCTTGGCCATAAGGGCCCTACGGCTCTTAATTAATGCTTTTTTAATTTAGCCTTGAAAGTGTTGACTTAAAATATCTTAGTGCAGCCAGATGTAGCACAGACACGAAGGCTAGTTGTATATGACATTTTCTTGAATACGGTATTGTGCTTTGCACTCTCCATCCTTATTTATTACTTCGTTACCATACAGCATAATTTTACACTCATAATGTAGATGGAACTTAGGTGCCCCCGTGCAAAGTTAAAGCACACTCGTTAGTTTGCAGTTAATATTGACTCATTTGCTAGTTTGTGCTATTACCAGCTCACGTTCCTTCAACCTCTTCTATTTGTGTCACTTACAGCCACCCTACATACAACATAAAGCTACTGCTACAGTTGAAAAGGGTTAAGGCATCGATTTTGTAATGAAATTGTTACAATACTCGACTCGATTCCTGGCAGAAAAATTTAATCGCTTTAATTAAAAAAGGATCCTAAATTATAATTTTAATCTAGCTCGAATTATTATAAGGTGCATTTGCATCGATATCCGTCTTGACTATCATCAGAACAATTCACAAATATTCTTAAAGGATATGAGAAATAGATACTACATTTATTTTTATTTAAATATAGATATAATTAATGCATACAATTATTTTTGAAGAAAGAACTTTGATGATAGTGAAAAACGTATTAAATTAATTGCTTGTTTCGATAAATCTAAGCCGACGAATGCAGATCTATAATAATTTCGTGTTACCGTATCGCGGTGAAACAAAAGACAGTTGCAAGCAGGAATTGACACAACAGCAGCAGCAGCAGAAACACAATAAGTTGCAACTAAAAGAGAAATATATACAATTTTACAAAGTTGTCTCCTATGCGATCTAAATTTACTTTGCTCTCGAGGGAATGGATTCTCAATGATATATGTCTACGAAATGTATGTTCCCGCAAACAGCGAAGGACCATTTTAAATATTACCTACTTGGAATATTCGGTAGTTTTAGTGCTACTATAATACCGAATATTTTTCGTCAACGTATTGAGGTAGTAGTGCCACTGTAGGTCTCGGGAAGTATTAATATCAAGGTCAATATCAGGCGAGAAACTTGCATTATAAGCTTATCATGGCAATGTGTCGGTATTGCGATATAGGATCCTTCTATGAACTGGTGGAACTGGTGGAACTCGACAATATAGAAAAGGCAATAATTATGCAATTCACCCATTTATGCAATAGCAATTAGCTTTATGGAATTGGCCCATTTGAAACATGTATAACCAATATTTCAAAAGCGATAGATCCTGTCATTGACTAGCCTATACATTAATATAAAAAAAAACATTAAAATGTTCAAGTGATACATTAACCAAAATTAAACAATAAAAAGCGTGTAAAAACATACCTAATTCTAAAAATAAACCTCTCCTAGAAACAGAAAGATATATAATTCTCAACTTATATAAATACAAAAACAAAAAAGCAGACCCAGTTATAAAAAGAAAACCCCGTAAAAGATATTTATTGTCACAAATAGGAGGAAACAATAACCCATTACACAAACTTTCAACTAATACGAAGCAGATGGAAAGATTCATAAATTGTTGGAAGTTGTACTATTCAAAATTTGACTCCATAATTACTTTATGTAAAGCAAAATATAAAGAATGACAATTCCAAATTCAAATATGATTATTAGTATTTCAGTTTTAGAGTATTTATGGCCAAACTATCAGTTTTTTTTAACCCCCGACGCAAAAAGGTGTTATAAGTTTGACGTGTCTGTGTGTGTGTCAGTGTGTGTATGTGTCTGTCTGAGGCAACGTAGCTCCCAAACAGATGATTCAATTTTAATGCGGTATTTTTTTTAACTATACATTGTGTATTTCTTGCATTTTATTGAATATGGTAATATTAATACTACCCAATATATATATATATATAGTAAAAACCGACAAATAAATGTACAATAATTGCAAAGTTATACCAAATGTAATCACACTTCAATTAATAATGTTAACGTACGTAAACTAAAACTAACGAATAATGTTATAGATAAATCAGAAAGAGGCAGCGCGTGAAAACAGTTTCTGATAACAGTAATTACTCCCGTTTCCGCGATAAGATAGGGTTGCCACTGTGTCGGGATTTAAAATTATTTTTTTATGCAATTAGATTACGATGATAATTGAAATTTATACTAAACCAGCTATACCCGCGACTTCGTCCATGTAGAATTTAACAAAAAAGCAAATTAGTTTATTTGTTTTAAAAATTATTTTTTCTGTAGTACATGTAGCCTAAATTATTACTTGTTACATATGCTACCTGCCAATAAAAGTGTCAAAATCATCCAACTTCCAATCGTCAAAATGGGTTCAACCATTTCAGAGATTAGCCTGAACAACCAGACAGACAGACTACACTTCAATTTCATTTATATATATATATAGATTTATAAGTCAAATGTGAATGGGCGAATTTGTAAGGGACAGCCTAGACGAACATAATTGGACCATATAAGAAATAAAGTACCCGTAATCGACGAACGTGTATAAATGAATGTCGGGGAAGCTATGCAAGTATGCTTGGAGCGTAGAAAGTGGAAACTTATGATCTTTTCCTACCCCTATGGGAATGAGATGTAGCCTTCATCATTTGCTAAATAATCCTGTCCTCACATTAGCAATAGTCAACTAAATTTAATGCAATGCAATTAAGTGAAAAAGGATTGTAAGGCGTTGAAATTGGGATACAATTTTGTGCGAAACGCACATATATTTTGAAGCTAAAAGGTGGAAAGTTATTTTTTAGGCTTTTGATTAGATATAAACAAATGCAAATAAAATCCCTAAAGGGGTACAAATAGGGGATGAAAGTTTTTGTTTTAATGGGCTCACAAACTGAACTGAATTCAATTTAAATTGATAAATGGATAATTTGTGATCGGTAAAAAGACATAGGGATATTTTTACTACGAGAAAATATATTTAACCTATGGAATAATTCGAATCTATAACAGCCGCCCCGGTTTTAATGTAGCAGCTTAAGGAACCGCTGCTTTTAATATATATGCACTGCTGAAAACAGTTTTTACTTCAACTATCGATATAAATGTACAAAATTCTCTCAACATTCATATAAATGTACAAATGTACAACTCGATATACGGATTTAAACACATACTTTGTTCAATTGACTGTACAGCATTCCGTACATTGTCCACTGTCTGTAGCCGATAACGTTAATAACGCATAAACACCATGGAATTTTCGACGCTTACGACATTTTTATTTCACGCTGTTTTCCCCTCAAAGATGCAAGGTACATTTACTAATACAATTTAGACAACCATATTGTTCCTTAACAGTCGAATCTAAAATTTCTTTCGAACTGGCAACCCTACGAAGAGCGGCAGAGATAAATGGCGACTGGCAATCCGTATGATATGCGCGCAAGAGCCGCGGCAAGCCCGCATTCAAAGTTCGTCGAAAAACTGGATTAATCTAGCAGCTTTGCTTCCCCACGGTATAGCTTTAAGTGTGTTTGGATAACTATTTTACATAACGTTTGCAATGACTGACTTAAAATTACAGTTTACTACAATTTTCTCCAGTAGCTAACAAATTATTGTATTTTTGTTAGAATACGTCTTGACATCTAACTCATCTGATGATAAATGCAAAGAGGATAGAGGTACTGCTATTATTATTCTTATCTTTTCTTTTTGTTTTTTCAAACTTGTTTTATGGAAAACAAGCAAACAGTATTATCAAAAACAATAAGCTTTAATAAATCCAACAAAAGTGAATATTAAGAAATCCATGAATTTGTGCAATACGATAATGGATAACAACTAGTCACGAATATTCAATTGAAGTTAGAACGCATTGAATGTGGAGCGCTACGTTAGTGTGAAACGGAATTCGTGATTTGACAGCATTTCCGTTGCGGAACGGATTTGGAACGGACTTAACTAAATAATGTATATACTAACTAAATATAAAAAACTATTACTTAACTAAATATGCCTTTATATTAGAAGATAGTATGATGTAAGTAAATAGGTACTATCAGTGTTTGTTGAGATCCATTATCGTTGACCCCCATTTTCAATTCATGGTCCCCCAAAATGTTTTTTCGCTGACGTAGATCCCTTGCAGGTTACTATAGACCCCTAGGGGTCGATATAGACCACTTTGGGAATCACTGGTTTAGACGGAGGTAATGTGACACCCTCCAGGGTGGTTAAAAATAAAAATACTAATACATTTTCAATTATCTGTATTATTTTGGTTTATGCTAGGTTTATTATACAGATCCCAAAAAATAGTGTCAAGCGAAAGTCCAGAGCTAGAGCACCTATTTGAGTATCCGAATCACCCCCATGTATGTTCTGCGATTATGCGTAGTTTTCGAGTTATAATTCTTTTCTGATTTTTTTAAGATATCGGTCTAAATATCTCAAAAATTCAAATAAAAAAACGTAGAACACATTTTAGTGTTTTTCTTTTTGCTACTAAATCATCGTAAAAGGTACTTTAATGTCCATAATGATAAGCTTTGAAACTTTAGTGGCAGTTAAGAAAATATTAAGTTAGTTAAGACAATAGTGTAAAGTCAAAATTTTACCGTTAGTGAATAATTTGTTAAAAATTCAACTAAAAATAAAAAATCTAAACAGGCAAATTTATGGTATCTAAGTATGTCTAAAAACTTCTCTATTTATATTTATTTATTTGCGGTAAAGGTGTTTTGTTACATATGATAATCAATTGGCTTGGAGATCTTTTGGGATGATATATGTCGTAAGGCGCTGTCAGTAAGGGCGATCATGCTGGCTCGCAGAATTGCACGTTGCATAAGTAACGTCAAAATTACTCTCTTCAGAGCTTTTTGTATTTTATAATACACACACCTCTGCCTGTATAATGTCCTTCGTCTTCAATATTGTATTGAGCTCAGGATGTTGCTGAGGCTGTCTGGCTTCTGCAGCGCCTCGCGGATGTTTCTTGGTGTAAGAGGTGATAGCTCTTAAGCACTGATGCGTAAAAGGCATAGCTTACTGGTGCATCGTGTGCGAAACAGTTCGTAGTCAATTCTGACGATGTCACGGGCCTGCTTGATTGTCGTTATGTAAAATGGAGTGAGGCATTAATGATCAATCTTATTGTTATGTATAATTTAATTTATTTTCAAAATTATGTTACAATAGCTTAGATTTAGTATTTAATCTTTACTAATCCCTGAGTCTTAGCTACTTGAATAAAGAAAATTATTTAATTTCTTTATATCGTGTGTCATGATTGATGGCTTTTAATTAACATCAATTGAATCTGGTATATCTAATACAAGTCGAGCCACCTGAAAATTTAGTTCACAGTAATTTATGTCATCTTCAAAGTATTGTAGTTATCCTATAACCAGTTCCCGTAGCATAACTTCTGAAACGCGATACCATTGAGCGATTTAGGATTGACGAACATTATATTTCGTTTCTCATGCTATAAGTGTTGAATGACACGAGAAAGAGAGAGATAAAAAAGATCTTAGTGACCTAACTACCAACTAAGCTCAAGGTAGATCGAAGACAGACTCTATATTGTAAAATTACTGGTAACCTGACATCTTATATGCCCGTTCCAATTATTTATTTTCATATTACGAAAATAGTTAACTAACTTTTGAATGCAAGGTGTAAATAATATGAAAATATTTACTTCAACTTTTATTTCTTGATAACAGAACTTTAACATTTCGTTATTGTAGGCAGTAACACAGTTGTAGCGCCATGTACAACTTGTTCCACGCGGACAAACATGTTATCATTTATGCATAGTTTGTGCTTACCCGCCATTAGCATAAGACCTCCTGTAGGATGTTAAGCTCACAATTAATATAATAAACATTTCGCACCTACAAATGTTTGAATTTATAGTGTTCTCTTTAATTTTTGAACACAAAAATTGTTGATGATGTAAGGTTTTGAGCAGTTTTAATTTATTAAACTTAAATCGGTTCCCGCACGAGACAAATATTTTGTATGACCTACAGATAATTTTTCTATTCTAGGCGTTCGTACGTGTGAGACTTCATGCGTGTAACTGCATCCACTATACAGGATAAAAACCATAGTGAGGGGCGATGTTTTTTTTAGTTCTACCCAACAACGTGAAAAATTACATTAAAAAATTATAATTTTAACGGAATATGAATAGGCTTTTTTATTGTTATTTTTATTAAAAGCACACCAATTATATCAACAATATTTATTGAAAACTTTGACTTTTTTTATAAACCGTTTTTTGTAATATATACCCTAAATTGTTATAAAACTCAATGTGAAGTTGGAGGACAATTCTAACGTACGTCCTATATTTTTGAAAAATTTTGCAAATATCCATAGAAATACTACAAAATAAAAATATACGTGAATGAAAACAGCTATATTAACAGCCAATCGAAAAGCTAACTATTTATTGCCGTAATAGTTAAATTGCATTTAATAAAAGTATGGCATTATCAAGTTATTTACTAACTTTACCTTTAATAATAGGCTACAAGTATAATAGTCAAGTAATAAGAAAAATGTACGTTGTGAAAGAAGATGAAGTGACAAAAACAAGAAAGGAATGCTTAGATGTTTTGGACAAGTAGAAAGGATAGACGAAATACAACTGACGAAGGAAATTTATAAAGAAAATGCGAATGGGCAAGTTGGTATGTGGCGACCTAAACGAACGTAGCTCGACCAAATAGTAAAAATTTCCAGGAATGTCAATATAGCTGGAATGAGTTTACATTTGTTTGATAATGATAGTGCGAGTGTAAATGTTTTGTATAAAAAAAATTGTACAGCGCCCCTAGCGGAACGTAATAGTACTATTCTTTCATATTAAACTGAAAGATAGATAGATAAAGCGTTTATTATTTTCTGCAAAACAATGGTAATAATTGAGAAAAAATAAACATACAATCAAATATCATAAATATATGTATGTTGCAGAAAGCAAAAGGTCAAGACTCAGCTAAATAGTTGCCTAATTAAGACAAATCACTGATTTTCAGCCATCTAACTTGTTTGAGTGAGTAGAGTTTTACAAAATGAGCAGATAACATGAATCAGCTAGAAAAAGTAAAAATAAAAACTGAAAACTGTACGGCCGAGGTAGTTACCTCATGATATCAGTTGTGTAGTCATAAGTCAAATACCTTTTTTTTTTCAACACTCCACTTATTTCTCTGCCATGGGTTGACTGGAAGAAATTTTATTTAAGATTGTGTTTAACACTGTTCAATAAAGTATATATAATATATAAGTGTATATATGTATGTCCCATGTTGGGCGCCAAAACCAACATGAGTGCGATGATAATAATTATCTTCTTTGTGCTTAAAGAAAGTCGTTTCTCAATTAAGTATGAGAATTTCTTGATTACGCTCACGTTTGTTACCTAGATGCAAGTGAGAACCTTTTAAATAAGTTAGAACGACCACGATAAGGACCTGGCAATCAGATTTATTTATTATTTTCGACGACTTCCATATTAGAGTGGTTAGTACAGCGGTTTCAAGGTGTCGCCATCTCTAAGGTCCCGGGTTCGAATCCCAGTGGGTTCAGATGTTTGTGTGATGCGAGCATTTGTACCTTAGTCATGGTTGTTAATATATACATTTTTATCAAAATATTTATGTCTACCCGTTACCCTAGATCCCATAACACAAGCCGTATAGAGCTTACTTTGGGCTAGGCTAATTGGTGAAGTGTAAGAAATTCTTATCTACGTTAATTCGCGCGCGCGCGATCAATATCGCTCTCGCTTAAAGCGACCTCCCATCAGATATTGACGAGATATGCATATCCTATGTCTTGTTTTTAAGATTCTCAATACCCGATACATTTCCTCAATATTTACGCTGTAAATTTGACTTACTACCACTTTCTACCCGACCTCAGCGTGCCTGTGTATCATATCCTATTTACCTCTTTTGAACTCCAAATTCTACTCCCGCTCTTTTACCGTTCGTGCGGCTAGATTGTGGAATGAGTCTGCCAATGTTCAAGACTGTCAATCCATTGCTTCTTTTAAGCGCAATGTATAGGAACACTACCTATTAAGCTTTTCCTAGAATACTTTCTGCACATAATTATATTTTATATATGTATACACTTACACATGGGTAAGTATTATGTATAAGGATTATGTATGGGTGTATCCAATATTTTTTTTTATCATATCTATTTTAATAATGTATGTAAATATGACGCCCTTAATATTTATATTTAAAAAACAGTTGTATATAAATATTGTTTAATCCTGTGTCCCCGCAATTTTTTAAGCTTACAATATCATCTAGGTTTCGGAAGAAATATCTCTGAGAGACAAGCCCGCCTTTGAACCAATTAACTTGCTACCTGGTAGTATTCATTATTATAATTTTGTTTTATTATGTTCAATAAAGAGTTTATATAAAAGCTAATGATGTTGCCCTTGAAGAATTTATTTCATTCCCATTCTTGTGAGCAATTATAATGAATACGTAGGAAGAGTGCAAACAAGAAAACAGCAAAGAAGACCATTTACTCACCAGACATCCATATTATATTAACTTCGCATCATGCAATAACAATACTTTAAGTTTTGTAAGAATGCAAAATATTTAAATATAGGAAATATTGTGCTCAGTATCCGAATTGGTTAAGGGATTTTTTTTCATAATTATACATTTATGTTATTATTTCTTAATAAAATACAAAGTTATAACTATACATTTTTATACATTTCCTCAGAAGTTAGACCTTTTATCTGTTTAGTATGCGGAAATCTCTCCTTTTACGTAGTAAATTTAAAATTATTAAATTGAAATTTTTAATAAATACAAAGTTTTAGTATGAAATGACTATTATTCTTTTCTCTCTTGCCCTTTTCCCAATTTTATTAGAGGTTGGCGCAAATTGTCTTCCTGTTCCACTCTTCTCTATCACTCGCTAGTTCGATACTCACTCCATTCTTCAACATATCTACATTCACACAGTCCATCCATCGTTTCTTCGGTCTTCCTCTCCCCACACGCCCATAACTTTCCTAGTAACATGATCATTCCCTTTTCTTAATGCGTGACCATACCAGGAAAGTCTCCTTTCTCTCAATTGTTCAATAATAGGGGCGACTTTTACATTTCCCTTAATATATTCATTCCTCACTCTTTCACTTGTCACACACATCCATCTTAACATACGCATTTCAGCCACATGCAAACTTTGTTCACCCATCCGCTTGATAGGCCAACACTCCGATCCATACATGAAGACATATCTAATTACTGATTGGAAAATTTTGCCTTTCAGTTTTAGGGAAATGCGGGTATCACAGGCAGTTACCGTTACCTGTGACCTTTTCATTCATTCTGTACTAATCCTTCGCTTCACTTCTATCATAGAGCATAAATAATATTAATAAATTACACTAATATAATCGCGTCATTCCTCTAAAAAAATAATCTTACTAAATAACTACTAAAGTTGTAACTAATAAAGTTGTAACACCGATAAATGACACGAGGCAACTAAAATTTCTATTAAGGTTTAATTGATTTACATTCATTTTCATTCATTCTTTTAATATTTTCATCAATATGTTAAAAGTCGTCATACAAAGCATCGAATTCGTGATTTCCACTCGGCTCAATTCGAATTTATTCATGGACACCGATTTAGTACCACGTTTATTTGTAAATTAGTGGTCTATAAATCATCATGTCTGTGGTTCACTTCAATAGCTACCTAGCAACATATCTACATCAAAGTAGAACAGCGAGCGACGAAAACAAGGAAAATAATGTATGTTTTGAGAACGCGTCACAGCAACCTTGGATACAGTTAAGATCAGCGACGCGTGTATTCGCATCGACGTCGCTGTCTTAGCGCTAATAACATGAAGTGGACTAAAATTAGGTAACGTGGAATTACCGTAAAGTTTGAATTTCTTTTCGCCGAGTCAAATAACAACATTACAATAATGATTGATTTTTGACGTGACAACGTCTATTAAATTGGTACGGCGTGGAATCAATCTCGAAAACACCGTAACGGCCGAATCTGACGCCACACGGAGCCACGCACATTACTCATAATAATTAATTTATGTATGAGCAGAAGCAGAAAATTTAAACAAACTATTAAATAAAAATATAAATGTTATACATTACTTTATTTTAAACTAGCTTTCTGCCCGCGGCTTCGCCCGCGTGGATTTCGGGATTGGGTGTATAGAGGGTTAAGGGTCATAGCTTTTGCCCACGGCTACATATACGCGGAAGTCGGTTTATGGTGCGAAGATTTTATCGCGCTTCCGTGGGACTATCCGTTTTTCCGAGATAAAAAATGCCGCAAAACTCCTCAAGAATCACTCTATCTATTGATGAAAACCGCATAAAAATCTGTGCAGTAGTTTTTGAGCGAAGCCTTTATTGCGCATCCCGTGGGATCTGTCGATTTTTCCGGGATAAAAAGTAGCCTATGTTACTCGGGGAGAATGTAGCTTTCCAAAGGTGAAAGAATTTTTGAAATCGGTCCAGTAGTTTAAGCGTGAAGAGGTAACAAACAAACAAACAAACACACTTTCGCATTTATAATATTAGTTGGGATAATTTCATTGCACCCAGAAAAAATTACCATGTAATAGACGTTGTCACGTTCAAATATCGGCAGTAGACGGAGTTCTACAGACAAACAATTTTTTTATGATTTTCATCTTGATATTTCCCAAATCATACTTACAAAGTGCAATTATGAATTTCGATACCAAAATAATTGCTTATCAAATTCAATCATCTATACTTATAATATATCGATATACGGCATAAGTGCCAAAAATGCAATTAATAAATTTCTTGTCTGCCTGCATAACAATTTTAACGAAACTTGGTACAAGTATTTTTCATACTCCTGAGCTAGTTATAGTATACTTTTCATCACGCTACAATCAATAGAAGCATAGCAGTATAGTGTATACCTTTAGTATAGTGAGAACGGACGCTCCACCTCAAATTTAAAACTTGCTAACGGCTACTGCTAGACATACTCGTAGCTCTCACCCAGAATTGTCGGTTCACCTTATTCACAACAATTCCGTCGAACGACGACGAAATGTCCCAAAGGACAAATCGTGACACATTAAAATTATGAAAATAATGTCTATTCCGTCTTTATGAAAACAAACTGTAAACAAAAATTTGTTTCACATCGCGATATCTTAACTTTTATTAATACAGTAATCAGCAATGCTCTCCGCTTATTAATAAATCATTCGCCCGCCTAAATATTTATAAGGCAGGTGGTGAAGAAGGGGGATGAAAAAACTAAACACCGATATCGGAAGTCGTCACCTGTCAGAAATATTCAAATTAGACAGCAGATTCGGGCATTAGCGGGAACACAGCGCTTGTCAAAACTTCTGGAGGCGTATTTTAACTTGGATCGAATGCGAAACTTTCTCTTTTAACCCAATTTTTGTGGCTATCAATGAGCAAATACATATTTTTACTTCATAAACGCGAGTGCTATAACTAATTTGTATCTATTATAATTTTCAAATTAGAAGTCAGAATAAATTTATTAAATGAATAAAAGATATGAAAAATAAATAATTTTTACACTACACCAATTAGCCTAGACCAAAATGAACTCAATACGGCTTGTGTTATGGGATCTAGGTTAATGGATAGGCATACATATATTATACATATTTAAATATTTTTGATAGAAATGTATATTTTAACAACCATGACTAAGCTTGACGCCTTTAATTAAAGTATTTTCAAATTATATACTGAATAAAGTAAATCACTTTTAGATAGTGTGAGGTAGTTTGCGGAACAAATAATAATGCATGTTTTCCATTATCAATAGTTGATTCAAGTAATTATAATATAGTTATATCTATTCATATAATCTCTTAGATTGTGTAATAAATAAGCTAGTGGTTTCAATATTCAATTTTATGCTAATAATGTCACGTAGTTATTAACGCCTAATTTGGCGGACGCAAAACATTGTTACCCACATTGTTGTTAATTTTTATCATCTCGCTTTTAATAATTGGTTGTTATACGCCTCACTATTGATCACTATTTTCTGTGATTAATCATCACCATCTGTCCCGCCATTTTCCTAATCATGACTGGATGTCGCCGTCAAACTAAGAAATCGGACATAAGTAAAAATGTCCGGTCTATATGATTCCACCTCTCTGATACCGGTCATCTTGGCAATATCTCAGACGCTGCCTGCTACCCACTGAAAATTACGGCTGGCCGACGAGCTGAGGGCAGTGATGTTAAAATTTATTGAGAAACTTGCTTAAACTACCGGTTGTGAATATAATAGACAGACCCACACCTTTATTTTTGTCTATTTTGTCATTACAATATTCTAATTGTTACATTTGTATTTGTGTACAATTTATTTCATATAAACGAGAAGAAGTGTTACAATGATTACGTCTATATTTTCCGCAAGGTTAATTAGTGGTGTAATTAAAAATTACACTTAAAAGACGGAGTGACTAATATATTTACAATTCGTTACCTTCGTTACGTTCATTACGTTATTACTAAAAGGTATTTTAATAAGTTGTAGAAACTTATGCAAGGGCGTATAACAAATTTTTATATGTATTTTTTTATTTTACAATAATATATTAGCTGTTTTCGAGATCAGTTTTTTAGCTATATAAACAATTTCACTGCAAGAAATTCTACAAATACTGAAAATACAATATTATATCTTCTATAGCTCTTATATTATCATCACCATCAGTTCCACCAGAGACTATATAGCCTTCGTGAGTTCCACCGAGAAACTTCTATTCCTCCAAGAATATATATATATATATACGATATATACATTATAAACGCGAAAGTTTGAATGGATGGATGTTTGTTACTGTTTCACCCCAAAATAACTAGATGTATTTTAATGAAACTTAACCATAATCTAACTTATACATCTGATTCAAAATTAACTCTATTCAAATATGACTTTATAGAAAGCTCTTTTGAATCGTCCAAATTTTTTATTTCAATATATTGCATGAATTGTGCAAAATATGACGATAAGTCGAGTAAGTAGTAAGTCTACCACCTGTGCATCTTTACAAATTGTAGCCTATGTGTTATTCTGATATATAAGCTATATTATTGTAAAATTTCATTAAAATCCATTTAGTAGTTTTTACGTGAAAGAGTAACAAACATCCATATTTGTAAACTTTCGCGTTTATAAAATTAGTAGGATTACCAGGAGACGTATTTTTGAATCATTATACGTGAATTTGGATTTCGAATACGAATACAAATCGTGCGCGAAATTATTTTCTACTGCTTACAATTTTATAGATTTTTGTATCACTCGAATTCAGTGTTGTCATTAAGAACAAATTCTTAATTAAATTCCGTTTCACGCAGAAAAATTCAAAACCACAACAACAAAAACAAAAATCCGGCGATGACTCACACGTGCAACGGATCACTGTCAAGGTCACGTCAGCGTTGGATATTCTACTAGTACAAATCAAAAACGAGTGGGTTGAACCACTCGTTGCACAACGCACGAAATGAAAATTCAGAAATAGTGAATTCGGTAATTCGTATACGAATCTCACGATTTCGAATGCGAATTGGTTTTCTATTGTTTCAAAAATTCGTCTCCTGACCGCGGGTCGCCGGCGGGCGCGAGGAAGTCGCGCCTGCGGATACGGCGACCCCGTGATGAACTACGCCCCTTCCGCGGCCGGGGGGCGTCGTCGGTGGAGGAGATCGGGGGAGATAGTGTAGCCTTCCCCGAGGAGGGCTCCCCTGTAGGCAGGGGAGCGGAGGCTGGGGCTCCCGGAAGTCGCTTCGCGTTCCCGGGGGCTCCCTACATGCCGGAGGAAGTCCATTCCTGAGGTTTTTAGTGGGTATGCCTCCCCCTTCTGGGGAGGAGAGCCCCACATAACCGCCGGCTAGCCACAGGTATGCAATTATGGGTATGCAATTTAATGCATTTTCCTCAGAGGAACAAAAAAAAGGTAGGATTACCTGAAAGCCAATGTCGGAACTAAAACAAATTGAAATAGGACCACACGAGAACCACCAACTTTGAAATAAAAATGAATCAATAAAATCTCTTCGCCCAGTAGAAAGTTCTGAGGTAAAAAATTCTGAGTGAAATAAAAAAATTGTATTAGATTGAGAACGTCATCTTTTCCTGAAGTTGATTAAAAATCCGACTGAGTGCGAATAGTAGTCGCGCAACTAGAGTCTCGCAAAGAAGTTTACAATCCTATTTCTTTTAATGCATCTTTTTTTTTTTTTTTTTTTGTTTCCCTGAGGAAAATGCATTAAATTGCATACCCCGGCTGTGGCGAGCCGGGGTTATGTGGGGCTCTCCTCCCCAGAAGGGGGAGGCCTACCCACCAAAAACCTCAGGGATGGCCTTCCTCAGACATGCAGGGAGCCCCCGGGAACAAAAAGCTTCTTCCGGGAACCCCCAGCCTCCGCTCCCCCGTCGACACAGGGGAGCCCTCCTCGGGGGAGGCTTACCACCTCCCCCGGTCCCCTCCACCGGCGACGCCCCCCGGCCACGGAAGGGGCGTGGTCCATCCCGGGTCGCCGTAGCAGTCGCGACTTCCTCGCGCCCGCCGGCGACCCGCGGCGGCGCCGCAGCTGTGCTACCGAGCCCGCGCCGCCTTCTTCGAGCGGGATCGGCCATCTCCCGACCCCGCTCGGCGGCCTCCTTCTGGAGCATCACTGCCTCACAGAAGGAGGCCACAGCCCTCCAACCTCCCTCGTCCGCCAGCATTGCCGCAATCAATGCTGGCGGAGACAGATCTCGCCCGATCTCTGCGACCAAGACTCGGCGCTCGGAGGCCCACGCGGGGCACTCCGCCAGCGTATGCTGGGCCGAGTCGAGGTCGGATGCGCAGTGGTGACAATGTGTCGATCCCTCCCGTCCTATTCGACACAGATACTCACCGAAGCAGCCGTGCCCGGTGAGTATCTGAGTCAATCGGTAGGTGACCTCCTCCTTCCCGTGGAGCCAAGCTTCGAGGTGCGGGAGTACGGCACCGACGGCCCGCTGGCGCGCGCAGATCCGTAATTCGAGCTCTTTTAATGCATCTACACATTAACTCGTATATCTATTTTTGGGATTTCGCATGATGCAAGCATATAAAATTTCATAATTATAGGCTTGAAGTACCCATATGGTTTTGATTATCTTGCATTTTTATCTTGATGATTGATATAAGTTTACGATTTTTTACCTTTATCAATTAGTTATGTCACATAATATTACGTCATACTACATTTTATGATTCTAGGTCAACAAGAATTATATATAGAATTTAATTTGATTTTAAAGTTGTTATTTAATTGGAAATAAAAGGCCGTCTTTTAATTGAATCAATTCATAAACAACTTTTTCAATTTTACAAGCTAATGCAGACTTAAATCTTTGTTATCAACTTCAAATTGATACCTCAGAAAATGGTAATGAGACAGACGAAAATCAAAAAAGTATAAAACCTAAAAAACACATAAAAACCTAACAAAGTTACAAAAGTCAAACGCTTTTTTACTTTCAGGAAAAAATCGCCCAATTCCAACGACACAGACCCATTCGAACTGTCCTATTTCCTCACTTATTTTAAAGGAATAAGAGCGAAATATGAAGCCGCTGGAAGTTGAAGGCTCTTATTTATAAGCACATTAAAATGCAGGCGATGAAGTTATGGCGCGCCGCTGTGGCACATCGCGGGCGAGAGTTCAAGAATAAGAAGCATTTGTGGAGACAAGACTCTCGGATTTTTTTTTCTATTGTATTTTATACTATTCGTTTAAGATTCGTAGCAAATTTGCAACTCCTACAAAAACATAGTATGAAGCAAACTAAAGACAAGATATTTATCACAGTATCCAGTTAGGCGCCACTTTGGCTTCCCGCGCCTCTTCGAGCGCTTTGGGCCCCTTTTATGGGCCTGCACTGCATCGCCCCTCTCCTGAATGGCGGTCGCCCTCACGATTTGCCTATATGGTTATTAGAACTTAGGCACAGGCTAGGTAGGTCACGTGGTCACGTTTCGTGCTCATTGTGATGTATTCTCAGCATTCCTCTCCTGAGGAAAAAAAAAGTATCCAGTTATTTCACTGTCATATCTTACTCTATTTCTGCTGTGAAATAGCAGTATTTGAGGCATTATTACAGATCGCTCAAAAAGCAAGAAAAATATAGTTTTTTTTTTCTTATTTTATGTGATATGTTGACAAGAAGCAGTGGTAACAGTCGCCTATAGTACAAGAGTTTCTTGTAAAAATCACAACATATCCTTAAACGCTACAAATATCATAGTGCACGTTTTCAACAATTAACAGTAATTTTATTGCCTACCTTATCTTTCAGAACATAGCAATGCGAAAACTGCTCTTTCTATCGCAAAATAGCAGTGTTCACATTGCTGATTCTGGTTATGTATAAATAGGTAAGACGGAGGTACTCACGGAGGCGACCCTGGTATGACGACATAGAATCTTTCTCCGGTAATACACTGTAGTGATAACATACATTGGTAATGTCGCTGAAATGGTTTTTTGTTTTTTTTTTTGTATTTTGGAGGGACCTATGCTAAAGCCGCAGATGGCTATATTCAGCTTTACCTTGAGTGTGTTTGCAATTTGCGGTGCACGAACGGAAAGTTCTACGCCTTACCTGCTAGCGACCCCGGTGCCGTTCCGAATTGCCATTCCGGAGTCGAATAAAAAGAGACTCAAGATCGACGTATAGTGGATGGTGAGAATCTATGCGGTACGTGATGGTACCGGATATATGTTTGACAGGGAAACCACGCTAAAATTGTATGAGGTATGAACAAAGAGCTTTATACACTGCCGGTAAAAGAAAATGTTACATTTGATGTAAGAAAATTAAGTGTATACGTTTCCTTCAAATAATGTAAAGGAAACCGCCTAACTTTTTAGGTTTGAGTATTAACTATTTCAGTGATCTATTATCAGTTATCAAAAACATTATTTTCTGTCTGTCAAAAACCTATATTCTAAAGTATCTATTTAAAATTGATACTAAATACTTAGATTTTATCATTGAAAAAGTTATTTCTGAATCGATTCAAAAAATTCAATTAATAGATGACTTTCATATTCCTTTTATATAACAACTTTTAAGATTCGCAAAGGAATGAAGTTCTCTATATAATTCTTGTTGACCTAGAACCATGAAATGTAGTATGTAAATGTAATATCTGAGGTAATCAGGTTATAAATACTCACTTATACGACCATGATTAGTTTTGGCTTTTTGTAAATAAATTGTTTACAGATGTCGGTTCCTGCAAAACTTTGCACTTGTACGTACAAATAATCTAGAAAGCTAATGGCTATTTGTAAATAAATTGTCTATCGGTTCCTGTAAAACTTTAACTCCTCGACGCGGCCACAACGAAGAGAACTCACTGAATACATAACTACTCGACGTTCGCTTCTCAACTATTGTAAATAATATCAATAAGCAACTGATATCCGTGAAAAGACAATCTCAAACATAAAATGTCTGTCAGATTTGAAAACAGGTTTTCTACTCATTTGTTTAATTAATTATTTCTTGAATTTAGCAAGAAATTATGGCGACTTAAGAATTGAGATATTTTATACTGGATAAAATTGCAACAGTACCTGCTGTTGTTTTGCTTCTGAATTTTGAACTAAGTTTGATTTCTCAACTATAATATTATGAAAATTAATTTTATTTCCTTCAAAACTATGTTATTACATATTTTTATATCTATCAACGCGTGTTTAAAAATTTCGTAAAGTTTTCTCTCTTGATTATTAAATTAATAAAGAAAACATTAGTATGGAATAAGCGAAATTCATTTCATACTTTAACCCTAAATATTTTCTTTTCGCTTGGTTAATACTTCCAAGAGCAGAACGCATCTGTAATTTGACACAGAATGTCAAAGTATTATGTCATTTTGACTTGACAACATAATTGTTGGCGTAAAAAGGAATGCATTCATATAGAAGTCAACAGTTGTCTGGCTGTTAGTTTTAATTGGTCCGAAATATACATGTGTGTGTGTGTGTGTGTCTGTTAATTTCGACAAATGTCGATTACATTTTTTAATAGCGAGGGAGAATAATATCACACCAATTTATGTAAAAACGACTTTAAGACTCAAATTTTATTAATAGCTGTAATAAAATATTTTAATAATATAGATTAAGCAAAACAAACTTAATATAATATAACCTTGTACCAGCACTTCACATGCACACAATTTTTCAGTCATTTTTTTCAGTCTTGCCAGTATTGTTAACATTTTAGATGATTTTTGGAGTGCATTAGTTACTTTTAGGCAACACTAATGAAAAGGATATTTTTAGACGATTTTTTGGAATTTGTAGAATTAACTTTTAATTTTCACATAAAAGCAACGTGAAACGGAACGCTCGTTTTAGAATTTTTCATGTTAGTAAGATTCGTTAGCAGTGGTAGAACTACAACTATAGACTTTCCATTAAGAAAATATGAAAGGTTATTTTTATACAAAAAGGTAACATTTGTTTCTTGTATTTCAGGTAATTTATGACATGACCCGACTGGCAACAGATTTTTTTGTTTTTATGTAAACTATAAATACAATTGTAGATATATGTATGTATATACAGGGCGTCCCACGGCCATGCCACATGGAGGGAAAGTATATTAAATATTGAACGTAGGATATTTTACTAAAAGAAGACAACATTTTATTTTTAATAATAAGTAGAACTGCATTCACAGATTTTTTGAAAATCGCCTACCTCAACCGGGAATCGAACCCGCCAAATGTGATAGAAAAATTACTGTATATGTATACGTATATTTGTGTGTATATCTCTCTTAGAATATGCTGTGATTAAATTGCTTATCTAAACATGCATTTGTGTATGCATATTCTTACAATTGGTTTTATTGCAATTGTATTTTTTTTTTTGTTTAACATAAATATAAGAGCTTATAATTATGAAATTCCTTCCAAGATTATCATTTGATATACAATTAACAAACAATACCTATAAAAGAAAAGCTACAGTATTTTACTATCCTCTTGTAAAATATAAATCCTTTCAGCTAATCGACAGACCAGCATGTAGCACGGTTATTTTCTCCTCCTCTGAAGAGGAACCGATTCCCGGCCATGAAAAGATATTTATTGGTTATTGCTTGCCGGATCCTCCATCCAGGATAGTATATGAAATGATTTTCTAATCATATATACAACCAAATACATTATATACAAACAAGAGGTGAATATCGCACTTGCGGGTCAAATTCAGCCAATTGGCGCAATTTCAATTAGTGATATAGTACTAGCGAGAAAGTGAAGACGTCGTTTTCCACGCCAATTCTATGTTCGGCTTACGGCAACGCTATCCCTTTTTGTCCCGTACATCCTGTATGATCTGTTTCATTCCAATAATATCGTGAAACATTGAATTGTCATCTGAAATATAGCAATATATTTGTGTTCCGAATCTTGGCTATGTACATATAAGTTGAGCATATGTAAAACACTATATCTTATCTCACTATACAGATTTTAGTTCATTGGTTTTCTTTTCTTTTATTTTTTATTTTTTGTTTCTTTTGTTTGCATTCTACACCCGAAGTCGCCACTGCGTTCTGCAGAATACCAATGCATTTTTCTTTCTGTCTTCTATAGTCAAATATGACTGGTTTTGTAAATTGACACAATAAATGTCATTATCACCATGTACTTTACGGAAAATACTCAACGGATTTGGATGCGGTTTTTTTTTAAATAGTTAGAGTAATTGAAGAGGAAGGTTTATATGTATGATAGCATTGCACCTAGCAAGACTTATAAAGTGCATTTACTAGATTTGTTTAATAATTTAATATAGTTTTATTGCTTGATTGTAATTATAAAGTGTGGTTTTCTATATTACAGAATAATATAAAAAACACACTTTATATTTTGTTTTTATCTCTGAAATTCTGTGGCTTACTGGATGGTATTGTTATCTCATTTCCAACATATCAGCTGCATAGTCGATCTTTTGCTTTACGTTAATAGTTGAAGAGGAATGTACAAACAATTGGTTACAACCTATATTTTAAGGTTCGGTATAAATTGATTTTGTTTAAATTGGCTCTAAGTTACGTATATTAAGATATTATTGACATTATAGTGTCCCAGTCATCAGAAGGGCTTAGACCAGAAGTTCCCAAACTTTTTTATGTCGTAGACCCTTTGCCATATTTTTCGGTTTTGTTTACCTAATATTGAATGCCTACATCCTACAACTTATAAAATTTTATTAACATTTATAATAATATAATATAAATAGTTTTATGTCTTTAATGTAAGTAAATAAGTACTATCAGTGTATGATGAGATTCATGGAGATCGTGGAGCCCCGTTTTCATTTCATGGACCCCCAAATATTTGTTTCGCTGACGTAGACCCCTTACAGTTTGTCATAGACTCCTAGGGATCGATATAAGCCACTTTGGGAATTCCTGACTTAGACCAACTATTTGAATTTGACGTTAGTTATCAAAACTGAATCAGTGCGGGTTATTCTTTAGGTTGTCGTTTTTTTTTTTCCTCAGGAGAGGAAGGCTGAGAATCCTCACAAGGAGCACGAAACGTACCCAGGATACCCCCGCAACGGCAAGTGTCACGGAGGTTATGTCGGACTCCACGCGACCAGAGCGATCCGGCCACGTGACCTACCGACTAAACTCAGCCTGGCCCAGGTTCTAAAACCATATAGGCAAATCGTGAGGGCGAAAAGTTGTCGCACGTTAATTCCTGTATCGTATTGTGTTAGATAAATGTACACTTATAATCCTAAAATATTGCGTATTCGAGTCTATTTATACAGGCGCCATCAAACAATTTCAAAAGCGAAACATTGGCTGACATTACAGTCGCCTGAAACCGGTTCGTTATAATGGTAGACAACGATTTTAACGAGAGACGCAGCGTTAAACGATGTCTTTTAAAATACTCATTCTGTACGGCCTGAAAAAACATTTTCAGCGCGCATACCGAACCTGTGGCACCTTTGAAGGGAAAAAGGCTTGTATGTCATTTCTTTTGTATGAATAATAGATGCCACGTCAATTACAATGTAAAATGTTGTTGGGCCAATGTTGTTAATATTTATGAGGTTATTTCCTTCCCCTCCATGGCTGGCGTGAGGTTGATTAGGGGGTGAAGTTTTTTCGTAATTAGATAGGGAGCGTTCTGTTTGTGGATTCAGAAGGCTTGCCAACAAGGGAAACAATTATGCTGTCTTGTATTTTTCTTATGATACAATACAATCTGTGTGTACAGTTGGGGTAGAAAACAATTCGGCACAGACGGCAAAGACGATATTTGCGTACACTAGGTAATTAAAGTCATGCCAACAATTGCTGTCAAATGAAACTTATTTTCCCTTTATTTTTATATAAAGTAAGCTCTACTTTTTGTGCCATAAAGCAAATGCGTTTCTGCATAAAATGTCGAATTGCTTATAAAATTTTGTAAATATCAATGTCTTTCACGTAAAAATGGAGTTTAATTAAATTTTACAATAATATAGCGTATACATTAAAATTGCACATAGGCTACAATTTATATAGATATACGCCACGCTCATATAAACTACTCGAAACACTAATCCTGCGCAGAAAAAGTCGTGGGCACCAGCTACATATTTATACATATATAAAAGTATTTAATCTTATATAATAAAAATGAATCGCAAAATGTGGCGGTAAGCGCATAACTCAACAACGCCTGGACCAATTTGGCCAATAATTTTTTTTTATGTTTGTTGAAGTTCAAGATAGTTTTTACGGAATTCGAATACCTAATTATCGGAAAAACTTAAAAACAACCCTTTTTCCCCATACAACCGTTTTCTAACTAAAACGTACAGTCAATTTGAGCATTATTGTTTTTGTATAAAATTTATATTGCAATCACTCATTGTTGTCTTTATTAACGCTGTATAAAGTTGAAATTTAATCACATCTATTAAAACAGTGTGCGTGTGTGCGTTGGAACACAGAATACATCGTTGGAGGATTGAATGTCACGTACCAAAATTGAATAGTCACAAAATGTAATAGTTCATTTGGACCTTTTTTGCAATTAATTATTTTATGTTTACAATGCCCTACCACCAGGGTGACGGTTCTGTACAGGCGAATTTTTTGCCCTGACTATAAAATAAGTAGGAACAAAAAACTGCCACTTTACAAATCTTTTTGATAGGACGAAGTCTGTCGGGTCCGCTAGTACATATATAAAAGTTTGTCTAACATTTACTAGTCAATTGAGCGATTGTTAAAAAAAAGATTCATGTTTGACGGCAATCATTATTAAAGTCAAATTAAGTACTAACTTCTTTACTATTTAATTTAACATTCTAATTAATGATAATAATATTAAACCTGATTTAAACTTCAACATGTGAAACTCCAAACATCGAAAGACGAGACATTTCACTATTTGGATTTAAAAGTTTTCCAATCCCGTAAAAGTGCAATAAACGCCAGCCATGAATTACTCCAGAGTTGGGATAGTAAACGTGATGACCATTATCTAAGATGCAACTTTAATAACAGAGGGATAGAGTTGAAATTATTTAGTGGAGGGTTGATTTTCACTAAAAGGTTGACCGCTGGGGTCAGTTTCAAGCTATCAGCGAATCTCATGTGGCTTGAGTTAGGAATGCCTCTGTACGTATGTGATACCCACAAGACTAAAGAGAAATTATGTTACATTATGTTAAAGTTACAAATATATTTTTACAACAAAGTTTTACAATATATTACTGTTCTCTTTTTTTTTTAAGTTAAAGAACACGTTAAAAAGAGAACAATAGTCAGGCTTCATTTTTTATTACTATAATACAACACAGTAAGAGCGATAGCGCTGTAATCTCGGTACTGCTCTACAAATCGGATAATTCAGGGGGGGGCAGAGACGTTTCTACCATGTATCGATGCGTTATTCGTTTTTCGAATTTCATATGTACATTTATCTGATGCTCCTACGGTGAACATCTTGAAAATATCTTGAGGCAACCTGCATACATCTGCGAAGAAGTTCAAAGGTGTATGTAGAGCCACCCAATCCGCACTGGGCCAGCGTAGTTGACAAAAGCTTAATCACCCGGACATGCTTAGCATAGGCTACCCCTCGGTGGACTGTGGACTGATTATGTACTGAAAATGTGAACTGACAATGAGCTCTGATGACAATATAATAAAATACAATACAAAATCGTTTATATCACTGAAATGAATATGGACACAGCAACCTGCTGCTTTTAAGTCCAATTCCCATCACACCGTTTTAAGCTACATAATTTAATTAAGAAACAAGATATTTAAACCAATTTAATAATTAAGTTATATAAAATTGTATGTACCTATATTAAAATCTTCTATACAAATAAATAAAATTGGAGTGTCTGTTTGAAATATTAAAATAACCGCTTTCTACTACATGCATTATGAATGTATATACGGTACACATACTGTTCGGGAATTTTAAGTAGAAAATAAAAAGACAGTGCTTCCGATACAATGCTGATGTATTAATAAAAAAGTAACATTAATAATAAAATGAAGGTGAAACAATAAAATAACAATTGTCCGCATTACGCATGCACAGCAATACGCATGACACAAGGAGACGGAGGGTGAATTTGCGGTATTTATCCGAAAGGAACTTATTTCTGAACACATACCAAAATACATATTTTTAAAATTTTTGTCTGTCTGTCTGTTTGTTCCAGCTAATCTCTGGAGCGGCTGGACCTGTTTGGACGGAACTTTCAGTGGCAGATAGCTTATGTAATAAGGAGTAACTTGTCTGTTTGTTCCGGCTAATCTCTGGAACGGCTGGTCCGATTTGGACGGAACTTTCAGTGGCAGATAGCTTATGTAATAAGGAGTAACTTGTCTGTTTGTTCCGGCTAATCTCTGGAACGGCTAGACCGATTTGGACGGAACTTTCAGTGGCCGTGGTTGATTTATTTGACGTTTTATTGTTTTTGTTTTGTTAGATATTATTTGATTTTAGCCAGTTTTAATGTTTATATTGTAACATGATTGTATTTATTTTCGTAAATTATGAAGTTATCGACTTACACTTATATAATTATTATAATTTTAGAGTAGTAAGAGACCAAGTATTTTTGTTCAGGTTGATCCTTTACTTCTTGGATTGAATCCCTTTATTAAACAATATAAATTTAAGATGTCCTCGACTTATAGCGCTCGTTGTAGGGATGTTTTTTCTGTAGCCATCACTAACACGAAATTTACCAAAAATGTGTTTTTGTATTTTTCGTGTATGTTAATCATATAACAAGAATTTTCTCGATTGACTAATTTCAAGCATGACTAATTTCAAAAACCTAGTCAAATTGTATAATTAATTAAGTTTAGGTTTATTCTTGGTTTATTTTACAATCGAATGTTGCCTAAATGTGCTTGATTTTGCTCAGAATCTTATGTGATATCTTTATGTGACCACTTTATTGGTTTATATTTCGCAAGTTTGTTTAGTTTTTATTTATCATTAAAACTGTTTGTGTCTCAGAAACAAAATACATAAAAGGTGTAATTGTCATAGTTTATCTGTCAAGACATTTTGACAGAACACCTATGGGAATGACTCCTCTCAAAACATACTTCTTAGATTGTACAGACTTTAACAACTATTGGATTCAGGTTATTATATTGATATCAATTCTCTTAAGATTTCCTTTTATTTCTTCTCGGTCAAAAACACGTGTTACAAAAAAAAATATTCAATCAAAAATCAGACAGTGCGGCGCCTCTAGCCACAGATAAAAACCTGTCTTTTTTAGTCTATAACAAAGTAAACAAATTATAAAGCCTGTAATAAAATTTATATTCTAACAACAACCACAAGTTCGCGAACGTGACCACATGTTCTATAAGTGACTATAATAACGTACCTTATATCTGAATATTGTTAATGCATTAAAATGGATAAGCAAAAATAGACATGCTGTCAGATTGACAGCTGTCATCGCCTAAACGAAGCCGCAAGCAACATTACAGTAAGCCAATGCGGCATAGTTACTGAACTGTTTTTGCAACTGACTGGTAACCCTGGCTGTTTACAAAAACACTTCGACTATTGGCTGAACGGAAACCGAACAAAAAGTCCTCGCCAACCCTCGTTACATGGGCGATATTAACACGTGCCAAGTAAAAACAAATTACTTGAAATTACGTACAGTCGGCGGCGAAAATATGCGTGCGAACTGGTAATACATATTTGGCTTAAGTTACAACACCATATCTCAAAATGGTGAATTTTTAAAGGCAAATAAATGTCTAATTTTGTAACATACAAGGAGTGCAGTTGTTTTTTACCAAAAAAACTTAAACTTGAATATTTATTTTTGGCAAAAAATATACATTTCTTATGTGATACAAAAATAGTATTCTCTTTTCTTATTCCTAAAAAAGTTCACAATTTAGCGTTACGTCATGTTCTTTTTTCTTTTTTTTTTTATTAATGTCTGGAAAATGCGTTACGCATACCCCACGGCTCGGGAACACCGCGGGGTTATGTCGGACTCTCCGCGCGCTTGGGGGCCGAGTGCTAGCCAAGCGCGCGACCTACCGACTAAAAACCAGACAATGCCCCTCAGGGACGCCTTGGCAGGAGCGCATCGTCGCTCAATCAATCGTCGACGCATCCTCCCCCTCATCAGACAAGGAGGAAGACACGCCGAGGAGAGAAGCATCACTGCCTGACAAGGTCATGGGAACACTTACGTACACTTCCACGACCTCGTCGGCGTCATTGGCTCGCCCGTGGCGAGCCCCTCTCACCCCCCCGTTGTGCTGGGGGGTTGCCCCGGGGCATCCAGGAGATCGACGACTGACGGCGACCTTTGAGTAGCAGGAACCAGGCTTCCCCGGGTCTGGTCCCCGCTGGTCACCGACAGGAGGAAGGAGGCAAGCGAACTCGCGCCTCCTCCGCCCTGCGCGCCTGCGGCGGCATGCCGGGGCCTCGGGTTGCGCCTCCCTGGCCCGCTCCGCCGCCGTCATGTTCTAGCTTAAGTGATGATATAATGAATTTTATGCTACTATTGCACGCTACACATGATGAAACACTGTCGAATTATGAATAAAAAATTTAAAATTTTTATCATTTTTCTTGCGGAGTTGTGAATAGTCATGTAAAAGCCATCGTATGTAAATTGTTTGGATTATCTGAAACACGGTAGCTTCTGGATCACTCAGCAATGTTAGACAAATCATAAATTAGGAGTTTGATGAACTTATTTATATTATGTACTCCACCCCGCACATAGAACTGCAGGTCTTCTGCATACAGATGGTAAGCCAACGAAATTCTGTTGGTGATAACGTTCATAAGCAGTAAAAAAAACAAGAGGTGAGAGAATAGTACCCTGAGGAATACCAAATTGTAGTTGGTCTAATCAATATGGACAGCCTTGTAAGTACGAGGTAAACGAATTCTGTATTGATGTGGAGTAACAAAGAATTCAACATGGCAAGAAGTATGGCCGACGGTATTAAAATCATTGGAGAAAACCGTCAGTTCATGACAGCCTTCGGTTATTTTTAATAATGCAGTGGAGGTGCAAACCCAAGATAAGCGATAGTTATTAAAAGCCAAACGATTAGAAACCCGTAGTAAAAAAGTATACGTCCTTGAAAGTTTCAAAATCGAATTGAGTGCATTGTTTTTGGTTAACTTACGATAGATAGAATCAAGTACGTCAATATACACCGCCGACTGTACTTACGTGACACGACCGTGTTTAATGTTGCATGAGTCGCAAGTTTTAAGGAACGATTAAACGCCCTGCGAAACTCTAGTGTGAAATTACACGGTGACAGCTACAAATTAACACACCCAAGTAGCGAAGTCGGTAACGAAATATGAAGTTTTCGGCGAATGGTGTATTAACGCAACGAACGGCAATGTACAGGAGCGTCGACCGTGATTGAGTTAAGATGGGTGTACGAATCCATTTGTAATTTTTGGTACTACTTTACAATTTTGTCTTAATTTGAATTGTAAGTAAATATCTGTAGTAATCCCATTTCACATTATACATGGAAAAGTAACTCGGTCTGTCAGTCTATTACGCTTTCACGTTAAAACTGTTGAATCGATATTAATTAAATTCGATATGCATGGATGCATGTATGGATACAGATGAATTTTTATAGGAAATTTTCACAAAACATATGAACCAATCCTAATGTAATTTAATTTTGAGTAAATTCGAGTATAACGCGGGTGAAGCCGCTGGCGAAATTTTTTATATATTAAGTAATGGTATACCTAATAATTGACGCAGTAAAATTGAGGATCAAAATAAATTCTATATATCAATATTTTATACCAGTAATGACCAAACGTGGAGGTCTAATTACAACCTTCGCCTGATTACAGTTTAGAGCAAATATTATTCACGAAACAAGTAATTTATATAGCGAGGTCAAACCTTAACCAAAAAACCCAAAATCAGCTTAAAAGTTTAACTAAAGCCATTGAAGTAAGTTAATATCATTAAAATTATCAGCCAAGATTGTGTTAAAATGACCCAAAACCCATATAAAACAGGATATTCACATCGCCAATAAATCATTAACATCCCTAATAATAATTAATAAAATGTGTAAGGCATCTATCAAGCCCCGCCCTGAAGACACCATTAGGATCTGCAGCCTATAACCATAAATAACTTCATAAATTTGAATTTGTAACTACAGTCATTCAGTTATTCTTATACATACCTCCATTTTGTATCAAACTTAAATCGCTTCATAGTTAATTTAAGTGTATCTCTAATTTAAAATCCTTTAGAATAATTCGCTTCGAGAAATAACACCTTCGCTTCATTTAACATATTTTTATGACACAGCAGAATTAGGCGAACTATATATAGAATTATAGATAGACTATTGTCTATCCAAACATACTATGCGTCAGTTGGGCGAATAAACTTCACTTTTAAGTTTGATTATACTCATGGACAAATTTAGAGGAACACAAAAAAAGTGCATAAAAGCAAAAATTAAGGACATTTCGTTATATCTTTTTTTGTAATTTGGATTTTGTTTATTATTCGTTAATTTTAAATTGCAAACGTAAAAAAAACAAACGATCAAATGGCAATAATTAGCCAAATTAAGAAAAAAGAAAGAAATTCTAAGCACACTGCTAACGATGAACCGGTCATCTCTGGCCGCAGTTTTCCGTTTACGCCCCTGTCCCGCCGGAGTTTCTTGATAACTCGGTATACCACAAATTTTGATACTCGTAAAATTTGAGACACATTTTCGTAGATGTGCCCAATTTCAATTAGAGTAACGGCCGTACAACATGAGTGGCGTTTAGATCCGGCATTATCATTTTATTTGTAGTATTAATTCACACTTAACACGATAAAACAAAGTAGTCGTTGTAAATATTAAAAAAACACCCAAATTTAAACTAAAAATCAAAAGATGAGATTTTTTATGCAGTATGTAAAAACACAATATTACACATTAACAAAATAAAACAAATAAAATTTGAAATAAAAAAACATTCCAATACTTTCTTTTTTTCATAGCATATACTAATGTTTGTGGCCAGTACGTACAATAATTACAACAGGAGAAATTAAACCATTTTTTGCGTTCCTCTAAATTTGTCCATAAGTGTATTATTTGTTACATTGTACTATAACATTTTAAACAATTACGCAGTAAGATAGTTATTGATAGTAAAACTATGCTAGTACAGTAGTTAAAAGTAATAATAATAATAATGTTTTATTAACAAACACAGAGTTACATGGACCAACACATTTCACAATTGTATCAATACTGCAGAAGAATGAGCCTTTAAATCAGGTATCAGCGGAATTCAAACTATACAAAAGCCTGTATCTTAAGTCCCACAGATGCTAGCACTATGTCTCTTGTCACTTGGAAGTCTTCTTCTCTAGTTAGCATAACCATAGGGTTATGCTAACTAGAGAAGAAGTCTTCCAAATTTTCAAGGTTTGTCGACAAAATGATAAACTATATTATTTATTAATTAACAATATTTTTACAATATTGACTATCACTTCTATATCTTGCGTGCCTATGTGTGTGTGTGTGTGTTGATTATGTGAATAGATGAGACAATATAAGTAATAAGTAAGAGGGTGTGTGGTGTGTACATATATAATAAATAAATCGACTAAAAAGTGATCTATTATAAGTATTTTTAGGGTCGAACAGGGTAAGGAATGAAATCCACATGTTACTTTTTAATAACATCTAATTTTGATGAATTGGTGGTTTTGAATAAAATAATCTAAGAAATGTTGAATAGGGCGTGTGAACAAATAAATCTAGAAGGTCCAGTAGATCACAAATCGAAGTGATTCTCAGAATCAAACACGATCTAAAGAGCGGGACGGCAGTATAAAACACAGTTTATTCAGAACATTAGCGAAGGAGATTCACTAAGAATAAAATTACCATTCATGAGTCGACAGACATTGCTATATAAAAATTTGCTCTAGGCGAAAATGGCCCCGGTAATATATGGGACGCGGGCATTGACAAACGACTGGTAAATTTTTCACCTGGAGTGCTCAAGGAGGGTTTCGGAGGAGACAAAGCTTATAAAATTGACTGAATCTTTTTTTTGAACTAGAAGTATATATGTTTCTTAATTAATATGAGACGATTAAATGTAAACTGTGGATGATGCATTGGCGCTTAATAGTTTGTTGCGTAATATTTCTCATGTGCTGATATAGGGTTGTCGATGTTATTTTTAGGTTGTAATGGAAAAAGTAGGTATTACTTATATTTTTATAGCAAAATCTTTACTTCTGATGGATATATTATTTCACAAGCTATAAAACGTCGTGTATATTTTACAAATACCCATATCTATACCTATAAATAAAATTGGAGTGTCGTCTGTCTGTCTGTCTGGCTGGACCGATTTTGATGGGACTTTTATTGGTAGGTAACTGATGTAATAAGTAGTCTCTTAGGCTAATTTTATTTTAGAAAAATAAAATAATGTTGCAATGTCCAAGTACTATCCAGAACCGCTCAGCTCACGCGAATGCCACTTAAATTAATGCTAAATAAAAAAAAAACTAATCATTTTTTTTGTTAATATACAATTCCACACCAACGAAGTCGCGGGTACGGCTAGTAAAAAATTGAGTCTATAGCTGTTCGAAAATCGGAAGAACTAGCAAGAAACTCTGAAGATATATTTATTTTATCTCAAATCAATACCGAATTAATCGTAACATGAAAATGTTAACTTAGCGAAATCATTTCGCCACAACCTCTGCCATAGTGGGAATAAATTGTTTAGCCTACGGGATTTATGAGTTCCCAAACTAATAATATTATGGAGGCAAGTTCCGACATATGGGTACCCGCACTTTTACGGCACAGTATATTTTATGTATTTTTAGGGATTCACTATAATTTATTCTAAGTCAAAGGGATCCCTAGACAAATTCATTTTGCGAAAGTAATACCTCTGACTTTTTGACCTGTAATGAAATAAGATACGATTTCTTTACCAGATACCTACGTTGTGATTCTTGTTGCTGCCTTGTATTATTAATTTATACTATATTTAAGTCAAACTAATATTTATTTCAATTAAGGTTGAAGTTAGTATAGAGCTTAACATTGATAAATCTGCGTTTAACACAGTTATATTTAACTTTTTCATAACGAAGGACCATTATAATTTCGTAGTTGTAAAAGCAATCGTTATATTAGGATTTAAAGTATAAAATTACTATTTTGTATGGAGTTTTTAAAGATTTTGACTTATTCCTTATTTATTTTATAATCAAGAGGGCAAACTTTACGTTTTCACATAAAACTAAGTAATTACATAGTTTTGAAGGCAAGAAAATGTATTGTCATTAAATTATAGTCAATAATGTACAAAATGTCCAAAACTTGCACTTAAAAGTTAAAAAGTAATGAAAAAATTAATATTCATAAAATATAAATTTAAAAAGTTATTAAGTTGTAATTGTTAACTTGCATTTAATACAAGCGAAAAAAACTTGTAATTTTTTTTTAATATTTATATATGTATAATATATGTATGTCTATCCATTACCCATATCACAATATAACACAAGCCTTACAGAGCTTACTTTGGGCTAGGCTAATTGTGTAACATTTAAGTCAGTAATGTAACATTTTTTTTATATTTTTTAGATGACACACCGTCTTGACGAGACAGCAGAGAAGCCTTGCACACAGTGCTAGAAAACCTTAGTTGTTTTACTAAAGTATAAAATAAATATGGACAAGACAAAACCTATATCAACTTTCTATAGAGAACCCACTCTTGCGGAAATTGGATGCTCTTCGCTGGGGACTGTGGATGAGTAAGTTTACCTTTTTTCTTTTCGAGTAGAAATGCACCGCGTGTCCTTATGTGCGGCCGTGTGTGGGGCTCTCCGGTCTGCGAGGACCGCCCTACCCCACTATAACCCCCCGGTGTTCTCTGGGCCCATATCGGGGCGCATGTAGCGGGGTGCGCTTACGCGATTCTAGCGCCACAGCGCCCACGAGCCGGCTCGACCTATAAAATGGTCGAGCCACCGCCAAGGGGGGGATTGTCCGAGTGAGTTTACCTGTTTTAAACACTCCAATTGGTACAACCTACTTCCAGAAAGGCTGGAAGTAGTCTCTGCTGTAATGCCTTAACGTGAATATTTAATAAATTTAATAATAAATATTTGTTACACTTACACCAATTAGCCTAGCCCAAGGTAAGCTCTGTTAGGCTTGTAACGTCTATACTATTAGAATATTCTGTATTTTGGAAATTTCTCGGAACTTGCAATTATATGTAGAGTTTTAATCTTCTAACGGAATGTTCTAGAATTTTCTCAGGTCTCGAAATTATAAGTAAATTGTTATCTTTTAATGCAAATCTGCCCATCTGCTAGTTTTCAGGCTACGCTCATGCAATCTACGCATCTGCATTTCTATAATTAATCGTGTCATGCATGTACAGAGTTCAAGTATGGGAATATTGAACACCTCTAGATAGTCGGCATGGATTGCCCTAGGAAAGTGCTCGCTACACCCAACTTGTATGTAGGATACACTGGGGGTACTCCCCCACAGCACTGCCGTTAGTGTTAAGCGAGCTGGACAGGGTGATCTATTAACACCCAAGCCCAACACAACTTTGTGTTGATTCCATTGGGAATCGCGTATAGTATTACTGTATGTACAAATGGGTTGTATTCTGTCTGTAATGTGTACTGTAGGAGTACTGTAAGTGTTATGTTTGGTATGCTGAGGACTACGCATATGCTATAAATGATAATCTACTAGAAAACTAATAGATGGACAGATATATTTATTACTTTATAGACTGAATTATATGTATCATTGACTTCTCTGTTGCTACCTACCTATGTAATGTTCAAATATGAGTCTTTGGTGTAACTACAAATAAGAATGTCTCAACTTTACCTTGGATTAATGTATTATTTTCAATTTAACTGTTTACAAATATGTTTAACACTTATAAACCAACTTATATTATGTAATCTTGTTGTATCACTAAATTGCACTGTTTTGGCTTATATCTTTCACTTTTAACACTTTTATTGTACTGAATACTTGTAATTTACTTTTCTCTTTACTTTTTGCTGTATATTTGTTATAATTTCTTAATAATTTTTATTATTTTCAACGATTTCTCTTGTTTTGTTAGGAACATTTTAGAATTTGACAACGTATGACAACAGTCCGACGTGACGTCACATACTTCCAAATTTCTAAATTTGAATATATTTATTATTTTTCATGCCATGTTGGACTCCTTTTTATGAATTTTATGTCATAATTTTAAATTTTTGTATTTAGTTTCGAACACCATATCTGGCTATTATATAAGGCGGTCCAGGGTCTCTTGAGGACATTCTACTTCCACTTCTGAAGCTATCAACAACCTTCAATACTACCTGAAGCTCTCTGTGAAGGAAAAGACTACCCTAAAAGTACTGTGGAAACTCTGCTGCATACTTCACCATAAGAACCACGGACTATTGCTGCCACATCGAGCCTCCAACGCTTCTCTGCCTACCTGCCTGCTACTGCATCCCTGCCTGCTGCTGCATCCCTGCCTGTCGGCTGCGGGGTACTGGCCAGCCTGCTGCAAAATACCAACCAGCCTGCCGGTGAACACCTACCAGCTCGCCGCTGCACACCTGTCAACCTGTTGCTGTGTGTCTGCCAGCCTGCCGCTGTATACCTGCCAGCCTGTCGCCGTATACCTGCCAGCCTGCCGCTGTATACCTGCCAGCCTACCGATACTTGGTCCACTTAGATCCTGGTACCGCCTTCCTTTCTTTCCCCTTTTCCATCTTATTATTGTTATTTTTGTGTTTTTAATTTATTTATTAAGTTTCGGCCGTGTTATCTTAATAATTATTTTAATATATTAGTCTCTTGTTCCTATCTTTTCTTTAATATCCTTCACCTATTTTGCTCCGTAGCCTTCCGCTACGTGACAGGCTTGTGCTATGGGATCTAGGGTAACGGATAGACATACATATATTAAACATATATAAATAATTTTTATTGAAATATATATCAACAACCATGACTAGGTACAAATGCTGACATTCATCACAACATCTGCCCCCACCGGGATTCGAACCCGGGACCTCAGAGATGGCGACACCTTGAAACCGGTGTACTATCCACTCTACTATGGAGGTCGTCAATATTGATGAGACGGATTGCTTTATTTAATGGGACCTTATTAATGGCACAGACAGTAAGTACTATGCTAGATTGGGCAGAAAAATGATGTCAATACAACAATAATCTATCCTTATAATAAATCTGTAGAGAGGTCAATTCTGTACATGAAATATACTTCCAAAATAACTATCAGGGGGTGATTAGGGATCGATACTGAAGCCAAAAATGCAATCAGTAAAATTTTTGTCTGTCTGTCTGTATAACCGTTATAGAAACAAAAACGACTCATAGGATTTTAATGAAACTTGGTACAATTATTTTTCATACTCCTGAGCTAGTTATAGTATACGTTTCATCACGCATCATCATCATCATCAATAGGAGTAGTGCAGTGTAGGGACATTTTGGGAAAACGGGAGAAGTTACTAAATTTTTTTAAGCTTCCGTCGCGTGTGCAGCCTTAATGGTTAAAGCTATACAGAAATCATGACGGAAATGACGAAAACATTTTCCTCCAAAATATCCTACGACAGCATATGTCTATATTTTATGGTTGAGTCATAACAACACGTGTAACTCCCGATAGCTTAGCAGGTCGAAGCTTTTTGATTATATTTGTTTACTCTTACGTTCATAACACTCTCAGTCATTAAAAATGCTACCTAAAATTACATTTTATAAGTTAAATAATATATTCTGATATCTGCCGGATTAACGATAGTCTATTGTATGTAAATCTTTACAGTTTTCTGCCTCCATTGACTATCGATACTGAAATCCATAAGTAAATAATACACTTACCAAAGGGTTATAAGGACCCGCGAGTCGTCACCCAACTCTGCCTTACCCTCGCTGTCCCTTCCCCAGCACTTTTCGCAGTTTTATTGGACCAAAGCTTTAGGGTGAGCCAGTTAAATTTTTACTGTTTTATCAGGAGTGCCAAGTTTTGTGGTTGAACTTATATACGCTCGTAAAAGGGACGGGTTTTCCGGGGTTTATTATGAAAATGATTTTTTTTTATTTGAACTTGTAAACTATCGTAATACCATGTCTGTTTTAATTTCAATGTAGAAGGATTTTAAATTTAACTACAAATCTTAAAAAATGTTGAATGACTTGTTAAAAAAGGAAGATGACTCTGGAGGATTCTCTGCATGAAATTTCTAATCTATCTAATCTATTTATCAATTAGATTATATTATAATCTTACTCAATAGTAATCACTTTATAGCATGCAATATATACACATTTTTCCAACACAGTGCCATATACTTATAATTAGAAAACAAAGAAAAGATTATATATTGAATAATAAGATAAGTTAAATCTCTTTTCAATTTGTTATAACTTGCTACACGTCAGTGTAGCAAGTTATAAGGCTGTCAAGCCTAAGTCAATTCATTTATTTCATTTAGCTTGATTACAAATTTACATTAAAATTTGCTCACAATAACTTATTTACAGTCCTGTTTTGTCACATACATAAGTTTTCTAATAATAATTAGACCTTAACTGATGCTTTTAACAAATCAGATTGGCAAATTTTCACAGTATCTAACAATCACCGTGCCCCTATTGGCCAAAAGCGATATAAGTCACAAGACTTATGAGACAAATAAGTGTTTCTTTTTTTCCTTCATCCCTAAATATACAACATTAAACATGTAGAAATAATTTTATATTTAAAATTCTCGTGTCACAATATTAGTTACTATGCTCCTCTGAGATTTTTGTGAAATTTTATATGCATATTCAGTAGTCTGGAAATCTAAATATTTTACTTTTTATTTTAATTTTTGGACAAAATTTTAAGTTTTATGTATTTATATTGTAGCATCAAAATATACATACAACACCAACGCATCTTTTTGATGTTCATTTCAGTAATTTCCATATAAATAATTTTTATGCAAGACAACGTTTGCCCCGTCATCTGGTAATATAAATAAATAACGAAAAATCCGTGACAATAAACGAAAAACAACGCACGAATCTGATTTTTTTTTCAGACTCGTGTAGATTTATTCTTATTTCGAATAATGTGCCATTATAAAAAAAAAACATTCACAAAAATACTCTCTAATAACAAATATATGAGTCCAGACTTAACTTATTTAATTTTATAAGTTTAATTTGTTTCTTTGGGTTAGCAGTCTGGAATCTTCGCAGGTCGACCCATAATGAATCTATTGTACTATCCCATGATCTTCGTCTGGCCTCTACGATCCATCCAGTCTATGAAGTTGCTCAAAAGTTTGATTATTTCCTTTGGTAGCATGACCCTAAAGATCATGCATCAGAGCATCTCTTATCTTCTGCCTCGCAGGCCCTACATTCCCCATTCTATGAAGCATACATCTAGTTCCAAAAGTAACCTGTCAATGTGCCTAGTATTAAGTCTTTGGTCTACCTCGAACTCATGAAAAATATGAGAAAAAAATGCATTTGCAAACTAAAGTTACCACGGAGTTTATAGTAAGCTCTTAGACTAGCCGCTACTGATAGGGTTGACTTTAGATTTATCACCTTTCGCAAGAAATGTCAAAAATGACTGCTTGAAAAGCTCTTATTTTTAGTTTGGTAACAATATCGCTTCCGGGGTGCAGGGTATGCAATTCAATGCATTTTCCTCAGCGATAAAAAAAATGTTTGGTGTCAATATACATACATATTTAAATTATTTAGATATCCCTTTATATATTCCAAGTAAACGCCCCATTTTGGTTAAGTTACGGCTGAATAACAGAGGCTATAGATTTCCTGCTGCTGCTTTCCTGCACTGACCCGAGACCATTATGTCTGACATGCAAATTATTTGCATAGCGTCGTGGGAGTCTCTCTTGGCATTGGACTTCGATTGGAATTTCCTCCCGCGTACACTTTGATTGTGGAATCAGTTCCCTGACGAGGTTTTCCTGGAAGGCTACAGATTGAGGTTTTTCAAAAGAGTATTAATAGGACGGCAACGTGCGGGATACCCCTGCTGGTGTTGCAAGTGTTCATAGGCTACGGTAACCGCTTACTATTAGGCGGGCCTTGGACCTGTTTGATACCATCGTGGAATAAAAATAAAAGAATGGGAAAGGGAGTCAGGGTTAATCTTATGTGTATATATGTATTTGTACAATAATATATATATATATATATATATATATCGTTTTTTTGAAATTCATATGTATTTATTTATTTATTTATTAACACTTCATGTACAATGTGTACAAAGGAGGACTTAATACCTATGGCATTTTCTAACAGTAAACCTCAGATACATATATATATATATATATATATATATATTATATATATATATATATATATATATATATATATATATATATATATATAGATATAGATATATATATATATATATCATCGAAGATTGCAACAATATAAGACAAATAATATCAGCGACAATATCTTTTATAGTAGACCTAGATAAACATACGTGGACCAATAAGGTGATGAACTGAAGGAAGGTCAGGTCAAGAGTACCGGTAACTGACGAGCGTGCATGAAAGTATTAATGGAAGTCGAGGAAGCCTGGGAAGTATATTTGCATCTCTGAAATATATTTTCGGAAAGAGATGTGAGTGTATATGTGTATAATTAATAGAATAAGAAGAGAGAATGATAGGTTACCGGTTACCGGGAAAGTTATGGACATGAAAGTGGATGGCTGTGTAGGAAGAGGAAGATCGAAGAAACGATGGATAGACTGTGTGAATGGTGACATTTTGGAGAAGGGATTGAGTGTCGAAATAGCGAGTGATAGATGAAAGTGCCGGCCCCAAATAAAATTGGAACAGGGCAAAATTTGGGAAAAATATGAATGATGTGATATCTTCATATTTAAAAAACAAATACAGAAGCTGTCAATTGTGTAGTCGAGAGAAAACATAATATAACAAAGATTATATTCTTAATATCCGATAGCTATTCAAACTCGGTAACATTACAGAAAATCCCAAGATTTGTATCCCCATAAGCTATGATAACATTTCCCTTCCGTTTTCCTTGTTCCGGAAAAAACCAAACTGGTAACAATGAAATACCCTCAATAAAATGAAATCACCGAACTGAGAGTCCGCCATTTATCCAGTCATGAAAATTCGACCCCTCGCGACTCAAAAAAAAACTATCCAAAAGTGGTTGGAAAAAACAGTCGCTTAATGTTGAGACACAAAGATGGCCGATTGTAGTTGAAGGGTTAGTATAACAAAACGAACCTTTAGAAGATCCGACAGAATTGCGTTACGTATTTTATTCCATTTCAGTTACATAGACAACATTATAATATACTCATGTACATATCATATCATGTTCCGTTCTCATTTATATATTTTGCACGTTTTTTTAATGAACAATATGTTTGGCCTAGTATAAAGCCATTGCAAACAAAATTAAACACAATTGTATTACGAGCAAAACAGATTCCGCATCCAGGAATGGCGACAAAAAACAGTAATCCCTACTAATAATAATATGTTTGTTACTGTTTCACGTAAAAACTGCTGAATGGATTTCAATGAAGCTTTAAAATAATATAGGTTATAGTTATACATCAGATTAACACGTAGGCTGCACAGATGGTAGACTTTTTCCTACTTACTTGACACTTATCGTCATATTTTGCACAACTCATGCAACATCTTTATAAATCGTAACCTTTATGTTATTCAGATGTATAAGTTATATTATGGTAAAGTTTCATATAATATATATACATATATATGTTTGGAGTAGAAGTTTCTCAGCGGAACTAATGGTGATGATAATGAAGATAATTTAAGAGCTATAGAAAATATTTACCATTACATTTTCAGTCTTTTTAGAATTTCCTGCAGTGAAATTGTTTACACAGCTGCAATACCTTATCTCGAAAACAGCTATATAATAATAATATACGAGTAACTTATGCATCATAATAATATATAGGCTATAATTTATAAAGATATTATGTGAATTGTCTAAATTTGTTTTTGTCCAACATCGCAATAGTGTCCAAAAAATATTTGTAATCATTTTAATGTAATGATGTTAATTCTTTTCTACGCCATACTACGCTAATCTATTCGTAAAAATAATCCTGCGTAGACGAGCTAGTATAAAAATTTATTGTCAAATCATAAATTTTAGGTTTTTGTTTATGTGATTTTACATTTTTTACAAATTAATGTTTAATATGAAAAACAAGAATAATTTTCGGCTCAGGCGATATCGGGGATAAGAATTCGTATCTTCAACAAACTGAGTATTGCCTTAACTAGATACACCCTTTATTAGATTCTTACTTTAATAAGCCAAGCTACGTTGTATTTCTATTAAATTCAACCTTCAACTCGGAAACCTTTAGAGTTTTTTAAATAATTGCAAGCTTATAAATTAATGAAATAAAAATATTTGTGATATTTTTTTTTTATAATATACCAAATATATGTATAAACTAACTAGTGACCGCGATTTCGTCTGCACAGATGATAGATTTTTTCCTACTTACTTAATATTTATCGTCATATTTTGGATAATGCACACAATCCCTACTAATATCATAAAGGCGAAAGTTTTTAAGTATGGATGGATATTTGTTACTTTTTCACATAAAGACATAGTTTATATATCAGAATAACAGAGGCTACAATTTATGAAGATATCGAGTCAATTGTCCAAAATATGACCATGCAACTAAGTAGGAAAAAAATTACCATCTGTACAAACGAAGTTGCGAGCATCATTCTAATATAGGTATAAGCTATTTCATTGTAAAGTTTTATTCAAATCCATTCAGTAATTTTTCGTGAAACTGCCATCCATACAAACTTTCCCGTTAATATTATTAACAGGCATATGAAAGATTACATATATGTATTTTTAAATAATAATTGAGATTAAATATAAATAAATGTTGGTCGCCGATTAAGAAAGATATCGTGCGATAAAAAGTCGAACACAATAAAAGTGTCAACTGCTCAATTTGTACGGAATCCTCAATTGTAGGGATAAGTAGGGTGAATGCTCGTCAATCATATTTTCTTTTCAAAGAGAAATATTTACTCGGAGACATCCGCAGCTTGTTCCAAGGCGGCACAAGGATCCTTACTTGTAATATGAGTTTTGGAGTGTGTTTCTAGTTATTATAATCTTGTAGGCATAATAAAAACTCTATAAAAATAAAGATTTGTCTTTAATTTTCTTTTCTTTTCTTTAAATGTAATGCATGTTACATTAATGCTGGTTGCTAGTTCTCTTATTCAAAATCTAACAGATTTTGAAGATGCAAAAGGTTAATTTTATTAGTGACTTACCTAAAATTTTATTACTTTTAGTAATCATTACGACAGAATAGCTAGTGTTCGCGACATGGTCTGCGCAGGATTAGTATTTCGAGTAGCTTATATTAGTATAGCATATATCTTTATAAATTGTAGCTGATGTGTCATTCTCATGTATAAGCTATATTATTGTAAGGTGTTATTAAAATACATTCCGTAGATTTTACGTGAAACAGTTTCAACAAACAACAAACATTCATCCACACTAACGAATTTACAATTAAAGTTAATTTGTTAACCAATTACAATTAATTGAAAGTAATATTCTTTGTAACCTAACCTACACTAGCAACAATAGATGAACTAAAAAACAAATTTAAAGATAATTACAATATGTAAACATATAACCTAATTAAGCAACATAGAACAACAAAATAAAAGGATGGCACTTAATATGATAAAACATAGACGACATTTAAAAACAATACAGATGGGTTTAAAAACAAAATTAAATATAATTACAATATGTGAAAATGTAAGATTAAAAATTATTACAATATTATCAATTTACAATACCTATTTACTTATAACTATATTTAAATTATAGATAATAGACATATTGATTAAACGTAATTAATACAAATTACGTTGTTTAATATTATGAGGTTGGGGTGAAAAGTTTTCGACCTAGCCAAGAAAACACGATGTTTTTAAATTTTTATTTGCTTTTATAACAGTTTTCTAATTTAGTTGTACCATTACAAACGTAGATTCGTCAAATTCCTCAAAATACTGATTTACAGGAAGGATGCGACATCAATTCAAAATTCAATTTTTGCATTTTGGACAAGGCCACAATCGATGAATACGCTGGTGTGTTATCGCGATGAAAAAGAATTGTTTTCTTGGCCAAATGAGGTCGTTTTATTTGCAACTCTTGCTTCAAACGTTGCAACATGTCTGCGTAGATAATCAGTATTTAGATAGTCTTACCCTTTTCAAGGTAATAAATGTATATAATTCCTCTTGCACCCCAAAAAACAGAAGCCATAACCTTGTTTGCCGATTCCTTTGAAGTTGGTTCCTCTTTTCAAATCCACTGTTTTGACTTTTCCTTATTTTCAGGAGTGTAGTGGTAGACCCAAGTTTAATTAACAGTTATCAATCGACGCAAAATCTTCTTTGCATTGCACCTACACAGCGCCAAATTGTCGGTAAAAATGTTTGATCAAATCAGTTTTTGGTCGAGCGTTAGCAAACGCGGCACCCACCTTGCACAGTTTTTCCATGCTCAAATGGTTGTGCTAAATATTTCTCACACGTTCATCTGACATTTCAGTTACCTCATGCACTTTCAACCTGCGGTCTTTTAATACTATTCGATGGATTTTCTTAATCATTTCTGGAGTTGTAATCTCAACGGGCCGTCTTAAGCGAGGCTCGTCAGAGGTGTTCACACGGCCCATTTCAGATTCAGAAACCTACTGCTTATTAGATGAATATGATTAAGAAGAGTCTCCCAGTGTTGAATCCATTTCTTCTTTTATTTGTTTTGGTGTAAAGCCTTTCGAATAGAAGTATTTGATGTTTTTCCAAATTATCCATTTTATAGAAAACAACGGAAGCGTCCTTCTCTATGTGCTCTCAATCGCAAACTAACGCAGCAATTGAGCTGAAACTGTAAATATAAGGTCAGCAGGAATGATTGGACGTAGGCCGCCGCTCCAAAAGAAGAAATAGTGACGGCACCTCTTGGTTAAGACCGCCCTCGTATTTATCCCTGATCTTTGATTAAAAGTACAGCCATAAAAATATCATCGTCAAATGAGCACAGTCACAATAGCTCAACTTTAGCAATCAAAAAACTGGATACGCCAGTGTGAAGTTGTAGATAGAAGATACCCAAAAATAAACTGTAATCCGGCAAATTATTCGAAGCAAAACATGCCTCTCTCGTATCTTCATCACACCTGATTTTAAATTCAAATTTTGGCGATTGGCACGGCCGTGGGGTACCTACATTTTTATATTCAAACCGCGTTTGCGGCGTAATCTCGTGCGATATAACCGGAATTGTGTGGCAATTATCTCTTCTTTATATGGTAATGGGTGTAGTCTAAAATGAGAAGGAGGGAGTATTGTGTAAAAAAATTAAGTTGATCCGCCTTTTTACTATTGCTTTGGTTTTGTAAAAGGAGGTACAAGGAGATATTAATGTGTCAGCGAGTGATGTACAAATGCTATCCAAAGTAGATTACATTTGGAATTAAAAATAAACAAAATATAATGTAGCCGAACCGGTGAATTTTAAATTAAGTCACAGTTTTAGATTTTCAATATTCGCCATAAACTTTTTTTATTAAAAAAAATATTTTACATGCAAGTTGTTTTCTTACTAATTCATCTCATATGCTTTTGCTAATGTTCTAATGATTTTAGGAGAACGAACGACGGTTCATTGATAACTCTTGCTTTAAAAAGTCTTTGTAAAGTCTTAACTATCTAAAAAGCCCGATGTCATGCGCATGGTTTATCTATGAAAATTTCATAGATTTATAGATAAACCATAGTGAAGACATGTGTCATATCAGACTTTTTAAATTGGTGTGACTTGTTCAACCTATTCCCATGATAGTGTCTAATAAAAAAATAAATTACTTTGGGTCGTGAATCTGCAGTGATTATCCCTCAGTATCGTACAAGATAATTGTCACAAGACATACGATGTCCTTTAGAGCTTACTTCTATTAGGAGTTGAATAACGAGGCTATTCAAGGCCTAATTGCCTTGTCCAGCACGGCAACAAACGCAAAAAATAATAATGAACGAAAGGCGCTTATATATATATATATTTCGATTTTGTTTAAAAATCACCTTTTCTATAATACAGAACACATAAATTTTGGTTACTCTCCTTACAGCAGTAGTAGCTTATATAGTCTTTAGCTGCATTTCTCATTGTGCAAATAAACGTTAGACCCAATTGGTACACTATCATAAATTTTTCTTAATTGGCGTTTACGCTTTGGATCTATATCTCCGCGCAAGCCTTTTAAAGGACCGTGTCCTATGAAGACGCGTGACATTAAGTCACATAATATTTTTTTACAAGCACGTAGTTTGTATATGTCGACGTTTGTATGCAACGAACCAAAAATCTATAGTTATAAGATATACAAGTATAGTAGTATTTTCTTGCCTGACACAGACTAAAAATAAAAAACAATAACAATATTTTTTTGTATTTAAATTCTATATGCTATTTCAATTATGTATGTTATAGGTATATGTATGTGTAATACATAAAAAATAATGAAAAAGACTATGAATACCATTAAAAACACAATATTATAAAAAATTACCATATATAATTACAGACGGCATTATTAATGAAAAATAGTACAAAAAATAGTTCCAGCGAATTAAAGAATGATACACCCTATGTCCAGCAGTGGGCTTCTCTCGGCTAAAATGATGATGAAGATAAGAGTACAAATAAATATCTGCCAAGATGAAATCAAGCGATTTAATAAAAAGTTGCAAACTTTAAACCCATATAACATCGAGCAAGGAAAAACCAGCAAAGAGCCAAAGAAAAATGTCAAAAATTAAAAATCAAAAGTTCGCAGTATCTGTTCCAGGGATCCACCTTCCAATCCTTTCCCGCAACGTCCGACCCACATAACAATCGCTGTTTGACATTAACGAGCGAAGTTCCACCATTAAAGGGGATTTCGTTCCGTCTGAGGCATTCGCCGCACCCGAAAAAGGGTGCAGTTTAATTTTGTTTGTTTGGCTTTTATAGTGCTATTACTCTTTGAAATCGAGTCTGTTCCTGACCTTGAATTTGAAAATTTGAATATTTCTTTGTATCTAGGTATACATATATATATATATATTGCTTCGGGACTTACCTGAAACACTGACGGCTTCCCGCTCATCCCAGTCGAGTCCAGGTTGATAACAGCGGTCACGCGCCGGGCCCACGGCTGCGACAAGAACGCTTGGCTTCCCTGAAAATTTACATGTTTATAAATATAACAAAGTCTAAATAAATAAGTATTTAAGATTGTTTCTGTTAATTTAAATAAATGTGCAACATAAACAACACTGAGTCACTTAAGAGAATTGTGGATTATAGTAAATAAATTTTAAATAAATATTTAATTAAGAGTTTAAAGGGTCAACAAAAACACACACACGTATATATATATATATATATATATATATATATATATATATATATATATGTGTGTGTGTGTGTGTATATATGTATGTAGGAACAAAAAACTGCCACGTTACAAATCTTTTTAACAGGACGAAGTCTGTCGGATCCGCTATAATTAATAAAATAAAAATACAAAATAAATTAAATGACTAGATTTTTTTGGTTCTCTTCTATTTTGTGGGCAGCTAATAAAAAATAGCACACCGCTAACTTGTTTAACGCCTAATCATTGTAATAGCGGTCTGATGCCTCGAGAGTACTGAGCTGCGTCCGCGCACCTTTACAACGTTTGTAAATTAATATTAATCCTACGTATATATCTCGGATTCTTTAGTACCGTACACTACAATACACGGCCGTGTTGAGTATTATTATAAGATTCTCGGGCACACAGATTAAAGTGCTCAACCGAAGGATATTCATTCTATGAGTCTACAGTGCTGAATCTTCTGTTCGATGGATAGTGACTTTCAAGGATACCAGTCAGTAACCTATGAGATTGAGGACAATCAAATATCATAAAAAATCTAATATCATACAGTAAATTAAAATATAAAAGGTACAGTTAAAGTATTTTGTATTAGAGATCATAATAACAAAAATTATGTATTTCCATAATAAAATATACATTCATTTACAGGAAACTAGCCTATAGGCTAGTTTCCTGCAAATTGTGTACTCTATATATAGAGTACACAATACCAACTTGATTACAATATTGCGTATTGATTCTGTATATTCGGGGTGGCTTCCCTTCCGTTCTACACAACATTATGTCTAAAGTTTGAACAACCCGCTTTCCCGGTTCGATAAGGGAGAAAATTGTCAAAGTTGAAACAGCCGCAGACCAGAGGCACGTGGAAACCGCGGGAGGGTTAACGCGATTTTTTGAAGCCACAAACGTTTCACGGTGCATTAGCCACGTATTGTGGCTTCAAAAGGCAGCCGGTGGCTTTGTTCTGTTTCTAACTTTTATCGCATTATTTGCGTATTTAATTTTAACATTTCCCACTGTGTGATGATTGTGTAGAATGCATTATATTTAAGAAAAAACGTTGCGGCATGCCTACTAATATTTTTACTCTTTACTGTTACTCTTTCGTCGTTTCATACTCTTTCACGTAAAAACTACTAAATGGATTTTGATGAAACTTTGTAATAATATAGATTATACATCAGAATAACATATAGGTTACAATGTATAAGATAAAAAATTGGTTGTCTGTAGAACTCAGTCTAATGCCGATATTTGAACGTGACAACGTCTATTACATGGTAATTTTTTCTGGGTGCAATGAAATTATTTAAAATAAAGTAATGTATAACATTTATATTTTTATTTAACAGTTTGTTTAAATTTTCTGCTTCTGAAGTTATACATAAATTAATTATTATGAGTAATGTGCGTGGCTCCGTGTGGCGTCAGATTCGGCCGTTACGGTGTTTTCGAGAATGACTCCACGCCGTACCAATTTAATAGACGTTGTCACGTAAAAAAAATATGTCTCATAAATCGTGTGCTGATTTTCGGTTCCTTATTTAGACGTAATGAAACCGGGTTTGAAGTGGTTTATTGCCGGTGATGAAAAGTAGATGACGTACGATACAAACGTCCGAAAAAGATCGTGGTCAAAATCCATTAACTAGTTGGACTAGGACGTTTGTTCAATCAACGTTCAGCCTAGTCATTCAATTAATTTCGTCATTCAATGAACGCGCTAGTGGTACAATCAAATAGCAGATTCAACCAGATGACTGCGACATATCCATATATCCCTTATACTTTCAGAGTTTCGCCTATTTTTTCAAAGTAGAGTCAGATTTATGTCAAGAGAGGACTGCCAAAATTAGTTTTCGTAAAAAATACAAAGATATTTCTTCCCAAATTTAGTATGTTAATTAATAACAATTTTTTTCTGGGTGCAATGAAATTATTTAAAATAAAGTAATGTATAACATTTATATTTTTATTTCGTTGCCGTGTGGCGTCAGATCGGCCGTTACGCCGTTCGTGAACTCCGTGTGGCGTCAGATTCGGCCGTTACGGTGTTTTCGAGAATGACTCCACGCCGTACCAATTTAATAGACGTTGTCACGTCAAAATATAATGTAATAAATTATATTTTTTTAAGATAACAATAGTAGACGCACGACGACGGGGCATATTCCTATGTATGTATGTAATCTATTATATGGGGGAGTAATCTAATGTCAGTTTGCGTATTTTATAAATAATAAAGACAAAGAGGTCAACATGCTGTTATTCTATTAAAATTCATTTTTCATTTTTCGTAATCTTGACTAACTACTAGGCCCCTTAATACACATGAGACTCTAACTTTGATCTCTGCTTACAGTTAGAGGCTTTATACGGGCTTAACACCCTTACTTTCAATTTAATCGCTGTTTAATATTTTTAGTTCATTTTTTATAATAATAATAATCTCTTTCCTTCTCTTGCCCTGTTTTCAATTTTATTTGCGGTCGGCGCAACTTATCTTCCTCTTCCACTCTCCTCTATCACTCGCCATTTCAACACTCACTCCCTTCTTCAACATATCAACATTCACACAGTACATCCATAATCCATATTTTCTTCGGTCTTCCTCTCCCCACACGCTCATTCACTTTCATGTCCATAATAATAATTTCTTTATTACTTATAAAATTATAATGTTTCAATTATAATGAAGTCTCCGACTCCTAAACTAGCATCTCATCACAAACATGTTTTAATTGGCCAATGTGGCTTTCGCAAAGGCCGATCAGCTGGTGATCTTCTGGCTTTACTAACTCACCGTTGGGCGCAGGCGGTTGAGAGTAAGGGTGAGGCACTGGGCGTTAGTTTGGACATAGCGAAAGCCTTCGATCGGGTTTGGCATAAAGCATTACTATCGAAGCTTCCTTCCTGTGGGCTTCCTGAGAGACTTTGTAGGTGGATCGGCAGTTTCCTTGCGGAACGAAGAGTTAAAGTCGTCGTAGACGGCTCATGCTCGAACCCCCAGACCGTAAATGCTGGTGTCCCCCAAGGCTGCGTGTTATCCCCGACACTGTTCATTCCGCATATCAATGATTTGTTGCATATCAGTGGCATTCATTGCTATGCGGATGACAGTACCGTGGATGCACTGTATTTCGGCCGCAGCAATATCTCTCGGGATCACGTCGACGAGTGTCAGAACAAACTTGTGTCTGAAATCGAATCATCCCTTGTGAAGATTTCCGATTGGGGGGGACTAAATCTAGTCCAGTTTAACCCTTCTAAGACTCAAGTTTGTGCGTTCACCGCTAAAAAAGCCCCCTTTGTCGCATCGCCACCCTTCGGAAACACTCACCTTTGTGCCAAGCCAAACATTGGCATTCTGGGCGTCGATATTTTGAGTGTTGTGCAGTTTGGCGGTCATTTGGAGAGCAAGGCTAAAATGGCCTCCAAAAAACTCGGAGTACTCAACAGGGCCAAACAGTACTTCAAGCCGACTCACCGCCTTAAACTGTATTAAGGCGCAGGTGCGGCCTCACATGGAGTATTGTTGCCACCTTTGGGCCGGGGCTCCGGGTTATCAGCTATCTCCATTTGACCGAATCCAACGTAGGGCATCTCGGATTGTTGACGATCCTCAACTTGCCGATCGGCTAGATCCTTTGGCACTGCGTAGGGATCTATCTTCCCTATGCATACTTTACAGAGTCTACAATGGGGAGTGTTCCGTGGAGTTGTTCAATTTAATAGAAGCCGCTGATTTTCGCAACCGATCGTCTCGCCGGAACTATCATCCGCACCATCTGGATGGTTGGCGTTCCACTACAATGCGTTTTAAAAATAGTTTTCTGCCACGCACAGTAAATATCTGGAACTCGTTGCCATCAGCTGTCTTCCCCAACAAAGTTAAGCTTTTCCGATACAGCCTTTGTAAGTTCGACTAAAACAGTTTTGAATTTGGAATTATAAATATTCTTTAAAAACAACAATGGACAATTTCTTAGGGTGACACCCAAAAATATCAAGAATTAAAAATATTAAATTTAGCGTAATTTAATACACTGTTTTTATAAAGTAAGTTGAAAGACTTTGTATTATTATTTAAGTTCCAGGTTAAACATACATTCATATTTAAATATTACTGATAAAATACTCGTTTCAGACCTATATTATGGGGTCCGAAAATGTCTGTCAAACTATTTTTTTATTTTATTAAAGTTTAACGGCCTTGGATTACAATTACAGCCAAACGATTGCTGACTTCTAAAAGATCACATTCTTTATTGCGCTTACAACGATGATATCATTAACATAAAACACTGGCTTATTAGCCCATGTACAGCGGTATTAGCGTTGCTGATATAAAAAGAACCTCAGAGACACCTCTGAGATCTCCAAGGTCCCGTGTTCGAATTCTGGTAGGGGCAGATGATTGCGAAAGCCCATCCCGCCATGTGCCCCGCATGGGCCTAGAGACCTCGGGAGGGTTTTAGTGGGTAGGCCGGTCTTTGTTTCTATGACCGGAGAGCCCCACACACGGCCGAGCCTTGCCAGCGCGGTGTCATGGTGCATAAGGTCGCTTTTCCCCCCTCAAAAAAAAAAGGGGCAGATGATTGCGTCATGAAAGCTAGCATTTGTACCTTAGTCATGGTTATTATTATACATTTCTATCAAAACTATTTATATATGTATGTCTATCTGTTACCCTAGATCCCATAACACAAGCCTTACAGAGCTTACTTTGCGCTAGGCTAATTGGTGTAAGTGTAAGCTATATTTATTTTATTTAATTAGGTGTCTAATATCGTATTCTTCAACTTTGGTGGGAGGAGAGAGCACTAACTTCGTGGGTAGGCCGCACTATTTAAAGCACCTTCATATACAGGAGGTCAAGATTATTCATATTTTAATACATTTAGTATCTTCATCAATTGCTACTCAATGTACCACCGAACTGTCGTGTACTTTCACTGCTTACGTCATCAAACCTGTACAAGCAGGCGAAAATTGGACAATTATTATATCATTATCGGAGCTCGGCGTCACTAATGTATTCAAAACATAAACAGCTTCCGGCAAACAGACGATGGGGGTGTTTAACGTGGAAATACGTTTGTAATTGGCCAAACGGTTATTCTATTCGGAAATGTTATTTATTGGGGAAGGAAAATTTCTTTTCTGTGTTATTTTACAATATGGGCGACAAACGAGGCCCAATATTTTACAGTTAATACCTTTATCTCGCGCCATCAAATGTTTTACTTATAATTAGCAAATAATACTCTTTTATGGGGGAAATGCATAGCTTAGATCAGCGTCGTGGTGTACGCCCGACATATGCTGAGCGGAGACCATTTTGGTAACAAAATGACTTGTATGCATGCTTGTCTTTGTATTTTTCGGACCGTTATTTTGCTTACCAAATAGACGTTTTTCTTTCTTTCTTTCTTTCATTTTACAAGAAAATTCCACAAAGGGTTACCGATTTGCCTTTTCCCAAATTTTAATTACCTGTTAAAAATAATCTTATGACAAAATATTATTATACTGTACAATGCTTGGGTTAATTTTAATAGCTCAATAGTTACGTTGCCAAGTATTTTGACTCTTGTAAATAACGTAATGAAACTATAGTTTTTATAAATATAAAGTTGTTTCTATTTGTAAGGAAAGTTGGTTTCAGGCTATTTATCTAAGCCCAGATTCTAATTGAGGACTCTGTAATAATAAAGGGAGAGAAGAAAAATAACCCTTTTTGCTAGTTATTTCCAGTACAAGGTCTCCCGCCGTAGACTTTTGAACCAATGGCGTAGCATATTAGACGTGCAAAAGTGATTGTAAAAATCCCGTATGAAGAATAAATTTTATATATATATATATATATATATCAATTGTAGGGGTAAACATTTTAAGGTATCTCACAATTTACCTAAACAGGCATGCAATATTTTCAAATTTTGTATTGCAGTTACAGTAAATAACTCGACTACATTATATAACAGTACATTCTATTATTTAACCGCTTTAGCTAATATTTATATATTAACAACAATTCAATGGCTATTGAATAATATTTATGATGTTATTTAAAAATTTCGTTCATAAAGTAAAACGTTCTCTGCAAGAGCCAGAGGCGCAGTTCTTTTCTTAATGCGTGATATGGGAGAAACTTGCTGTATTCTGGTAATTTATAAAAAAATATTAATATTCCACAATAAACCACACGTATTAATTTAATTAAACAATTTGGCTGGTTCATTATCAAATGAAAATTATTTCATAGTAGAGATGTGTTGTGTTTTTTTAACTTTATTGCTATATTAGCAAATTCTATCAGGCTATAAATTACTTGTGAGGCTCTAGCTGAAAACGACGCTACAGTTGTAGCATTAAGTCCAGTCTGCAGCCTACAATAAAGTTAGACATAGAACGATAAAAACAACGGTAATTTTATACATAAAAATCTGTAAAAAGCAATTTTATCTTTTTTATTAATATTATCTAGTGCATTAATTAATTTTGTGTGTAATATTCACACGTTTGATGGACAGTTACGAGTATTAAGACTAAAAATCTTCTCGTACTTAGCACAGGGAACGGAGAATTTTAGAACTATTTAAAAAACACTAACTGCATTAAATATATTGCTGCTATTTTCACCAAAAAAATTTTGTATTGTAAAGCACGTCGTGGTTTCGTTGATAGTTGGATATGAACATATATATATATTTTTTTATAGCGGTCTGACCACGTTACCGACTAAACTTAGCCTTAGCCTTGGCCACAAGGGCCTTACGGCTTTAATGGTAGAGTCCCGTCAACACCACCAACTATGAGCCAATCTCAAGGCAACACTAGTCACTACCGGCAGAGGATACGTAGACCGCGACATGTCCTTAGCGACCCCCCTAACCAACTCACGCAGGAACTTCTAGACCTGCAAGCGGCGGCGTCTGAGCCGTCGCTCCCCCTTGTCAACCCCTAATCGGCAGCCTTCTGCTTAGCCACGTGTAGGTTCCCGTCAATACAGGCCGGTCCCACTTTGGAGATTCGTGCCTTCTTCTAGCGCATATGCCCTCACCATGGGGCAGCGCTAACCGTGCCTCTCCTGAGGTGCGGCTCCCTCGTCAATAAAGCCAGTAGGGTCAATAGGACCAAAGGCTAGGCTGAGTTTAGTCGCTAGGTCTCTGTAGTCGAGCCGCCTCGACAGTACCAGGAGTCCGACATAATCAACGCATCCCTGCTTGCCTGTGGCGTTGGTATCCATGATGGATTCTCAGCCTCCTCTCCTGAGGAAAAAAAAGAAAAAAAAGGCTTGAATGGAGGAGGGGGGAAGTCTATTACATTGATAGTATTAGGTAATATAAGGACCGAACTAAACAATCATATAGACTGACTATTTCTACCAAAAAAAAAAATGTATTGTAAAGCACGTCGTGGATTCGTTGATAGTTGGATATGAACATACATTTTTTTAAATCAATGAAACTGTTGACTTCAAGTCGCTCTTTAAAAACAGTGTATCTTATTATTTAGATTATTTTTTTATTTATTTATATTACATATTGACTTGTATTTTATTTGAACCTATTTTATTTAATATTGGCATATAATTTTATTTATTTAACATTCACATAAATCTACTTCAATTTCTTAATATAATTGTAATACAAAATAATTAAACTTTAAATTGGCATAAGCACATAAAAAAATAGCATCGGTACATCGCGGCTAAGTGTCGCAGACGTAGTTTCCTTGGGCTGTATATGAAAATCAATGTTTTACTCATGTCTCATGAGGAAATATTAGACGCAGAATTATTGCCTTTTTAGTTTGCTGCAGCACACACGCACGATGTTGTAATCTGGCAGACTGTAATGTACCGTGTGTGCTTTTTTGTTATTTAACTTTTTATATAAATAGCTGTGTTTGTTTGTTTTTCATTAATTATGTTGTGTGTGTGTGTTTGTATATCAAATATACAAGGTATCTAAGTAATAAGCCGAGATACTAGCTAAGAGGGTTAGTGTTTTCCCATTAGATCCATCACAGATTAATACTCGTATTTTTTTCCTTAGGAGAGGAAGGCTAAGAAACCTCTTATATGTATTAAAAACTCCTTATAAAAATTCCCAGCCTAGTTCCTAGAAGGCCACCACGTCAGATCATGGTTTTGAATCAGCACTTATGTCACTGATCATTACGAAAAAACGGATTGTCTTACAAAAATATGAAATTAGCATTGTTTCTAAATTATCTATATATTAGAATCTTTGCACGCTCACAAGTACCTAAAACATAATAGATTTTACAAATATTGCAACAGCAATATAATTATAGCTGTTGCAATATTATATGTATTCGTTTGGATAATATATATATATTATTAAAACGTATATGCTCTTTTGCTTAAGCAAATGAAAAGCTGAATCTGTGTTCGAAAATATATGAAATATATGAACTATATAAAATATACAACTATAACGTGTTGGCACGGATGTGTGTGGATAAGTCTTCAGCCAACTCTGTAACATTCAAGACAAGAAAAGAAAAGCTTCGACATTTTTCTAAATCCATCAACGTCCAATATCTCAAGACAAAATCAAGCGAAATTTACAGCTATATAAAAAAGGCTCACCCAAGCATAAATATATTAAATTCGATTTGAAAGGGAAGGTTAATTGGTGATTATTGAGAATTGAGGAGCTCTCAATGCCCCAACAATAGCGTGATTGATACAAAGACTATATTTCCCAATTCCTCAGCAAATCTGCCGAAATGATACGCCTACATTGTTTAACAGAAAATTGTCTACTTCGCTTTCTTCGCTCGTAATTATAGCTGAAAAGCTACTCTGAACAATTTCCTTCAATCGGGCTTCGAGGAAAATATCGTCAATTTGTTCTCAGTGTGTTTGTTGTCTAAACTAATGAATTTAATATGTATTTTCTACTAATGAATCAAAAAATATTCCTAGTTTCTTATATTTAACACACTAAATATAGAGTGTAGAGCCTAAAACCGGGGTTAATATTAATAAAATCAAAATCAAAATAATTTTTATTCAACATAGACCTTTACAGGCACTTATTGACGTCAAAACAAAAAAAAAAGGAAAAAAAATAAAAAAGATATTGACTCTACACTTGTTCGGAAATTGGGAGAGCCTTCTCGAGAAGAACAGGCAAGAAACTCTGAAGAAATAATATATAATAATAATGTCAATGAGACAATGGTACACTCCACGCACACTTTCATTAACGTCCCTACGCGTTGGATCTGTATCCCCGCGTACGCCTTATAAAGGATTGTGTCCTATAAAGACGCATAATATACGCGACTATAATAATAAGAAAAAAAATTCACCAATATTGGTCTGCTTGTTTGGGGGGTCCATTTAGTGAGCGGCGAGTCACCACCTGCCATATTTAAATCAATTAGGGCTTTGAGAAAACAGGTGACTGGGGTTCATAGCCACACCACAGTCTACAAATGTTTTGGCCAGAATTGACAATAGTTTCCGTGCATCTTAATTGGGTCTTTAGTTGCATTTTTCATTGTGCAGAGAGAGATTATACCCAGTTAGTACACTCCACGCACACATTCAATAAATTTCGTTTAAATTCCTTCTAGGCGTTGGATCTACATATATCTACCGCGGACGCCTTATAAAGGAACGTGTCTTATAAATATACGTGATTAAGCGAGATATATCACAATAATATATATTTCTTACACTTACGCCAATTAGCCTAGCCCAAAGTAAGGCTTTGTATTATGAGATCTAGAGTAACGGATAAATGTATATATATTATACATATATAAATATTTTTGTTAGAAATATATATTACCAACCATGACTAAGGTACAAATGCTCGCATTCATCACACAAACATCTGTCCCCACCGGGACTCCAGATTCCACTTAATACACACAAGAATTTCAAATAAATAAAAATAAAAAACATTATTATCCAACCCAACATTGGTCATACAACCCACAAATTGTCAATAAGACGTTTAGAGATTCCGAATAAGCGTTGCGTAAGTACATTGCGAAATGAACTCAGTCAAGCGGAACTGTTCCAATGTTAGTTATTTTTTTGCTTGTCATATGTTGTACATAAATGTTACTCTACTGTTACATCATTTCTTTATTCATTAATTTTCATTGTTCCTTTGTGCCCAAAGAAGTGAAGTAAACTTTAAACTCAAGGTAAGGAAGTCATTGTTTACTCAATAGCAAAGGGCAATATTAAGGTAGTCAATTTCTTCAGTCCGTCAGTCCTTCAGACCTTCAGTCACAACAGCATTGTCTATGCCACAGTTAGAAGTATTAAAGTCAAACTAATCTTAACATAAAAATACACAAAGAAGTGAGTTACATAACATTACATACTGATACGTACAAATAATTTTTAAAAAATGTAATTTACACCGGAAGTTCGGAAATTGGGAGCGCCTTTAAGGAAAGAACAGGTAAGAAATTCTGAAAGTCTTCCTTTTTAATGCCCTCTTTTCAAAATCATTAAACAACACATTTACACTCAATTGGGAAATTGACAACTAACACTAAATTTACAATTAAATTTGTTAGATCAAATCATCAAGTTTTGATTATAAATAATTGAGACCATAATGTTTTAATAACTGGTGACCTGTAGACATTCCATGGTCGCTGAAACAGGAATGAAATCGCAGTGCAAACGAGATGGCCCTATACGCTACAAGAGGGATATAGCCGTTATGATAAGGTTTTGTAGAGTGTATGTTTTCAATATTATCTCTGGTTCTAGGCCACATGTATATAAAGCAGAACAGCGAATTCTATTACCACCTAGAGGTATTTACGTCACATATTTCGACTACGTTATCAATTGTTCAACTGTCAATCGTTTTGGTATTCCTTCATGATATCCTGGCTGATACGTGGGTAGTAACAAGTTGGTAATCGATTTAAGGTTGTACACAATAATAATATAAAAAATAATTATTAAATTTTTATATGTGAAAACATTAACGCAATTTCGAATCCGAAAATTCACAATTAAAATAAATAAAGTGAGAATAACAGTTCCTTAATTCGCATTACCGTTTAAGGATAATCGTTGGATTTGTTGCACTTAGACGGCTTGACGTTTCTGGTCTTTGATTGTCATTTATAATATACTCTTAATTTGTTGCCGTGCGTTGTTATCTTTCTTCAAGTCCCAGTAGAAGTAAATACTTTCACGGTAACTTTAACAAATAGTCAAGTTTCAGTTACATACGGCATCACTGACAATAAGCCTTTAGTCTTGAGGTAATGTTGGTTTGAGGTAGTTGGGCCGATTTGTAAATTAGATCTATTTAGACAATTTGTCACAGGTAAACATAATCGCCAACAACCTCCTGCGTATGGCCTCCAACCTTCATAAGAATGGGTGCTATATGGGAATTCGACATGATATTAGGCATGTTCATATTCATTTTAAGTCCCACTTGTACGAAGGTTTTCGATCAGTGTGTTCCAATTTTTAGCCATATCTGCGATATCATTCCCCTGCAGTTCCAAAGCTTAAGTACTTTCTCCACCGCAGCTGTGAACAGTTTCGTCTCACACCTCGCTGGAGCCGAGTTCTCGTCCTGAAGGTGGACTAACAGGGCAGTGTTTTCGTAGAGTAACTGCAACAATGTATCTATCTATTTTATATGGTACCTCTAGAGAGATTGAAGCATTGCTAGGGTCTCGAGAGAATCGAAAGTTGTTTCACAGTCAAACATAAGATATAAAAATAAGCTTACCGTTTTAATGTACAATCTACAAAAAGTAGATATCCTTTCATTGGGAAATGCATAGCATTTTACTACAAAGTCCCACAAAGTGTTCATTATCCCATAGAAAAATGTAGAATTCGTAAATAAAAGCAATCTGTTTACATTGTTCTACCCACATTCTTCAATAGTTCATTCGTCTATTTGAGAGCAAGATCCTTGAAATTACAGGCAATTTTAGATTCTACCTACCCTAATGATAATGTACATTATTATAGAAAGTATTATATTTCTTATTTAGATTTCAAGCAACTCAGACCAAACACGTGATATCATGGAGTTACTGAACTCCTCAATTTCGTCTTACCCTCCCCATTTATCAAACTTTCAGCAACCAGCCCACAATAAATTTCCACAAGACGTATTTATTGTAACAATCGGAAGAGTTCCCGAACAAAACACGAAGTTATTCCACAATTTCCTTGACATTCATCGAAGGTCAAGCACACTTACAATAAGGTCCCGAAGGAAATGATCCCTACAAAACCCTTGATTATTGTCATAATAATATAATTTTGTCTATCGGGGGGCAATTTCACGTTTGTTACGAGTATTGTACTTATTCAGAGGATAATGACCGCCATTACTGTTATCTGATATATTCGATAAGCTTGCTTCGTAATTTTTACCAATCGTTACTTTAGCCGTTGCCGAGAGAAGGATATTGTAATATTATTTACGGACAATTGTGAACATTATTACGTTTTGTGTACTTCTTTACGTAAACAGCTGGATTTTGATAGCAACAATATTGTAAACAGATCCGAAGATTTTTTTTATATGTGACACTTAACTTTTTAGCCCTTTATCTGATGAATAAGAATGTAATCTGTAATCAAATTCAAAATATTTTATTTTTCAAATAGAATTTTCACAATCACTTTTGAACGTCAAAGATGCTACGCCATTGGTTCACAAGTCTACGGCGGGAGACCTTGTACTGGAAAGAACCAGCAAGAAAACCAACAACGGCTACTTTTTCCTACTTTTACTTTTAGAGTCATCATTTAGAAGCTGGCTCCAGTCTGAATCCAACTTCTTTTACAAGTTTTAACAAGTTCACATTACCTATAATTACTATAGCAAAACAAAATATTAGGCAATCTAAATATTGACTCATTAAAATTAAACCCAAGCATTGCTAACATTTAAGTAATCTTTATCAGTACAATCGATTTTCTTAGGAATATTTTTGACAATTAATTTAAATCTGTGACAAGGCAAATCGGTAGAAGAAACTGATCGTACTGTACCGATAGCAACACAAATTATTAAAATTTATTGCAAGACGTTAATTATATTGTTACTACCTTTCCGCCCGCACCTTACGTAATATAGAATTTTCCAAAAAAAAAGGTTTATTTTCCCGTATTATAAATTATCTTATGTTCTTTCACTGCCTCCAGCCATTCTTAAACCTATTTGCATCAAAATCCAACCAGCTCTTTTTATCAGATTTTCCGTAGGAATAATATTCATTCCCGTGATAAAAAATTACCTCTATTCTTCTCCAGGTCTCAAGCTATACCTAAATTAACTTTCATCCAAATCGGTTCAGTACTTTCTGAGTTTATTCAAACAAAAACTACCATCTACTTTTTTATCCCTTATGAAGTAAAATTTGTACAAACTCGGAAATAGCCTAAAAAATAAGTTAAATTCTATTTATGTACCTATCTAATTTTATTCAATCAGCTTAAGTAATATTCCAACTTAACCACGGTAATAGAAATTATTCACGGAAAAATATTTTCCGACGGGAAAACTCAAAAACAGTTGAATGGGTGCTGCTGTAATTAGTATAGGCATGATTAGATACCGGAACAACACACGATTTACATTCAATTTTTTTTTTTCAATATAAAGGCAATAAACATATCGGATATACTTACATCCGGTAAAAACAATTATTTATTTAATACAGTATCATAGTAGTATCATAAAAATTAAATCCAAGTATTTATAGTACGTTCTGTCATTAAAAACACAACAACTATTTCAAGAAAAGTCCACAATACCAATAGTATTGTAAAATATTTTTTCAACACACTTCCTCATAAAGTGGCTCTAATCCCATGGCAATTAGGCACATAATTACACCTATAATCAAACTGTGACTTTTTCATTACTATTATTCACGAGTGAGTAATAGTTTTTTTTAATATTATTGGTGAGTTACGCTTACATTTGCGCTAAAAAGCTATCCACGAAAAGCCCAAAAAAAGAAACCTCATTTTTTAGTCTATGGCCGATGCGCGCGCATAGGAAAACTAATTAATTTTTCCCGCCATTACGAAATTTATTAGTATATGGCCGATGCGCGCGCATAGGAAAACTGATTAATTTTTCCCGCCATTACGAAACATTTTTCACAACTCGTCTCGTTTTCTCTTTTGAAGTTATTTAGTTAGTTATTAATTAAGATGTCTGCAAATACAATTTATGAAGAAAATAGTTAATTATAATTTTACTAACTGCACATTTACTAATTGTTTCTCTAAATAAACTTTTTATCTACAATGTAAAATGGTGTTTTATTTAAGTATTATTTTATTCAGAAGTGTGTTGAAAAACGTTGTATGATACACATGTGTATTGATGATTACCGTCCTCGGCTCCTTAAGACCCTTTGCTCCTAAGAAGAACATTACACACTTGTACCATAATGTACTATTATAGTATACGTTACCGAAAAAAATGTTTCAATTAATTATCGTAATAATGACAAAATTAAATCAACTATATATTCTAGTTGTATTGTAAAAAAATATTGTTTACAGTGTGAATAAATTTTTAAAAATAAATAAGTATTAAAAATATGGATAATTAAATATTGATATAACATTGGGCATTTGTGTGTGTGTATGTGTTTGTAGAGTGCTACTATATTGTAAGTTTTAAAAGGTGTATAATAGGTGTATGTATACTTACAATATACTCTTAACATATTTTTCAGAACTTCGTATATGAATGTCCCAATCTACTTCGATACTATTGTGTGCATTGTTTGATATAATATATATAATTAACTTAGTTTTCAGTGGCATACATATCTCAAACTCAATATAAGACCGACCTATAAAATCTAATAGCGAGCACGACATCCAGATGGAATTCCAATAGCACTTTATTGCTCTCAAGGAGACATTTTATGAAAATTTTGTGTCCTCAGTGTGATACAATGGGATGGAACAGAGCTCTTTCCTCGCTAACTCAGGGTTATATAAGTCCTTTTCTATTTTTACGTCATCTCTGACAAATAGAATACTTGGTTAGGTCAAAGAGTAACGTTAAAATTTATTATTCCTCTATTTATTTTGTGCTCCTTATTTAATTTGCGTTACATCACCATCTCATACAGAAATATAACTTTTGATATGCATACTCTAGCTAAAGGACCGTCGTATAGTCGCTGATAAAAAGCCACTATATTACATAGTGAAAACTACACTAGAATATCCGGCGCTCATATTACGAATTGATCTCATACATACAAACTTACAAGGACAGATTTAGTGATACCGATATTTTCTTTCTGAGTCGCAACCAATTTTTAAATAGTATTTTAAGCATTTGCCCACACACACACATACATAACGCAATCATATCCAATACGTATACATCATACCTAATATTAATTTGCACATGAATTGCAAATGCTCCCTGCAAATGTCGATGAGACAAACTTTGTTATTGGCTGTGCATGTTTTTAACTTTGTTACATTTGCTTGACAAATAAGTAAATACTAAAATCACCCCAATTGTATAGTGTGTCATTTAAAAAAAGTGGCGTCATTTAAAAAATTGCCAAATTACAATAAAACTTATTTATTTCGGGAAATTATCAATTTAAAAAGTATAATTTGACAGCTAGACAGAACCTCGTTCGTCTTCAATCTGATTTTGCAAGGAAATATCATGCGTGACGATTATTTATAGTTGAATGATAGAATTCGGTCAAGTCGCATCTATAAAAATGGCGAAATATTTGATGTGAACTACAAAACATTGATGCTGTTCCATGAGATCCAAACATCTTTGGAGATAAGTATGAATCAGCTACAGTCAATCCTACATAAGGAATTGAGTGTGAGTATGATATGTTCTTGATGAATCCGCAAAGTGCAAAATGGACCGCATCTTTTAGGTGATGCATTTGGTGCTAACAAAGAATGGATTTCCAATTTGGTTTGGTATATAATATGAGATAACAAAATAGGAAGTTATAGCTACAATCCCAAAGGAAAACATCAATTAAATATATATCAATTAAATATATATAAATATACATAAGCCGAATTCAATCAAAGTGACGCACATGAAAAGTGCCTCGAAGTAGATGATTGCTTTTATTTTAATAAAACTGAACACATGTCTACTATTACTTTTGGAAATATACACTGAAAAGTATATTGTCAAACTCCACGATGACGCTAAATCATCTTGCATCAGAACAATGCAAGTTCCTACGCTGCCAGATAGACAAACGAGTACAATTCGACTCAAAGTAGAGTCAAAGTACAATTTATGAGTCATAGTGCATAATCACGAACTGATACCGTGTCACACCGTGTTAAAAAATTTTATATAACAGTCTCGTGTGATTCAATTTTTAACACGGTGTGACACGGTAACAGTTCGTGATATATATATATATATATATATATATATAATATATATATATATAATATATATATATATATATATATATATATATATATATATATATAATATATATATATATATATATATATCTTATACAGTAACAATGAAAACATCAATCATAATCTACAACATATCGAACGGCACAGATTATAAAACAATAGCAGCCCGCCGTGAAACATTCCAACAAAAGTTATATTTTTTACACACACACGCATACTCTCTTCTCTCCATGGATACTATTCCATTTTTGCGTGGGTTCATTATAAAAGATTGATCGCTTAATATTATTATGATGCAGTCTAACCGAACGGCGTGAACGGAGACCATGTGACATTTTCCAAATAACTTACATGATATCTTTCGAATGGAAAGTCCAGATTGAATAATTCAAAAAGTTATAATGGTATTGAATCAGGCTTAAATATGAAGTCATTTATTTTGCTAAGGATTTATTCTCAAAGTATAAATAAAAGAGCTTTTATAGCGATGGCATATTTTTTTTTAAATGAAAAGAACACTTATATTAATAAAAAAAACCTATAATATTTATATGCTGTCGAGATATTGTTTATAGATAATTATATGTTGTGCAAAGACGTAGTACAACATTTTGTTCTATAATTAATAGTTTTCGCAGCGACCACGATTTAAAAAAGTTTTTTGGTAATTTTTTACACCTTGGGTTATATTATTGTTTAATTTTATTATAAATCCTAAATTTTTTGAAAATTTAATTTACCTATGTTAACTGGAAATAAGTTAGCTTTTCAACAGTAAAATAATTTTTCAACACGGTGAAGTAGTTTCGGAACCTATTCAATGCAAACAAAGAAACAAAAAAACAATCAAACCGTTCCTCTTTATAATATTATTAGTATAGACAAAACAGAATATTACTTATACGATAAAACCGAATTCTACAAGTTATGTGCCTAAATTACAATTTAAAAAGATACAAAACGCAAAGGAGGAACTTTACCCGGCCTGTTTAAATACACATATAATCCTGAGATAGCTTACAAGCTACTTAAGTCTGAAGAACCGTCAAAGTTGGCTCTGCAAACTTGCTAACTAGGAAAACGGAAAGTAATTCCATCTTGAAGGTAAAAGGCAAGCAAAAGCCGGTTCAGGAACTGCATATAAGTATTTTTACGAAGATATAAAATGTGAACAGTAGTTCTTTATCACTGATTTTGGTCCTATTTTGAAAAAGAATAATCAGTGTTCGCAAATTTTTTATAGGTTTGTTTTCTTCGATGTGATTAAGGTAATTTCTGAAGCATATTTGTTCATTGCTACCATTATGAATGAACACTAAAATATACAAAGAATAGCGTAAAACATAAATCTAGTCTAGTGACTAAAATTACAGAGTGTTTAAATTAAAATAAAATAAATATTCTTCAAATAGAATTTTTACAATCACTTTTGCACAACAAAGATGCTACGCCTTTGGTTCACAAGTGTACGGCGAGACCTTGTACTGGAAAGAACCAGCTAGAAGCCCAGCAAGAGTTTTTTTTTTCTCTCAAGAAAGAGAGGCTGAGAATCCTCACGAGGAGTACGAAACGTGCCCAGGATACCACCGCAACGGCAACTGTTACGTTGATTATGTCGGACGCCGGCTAGAGCGGTCTGACCACGCGACCTACTGACTAAACTCAGCCTGTGCCCAAGTTCTAAGAACTATATAAACAAATCATTTTTCCTTGTTGTGTTTTTACAGAATTGTCAATTAGGTGCTGGCCTCAAATAAATAGTCTGAACCCAAATTCTTTTACAAGTTTAAACAAGTTCACATTATATATACATATAAAAGCTATAAGTAGTTTCTTTATGTTATTTATTATAGCCGCGCAACTACTGAGTTATTAGTATTAATTTTAATAACTATTGAGCTATTAAAATTAAACCCAAGCATTGTTATCATTTAAGTTATCCTCAACAGCATAATAACACGACATGAAATAGAGGCCCACTGCTTTTCAGTCATATATTAAATAACACACATTTCTGTTCACTTATGTTAACCTGTCAATGTCAATTTTTTTATTGTATTGTGTTGTAGAGGTACAGTATATAAATAATTATACTTAAATTTTGACCTCCGTAATCGAGTGGTTAGAACACCGGCTTCAAGGCTTTTTTCTTCAAGGTTTTCTCTGACATACCGGGTTCTAGTAGCGGTGGAGTAGATGTTTGTGTGATAAATACAAGTATTTCTACCTTAGTTATGGTTGTTAATATATATTTCTATCAAAAATATTTGCATATGCTTAATATATGTGTCTATCCGTTACTCTAGATCCCATAACACAAGCCTTATAGAACTAACTTTGGTATATATTTTTTCAATTTTATCAACTGAATCAATTCTACTACATCTAAAAAACTCGTTACTATAGCTGGTCCCCTTATGATAAAGGCCGGCATCTCTGTATATGTCTGTGTCTGTGTATGTACATGTATATGTATATGTACGGACATGCGAGATGTGTACATTCGAGTGTAGAAACATTTTCTAGGGTAATTTGTATATATTTTTTCAACTGAATAAATTCTACTACAGTTAAAAAACTGGTTACTATAGCTTGTCCCTTATGATAAAGGCCGGCATCTCTTTATATGTCTGTGTCTGTGTATGTACATGTATATGTACGGACATGCGTATATGTGTACATTGCGTGTATAAACATTTTCTAGGGTAAATTAAAATACATTTTTATTTTATATAGATTTATTACTTAGATCCACTTCAAATGTCACTTATGTTATGTGAAGAGCAGAGCCTTCTGACACAAGTATGTTTATACTTAAAAGGAGACTCAGGCCCTGTATGATAAGGAATTGCATAAATAAATATTGTTAATTTTTTCTCTTTGGTTTCCCGCGCCTCTTCATATGAAAGGCCCTTAAGGGCCAGTGCTGCATCGTCTCCTCGCACCGCCCACCGCTATGGGGGGCGGGCGCTTTAGTTCAAAACTGATAAGATCCCAGACCTTCTGCCCGACCAAAGGCTGTAGGTAGTGTTTAGATGGTAGGCTAACCTTCTGCTAGATTCCAACATAACCACCCGCCGTAGACCGGGCGCAGGTGATATCCAGTATAAAGTCGTCCAAGCACCAAGGGATTATTAAGACAACTGCAATAGTAGCGCACCTCTTATGAGGATTCACTACCATTCCCCGTGGGTAAAAAAATCGCCCTTTCTCCTGAGGAGCGGTCCCCTGATGATTTGCTGACATGGTTCTCAGAAGTCAGGCATAAGGCTGAGTTTAGGCGGTAGGTCAGACCGCTCCGGCTGGTATAATGGCCTACTTACCCTATGTTACCTGTTGTATTTATTTACAGAATGTACTGGATCAGAGGTCACTTAAAAGATAAACACAAATGACGTACAATTAATTAAAACATTACCGCAATACAAACAGGTATTTTAAAATTGTTCCAAATATTATCCGTCAGTTGAGTGACGTGTGTGTGGAAAGCGACTAGGCTTTTCTATCTCGCTTCTTGCTACAGATGCGGTGGGAGCAGTGGCGTAAAGAATGAAAGAGAGCGGATAACTAACATTTCATGGTAGATTTTTGAGATTCACTGCCTCCTCCCGCGGGGAAAAAAATAAAAATATATATAATGGCGGTAACAGTGATTATTGCCGCATTGACAACCACACCAAATAAAGTTTATTCACTCTTAATCTTTATATTTAAAGATTTATTACTTTATAGCCAACTAGCTAGTGCTCGTTTTTCCTACTTTCTTAACACTTATCGTCATAGTTTTGACAATTCACACAATCTCTACTTATGTAAGTATGGATGGATGTTTGTTACTCTTTCACGTAAAAACTACTAATTGGATTTTAATGAAACTTTACAATAATATAGTTTATATATCATACCAACATATAGGCTACAATTTATGAAGATGTTGTGTGCATTTAAAAAAAAAATAAGGATGAGTATAAAGTAGGTAAGTAGGAAAAATCTACCATATAATATCTTTATAATTTGTAGCCTATGTGTTATTCTGATTTGTAAGCTATTGTTTGATTAAAATTCATACAGTAATTGTTACGTGAAAGAGTGAAAGAGTCCACACAAACTTTCGTACTTATAATATTAGTAGGGATTTAAAAAAAAATCACGCACTTATCTCGTGAATTGTACCACACAAATCCTACACGACGGGTGTGCGTATTAATTTAAAGTTTTGCGTACTTCAGCATACATTTTATAACATAATTAAAAACCTTAAGACTGACGTTGGGGCTGAAATCTACGCAAGCACGTCTTGGAGTGTGACATGAATATAATTGGACAAATGAAAATCATATTAAGGGTTGAATAATTATTAATCTTGGTTGAAAAGTGGATATAAGGGCTAAAACACCTCGCGCCGATTTAATTACCATTAATAGATTTGCGACTTATTTTATGATTGTAAAATACTGCTTTTTTTTTCATTTATTTTCCACAATACAGGTTAACATTTCTCACTAATATACATATATTCTCTCGCCAAAAAAAACGTTTATGGGCGAGATGCATTCTTTATACATAAATATATACTAATAATATACTAATAATCCAATCCAATCCAAAAAAAATATTTAGTTAATATTCATTGTAAATTACAGAACATCTTCTTTCTCTTGTCCTGATCCCAATTTAATGTAAGATCGGTGCAACATGCCTTCCTCCTCCACTCTCCTCTATCTCTCTATCTTCCACTCTCCTCTATCACTCACCATTCCGTCATTCACTCCCTTTTTCAACATATCAACATTCACATAGTCCATCCATCGTTTCTTTGATCTTCTTCTCCCCACACGGCCATCCACATTCCTGTCCATACTTTCATAGTAGTAACATGATCATCACATACTTGGGCTCAATAGGTGATATATTGAAAGAAGGTCAGATGAAGAGTACCCGTAACTGACGAGCGTGCATGAAAGTGGCAAGTGGAAAACTGAAAACTTCTTACCCCCATAGGAAAGAGGCGTGACTATATGTGTTAAATTACAGCCTATTATTATAATACAGGTAGTGAGCAGATTGGGTATCCAAAATGTTGGGTATAAAATATAATTATAACTGTCTATGACATAATTTGTTTTATAGTTTTATTATCTAAAGGTTGCCATATTACTCGACTTATAAGACATGAGCATAATGCAACATTACACGGCGCCGGCGGCTTGAAGCTTGTTCTAAGTAGTATTTTACAAAATTATTATATTATTAACGCAACTAGGGAAATAAAAAGTGTAATATATAAATGTGTAACCTGTTGTAGACACAAAGCTGAATCGTCGAAACAGCTCATGGGATCACTTCCTAAAGATCGTGTTAACCCTTCCCGTGTTTTCGAAAAGGTAGGAATAGATTATTGTGGCCCATTTGAAATATAACAGTCACCACAACGTAGTAGTGTCGTTTCAAAGGGATATGTTGCCGTATTTGTTTGTTTCGCAACCAAAGCCGTCAACCTAGAAGTCGTATCAGACATGTCAACAGCAACATTTTTATCTTCCCTTAAGAGATTTGTCGCATGCAGAGGAGTTCCATCTGATATATATTGCGACAACGCGAAAACGTTTAGAAACGCTAATAAGCAGTTGAAGGAAATGTTTAAGCTTCACGATAGTAAAGAGTTTCAATATATTGTACAGAATTACATGCTTCAAAAGAACATACAATTTCACTTCATACCAGCCTACAGTCCAAATCATGGTGGACTATGGGAGGCTGCCGTTAAATCATTTAAATTTCATTTTAAATGAATATCGGCTTGTAAAATCTTTACTTATGAACAATTTAATACCGTTGTAAAGGAAATAGAATCGATTCTTAATTCGCGCCGATTGATTTTGGTGACAAATCAAGATTCATCGGACTATTCTTGTTTGACACCTGGTCATTTTATAATTGGTTGTCCATTTACTGCTGTTCCTCAGCATAACCTATCTGATATTCCTCCAAATCGGCTGCGGCTTTGGAAATCAATTGAACAGGCAAGACAACATTTCTGGAATGTGTGGTCCAGGGATTATTTGTCATCACTTAATGAGCGTACTAAATGGAAAAAAGTAATGCCTAATCTTAATGAGGGCGTAGTTGTGTTGTTGTCTAATCCCAACACCCCACCACTTCAATGGCCGATGGGTAGGATTACGGAAGTATATTACGGAAATGACAATTTGGTCAGGGTGGTAGAAATTCTAACACCTAACGGAAAATTGCACACCAGAGCAATTTCAAAAATTGTAATATTCCCTATAGATTAGTGTATGTATTTTATAATTGATAGATTTGTTTTCTATAAATGTTAAATAATTTTCTGCAAGTTGTATAATTTGTATGTATTACATACTGGGCTGTAGTTTTGTGTTTAACTTTGCATTAATTTTATGGCATATATCGCAGTAATGTTTAAAATTTACTTTTGGTTTTAATATTTTTTTACTTCTGGAGGCCCAGTTTATGTCTATGACATAATTTGTTTTATAGTTTTATTATCTCTTTGTCTTTTTCTTCTACAATTTGTGGTGTAACGGTGTAGTTTTCCTTATTACAATATGTAATTTTATTTTATAGTTTAAAGTGGTATTACTATACAATATCCCAATTAAACATCAACTTAAACAATAACATTGGCTGAAAATAGATATTACGAATAAAAAAACAAAGTTAGAATGGTTTCGTAACATCAATAATTAAAAACCGGCCAAGTGCGAGTCGGACTCGCGCACGTAGAGTTCCGTACCACTATACATCTAAATAAATGTTTTTCTTTATTATATTGGAATTGATTAAATGAAAGGTAAAATGCGGTTTACGATTTATAACGTATTAAAAAAATCTTATTATTAAATCTCGTTCAAACCAATTTTCGGTGGAAGTTTGCATGACAATGTACATCATATATTATTTTTACTTTTACCATTCCCTTATTTTAGACGTTACGAGGGGACACATACGCATTTTTCAATTTTGGATGCGTGTCTCGCGCAAACTATTCAGTTTAGAAAAATTATATTAGAAACCTCAATATCATTTTTGAATACCTATCCATAGATAAACCACACGTATGGGTTTGATGAAAAAAAAATTGAGTTGCAGTTCTAAGTATTGGGGAACCCCAATGATTTATTCTTTTTTTCTATATTTGTATGAAAACCTTAACCGAATACATCTACTTACCAAGTTTCCATAGTATAGCTCTTATAGTTACAGAAAAAAGTGGCTGTGACATACGGACAAACATGACGAATCCATAAGGGTTCCGTTTTTTGGTATTCGGCTACGGAACCCTACAAATGTATTTTGGTAAAAATTATCTGTTTCTATAAGTTTGACATATATCAGAATTTGTTATTTATTAGCGACACGATCCAATGAGGTTATATACAAAAGCCTCTTTATATATCTAGTATAAAGATATTAATATTTTAAATTAGATTATTACATCCAAGTAGCTACACATCATGCATATACAGCGTGAGTCTTGATAAAGTGCACAACCGAAAAGGGATGAAATTATATTTAATTTTATCAATAACATACAAGATTAAAAAAAAAGAAATTGATGCCATGGTTTTGAAATCAATACCCTTTATTATATTTTTACTGTATTTTTTATATGGACGATCTTGATATAGCTCTTATGTCGCCCGTAATAGCGAATGCTTTAGTGATGCTAATGTAAAACTTGTGTTGCTGATTGTACAGTTTAAGCAACAGAAACAAGACGAAAAATCAAATCCTCCCACTTCGCCAGATTAAGAATCAAAGGCCCTTTAAATGTTTTATCCGTTTGTTTTATAGTCAATAAATATCCGTAATGTCTTCCGTGTGGCCCTTATCTTAATCTGAGGGTCTGTTTATTGATTATTTTATATGCAGTATCTGTGCAAACAAACTACACTTCCTGTTTGGTATTTACAAAAAAGTTCTATCACAGTTATTTCATTGCCTTTGTTTATATTTTAAGGTGTATGTAGTAGGTAATAATCTTATGATAAAAAGTCATTATATAGTTTATTACATAAAATTTATGGTGATTTGGCCGATCTATGTTAAAAATAAAAGTTTAACTTAAAGTTTAAGTTTAGTTTTTAAATTTTTTAACTTTAGATATATTCAGTGTGAGTTTAGATAAAGTGCACAAACGGAAAGGGCTGAAATTACATATGTATGTCTATTCGTTACCCTGGACCCCACAACACAAGCCTTACAAAGCTTACTTTGGGTTAGGCTAATTAGTGTATTAAGTGAATTACAAAGACGGTCGAGCCGGAGGCTCCAAAAAATCAAACTTTTAAAAATTTTCAATTAAACAAAATTATAAATATATTATAACTTATATTATATTATAACTTATAATAAAATATAATTAAACAAAATTATAATATTTGTAAACTATGTTCTAACTCTTCGATGTAAGAAGTAATTGTCTATTTTTTACTTAATTCACTAATTAAGGAACTCGTTATGCTTCATCTTCCGGTGAGTCTGCGCTTCGTGCAGAGTAGTGCCGTGTGGAGTGTTGGTTTGGGGCAATGCTGACACGGCAGTTCTCATTCATTAAGACTGCATAACAAATGTAAGAATTATTTTTTTTTATTTATTCTAGCAACTAAGTCTTAGAGTACATACCTATGTAACATTGCAGATTACTCAAATCTACTGACTAGACGGCTTACTTTAAGTATTCGGTATTTTAGTTATTTTTAAGTTACTCTCTTATTATTTTTTACTACACACCTTCAATATAAAATATTTTGAATGCTGAGCATACAAATAAATTAAACAGATATCGGGCCAGCAGAACAGGCCAAAACCCAGATCACAGCTTCAAAAAGTCCAAGCCGTGCCCACTGAAATAAATTCAAGGTGTACCTCGGGGAAATACATCAAACGGTCGCATTTGTTTTCTGGGCCGAATTAATTTGTTTGCGCCAAATAATCCCCTAAGACTGGGGGATAAGGGTTAACATCCTTTGAACATAAATCTCCTATAATTAAATAAGCATTGAATTATCGCCTGATAATTTATCTCTGTATTGAAACAACAGCTGGTGGGCCGATAGTTAATTAGAATGTCTAATTGATGGAGAATTTTCTGTGAACTCAAAGGGGTTGTTGGAACGGGAAATGGGAGGATGATGGAGTATTGTGTATTTTGTTCATTAAAACAATTATTTGTTGAAGATTATTAATTGACTCTTAACTCCTGCACTAAGAATGTTGATGACAATACAAAAAAGGCTAAATTTGATAATGCCTTATTTTATTTATTTATAACTTGATTTTCGGCTAATTTCCTACTAATGTTATAAACGTGAAAGTTTCAAGTATGTATGTTTGTTACTCATTCACGTAAAAACTATTAAATAGATTTTAATGAAACTTTCCATTAGTATTACTTATCCATCATAATAACACATAGGCTACAGTTAATAAACTTCGTTGCACAGAGGGTAATTTTTTTCCTATTCACTTGACACTTATATTTATATTTTAGACAAATCACACAATATTTAATATAATATAATAATTTATTTTCAATTTAAATGTGCAATTTAGCATTTATCGAAAACTCCCCCACTAGGCTATGCCTGTCCTTTGACTCAGATACTCACCGGGCACGGCTGCTTCGGTGAGTACCTGTGTCGAATAGGACGGGAGGGATCGACACATTGCCACCACTGCGCATCCGACTTCGACTCGGCCCAGCATACAGGGAGTGCCCCGCGTGGACGCTCTCGCGCTCGCGGATACGGCGACCCGGGATAGACCACGCCCCTTCCGTGGCCGGGGGACGTCGTCGGTGGAGGAGATCGGGGGAGGTAAGGTAGTAGCCGAGGAGGCTTTTAGTGGGTAGGCCTCCCTCTTCTGGGGAGGAGAGCCCCACATAACCGCCGGCTCGCCACAGCTGGGGTATGCAATTTAATGCATTTTCCTCAGGGGATCAAAAAAAAAGGCTATGCCTGTTCTGTGGGAGTTTTAACAATTTGGTTTCAAGGGCACTAGAATGCGGTAAGTCGCACAGTAAAAAAACTTACAAAAGAAAAAGAAAACCATCGTGTTAACGCCTCTACGTGATGGATCAGGAGACGAATTTTTGAAACAATAGAAAACCAATTCGCATTCGAAATCGTGAGATTCGTAAACGAATTCACTATTTCTGAACTTTCATTTCGTGCGTTGTGCAACGAGTGGTTCAATCAACCCACTCGTTTTTGATTTCTACTAGTAGAATATCCAACGCTGAAGTGACCTTGACAGTAATCCGTTTCACATGTGGGTCATCGCCGGTTGTTTGTTTTTGTTATTGTAATTTTGAATTTTTCTGCGTGAAACGAAATTTAATTAAGAATTTGTTTTTGATAAGAACACTGAATTCGAGTGATTCAAAAATCTACAAAATTGTAAGCAGTAGAAAATAATTTCGCGCACGATTTGTATTCGTATTCGAATTCCAAATTCACGTCTAATGATTCAAAAATAGGTACATCTCCTGTATCCCCGCGCACGCTTTATAAAGACGTGTGATATGAAGCGACATAATAATAGTGGTAAGCGAGGTGATCACTATATGGAATATTGATCGATGCTTCGATATTCTACGAATGGCCTGATAGCGAATAGCGTCAACATCTTAAGAAGCTCTCGCTTGACAAATGGATAACCCATTGCCGATCATACTCCGAACGCTTTTTCAAAGCCGCAGAGCAACACCCCAACCGCTCATAAGAAAGGCAGTGGACTACACTCCCGCGTCACCCTCGCGTCACCGATATCGTAGACCTCGCCACGCCTTCGTCGACCATGACAACCAACTTACGCAAGCCTATTTCTTCATTTATATTTTTTTAGAAATAGTTATTAACAACACACAAATATAACCAGTCTTCAAGACATTAAACAAACTCCTAATCTTTGTATGTACTTCACTTTTAATATTTCACTAGATTAAGAGTGAATGAGACCAACCATACAAAAAGTAGAGGACAGAAAGAGGAAGCGTTACGCTAGCCAAACATAGAATCGAAAAGACGTCGTCTTCAATCTCTAGCTATTTCTATGCGACTATATTAAAATACACTTTCTCACAATCACACATGTAAAATACATTTTCTGAGCCCATTCAAATATAAACTTTCACCTCCTATTTCCTTCCTAATCTAAGTAAAATTGTTATATTTTTAAAACTTTTATTTAAAAAAATTTATGTATTTATTTATATCAAAAAATTAAGTTTGCTTAAAAATTACGTACTTCTAACGCAAACTTTCAGCCCATATTTCAATTTTTTTGCATTAAAATGTAGCCTATCTTCTTTCTTCCTTTCCAAGCCTTAAATTACCTGTGTACCAAATTTCATTTAAATTGCGTTAATAATTTAGGCGTGAAATTGCAACACACTGACAGACAATTAATTTCTCATTCATAATATTAGTAAGGATATTCGATTCGTATTTCCAGAATCAATAATGATTTTTTTTAAGACATAGTAAGCTCCGGAATTAATTTCACGCAGCCCTATACTTGTTCGCTAATAATATATTATTGCATTTTTTTATTATCTTCTCTATCATTGCTGCTAATTAATAAAAAAATATTAAACAAAACAAAACCAAACACTACCACGAACCGATCCAATCAGATCAACTCCAAAAAGCCCAATAAACGTCCCATTCGAAGCACACCCCAGAGGTGCGAGTTGACCCAACACAGTCCCATTAATGGCCCTTGTGGGAAATCTCTCCATTTTCACCCCGTACAAGTTAAATCGGTAATTTTAAACTGAAAGAAACGAATTTGGCGCTTTCTTCTGGGAAATGCTGCCGTTTTTCTATCGGCTGTGTACGTGAGTTCATTAGTTTTATTGGCAGACTTGCTTAATGTTAATTTCGCGGAATAAAAGTGAAAATATTTGACATTTAAATATATTGTTCATTATATCAATCGACATTTTTAAAATAGATAGGAATCCAATCAAATCAACAGTCTGTCAACTTGTCAAATAAGTATTATTTATTACACAGAATTATGTGAATATAAATTTAAGACTATATTTAGTTTATTTTAAATATATACAGATATTAAATGAATACATTTAATTTATTAAATAATACAACCTAAATATAGCTTTTAATTGACATTCACATAATTCTGAGTAATAGTTAATACTATATTTATTTAAGTTGACACGCTATTGTATTGTGACGTTTTCTGCTCAAAACTGTTGTATATAACACTAGCGACCCGCCCCGGCTTCGCACGGGTGCAGTGAAAAAATGGTTATGGTGGGTTATCCCTAAAAGATAGACATATACCATCGCGGACTTTTTTGTGGATTTTTGTAAGTTGTACAATACTGTAGTACATTATTTTGGTCTATCTCGTAGGGTTTAGCCAGCGTTTGCAATATAAGCGCAAAAAAACGTGCTTATTTACGACATCACATTAGAAACCTTTAAATTTATCAGTGTTTCTCTACTATATTATGCATTTATTATACATACAAACCTTCCTTAAGAATCACTCTATCTATTAAAAAAACCGCGTCAAAATCCGTTGCGTAGTTTTAAAGATCTAAGCATCATACGGACATACAGCGAAAGCGACTTTGTTTTATACTATGTATTGATGATGTTCCCAGTTAGCACTGTATGTTGTTAAAGCTCATGTCAAATTATTGCGTCGCTATATCTTTGGAGGAAACTTTATCATAGGAATAATACTTTCAAGAAATGAAAGTATAATTCCTATAATTTTCTTTTCTGTGATCCTTTTTCTTCATATACTTATAAACGAGTCGCGTATAGGTATTTATTATATGCGCGTATGTGTATTTTTATGAAGCATTGTGTAAACTTTGGAACTATTTATGCGTTCAGTACGCCGACTAATTTTTAATATCTATGTATATTAATATGTAACAGGATTCACGAAAATACAATATATCTATTAAAAAGTTTAAAAACGTTTATTGCGAGCATACGAACTCCTAGACTATGGTTGTACGCGTCGCTAACATAGAAAGTGCCTGCCTATTTTTTGCTAGCAAAACTATATAACGACTTGTTGCAGTGAACACCAAACTGGCGTTATATTGAATTTTCCGCTCGAAAAATGTCCACTGTTACTGTACTAACTTATACATAACCCGTTATATGTTCGTATATTGTATACTAGGTACAGTTCGTATTTAACTTTTGAATTCTAGTATGAAAATTGATTCATGCTAGTACCTATGTAACTTTATTAGTTTTAAAGTACACATTACACGGGCGCGTTGATGGCACTCTGGTCCATGTACTAATTTGTTATTCGTTTTTTCAAATTTGAAATGTATTCCTAAAGTAGGAAAATGTCCTGAGGCAACTAGCTCAAAGGCAAGAGGCAAATACCTACTTCCGAAAAATTTCAAAGATATCTATGTAGGTACTTCATATGTATGAAGTCGGCCAATCCGCCCTGAACGAACTTAGTCGACTAAGATTTAATCATCCTAATATAGTCTAGTAATTTTGTGTATTTGCACTGGTTTGCAGATACCCCTTCCTAGATAGTCCCTTAAGCCAAGTGTACCTAACTAATACAGCGGATTTGAAAGCTTTGAGGGGTAATAACTGCAGTGACGATGGAGGATAAATTGCGAAATAGTATGGAATTTATTATGGTATTGGAAATGTGCGGTGCGAAATAAGATGCAGTGAGAAAACGTAGAAAGAATAGACGAAAGACGACTGACGAAAGATCATAATGCTAGTAAGAATATAATGCTAATATATTTTATAACTATAATACAAATAAATGGGTCAGTTGGTAGGGGACGACCTAGACCAACATTCTTGGATCAAATAGGTGATGTACTGAGGGAATACAGCATATTGATGATAGATTTGCATCAAGCTTCATTCTTATGATTTCAACTGAGAGACGCCTAAAGCTGAATAAGGCTCCGCTCTTGCGCAGCTAGCTTCAGTATATCCTTACAAAGGATATTGATTACGTTTGCTGATTCCGCGCAGTTGATGATGACTTGTCCAACAAGCAGACAAGGTCGACACGTGTTTCGTCTCTCAGCGAGACATCTTCAGGATATGTTGCCCGCTCGGTGTCTCACGAGTCGTCGCTCGTGAGACACCGAGCGGGCGCGGAATCAGCAAACGTAATCAATATCCTTTGTAATACAATGGACTTCCGCAAAATAACACCTGCTACAATAGAGTCAGTATATCCTGTGATTTTCGCGAAATTGTCAGTTGACTGTCACTTGATCTTCGAAAAAGAAATTAATATATTGACATGAACAGGTCAGAACATTTATGAATTACTTTCATAAAAATTATAATACTTTTAATAAAACATTTTGACACGATAATTCAAAATAAGTTCAACAAAATAAGTTTGCCGTTCCAACGCACAGGTAGCAATAAACTAGAGGCTTATTTGTGGGGTGTTGTGTGTGTGTTTTTACAACGATTTCCTCAAAGTGTTGCCGATTTGCCTTTTAATAGATTTAAATCGCCATAAATACTTTTATGAAAAAGGGTTATCATACAATTAAGAATTATTTAAATGATAATAATATTTGGGTTCAATTTTTGACTCAATGCCAAATATTTTGATTAATAGCACGATAAAACTTCTGTTTTTATACTCGTAGATAAAACGTAAACTTGTTTAATTTGTAAAGGAATTTAGTTTCAGATTTTTTATCTGAGACCAGCTTCTTATTGACAACTATAAATAAAGAGCAAGCGATTATCACTACATGTATAAAACAAAGTCGGTTTCTCTGTCCCTATATCCCTGTGTATGCTTATATCTTTAAAACTACGCAACAAATTTTGATGCGGTTTTAGGATAGAAAGGATATGATTGAAGAGGAAGATCTATATGTATAATAACATAACATACATACAATAATAAAATAAGCACCCCACGTGTTTTATTCAATTTTCATATTGAATACTACAGTTTTATTTTTATTTTTTAAATTCTTCAATTTTAAAAGCGCGTTTTTTTAGATTTTTTAACTATAATTTATTATATACAACGTACACAGTTTTTCTGTAGTGTATTTAGTTACAGCATTGCACCTGTGCGAAGCCGGGGCGGGGAACTATAGTTTTCCAATTTAAAGTCTCACCACAGACTTTTAAACCAATGGCGTAGCACCTTTGACGTGCAAAAAAGATTGTAAGAATCCTATTTGAATAATAAATTTTTGATTTCGAATCGACCGTCCACTTAATAGACAGATACTCGGAACTAATTAATCAATGGAGGCCCGGAGTTACAGATGAGTGCATTAATTCAGATACGGCTGTCTATTTATCGGGGCAGTCTGTCGGATGATTTGTCACAGCATTAGGCTTGTAGATTTCCGATAATTCAGCTCTGGAACTACTGTGGAAATTACAATATCTATTTTGGTAATTGGCGACGATTCATTAAATTTTGATCAGATTTGGATTGATTTCACTTGTCTTCATAAATAAACGTGAATACGTCGTTTTGTTTTTGTGTCAATAGTTACGTTACTAAATATTTTGACTATAATAAATAACACAAGGAAACTGTAGCTTATATAGATAAAATGTGAATTTGTGTTAAGGTCGTAAAGGAAGTTGGGTTCAGACTTTTTATCTGAAGCCAGCTTCTTATCTATATGAAAAAAGAATTACCTTGCTGGTTTTCTGGCTGTTTCATTCCAATACTCTCTCTCTCGCCGTAGATTTATACTACTGGCGTAGCATCTTTAACGTGCAAAATTTTAAAAATCCTGTTCCAGAAACATCTAATATGTAGGGAAAAATATGACTGACCTGTTAAGAAATTTGGAGGGCTTTATCGAGATGAACGAAAACACTTTTGTCTAAATAGTTGTAATAATAATGATCAATCATAAAATGAAATCCTTAGATAGCTTATCTGTTCCTCCTTTTAATCCTAGATCCTTTAAAGTAGTTATGTTCCCTATGCCGCTCCTCTGTGGCGCCAACGCTTGAGCGGTAGAAGGTGGCTCTATGATATCCGTCATCCATGACCGCCCGAGGTAAGGTGGCTCCTGATGCACGTTGTTACAGGCCAATCCGTCCATGGATTACATCCCTTATGTCCTGGATAATCTTCCAAAGGCACTAAGACCCGACCCAAAACCTGCTCGGCCAGTCCTAGGGTGGTCTGGAGTAATTGGGTTTCCCAGTCCTAGGGTGATCCTAGCTATGTACAAACAGATCATCGAGGTGGTTTAGTGGGTATGCCCGACCATCTGCTGCTAGCATAGAAAGTATTTTTGTTCTTCAAAAAAGATTAGTCCGCGCTATTTATAATTTACGAGCACAGGATTTTCTTAGAGATTTATTTAAAGAGATTAATATAATGGCTTTAGCGGACCAGTATATTTATGAAAATTTGATTTATGTGTATGAAAATTGTAACACATTTATATACTATTTTTCAAATGCATAATATAAAAACAATATATAAAAATAAACTTGCCGTTCCAACGTACAGGCTTCAAAAAACTAGAGGTTCGTTATGGGCATTATGGGCAAATGTATAAATTTATATAACAAGATTCCACATAGTGTAGCTGAATTGCCTTTTCATAAGTTCAAAAGTAGGTACATGATAAAAAGACGCTAATGAGTAAGGGCTTATTACAAAGTCAATAATCATATAAATTACGCAATGTTGTTGATTTGACATTCTAAAGTGTAAATATTTGTTATCCCATATAAATTGTAAACACATATGTACGTTGTATGGTAACGATGTAATTTATTGTAATGTTATTACTTTCGATAAAGCTGATAAGTTTCTTGCGCCCATTCTTCTTATCACCTAAGAAATAAGTCCTGAATGAGTGGTAGGATAAAAAATTTGACGATTCAAAAAAGCTTTCCATAAAGTCATATTTGAATAAAGTTAATTTTGGTTTTTGATTTTGATTTCCACCGGCAGAGTTCCACATACGCCTGTTGATTGGCTAAATGGTATAGTGTAACAACAGGTAAGGTGCTCTACATTCCACTTCGTAAAAAAAGTCCATTAAAGTGGCGAGAAAAATACATTGCAAATTGGCTATGCAAGGTTATGTAACGCGTAATTCTATGCTCTAAGCAATCTTTGCATTTAAACTCTATTTCTGCGTATCATCAGATGCCGCAGGTAAAGGCATGGCATTCGGGACTTCTACTTCCCGCACGTTGATTCCCGCACGAGACTAATATTTTGTATGACCAGCAGAAAATTGTTACGCTTTGGGCACAAAGCCCAAAAAGTACATGAGATTTAATGTTTGTAACTGTGACCACCAGATAAAATCTCCTGTAGATAAAATCCCAATGTATGCGACGTTTTTCTTTTTAAAGAAAAAGAAGATCCTCTTTCATATTCACTGGTTGAAAGTCTATAACAGAGGTTCCCAAACTTCTTTGTTTCGTAGACTCTTTGCCATATTTTACGGCTTTAGGTAAAATATGGCACCTACCTACCTGATATTGAATGCCTACATCCTACAAAATTTTATAAGCATACTAGCTGACCCGCGCCCACTCGTTGGGCATAATATTAATAATCCCCGAAGCGAGCACGAAAGCGAACTGAATTAAACCCGAAGCCATCGCGCGCCGTCCGCTGATGATGATGATGATGATGATGATGATGATGACACTCCGCAATAATGTGGCTTTCTATTGGTGAAAGAATTTTTAAAATTGATGATGATGATGATGATGATGATGATAATTTGAGATTTAAACTATCCTATCTCTCAAGTTGGATCGAACTGCACATGGTGTGCGAATTTTATTATAATCGGTTAAGTAGTTTAGGAGTTCATTGAGCACAAACATTGTGACATGAGATTTATATATATTAGATATAATATTTTATACTTCATAGGTACTTTTATGTCTTTATATTAGAAGATAGTATAATATAAGTAAATAGATACTATCAGTGTATGTTTAGATCTATTATTATCGACCCCTATTTTCATTTCATCGACCCCCAATTTTTTTTTTCGTAGACGTTAACCCCTTGCAGATTGTCATAGACCCCTAAAGGTGGATAGGGACAAATTTGGGAATCACTGGTCTATAACTTGCAAACTAATACTCAAAATTGTCAGATTTATGGTGAAATTATAACTTTAAGTCCAGCTTAAAGATATCACTGTTGGTGTTTGAAACGGTCATCATTCACATTCAAATACAAACTGCTGCACTAAGTACTGACTTGAACGTGTTAAGTCGGATATTTGTACATGAATGTACGATAGACTCTCGAAATTCTTTCAATGGCATGGCTTTTGTCGATATACAACGACCTTTGATGTCTCCACAGGTAAAAATCCAGAGAATTTAAGTCTGGGGAACGTTGTGAAACACAGCCGTTGGCTTCATGTCTTTCATTTCTTCATTGGAGGCTCTATTTGATACTCAGTTCACCATTACAATTGAACCTCATTGTTTTCGTACTTTAAATACCACTTTAAAACTGACTTCCTTTCATAGAATGGAAGCTTTGCGGCAGCCATGTTTACACAAGTAACTACACTGACAACAACAAAACACTGACTATCCGGCGACTGTCATCTGTCTGAAAACAACGCAATTCAACGGTTGTGTGGCGATTGCCAGAACTACAAACTATTACACTGCCAAAACCGGCCAAGTGCGAATCGGACTGGCGCACGTATGGTTCCGTACCACTATACGTCTAAATAAATGCTTTTCTTTATTCTTTATTATATTGCAGTTGATTAAATGAAAGGTAAAATGCGGTATACGATTTATAACGTATTAAAAATACGAATTATTAGATCTCATTCGAACCAATTTTTGGTGGAAGTTTGCATGGTAATGTAGTACATCATATATTATTTTTACATTTATCATTCCCTTCTTTTAGAAGTTACGGGTACGGGGTCGGGGGATTCACATTTTTCCACTTTGGAAGCGTCTTTCGCGCAAACTATTCAGTTTAGAAAAAATATATATTATAACCTCAATATCATTTTTGACGTGTAGGATATCCATAGATATATATCAGATATATCAAAAAGACACTCATGAGTAAAGGTTATTATAAAGTAAGTGACTATCTAAATGATCACAGTATTTGGGAATAGGGACACTAATCATAAAGCCATGTTTGGCAACAACATTATTTATAGTATTGCATTATTTTTGTATGTAAACATACATACGACTGTAATCGTATTAGGTATGATTGTATCTTATACTATATTGTATTTTTATATTATATTATTGTAATTATTAACATTGTAAAGAGGAGATAAAAAATAGACCTTCAGAGTTTCTTGCCCGTTCTTCTCGAGAAGGCTCTCCCAATTTCCGAACAGGTGTCGAGTCAATTTTTTTATTTTTTTCTTTTTTTTCCTTATTCGTACGTACGGACAAGGTTTTTGTTTTTTTTTTAAGCTTTGTTTTTTTGTTTTGTCTGTTGACGTCAATAAGTGCCTGTAAAGGTCTATGTTGAATAAAGATTATTTTGATTTTGATTTGATTTTATCCTACATGTATGGATTTGATGAAAAAAAAGAATGTCAGTTCTAAGTATGGGGAACTCCAAAAATTTATTGTTTTTTTTTTTATTTTGTTATGAAAATCTTAATGCGGTTCACCGAATACATCTACTTACCAAGTTTCCATAGTATAGCTCTTATAGTTACGGAAAAAAGAGGCTGTGACATACGGACGGACAGACATGACGAATCCATAAGGGTTCCTTTTTTTGCCATTCGGCTAAGGAACGCTAAAAATGAGACAACTCCGTCAATGGTTTGCAAGTTATGGACATTTTAATAATGGATACATTTTTTGACTTTATATAAATAGAGTTACAAGTAATGTAATATTTGTCTATTTTTTAAAGCGTGACGAATCGCTGATGTGAAAGCTCCGCAGGTTCGATGCCGAACTCATTTACAGGAAACTTTTAATACCCACGCTGGAGATAATGTTAGGCTAAAGGCTTCGACGGGGACTTAAACCGACTTATCCAAGTTCAAATAGGGATGGGCGCTCAGTGACGATATTTACGCAATGTCTCTTGTAATATATACATATAGAAAAAGTCTAAGCAACATGCTAAATGTTACAATTTTTGTAATTTATATTAGTCAATTATTCTACATTTTTTCCATGAGTAGAAATGACCCATATATAGAATTATAGAATTAATAATCGATATCGATAAGTTTTAAGCTACAGAGGAGTTCATGCTTTTTATTACATTATTGAACTACTTAACTATCAAGTAATTCTTAAACAATTTATTTTGGTTCTTTAAAACAGTTTAGCTTCTTATGTGTCTGTTTTGTTCTACGCGTGATAGAGTGGTACAATTTAATTGTCAACTTAATAAAAAATGAAAACAAAACAAGATCTGGTTTTTATTTATAATTAGAAACGTTACATTTCTAACCTAACCTACATATTAGTAAAAAAAATTGAATAATTTACCAATATAATTTGTAGAATATGTGACATTTCTCATGCAAACAAAAAAGCATGTTAGACTTAGAGTTTTATAAAAGATGGCGCTGTAATATAAGACTATTATAATCTTAACTAAATTAATATTATTTAATCCTGTGTCCCCGCAAAAATGTAATAATTCTCACAGAACATCTAGGGTATAGACATACAAAAATAAATAAATTTGGTAGAAATATACTATAGTAACCATGACTAAGGTACAAAGCACGCAAACATCTGCCCCCACCGGGACCCAAACTCGGGACCTCGGAGAGGCTACTCCTTGAAACCGGTATACTCTCGGTATACATAGTCCCAATTTATATATATAAATATACATTGGGATTTGTCTATGACATAAAATTGTTTGACCCATCAAGTCGTGACTGAGCTGCTCATAGTTCAGGGTCGTCAGCATGGGTACCTGAGCATAGCAGAGTTCGCATTGTTGTGTTTTGGTATGAAAGGTAAGTTAGGCAGTGAAATTGTGGGCTACTGCAACTTTACATATAATGTCATATCTTGGTTGTACACAAATTTGTGTTATTTGATATTTGCTCAAAAACGAAAAAAATACATAAAATTTTCCCAAATCTGGTAATCTATTTATTTCTTCGTGAAATTAGCCTTTTTAGTTCTCTAAAAATTATTACAAGCAACGTAGCGATTGCAAAAAAATAATAAAGGGCAATAATTTCAAAACCAATTGCATCAATTTCTTATTCTTTTTGATTTTATCGATAAAATTAAGAAAAATTCACCCCTTTTCGCTTGTGCACATTATCAAGACTTACGCTGTTTAAGATGATTATTTTGTACTGCGCTCTCTCTCGGGAAGCGATCGTTATCCATTCAAGTCATAAGGTCACTAGGATAGTCTCTGGACAGAGTTTAGCTTAGCGATTGGTGGATCCGTCTTCGCCGGTAACGCGTCCAATAATATGTACTTCCGCGGTTTCATTCCGCGGTATGCTGTACATCACTAGCGAAACTTGGAGACTTAGGCGGACACATGATAAGGATGCTCCGTATAAAAAGAGGAATTAAAACTTGGCCCAAGACTGACTAAGCGCACAACTTTGGGGCACCTACTTATTACTTATACTATTAATAATATTGTAATGAAAATGTTTGTAAATAATTCAGCGTAAATTGTTGAACAAACTTTGTAAAGTAGGTTTTTCAAGAATATAATTAATTTTAATAATATTAATATTTGAAAAATATGTATGTCCACAGATCCGTGGAAAATAAATTTATAAAATAAGAAAAAACGGAAGATAATACGTCACTTGTAAATGTAACAAACTAGTAAATAGTACTACGACACAATTACATTATTATTTAAGCTTATAAAACAAAATTACTCAATAACTTGTTATAGTCAATAGGATAGCTGACTAGAACCGAATATGGCCGTTTTTATACTGTATATTGACTTTTCGCTATACGCCGACGGGTTCGTGGTAGTTGGCCGCAAGGGTTCCCATGGCTTCGTCAGGGCGCGATGCAGCTCTTTTTAGCAGCAGAAGTTATCGGCGGTTATGTGGATAGCCACCGGTTCTCGGGATATGTAATTACATGCATTTTCCTCAACGTAACAAGAAATAAAAAAGAAAGGCTTAATTACGTAATGTATTTATTTGACATATTAATCGGACTACTGTCCCTCTCTACTTGCACTTTCGTTCGATCCGTTTCGCTCGCGGTCGCTCTCTACGACGTGAAGGAAAACCGTTACGTTTGGTCTAAGCGATGAACTGTGCGATGTTTTTATACGAAAAACATTACCAAATTCAGGTTTAAAGCGCGAAATCTAATTATATTTATGTATAGGTTATACCAGCTATATATTTAAACTCTTTATTGCACACAATAAAACAAAGTTACAATAAAAAAATATACTAGTAGGTACCAAGTTCATTGATCCAAAGGCGGACTTATCTCTCAGTGAGATTTCTTCCAGCCAGTAGAAGTGTAGTATTTGTTGTGTGGGGCTCTCCGAGTGATGGGACCTATCCACTCAGCCCCCCTCCCTAAATTCTCCTCTGCCTTATGAGTGCGTGCGATTTCACACACGGGTTCACATTGCGATTCCACCACTCACAACAATATATGTACATAGGTAAAATAACTGGTGATCACAACATTTATGGAAATAAATTTAAAATTAAAACCTACAAAGTTTTTAAGAAAAATCTATGTAAGTATATATTTTTTACTCTTTTTATATTAATAAATATAAATAAACTCAATTACTTTATTTGCTCAAAATTCAGGTGTGAAAAATTTCAATTAACGTAAGAAAAATAAATAAAAGGAAAAAAGAAAATATATGTTTTATTTATGTATTAGGATTGTATATAAATTGTTATATAGGTTTCTTCTGTGTATGTAATAAAATAACAGCTGTTTTTTGTACGTCTACCTCTTATATCTCTGCATCACCTGAAGGTTGACTGGTAGTAAATTCCTAAGGAAATGATCTAATATCACACGCTAATTTTATCAAGATTATATATATATAGAACATTGTCGTAAAAGGCTATGCATTACAATTATGTATATATATATATATGTATATATATATTTAGATACACATGTATATATGTATGTAACATATTTATGAAGATAAACTATGTTTTATTTTATGTAAAATCTTCGCAAATTATTGGTAAGCACAAAACCCTCGGGATGTAGCAGAATACCAGTGCTTTGCTCACATCCTTTTGTGAGCAATTCCAATCACTAAGCTACGACCCTTTTACACTGCTGCAGCGCACACAGCTCTTGGTTTGTACTGAATTTTTTAATTAAAGATCTTATCTATCTATCTATCATTACACAAAAGTTGGCAATATTGTAGTCCACAACGCTACCACGTATTACTCAATTGACAATAACACAAAAACACATTCGCAAGCCGCTGTATAATATTATCAGTATTAAAAAATTATTTCAGTTGTGTAACAAAGTGGCATTTATGGATATAATGTGAATTTGTTTAAAATTGTAAAGATTAAACTATTTAACTGAAGCCAGCCTCTAATTGACGTCTCTGTAAAAATACAGGGATAAAAGAAATAGCCTTTGCTGGTTTCTTACTGGTTCTTTTTATTTTTTATTATGACGGGAACCCTACAAGGGTTCCCGTCGTAATAAAAATTTGTAGTTTCTATTACGTACAAAAGCTATTGTAAAAAATTTACGTAAAGCAATTTTTACATATCCTTGATCAAGTGGTTGGATACCCAGGTTTTGATTGGGTGACCAAGGTTGCAGTTCTTCGTGGAGGCAAAGGATTTTCTGTTTCACCAGACTTTGAATTCGATAATAAAGATATATTCGTTTTATTTGACTTCCAAAATGTGTTTACCTTGTTACAAATATACAATCATAATAGTTATATTTTGCAAAACTAGCTAATAATATCTCTATGACATTTTAGAAATCATATCTTTTAGAATCTGCGTTGTTGCGTTGTTGATGCCTTCGTTACAAGAGCCGGATCGGCGCTTGCGCAGTTCTTGCTAAAAAATATGCAAAATAAAGGAAAACTCTTAAAATTAGTTTCTATTGTCGCGCGGTAAGGTTGTTTACCGCTTGTTGGTTGGAGCGAGAAATTTGGGTGTTGACAAAGTTTGTAATTTTCTTGACCTGATTTATTTTAGCACTGACATAATGGAACTAGATTATGTGGTCTAGTGTTCTATTGAATTTCTCAACACCCTTGCACATGATTGATATGTATATAACACCATTTTCATTTATACAATGTGTCTCATTACCAAATATAATGGTATTCTTTACACATGTTCAAATTACAAACAGTTTGGTTATAAAAAATTTGTAGATTCTTTAAAAATACCTCGATTTTATATATAAGAAAAATATAACGACCAAAGAGATTTTATATCTAACAATCTTAAGCGTTTTACGAAATAACTAAATTTGATTCGTGTCTTTCATAACTGGACGTCTGACTGAACCCACCGAATAATCTGTATATTTTCATAACTTTTTAAACATGACGATAGCAACCATCATCCACGTAGTAATGAAACTTTCTATGTTGTTAAGATTTTAATACAAATAGTTGTCGTCAGTTTACTGTGTACTTTTGGAAGATTAAGATGAGAACAGAAGAAGAGAGAAAAGAAATAACATACACAATAGCACAAACCACAAAGCAATGCTTCCTGCATATATGCAACGATAATATTGCAATTTTTAGAAAAGTTATAAACTATTTATCGTTATTATTATCCTCGCTACAAAACCCACATTTTTGTAAATAACTTATTTTTCCCAGGAGAGAGAGGCTGAGAATCCTCACTAGGAGCACGAAACGTGCCCAGGATGCCACCGCAACGCCAAGTGTCACGGTGATTATGTCGGGCTCCACGCCGACCAGGAGACCTATTTTTGAATTACGAATGCGACTTCGAAATCACCGCTGGCTAAATAGTCAGCGGTGACTTTGAGGTCACGGATTCCTAAACATCCAATTTTTGAAAGTCGATCGCAGAGCTGCCAACATAGATAAAGTACACACATAAATGTAAGAGATCGGTTCCACGCAAAATGTACCGCTGCCGGTTATTGCCGTCTTAACCATTATGGTTTTTATATATATATAATTTATATATATAATATATACTACATATATAGTATGATATATATATATATACAGACAGACTGAAAAATCAAACAAAACACAGATAACATTTCCACAAGTATGACTTAATTACGAGTGGGTGAGGGTACTCGTAATGAAATTACAACCGTGACTAAGGTAGTCACATAAGTGATATTCAAAAATACGAATTATTGAAAAACGGTGATTATTAGTCACATCGGTGATTTCTAAGGAGACCTATTTTGCCATCTCTCTCTGACTTAGTCAGCGGTGATTTCGAAAGAGAAAGATGTATATATATATATATATATATATATATATACTACATTCAATATATATATAGACTGAAAAATCTAACAAAACACAGATAACATCAGTGGTATTCAAAAATAAGAATTAATGAAAATCGGTGATTATTAGTCACATCGGTGATTTCGCAGTCGCATTCGTGATTCAAAAATAGGTCTCCTGTTCTACCACATTTCATATTAATATTAGTTACGAAGGAGCGGGAGTACCTGACACAAGCATATAATAATGCTTAATAGGTAGTCCCAACCCAAAATTATGTAAACCTTATGTGGATTAATCAATAAACATTTTTGAATTTTGATTTTTTTTGTTGTACTGGCTATTTCCACCAAAAAAAAATTTTTATTGTAAAGCACGTCGTGGATTCGTTGATAGTTGGATATGAACATATATATATTTTTTTGATAACGGTCTGACATGTGACCTACCGACTAAACTCAGCCTTAGCCTTGGCCATAAGGGCCCTACGGCTTGAATAGTAAAGTAACTATTTCAATGCAACTAAGTGGGTGATTTGTTTACGGAAAGAAATGCGTATTTTCGTTGAAGTTTCTAGAAAGAAATTCACTCGTCACGCCAGAATCACTTGGCATTATAATCTCTGTGATTTTTATCCGATAGCTTTAATAAAAGTCGAATGATTAAAAAAAAGGCAAACACTATAACGTCGATTCTGAAACGGGGCCGGAATACATTTATTAAGTGGTTTTATAACCGTTTGTATCGAAATAAGGGGAATTTTTATGCGTTTTTATTTAAAATAATCCGGGCGATTTCTTCTTAACTATCAAAAATGTATACTTTACCGAAACTTTCAAACAACTAATACAAATGAAAAAAAATCAGGATTAATTTAAAAATAGTTTATCTAGTAGTCAAAAATTTTACGATTTTCCCTCTTAAGCATGGAAACCTAGGACTTGAGGGTCTGTAATTATAAATATTTTTATGAAACCACAAAATTGAAGTTTGTATAATTGTATTTAATATTCTCAAGCAAGTGGACGAAGGAAACCATAGTTATTTTATACATTACCCAACTGCAATAACAAAACAGTCCCCTCTCGCCATTGCAAAACGCTGTGCGGTTTGCCTCGGGCACTGCTCAGTACGGTTGGAAAATGCAGTGGTTGTGCATAGTTCTCTGCTTTGGATTTGTAATATGCGAGAATGTTACCAGAGGTAAGTAATTTTTCATTCTTAAATAAAAATCAACACTCTAAAGGCTTATTCCAATAGTGTATTCTAACACTTATGGGGGGAGTTTGGGTAATTAAATAAATGTCTTATTCCGTACTAACGATTTCTTTATTTATTCAATAATCAAGAAATCAAACCTTATGAAATTATTACGCACACGTAAATAGACATTAAACTAACTAATCAATAATTACGAATTATTGAAATTTATTTATTTTTATTTTTAATACTTTTGTCCGTACTAAGTGCTCGCATGCACTCCACATTGTATCGTTTACCAGATACTTCAATCTACTGAGATTGTCAGGACACGCAAACCTCGACATTTATGTTCTCTTTCTCTCCAACAATTTGGAAGAAGAATAACAGAGTTGTTGCGGGCGCCATGAATTTAAATTTTTCGGTTCGGATTCGTCTTGCCATCATACATTTGTTATTTTCTTTTTGTGTTTTTTTTATAGTGTAATATGTTCGACTGTGCATTTTGTGGTGTATGTTGTGACAGCCTTAAAAAAATGTTATATTCTATAGGTTAAGAATTTGTAATATTTAGATGTAACAATATATTAGATGTAAGATGTAATATAACAATTGCTGGTGGTTCTAATTACAATAAATAAATAAATTATCGTCATATTTTGGACAATTCACACAATATCTTTATAAATTGTAGTATATGTTGTTTTGATATGTAAGTTATATTATTGTAAAATTTTATTAAAATCCATTTAGTAGGTTTTATTTGAAAGAACAGCAAACATTCATTCGTACAAACTTTCGCGTTTTAAATATTACTAGAGATTAGTTGATGCAGGTGCATTTTAACATTATATTGGGGAGAGGGTGCGAGATTTCAAAGAATGTATTCCATACTAAAGTTTTTCCTTATTTATTTAATAAACAAGGGAGCAAACTTTATACAAATATTTATACACACGTACACAATAGACATTAAACTAAATAAAAAGATAGTTTTGACTTTGTTATCACAAAATCATAGGTTATAACGTACTAAATTCTGACGGAAGAACAGTAGGTACTTTTTGAGATTTCTATTTAGTGTAAAGCAACTTAATTCTGAGATTCAATTATAACCAAAACGTTGCACTTGGAGTTAAAAAATAAAGCAGAAATAAATATTTTGTATGGCTCCTAAATTGTAAAAGTTATTGTTTTTAATACGATGAAGTGAAAAATAGTGAAACAACTTAATATATTGTGAACGCTTATAGGATAATGTTTATAATATTAATGGGGGATGTATGCTGGAAAACAGAATTCATTAGCTGTTCACATAAAGAAAGCGGAGCATATCGATTCGTCCGAATGGGAGGAATGTGAGCACTATAAACTTAAGTACACACAAATTTTTATAAACATAAAAAAGCTCATTGTGCCTGTGGTTAAAACTTCACTAAAAAGCTTTAGTAGAAGATCGAAATTAAAATTTTATATTGAAAAAAAATATATTCATCGTAAGCAAAGAGGAACCTTCAATTTTTGCTCAATAATAATGAATATTTAATATAAACAAAATTGTTGTTATTCAACATTCTCCTTTACAGATAGATATTGACCTCAAAATATACAAAAAATTAGAAAACATAAAGAACTATAGAACCTTCTATATTTTTACTTAAAAGGCAGAAAGCTATCCTGTTCCGGAATCACAAGTCTTCACGAGAAGAACGGGCAAGAAACACTGAAGGTATTGTTTACCTTCTCTTTTAAATCGTCACAATAATTTATAAATTAATAAGTAAATTATACACACAACAGTTTGTATGGATGGATGTTGGTTACTCTTTCACATAAAAACTACCAAATGAATTTGAATGAAACCTTACAGTAATATAACTTATACATCAAAAAAACGTATAGGCTATCTTCCATGATCCCTTAGTTCGGCAGCCTTCAGCATCGTCATGACTAGGTTACCTCATGATAAGGCCAACGCCACTTTGGCTTCCCACGTCTCTTCTAGCGCTTTTGGGCCCCTTTTGTGGCAACTTAGGCACAGGTTGAGTTTAGTCGGTAGGTCACGTGGTCAGACCGCTCTGGCCGCGTGGGGTCCAACAAAAAAAAGCATAGGCCACAATTTATAAAGATACACGCCATGCTACTCGAAATACTAATTATATGCAGACAAAGTCGCGGGCACCAGCAAATTTCAATATTTATTTATGGTACACAATAAAACTTATTAAAGATTCATGCCTCTGCTTACACCACGAAAGCCTTAAAGTGTTTAACTTATTATGCTGCAAAATTTTCGGTAGATCTTCTTTTTCTTCTTAATATTTTACAATGATGTATAGACATAATGTTTGAAACTATGTTTGCAAAGAGAAATTTTTAATTCGTTAAGTCTATACCAGATTGTATGCATATATTCACGTCTTATAGGTAAGGTGCAGGTAACACAAGTTGTAACGGGTTCCACATTTCGCACACATCATAGCAAAGACATGAAACTGTATAAATCAAGACATGCGTTCGTTAAAACATTATTATATATTCGTAATAATTATATATTTAATTATATATTTAATTACTGTTTCGTCGAGTATATATGATAGTTAGCTGTAATAGTTGTCTTTATATTTGTATTAATATTTGTTGCGGTTGAATTTATTTTTTGCAGTGTCACGGGTACTGGCAATTTTTATGCATGTAACAAGCGAAGAAATAAATAAATCTCGCGATTATTCAAAACAGGCAAATGTAGCGGTTTGGCATTTGCACGTATTTGCAACAATATATATATAAACAGTTTATATCGAACTTGGCCTTACACAAGGATACCCTTCACTATAGCAGTATAAGGCTAGTACCAACCACGCTTTCATTGCAAATCCCTCATGTATATTTTTTATATATATTTTATTGCTATGAAATAAAAATTTATTATTAAAGTGCAACACATCACTGCTAACTACTAAGTTTTGCGACAATACAGAGGAAGTAGATAAGACGAAAATATGGCCACAAACAACTTTTTTTTATGTAATAAGGACACAGGCATTTGGCCTCGGTCTCACCTGATGGTAAGTGACGATGAGGCCGAAGATGGTCCATGCCTGTCCAGATAGTGTCCAGTACGTGATACATACAGATGTGATGTCCAGTACAACCCAGATATAAAATCTACCTCTAGACACATTTGATATTACTTTGTTCGCCAGTGATATTGGTAGATAACGTCAAACGATGACCTGTTGACGAACTGATGACGAACGACGACCTGTTTGTCAACATGTCAACACAACACATTCGATAAAATAAAAAAAAATACACAAATTGCTGTACGTCATACAAATGCAAGGACTAACGTTGTCTAATTAGATTGATATCTGCGCATCGGAGACAAGTTTCGTAAACGCCTGCCTTGAGATGTTATGTTCCATTTAACTCTTTAGGAACCGGCATAGTGAATGAATTCCTTTGCCACGTTGCTCAATAAACTATATTTATTATTCGAGCGATTTATTTAGAATACAATTATTGATATTATTTATCTTGTCATGTATGTCGTCATAGGCGACTATAGATGACTGTTACTTTAGGCATTAAAAAAATCTGATTAGCAATGGAAATGCTTTAAAAGACGATGCTTTGAATTGCTTTAAGCTGAACTAAGTGGCGAATCCTTACTAATATTATAAATGCAAAAGTAACTCTGTCTGTCTGTTGCTTTCACGCCAAAACTAATAAATAAAATTTGGTACACATATATCAATTTGATTAATTAATGGTACCATTATTCGGATAGGAATATGGTACCAAAAAATCAATATTTAATTTCCTTCATTTATTCACAATCAAAATACGCTGTATTCAAAAAATAAAATATTTTGCAAGATAATCATTAAATATATAATTGTAATAAAATAATTAATTTATTCGTGGAAATCGTCTCCGTCTAGGATAACAAACAAAAATAATTAAGAAAACTATATACATATAATGACGGAGTCACCTAGCCCTACCAACTACCAACCAATATTGTAAACGCAAAAGTTCGTATAGATGGTTGTTCATTACTTAATGATGACAGTGCGGAAATTTCTAGACCCATCTTGGTACCGAATATCGTAGTACTGACAGTGCTGCGGCACATCAGCAATACATCGCTTATTTAATAACTGACCTAACCCACTAATTATTCAAGTACAAGCAAAACACAGTCTTTACGATAAACGCTGTAAAATTGCATTTTCTGAGGTATTTGCGTGCGTACATAAACGCCAATTTCGCATGAACAACGCTTCGATGTCCCAATGTGGAGGATGTTACGGAAATACATGTGAACATGAGAACTTGTAAGAAATATTGATTCGCTTGAAATACAGAGGAAATGGTTAATTGGCAAATGTTTTGTATTGCAAATGGGCAGCTTTTAACCTTCATTCAGCCGGTAAACATACAGAGGTATTTGGACATATAAGAAACATTTAAACAAAGTGGATGAGTAGCTTGAAGACAAATTTAAAGGGAGAGATCACAATGATGTAGGAGGTAATCAATTTTTACGTACATACTATCAAGAGTTAAAAGCTAACGTTTCATTCCCACGGGGGTACGCAGAGATCCTAGTTTTCCACTTGCTACGATCCAAACATAATTCCCTAGCTTCCTCAACTTTCATTATTATTTGCACGCTTGCATAATCAATACACGCTCGTCGATTACGTGTACTATTGACCTGAACTACTTTCAATATATCACCTATTTTTAATAAATGTTTATCGACTTCAAAAAAAGGAAGTTATCAATTCGACCCGTATGTAATGTAATATTTCCAGAACTGCCCAGTTTTCGTATATGTTAGTCTATATCAGCGTTGGAACAAATCTGCCAAATTTCAAAAGTGGTATATATGATGTATTAGCGATGTACCGAGTACGGTTTGACTCGAGTCAGACTCGATTCCTGCTTTGGACTCGCCTACTCGAATACGCTGGACTCGATTCAGGAAGAATCGGTTCGTACTCGCTAACTCGATTCTATTTACACGAGTCCTATTGACTCGAGTCTAGTATTCGAGTTTGGTTACCTCGCTTGTACTCACAAACTGTTTACATAAGCAATGAAGTGGCGCGGGCCTAATATTACAAACAAGTTTGAACCTGCAACTTGTTGTTTTGATTTTGTTCTAAAATCGGACTGTAGTTCTGGACTGGACTAGAATTTCCAGACTAGACTAGACTAGAATTTCTAGACTGGAGTCTAGGAATCAGACCTGAGGCTAGAAATATTCGAATACCAAACATAGAATTCGAATCGGGGAATCGAGTCCTGATTCGAATACCGTATAAACTGGCTCGAATCGACTCGAACCATCAAAACAGCGACTCGGCACATCACTAGTATGTATGTATGTATGTTTTTTATGTTTGTGTTCGCATATCTCCGGAACTTTGCTAGGTATTGCTCAACTTAGGGATACTGCAAGTTTCATCGAAATCGGTTGCGTGCTTTTTGAGATAGGGAACGTTTTTATAAGCGACTTCAAAAAAAGAATAAACTGAATCAATCGTACCTTACGTAAGTTTAGAAAGAATAAACACAACACAACTAGAATTTCACAATACCAATATCAGGAACCTTTATGGACTTACCTACGACTATAGTTAAGTTGCCTGGTAGAGATTGCCGCTTTGGCAATAAGGCCGCCTTTTGTACTATAGTAATTTAGATAGTATGTATAATACATGTGTAAATGTTGTTTTTTATTACAATAAAGTTATCATTCATTCATTCATTCATTCATTCATTATAGTTAAAAAAAAAGAAAAACATATTAAAAAAAAACAGACTTCAAAATTGTACGCAACTTACGTATGTATGTTTAGAAAGAATATAAAAGAACTAAAAATTAAAAATAAAATACGATAACTTCTGTATTATATAAACTAACTTTGATATACCAACTAGGTATTTTTTGAAGTCGGTGCGCGGAGAGGGATATCGTGTTTGGTGTGTATGCTTTAATTTCATCACTCTTACTTTCCTATAATTTGGGCAGGCAGAGGTATTTTGTTGCACATGACTATAACTAGGTAAATATGGATATTTTACGACGCAAATATATCGCTTTATCTTCACAAGTAATAATCGCAATAAATAAATAAATATTGTTACACTTACACCATTAGCCTAGCCAAGGTAACTCTGTAAGGCTTGTGTTATGGGATCTAGGTAACGGATAGACATACAGTAACATATATAATATTTTTATTGAAATATATATCAACAACCTGACTAAGTACAAATGCTCGCATTCATCACACAACATCTGCCCAGGGATTCGAACCCGTCAGGTTGGCGACACCTTGAAACCGTTTTATCCACTCGACTATGGAGTCGTCATCAATCGTTTTTCTACAATATTCTTCTTTATTATTAAGAATCACCAGTGAAGAATAAACATATTTTTCTATAGGACAGTTTGCGAGTTCATTATTTATTAACGACGACGACACGTTTAGCGCAGTGGTCGAGTAATCGGCTTCTACGCAACGGGTCAAGGTTAGAATTCCCGCACGGGACAGATATTTTGTATGACCTACAAAAATTTGTTCCGGTCTGGGTGTCTGTACATGTGAAATTTCAATGTTTGTGACTGCACCCACGACACAATAAAAATCCTAGTGCGGGGCGACGTTTTTTTTTTAAAAGAAAAAGAAAGTAAAAGGCCTTGACCTTGCCTATTTGTTGACAGAACCAGATGAAGCCACAACCTTCGATTACTACTCAATGCCAGCTCTTTCCGAGCTGGACGACTTCGATTTATGCCTCAAGGACCCCGGAGCAGTCTACTGCATAGTAGACATGGTTCTGATGGAGGATGAAACCCCCCTTTACCAGTATATTAAGGTATAGTAAGGTATAATCGTTCGAACCCATATTGTACACTTTCTGAACTAAAACTAAAAATTAAAGTTTGATAAAACCAAATTATTAATTAAAAAAATTGGGCTCAAATTTCCGTCAATCGACGTGCCCAGAAGGCTGGCAGCGTACCACGTTATAACACAATGCTGATCTGCTGCGCCAGATATGATCGAGCCCTCGAATCACGCGTCGATTCGCATAAGCTGTAGCTGCATTCTTTAAATACTCTTACTACACTACTCTTTTATTTTATTTTTGTTTTCTACTATTAATACACTCTTAATAGTAATAAATGGTGACAGAATAACAGATGTTGTCGCTAACTTAGCCAAATCTCGGTAACCACTGAGTGGTAAACCGTTGTCTATACGAACACGTAAAAATATCAATGTTATGAACAATAATAATGTCTATGTATAAAGACAAATAAATTGATTTATTATTTTCATATATTTAATGAATAATCTTAAATTTAAGTTTTTTACAATAAAGATATGTAAAATAAACACAATAAATACTATAAAATACTTAAACCTAGTATGCCACCGGCAGCGAGGCAAGGTCAAAGCAAACCGGTGGTTAGGGCTGCAGACAGAGGAATCTCCGGACAATATATGCCGTGTCGAGAATCACTGCTTTTTGTATCCGGCCCTTAATACGTCCGTCAAACGGGAGCCTCTTAAGATGTTGATTGAGACTCTATAAAAAAAAAAAAGTCAAGGTACTTTCTAACTTTGTCCTTCTCAGCTTTTACGAGGTTCTCATCATGAGGGATGGTAACAGCATTATCAGGTTTATTGCACGCAATAGACCTCTCCTTGATAATAGAGCGTGATTGATTTTATTATTAACTAGCGGAGCCGACAGATTTCATCCTATCAAAAAGATTTGTAAAGTGGCAGATTTTTTCTACTTATTTTATAGAGAATATCGTATTGCCAACCAAATTGCAAAAAAAGATCCAAATGAACTATTACATTTTATGATTATTCAATTTTGGAACGTGAACGAATTGCTCATGTCTCATGAGGAAATATTGACGCTGAGGTATGCTCGTTTTATATTACTGCAGCGCGCGCACATATTGTAGTCTACCAATAATTTTTAAAAGAGCAATAACAATTTATTGCTCTTTTAAATTTTCCTTCTTGTTTGTTTGTCTTTCACCTATTGTGTGTATGTGTGTTTGTAGACCAAATAAAGATTCTATTTATCTGCTTAGCTATCTATCTATATACCTATCACGCTATCTATTTATCTATTGAGCCTTCTAATTAACTATCTATATATCTATCGAGCCTTCTTACTAGCTATCTATCAAACTATCTATTTATCTGCCGAGCCTTCTGATTATCTATCGAGCTATCTATTCATCTATCGAGCCTTCTAACTAGCTATCTATCTATCTATCTGGCTATCCATCTATCGATCTAACAAACATTCTTCGTTAAGTGATCCTTAACGCTCAAGCTGGTCCAAAATCCGAGAGAAACAATATATAGACATTTACCTCTTCTCAGAATTTCTCGACCCTCTCTTACAAGAATTACATGCACTCCAAGCTGCACCGAGGTGTATGTGGCTCCAAGACCTGTGGACTAAACACGACCCACGTTGACGGTGGAGAAGATACGGCAGATATCCTTAAGGATTGCTTCAATACTAGCATATATGAAGGGTATGGACTGCAGGTACGTTGGACAAACTCCGATATTTACCAAAGAGTAAAGCATTGTTCTTAAGTAGTATTTTTTTAGTAGAGTATATTACGTATAGAATAATATATATCTCTATTTACTTTAAATTTATATGAAGCTGTAATAAAAGTTAACGTTTTGTAATTTGATCTAAATTATATAAAGAAATGAGGAGAGAACTTAATTTTTCAGTACAGTTGCAGAATTAGAAGCAGATAGCATCAGATACAGCGCCTGGGATCTGTCACCCAAATATAGGTTTAAGGGCCTCTTACGATGTATCAGCATTGACTTCTTCTCTCTCTACCTAGCTATTCTTTATGTCTATGATATATTTATTCAATACTACAAAACCGCCAACATCTTTTACTATGATGTAACTACGTTCTTCAAATTTGTCTCATGGTTGTTGGACTGGTTTTTTTTTCTATACAGGTGGACACTTTATCAGTGAGGTACTGCAAGACCCAAGGAGACTATAAGCCCCCCGATATTCTGGACTATGTTATCGGCGCTATTCTACTAGGGATCCTGCTGATCAACTTGGGTTGTTCAGCTTACTACTTCTTATTTTGTACTAAGGAGCAGAAAGGTGAGTTTTTTATGTTTATCATCACAGGCCATGTAGGTTCCCACCTGGAGGCACGAGCTCGCCCTATATGTCACTACTGTGTCTAGCAGAATACCAGTGCAGCAGGCCATGCCTGCTGCTTATACTGAGCTCGCCACAGTTATGATATCATGTAGCCAACTTTTTTACTTGTATTATAAATACTATATTTCTTTTTTGTATTCAATGTGTATGTAAGGATATTATTAATGATAATCGGAAAAAGGAAATAATTCTTGTCTATTCTTTTCGAAATGGCACATGATTGTTTTGTCTTGACATCAATAAATGCCTGTAACACCATAGTTATATATTGAATAAAAAAAATACGCGTTGACTTCAGAACCTCTTCCGTTTTTCCGTTGGTTAATAACGGCTCTTACATTACACAAGAAAAATGTTCGAACTCCTGTCTTCGTCGGGTTCACGGCTTTTAGAGAAAAACAATGCTTAAAGCTCCGACCAGGGAACACGCTATCGGTGCCTCGGGGTCTGTCTTTGTCCGCGTTTGTATCGTTAATGTATAGTGTAGACATATGTATGTATATATTACTACTGTAGCTTTGTCTGTGGTCACTTTGAGTGTGCATTAAGATCTAGAACCAAAAATGTAAAAAGTATATCATACGTATTTAAAATATTTAACATAAAATAACATAACATAACTCTATATTGTACAAAAGAAAAAGAAACCAACAAATAGCAAATGTACAAGAGGCAACCTTATTGCTAAACAACAATCTCTTCCAGTTAGATTTAAATAGAGGATAGGTGCAATAATTGGACAGAACAGTATTTGTTTCCATTTATTTGTGTTTCCATCCTAAAGATCGAAGCATCTCTGAATTACATTTAGGCCTCTGCAGTAAAGAAGAATAAGCAGAAAAACTTAATAGATACATTTATTTATTTATTTATTTATACATACATGCAAGCTTTACAGTACATGACCAACACGCTCACAGTCAGTTTTCATAAAAAAATATAAATTGCACAAAACCAAAATAAAGAAAAAGTATACACTATAAAACACATGAAAAATATTAATTATTGTTTTAATTATTATTAATAATGTTATGCTAATTTTACATGTCAATTATACTCAATGTCAATTACAGTTAATGTCAATTATAGTTACCTAATGTCAATTTTAGTTAATGTCAATAATAATTACTAATGTCATCAAATTTTACTTAACATTTCTCTAAACTTATTACATAAACTAATTAATCTATCTGCGAACAAATCAATATCGTAGTGCTGGGCAAGAATGTCTCCAATAATACGTATAGCACGGTTAGTGGGCGCCTGCCTACCAGATACAGTCCGAGCTACAGGTAACGCCAGGAGGCGCTGCCGGCGTCGAGGTGCTACCAGTCCGGCCGCATCACAAGAGATGTTAGTGGGAACCAAGATACGAAAATCTCTCCAGTATCTGCGGACTGTCAATCTTCCTGATGCACTATTGAAAGATAGTGAACTATCAAGAAACATGGCTCTCCTAAGTTTCAGTGTCTCCATTTCTATCATGCCGGTAACGAATAGTGATGGATATAAATATAGGGATATACCCATAAAGTTTTTTAAAAAGCCATCGAGCAAAGAACAATGGCAAAAAATTTGCTCAGAGATTCCTTTAGTGTACACAAATTACATCATTACAAATGTTACTAAAATAATTTCTTATATTTTTTGCAAAAACGATATTATCATAGAAAAGTCTAAATAAAAAATTACTTTTAAAAGAAGTGCAAACGACTATGTACTTATGTAGATAATAAATATACACTTCACTCTATGCTTCACTGACACTAGGGTAGGGACAGGTAAATGAAATAATATTGATATGTCGATATTTTTGGCTCAAGGCGTTATTATGTGAATAAAAAAGAACAATATAATGTTTAAAGAATATGTAATTATAATAAATAATATTCTTTAATCGTGACCTTTAACTATAATTATTTTTTGTCTGAGTTTCGTCATAATAAGTCTCGCCTTATTTCTTACACAAGTTAAAATATGTATATAACGTAATTCAATATGTATAATTCCATAGTTTTATTTTTGATAATAATGAAGATATCAATTCTTCTAATGAATCCAGCAGTATAATTTAACAACTCTGCAATTATTATTATCGTGTTTGCGTTTTGAAGAAAACCTGTTTTTAATAATATCTAATAAATAAAGTTGTATTAGTTGTGAAATAAATGAATTTTTGTTGAGACGACATTTAATTAAATATGAAAATGTTAGTACATTATTACAGCAATAGACATCACTTTCCGAGGTAAACCATGATTTTTAATAATAGCAAAATAATGAAGATCTTATAAAAAACTTATTTTCATCGACCCCCATGTGTGATTGTGTGTGTGTGTGATGAACACGAATATTTGTACCTTAGTCCTGGTCGTCAATAATAATTATAGTCTATAAAAATATTTATTTATGTAAAATATATGTATGCCTTTCCGTAACCCTAGATCCCATAACACAAACCTTACACAGCTTTGGGTAAGGCTTAATGGTGTGAGTGTGTGACATATTTATTAATTATAAATATTATCATGATTGAAAGCTTTCAAATAAATATTGGAATTAATGTAAAAAAATATAGGTATTTCAAGGTTAAAAATATCGTCTATATATAAATCTATTCGTTTTGAAAATATACCTATCGATAGTTAGACCAAGCCTGACACTTCCCTACGTTTGTCGTTTTGTCGGTAGTGGCGTGACGTCGTGCGTTGTTGTTGTTTGTTGAGTGTTTCGTGGTATTTTGCGTTTTCTATTTCTGTTTTTCTTGCTTTTTTAACGACCTGGACTGTTTCTGGACTATACTGAGATCTCCCGCTGTATACGTTAACTTCTGCTTGCCAAAGGATTCCGATTATCTTCTTTTTACAAATATATTTCGCTGTGATTAAGGACTACGATTCTGCTTTCTGATTTGGATTTTGTTGTAACCGATTTAATACTACAATGGGAAGTCGTGTGAAACCTACACGTATCTTGTGTGTGAACTGCAGTATATGCGTAAATAAATTACGCCGCCGATATCCCGCATTGGCGCAAGATTCAAGAGTTACTGCTATAATCTGCAGCTGGGTGTACCCCCAAATTGTAAGTAATATTGTAAATCAGAACAGTACCAACAATGCCTGATTCACAAAATATGTAGGACTTATCAATATTTTCATTTGTAGTAAAACAGCAGTTCATCTGAATGAAACAACCTTAGCTAGTTTATTATGATCATTTTTTTATCATTCTAGTTACAATACTATTTTAGTTTAATCTATATCCAGAAGTATGATTTAAGTTTATGATTATTTAACATGATCACACACAAAATATGTTTACAAATAGAATAGGTATTTGTCTTGGGTATCTAATAATATGAAAAAATATTTTTTAAGGTTTTGGAAGAAGATGTTATCTGTGAAGCATGTAGGGATCTGGCAATGGCTGCAGTCAATAGCAGCTTACAAAGTGAAGTGTCTGGCAGGGATGTAGCTGGACCTAGTACTAGAAGACAAACAAATGCATGTCTTTTATGTGGCAGTTCAATCTTAAACAGACGGAGTGATAAGATATTACGGGAGAACCCAAATGAGATGCAGCAATCTATAATCGATTTAATTACAAGCAAATTAGCTCCACGTGAGGTTTGTATATTTTGTTTTATTTGATATTATATAATGAAATAGCTGCTAAAGTAATAGTAATATCTATTAGTATACCATTACTGCTACAGCTACCTGTTTAGCATAAATATTGGCAAAATAGATAGTTATGTAAGAATGATAGTAAAGTACTAAAACAATGAAAATCACAGACAAATAATAAATTGAGTATTGCTAACCAGAAAGCAATTATACACCTAAACCTTTGCGTTTTGCTTAGCTATGTTCAATTACTAGTTTGCAATAGAATTAAATAAATCTTTTGTTTTCAGATTTCTTCATTAGATCGCATATGCCATACTTGCTGGGTGCGTTCTCAAAGAGAGATCATTCGTGGAAATCTTCATAATGAGAACAGACCACTAGCAGATATTACAAATATTGAAAATCAGCCCAGTAATCAGTATGAAAATCAGTATGTTGCGCACATACAATGACTGTAGTGTGGTATCTTGGTTGGGCCAGACATCAGCAAAATATTACCGCACCGGCTAGCTTTCTTGATGATGTTGTAATTGAAGAAGAGGGATAAAAAATCAACTTTCTATAAGGTTTCTATAGACCTTTCAAATATACAATCCATTAATTAAATAAGAACTTAGTTGAACGATTACAGCATAGATTCACAAAGATCCTCGAGCAGCTTAAATCACAACTTTTAAGATCCGTAACTGGTTAGTACCACTGTTCTGAACCTGCACATGAAAAGACACAATTATAATATGTTTGTAACCACATAAAGAACACAAATATCTTCAAAAACTATAGGTAATTATATTGTAAATGCTTGAAATAAATTACCCTCTGAAGTTGTGAACTCTTAAGTGTTAACCAATTCAAAAATAGATCTAACAATCGTTTGTTAAATCTATTTTTGAATTGGAATTGTTCGTACAAAAACAATGAAATTAGTGCTAAGTGAACTATGTTTTATATGTATCAGTGACATAATAATAATAAAGACATATTTTATTAAAAGCTGTTTTAATTCTTAAGTTATTCATTCAATAAATTGACTAGTACCTAAGTTGTTATATTTTTTAAACTATTAATAACATAGGAGGTTTTAAATAACTCATAAAGGTACCTATATATTACTACAAATGTGTCATTTGATTGACTTCTAAAAGAAAAGAAATCACCATATTGTTGATATTATAGCATTTTATTTGCTCTCTGATAACACTTAAGTGGGCCTGTTCATAAGCCAGTTCGCATGTAAATGATCCCTACTGATTTTCTCTTTGAAAAGATGAACTTTTCAACAACAATGACTGCTTTCTTCTTTTAAAAAGAGAAACTAACAATTTAATGTCGACAAGGTATTGACTGCACCTTCCTAAATACATTTTACTTTCACATTTTTAAGCTTCTTTTTAAAGACTTAGGTAGGTATTTTAAGCTTATGTGTATTTGTGTGAGGTAGGCACTTAGTAGGTATGTATGATATTGTTTAAATATCATACATACTTATAAACTTCTTAATTTAATATAAGTAATTGAGTTTCTTTGAGGATGATTCAATAATTTGAAATGTTCTCTACATAATATTCGATTGAAACAAATGTTAGTTTTCACGGTTTCGTAGATACCTCCGAAGTAATTCGTGCTCTTCAAACACATTTTAATGATGTCTTATAATAGATCTGAGGATATTTATTAAATAATTATGATATTAGCTGTGTTTTTTCACTAAAAAAAATATAACCATAAAGTATTTTTTGATTTTGGCGGTTTTTATTGAGACATAACCTCCAAAACTTTATAAACCGATATCTTTTTTTCTAGACATCGTAGAATCTTCATTCTACTACCGTTTTACTCAGATAATAGATCTCTATACTTTGGTATATGTTTCATGACTGTACACAAAAAAAAGTATGAGCAAAAATTTGTTAGGGATTTTGCCATTGTTCTTTACGTTGGATTCTCTCCACCATGATTACGTATTTTCCTCGTAGGATCCAAACAACTGCACCGTATTCAAGTTTACTTCGAACGTATGCAGCGTACAGTACTTTGTGCAACTGCTATATTGTCAAATTGTGATGATGTCCTTATTACAAAGCCTAAAATCCTTTGTGCCATTTTACAAATATTCGTTATGTGTGCATGAAAATTTAGCTTAGAGTCTAATGTCAAGCCTAAGTCTTTAATGTCGTGTTGTCTTTCCATTGGAGCGTCATATAAATTATAATTATGAACTATGGGGCGTAATTTACGTGAGAAAGTAACTAGCACACACTTGTCAATATTAAAGGGAAGGTGATTGTCCCGACTCCATTCACACACAGCATCAATATCTCTCTGTAAGGCTTCTGCATCGTCTAATATTTTGATACCCAAACTCAATTTCAGGTCGTCAGCGAATAAGAGACATTCAGAAGCAGATACTCTTTCTGGCAGATCGTTAATGAATATTAGGAAAAGAGTCGGTCCCAGCGTGCTACCTTGACTAACCCCTGACCTTGTGTAGTACTCACTGGAATCATATCCATTTAAACGAACATATTGACAACGATTACTCAGAAAACATGAAAAAAATTGCAGTAATTTTCCAGTAAAACCGATGATTGCTAATTTCTGTAATAGTATATCGTTGTCAACCAGATCGAACGCCTTCTTAAAATCAAAGTAAGCCGTATCTACCTGCCTACCATTATCCATTTCAGAGTGAACATAGTCCACATGTGCGATTAGATTCGTAGTGGTAGAACGGCCTCGTCGAAATCCATGCTGGTCATTATGCAGTAAATGACCTATCTGGTTATTAATATGTCTATTCAGGATACCCTCAAAGATCTTGGCAAAAACTGACAAGACCGCAATCGGTCTATATGACAGAACATTTCTTCCTCCATCTCCTTTCGGGACGGGTGTGACCCTCGACAGTTTCCACCTTTCAGGATACCTTGTCTGAGCTAGAGATAGATTAAAGAGGTGTAAGAGGGGCGAGACTAAAGCTGATATGCAGTCCTTTGCCAGAAATATAGGAATGCCATCAGGCCCGCTAGATGTTCGCGGTTTTATGCGACTTAGAGCCTTCTTCAGATCCGCCTCGCTTACTCTCACAATAGTAACCAAAGTTGCGTCTTGACTTGTATGTGCAGCCTGAGCTGCTTGAAAAGGATCCAACAGAGGTATGTCTTTATGAAATACGGAAGCGAAATAATGCGCAAATGCGTCGACTGCAGCCTGTCCTTCCACCTCAGTACCCATATATGTATAGCTTTCCACAATCCTTCTATTATTTCTTTTATCTTTTATAAACTTCCAGAACTCAGCCGGATCAAGGATGATATTACTTTGTACTGATTCTACATATCGTCGGTATTCAATGTTTATCAATTTTTTAACCCGGTCTCTGTAGTAAATAAACATTGCCTTGTTAAATTCTTTGCCTTCCTTTTTAAACCTCTTGTGGTGAAAGTATTTGTTCTTTATATTTTGTATTATTTCCGAGGTATACCATTTCGGGTAGACATATCTCCTATTACTATTTCCGGACGTTATTTTAACAGGAACAAACAATTTTAAACAGGCGTATAACTTATCGTAAAATAAAAGAACCGCATCGTCAACATCGGCCACTGTTTGTAAATCAGACCAATCCATGTCGAATAAAGCCGCATATAATCCCTGCAAGTCCGCTTTACGCCAATTCCAGTTTGGACAGGATCCTTGGCGTGGGGAAGCGTGCTGCGATTGTGAATGATCAATAGTGGATAGAATGCACGGAAACTTGATCATGATATCAAGTGCAGGGTGATACGCATCAATCTGTACCAAGGGGTCCATACTTACATTGACCACTAAATTCTCGGAGTCAAAATTACCCAGCACCAGATCTAACATGCCGCCATGATTATTCCTAACAGTGTTATATTGTTGAAGCGAGCAATAATCGCAAAAGAAGTCAAATTGAGTTTTTACATTAACGCTACAAGAATTTAAATTAAAGTCACCTAAGATTATTACATTCATGTCAGAGTAAGAACAGATTACATTTTCAATACAGGTCAAAACATTAAGATATTGCTCATCATTATAATTTGGAGGTAAGTAAACCACACAACACAGAAATTTTACATGTTTAGAAGACACAATAGCAAAAATTAGTTCCTTGTCCGCGGTCATATCATCAACATTTCTTACTACACGAACATTATAGGAGTCTCTAACAGCTAACAATACTCCCCCCACCCAACATCGCCAGGTCGGTCCTTTCGCACTACGTGGTACCCACCAGGAAAAAGCTCACCATCGGCAATAGAACTATTTAGGAAAGTTTCGGTTAATGCTATTATGTCGTGTCCACATTGTGTAACATTCCCTAGAAAAATATGAGTTTTCGTCCGTAGGCCACGAACATTCTGATATAGTAAATTAAGATTACGATATCGGAGACGAGGACGGTGCGCTTTTGCTTTGGCACGAAAATTCTGCCGCCACGGTTTTATGCATATGTAGATACATATATAGATACTTAATGGCCTGGAGTAAAATGGCAACGACTCACCTATCTGCGTCATCTATCATCTATCTACTCAACGACTGCATCATATGTATTTATAATATATGAATAAACGACGCGTGCGCAGATTAATTTTGAGAATTTTAGTGATAAATGGTGTAATTAAATATTAGTATGTTTAATTTACTATTTTAGATTAAACTCTTAGGTATTATATAGTTTTGTAATTCGTAGTTTTATTTTTCGTGATAATTTATAATACTACATTAAGTTTCTTTTTAAATATATATTATATAAATATCGTTAGTTTATCTAAGATAAAGCAGATTAACAAATACATAAAAGGCAGTAAGCTTTCTTTATCAGTTAACAGATATATGCTGGCTTTCTGCGTACAAAAGAACTGGAAAGCACTGAAGTATGGAGGCAGCGCTGACGGCGGTATCTTCAAATGCTTCCAAGCTTTGAGGTAATTGTACATCTTGTGATAAAAGCTTTTTCAGTTGTAGTAGCTTTTCCTTATAAATATCTATGTTAGAGCGATAGTAATACATTTGGATAAAATATATTATTACGATGATATAAGAAGAAGAGAATGAAGATATTTATTTATTTATTTATTTTATACTTCGTGTACAATGTGTACAGTGGCGGACTTAATGCCTGAGGCATTCTCTAACAGCCAACCTTTAGATGGTGCAGAAAGCAAGGTGGTAGATGTACCAGTGAAATGACTATTTATAAATACATACATACATACATACACTCACGCCTTTTATAAATAAAGGAAATTCTCACTACAACACACAACTAGACAAAAATAAACTTCCACTATTTATAAATCATCCATATATATAAATATAAAATCCTAATACATAGATATCATATATAATATACTAATACATAAAATTATATCCCGAAATAGTTAGAAATATATCTATAGTAATAAATAAATAAGATATAAGATATACATTATGTGTAATACATGTGTTGAATTTGGACAAAGTAAAAATATACACCAAATGAATTACATTAACTATATACTTTATACACTCCACGGGAAGGAGGAGGTCACCTACCGATTGACTCAGATACTCACCGGGCACGGCTGCTTCGGTGAGTATCTGTGTCGAATAGGACGGGAGGGATCGACACATTGCCACCACTGCGCATCCGACCTCGACTCGGCCCAGCACACGCTGACGGAGTGCCCCGCGTGGGCCTCCGAGCGCCGAGTCTTGGTCGCAGAGATCGGGCGAGATCTGTCTCCGGCATTGATTGCGGCAATGCTGGCGGACGAGGGAGGTTGGAGGGCTGTGGGCTTCTTCTGTGAAGCAGTGATGCTCCAGAAGGAGGCGGCGCCGAGCTCGGTAGCACAGCTGTGGCGCCGCGCAGGTCGCCGTATCTGCGGGCGTGATATCCTCGCGCCCGCCGGCGATCCGTGAGGGACCGCGCCCCTCCCGTGGCTGGGGGGCGTCGTCGGTGAAGGAGATCGGGGGAGGTAGTGTAGCCTCCGCCAAGGGCTCCCTGTAGGCAGGGGAGCGGAGGCTGGGGGTTCCCGGATGTCACTTGGCGTTCCCGGGGGCTCCCTACATGATTGAGGAAGGCCATTCCTGAGGTTTTTAGTGGCTAGGCCTCCCCCTTCTGGGGAGGAGAGCCCCACATAACCGCCGGCTCGCCGCAGCCAGGGTATGCAATTTAATGCATTTTCCCTTAAGGAAACAAAAAAAAGATACTTTATACAACAATATGAGGATTTAAACAAGTACAGACTCCATTTTGCCTTAAGCTTTAAATAGTATTTTAAATAGAAATTTTAAAATTCTTTCTAATCGATATTTATATAGAAAATAATAAATAACAAAGTTGAAACCATAACATAAAATATATCAAAGACAAACTTTATATGTATATGTAATCTTAAGTTAATATATTAGTAAAAAGACATAGAACAAGAAAACCTAATTAAAATATTATTATATTAAAACGACAATCTGTATAAGTATTTCTTACTACTCTTAACTTTTTAAGCTATAAATATGTAATCTATATAAATAAAAATGAATTGTTGTTCGTTAGTCTGCTTAAAACTCGAGAACGGCTGGGCCGATTGAGCTGATTTTGGTTTTAAAATGTTTGTCGTAGTCCAGGGTAGGTCTAAACGGTGAGCAAATAAGGAAAAATTGCGAGTAAGATAGAGTAAGACGACAATTTCATTTTCCCATATAAAAGTTGATCACTTACTTTCTGTCAAACATTTGACGGTATTTGTACTCTCAGTTCCACTCGAATTGAAGAACGCATTAAAACAAGACTTTTGAATCGACAACATAATATCAACTTTGCTTATAACATCGTGTATTTAAATTTCAAAATATAAAAATAATTAATGTGTTGACATATTTGATGGGTGCCAACCTTACAGTGTTACTAACTCTCAAAAATATTTTTATTATATTGTTTTGTCATCTCATGTAAAAAGAACTCGTGTATCCGAACGTTCCATTGTTTTGTCCATATAGACCAGGTTATAAGCCTTTAAAAATAATAAAAAGCGAAATGTATTAGTAACTCTTTATTTCCATCAACTTGGCTCCATCTACTTGGGAACCACTTGGTTCGCCAGGACATGATGATATGGTGGAAGTACTAGGCGACTCGGACAAATCTGATTCGATCAGAACATAATTATAATTAGGCGGTACGAAGTTCACCGGGTCAGCTAGTAAATACATAACTAAAGGAAATTCTCACTACAACACACAACTAGACAAAAATAAACTTCCACTATTATGCAATATAAAGAAGAAAATGACTAATATACATATACTAACTATTAAACTATTAAAAATAACATATAAATTATTAAAGACCGCGTTCCTTAATGTTCACCTTGACTGTGTAACCGATGCCGATGTTGTCATTATCACTGACTTCGTCTGGCTGGCTATTATTAATATCCGGAAAAAGTTATACATTTTACACATTGTCTAGACAATTTATTTATTATATAAAATAACAAGTCAATTTATTATTTTTAAATAAATGTCTAAAAAGACTAATTGTTGTCGTGATTTTTAGTTTATATTTTTGTGTTACAATGTTTTATTAATTAAATTAGGCCATAAGTCAATTGTACTCAACTACTCGATGTATTTTAATAATTAACGGCAAATAGATTTTGTAAAACGTAATTGGAAAGTAGCAAAGGTTAGGGACAATCTTCAAGACACGTAACTTTTTTTAAGTTATAATTAATGACTGATTTGTTTAAATCTTTATTTTGTTAATTTTAAAGATATATATATATATATATATATAATATATATATATATATTAATATATATATATATATATTATATATATAATATTTAAACAATTCGTACAACTAATAATCAGGTGTTCCAAAAGGCGGTCTCAGTGCCAGAGTCAGTCTACCAGTCAACCTGTAAAATGTGAAATTTATTGCGGATGGTGTAGTACGATTTCTGAAAAATAATTATAATAAATATGTAACAGTTTATTACCAAAATGACAATCAAAACTACAATATAACATACTTTAAAATACTAGCAACACATACATACATATTCATATCCTTTGTTATACTAATTAAAAACAATTATTGTGATGTTCCTCTGCGAACATAGAAAGTATTTTTATACTACTAAAACGAGCAGTTCGCACTTTATATAAATTAAAACCAAGGGAATCTCTGAAGGATTTGCAGGTCAATTCATTTATGAAAATTTAATTTATATTCATAAGAATCATAATAATTTTCAATAAAATTTTCAAATTCATAAATTAAACATGAGAAACAAAAATAAGCTTGCCGTTACAACGGCTGCAAAAAACTAGAAGCTCTTTTACGGGAAAATGCATAGCCTTTTACAACAAAGTTCCACAAAGTGTTACCGATTTGCCGTTTGACAAAATAAATAATGTAATGAAACTATAGTATTTATAGATATTGTACGGTGTACACTTGAGTATGATTGTGATGGGGTTGAGTTTGGTCGGTGTGCAGAGAAAGATCACCATAAGTTAAACTGACGTATATTGTCGAATAATAAAAGTTATAAAAGTAAAGAGTAAAGTTACATTCTTGAAAGGCCGGCAACGCGCTGATGATACCTCTGGTGTTGTTTGTGCTATGGGCGGCGGTGATCACTTACCATCAGGTGACCCGTTGGCTCGTTTGCCTGTTCTAATAAAAAAAAAAAAAAAGTTAATTGGCTAATGCTTCCTCTGTGGCTGTTAATCGCACACTACACTTACTTATTACACAAAAAGAATATTAATAAAGTTAAGCATTACAACTCAAGGTTGCAAACGCAGCTAAAATTATATAGTAAAATATTCCTCAGTACTTAAAAGGTAACATTGCACAGTAAAATATTGATCAGCATGTAAGCAAGATGATATGTACAGCATGAGACTGTACAGATATAATGTGAATTGATATAATGTGAATTGAAACTATTTATCTAAAGTCAGCTTCAAATTAAAGACTCTGTAAAAATACAGAGAGAATAAAAATAGCCCTTGCTGGTTTTATTGCTGGTTCTTTCCAGTACAAGATCTCCCGCCCTTGTGACAAAATGGCGCAGCGTTTTTGACGTGCAAAAGTGATTGTAAAAATCCCATTTAAGGATTTTATTTATTCTTTATTTTAAGGCCATTTTTGATTTTGCTGTTAAGACAGATTCACATTTTGATTAAATATAATAAGGTTGTTGTGACAGTAATATATTTGTGTACTATTAACATATAAATAAATACTAATATAGCGTACAGTTGCACTTGCAGTCAGTGACCTTTCGTGAGGTGAATGTTGGCATTTTTTATTGTAGTATCACTATTAATTGCAGATTCTACACCATGGTGATGATTCTGGGCCTTCACTCCATGATATTCATCGGCTACGGGTACACAGCTAACCCCGAGTTCATCGAAAAGGTAAGTCAGTTATTTTTTAAAGGGTAAGTCAGTTATTTTTTTGAAAGGGAAGTCAGTTAATTTTTTAAAAGGTAAGTCAGTTATTTTTTTAAAAGGTAAGTCAGTCAGTTGACGACTTCCGTAGTCGACTGGTTAGTACACCGGTTTCAATGTGTCGCCATCTCTGAGGTCTCGGGTTCGAGTCCCGGTGGGGGCAGATGTTTGTATAATTAATGCGAGCATTTATACCTTAGCCTGGCCTTAATATATATTTCTAGCAAAAATATTTATATATGTAAAATATATGTATGTCTATCCCTTACCCTAGATCCAATGACACAAGCCTGAGCCGTATAACATCGTCGTTTGTCACTCTATGCGGAAATGCGTCTTGCAAACAATGCGAATAAATTAAATAATCGTTTCCTCAGTATGTTTCTAAATCAAACCCAACTTTTTTATTTTGTCGGGATATTTCTAAATCAAGCCCAACATCTTTGTTTTGTCGGGTTATATAACTCATTCAATTTCATATTTAGACCTTTTTTATTATTTTTTTTTGTGGGAGGGAAATGCGACCTTATGCACCATGACACTGTCGGGGAAACCTCGATTCGGATATATAGATGGTCTGAAGAGGTCTCTACGTCCTACGCGCCATAGGAGGACCCTACGGGCGAGCGATGGTGACGCGAAGGACACGTGCTCCACCGACTCGCCCTGCGGCCGCACGCACGTAGGGGTCGTACCCCTATTCAGGATCTGAAGCCCCAGGGCCAGAACCCAGGACTCCAAGTCCGAACCCCTCACTTTTGTGTGGGAGAAACCCCAAGCCATACTCCAGGCATTGAGGTCCCCCGCGAGCAGGACCGGAGCCGGGGCCTCCGCCAGGAACACCTGGAACGCCGCCCGCGCACGGTTGGGGGAGAAATAGGTGGAGCGGCCTTAGGGGCCACCTTGGGTTGGGTGACCTTCTCTGACGCCTTAGTCTGCGGGATCTTTTGGCTCTTTTTTGCTACTACGGACCAGGGCTCGTCCTTGCCGCAGCCGCTGCAGCTTTTTTGGTCAGCTCCGTCGTGGACGCAGGCGTTAGCTTATTGGCCGTCTTCTTGGCGGCCTACGTCTTCTTAGCCCTCGCCTCTTTCGGTAAATTCGCCGTAGGGGCGAGAGTTGCACCGGTAGTTGGGCGCTCGGCAATTACCTGCGTTGGCAGGAGGGCAGAGGCAGAGGCAGCCTTCTTCCTGTCAGCAGCCAACGGCGGCCGCCTTATAGGGGCCGGTGCTAGTCGGCCGTTAACCACCAGGCGTTCAAATCTGGCCTTCATCATTCTGCCCATCGTCTGTAGCATCACCCTCTGTAGGGCCTGCATACCCTAGAAATACTCCTTTTAGGAGAGTCCTCCAGAGGGTACTACTTCTTGCGCCACCTTGGGCGGTGCGATCTGCACCTCCGGCAACTCCTCCTCAAGATCCTCCATGACTGCGACATCGGCCGGAGCCGGTTTAGGCCTTGTCGCCCTTTCTGAAAAGAGCAACCACCAACGTTGGGCCAGAATGGGCTCGCCCAAGGTAATTTTTTATTGAGGTTTTCTTCCTCGCAGCCCTCGCCCCGAAAGGCGACAGCCCTCACAGTCCTGTACTACGTACAGAGCCACGAGCTTCCCTCCCGCCGTTTTTGGCCCGCGCCGACCGAAGCCGGTACCCCCCATATCTGGGGGGCGTTCCCCTATCCGCCACCTGGGGATGCGCCTGGTATGAGACGGCAAACCCATATTTAGACCTATTTTTCACCTATAATTATCTACTCACTAGTCTAATTGGTATTCAAGTTCGACGTCGTCGTATTCATTGAGATAAACACACCGTTATTTGAATATTTCAGACGTCGTAGTCGTCTGTCTAAACCAGTGATTCCCAAAGAGGTCTATATGAAGCTCTAGGAGTTTATGACAACCTGCATGGGGTTACGTCAGCGAAAAAAATACTTGGCGATCCATGAAATAAAAATGAGGTTCCACGATAATGGATCTCAACATACACTGATAGTAGTACCTATTTACTTCCATTGCACAGACATATAGATTTATAAAAGTACCTATGAAGTAAAAAAAAATATAGAATTTGTAGGTTATAGGATGTAGACATTCAATATCAGAGGTCTGCCCAAAATCGAAAAACATGGCAAAGGATCTACGACACAACAAAAATTGGGAACAAGGTATGGTCTAAGCTATCAAAATTTGCTAAAACATCATCTATTTTAACAATAAACAATACGATTCACCCGTCGTAACTGTAAAGTAATCGTCTGTCACAGACCTAATGGACAACTGGAGCATTAATTGAATTTAACAGTCGATCAAGCTAACTAATCTCCTGTTTACACATCATGGGACAGTCGCTAACCCTAACAAGCTGTTAAATCAATCTATCAAGGCATTAATTTAACAACCAGACTATGGTGAAATTAGCTCTTAAGATATAGTCGTGAGATTTTTATGCATTGGCTTATAAGATGGTGATTTTATCAAGAAGAAACAAACTCAGCACCAGACGGCGCTTCAATAACGGTTCTTGATAATTACAAAAAAAAAATACTGATAGAAAAGATCCCAGTCTACCAAATTTTTTCAATCTTTATTATATTATATTTAATTTAATAAATTTTATTTATGATATAAATTTAAGATGTCCTCGACTTGGCGCTCGTTGTAAAAATAAATAAATATAACCCTAAAACTTCTAATCCAAGTTCCTTATCTGACTACCGACCAATATCTATACTCCCATTCCTGTCCAAGGTCTTTGAGCATATTGTTCACAAACAACTCTCCTCGTACCTCTCCAACAATGTTATGCTCAATACGTTCCAGTCCGGTTTCCGTCCTGGCCACAGTACTGTGTCTGCTCTTGTAAAGGTCTCTGATGATATTCGTCAGGCTATGGACGGCAAGCTACTTACCATTCTCATTCTTCTCGACTTCAGCAGCGCATTTAATTGTGTTGACTTCGATATTCTTCTCAGCACCCTCCGCTCCCTAAATGTTTCCTCCTCAGCGATTGCTTGGTTTGACTCTTATTTACGCGACAGAAGTCAATGTATTAGTCTTGATAATTCTTTTTCCGATTGGTGCCCACTTTCTGCTGGAGTACCACAGGGAGCTGTTCTTTCCCCTCTCCTTTTTTCAGTTTTTATTAACACAATCACCAGTTCCTTGTCTTCAAAATTTCACCTATACGCTGATGACTTGCAACTATACAATCACTTCACTGTATCTAATACCGTAAGTGCAATAGGGTAGACGACTGCAACTGATTATGGCCGTTTTTATACTATAATTATCTGATTTGAGCAATTTATATCTAATGAAAGTATGTCAATATAGAAATTTCAGTTTAATTACTAAGTTATATTGTTTTTAGTTTCTAAAAAATGAGCAATTATTATTTACTTAATTCTAATGAAACGAACACATTTCTAGCATTCTCACATTAAATGTAACATTTTTTTATATAGAAAGTATACCTATAAACGTACAAATAACAAAGTTATTTTAAAATTTGTTTATACGCTTATACAAATTAGGCGAGTTTACTGAGTTATGACGTCACAATTGCAGTGCTTTTAGTATGGAGCGTTTTTGAGCGACCCGCGACAGTAACGCAAACATGGCGATGTATCTTCAAAAGTAATAGGTGCAGGTGTACTGTTGGTTCTACAATATTTCTCACTTAAAAGAGTACTCTTATTATATACAGAATTTAAAAAATTGTCATCTACCCAATTGACAATATTAATCACGACCTTAACATCATATATGAATGGGCAAGCAGCCACGGATTGTTGGTAAATCCGTCTAAGTCACAGGCAATTATTATTGGAGTAAGTTTACAAGGAACCAAATTGATTTTTCCATTATTCCGCAGATATGTCTCAACTCGTCAATTATACCTTATTGTGATAGCGTTAAAAACCTTGGTGTCATCTTTGATAAACATCTTTCCTGGGGTAATCACGTGGACCTTATTTCTAGAAAAGTACATTTCTCCTTCCATACCCTTAAGCGACTCCAGTTCTTCCTTCCTTTGCACACTAAAATCTCGCTTACTCAATCCCTAATTTTACCTTTTATTGATTACGCCGACGCTTGTTTTTTGGATGCGAATGAGGATCTTTTAAATAAATTGGAACGATTGCAAAATTTGTGCATTCGATTCAATTTCGGCCTTCGGAAATTTGACCATGTCTCCAAATTCCGTTGCCAATTAAAGTGGCTCCCGATAAGACAGCGCAGGAACTACCACGTTCTCTGCTTACTTTTTAACATTCTCCACAATCCTTTGGCTCCGCAATATCTTAAAGAGCGTTTTAGTTTCTTGCGTCCTGCTGGCATGCTTAGTAGATCTCGATTACGCACGCTTCTCCTCATTCCTTATCGTAGTTCTAAAACTTACACCGAGTCTTTTACTGTTTTTGCTGCACACCTATGGAACCAGTTACCTGCCTACATTAGAGATTGTACCAAAATATCCACATTCAAGGTATCCCTGAAGGAACATTATTTGAAACAATGTTACGAACCATAACAGCCATTATGTAGTTTTGTATATATATATATATATATATAGTAGGTAAGTATGGTAGTATAGATTTATTTTGTAATATTATATTAGTGTAGGTATATAAATATGTATTTGAATTTGTTTGTGTATGTATGTATATATATATATATATAATATATATATTATATATATATATTCTCTTATTTATGTGATGTTTATATATTTATTTATATCTATTTTTAGGTAATATTTAGTATGTTAATACTTACTATGGTACACACAGTCTAACCCGTTATGTTCACCTGTCCTCCCGGGTCTGCAGGAAGAGATTTCTTAGGAAATATGCAGTACCTTTTGCTGAATTTTATAATCATTTTTTCATTTACTGTATGTGTGTGCAAATAAATAAATAAATAAATAATAATAAATCATCTGTACCCATCACTAACACCAAATCACTACATAGTATAAAACAAAGTCGCTTTCTCTGTCCCCATATCCCTATGTAGATTATGATGCGGTTATTTTATGATGCGGTTATAGATAGAGTGATTGAAGAGGAAGCTTTACATGCATAATAACATTCAATAAATAGTGAGATTTATCACAATAATGTACTAAGTATTGTACACATTGAAAAAGTCTACAGAAATCTCCGCGTTGGTATGTGTCTACGAGTATCTCTAATGGATATCCCACAATAACATTTTTTTGTAATTTTCTTTTTACTATAAATATTAATTATATTATAATTTCTTAAGATCTAACTAATAGGAGAGTGACTTCCGAATTTATTTTTTCTAAATTTTGAATATGTAGGTAGGAGTTAAAAAATCTATTAATCGTTTCACTCGGCTGAGCGATATATCTATAGCGATTAGCGAGACTGGAAGTGACAAGCGAGACAAGCAAATTACAAACTAAGGTAAATTTCTATGTAGTATTAGTAGTAACTGTCGGTGTCCTAAATTAGAAATTAAATAAATAAATAAATATATATATATATATGATGAGTTATCTATCTATTCTTACTAATGACATTAGTTTATAACTATAATCTGTAGAATATCCACTTCGTGTTGCTAATCTCCCGTTGTTACCTTAACGATAAGTAGCAATAAATAGCTATAATGGAGCAATAGATTCAGTCTATCAATTATAAAATGCACGTGTATTGATATAATTTAAACAGTGTAGACGCACGTAAGTATGTGATTGCGCGATGGCTGCGCGTGCGCAGAGTTTAAGGATGAAAATTGAGTTTCACTAAATTAGCATAGCATTCATAATTACTCAGACCTACATTTGCAAAATTTCAATTTATTCTAATCACTTTAATCCGTTTGTTCCGGTGCTTAATTGATGATAATTGTGAATGATCAATTAATAATCAATAATCAAATTATCAACGTTATTCACGTTTTCATGATCAGCTTGCATATATTATCAGCGTAAACATTATTGAGAAAATGGCACAATTTCTTATTTAACCAGCGATGTGTTTTGAAGCGCAAACTTACCTTAAATGAAGTTCTATTGAAATAATGCTAATAGTCCGAGATATCTTTTTGAAATTTACTTCGATGTAAAGAATGTGGATCTAGATAGTAAATTTTAAGAAGATACCGTTCAATTTCACTATCTTTACATCGTATGAGTCGTGTATTTTATAGAAAAGAAAATGCTTTTTAGAGCAACATATAGTATGTTTCATTACCTTATAACTTCATTCATTCTTCCAAGTAGGGCTAACAACCCCTTCCATCCAAGCCGTAGGACTCTTATAACCTAGGCTCAAGCTGAGTCAGTAGAATATTCTGGGCAGTCTGCTTGCTCGTCAACATCACGCATAAAAAAATCAAAGGTAGTGTAAGAAGCCGGACACGTCGTAGAATGTGTATAAAAAAAAACTTATAAAAGTGTCATAAAAATTATACTATTATGTTCCTTACATTCTAAATGATGACGCAATAATCAATATTACTTAATGACTGTCAAAATTTACCCGCTAGTAAAAAAAGTGTCCGAGTTCAATTTCTGTTACAGAATCGAATCGCGTCGAATTTTATTTTTATTACTGGGGCTTTGAAATAAGCGAATATCATACACATTTATCTGATTCTCTTATCATGAATCACTTATCCTTATTTAAAGTTTAGTAAAAACAACCTAATTAAGGATTTCGTTCGTGACAATATATGTAACTATCTATACTTATAATAAATCTGTAGAGAAGTCAATTCTGTACATGAAATGTATTACCAAAATAACTATCAGGGGATGATTAGGGATCGATACTAATGCAAAAAATGCAATATGTAAAATTTTTGTCTGTCTGTCTGTATAACCGTTATAGAAACAAAAACGATTTTAAACGAAACTGGTACAATTTTTTTTCATACTCCTGTACTGGTTATAGAATACTTTTCATTAAGCTACAATCAATAGGAGCTGAGCAATGAAGGGAAATGTTGGGAAAATGGGAGAAGTTACTCCATTTTTTAAACCTTAATGGTTAAAACTACACATAAACTATAAATAACGGAAATGTTCTCCTTAAAATTATATAAAAAATATCCCACGACAGCATATGTCTATCTTTTATGGTTGACTCACAATAACACGTGTAACTCCCGATAGCTTAGCAGTTCGAAGCTTTCTGATTATATTTGTCTACTCTTACTTTTATAACGCTCTCCGTCATCCCTAATTTAAATAAGTTAACATTATTAACTATTCCATAAAAAAGAATTATAGAATCATAAAAAAACCAAAGTTATACATGAAATGCACTAATAACAAGCCATCGCGCGTGAATACTTAATCATGCTATAAGGATTATTTTTGTATAAGGTCGCGAACGCACAGGCTTGCGTGGTGCCTAGAGGCTAGCAAGTCACCTAACGAATAGCTTCGTAAAACAAACATTCTCGAACGTTCGCGACCGGCCTAGCTGCTAGGCACCAATTTTTTATATGATATAAATATGTAAAAATTTTATGAAATGTGTCTTATTTGAAAAGTAATTAAAAATATTACCTAAAATAACGGTTCCACGCGGACGAAGTCGTGGGCACAGCTAGTCTAAAATATGTTTTATACCTAGTAGTGTCTAGATAAATTAAGTAGAACTTATACAATGAGATTAACTCTGTACAGGATCGAAGCCATACTTAGGTACTTGCTTGTAGAAAAACCAGTGTTGCCAGACGTCCAGAATTTAGCGAGACGTAGGTACCGGTTTTTGAAATCAAAAGTAAATATCACGCACGGGTTAGGCTAAGTTCCGCTTTTTGGATTCGACCGTGTGTGCAACGTCCTAGAAAAATATATTTTGTATGAATATTTTTTCTAATTCTTGTCACGTAAACGTTATTTGAACTGAAATAAAAAGTTAATTATTCAAAATATTTAAATCACTCAAAATGTTGTAAAATCTAGACAACGAGTACAACCTTCCAGACAATGCTGTCCACTAATCTTCAGTTAGACAAATATTATAAATTTACCTTAAATTTACAATAATAATTAAATTTGATAATATAGGTATTATAATAATATAAAATATTTCACAAGTACATTGATGATTGCGTCCTTAATTTACTTTACCCACTTTATGCACACAAAAAGTCTTATCAAATAAATAAAGTATAACGCATAGTATAAATAAAATACTGTGTCCTAGTGTGCTTAAAAATATTTATAATTAACATATGTATATTAAGTAATAGCCGGTGCACGCGACTGCGTCTGCGCAAGATTAATATTTCGAGTAGCTTATATTAGCGTGGCGTATATCTTTATAAATTGTAGCCTATGCGTTGGATTTTAATGTTTAATTAAAATCCATTCAGTAGTTTTATCAAAGAGTAACAAACATCCATCCTTACAAACTCTCGCGTCTATAATATTAGTATATTTAACTTTTTTTTTTTTTTCATTATAACCTTCCCTCTCACTTAATGGCCACACATGCGCCGGTGCACGCATCTCGTCCAACCGGTCACTGCGTAATGCTCCAATTACTGCGTTGTGTAATATCTATCTATTCAATCACTTATGTTTGCACTTTAAGGTACATTTTCATTTGGCAATCTCGTGTTACTTGCAATAGTTGTAAGTTCGTAAAACTTTATCTTACTTACGATTGTTCTTTTTTAATGAATTCTTACTTTGATTTTGTAAATTTATATAATCTGCAACATTCGATCAAATACAAGGTGGTAGTAGTTATGAAAGTTGGTATTTTTATTGCTGTTGCAAAGGAGCAAATAGCCTACCTGATGGTAACATTGATCATGGATTTGTACAATACCAGGATCAGAACTCGGTCACTGCATACCTGGAGAGCCTCTCTTTTTAAGCCTCGCTTCAAATCAGACATATCATAGTCAAGAAACAAAACAGTAAGAACTAATTTCAGAGACTGCTCATACGTAGAAGAAATGATGAAATGAATTGATCGGTATCAGACCGGATCGGTTTCAAGTGATACACGGGTGAACGATGGTGATGATGCGATGATAAAAAGGTTACAACGGAAGCATTGCAAACAGCCTGCCAATCTCCGTTAAGAGTGCTCTGAGTACTTGCTGAAAAAGCCCGCCCAAAAGTAAGCTCTCTAAAGCGTGTGCTATGGGATTTAAGCTAACAGATAGACATACATATATTATACATATATAAATAAATTTGGTAGAAAAGATATTATAACAAACATGATAAGGTACAAATGCTCGCAAACATCTGCCCCCACCGGGACTCGAATCCGGAACCTCAGAGATGGTGATACCTTGAAACCGGTATACCAACCACTCAACTACGGAGGTCATCAAAAATCAAGAACATATTGAGCAGTAGGTGTATATAACAAAAATTATATACATAATTATAAAGTCCGGCCTAAATACGTGTGCTGCAGCAACACTAAAATACCACAACTCAACGTTATGATATATACGATATGAGCAAGTCGACAATTAACATATGCAAGCTTCGATCATATATTTTCGAAGTATGCAAGGCTATGGACGCTCTTTATTACGTTTCTTATAAAAACGATTGTATTAGTATAGTAAATAGTAAACAAAAATGGATTTGCAACTTGTCGACAAATATTACCTACTGGATTCAGTGAACTATGGCTAACCACCAAAGGGTGGCTTCTAATTCTTTGTCGGTAAAGTCACCCTGCCACTAACGGTGGGTGAAAATATTAATGTTTTACTGAACTTCAGTAGTTGCAACATCGTTTTTAAAATTGTTACATTTCATAATTGTGACATTTAAAATCGATACGTTACCGAACAACGCTTCCTACGGGCATTAAACAAACATTTCAAAAGTTGATATTTTTTACACACACACACTCTCTCCCATACATACTTAAGATACCTCCTTTAACATTGAATATAGAAACTACAAATCTCCAATAAACAAAATCACCGGAGATAGTATAGCTTCCCAACAGTGAAATAATTTTTCAAACCGGTCAAGTAGTTTCAGAGTCTATTCAATGCAAACAAACAAACAAAAAATCAATCAATTCTCTCCTCTTTATATATAAGTGTAGATTATAAATCACAAAAATGTCTAGAAATTTCAAAATATTTATTAGTACCATTGACACATTTGAAGACGTTCACATCAGCTAAACGTGCTCAGCACACTTACATATTATATAATTCAAATTACAAGTGAAAATTATTATCACCATAACTGATTCAAAATATATTGCTGGTTAATATGGAACTTTGTCATTATTTTAACTTTAAATCGAGCAATGAATTTTGAATTAGTGATAATATTCATCTGTTTTTTGAGTCGCAATAGGCATGCGTATTTATATATTGTAGAGTCGTGACGGCACAATATGCTTAAGCAATATGTATTGATTATAGAAAAAAAAACTTTATCTCTAAACAGTATTACACAGCAAGAATACAGAGAAACAATTAATTTCATAGACGGGTGCTGCCCTCTGGTTAAATTTTCTTTTTATACAGAACGTTTTGTTCAACACTCCCACTAAAATCTAACTTCATACGAAATATTAAAAAAAATTACAGAAATTTAGTTAACAAAGTTACCTATGTAGAAAACTTCCAACTCAACCTTTCTCCTTATAAAGTTAAATTTTATATCTATGTGTTTGGTTTTCTTATGATACACCGGATTGCTAATTAACTTGAAACAATTTTTTTATACGCTTACATATATATTTCCTGTATACAAAATATAGATATAATTTACGTAAGGGCGCTTAAAATGCATTTTAATAATTATAAAATTTATTTATTAAATTAATTAAACGACAATACCTATATATTTTTTAATTAAAGCCTAATACGAGACATACTTATTTATTGATTGTATCATATAGTTCAATCCAAACTCAATGTTAAGACCGCATTGTGTGGATCTCAACTTAGATTCACAATACTAAGATCCTATTGTCTTTCTTTAAGCAGTAAAGGATGCATGTTTACTGCCAAAATTACTACCACGATAACAAAGTAACGTTTTTAGTTTCACAATAAAAATGACGGGTTTCAAGGAATAAAATGTGTTTATTTACCGCTTAGTGTAAAACTTAATGGCTACTTATATATCGCGTTGCAACAGTTCGGCCGTTGCTTGGTTGTGAAATGTTATAAACTAATATTCACTCGCCACGTCGGACCTTTAGTGATGTGCTACGTCAAATACGATAATATCGACAATTTTTAAATAAAAATTCTACATCTCTCTTGGTAAGCGACGATGAGGCTGAGGAAACGAATTTTTAAGTCTCCTTAATAATAGATGAACTGTGAGATGAAAATATTATTATCTAGCCGATGCCCGCGACGTCAGTGCAGGATTAGTATTTAAAGTAGCTTTAAGTTAGCGTAGCGTATATCTTTATAAATTGTTGCCTATGTGTTATTCTGATGTTTTAACAATTCAGCAGTTTTCACGTGAAATAATAACAAACATTCATCCATACAACTTTCGCGTTAATAATAATAGTAGAGATATTATTATTTCGATAAATATATTTCAGTTCAGCTGAGCAATTAATCCCAGATCATTGTCTTTTAATGATGTATAATGTCTTAGTTTACTTCAGAACATTACATAATTCATGTAGTATCTTAACCACTAATACTCGTAAATGAAGTACATTACATTGCACTGGTTATTAATAATAATAAATCTTCTATAGTTAGATGATACTTACAATAATTTCCATTCAGCTATAAACATTATAAGTCTTTCAATTTCCTACTTCAATAATATGATTAGCTTAAAGCAATTTATTTTATAACGATGACTAAATATAGATTTTTTTATCAAATTGACAAGGAACTCCTTATCTAAATTCAGCTCAGATACAAGGATGCGATCTACTTTGGAACGAGTTTTCCCAACTCACCTTAAGAAGATTGGTAATATATTACACTTTCCTCATGATTATGAAAATATTAACAATTTTATATGGATAGTTAAATCAATTGCATAATTTAATATATATTTTACTAGCTTTCTGCCCGCGGCTTTGCCCGCGCGGATTTCGGGATTGGGTCTATAGAGGGTTAAGGGTCATAGCTTTTGCCCACGGCTACATATGAGCGGAAGTCGGTTTATGGCGCGAAGGTTTTATCGTGCTTCCCGTGGGACTATCCGTTTTTTCGAGATAAAAAATACCGCAATACCTTGCTCAAGAATTGATGAAAACCGCATGAAAATTTGTGCAGTAGTTTTTGAGCGAAGCCTTTATTGCGCATCCCGTGGGATCTGTCGACTTTTCCGGGATAAAAAGTACCTTATTATTTAATCCGGACTTTTATATTTACGTCTGCAAAATTTCAAAGCAATCTGTTCAGTAGTTACGGCGTGAAAGCGGAACAAACAAACAAACTCACTTTCTGATTTATAATATTAGTAAGGATTATATTGTCGAATGTTGAACAGGTTTGAAAATGCATATGTGGACAACTGAACATCGCCTTTCTTTGTTTCCTATTATTAACAAACGTGGAAGATAGTAGTTTATCAAACATAGTATTATTCTCACCAGTATGTGAGGCAGTGAAATAATAGTGTAGGCAGTAATTTCTTTTCCGACATTTTGTTTAAGATATAGAGGAACATGCAGTTAGTTAAGCTTTACATTTTTAATACGAAAACAGCCGCAATTATGGGTAATATAAGAACTATCTCATTGCCAACATGTCATATCTGATGTGTTGCTATGTGTACTTACAATATTAAGTCCCGTCAAATTCTAGAAACACTACTAAATCGATTAGTAGTGTTAATATATACATTAGTATATATAGTGTAAGGTCTTTTATAAAATTATTGTATCTAGCTGTATAACTTACTATGAATTTGTCTCAAAAATGCATTACATAACTTGTTAGATTGTTTTTAGAAATAGTTATAACTATTTCATTACACTGGTATCGTTAATCGTAATTACAGATGCTAGTAATAAGACACTTGAACACCTATTTAGTATAGTTGTCTAAGTCACACATCCGGTGGGTGGACCGAGTGCGCGGGTTTTTGTCGGTAAAGCATGCAATAATTACGAACTTAACACAACATTATTTTCGGAATATCTTTAAAATACCTTATAAATTAAATTAAAGGTAAACATTTACATATCATTATATTTGAAATACTTCCACAGTTACAAATTATTATATAAAAATAGCTCAGTTAAGATTTATAAGGCTTCCGGTTTGAAACCCTACAATGCCCTTCAATGGTTAGAAAGTATTATTGTTAGATAAGTAAGTGCTGCGCAACTCACGTTAATGTTAAGTCACGGAATAGTATTATAAGATAATATGACGCTGTACGTACAGTACGTACTGTCACGGACTACGAGTCCGTGGAGTAGACATATATAATATAAAAAAAAACCTACAATGCGGCTACCATGCGGTTTTCCTCATGAGTGAGTTTTCGAAAATATAATTTATGGACGTGTCTGAGCGTCAAGTGACTTCCCATTTGGGCATTCTGTGAAAAACCTCTGAGCTGTACGCTTGAGTGTAAACGTCTTGCGGTTGTTTCTAAGGTTTATTTCAATAGTACAAATTAATATATTTTATCGATTATCGACATTACGCGTACATCAGAAGAAGATCTCGGGAAATTGTTGAGTTCGTGTTACGCGCCTACATAAACGGAAGGTCTGCGTTAGGTGAAGAAAACAGCCAATCAACATCGTAAATTGCACACTGCAGTCACACGTCGCTGCACCTCAACTGCCTCGCCTTGACACGGTTTATTAAGAAATCAACAAAACAACAGAATAACTGGAGTGATTCATTCTGAAAGACATTGACATTGGAAAATAAAACTAGAATTTTAACAGACTTCTTTGTACAACTTCTTTACTATATCCATAAAATCATGAGTCTATGTTGAGAACATATATTAAAAGATATAATAATATCACTTAAATCAACAGAAAAAATTGTCCAGTCAAACATATACCCGTACTAGGTACCCGTCTTGTACCGGGCCGGTTCTTACCCTCCATTATACGGCAATCTGGAGCGTCCGAGCCAGGAGACGAATTTTTGAAACAATAGAAAACCAATTCGCATTCGAAATCGTGAGATTCGTATACGAATCACCGAATTCACTATTTCTGAATTTTCATTTTGTGCGTTGTGCAACGAGTGGTTCAACCCACTCGCTTTTGATTTCTACTAGTAGAATATCCAACGCTGACGTGACCTTGACAGTGATCCATTTCACGTGTGAGTCATCGCCGGATTTTTGTTTTTGTTGTTGTGGTTTTGAACTTTTCTGCGTGAAACGGAATTTAATTAAGAATTTGTTCTTAATTACAACACTGAATTCGAGTGATTCAAAAATGTACAAAATTGTAAGCAGTAGAAAATAAATTCGCGCACGATTTGTATTTGTATTCGAATTTTAAATTCACGTCTAATGATTCAAAAATTCGTCTCCAGTACTTGTAGACGCACGCTCAATTGGGTCGACTCTTTTTGCTCCGACCCTAACGAACCGGACCGGCGCCGGGTCCGCTAGCAAGCAAGGCGCAGGACTTTCCGTTCTTGCAAGTCTTCTTCGGCGTCTCCAAAAAAAAATTAACAGATAAAATAACAAGGGTAAAAATCGAAATAGTTACCAAAACACTGGGGGATCGGAATGCTTGGAGAATACAAACAATATATATACGACTAAAAATTACCTCTAGATTTCTTATTTACTAGCTGGCACCGGCAACTTCGTCTGCGAAGATTAGTATTTCGAGTAACATATATTATTTAGCGTAATCTATGAGTTATTCTGATGTACGAGTATAAGCTATATTATTCTAAAATGTAATTTAAATCCATTCTGTTGTTTTTACGTGAAAGAATAATAAATATTCATCCATACGGACAAACTTTCACGTTTATAATGTTAGCAGGCATGTTCTTATTATAGTAAGTATTTATAGTCGCTCTGTGGGATTCACAGCATGTTTGCTTCCTCGCAAAAATCACAGATTATATTACCAATTTATGTCACAAGATATAAAGTCACAATAGCCATCATTATATATTTCACCCTTGGGTGACGGCTGAAAATCGGTGATCTTGTCATCGGAGAATCACATAGAATTAGACACGTCGATTTCTACTGAAAATTTCTTTGTAATAAAGCATTCTGTGTAATATGTACTTCATGTAAAATTTCATTACCTATTACAAGGCTGCCATCTGTCCGGTTTTGTCCTAGTTTGGTAGGCGTCCGGGGAGCGTCCGAGCGGGGACGCTATTTTACTTTACACTCTATCGACCGACCGAGTAAAATATAATTTAATCAAGATGTAAGTGAACGAAAAAGTATTGATATGTCCGGGGTGAAAGCCCCAAAATCCGGGAACTTACGCATCCGGTCCTTGGGGGCAGGTTTTAGTAATGACAACCCTACCTATTACCTTCACATTGGAAGACAGTAAACAGTTATTTTTAATCAAAAATACATAAGACGGTATCTTAGCAGACCTCCGTGATATAGCTCCCCCCGGTATTATACTTACACGTGTCTAGCAAATAGCCACCAACCCCCCAACGAGGACCCACCAACGACGACCTTCTTAGTCGAGTGGTACAGTTTCAAGGTGTCGCTATCTCTGAAGTCCCGGGTTCCAGCCCCCGTAGGGACAGATGTTTGTGTAATGAATACCAGCGTTAGTTCTATCAAAAATATTTATATATGTTTAATATATGTATGTCTATCCGTTACCCTATATTTCATAACAAGCCTTACAGAGCTTACTTTAGGCTAGGCTGGTGTAAGTGTAAATGAATCTTTAAATGTAAGAAACTGATGATCTACTCGTGTAGATTCTTCCGGTGATATTGACCGATTAAAACTTTATCGGTTTCCAGTCATACGACGACTTCTTCAAAGCCCTGCTCTACAACGCACGCGTGATCGTTCAGATCTTCTTCGTTATGGGCGGCTTTCTCATGGCGTACAAGATGCTGATGCATGCTGAGACACATCCATTCACCTTGAGGACAGTGCCGATGGCTTTGGTGAATCGGTGGTTGAGGTCAGTATATGAACTTACTCTTCGAAGTTAATAACTTATTAAAACACTGAGTCTTCACAATCTAAGGTATGTACATATTTGTGGAAGCAAGGCGCAAGAACTGAAGGTTCTGCGCCTTGCCTGCTAACGGATCTGACGCCGTTCCGGGTTGTTAGGGTCGGAGTAAGAGTCGACGCAAATTAAGCAGCTTACTGGCTCGGACGTTCAAGATCGCCGTGTAGTGGGAGGATGCGAACTGAGCCGATAAGTGACGGTACCGGGTATATGTTTGATAGAGTGTGAGCTAATTTAAATTTCTGCCTTAGAGCAGTTAGAAAGGGATAGCACTATGTGGGCTCGATAGCACCATACCTTTCTAACTGTACTCGAACAGCAATTTGAGTTTAAGTTTGATTTTAGAATTAAATCCTACGAAGTCCGTTTTGAAAGGTGTCATTGTCATAGTTATCTGTCAAAATTGACAGATGTGAGCAATAGTTAAATGACAAATTTGACAGATGACAACTGTCGAAGCGGGATTCTTAGGACCGTATTAAAAAATTCTAACTAAAAAAAAATGGCACTATTGATTCCACATAGCATCATCGCTTTCCAACTGCACTCAACAGCAGAGATTGAAATCTGAATCTCATTCCATAATACGGACCTTAGATTGTGAAGAATTCAAGAAAATGTATCTCAGGAAACATTCATACACGACGATTGCTTTATTATACTCTGTCCATTATGTTATTTTCTTTTTGACAGATCGCGCGTATGAAATATTGTTTCTATTTTCAAATTATAGTACTACAGTAATAATATACTTTCTAGACGGGTAACGCCCACATAGTGAAGTGCTCTGTGCATAACAAACTACCACAGACAATAAGCAGTTCTTGAAATCAGATAAATCGATAAATTGTCTTCAAATCAAATATTTGTAAATTTATTTATTTCCTTCTCGACAGCTACCTTACATTATTTATAGGTATGTGAATTTTAATATTAAAACGCATATGTAGTTAATAACATCTACGTCAAGTTTAAATCAAGAATTATGATCAAGAATACTTAGAAAATCACATACATACCATTTTTTAACAAACTAGCTAGGTAATTGGTAATTCGCCAAAAATATAAAATTTTGCCTAATTTACTTGGCATGTGTAAAACTTTATTTTTTCATATATTTCTGATCCATTTAAGAGAGAAAAAGGAAAACTTTCTTAAATGGATCAGAAATATACGAAAAAATAAAGTTTTACACATGCAAGGAAATTAGGCAAAATTTTATATATTTGGCGAATTACCCCAATTGGGTAATTCGCCAAATATATAATATAAAAATTAAACAAATAAATTTATTTACATTATTTATTACATAGATTCATCAGATTCTTCTTCGTAAATTACACTAGACTCGTCAGTTGAGTCCTCTGTTACATAAATAACCAAACCTTGTGCCATCATGTTATCAATTGCAACATCTCGATCCCAATCAGACATTATTAATTAAAAAAAAAACCAGATAAACGAATTTAATATTTATAATAAAAATAATATCGCTGCATTAAATCGATTAAAAGTTCTTCTTAAATAAAATCGATATTCTGTTTTAATCGAATCGGTAACTTGCGAGTTCATCACTGATTTCAAAATATCTTAAACTGTCAAAAAGAAAATAATATAATGGACAGAGTATAGGTAATAACATATTGATTATTGCATAGTTTATGCGTGCGCACGCACATGCTAGTTTTTACGTCGTTTTAATAGATTTATAAACATCTGGATTAAGCATTAAAATGTTCTTTTACCATTATGTATCGATGAGAACTAGTTGAATCTCTGTAAATAAGGACGAAAATACCTTTTTAATTCCTAAGGCCTGAAGTCTAAAAATGATTTGAATTCCGAATACGATCATTAGCGTTAAAATTTGAGTGGGCGTGTGGCGGTAGAATCGCGAAAGCGCAACCCGCCACGCGCCCCGATATAGGCTCAGAGGACACCGGGGGGCTTTAGTGGGTAGGCCGGTCTTCTCAGACCGGAGAGCCCCACACACGGCCGCGCCCTACCAGCGCGGTGTCACGGTGCCCCCGAAAAATAAACAAAAGGTTACAACTTGAAGACTCATTTTTCACAAAGGCGTTCAATCAAATGTTCGATCATGACATTGTATGAACAAGTAACTGGCGGTAATTCTCAAATGATAAGTAAAATCGCGTCTGTAGTGTATATTACGATTGAGTTATTTATTGGTTTGACATTATTTTGTGTTTGGTTTTAGTTTTTACTAATTTGCATAAACTTTTAGGGCATAAGTAAGGACAAAAATAAAAGCATTTTTTTAAATTTTACATGTAAGTTTTAACGACTTATCGTATCGTGTGTACAAACGTAAAATCTAACACGCATATAGCCCCAAACAAATTCTTTAGACGCTACAAACAAAATATTTATTTCCCGTTTGGTTTTTAAGTCTACAGATCGAACGTTTTTGCTTTGGTAAAGGCTTAATTTCGATTCACACGAAAGCTTTAGTGTGATACAGTTTATTGTCTCTGATTTCTCACAAGGAGACAGCGGAGTGAGAGCGGGAAAACGACCCTTATGCCGCTCCCATCCCACGCAGACGGCTGGGTGGTAGAGGTCGAGCTTTTACAGCTCCTTAATGACCACCCAAGGTGTGGCCTGTGCGCTTAGTGCGCATAGTGGTAATCCCCCACAGGCGGTAATACCCGACCCGTAGCTGGCAGGATTGTCCAAGGATGATCTGGAGAAATTGGGCTTCCAGTATCAAGATCGCCCTAATTGAGGACAGAATAGACATCCACGTGGTTTAGTTTGTATGCCCTGCCTATAATAGCCATTATAGCCATTGACAGGTACGGAGCGCAACAGCATTTCACCACGTAAAAAAAATGTTTGAGTTAATGATGAAATATGGATTGCCTAAATACCTTAACAAAATTATACACTTATTGTAGAAAAAACACTGTCTCTGCTTATGCACAGGTTAATGCCAGCGGTATTGGTCGTGATGGGCCTGGCCATGACCTGGGTGCCCCACCTCGGCTCCGGGCCAATGTGGGATGCAGTGGTCAAGCGCGAGCGCGATTTGTGCCGCAGCAACTGGTGGCAGTTGGTCATCCTCATGCCAAACCTGTTTCCTTTTGAGCACCTGTGTCTGCCTCAAGCCTGGTAAGTGATCTTTACTTTTCATAACACAAATATATGAAAAATATAATAAAAAATATATCTTTCTATTTTGGACCTAACATCAAGCTTTGCATTTACACTATATAAACTAACGTTATCACCTTATCTTATCACCGTTCAAAATTAATAGCTCTTCCATCGACACCCAAAGATCCAAATGTTTTTTTTCTAAATGTCATATTTATTATTATTCATTTATTTTTTTACTAGCTGTGCCCACGACTTCTTCCGCGTGGAATCGTAATTTTAGGTAGCATTTTTAATGATTCTTCAAATAAAACACATTTCATAAAATTTTTACATATTTACTCGTATATCATACTAGCTGACCCGTGCCCACTTTGTTGGGCATAATATCAATAATCCCCGAAGCGAGCACGAACGCAATCCGAATATTAAATTATTTTATTAATATTAAAAATTAAATTATCTATACTAATATTGAAAAAACAACTTTTTGTAACTTGAATATAAAAGTTAGACATACGAGTATGTTGTCGTTGACTTTTTTGTAGGCATTTTCAAGCTCCATATTTTTTCTCTAGAACTCAAAAATATATCTTTCATAGTCAAGGCAGCGTTCGTTAGAAACGCTTTCATTCGACCGTTTTTTCTCCGATTCAGTTTGCAAAACGGACTACCATCTAAAAACCTTTTTATTTTTCGGTTTTTTATATAGCTTATCACTCACTCAGCAATAATGTAGCTGTCTATTGATGAAATAAATTTTAAAATCGATTCAGTAGATCCCGAGATTACCCCTTACAATTTAACAAATATACAAACACACAAACTTTACTTCTTTATAATATTAGTATAGATCGCGCTTCAGTGGTTTTAAATGTAACAGACAGATTAACTTTCGTATTTTAGTAAGAAAATATGTCAATCTACAATATTGTTGAAAAATATCGCAATACGGAATCGCACAATATTATTGTGAAAAGGCTTGCCTGTGCGGTTGCGACTTTATACAAAAATAATCCTTATATTCTTATATTAAAAATAATCTTTATATTAAAATAATCCTTATATTAAAAATAATCCTTATTATACGATTCAGTATTCACGCGAGATAATATAACGAGAACTTCGTTGATAAAAAAAAATAACTTTATTGGAGTTCCGTATTCTCTGAGTACAATTTTAGGACTGAGGGAAGACACGACACGATGCCACCATTACGCATCCGACCTCGACTCGGCCCAGCACACGCTGGCTGGCTTGGGACTCCGAACGCCGAATCATCGATAAATGCCAATGTTGAATAAAGATTGTAATCCTTTATAAGGCGTGCTTAGAAATAATACACATAGAGGCCATTTTAGCGTATGTGATTCCTAGAGTGTAGCAGCTAGATCTAATCTAGCAGCTGAAAACTAGGCCCAGCTAGATGCACAGGAAGGAGGTATATTGATTTTGATGGATATGAGAAATGCACTATGGAAAGAGACGCTCACTAAATAGGCCAGCAAAAAAGCAGACCAATCTTAGGACACAAAAGACAACATTGGTAGGAGCAGGTAGCTAAGGGAGCAGCGAGCGAAAAAATATTATACATGCATTCTTCGACCTGAGCTGGGAAAGGAAGTTCAAGCTGAGTAGAACAAGCACGGAAGATGAACGTCGCGAGAGACGCCCATCCACGTCTCTCACTGTAGAAAACGTCAAAAAACTCGAAGATGTGTTATTAGCAGATAGAAGACCATAAAGCATGTAGCTCACGGGGATCTCATATGGCAGTGTTCAGAAAAACCAGTGCGATATGAATAACGTCTTAGCGTTGGGTGCCGAGAATGTTAATCGACGAACAAAAGATAAAACAAGTCAATATTTCAAGGGCGTAACAAGCCTTAAGTACAAGATATCAGAACTTAGCTGTGCCGCTTTATTGCTTAAATTTAATCTCACATTCTCCAGCCATCTTGGAAGTAATTGCGACTGGCTGTGTACTGAAGAGTAATTTAGCTGGTGAAATAATATATATGTTTATTTTATATTGCTTCTTAATATTAAAATAATAACAACGGCGATTTTATTATGTACACGACTCAAAGCATTCTACCTATAAATCCTTGTTTAATTTCTGTGGAAATTAACTTTCTAAGATTTTTTCTAATAATTACAAGTTCAATGATCTATTCTAATATTAAAACACATAATGTATCTTGCAACGAATTTTCATCTCAAAATAATATAGGAGGTAATATACCTCCTTGAGATGACCACCTATCGTTCCTACGGATCACTCCGTTCGCCTCCGTCACTTACGGTGTCTTAGCGTGCCCAATAACATCAGTCGTTTACCTTGATCAACATCCAGAGTTTCGGCTCGGGCGCTATTCCACTGCACTACTATACCGTGATGTTTTAAAAACTTCACTACTTCTCGTTTACTGCACTTTACTACTATTTTCATCTACACGAAACATGGTGAGCTAAAAATTCAGGTCAGATTGCCTCATGTCTCTCCACAAAGTAAAAGTTTGCGCTTCACCACACAGGCTTTGCACATATTCCGTTTCTGCGGTCAGGTTAACTCGAGGACATCTGAACTTTTTACACCATAAATTTAATAAATCAAAATTTGGGACAGATTGTCACTATGTCTCTGTACAAAGTAAGAAATAGCGCACACCCATACGTATACGCACATTCTATGACAAAAGGAATGACTATAGACAAAAGGAATGTTATGAGTTATGACGATGTAAATAGTGCTCTCTCAAGAGTTCTGTATTGGTTCACAACTAATAATTTGTCTTTAAATTCTAAGAAAACAAAATGTATCAAATTCTCTTTGCCCAATGTAAGGCAGGTTGATACTCGTTTAAATATGAATGGTGATGTCATTGACTTAGTAAATAATACTAAATTCTTAGGAATTACGTAAGATTCACGACTACAGTGGGATCCACATATTAAAGCTTTGGCAATCAAACTTAGTTCAGCGACTTACGTAGTAAAAAAGATTTGACTTTTAACTAATGTTGAAACGGCAAGAATTGTTTATTTCAGCTACTTTCATAGTATTATGTCCTATTGATTGCTGCTGTGGGGATCAGCGGCTAACATTGAAAGTATTTTTCTTTTACAAAAAAGAGCGATTCGTGCTATTTACTGTTTACGGGCTAGTGAATCCCTAAGAATTATTCAAAGAAATTAATTTTTTAACTTTATCTAGTCAATTTATATATGATTTTAGTTTTTGTATATAAAAACTACAATAAATTCTATAAAAACAGTGATCTACATAATGTGAATACGCATTATGTCGCGCTCTACTCTTACTCCAAAGGGTATATCTTTCAAAGCTTCTTAATATACGGACCAGGACGATGTATCAAAATCCTGATTTTCTTCAACTACTGATTCATAAGAAGAGGTACTGTGAATATCAGATTCATGTTTTCCTTCGTCGTCAACATCGCTGCTTTCAGATCCTTTATTATGTAAACTTTCTGAATCGTAGTCATCATCACTGTTTTCAGATCTCTTATTCTGTAAACTCTCTGAAGTCAGTGGAACTTTAGCTTCTTCATGTATAGAATGCAAAAATGGAGTTTGCTTACTAGCGGTAGCAATTACATTAAGATATTCTGTTACTGGCTTGAAAACAGTTTCTAGTGCTTGCGCTCTGTCAGTTTCAATATCTGTCATTTGCCGTACCTTTTTCTTCACAGCTGCAGCAGCATCAACAATTTTTCTTTTAATTGATTTTTCCATATCGGTGTTAATAGATCATAATCGGTTAAGCGTCTTTTATATAATAATTCTTTTTAGTAACCATCTTATTTATATATGCTTAATCAAAGACTACAAACGTATCAAATTTATTTCTGTAAAATCCCATATTTTTAGCACAATCTTTATTAATTACTATGTAACTAAAAGGTTCACCCCATATTGAACATAGCTTACGAAATTCAATTCATGTCATATCTGTATTCACATGCTCATCGTAAACTTGTTTCATGTTGATTTCATCTTGTTTAAAAAGTATGATAAGATTTGCATTGTCTCTTATTAACTGCTTAGAAATTTTACTATATGTTTGATTTAAATAAAAACAATCGATGTTTTTGTGTCTTCCCATTGCAAAATAATCACGTATGTTATTTCGATTTTCACAAGCATCGTCAAATACTATCACTGAATTAGGTTTCGCATCTTTTACTTGTACTATTTTCTCATTTTCATGATATTTCTGAAAAGAAATACTTGGTACTCTTTGCAATACTCTTTTTAAAAAAACGTACTTAGGTTGGTACAAGGTTTTCGAATATACATAAACATTCTTAAATCTTAGTCCATCCTTGTGTATAATAAGACCAATCAGTAAATTTGTTTTTCCACAATTCGACGGTCCACAAGTAATGCACCGTACTGAATTAGGCAATAACTCTCCATGACGTAAATTACTCTTCTGGGTTTCAACACAGATATCAGTTAGATACAACGATTGTGGATGTTTTACAAATTTCATGATGGTTACGTTAAATGGTTTAGTCAATAATGAATCACTTCAATTATTACATTGTACTTATTACATTTAATTATTATACTTGTAATTATTACATTTATAAATGAAAACAGTATCGAATATTTTGGAATGAAACGTAAGTCGTGAGACGAAGATGAACAGAATGAACAGAAACGGAAGGTAAGTAAATAAGATTCAAACCGTTCCATTTGTTAATCAAACCATTGATATTATAGTAGTGCAGTGGAATAGCGCCCAAGTCGAAACTCTGGATGTTGATCAAGGTAAGCCACTGATGGTGCAGTGGAATAGCGCCCGAGCCAAAACTCTGGATGTTGATCAAGGTAAGCCACTGATGGTGCAGTGGAATAGCGCTCGAGCCGAAACTCTGGATGTTGATCAAGGTAAACCACTGATGCTATTGGGCACGTTAAGACACCGTGAGTGACGGAGGCGAACGGAGTGAGCCGTAGGAAAGGTAGGTGGTCTAGCGTGTCCAATAACATCCTACTAATAGTCGACCTAAGATGAAGGTTGCGCGATTTCGAACTATGTCGATGTGAGGTTTGAACGTTAATCGTCTATCAAGGGTAACGCCTAAATATTTGACTTGATTTTACCAGGAATAGGCTTATCAAATATTTTTATCGAATGAAGGTCAGGAGTGGCTACTCAAGCCCTACCACGATAAAAGTACATCGCTGCACTGTTATCGGGATTGGCCTCGATTCGCCATTTGGTAAACCAGGCGCCGCCGCCGAGTGAGTCAGCGGCTAGTTAGAGGGTTTTTAATAATTTGGGGATATTTAAGCCGGTTGTATCCTCTGGAACCGCACTGTACTTTACCAGTTAGGTTCTAGTGCGTGAGCATGAACTCCCTGGTGAGCAGTGCGATGATAAATAGTGGCCGCAGGCATCATATCGAACAATTCCTCGGAACATAATCCATTATAAAGACGGTATAATACACATAAGAAGCTTTTAACAGAGTGTAGGCTCAAGGTGGTATCCAGGTGCTAATATCTACCACTGTGCAGACGTAGTCGCGGGAAGCAGTTAGTTAATTAGGTATAGCCTTTCAGTCTCGATACATATTCGAGTTCTGGGAAAAAAATCGCGACTCGGTCCGGTCCCGGGATTTCTGAGAAAAACGAGACTGAAAATAAGTTTCATAATCAAGGTTTATACAATTAGGCAATTAATACAATATGTTTCAATTAACTATTTTAATGATCAACTATTACAATATAATCAAATACAAGTACAATTAACATTTTTCATTTTTATAATAGGCACGCAGAAAGCAAAGAGCATTCAAAGTGTTTTCGAACAGAGAGGATCTGATCTAATAACGTACGCAAAAGTAACCTGCATTAGAAAAAGCTCTTTCTGCTGCGACGCTAGTAGGGGGGATGGATAGCAAATAATTATAGTACTGATTTAAATGCTTACCTCTATCGCCATCATTCTCAAAGAAATCTTTTTCTACGTGCATAGTCATGGCATGGATGCTACTTTATTTTTCTATTTTTTGAGGATTTTGCAAGTTTTCAAACTCACACGCTAGCTGTTCTTTTGCTAAACTGGGAAGCTCCGCAATCGTGATATCATTAAAATCATTGGCACTGGAATTCGCTGAATAACTGTCAGTTCATTTTTCAATTATAGATATATTCAGTCTTTCGTATAATTCTTTTAAGGATAGTGTGATGTCTCCTTTATTTAAAGTATAGAATGCCCTTAGATCCAGCCTATTTCCGAAAAACTGGGAAGAATTGTGTAGGTAATGCATAATGCTCGCCTCAATTAGCCTGTTTTCCTTAATTCGTATACACAGCGACATATCAGGATTATTTAACTAAGTCTCGAAAGTTTTGAAAACTGGAGTTGAGGTCTAAAATCTCGAAAATGCGACAAAATCGTTGACACTCTCGGAATTTTCGACACATGAGACTCTCAGGATGAAAGCCCTAGTAGATATATAAGCGACTGTGCAATTACATGTGAATCATTATTTTTGTATTTGTGATCGAATTGTTATAACAGTCGTTTGTACCAAATATCTGCAGATCTCTGAAACGCACAGATAACTTCAGTGAGGTGACATTCGACTCCATTACCCATGATAATTGGCCTGTCACCTATCGTAACTAAATGTAGCCGCACCAAAGTTGCATCAACCTACAATTTTCCGGGCGCTGCATGCAAAAATTGCGCTTTTCAGCTACAAAATGGAATTGTTTACGCGTCCACGGACGCTTTAATTGTACATTTTGTTACGCAGTTGAAAATGTTGTATTATTTGATTTAATTTGTACATTATCTGTGAGTATCTATGCATTAAATAGTCGTATATATTGAACTAGCGGACCCGACAGACTTCGTCCTGTCAAAAAGATTTGTACAGTGGCAGTTTTTTGTTCCTAATTATTTTATAGATAACTAGCGACCCGCCCCGGCTTCGCACGGGTGCAGTGAAAAAATGGTTATGGTGGGTTATCCCTAAGAGATAGACATATACCATCGCGGACTTTTTTGTGGATTTTTGTAAGTTGTACAATACTGTAGTACATTATTTTGGTCTATCTCGTAGGGTTCAGCCAGCGTTTGCAATATAAGCGCAAAAAAACGTGCTTATTTACGACATCACATTAGAAACCTTTAAATTTATCAGTGTTTCTCTACTATATTATGCATTTATTATACATACAAACCTTCCTTAAGAATCACTCTATCTATTAAAAAAAACCGCGTCAAAATCCGTTGCGTAGTTTTACAGATCTAAGCATACATACGGACATACAGCGAAAGCGACTTTGTTTTATACTATGTATTGATTGATTGATAACATTACACTTATTTTGATCAAGGCATTGCAATTTTCAAACTACATTTTTCACATTATTCAATACAAATTGATTGACAACCTTTGTAGCCGAGTTAGTAGACTGGTTTCATGCTGTCGCCAAGGTCCCGGATTCGAGTCGCGGTGGGGGCAAATGTTTATGTTCATTACATTGTGCCTTACTCATATTGGTTGTCAATATATATTTCCATTTTATAATATACATATTTATGTGTGTATATTTTGGGCGAGGCTTATTAGTGTTATGGTAGTTTTACTACTTGTTGTAGTGGTGGTGGTTTGAACCCACGTGGTAATTTATCACTACATTACCTCAGGATCTCGCTATAGTTTTATTGTTTATAGTTTTGTTGTAGTATATATTCAAATTACCAACAATTTAATTTTATTCAGAATAAAGACAGTGACAGCTTAATACACACAAGCTCACATAGCTCACAGTCCGTTGTTGCCAATTATATTATATTGGGTTTGCACAGTACACAAAATGCAAGGTAGTATATAAGTCAACTATGGCGTTATGTACTTAAACTCGAAACTTTTTGTCACCATAGAAGTATAAAAGAAAGAAAATATCAATACATGGTAAACACCTTTAGCCGTTCACACCAATGTTACTCTCTTCGCACCAATATTGGTCTACTTTTTTGAGGGGGGCCATTTATTAGTGAGCGGCGAGTCACCATCTGCCAAATTTAAATGAATTAGGAGGCTTTGAGAAGGCAGATGACCGGGGTCTCTTCCATAGTCCGGTTGTCATTACCACCAAAATCGAAATGCAATAGGATTATTATTTCAATTAAAAATGTATAAGTTACCTTTTTACCTTAACGTATTATTTAGGTAAAGGAATGTTCTTTATCACCAGGTACCTCGGCACAGATACTCAATTGTTCCTAGTGACCTTAGTGGTAATGCTCATCATCTGGAGATGGCCGAGAAGTGGAGTGCCAGTGCTATCCATCATCATGGTCATCAGCCTTATCATTCCGTTCCTGCAAAGCTACTTTATGAAGCTTTTGCCAATCAGAGTCAGTTTGTTTCCGGAGTAAGTGATAACAAATATTAGTAGAATACTTTCTGATTGATCCGTAAAAGTATTTTAAAGATATTTTGTGATAACTTTAATGCATACTAGAAAACATGTAAAATATGAAGGATTTAAGAAAATATATTAACAGAGGTCGGAATTAGGTAGAGTTATTCATGTACTTACATTAAATCCCGAAATTAATTTTAAAAAGCAGAAATAAATCCCCTGGTTTTTTAAATAAAAAGCTATTTACTTTTACACTATTTCAACTACTACACGCTCGACGTTGTCAAACTTACTGGTACACAAATGACATCGGATATCCGAAGTTGCAAAAATTCCGATACGCGCGATGTTGCCACATTTGTAGTTCGCACAACATAGCTTGTGACAACAAATAAATACAATAGCGGAAAAGCGGGGCATTCCCCGCTTAACGGAATGGACTAGATTTTGTCTCTTTCTACCGCATTCAAACTATCTATGAGCAATAAATCCGTTTACTCATTCACACAGCTCATTCGCTTACCTCGGTTCGTCGAATACGCTCACTTGTTTCCTATTGTGTGTTAATTATCTTTGTTTTATTTGTCTATCTCTTAGGTTTCTATTATTATTTATTTGTAATATTGTTGACCGCACGAGATTGTCCATTAGAAATTCCAGGAAGGTCCATATTCATATCAACATTTCAATACAAGTACATAAATAACTCTACCTAACTCCGACCTCTGCATATTAAAAATCATATATACACCGTCTAAACATAACTAATAGACTAACTGAATTCGGATTCTTCTATCAATTCCTGCCAAATAATCATCCTGTCTGATAGTACAAGAAAGTATAAAGAAGCAGAGCCAAAGTAACAACGGTGATATTCTTTTTCGTTTCGTGAGAATGAAATATGCGGAAATGATTCTGTAATTTGGAATCATTACAATACAATTGACTCTGGACACCGAAGTCGATAACGAAACTAATGTATAGTAGGGTCCCCAATTTAGTATAGAAATTAATATAGAAAGCCAATTTTTATTTTACTTTAATATCTACAATAATTCCAGCCAAAGATGTTTATGTGTGGTTATGAAAAGTTGAAAAATATTATCTATTTTCAGATCAATACGAGACATTTTCGGATACAACGACACTTTCTACCACGCCTACGTGTCTGCTCAGGGCAATTGGGCCGGATACCACCTAGGCGTACTCACAGCTTACTTTTACTATAGAGCACAGCAGGAGAAATGGAATCTCATGGACTCAATGGTTAGATTCTAGCATATTTGGTACTTGACTGGTATTTATTTGGATCAAGTAGATAGTTGTGACATTAAATAACTTAATGTCAAATTAGAAAGTTATATTAAAAGAAAAGTGCAACTGTTAAGTTAATATGGATATATGTTAAAAATAGGAAAACAGTTTAGATAAGATTAAATTTTAATAATATATTTATCTGTTAACTGTTGTACATACAATTATTGATTTTAATAGTGTATCTAGATAAACTTTACTAGATTCAAGAAGTGAGTCATTTTAATCAAACCTTTATATGCAGCTAGTAACGTGTGTTTTACTAGCTGGTGCCCCTGACATCGTCTACGAAGGATTAGTATTTCGAGTAGCGTAGAAAAGAACTGACATTATGACATTTAAATTATCACATAAATAATTTGGATAATTTACACAACACCTTTATAAATTGTAGCCTATGTGTTATTATGATGTATAACTATTTCTTTTTTATACCACGATGGTTGCAAACATGCCTACGGCACGCCTGATGGTGAGCGGTTACCGTAGCCTATGGACACTTGCAACACCAGGGGTGTCACTTGCGCGTTGCCGATCCTTCAAAAACCTATTTACTCCCGTTTTGAAGAACCCCATACTGTAGCCTCGGCAGGGAGCTCATTCCACAAACGAAGTGTACGCGGGAGGAAAATCCTTTAGAACCGCACTGTGCCTGTCGATGGCGAGCGGTGCGATGATAGAAAGTGGCCGTGGGCATCATGTCAGACAATTCTTCAGAACACAACCCATTATACAGGCGGTAAGAACACACATAAGGCGGCAATGTCTCTCCTAAAACTTAGAGGCTCGATACCGCCTGTGAGTACGGGATCGTCGACGAGTCTCACAGCGCGCTTTTGAACCGAGTCTAGGGGCCCAAGCTGGTACATAGGTGCTCCCGCCCAGAGATGGCAGCAGTACTCCATATGGGGCCGACTTGCGACTTATACAGTACAAGTCTTTGCCCCGGTGTGAAGTACCGCTTCGCCCTATTGAGCACACCGAGTTTTTTTGTTGCCAGCTTGGCCTTGAAAAAAAAATTGCAAAGTTTTATTAAAATCCATTCAGTAGTTTTTACATGAAAGAGTTTCTTTTTTTTGAGAAGTAATTACATTGGTCAGCAATTATAAAATTTGGCGAGCCACCCAAAAGCAGCATTTAAATAATTTGGTCAGCATACAAAGATTTTGTTTGCAATAAAAAAAAACAGGCAGCAATTCTTGTTCCGCAACTAATTTTGATAATGGTCAAAAATTAAATCATACATAGGCAGCCAACAATAACATGAGTCTGCATAATAAACATTCAGTCCGCAAAATAACTACTTGAGCGGCAGATTTCATGATTGAGCGGCAGAAAAACATGTCTATAAGCAGTATATTTGATTGGTATGTTAGGTTAGGGTTTTTTTTTTTTTTTTTTTTTTTTTTTTTTTTTTTTTTTTTTTAGTTTTTAGGTTAGGTTAGGTTAGGCATGACAAATAAAGTATTTTTGCTACTCTTATATGCAGCACAAAATGCATTTTTTTGCTTACACTCTGAGTGCTTACCAAAATTTTATTAAACATGAGCAGCTGATTGCAGCTTATATAATTAATATGCTGTACAAAAATAATTACAGCCATCCAGAATGACATAAATTGCTGATTGATTTTGAAATGTTTGCTGACCATGAGTTGCTGACCAATTAGCTATTTCTGCTCACCGTTTTCTGCTCACAGAAATAACAATACTATGCTAACCATTTAATTGACACCCCTTTTTTTTATAGGATAGGGCAGCAAACGAGCGAACGGATCACCTGATGGTAAGCGATAATCGCTGCCCATAGACATCCGCAACACCAGAGGAGTCACAGATGCGTTGCCGGTCTTTTAAATGGGAATATGCTCATAATACGTAATAAAATTTTATAAATATTATGTAACAAACATCCATTCATACTTACAAACTCTCTCGTTTATAACATTAGTAAGGAAGTAGGGATTAATTTAGTTATTTCTTCTCATATAAATTCAGTTATTTTATATTTATTTTTTCTACCCTTGTTTCCAGTTCCTGAAACTATTGTTCATATCATCGGTACCCATAGCCTTAGGGTCAGTGCTCATGGGCTGGGACCTACACCATCGCGAAGCATCCGCATTGGAGGCCGCTGTCTTTAATGCCTTCAACCAGAATTTCTTCGCTTTGGCCATATGTGTGTTCTTCATCGGTTGTTTTTACAGGAGTGATTTGTTAATTGGAAGTGAGTAAAATTTCAAAGTACAACAATAATGACAATCTTGACTAATGATCATTGACAAACTCTTTAACTACTTAAAAACTAAAAGAAAGAAAGGAAACCAATTTGATTTTAACACAATTAATATAAGTGATACAGACAAAACAATTTATATTTACAATCAACAATTATTATATCATTGTGTGATCGAAAATAAAAAACAAAAATGAAATGGTGGCCGTTGTCAAAATGTAAACTACCTTTCAATTTTTAACCGGGCTCCCTTTACCATATATTAGAACAAATCTATTATAGTTATATCTACTAACTTACAAACTAAATGCGCTTAAGAATGACATTGACAGTGACAGCCAGCTTGTTCTGTAACTATAAACTTCAAAGCGCCTTTAAAACTCATATTTATTGTTTATTACATAGTTTAAATCAAAATTTGAACACAACTTGGAATCAGAAATATTGATACAAGTTAATGTAATCGAATAAGCTCTTAAAAAATTGGGAGGTGAACAATGCAGTTGATCTACTAGATGAGGCAAATAGTATTCTATAGCCGAATCAATCAAGTCAATACACCATGTTGAACATTTTTTTTTTGTTTATTTTTAGGACTCTACGTAGGGTCGGTTGAGTGGGGTCCTTTACAACCGCTTGGTCGTATGTCCTACTGCGCCATGTTGCTCCACGCCACGGTCCTGAGAACCTATGGTGGGCAGATGAGACGCTCCTTCTACGCTACTGATTATACAGCGGTTTGTTCCAACTTCATATTCACATTGTAGACTTTGGACAGTGGAGTTTATAATTTAGATTTGAATCTGTCTTTTGACTGGAACTCGTAAGATTGGCAATGATTAAGGAAGATAAACGGAAGCTTCAAACTTGAGTGAGAAGATAATTATTAATAGACTTTTTATACCTTTAAATTAGAGTGGTATTACGGGAAAATACTTTCCCAATTGAAAAGAGTCAAATAAAGTTTAAAAATAACATAATTTTTGTCAATGGTCTCATTATAATAATCCTGATAAGATGATACCACCGTAGTATGCTGAAGGGTTGCACCAACTTCATATGCCATCAATAAGGCAACATATACAACAAATGTCTTTTTTTATACTACTAGAATCGCCTATCACAAGTTTATATAACAGTAGTCCCTTATATCACGCCCCTATCATTTCTAATCAAAATTAGTTATGTACTGCCAGACAGTGTGTGCCTGGACTTCTCAACAATTGAGGCTTTACTCGACAGTTGCTCAGTAAATATGATAGCATATTTTTATATGTATATGTGTATGAGTAAATGAACATTAAACACCTTCACATGTTCACTTAAAAATATTTGAATAAATGTGTAATTCAGTCAAACACTTTTTTCGATATTTCGTTTCACTTTCACTTTCTTGCTTGATTTGAGTAAAAACAATTCCTCAGATAATGCTGTACGCTGGCATCGTCTGCACTACCTACCTCTTCGCTCTACCACTCTATCTCTTCGTCGAGGCACCATTCTGCAAACTACAGAAGTTACTTCTAGGCCGGAAGAGGAAGCCCAAAATGAAAACCGAAGACAAGACTCAGAACAAGGTCAAGCCTGGAATATCCACAGTGTCTGTGTCTACTGTATCTACGCATATTTAGTTTTATCATTGTACATACAAATAATAGATATATACTAAAGGATAGATGCCAACATTCATAGATGGCTTACGTTTGTATTTAAAGTCACATCACATTTAACAGATAAAAACGATGATAATTAGTTTCTGAAGATGGGTACAATTATGCGTTATTTAAAAATTATGTTTGTTTATGCTACGAACTTACTACCTCGCGTAAGTTCGCTTAAGTTAAAACAAATCAAAAATTGACCTGTAGTATTCTAGCTATAGTCGTCGATTTCTTAACATCAGAAAGAATAAGTTATTGTGAGATGGGTGGACTTGTTTCTTATCACATTTTGAGATGATTTGAAAAGTAATTACATATAGTTTTGACCTCAATTCTGTGTCAGTAACTAGTATTCTTACCAATTGCCTCAGCTTGCCAGCTGATACCTACTGTTTAAAGGGAAACTCTTAGTCTTTCGCAAGCCCTACTTAGTGAACCCTTGGCTTATTAAACAAATTCAGTACAATATGAACCGTTGTAAGAATATCTAGGATTATAAATAGATAGTTTCGTGACAAATCAACATAAATGAAACTCACCTTAGCACAATAGCGCCATCTGTATTCAACGAAGCAAGCTATGTTTAATTTGCTGTCAGAAAATGTCTCATTAACATAAGTCTTGACTGTTTGTACGATTTTACGTAGTGGTGAACAGACAGAGCACGTGTTTATGGCATCATTTGAATAATATTTACTCGAAGTTCGATATATAAAGTTCAACATGAACATCTTTAATAGTTCGAATTCAATAAAAAAATATAATAAAGTAATAGTCTGTAGCTGCATTTTTCATGGTGCATATAGAGATTAGACTCAGTTGGTACATTCCACGTATACTTTCATTAAATTCGCTTATATAAATTCGATATTAATATCGCTTACCTTTACGCGTTGGATCTGTATCTTCGCGCACGCCTTATAAAGGACTGTGTCCTATGAAATACAAGGGACATAAGCGACAAATTTAATAAAATTAAAGAAGAAAATTCTTCGAAATAAAAGTTTAATGAATAACATTGTGCTATCCAAACCTTCAAAACAACCATGTTCCCATTTAAAAGGTTGGCAACGCACTTGTGACTCCTTTGATGTGGTATCACCAAGAGCTTGTGATCGCTTACCTTGTTGGCTTTACATTCACCATGAAGCTGAATCTATATCTTTTTATTTTTTTTAAGCAGATAAAGCTGAACATTGGGATAGCGTCGTATTACGACCAAGTGTGGAAGATCCCAATATAATGTTGTATCTAATTTCGCGTTTGTGGCTTTTTTGTTTTTTTCTGGTGATTTTGTTCTTTTGGTAGTGAAAGTATGTCAATTAATCATGCTCAGGAAATTATTCCAACATCTCACAACGTTAGCGCTACTCCGAAGTGTAGGACAACAAGCAAACTTGCAAGCAAGAAAAGGATAGCGCTATGTGGATTCAATAGCACCATCCCTTTCAGTTACACTTTAGTTTGGATGACAAAGCTTGGTTAAATTTTGCTCAATTATATTTGTAATTATTTTATGAATTTTAACCTTTAGATGTATTGTTAGTTATCATTAACAATTTTAACAAATCATTTAATAAAAAAAATACTTATTAACAAAATCTCTTATTACTTCGCTGCGTCATAACATAACAAAGAGAACAAAAACTTCGTAACTAACTTTTAAACTAGGAAAATTTTAACAGTGAGAAATATTTTGACAAGAGTTATGCTGTAAACAGATTTTTTTATTTTGTTTGATAATTTCTTTATTTCATATTTGCAACCAGTCATTTATCACAAGTTCCATTTTAACACAATAACCGTAATTGTAAATTAATAATAGCCTGGACTTTTACAATAGTTCTATAGGTATAAAAATTTATATTTTATTTAATTCAATATAAATTTACTATGTACTTATCTATAAAAATACTTTCTTCAAATTCAACAAAAGACTGAATTCATTTATACTTTAACCCACCATTTTCATTCCAAACTGCCGACACATTTCTATTGAGAAAATAAATTTAAGTTTCTACATACTAAAATTGGATGTAAGTTTTTTAATTTAACATAATCTTTCAATAAAACAAATTTTCTTCAAACAAGATACTTATTAAATTGTTTTTATTTACTATTTCTATGATATTATGTTTTTGACATACTTTTTATATCTCTAAAATTAAGGGAAAAATTTGTACATAATTTTGTAATAAAACATTTTGTAAATTGATTTTATTTCTTTGTAACAATTATAAAATTCCGTTTTGAATTTTATTTCCCCTTATATTTAAGGTCTTTAGTAAAAAATCTGCCATTCTTTTTTTCATATAAGATTTTTCCTGCCGCAAAATATCACGCAAAATCTTAGTGTATGCTAAACTTACTATCCAAACGAATATAGTTTATACGTCTTTAAGAATTAAGTTGCATTTACGTCCTCAATATGAATAAACCTAAACTGGTTTTCCTTAAGCGAGAATGTCGCAGCGAATGTGTAAAATTAGGTATTCTGAAATTGCCTGTGTAGGTATTTGTCCTCATCGTCTTTTGACATCATAATGATTTCGTTTTAATGTTATTAATTGTTACGAGATGTCGTTCATAAAATAAGGAAATATAGAGTATATTTGTACAGCGTTAGTGATGCTATTGCATTGTAGTTGGGATTTTCAAATGTCGATACCAATGTGGTTAGGTTTTTTTTTAAATTTCATCCGTACGCTTATCCGACTCTTTTACAATGAATAAGAACATTCGAGACTGTACCGCACTGAACATTGTACTAACCACTCGACTGCTATACGCAGTCGAGTAGTTAGTACACTGGTTTCAATTTTTGTATGATGAATGCGAGCACTTGTACCTTAGTTATGATTATTATACATATTTCTATCAAAACCATTATGTATAGCATATGTATGCTTTCTCTTACCCTACATCCTATAACACAAGCCTTACAGAGCTTACTTTGGGCTAGACTAATTGGTGTAAGTGTAAGAAATATTTATTTATTTATACCCCTGAAAAAACTCAAAATTATAGGTGAAGTATACCAATTCGCACGAGGCCATCAGGGTTATTTAAGGCTTATTCGCAGTAACCTCATTAGAGCAGGTGCCACTCAGTACGAACCAAATAACACATGATAATTAATTCAGTTAATGACTTAATCTTAACGTAGAATCTTTAAACATTGTCGCAAATTCTTAATCGTACGTAACTCGATATTGTTGTTTTGTATCTGTGTCAGTCTTGTATGATCTGGTAGCTACAGTCTTTTGTTGGACTAGTATAAGATCAGTATACAAAATATTACTTAGTAATGTTTCAATAATTAAATTTAATAAAAAATCTGTTATAATGAAAGCAAAGTGCAGTAAAATAGTGATCTTAACATTGATAAACATAAGTGTTAATTTGGCCCAAAACTGGGGAATAGTTGGAAATCCTTTAGCCTTTTACCATCCTTGCGAAGGTAACGGTAATGTAACAGTGATCTTCGAGTCTGGTCTTCCTCCGGAAGAGGAAAACCAGTACATACTTCAGATTAGAGAGACTCTAGTGAAGAATTCTCGCGTTGAGTTAAAGTTTGATTCGGATGCTACTTTGATTCTGGTAAGATTTTATCAAATTTATTATACAAAGATGAGGTTCCGAGCTACACCTGATAAAATACAAGCCAACTGCACCTGCATGCACCCTACCAACAAACGAGACCCAATAGATGACGTCCCACGACTTTTTTACTTGGGGGAGAAATAATTCCTGCATTGGGCGTAAAACGTCTAAAATAATAAAGATCATAGATTATATGGACCACATTTCATTGCAGAAAACAGCGTCAGAAAGGGTTCAAATTACGATTAGTATTTAAAATGTGTCAGAAACTATCTATGTTGCGTTATTTTCATGTCGTTGTATTTTAAGTCCTATTTTATGAAATAAACAATGAGAAGAGATTAGATATTTTTTAAATTGGCATACTATTTCCTTTCATGTCTGATTTACCTTCCGACATAATGCAAGCAAAACCCGGGCGTACGGTATTAATAATATATTTACTACCAGTAATTAATCTGTATCTGTATCTGTATGTCTATTAGTTACTCTAGATTCCATAACGAAAGGCTATATTAGATGCGAGTTAGAAAATATTAATATTAATATTTATACTCTGGAATCATGGAACAAAGTTTAAATATTAACATTTTTACAAAAGTGTTAAGCAGCTGTTATACCGAATTTTGCAACATATTACACACACATGCATGGCTTTCCCGGTGTTAAGCAGCTGTGATATCGAATTTTGAAATATATTACACACACATGCGTGGCCTGCCCAGTGTTAAGCAGCTGTGATACCGAATTTCGATTCCGAATTGACCGAAAAGTATTATACCCAATATTGCAATATTATTATATTATTCTTCTCCAGTGAACTATGGCGATCTCATATTGGGTTTTTGTTAAATAACGTGTATAAATTATAAAGAAATGTATTAATAATTATTTTAGCGTGACAACTCTACTGCTCGAGTGGTGGCGATTCCTAACAAACAGACTTTCGAAGTCCGCTATTACAAGCTGGCCCAGAGCTTACATCTAAACGTCAAGGGAACTCCATATGGCGCTATACCTTACGTTCAGAGCATCGTTGTTAATAATGTGGAGATTTGTGAAAAACCGCTGACGGTAAGTAAAAAAATGTTGACCTGGAAATTGCAATCGTACTCGCAAACAATTACTTGCTTCTGTAAACTGCCCGATTAGAATATTTTCTTCCTTGTCTCATTAATTTAAAAGCGGTTATAATTAATGTACTCAAGTAAAAATAAAAGAATAAATAAAAAAAATAATAAGTCTTAATATATGATTTAAGACTGAATTTGCCTAGTTCACAATTGTACACTGTTGCGGCTTCAAAAATACCACACTCTCCTAAAGATTGTATATAGTCAGCGTCAGTATCGGGTATGGAGAACATCCATCGATCGTAAATCCAGCAACTGGAAAGTCCTTGCTCCCCAGGGTGTTCCTAAAATCGCACCAATCACATTCGTCCTGATTCTTTTCTATTATTTGGATTTATACATTATGAAGCTGGCTCCAGTTTCGCAATCATTTAGCCTGTACCAGGGGACAAAATATAAAAGTTCAGCATGTTAACAAATAAAAATACTTAGATTGCCACAAATATGGCAAAAATCAGAAATAATAACCATTATCCACATACTTTTTATTCCTACGTAATTAAATAAAACACTACCAAAGAAACAAATAAAGCATAATAAGCAACTTACCCAGTATGGAATTAAAAAAAAAACACTACAATTATATTGCTTTTAAGCACTTACAACAGTGCAAATATGCGCGATTGAATATCGATACGCCGCAATTTACTCGAAGGTAGTTTTGTCTGTTTCGATGAAAAACCAGTCACGAGTCTGACCAGAGTGAAGTCGTCGCCGTTTGGTAGCACAATTAAGTTAGTCTGGCTCAGAACCAGCGCACGAAAATAATAACAGGTGGCACGAAAATAATGATGGCGTAACGTTACGTTACACCCTACGGGGGAATGCATGAATCCTCATGAGGGGTGCGTTACTAAGGCCTTCCTACTCTTAGTTCGGATAACTGCTTACTGGATACTACCCACAACCAGTCTACGGTGGGTGGTTACGCCAGCCTACCAACCAGATTCCCTATCAGTTTCCCTGACTCTTTATTTGACTTATTTTTTTTCTCCTCTGAAGAGGAGAGGCTGGGAATCCTCATAGATACCAGCGCAACCAAGTGCCATGGTGATTATGTCGAACTCCTGAAGAATCGAGGTGGCTCGACCCGAAAGACCTGCCGACTAAACTCAGCCTAAGCCATTGGTTCTAATGACCCTATGGCTTAACGTGATAAGGATGACCGTACCTCAGGAGAGGCACAGTCAGCGCTGCCCTATAAAGAGAGCTTATGCGCTACCTAGAAAAGGCACGGTACACTCAAAAAGGCTCCGGCTTATATTGAAGGCAACCTACTCGTGGCTAAGCAGAAGACTGCCGAGAAGGGAATGGCAAGGGGCGCCGCCGCTTGCAAGTCTTGAAGGTCCTGCGTTAATTGGTTCGGTCTAGGAACTCTTTGCTGATTTTGATTAAATAAATTCGCTGAAGACGGTATTGAACTAAATCTATATATGTATACATGATTGTGTGTGTGTGTGTTTACTATCCATTTAATTTATTTTCAGGTATATGTCGGTTGCCTCACGATGTTATTTTTCACCGTAGAACCGTCGAATAAATATATTAATGTAATTTGTAATACGAATAACACATTAGTACGTAGTATAATTAACTCTGGACCTCCAGATGCTGAAACTACAGCGCCATCGCTTTTTCCACCGACATATTTCTTTTCTCATGATCCTATCTCCAGGGATACTTTGACAACTACATCATAGGCGTCAAAGACACTGCAGAGTTAAACACTGCTATCCCTGATGGATCCTGTGGAAGGCGAAAGGTACAACACACTGAACTGATTGTCAACGGGTCACCAACCAAGCCAGGGGATTGGCCCTGGCACGCTGCCATATACAGACTGGATAAAGCCAAGATTGAATATATCTGTGGAGGCACACTGCTGTCTAAGATATTTGTTTTGACTGGTAAGTCTAATGTAATTAATATTACCAAGTATAAATGTACAAATATGACATACTAGCCTTGTAGAGGCAAAAGACTAATATCTGAGAAATACTAGACTTCCACATTGGCTTGTTCTAGATCTAACACCTAGAACCGCATGCTTCCAAATAAATTATTATGCAATGAGTCTTAAGATTTTTAATAAATTACCAGAACACATAAAGTTTCTCCCATATAACGCAGTTAAAAAGGAATTGCGTCTCTGGCTCTTGCAGAGAACATTTTACTCTATAGACGAATTTTTTAAATATAAATCATAGGTGTAATTAAATGAAGATCTGATAAGTATTGTATTTATTTTTTATATGTTTATATGTGTGGATGTTTAATATTGTACGTATAACTTTTATTTGACAACTAGCTTTCTGCCCGCGGCTTCGCCCGCGTGGATTTCGGGATTGGGTGTATAGAGGGTTAAGGGTCATAGCTTTTACCCACGGCTACATATACGCGGAAGTCGGTTTATGGTGCGAAGATTTTATCGCGCTTCCCGTGGGACTATCCGTTTTTCCGAGATAAAAACTGCCGCAAAACTCCTCAAGAATCACTCTATCTATTGATGAAAACCGCATAAAAATCTGTGCAGTAGTTTTTGAGCGAAGCCTTTATTGCGCATCCCGTGGGATCTGTCGATTTTTCCGGGATAAAAAGTAGCCTATGTTACTCGGGGAGAATGTAGCTTTCCAAAGGTGAAAGAATTTTTGAAATCGGTCCAGTAGTTTAAGCGTGAAGAGGTAACAAACAAACAAACAAACAAATAAACAAACAAACACACTTTCGCATTTATAATATTAGTTGGGATAATGCAAACATTGCAATGCCCTTATAGGGTGTCACATGTGTCTCAAATATGTAATAATTACCATCTAATATTATGAATTTGTCATGCAATAAATAAATAGCTGGTGCAAGCGACTGCGTCTGCGCAGGACTCTTATCATTATATTTTGGACCTCCATAGTGGAGTGCTTACTACACCGGGTTCAAGGTGTCACCATCTCTGAGGTGTCCCGAGTCCCGGTCGGGGCAAATGTGTGATGAATACGAGCATCTGTACCTTAGCCATGGTTATTAATATATATTTCTATCAAATATATATATATATATGTAGAATATATATGTCTATCCGTTACCTTAGATCCCATAACTAACAGAGCTTAGTTTGGGCTAGGCTAATTGATGTTACACTTACATCAATTAGCCTAGCTAATTGATTTATTAATACTATGTTATTTTGATATAAGCTATATTATTGAAAAGTTTAATTAAAATCCATTCAGTAGTTTTTACGTGAAAGAGTAACAAACAACTTAAATCCATACTTAAAACTTTCGTCTTTATAATATTATAAACAAAAGCAAAATTAATGCTGCTGTTTTTTCAAATACCTATAATTTTTCAATATTGATTGGGTTCCAATTGTTTCTAGATTATTATCTCATAATATGACAATATATATGTAGAGTAATAAATGTATGTAAATGTGCATTTAATTGATCTGAATCTTGATTCTGACTTGCGTGAAATAAATGTACTAACATATTGGTACAGGGCAGAATCGACCCCAGACCGATCATCCGATTCCGAGTATCAAGAGCGACACACCGCCGCTCACATAAAATAAATTACTACTAACATTGAATAGATTATTGATAATTTCTTGCATTATTAGCGGCTCACTGTGTCACGTCGAAAGGGGCACCAGTTCTGCCAGAGACTAGGAACGTCGTGCTCGGCAAGTACTACCTAGCTGGGGGCGACATCGCAGCGCAAGAAAGAGAGGTACGTGCAATCATGCAAGTGAAAACGGGACATTAACACGTTCGCTGCGTTCAGGAGTTTTAAAAAAAGCTGGGTTGTTCACGTTCAAATGGTAATAACAACGGTATAGGTCGGTGTCCAAAATACATATTTTAAATAGACGAAGAGCTAACCTGACTTAATTTATGTCATTAAAGTGCCTAAACTTACTCTGTTTGACAAACCAAGCAGGAAATGTTGGCTTTCATCTATTAAGAAGTTATCAAGTAAATCCCTTTAATTCATTTATTAGGTAAATTCTATTTTTCTTTTCAGGTTCACGAAATAGTAGTCCACGAAGAATACAAGGCACAACTCCTCGACAATGACATAGCCCTTGTAAAGCTGAAAAGTGAAGCAGCCTACGACGATTATGTTCAACCAGGATGCTTATGGTATTCAGGGGCCGTGAAGAAGCTTGGCCAGGACTCTGTAATAGGAACGGTGAGTATCGCCTGGGTGGTTTAATTAGTTACAGCAGCCCTACTAGTCAAGAAGCTTCTCTTTATAGATAACCATGCTGGCCTGATGCGTGGTTGATGATAATGATGATGACTATGTAAGTCAAGTTTTCTGAGCGTGTGAAAGTCTTTTTAAAAATCATAATTTTATTTAAAGCTATCTTATGTTAGTTATGTACTAGATGTTGCCGATTTTGAGGCACTGAAACTAACTTAACTAGATGTTGCCGATTTTGAGGCACTAAAACTAACTTGACTAGGTGTTGCCCATTTTGAGGCTCTAATGCTAATGAATAAATAACTTAAATCTACCATCAGGTGAGCTCGGCTGCAAGCTTATCGGTTCTTCGTGGAACTGTTCAAGTTAAATAAATAAATATTTCTTACTTACACTTACAGCAATTAGCCTAGCCCAAAGTAAGCTCTGTAAGGCTTGTGTTATGGGATCTAGGTTAACGAATAGATATATGTACATATATTATACATATATAAATAAATTTGGTAGAAATATATTATAACAGCCATGACTAAGGTATAAATGCTCGCATTCATCACGCAAACATCTGGCCCCACCGAGATTCGAACCCTGGACTTCAGAGATAGCGACACTGTTCGGTGCAAACATGCAACCAAACACTTATTCTGACTAGTTCGCGCACCGCGAGCAATTCGTAATTATTAGACAGTGCACAACAAAACCTCGGTCTGTCCGGGTGCATTCCAACATTTAACGCTGTAACATTTATAATTAATAAACATAAATTTTTAACTAAAATTATATACTTTATCCTCCACCGCAACTTGCACCTCAAACAGACACCTTGAAACTGTTATACCAACCACTCGACTACAGAGGTCGTCAAAGTTCTGCTGAGTTCGCCCCCTTAGTATAATGCGGGGAATGTATAACTACATACATCTTTCAGTTTCCTTCACAAGTTTATACAGGTTACCTCACTACGTTTTCCTTCACTATAGGAGCGTCACGTAAATGTACATGTGAGATTCGAAAAACGAAAAACACATTGGTACATAGCACGATCGATGCAAACCGAGCCCTCCGAATCATCGATTGATAAACCAGTGTCGAGACCACACCGCCCAGTGGCGCTGTGGTCTCGTCTCGTAATAGTAGTGCGCAGCGTCAGTACGCTGCGCATTACTATTCGTATAATAAATTTTAATCGCCCTCAATTCTTCCTCTAGGTAGCGGGCTGGGGCTTCGATCAAACCGAAGCCTTATCTTCCACCCTCCAGCAGGTGATCATACCGATGCAAGCTGACACGACGTGCATCAAGAGCAACCCAAGTGGCTTCTTCATCAAAATACTCAACGATAGGAAATTCTGCGCTGGATACAGGAACGGTCAGTTGCATATATAATTTTGCAAATTTTCAACGCCACAAGTTATCAGTACCGTAGTCAATTAAATTAAGAACAAATCTTTAAAACGGTAAGTTTTTAATAAAAACTCTAATTAAGTTTATTAACAATAACCGGACTACGTAAAAAGTGGTATGAACAAGGCGAAATCCAAAAATGTAATAGGACAACCAGTAGACCTTGACATTTTTTGTAGCATACAATAGGCTATTTGACAATGCGAAAAATAAAGTGTCAATTACTGTTAACAGTATAAATTAAGAGTTAAAAAATGATTATTTATTAACGTAAGTTGAAAATAATGATTAATTTATTTTAAAATCCATAAATAAAAATTGCATTTTTTAAACGTTGTCACGTGACACAAAACGCTCCTGATTGGTCGAATTTATCATGACGTCACTTGCTTGTAAACTTCGTTTGCCTACTTGTGTTGCGCCTAGTTGTGGTAGATTATCTCCGTTACATTAAGATTTCTTTATTATGCATTGTTTTTTTTTGTTTATTTGCACTATTTTACAAGTACTTTCAACCATGGACAACGATTTTGTAAAAGCAGACAGCAGAAACCTGCTGCAAGTCGACGCAATCATGGTCGGATTATTTTTCAAAAATAATTCTGACTTTTATGCTTCGGAGCTAAAAAATGTAAAAACAGCAAAGTACTCGTAAGTATAATTACACTTTACTGGTAACTTAAATTATATCATAAGAAAGTGAAATAACATGAACTTCCACAAGAACTTATATAGGTTATAAATAATTAAGTTTGTTTGGCGCAATTTCGAGAACATAAACGATAATTTGTTCACGTTACGTCGGTTATTGAATGTCTTCACATTGTTTAACAAGTTCCAATCTTTGCCGTTTGACAAATGCAGATCGGGAAGTACCAGCATCACACATTCTTTTTATGCGATCTGGCTGGCAATGAAATTTAGAAGGCAGAACTTTATCTTTCAAAATTATTTTGACTGAAACCCATTTTGTACTGATAGTAAGTTTCCATGTTATTTTCCATCTGTAACGAACAAACAAGTTTTAATCGGGATCTTTTAGTGTACTGCATATTGAAATCATAGGACTCTGTAGCTACAAATTTTAACAAATATTATGGAAAACAGCGGAAATATTCGAAGTGAGTTGCAAGAGACATTCTGTTAAAAACATTAGAGGTATTATAACCTCAAATCAATAACGAAAATATTAACATTTTGAATGTAATTAATTATTACAAAATATAAATATTATGTTTACTTACATCGAAATGATCTTCAGAAAAGAAAATATTTGTACTATTCGCTATGTCATTATGATCCCTCTGAGAAAGTTGCAACCACTTTCGGCGCACTTCGATACTTCTTTGAACACTTACAAATAGTTTTTCCGGAGTTTTTAACGACGTATTTGTACATTTTGGAACTACACACCATTTGTAACTCATTTTGTTACATAAATCACTGATAAAAAGTAAATCCAATCGCACTTTCGTTTTTTGTTTACAACAAACAAATATATATGCCAGCTGTCTCAGATCAGAATACAGGCAAGTGACGTCACCGACCTCACTGCAGCGCCATATTGTCAAAGTAGCGTTTTGGCGGACTATTCAAATATTTAATTTTTAATTCGATGTTTTTCAGCTAATATATACCAGAATTAAAAATAACAACTTTTACTGGGTTCCTTAGACTCTACTAAATAATATAAAATGGATTTTAAAACTTGTCAAATAGCCTATTTCTTGTCTTCTACCTTCGACTATATTCTCACGTCTTAGCATGTGCCATGAAACGTCAAAGCTTCTCTGTATGACATCATCATATTGTTTGTAATAATCTGGGTCAAATATCAAATCGTAGGGAATTTTTCGTCTCAAAAAACCAAAATTTCCAACAAACTAACAAGTCCGGGAATCATAGGATAAAAGTTAAGACGCAAAGTATAAAGCAGTAATTCCCAAAGTACTCCAGGCAGAACCTTTTTTTTTTGTTCCCCCTGAGGAAAATGCATTAAGTTGCGTACCCCGGCTGTGGCGAGCCGGCGGTTATGTGGGGCTCTCCTCCCCAGAAGGGGGAGGCCTAACCACTAAAAACCTCAGGGATGGCCTTCCTCAGGCATGTAGGGAGCCCCCGGGAACGCCAAGCTACTTCCGGGAACCCCCAGTCTCCGCTCCCCCGCCGATACAGGGGAGCCTTCCTCGGGGGGAGGCTACAATACCTCCCCCAATCTCCACCACCGACGACGCCCCCGGGGACGGAAGGGGCGTGGTCCCTCCCGGGTCGTCGTATCCGCGGGCGCGATTTCCTCGCGCCCGCCGACGACCCGCTCCAGGCAGAACGTAAGGGTTCACGGGGGTGTATGTTGGGCGTGATAAAAATGAGAGGCCAAAGTTGTAAGCAAGAAACAAAAAAATTAATTTGGTTTCGATAGTGAAGAACTAAAATGTTGGCTTCACTTCTGTAGACAGATAATATTTTGTAATTGTCCTTTTTTTATCTATTTCTTTGAGTCAACCTATAGCATTGGATGTTTCGCTTGGTGTATATTTATATATTTTTAAATCATTGTGTTTATTAAATTATCTATATTTTATAACATATATCATATATATTTAACGATATAAGTTATATTATATATCTATTTAGTATATACAGTTGTTATTTTATATATTAAATTATTATTATGTCAGTACATGATGTATATTTTTCTTGTTCTTCTGATGAATACGAAAGTGCGGATGATAATGAATCTCTGCTAGACTATAAACCTTTAGAAAATAAACTGATGGACACTTTGGAAAACACTCCAAATACCTATCCTTGGTGCACATTAATGCACAGAGTATACCTGCTCATCACACAGATCTTCTGAAGTCTTTTAGCGACGGCGTTGTCGATGGTATTCTTGTCACGGAAACATGGCTTAAACCTGCGCTTCCGTCAACCAGCTACTCTATTCCTGGTTATAAATTGTATCGCAATGATCGTACAGGCGTGGTGGTGGGGGTGTAGGTGTATATCTTCGTGCCCATATACCTGCTTCCGTCATACTGTGTTCAGCTTCTCAGTACAGAAATACACTGGAATATATATTTTTGGAAATTATAGTTCATCATAAAAAGATTCTTCTTGGGGCAGTTTACAGTCCAAACGAACACGTCGACTTTTTCAAGGACTTTCATTCGGCACTTGAGAATGTGGTTACTGAGTATGAAAATATAATCTTAATGGGAGATTTCAATACATGCTTATTGAAAAATGAGTCTAGGGCAGGAAACCTATTAAGTCTTCTCACGTCCTTTAATCTTAGTATATTACCATTGACTTCTCCTACTCATTATTTTCCCAATTCTAAGCCTTCACAAATAGATCATATTATAGTTTCTAAGCCAAATTTATCTATTTGTCACGGACAAATGACAGCGCCTTTCTCTCATCATGATCTATTATATCTTTCATACAGAGTGCGTCCACCTAAAGCTGTTCGTAAAAACAATGCCACTGCGCGACTTTAAGCATATGGATCTAGACCGCTTGAGGGAGGATGTGAGGGGTGTAGACTGGTCTGCTGTTTTTGAATCTAAAAACATTGACGAAATGGTTGATTTCTTCACTACACAATTGATTGGGCTATATAATACTCACGCACCTCTTAAGTCAGTGCGTATCAAACATTTTCCTTCTCCATGGTTAACTGACGATATCAGAGAGAGCAATGGCAGAACGCGATAGGATCAAGAGTCGTTGCAAGAAGTCTCCATCCCAGATCAACCTTGATCTATATAAACAACATCGTAACACCTGTAACAAACTATGTCGTGATGCCAAGCGTAGCTACATTCATAACAAAATAGAAAGTCTGGGACAAAATAAAGTTTGGAATTTTCTCCAGTCGTTAGGTGTAGGGAAGCACGCGGAGGTTTCTTCTAGCCCCGTGGATATCAATAACTTAAACTCTCATTTCTCCACGCCTCCCATCGCATTAGATCTACCAACTAAAATGGCTACTCTTGCTTCTCTAAAAAGTCTTCCACACTCGACTATCCTCCTTTTAAGTTCTATCCGGCATCATCCGAAACTTCAGTAAGTTTCGGATGATGCCGTTCGAAGGAGTATCCTCTCCATTTCCACAAAATCAATTGGTAGTGATGGCCTCAGCTTGGATATGTTGCTTCCGATGCTGGATGACATTCTGGCAGTTATTACACACATTATAAACTTTTCGCTCTCCCAGAATGTATTCCCAGCAAGCTGGAAGAAGGCATATGTCATTCCACTCCCAAAAGTCTCTAATCCCGTATCCCCATCCCAATATCGTCCTATATCTATTCTTCCAATATTATCCAAGGTTCTTGAATCGGTTGCTCATAAGCAGCTCTATTCATTCCTCGACTCCAACTACCTTCTCTGTCCCTTCCAGTCTGGCTTCCGACCATCTCACGGTACAGTTGGTGCTTTGCTGAATGTTACTGAAGACGTTCGGTTAGCTATGGATAACACCAAGCTCACGATCTTAGTTCTGTTGGATTTCAGTAATGCATTTAACTGTGTTGACTTCGATATTCTCCTTGCAACCCTCCGTTCGGCAAATATTTCGAAGGCTTCACTTGATTGGTTTTCTTCTTACCTGTATGGTCGTCAACAAAGCGTTAGGCTTAATGACATCTCATCTTCTTGGTCTAATTTAACAGCTGGTGTTCCTCAGGGAGGTGTTTTGTCCCCTTTACTCTTTTCTATATTTATAAACAATATTTCTTCTATTATCACTTCCTCTTTCCACCTTTACGCTGATGACCTGCAGCTGTACAGGCACTTCGAAACTTCAAACGTTTCGGAGGCTATTTCTGCAATCAATGCTGATCTTCATGTAATTAACAAATGGGCAACATCTTTTGGACTTATTATTAATCCTAACAAATCACAAGCTATGATTATGGGTAGCAGCAGACTGAGGACTAAATTAAACATGGAATCGGTCCCTTGTGTCATATATAATAGTGTAGTAATCAAATATTCCAATACCGTAAAAAACCTAGGTCTCATAATGGACTGTAATATGACCTGGGCTGCACACATAAATAAAATTAGTAGGCGAATGTATCATTCTTTTCACTCTCTCAAGCGGCTCCAATATTTCCTCCCGTTCAAAACAAAGATTATGCTAGCGCAATCCTTACTACTTCCCATTCTCGATTACGCAGACGTCTGCTATTTAGACGCAACAGAAGAGTCGTTAAACAAATTGGAACGCCTGCAGAATCTAGCCATTCGATTCATCTTTGGTCTTCGTAAATATGACCATGTCTCCCAATTCCGAACGCAACTAAAGTGGCTTCCTATTCGGCTTCGGCGTAATGTGCACATCCTTTCTTTTCTTTACAAAATTTTGAAGGATCCCCAAACTCCTGCTTATCTCCGCTCCCGCTTCCAATTGCTACCTCCTCCTAACCGTCCTAAACGTTCTTGTATAACAAGAATGCTTGAGCTTCCCGTTACTAACTCCCGTTTCTTCTTTCACTCGTTCTCCGTTCATGCCGCTCAACTTTGGAATAAACTCCCAACTAATATACAAAACTGTCCATCCATATTTTCGTTCAAACGTCAGCTTAAAAATTACTACCTTTCGCAAATCAACACATAGGTAACGTATGTCATTATATTTCAACAACTCCATCGTTTTGTACTGATCTGTAAATTTTTTATATTATCTTATTTATATATTATTTATTATTATTTATGTAATGTGTATGTAATATATCTATTAATATTTATATATTTGTGTTTAATATTTATGTATTAATAATTATATGTATTATATCTATTATATATATGTAAGTATGTATATACTGTATAGGTGTTATCTTTTAGATATACATATTGTTAAAATAAATATTTAATTAAAAATTAATACTAGATTTGAATACACTTGAGTCATCTCACCATTCTACTACTTCCACTACTTAGGGCTGACTGGAAGAAATCTCTTTTAGAGATAAGTCCACCTTTTTTTACTTTAGTCTTAATAACAATATTATTTACTACGTGTACAATAAAGTGTATAAATAAATAAATAAATAAATATTTAAGAAGATCAACGACTAAAAACTTACACATTCCATATTCAGTACAATACGGTGTCAGCCAGATTTTATTAGATGGATCAAATCTTCAAGACGATTTTTTTTTTCAAGATTTAGAAATTGGTAGTAATGTAGCTGCAGAAATCCACCGGATCCAGCAAAATGTTGAAAGTGGTCTATGAAACAAAATGGAACCTCTGGTATAAAGTGTACTTTCGCTTGACAGCAGCCTTTCGAGTGGTTACTCGAAACAACCAGACCTTTGGCAACTCGGAGCACTGGAGTATGAATATCTTGGTGGCGATGATACACTTACCGGCAGGATTATTATGTAACTCGGCAACCAATCGTGATCGCATCGCAACTCTGTTGCACATCAACTATTGTTCGTTCTCTTCCTCTCATACAAATTGAGTTGCAAGCAAGCAGACGATTGATTAACACGCAAATGTCAAATCAGGCGATAGCGAAACGACCACGACTGGTTGTTGAGTTTTTACATAATAAATTCAGGTTCCACTAGCCATCTGCGGTTTCTGTGTAGGCGCATAAAAAAGGGGTGAGTTAGGGTCTATACCTGGGTCTGCTTGAATACCTCCATCATACCTATTTCTGCAGCAAATTATGTACAGTGTTCACATTGCTGTGTTTTTTATTACCACTTAATATCAGGCAGGCAGCCTGCTTGTTTGCCAATACATCAAATAAAAAGTCATATTTGGACAGAGAATCAAAATGAATCCTGGAGCGATCATCAGAAGTAAAAATGAAGACTACTGCAAGAATACCGATTGTGAAGTACTAGTGACTTGTTTAACATCATTCATCATTTCAACCAATAAACGCTCACACTCAAGGATTTCGGCCAGTCCTGCGCTGCTAGCGTACAGCGCTTCCTGTAATTTTCTCCCAAATCGTCTTCCAATCTTGTGGGTGGCCTACCAACACTGCAGTGTTTGGCATATGCCTGTCACTTAAAGACCTTTCTGCCCCAACGACCGTCAGAGCTGCGAGCAATGTACCTTACTCACTGTCACTTAAGGTTCCTTAGGTTGACACGATGCCACCACTGCGCATCCGACCTCGACTCGGCCCAGCACATGCTGGCGGAGTGCCCCGCGTGGGCCTCCGAGCACCGAGTCTTGGTCGCAGAGATCGGGTGAGATCTGTCTCCGCCGGCATTGATTGCGGCAATGCTGGCGGACGAGGGAGGTTGCAGGGCTGTGGCCTCCTTCTGTGAAGCAGTGATGCTCCAGAAGGAGACTGCCGAGTGGGGTTGGGAGATGGCCGATCCCGCTCGAAGGAGGCGGCACCGGGCTCGGTAGCACAGCTGCGGCGTCGCCGCGGGTTGCCAGATTCTGCAACCCGGGAGGGACCACGCCCTCCCGTGGCCGGGGGGCGCTGTCTGTGGAGGAGTTCGGGAGAGGTATTGTAGCCTCTCCCCAGAAGGGCTCCCCCATATCGACAGGGCAGCGGAGGCTGGGGGTTTCAGGAAGTCGCTTGGCCGGGGGCTCCCTACATACCTGAGGAAGGCCATCCCTGAGGTTTGTAGTGGGTAGGCCTCCTCCTTCTGGGGAGGAAAGCCCCACATAATCGCCGGCTCGCCACAGCCGGGGTATGCAATTTGCGGGTAGCTCTGAATGTGTCAACAGCTCTAAAAGTTCAGCTCCATAATAATTAATAATTTAATATAAAATAGTTGATAAATTGTAGAAAGCAAACCTGCAAATGCTGGCATAGACCATCCTTTGACAGCTGTATTAACTTTCTTCACTATATTTCTCAACAATTTGAAAATGGATGTGGCTTCGCAACTGCATAACAAGATGGGCGACTTGGAGGCTATGATTTCGACTAAATGGGTGCTTTTGAGAAGAATTTGGCTGATCAATTGGTTCTTCAAATAATCCTCAAACTGTTAAGGCGCTGTCGGCTGAGTATGTCACTTTTAAATCTTTTGTGTTAAGTACCATCACCTTACTCAAGGATCAACTAGACCTTTTAGCCCGGGGGATGACCATCTCGAAAATCAATCCAGGCGCAAGGTACTTCTCTTTCATGGCTTGTCAGAAGCGAAGGATGAAAATCTGTTTTCCAAAATACAGTCCTTAGTCTGCGACCAAATGAAGGTGCCCAATTTTAATGAACAGGACATGGAATCTTGCCATCGCCTTGGTGAGCATAACAAAGACAGGAATAGACCTGTATTAGTCAGATTTGCACGAGTCAGAACGCGAATGGGCATTTGGAATAATAAAACCAAGTTAAAGGGCACCAAGATTTCAATAAAGGAATTCCTGACGAAGCCGAGGCAGGGAGTATTTATAGCCGCTAGGAAGCACTTTGGCATCAATAAATGTTGGACGTCGGACGGCATCATTATTGTTCTCCTGTTGGATGGCACACGCAAGTATGTCTGAACTTCAACATTTAACAGCTCAACATCCTCAAGTTCAACACATTTGATATGTTCCCATGTATAATTTCCGCTGTGAAACTGTTGTTAAGTAATTGTAGTTAGCATTGGCATTGTACAGACAGTAGCTTTTAATTTTCTTTGTCTGCATGTTCATGTTAGAAGCTTTTATGAGGTAGTTTTCGATTTTTCTTAATCTTTTTTTTTGTGTTGTTTTTAATTTTAGGGTATTACATTATTTTTAAGCACTAACTTTAATTTATTACCTACAAAAATTAAAATTTGAATTTGTAGTGATTGCTGTCAGCTGTCATTCGCTTGTCTGTGTTCGCTTTTATCTGTCAATGTCACCTCTTTTTTTTTTTCCTTTTCTATGTGAGCGTTCTGTCTCTTAACAATGTGCGTAAAGGGTGCTACATTAGCTTGCTTATTGCTGATGTTACACATATTGTAGTACGTACGACGTTCATATTTACAAGTTGATGTTGCATTTGCTTTGAATTGCTGTTTCGTAAACTGTTTAATAATTGTGATATTTTTATTGTTGTTCCATTTTCTTTTTGTTATTGTATTTTTAGTTAATTCACCTGTTACTAATGATTTTTTTTTTTAGTCAGCTGTACTGGGAGTTTGCTTTTTTTTATTTTAACTTAAATCTTATAGATTTTTATTTTTATTTTTTTTACATATAGGTATATTTATTTTATATATGTACTATATATTTTTTATAATTATGAGTATATATTCAAATGATGAATTTTTATCTTGCTCTTCGGATGACTACGAAAGTGCTATAAGCGACGTCTCGTCTTCCTCCGATCATGTTTCCGCAGAGCCGTTACATGGTCGGCTTCTGCGTGTCGTGGATGGTGGTGGCTTAAGGCTTGTTCACATTAATGCTCAAAGCGTTTTAGCTCATTACACGGATCTTCTTAATTCTTTTAGTGATCGGTGTGTGGCGGATTCTCGTTTCTGAGTCGTGGTTGAAGCCCTCACTACCGTCAACGCTTTGTTCTTTACCGGGATTCAGACTTTTGCGGAATGACAGGACGGGTGCTGGAGGGGGAGGTGTCTGTATCTACCTAAGGGCAGACATTCCTTGTACCATTGTCGAGACTTCATCTTGCTGTGTACCATACTCTCCTGGAGTTGAATACTTATTTATAGAAATAACGCTTCACCACACCAAATTGTTGCTTGGGGTCCTGTACTGTCCTAGTGACAAAATTAAATATTTCGACACCTTGGACATGATTTTAGCTGATATTCGCACAACAAAACTATGACCATGTTGTGATGATGGGTGACTTGAACACTTGTCTGCTTAAGAATGATGTCGATCTCAAGGTCTGCAGAATGTTTTAGCTTTACATGATCTCTCAATTCTTCCCTCTAACGCCACCCATTATTTTCCAAATTCCAATCCATCCCTCATCGACCTAACAATTGTTTCCAGGACGGCAAATGTTTTATCTCACGGCCAATTGACTGCTTCATTTTCGTATCACGATTTGATTCACGCCTCATATAAACTACGTCCACCAAAACGTAAAAGCAGGGTCATTCAGCGCAGAAATTTTCGCGATATCAATTTGGACTTGCTACGACAGGATGCTGCCGGTATCGATTGGTCGAAGCTCCTTGAGTCTGATTCTGTTGACACTAAGGTGACCATTCTGACGACTCAAATCGTTCAACTCTTTGACTCTCATGCCCCATTGCGTTCTGTACGTGTAAAGCATTTCCCGGCTCCTTGGCTTACACCTGAGCTGAAAGTTCTAATGACTAAGCGTGATAAGGCAAAGTTAGCAGTTAAAAGGTGTTATACGGAGGAGCGGCTTCTGACATATAAAAAGTTGCGGAATTACTGTAATCGACAATGCCGAGACAGTAAACGCCGCTACATCCATAGTAAATTAAAGGATGCTTCTCCTGGCCAGACGTGGCGTTTTCTTGAGACAATTGGTGTCTGTGATGTGACGACTAAGCAGTGTAACCCTGATCTTGACTTGAATGCCATCAACTCACAATTTTCCTCTCCACCTTTGCTTCTGAACAGTACCTCCAAGGCATTATCTCTTTTATCTCTTTCTACGTCGACGTTCACTGATTGCGAACCTTTTAAATTTATTGAACTTACCGAGGATGAGGTCCGCAAAGATTTATTAGCTATACATTCTAGAGCTGTGGGCAGTGATGATATCAGTCGTGATATGCTGCTACCGATTCTGGAAAATTTACTGCCCATTTTAACGCATGTGTTAAATTTCTCCCTTCGCTCGAATACTTTTCCAAAGTCCTGGAAGTGTGCATATGTGATACCTCTTCCTAAAAAGCCCAATCCCACCTCCTTGTCTGATTACCGTCCCATATCTATTCTTCCTATTCTCTCCAAGGTCCTAGAGAGGTCTGTGCAGCGACAGTTGCATGCACATCTCTGTAGAAACAACCTCTTGAGTAGTTTTCAGTCTGGGTTTCGTCCCGGACACAGTACGGTTAGTGCATTGCTGAATATTCACTGATGACATAAGACTGGCCATGGATAATAAAAAACTCACTTTAATGGTATTGCTCGATTTCAGCAATGCATTTAACTCTGTTGATTATGATATCTTGCTCAGATTTCTAGAGTTGTCGTGTGTATCATATTCTGCTCTGCCTTGGTTTGAGTCTTATCTTCGAGGACGTAAACAATGTGTAAGTTCTGGGGGGCTTCCTCGGAATGGTGTGAGCTTTATGCCGGTGTGCCACAGGGTGGGGTACTTTCACCTTTGCTTTTCGCACTATTTATTAATCACTTAACAACCGTGATTAATAGCTCTTTTCACCTGTATGCTGACGACCTTCAGCTATATACTCACTTCTCCGTCGCTGAGATCTCCGTGGCTGCTGAGCGTATCAACGCAGATCTTGTAGCAATCCTGAAATGGGCCACTCTATATGGACTAGTAGTAAATCCAGTTAAGTCACAGGCTATCTTGATTGGAGGAAATCGTTTGAGGAGATCAGTTGACCAACCAATGCCCCCGGTAGTTTACAACGGAGTAACTATTCCCTACATGGACAAAGTTCGTAATCTTGGCCTCATTCTAGATAGCAATCTTTCGTGGTCAGCCATGTAGGGGATGTGAGTAGGAGAGTACATTTCTCATATCACTCCCTCAAACGACTTCAATTTTTTCTTCCTTTCCAAACCAAAATTATGCTTGCCCATACTTTGCTTTTGCCCTTAATTGACTATGCTGACGTTTGCTTTTTGGACGCTACACAGGAGCTGTTGAACAAGCTTGAGCGTTTACAAAATCTTGCGATCAAAAGTATGACCATGTATCGGAATATAGGGCACGACTTGGATGGCTCCCAATAAGGCAAAGACATGACTTGCACATACTCACATTTCTATACAAAGTGCTCAATAACCCAAAATTTCCCGATTACCTTCGCTCACGTTTCTTTTCCTTGCCCGAAAGACCATATCCTAGACGCACATGTGTCACCCAAACCTTGGAGCAGCGAACTTCCAATTCAAAATTTTTCTTTAAATCATTTACTATTACTGCGGCCCGCCTGTGGAATAAGTTGCCTGAGAGCATTCGTGATAGTCGATCTGTGGAAACCTTCAAAGTTAGACTGAAAGAGCATTTTTTATCGCAACTTGAGTCGAACAATTAATTAGTCATGTTTATATTGTAGGTATGTTAATATGTATATATATTTATAGATATATGTATGTGTGTATGTATATATATATTATATGATTATTAATATATATTATTGTTATATATACTGTTATTTATGTATTTATAGTATAGTAGATGTAGTTAGTATTTTTTTAGGAAAGTAATTAGTTTTGCTTTGTTTTGTGTAGTGTAAATTTTCTATACTTTGTTGATTGCATTTTAAGTAGTATCCGCAATTTTATGACTAAATCCCCAGTTAGGTTGGCTGGAAGAAATCACTATTAGGGATAAGTCCACCTATGTACATATTTTATATTTAATGTTATTTCCTGTGAAATTTTTATGTGCAATAAAGAGTTTATATAATTTTAATGCATTTTCCTCAGGGGAACAAAAAAAATGGTTCCTTGAGTTGTGTTAATCATCGTGTTTTTCTGCGGATTTCATCATCAATATATATTAGTTTTCTGCGAATACTGAGTCCCAATTACGTAAGAATACGCTTGTTGTTGTCTTTCCAGGAACCTCGGCATGCAATGGCGACAGTGGTGGTGGCTTCCACGTCTTCGTGCCTGATGAAGCCGGCAACATTTCCCCTAAAGCAGCCGGCGCGTGGTATGTCAGAGGAATAGTCTCTGTCACCATATCCAAACCTAACATCCCCATATGCGACCCCAATGAATATGTGGTGTTTACTGATGTTGCTAAGTTTACCAGTTGGATCGCCAAGAAAATGGGATAGTTATAATAGGATAATCATAATTGGATGATGTTGATACTATGTCTCCTGTGTTATTGTGATATGACAGAGATTAAAAAAAACTGATTAACGTTTGCATTTTTGATAGTATCTAACATTTAGTTAGTATACCAATTCCAACTTACTGTGTTCATAAAATGTTGAAGTACACACAGTAACACGTCAGACTTAACATGTTATACCAGGAACAGAACTTATAATTCTTCTTAATAGAGTCGGTCGGTAATACGAATGTCAAGGTTAAGGTGTCACTGGTGGTATATAATATGAATGCAAAAATCTTTCTTTAAAAACAAATATTGACCACGAGAGCTTAAATAATATTAAGATGAATAAAAGTAAGAAAAATGAGAAGGAAATGTAAAGGGTTCCGCGCCAAAACCGATAGGATTAATACCAGCCAATGATCCTAGCATAGTTCACCCTGCTAATCAACAGAAATAACTCTGGTACTCCCCACCAACCTGCTCAAGATCAGTGTGCTGGAAAACGTACCAAAACTCTACTTTGATTTTATATACATATTGGGGAGCTTTGGGAGGCCTATGTCCAGCAATGGACGTCTCTTGATGACAAAAATAATGATTATGGTCTAATAGCGACTAAAAATATACCGTCAAACAATTTATAATCTTAACTTTGCAAAGGTATTTGAAACATTTGTTGAATTCAAATAGACGCCGGCCCTAGACCTGTCTAGACATCGATAAAAATGAAAATCAAATATTTATTTTATAGGATTTAAAAGTGGCTTTTGCACTTGTCAGTAATGCTACGCCATTGGTTCACAAGTCCACGGCGACGCGGCGGCGGGAGATCTTGTACTAGAAAGAACCAGGAAAGACAATTTTTTTCTTCTGCCTGTATTTTTACAGATTCATCCATTAGAAGCTGGCTTCAGATAAATAGTCTCAACCCAACTTCCTCTAGAACCTTCCATTATTAACATGTCTAATAATTCACGATGCATTACATGTTGTTGAAAAACTATCATACCCACAAATTAAACATACAAAGTTTAAAACAAAGCTACAGAAATAATGCAATAAAATTTTAAGCCTTTTAAAAATACTACACCTGCCCCTTAGTCGGCTCTCACGACATCCGACTCAATGAGCTCATCGCACATGTGCAATAAAACTCAGGAACAACTCAGAGTATTTTCATAGAATGCTTTCGATCGGAAAAGTGTATTCCTTCTAACTTTTCATATAACTGAGTGTTGCCAGTTTGTTAAAACAAAATATAGCATTTATAATTCATGTTCTACTTTATTAAATATTCTATCAATTATGTTTTATTATTTACTATTACATTTATTTAATATTACACATTGGTAGTAAAGTCAGACACGACACAACAAATTCAGTGCACGAGGCAACTTAAACTTGATATTTGCATTCGATCCATTATTCCACGTCGTAAAGTATCAAATGAAGTACATACTACATCTCAGTAAAGTATCAGTGCAGTGTCTGGTTACACCTGAAAGCGAATCGATTGTCCTGGAATGCTAGCAGTATGTGGAGACTAATCCTTTCGCATCAGTGACAGGCTGACTGTTACACCGTAGCGAATATGATGAAAAACGTTATTATTACATTAGTTTGAAATGTGGGTTCTGCTCTAGTCATGTTTATGTGCACGTAGGAATATAATCTAGTCTGCTACATTGTATGAGAAATATGTATCAATAATTGATTATATTCTTTTTGTGACAAATAAATAAATGAAAAATAAATATTCAAAATAGTTTTTGATCTTAACTTTGCTAAATGCTTGGAGTGATGAAAAATCCAACCTTGCAAGCAAGATGAACATATAAAAATAATATTTACACATTCATTTCATTACATTTATAATTCACAATAAAATATTAAATCAAGAACACTTAGTGTTATCATTAATGTAAACTTGTAATTTATATAATAACGCAAGCAATTTGTAGCGTGGCAACGAAAACGATCAGTAAATAAGCATCCCATTAGCATGTACACCTGAAAATATCCATTCAAGATATTGCCTTTGTACTGTGCCCCTGGGTACGGGCCTCTTATTTTTGAAGGATGTCGAGTGAGATGTAAGTACACCCAACAGTGATTGTGTCAGTTTTCATCACATACCGGAAATGCTTTTTTTCTCGGTAACATACAACACAAGATAATTAATAAATAATTCTTTATCACACACATATATTTTTTTATCACATATATTATGAATAACATATATAATAATTTTTTCCTTAGAAATGTATATTAACAACCATGACTTATGTACAAATGGTCTCATTCATCACACAAACATCTGCCCCAACCGGGTTTTATATACAAACATTTATTTAGCATTTTAAAATAAATAGTAAAATCACTTATTATATCATAAATTTTATAAGTTTGAGTTTAAATATATAGAAAACTAGCAAAATATGTATTGTACATAATCTGTAGAAATTTGTAAGCATTGTTTTTCATCTATGAAATGTCACTCAAGTGAGATGGCGTTACGTTTTTACTTAAATTCAAATTTAAGTAAAAACGTAACGCCATCTATTAACTAGCTTGGAAAACTCGTTAAGCTGTCACTCGGAAGATCAGTCATTGCCTTTTCTGTATACGGATATTCTACACAAGCTTAGTTAAGCAGCGCCACAGATAACACACGGTATCAATCCAAGCAAACAGCCATAAGTCAGCGCCGCCAAGCGCACCTTTTGATAAAGCGAGGGCATAAAACTTTTCTAAAACGACTCCTCTGTCAGAACCAAATGCGCCATTTGTCCCTTTTTCTCTTGTTTCGCTGAGAAAAAAAATGAAATAATCATTTCCCACCCAATTTTATGGATAACGTTTAGCGTTCTTAGAATGGGTGGTTGGCTGTTTTAAGGGTATGTTATTTAGGACTTAAAAGTATTATTGTTTTATTTTTTTTAATAGATAAGTAAAATTGTGATCGGTAAGTAAATTTCTAAAGTTAGTAAGTTACATAATGTTTATAATAATTTAGGATTAAAATTCTTTAGCCAAATAAGTTTATATGATATAGATAAATAAGTTTATATAATGAGATATGTAAAGAAAGACCGTAGCAAGTGGAAAGACGTAATCTCTGCCTACCCCCATGGGAAAAAGGCGTGAGTGTATGTATGTATGTAAATAAGTTTAATAGCTGGTCAGTCGACATTTTTTTTTAAAGCAGCACATGTCACAATCAAATTACCTACAGGAGAACTTAAGGCTGGCGCTTACTTCACCCAATGACGGTGAAGTAAGCGCCAGCCTTCTGGCGGTGCAGAGAGGTAACGCTGCCAGCATAATGGGATCATGTTGAAATTGACCTGTTAGAGTGGGTACCCTACTAGGGTATTCTTTTTATAACTGAGGTTTCATTTTTTTTAATAGATAAGTACAAGTATATCATTTTATATCTCTTAGGATTAGTATATTTATAGTTTGAAATTTAACAATTCTCGTTACTTTTTGAATACACATCGTATATCATTTTATATCTCTTAGGATTAGTATACTTTTAGTTTATAGACTATCTTTAACAATTTAACTTATAAAAGAAAAACGAACCTGTAATAGCTTCTTAGCAACCCAGTCAGTACGCTATATAAAATAGAACTTATTTTTGGTCTGGATAGGGATAGTAATAGTGCAATTCAAATGAAAAATAGGTGGGTATGTGATATAACATGATTTTATCCTTTTAGGTGCATAAAACTATCCCTACATTAAATTAATTGCCGAGATAATCTAACTATACTAAATATTACTTAAAAGTTATGTTAGGAAACATCATGGTGAATTATCGTGATTAAATTATAAATGTTAATACTATTTTCTATGTGCGAAAATCGTTATATTTTTATTCCTAATATAAATAAATTCATTTTCATTGTATTATTTTCACAAAAATCTACCGACATCACTGTATTACCCTTAAATGACAAATTCATCTGAGCACACATTACACACATCGTCTCGTCTTTAACTCAACACTGCTATTATGGAAATCAACATTGCTGTAAATCTGTGTCGTTGCCAGCGTCGCGAGTTTTTTATAAATAAATAATACTAAATTAGGCGATTTAAACTGTGCTTCACTTGACTGCTGTTAACAAATCATGTTAGTTAAAAAAATATTACTATTTTTTATGCTTACGCATTCAAGAGGTAATAATAATAAGATATGTATTGAATATAAGTTAATACTGTATTTGTGGTAATCCATAAATAGTGATATTAAAGTGCTTTTCGAAAACATACCCGGAAACCGCTTTACCGCAAAATAGCAATGTTCGATTTTAGTGTCTTCTGATTTAAACGATAAGATAGTTAGTGAAATTACTGGCCACTGAAAAGTTTCACCATATTTACTTTTACCAAACGTATTATATATACCAAAGTAACTTAATCTATCTATAACTTGGTCAATTATATAGTGATTCTTATATTAAGTTCAGAATACGCTTCGAATCTCAAAAATAAAATAATGATATAGATATTGCAGGTAACTGTAGCCACTTTCTCACAATAATGCAAACAAACATACATAAATTTTATCTCGTTGATAACTTACCAACGAGATAAATGATTTAACAAATGTCATCTACGATATGCTGCCGTCTGTACATATCGATAGTGCGATTAACACGCTTTACAACCTGTCGAATATATAGGATACTGTGCGTGCCACTTGTGTCTCAACTGCTGAAACAGTGATAGAGCATTGGACACTGGCTGACTGTCACACCGAAGCGAGCGCTTACTAAGTCTAGTACGAACATGTATGAAATGTTTGTTTCAGTTCGTTCGAGGTAATTCGGAAAATAAATAATAAAATATTACAGCAATGCACATAGAGCTGTAATTTTTACAACAGATTTTCTGACGTGACAATGTCTATTAAATTGGTACGGCGCGGCGTGGAGTCATTCTCGAAAACACCGTAACGGCCGAATCTGACGCCACACGGAGTCCACGCCTACTTTACCCCCACCCCTAGAGCGCCCGAAGGCATACTCGGAAACGGCGTAACGGCCGATCTGACGCCACACGGCAACGTAATAAAAATATAAATGTTATACATTACTTTATTTTAAATAATTTCATTGCACCCAGAAAAAAATACCATGTAATAGACGTTGTCACGTTCAAATATCGGCAGTAGACGGAGTTCTACAGACAACCAATTTTTTTATATATAAGTTAGATTGAAGTTAATTAAGTAAAATAAAAAAATCAATCAGTTACAACAAACATAAATTCATTAATTTTTAACCCAAACTACAAATTTATAAAACAAGAGAAAGATAAAATGAAGCTCTTCGTAAAAATGTTACATCCTAATAATCTTATTATAAATGCGAAAGTCTGTATGGATGGATGTTTCTTACTCTTTCATGCAAAAACTGCAGAATGGATTAAAAAAAACTTTACAATAATATAGATTATATAGCAGACACCTACTAGTATACGAATAATAATATTAACAGGTATTTCTATTAGTAATTCTACTAGCATCTTATTATGAAACCACTATTCTGCATAGGGATATAAGAAGTGTTATATAAGATTGTTATATATAAGGAGTGAGAAATGTTTTAATTCTATGTTTCATTTGCCAAGCGGAAGAGAACAGGGAATTAGATGTTTTATTGTCCTGGATGAGAACATATAGCGCTGAGTAATTTAAACTCAATTCGTATACACAATTGAGCATAAAACAGATTCTGTTTCGCTTTTTCTCAATTTAAATTGACTATGCTAATTTCTTGTTGTTAGCAACATATTAAGTCAAGCTATACTCGTACATTTGCACTACGAAAATTTGTTTCAAGGTCTACTTGTTGCTTCATGTATAGTATCTATTATTACAATATGATTTGAAAAAAATATAATATTGTGGCATTACTGCTTTCCTAACCGAGAATGTCGACAGACTTATATAAATTAATAAATAAATTACTCTTTAATAATGCATTTGTCATAAATAGAATTTCAAATAAATGTATTGTCATAAATTGTTTATTTTAAAAATAACATTAACAATTTATTATTATACAGTAATGGTTTCTTGGTAACTTTCTAATTTCAATTAATCAATAAAACTGAAAAATTAATAGAAAAACAGCACTAATCCACGAGTTATTGAAAAATTAAATTGCATTTTACATAAAAATATCTAATCTCCATTTTGAAATTACAAAAAGTAAATTGAAATTGGTGCTTCCATAGACTCAACTTAGGTATTCCTCTGAACGTCTCATTAGTCGGTCTGTAATCACGTTAGTTTTTGCAGCCGGCTGCACGTGAATCCTTTAATTTATAGCTACCGTTTTGCTTCCGCGTGAATATTATAAAAGTAGCCGCCATTTTGGTGATTTACTTTGGCGTCGAATCAAATGGAGTGTTGGTTCAAAGATTTCCGTCCGGATAAATCTTTGAAAACCTCTTTTAAGTCTGGGTTTTGTCAAAGAAGCGAATTTTCTAAAGCGTACGTACTCGTGTTTTTTCAATAAGAAATACATATTTATTAAGCCAAATTAGACTCTATTCACTGTTAATAACGTATTAACATGCTAAGTAGGCGACGATTTAGCTGTGTTGTCGATAAAATATTTCAAAATAACCCAAATCTCGGCTTATACTTTAGGAATCGGTTTACTGAATTGGTTTTCTTTTTCTAATTATCCATTTGATGTCGAACTGTCATATACACGTCAAAGTTACACACGCATACACAAATGTTCACCGACTTACATACAAGCACTTTCAAAATAAATAGAAATAATTAATTAAATAAGTAAATTGAAATAATTAATTATTTCGAAAAATCTTGAAAAGAAATCTTGAGATCTCGACCTCAGAGAGACCAGTTTTATTGAATACTAGTATGTTCCAGAGAAATCGTTCCGTTATCTTTAAAAGTTATGAAAATAGTTAACCGGACGGATGATGTACGGTGGTAGTGTTGGTGGTGATGGACGCCTCCAGCTATATCATCACTGAGCTATAGGGATGGATTTCTGTCACCATACTCTTTTGACTAACAGGCATTCCTCGATACTCTAGATATCCCGTTGAATTAGTCTTGACAATTCATTCATTATATATAATAATTTCTCAAACGGCGCATATATGCAAACATAATTAGTGGATGCATTTTTTAGCTTTTTGGGTCGAGACTCTGGGACTCTGGGAGGAAAGTGCCTATAGAGATTTTAAAAAACAGAGTCACAGATTAATCAAATCGACACATGATCGAAAGGCTGGATTATATCTGACAGAGAATATCAGCATTGCCACACAACGTGGTAATACTGCCCGAAATTCACATTGCCAATTGACGAGGTTTGAACCAGATTTTTTTTAGAATAGATGGGAAAGATAGGAAAGTTGAGCGAGATGTCAAGCAAAGGAAAGATTGAATGCCGGCAGGAAACAGGAACACCTTTGACACCCGTATTTCCCTAAAACTGAAAGGCAAATTTTATAAATCAATAATTAGACCTGTCGTCATGTATGGATCCGAGTATTGGTCTGTCAAGCGGATGGGTGAACAAAGATTGTATGTTACTAAAATTCGTATGTTTAGATGGATGTGTAACAAGTAAATTACAGGATATATAGAGGAATAAATTTATTAAGAGAAGTCTGAAAGTAGTTCCTATTGTTGAAAAATTGAGAGAAGAGAGACTTTCTTCGTATGGTCACGTATTAAGAAAAGAGATAGATGGACGTGTAGGGAGAGAAAGAGCGAAGAAAAGATGAATGGACTATGTGAATGATATGTTGAAGAAGGGAGTGAGTGTGAAGAGGAAGACATGTTGCGCCGACCCCAAATAAAATAGGGAATAGGGCAAGTGAAAGAAGAAAATTCTGTAGAACAGATATTTGATTTAATTTTTTAATTAAATATGAGTTCGTAACATCCATTTTCTCTACAATATTGTTATTTGGACCGAACCCAAAAGGTGGTGAGCTGAAAACTAAATACTTCCAAATCATTGGTGTTCATACACTCCTTTGACAAACTTGTTTCACTTAATGTTTGTGTGCATAACTGCTCTAAGTTTGCGAGTCGATGGCTTAAACTTTCCTAATTAGATTGGTAGTCAGTTCATTTGAACTGATTTAAGGACTAAGAATAGGTTATGACAAAGAAGCATTTATTAAAACCCAAAACAGGGTTGCTTGGTAAGATTTTGAGACACCAAAAAAAAAATAAAGAAGACAATAGTTTTTTAAGTAAGGCATCGGTATGGTGACTTTCTGGAGGGTTTTTTTTTTGCCACCCTATCTGCTGATAATGATTCGGTTTGATCGAAATTTGAGTCTGCTTAGAGGAAGTTATGTTGTTATGTCTGTATGTTATCTAATCGGTAAAATCTAATCAGTAGTTACAAACATCCATCCAAACTTTCGCGCTTATAATATTAGTAGAGATTTCGTAAAAGATGTTCAAAAATCTATAAAAATAGGAAAATTTCTAGTGCGTTCAAACGTTTATCACATTTTCAAGTTACAGTTTAAAAACACTGGAAAAATGCAATATAAGTGAGCAAAGCCGCAGGCGGAATTTTTTTTAGTAAGCACACGTAGTTTTTTTTAGTAGACACGTGTACTGTATTCAGGTGTAAATATTCACTTTAAGGTGGGCAATCTACTTGTCTGTGAAATTAAAACTACAAAAAACGCTATAGTTAAGTCAAACTCGGATTAGCTTCAAGTTAATTATATTTCAGGACAATCAGCGAACGAATGAAGTTCTTGCACCCTTCAATAACCAGCACTGGGGATTAGCGAGCGTGGGGCTGTTTTGACAGACGGAGGAACTTTCCTAATTTTCCATCCCATAGAGCAAGGGATTACGCCGGATTCATTTTATTATCATCTGTAAAAAGAAACTGCTCTTTGTCTTGTTGCTGCCATGGAGTTGCAATTTGCGACAAAGACTATATAATAATTAAAGAACTTGTGCCGATGTTCAGTCTTCAGATAAATAGTTTCCTGTCAATATAAATAAATAAACGTTCCTTACACTCACACCAATTAACTAATACAATTAGTATTAGCTATTTTATATACCGGGTGTCTCATTCAAATCGGTCAGTATGGGAAAGTCTGAAACTATAAGACATACGAAGATCTGTTCTGAGGAACCATGTCATCGATTTTAATAACAAGAAAAACTGCATTCATACATTTTAAAAATCATCTGTACTCCGTTCGGGAATCGAACCCGATTGTTTTGAAAAAAAAAACCTACACTATTTCTATTTAGATATCGATTATGTAGGTCTTAAGCAGTAAATGTCTCTATGAAACATGATGTCTAAAATGAATAAAATGCATTGTTGCCAAGAGACATTGCCATTTTTGCCCTACCAAATTTTGCCCGCAAGGTCGCCCGATTTAACGCCTCTGGACTATTTCTTGGGGGATACGTTAAGGATGAAGTGTACAAAACAAGTTATGATACCGTTGAAGACCTAAAAGTTGCCATAGAGACAATTTTAACGCAAATTCACCACATGAAGATACAAAATGCAATCATAAGATCGTTACCTAAACGTGTTGAATATTGTATTGAAAAAAAGCGGCGGTCACTTCGAGCACCTACTAAAATAAAATAAAGTATGTGAAAACAATGCATTTTATTCATTTTAGACATCATGTTTCATAGAGACATTTACTGCTTAAGACCTACACAATCGATATCTAAATAGAAATAGTGTAGGTTTTTTTTTTTTCAAAACAATCGGGTTCGATTCCAGAACGGAGTACAGATGATTTTTAAAATGTATGAATGCAGTTTTTCTTTATTAAAATCGATGACATGGTTCCTCAGAACAGATCTTCGTATGTCTTAAATAGTTTCAGACTTTCCCATACTGACGATTTGAATGAGACACCCTGTATATTCTGAAGAAAACAGATAGGTTCAGTGAAGTAGTGTACCAATTTCAATTAGGTAATTTCTTCATCACGAGCCATTCATTGATTAGAAAAACAAACATAACGTACATACGTTCAATATATTTCACATGATAACTATGTTTATCTTCAAGAGCTTAATTCTTAAAACATATTCTATTTTATAAAAGATTCATTTTTTAAATTTTGCTATGGAAGACTTTATTCTGACTTTTGATTTTTAAAATAATTAGTTAGGTAATTATCACTATTCTTCTTTAAAAGTTGCATTCATATTTAACAGATATTATTAATATAGTAATTTATTTACATTCTAAGCATTGTTTTATTATAACAAATACGTCTTAAGTTCATAAATATGGTGAAAAATATAAACATTTACAATATTGTGAGCAATTTTATTGCCCACACTTCTTTGTATAAGATAATTAGGCGCTTCTTCTCACGAGTTCACTTAATAATAAAGAGTGGAATTGTAGGTGCAATAATGCCATAACGCCGACGACGTCTCGGTCGCTATCGCAGATACACCACTACACCCTTAACCGTTCACACCAATGTTGCTCGCTTCGCACCAATATTGATCTGCTTTTCTGGAGGGCCCATGTAGTGAGCGGCGAGCTATTACCTGCCATATTTAAATCAATAAAGAGGCATTGAGAAGGCAGGTGACCGGAGTTTCTTCCATAGCCCGGTTTAAATTACCACCAAAATCGAAATACAATAGTCTACAAACATTTTGACCAGTAATGACAATAGTTTCCGTGCATCTTACTGGGTATATAGTCTTTAGCTGCATTTTTCATGGTTCGGATAGAGATTACATCCACGTACATTCCATGCACACTTTCATTAAATTTCGCTTAAATGGCCTCTACGCGTTGGATCTATATCTCCGCGCACGCCTTATAAAGGACCGTGACTTATAAAGACGCATGATATAAGCGACAATAATAATAGTATTTATTCTACTTACGCATAAGGTATGGGATATTAAAACAAACATACTGTTAAATGAATTTATAGTCTTATACATTTTATACATCAAGAGAGAACTGTTAAAACTACTTATCGCGTATTATCAAAAAGAATATTCAGAAGACCTTAAATTTCAACAGAATAGATATTATTTCGCAACAGAATGACAAAAAATGTTACTTAACATAATAATACTTAAGTACACTAACTACTTAACTACGTAATTAAATAAAATATACTAACTATATAAAATATATAACTAATATTTTTTTCTTAGTACCATTTTGTACAACAATTCTTGTGTATTTTACATCATGATAGCTTACAGTATAAAGTATTATTTGTCGTGGCAAAAAAAAAATCGCATCTCTGTGTCTTCAACGAGCTGGCAACTCACAAACACATTTAAAACAAAAATCAGAATCAAAGTTTACCCTTAGGGGCGTCTTGAGAAGCGAAGATTAGCAAATGCAAGTCCAGATGATCTTGGGGACCCTGGCTTAGTTATTCTGGATAAATTACCGAAAATGTTTTTCAGTAATATGATTAGAGAGCTTACTCTTGACCTTCATGGTTAGAAAAGCGATTTGTCTGCGCTTTTTTGTAAACAGCTGTCTTCTCTTATCTTGTTTCTGTCGAATTTATTTTCCCTAATATTGGCATTGATAAATAAAGAAAATATAGATAGAGTCTTTAAAGAATGCAGAATTGATACGTAATTAGAAGACTGGATCATATCTGGCACTGCAGATCAGTATTACCATACAACGTACCAATGTTACCAGCCTTCTGGGTAAGTTTGCGATTGACGGCAATTTGAGCTAGATTTTCTATTTAATTTTTTTTTCTGTTATTATTACTTTAAGTTATATTTTAAGATTTCTTTTATTACTGTTTTTGTTGCAATAATTAATAAACATATTATCCACGGCAAACTCCTTCTATTTGAATTTCTAAGGTTTAAAATGTCGTTGTTAAGGCGTTACTTGTATTGCAAGAAATGGAAAAACTGTTGATTAAAAATAAAATTTGTTTGTAATTCCGATAAAAGAAATCCGAGATTTATATCATATTTCATATTAATTTGACATTATGTTTCTATGATAATACTTTGTTGCTTTACGTAGTCCTAGTAAATTCCATTCTATTCTATTCTGCGTGCTGGTAGGTATCTACATTTAAATCAATGCACTTTTTAAGTTCTACATTAAACTACTCGACAGATGGTTCTATTCTAGTCATTTTACTTATATTCAACCACACGTTTATATAGTATAATAAAAACTTATATTTAATAAATAATAATTATAGATAAGATATATTATTATTCTTGCACATTTTTGGGTGATATTTTCACGCGCAATAGCAAAATTCCCTTTATTAGAGAAATAAAGGGAATTTTGCTATTGCGGTATTAAATAAAATATTTGCTGTTTTGTATTATATTTGTTTTTAATATGTTTAACATAATAATAAATGTTTATTACGACAACAAACTCGAAAACACCAATACATGCCAATTGTTGATAGCATGCCGCCATGTTGAAAACAAAACGTAACTAGCGTCGCGATGGCGGAGAATTATAATTCTGTTTTACAGCTGCCTTTTAATCAACTGCAATGATTTGAATAAAAATTTGTATGTAAATAGTTTGAGACCTGAGAAACGATATATTATAATTTTTACTATGGGAAAAAATTCTCTTTTAAGGATAAATCCAATAAAAATGGCTGAACCTATTGGAACCGAACGCCTGGGCATAGGATATTTTTTACAATTGGAATCCCTTTGCTATAGATAAATATAATATGGTAAGTATATAAATAATAAAAATCTTTATTTAAGTATACTAATTTCAACTGACAATACTGTAAAACTAAATCAGCATTGTTTTCCCACCATAATCCAGTATCTCTCTTGTTAGGCATCTAACTAGTTGGTTAAATCTCTGTACGTTTGATTCCATGTCGGAGTCTCAATTAAGCTCTTAGCTTGTCGATATCCAGGTTTGCAACGAGGATTTGGGAAGCACAGTATACGCATATGAATATATATCCGTACAGAACGTAATATTAGTGCTAATGAAAAATTCAGCACCAAAAACATTTTCATTTAAAATTTTACAAGAGACCACATGATGCGCCCTGTCAAAAAGTTATCAGATTTCATGTAGAAAAAGCGTCATATTGTACAGGCCTAACCTAACAAATCCTAAGCAAACTGCAACATCAGGTCTCATAACCTTTCGACACTGCAAACCTTATGCTGTGAAAATATTTTGATAGAATGTAACTTATTTATAGAAGTTAACAATACTTATAAATTTATATTATAAATTTTCAAATTGGATTTTACAAAGGAATATCATGATTTGTCAAAGATGGTACGTTATTTCTTGACCAGCCTATACAAAAGGCCATTTCTGTAGTAGAAAAATAAAATTCTAATTTGAAATTAGATAAATATGTCTCTTATATTGATAACCCTACCAGGTTCTGCTAATGTCATTCACGCGCTGTTCTGAAGACTATGTAATATTATTAGCTAAATTGTGATGTAAACGGGACAACCGCAGTTTGGTAACGTCAGTAGACTAAACATTTCATAGGAAAGGCCTATAAATTATTCCAAAGGAAAACTTGCCAGATTTATTGTGATGTTTTATTTCCAGACTTATTCAAATCCGATCCTGAATCAGGTCGCAATAGTTTGTTTAACACAGTATTTAGTCTAATCATTTTCAAAAAAATTAACATTAGGTATCAAAATGCCGTCAGACTGGGATTTCTCTGTATACGGTCAAATACTCTTTGGCCACTAACTGACACAGATTACTCACGTTAGAGCTCTGCGGTCGACCACCACCATTATTTGCATATACGTGGCATTACTGGCAAATCATGTCCGACATGGGAGCTATAAGTATAATATTGTGCAATATAAAAAAATACAGTTATGAATAATTATTCTCTCATTCTTCTTCAAATACCTACGCAAAAGCAAAGGTCACAGAGAATAAGACGGCCTCCGTAGTCTAGTGGTTAGTACACCGGTGTCAATCCAAATCTTATTTAAAATTTTCGTTGAAGTTCAAGGATGGTTTAATTCGATTTTCGAAAAATTCTAATAATTATTGGAAAAAACCCTAAAAACAGCCCTTTTTTTCCATACAAACATTTTATAATTAAAACGTACAGTCAATTTGAGCTTTATTGTTATTATATAAAGTTCATATTGCAAGCACTCACTGTTGTCTAAGCAATGTAGGTGTGTTCCTAACATCAAAGAGTCAATTTGCGCTTTATTAACGCTATATAAAGTTGAAATTCAATCATATCTATCAAAACAGTGTGAGTGCGTGCGTTGGAGCACAGAATACATTGTTATAGAGGATTTAATGTCACGTTCCAAAGTTGAATAGTTTTAAATGCTTTTATATATGTGACGGTTCTTTCTGTACAGGCGAATTTTTTGCCCTGGCTGAAAAACTGCCACTTTACAAATCTTTTTGACAGGACGAATCTGTCGGGTCCGCTGGTATAATATATGTATGTCTATTCGTTACCCTAGATCCCATAACACAAGCTTTACAGAGCTAACTTTGGGCAAATTTTTGGATTTTAGGGCTTTGGGCTAAATTTGGCTAATAAATTAAGTAGAAGCGAAACGCTTAATGCATATAGGTGGTATATCAACAACATAAGGGTGGAAGCCTAACCGCCGTCCAGTTCCTCTGAGGTGGAATGGGGATGCTATAATCAAATTGTGCAATTTCATCGCACACTCTCCGAAATACATCCGATAAAAGATGGCCATAGAGGCTACCTTGCGTCGGTTATCGAGGCTCTGCAGTTTAGCCTCTACTAGACGTGAGTCACCAATAAGCTTCCTAGCGCTTTCTCGATTGAGTCCAAGGCAGCCAGTTGGTATTTGGCAGAACCGTCCCAAAGATGATAGCAGTATTCCATACACGATCGGATTTGAGCTTGGTAAAAAGCTATATTTTTGTAGTTTCAATAAAATCCATTCAGTAGTTCGTATGCTAAATAGTAACAAACATCCATTCATACACACTTTCGCGTTTATAATCTTATTTTTTTTAATATATGTATATATATATTTTAATATCAAACTACAAACTTTATCCTATTATATATTATTACATAGTTTTAAAATACGCCAATAAATATATTGTACGATTAACTGAAGAAAACAGTATCGTCAGAGCAACTTCACAGCTAATTCTTTATTATTATTAGTTTGTATAACAAATCCGTCATCGCCTATAGCGATTCAAAATATTCCGTCAAATTAATGTGATGAGTTGGAAAATTGACAAAGTGTTCACAGTATACAAAATTTATTTTAATTACTCCACATACGACAGCCAACGCGAATGTTTTCAGTGCACAATATTCACTCGGAACACATTAAAAGCAGACTGACGCCATTAAAACCTTTTATGTTTAGTTGTATTTTAAAGCGGAAAGTTAAATGAATGTACCACATACATCCAATGCTTACAGTTGCCTTTTTAATTATATATATGTGGAAATAATCAAAAATGCTCTAATTTTTAAAACAAATAAACGAGCTTTTATATCTGGGATCTATGTTTACAACAGATAGTAAGTATGTGTCTGACATTGAAAGAAGTGTAATGGTGGCCTTGTCAAAAAAAGCACGTGGCAAGTGGTAGTGCACGGGATATGCCGTCGCTTATGTATTTGACTGAATGCTGGGTTCGTCAAAAGAAGGATAAATACAGGATTTATGCAGTGGTAATGAGAGAAATAACTGGATTGATGATAAAGGATAAATTGTGAAATAGTAACATAAAGGAAACGTGCGGTGAAATATCTAGTGAAGGAAAATCTAGAAGGGAATGCTTTGATGATTTGATGAAACACCGCTGATGACACAAATTTATAAGGCAAAAGTAAGTTGGTAGGGGGCGACTTAGACGAATATATTTAGATGCAATAGAAAGTATTCGGAAGAAAGGCAAGGTCAAGAGTACCCGGAAGCCCGGAACGGACAAGGGTGCTTAAAAGTATTAATGAAAGTCAAGGAAGCAAGAAAAGTATGTTTGGATCCTAACAAGTAGATAACTGTGATTTCGGTCTTGAAAGTGTATGTATGGAAAAGTTGTCTATTTTGTTGTGCCATCGAATCAATAAACTTATTTTGGAACATTCGGAAACAATCGGGATCCTTCCAGCATACCGTAGAAACGATTCGAACACATTGAATGTTCTAGAAGACTAGCGTAGCGCTCTTTATAGAATCGCCTAGATTTACTATCTAAGCGGAGTCGGCCGTCAATACCTGCTAGCGGCGGCGTCTGAATCTTCGCATCCCTTGCCACCCCCTTCTCGGCAGCCTTCTTGCTTAGCCACGAGTATAATATCCAATCAATATAGGCCGGAGCCACTTTGGTATACCGTGCCTCTTCTAGCGCATGGGCATATGCGCATACGCCCATTCTTTATAGGGCAGCGCTGACCGTGCCTCTCCTGAGGTGCGGCCTCCCTTATCACGACAAGCCAAGGCAAGGTTCAATAGGACCAACGGCTTAGGCTGAGTTTAGTCGGTAAGTCTGTCAGCTGGAGCAGCCTCGATTCACTAGGAGTCCGACGTAATCACCGTGACACTTGCCGTTGCGATGGTATCCATATAGATTCTCAGCCTCCTCTCCTGAGGGAAAAAAAGCTGACAGTAATAGTTCAATACCGCCTTCAACGAATAAGTTTAATCGAAATCGGCAAAGACTTCGCAGACCGCGACACGTCCTTAACGACCCTCCTAACTAATTACCACAGGACCTTCAAGACCTGTTCCCTCGCATCCCTTGCCTTTGCCTTCTCCGCAACCTTCTGCTTAGCCACGAGTAGATTCTTATCAACATAGGCTGGAGCTATTTGGGTGTACCGTGCCTCTTCTAGCGCATATGCCCTCTTTTATAGGGTAGCGCTGACTGCGCCTCTCCTGAGGTACGGTCTTCCTCTGCCCCCTCCTGAGGTGCGGTCTTCCTTGTCACGTCAAGCCATAGGGTCATTAGGTCCAACGGCTTAGGCTGAGTTTAGTCAGTAGGTCTTTCGGGTCGAGCCGCCTCGATTCGTTAGGAAACCGACATAATCACCGTGGTATCCATGAGGATTCCCAGCCTCTCCTCTCTAGAGGAAAAAAAACACTAAGGGCAGTAATCGATTACTACAAAGTAATTAAATAGTATTGGTAACTGTTAATTGTTGAAATTAATAAAAACAAAGTATAATTTATTGAAGAAATTGCAGTTTATTTACTGTAAAGAACCGCAGCTTGTAACCATATTTATTTTTGTGTCTCCCATGACTCAGGTGAATGTCAAGATTATTTACTTGTAGTAAATTAGAGTCTATTAAAGGAACTAAAGTTTATTTCTTTCAGGAAATTATTATAGTTTTCTTTGGACGAGATGTAATACGAGTATAAAGCTTTAATTATAATATCTTTTTAATATTTAAATGTAATATTTGTAAATAACATAGGCAATAAGGTGCTTCAAAATGTTATGTCTTACTTCAATTAATTAAAAGTATATCTCAAAACATTATTGAATATGGCTTCCGAAGAGATTCTCAAGACACGAAAAAATAACTGATTCTTTTACTAATATCCTTAATATATTCCTTTTTTGTGATTATCTCATCTGAGCCGGCCGAAGTTATCGAAGCCTAAAATGGCTTTTGCAAACTACCGCCACGCAAACCAGATATTCTATTCTGATGTCCATTCATGTTAGTTTGAAGTGAGATGAAGTGACAACAATGGTGTTGAGAAGTTATGACGCTTAGTTTTAACTGACTTCTTGGCTTGTATGTTAATTAGTTTAAATATTATATAGGTCTATTTTTTCATACATACATACACGTACATATAATCATACCTATTGTCCCTGAATAGTTATGTATTTATTACCGAGAATAAACACGGAAATGTCAAGTTTAAATGTAATTTTAATTGTTTATTTTTATCTTTTGACATTGCCGCGTAGTTTTTCACAACATAAAAACAATGAATTACAGAACTTCGCTTTCCATTTGGAGAGTTGACCCTCTAATTCAGCACCCTGCCTGTGGGCAAAGATATCAATTTCGTTTACGCACCAACGAACGAATAGAATGGAGATAATCCCGTTCAAACTTGTTGCATAATTGTCAACACAAAACCCGAGAAGAACTAGTTATAGCCCAATTTAATAGTTAGTAGTACAGTAGCTTCTTGCGTTTTCTCGGGTGCTTTACGCGTGTTTCATGATAACGCTAGGACCCTTACCATCTTTTTGAGCTCTCACAGTTATCATAAGCAAGAGGCTAGCTGATGAGAAGGAATGGGAAGCTGTCGCTTCCTTTCGTTCGTGATGATGTGATATCGCAGGAGGAGACTTCATTCCTCAATGGGTAGGTGGTAGAAGACGGACCTACGCAGCTTTTTATGACCGCCCTAGTCGTGGACTGCTCGCTAAGGAGACTCTCAGTGCGCGTTGATATCTAGGGATTATTGTTATGTCCACAATAATCCCCCATAGGCATTAATTCTGGCCGTAGCTGGTCGGGTCGGGCGATCCGGAGAAATTGAATCCCTGGATCATCCTTACTAAGGTCAAGATGGACATTGGGGTGGTTGAGTGGGTATGCACTACAGGGAGAGTCCTATACACGCCTGATGACTAGCCATCATCAGGTATGGTGCGCAAAACCAGTCCACCTCGAGAAAAAAAAGTGGTTTACTTAAGAGGGTAATGTATATTGTATCACTTGTATAGCTCAGCTTGGATAAAGGTTATACTAATACCTAATCTCCGTCGGTCAAGTGGTCACAGAACTAAACGATCGATAGAGCTCAAGAAATGCTTAGAAGATATACATAGTTTTTAAAGAAACCGTAAAGACGATCATAGTTTTATTAAGGTTCAGAGGAACGAACGACATCCATTTTTTTCTGAATGTCAATTACTTATTTGTGGTTCAGTACTCTACTGAACATTGCACTGCACAGCTTCATGAAGGAATACTTCCAACCGAAGGAAGTTATGTATCGGTAATTCTGGGGATGGACACCAAACACCAGGCATGGATCAAAATACGACTTAACCAAAATTGCCTGAAAATTGAAAAATTGCGTGCTAAATGTTTATAGTCTCAAAATTCTTATATATTAATGTCTTAAAAATTGGTGTTACAAAATTTTCTGATTTTTTTTTGCCCCAGAAGAGGAGAGCTACCACCATAACCAAGTGTCACGGTGGTTATGTCGGACTCCAGGAGACATATTTTGAATCATTACACGTGAATTTGGAATTCGAATACGAATAGAAATTGTGCGCAAAATAATGTTCTACTGCTTACAATTTTATAGATTTTTAAATCACTCGAATTCAGTGTTGTCATTAAAAACAAATTCTTAATTAAATTCCGTTTCACGCAGAAAAATTTAAAATCACAACAACAAAAACAAAAAACCGGCGATGACCCACACGTGAAACGGATCACTGTCAAGGTCACTTTAGCGTTGAATATTCTACTAATAGAAATCAAAAACGAGTGGGTTGAACCACTCGTAGCACAACGCACAAAATGAAAGTTCAGAAATAGTGATTTTGGTAATTCGTATACGAATCTCACGATTTCGAATGCGAATTGGTTTTCTATTGTTTCAAAAATTCATCTCCTGACCGATCGAGGCTCGACCGATGTGATCTACTGACCAAACTCAACCTAAAGCCTTGATCCTAATGACCTCCTCCAGAAAGCGCTCCTCAGGAGAGAGCGCGGTGCAATTTTTGGTTTTATTGTGTTGTTATCAATTTTTTTGTCAGCCATTTCCACTAGATAAGATGTTTATGTCAGTCTAATCATATTATATTAAAGTTTAAATTGGATGTAACATTGTTTGTAATCTTATCAAAGTAATAAATAAGTTATCAATTATTTTTTTTAATTAATTCTCGGAAATTACTAATCGCTACTGAAAGTTTAAAAAAAACATTAAGTTTATTTCTATGATTACATAAATATTGTGCAAACTTAACAAATGCCTTCCACGATTCAATAGTTCGATCAACTTCCCTAATTTGAACCCCTCAAATGGAGCTATTACCCTAACGATAGTTAAATCACGAACCACCAAGTCTCCCCTAACTACCTGTTCACTGGCTTCAGAAAACTTTAGCGCCGAATGCGGATCGACGAATTTTGTGATGTATGACAAGCAGGTATGCCGCCATCGGAGTTTTGATGCGAATTTAATGGGAAGGATTTGGAATTAATTGGACTACTTGTTCTGTTTGAGTTATACGTTTTGATGTTGGTTTAATGATTTCTGCGATATCTAAGTATTTAATAAGAGTAATAAAAAATATATATCAAATGACATCTTACAAACTGATGTTTTATATTTAAAAAGCAGCAATTTTATTGTAAGCACACAAGAGTTTTATTTAAATTTTACATCGGGTACAGTTCTAAAAAGTTACTTTTCTAAGAGAAAATGGAAGTATTACAAAAGAAATCTTATACCAACCTTAGTATTTTAATAACACATTCATTTCTTGCATTGCAGCCAACCCAAACATTACGAATAAAAATTGCCATATTAAAACCACGCTTCATAAATTCCCTACTAATATCATAAACGCAAAATTTTGTAAGTATAGATGGATGTTTATTACTCTTTCACGTAAAAACATTAAAATCCATTCAGTAGTTTTACCTGAAAAAGTAACAATCATCCATACTTTCAAACCTTCGAGTTCATAATATTAGTAGGATGTTTTCACTATTGTGAACAAAAGAATCGTATGTTTGTACTAAATCAGACCAAACGCCAAGACAACATACACAGAACAATATACATAGAAATATAGAAGTAATACGTAGCAATACCTCAGTTTGACATTGTTCAGGCACGGATTTTTCTATTAAGTGAGTAATCTAATCTACAAACTATTAGTGAAAAATAATTTGGATCGAAGGACCAAAATCCTACTACTATTATAAAGGCGAAAGTTTATAAGTATGGATGTATGGATGTATGGATGTTTGTTACTCTTTCACGTAAAAACTACTGAATGGATTTGAATGAAACTTTACCACAATATAGCTTATACATCAGAATAACACATAGGCTACAATTTTTGAGGTTTCTAATGTGAGGTCGTAAAAAAAACACATTTTTTGCGCTTACATGGCAAACGCTGACTGAATCCTACAAGATAGATCAAAACAATTTACTACAGTATTGTACAACTTAAAAAGGTCTACAAAAAAGTCCGTGATGGTATATGTTTATTTCTTAGGAATAATGTAAGAACCTGAAGTCCACGCGAACGAAGTCGCGGGCAAAAGCTAGTTATTATATATAGCTCCCGTGAAACTAGTCGCGGTTTCTGTTTTTACTAGTTTAACTAGTAATTCCCGGCACAGAATTCCCCACTACGAAGCATACCACTTACCTTTAACACCTTCAGCTTGGACTGGTACTTCGTAGTGAAACTTACATGAATACTACAGATGAACAACCACATGTAAATATATGTATATTATTACGTAAAATTTGAACACCGAAATTGAAAGAATAACGAAGCTCGCACCACCACCGAGAGCGTCAGTCCGCGATTGCCAGCACAATGCTTGCGGTTCTTGTCCGTTACCGTCGGGTTCACGAGTTAGTAGCTTAACCTACATAATAGGAAAATCCATGCCTGAAAAGACAGAATGCTATTACAAATTCTTAACAACAATATTGTGTAAATATTGTCATATAAACAAATCAAAACAAGACTATTATTTTGTATAGATTCCTTCCCATAGAACCTCGAAATAAAATTCCACACCTTGCTATTTTCCGTGAATCGACTAAAGCTTACAAAATTAAATGTAATTTCCAACTTGACATCACAAATGATCACACTGTACGATGAGTGCTGTGTGCAATATACGAATATATTAATATAATATTATTAAAAAAAAAAACAAAAATAAATTAATACGTTTTTAAAAACTTTACATCACGAATTCAGTCAAAGATTAATTTAATTTTATTTTATATTTAGTTTATCTTTATAATTGTAATTATGTTTGTAAATCTTAAATTAATAAGCTATAAATAAATAAATAATAATAAATATTTCTTAGACTTACACCAATAAGTAGCGATGTGCCGAGTAGGGTTTGACTCGAGTCAGACTCGATTCCTGTTAGACCTGAGTCGATCGCGATTGATCAAATCACTGTGATTCGATCGCGTAGCATTTATGAATGATCGAGTCACGACCCACGAAAAGATTCGATCACCGAGATCGCCTGGGTCACGGTAGCTCGGTCCTGAGTCACGATCATTTATGTACCTGTGTATTGAAAACAAATTGTTACAATTCATTTTCGTTTTTATCCTTGTAAATGTTACTTACCACATCATGAAAAGTTAATAGTGGTAATTAATAGCAAATCAATCATTAAATTCGCAAAATGACCAATCGTGATGGATTTATATCCATTTACGAAAGTCTAAGCGATACAAAAAAAAACAATAACAATTCAGTGAGTTTTTCGCAGAATTCAACTATGTATGACAGACGCGTATTTTATTTCATTTATAAAATTTACGTCTAGCAATGAACACTATGAGATATAAAATGTGTGTTAAAAGTTATCTATTTATATATAACATAATCATGTAATAATCGTATCTAAAATATTTGAGTACCAAATTTTCTCGTAGCCCAACCAAACGAGCGTGACCCAAAACGTACAATAGCCACCCGATCAGAGACCCGAGACCTGTTGAACACCCAACCCGCTACCTCAATCGATCGATCATTTGATCGAATCACCAACCGAATGGGTCACGATCAACCCGGGTGGCAACAAATGATCGATCGACACAGGCCTAATTCCTGTTTTAGACTTGCCTACTATATATACAAATTTATTTTATTCGAGTACGCCGGACTCGATTCCGGTATTCGAGTCAGGAAGAATCGGTTCGTACTCGCTAATTTGATTCTATTTATACGAGTCCTACTGACTCGAGTCTAGTATTCGAGTTTGGTTAACTCGCTTGTTCAATGTTTATTATCTATTAATAAAAATTACAGAATTATTATTTTTGTGTCATTGTGCTTAACCTAACCTGGACCTAAACACAACTGGACTAGAATTTCCAGACTCGCATTTCTAGACTTGAGCCTAGGAATCGGTCTCGAGTCTAGAAATATTCGAATACCAAACATAGAATACGAGTACTGGGGCACGAAACAGGGAATCGAATCCGTATAAGCTGACTCGAATCGACTCGATCCACCAAAACGGTGACTCGGCACATCACTACCAATTAGTCTAGCCCAATGTAAGCTCTGTAAGACTTGTAATATAGGATCTAGGGTAAAGGATAGACATAGATATATTGTACATGTATAAATAAATTTGGTAGAGATATGTCATAACATCCATGCCTAAGGTACAAATGCTCGCATTCATCAGGCAAACATCTGCCCCACCGGGACTCGAAGCCGGAAAATCAAAGATGGCGACATCTTGAAACCGGTATACCAACCACTCGACTGCGGAGGTCGTCGGAGCTATGTGTGCCTGAGACGAAAATATTTGTATTCAAACCCTTGTTACTATTATTTAATATATAATATAATTTACTAATTTGTGTTATGTATATTGCTATTGATAAGGAATAAAAAGTAGCTGCTTATTTCTTACGAAATTTAAGATCTAAATTCTATTTAATGTTGAACTGACTACTTATTAAAAAATTATATCTGGCAATCCCAGTTAAATAAATATAGCCTCTAGTTTCTTGTGAATAAAAACCACATAACTTTCGCCAGAACTAAGATAAGCTTCAAGGTAATGCAATTTAACAATGAAAAACAAAGTACTTCCAATAAGGTCGCATTATATCACCTTACGAGTAATAACGCGATGTTTGCCCTGCACTGCCACAAAATAACAGATTCAGAAGGTCGACTCCAGCTGTAGAGAGTGGACGCTGATGTATGCTTCAAGGCAGCAACGAACTGCATATGTTATTGAATTTTTGGTGTAGAGAGATTCTGTTTGATTTTCTCCTGTGATGGTAGCATGTGTAAAGAGAAAGTTAAAATATACAATGCCAAATACTTTGTGCTATTCTACGCTCTCAATAATATATAAATAACAATGACACTATGGCAATAAGTACGTAAGTCTATGTCTGTTGAATGCCAAATATAAATACATTATATTTTATATACCACATTACATTTTTATATAACATATACAACTACTGATTGAGGACGTTCATACTGGGTAATCTTCAATTTTTGGGCATCAATCTAGATCAGTGATTCCCAAAGTGGCCTATATCGACCCCTAATAGGGGTCTATGACAACCTGCAAGGGGTCTACGTCAGCCAAACCAAAATTTGGGGGTCCAGAATACGGCGACCCGGGAGGAACCACGCCCCTACCGTGGCCGGGGGGCGTCGTCGGTGGTGGAGATCGGGGGAGGTATTGTAGCCTCCCCCGAGGAGGGCTCCCCTGTATTGGCAGGGGAGTGTAGGCTGGGGGTTCCTGCAGGGGAACAAAAAAAGGCCTTCAATATTAGGTTTTGGGTAGACACTCAAAACCGAATACGATACAAAAACGTTTGAGAACCTCTGATCTAGCTCATTGATGTTATATATTTATCTACAGAACAACTCGACATATAGAAATAACAATATCAATAAAATCGTACATAGGTTCTGCTTATTTCTAAATAAATTTGTACCAGCAGACTTACAACAGGGAACAATATACAATCAAACATGTGGGTGCAATAAAACTTCTCACGAGGATTAATAAACAAACATTTCAAAACTTTTTTTTTACACACACAAAGACACACTCACATACACACTTTCTCACTTTTTGTGTACGGTCATTAAAAAAGAGTAAAATGAAGAACGCCTACATCACTTACTATTATTATGGTACCTTTTAAACGAACGGCGTGAACGGCGACCATGCGGCATTCAAATAACTTACATTTTTAAACTTGTGATATATTTCGAATGGAATGTCCAAATTGAATTATTTGTATAAGTTATATAATGGTATTAAAGCAATCATAAATATGAAGTTTAATTATTTTGATAAGGATTAATTCCAAAATATAAATAAAAGAGCTTTTATAACGGTGGAACTTATATATACATATTTTTTAAAATGAAAAATCACTTATTGTGACATAACTACAATAGTTAGACATATGCGTTGCAATATTTTTGTTGATAATTTTATGTTCTAAAAAAACGTAGTATATTATTTTGTTCTATAATCAATAGTTATCGCAGGGCACGCGATGTAATAAAGTTTTTTGATAATTCACTGGCAACTTTTCACACCTTGCAACATTATTGGAATTTTAGTATTGAACCATTTTTTTTAAATTTAATATAGCTTATGTTTACCGATGATAGTGTAGCTTTTCAACAGAGAAACAATCAAATCCAATATACCTATATATATATATAATGTATGACTGTATGAACTTACTCTCTAAACATCTACATAATAAATTTCCAGAAGTTATCTCGAACTAAGTATAGTTCGTTTAATTAGTTCGTTTAATTATGTACGAGTATTTAAACGAATAAATACTCGTACATAATTAAACGAACTTACCTTAAGTGAAATTCTATTATAATTATACGAGATGCTTAGTCCGAGACATCAGTTACCCACTCTCCCATAGCAAACTTGTTAGCCCTGCTAGAAAGTTGAAGTTATGAAGTGGAGAAACATAATATTCCTTTAAAAAAATGCTTGACAGATGCACAGTCCCCCACTCTGGGGAACGAGCGCTTTAGTTGAAAGCCGATAAGGTCACAGGCCTTCTGCCCGACCAAAGGCTGTAGGTAGTGTTTAGTTGATAGGCTAGCCTTCTGCTAGAATCCAAAATAACCACCCACCGTAGATTGGGCGCGGGTGGTATCCGGTGACCGAGCACCAGGGGGTTATAGACAACTACAATAATAGCGGACCACTTATGGGGATTCACTACCATCCCCCATAGGGGAAAAAAGATGCAGATAATTTTAAAGTTTATGTCAAATTTTATTTTCTCTTAAATATGCAACACATACGACGAGAATACAGTGGAACAAAGCTCAGTCCAGTGAACGTGCAGTCCGAAATGGATCGAGATAACTGAATGCGTGTCTGTGTGTGAAGTACATGTTCCACGCTGAAGGCAGCTGGCCCTCTGTATACTTAGCTTGTGAGCCTGCGGTAGGCTCTGGCCGGATACTCACGTTCCCCCTAACGACGTCACGCGCGCCCGGACACCTAAAGTCTCGAAGTTACGAGGCAAGCCCGGCCGCGTGAATTTATATGAAAAATGTCATCCGATACGCTGCTCGATTCTGGAATGTGCCAGCGGTAACTGCGTACGTGTTCATTTGGGCTTAATTTGGAGGTTTGGGTATATATAAGCATGGATCCAGAGATTTTTTTATACATTTTTCTTGCCAACATTCTTGGCTATTTGTTGAATCTGTCCAAAAATATCTTAGCATTTTATAATCTTTAACATGAAATTAAATTAATTAAAATTTATTTAAAATTCAAAGTGTCATCAGTTTTTTTTAATTGTGACGTCAGGCGCTGTATTTTTTTGGGGCTAGTTTCCGTAGAGTATTATACCATTTTGGAATCTTGGTTAGTTGCGTCAACTTTTTAAATAACTTGCCATAGTAATGTCGATACAATTTTTATACACCACGATGCGTGAAAGTGAACTGAAAGTAAAAATCATTGAAAATTTTAGTAGAAAAAAATATTTTTATAACTATCTGTATTCAGGTATTTTTAAGGGTTTTGGTGGATAGCAATACTACTTAGGTAATACATAAAAAAATTTGTGAAATATTTGAAAAATTGTAGTGATGGTAATTAAAAGTACCATAAGGGGTGTTGATTTTCGAAGAATTTCATTTTTATTTTGTAATTTAAAAAAATGGATTTTTTTTTTCTCCTACTTTTTCTCGAGTAGCCATGAGTAGGTCCTCTCTCTGGTGGCCGCTTATCATTGAATTTTGGGACACGTTGTATATTATATACAAGTGAAATTCTATATTTGTGACTACGTCCAGGATACAGGATAAAAGTTCAATTGAAGGATGTTTTTTTAAAATTACCGTCCGTAATAACTATAGCGGACTAATTATTTGCTAGGAATAAGCAAGAAATACAATACAATGAATATGTCAAATAATTTGTTATAGTGTTTTATTTAATTAGCTACATTCAATTATTTTGAAAATTTAAAACAATAATTTAAAAAACAAACCACTTCTCCTTTTACTGGATTTAGTGCGACAATACTATAGCACATTCATAAATAATAACTAATAACAATATTCATAAAAATTAATAAGTATTTATAATTTCAATAACGAGTAAATTGTCCTTTGTTCATCAAAACTGCTACCATTCGTTCTGGAAGAGATTGGAATATTTTTTTTATGTTTTCTTATTTTAGTAATGTACATAATTTATATGTAACTTTTTCCATTCTTCTGATATCCTTTGTTTTAAATCGTTAACGTTCTGAAATTGACGACCGTTGTTGTATACAGCTCGTGTTAGGTCTGACCAACAATTTCTACCGTGGGAGAATCATGCTTCGGCACGAATTGGGCCAGCTCGACCGGAGTGATACCACGGCCTCACAGAAAAACGGCGTAAAATAGCGCTTACGCTGTGTTTCGCCGAGTGAGTGAGGGTACCGGAGGCCCAACCCCCACCCCCCCTTCCCCCACATTTCCCTTTTAAAAGGCCGGCAACGCATCTGTGACTCCCCTCGCCCGTCTTTGCCACGCAAACCCCAATATCCTGCACAAACTCCAGGTAGTGCAGAATAAATTTCTTAACCGAGCTACCAACGCTCCATATTATGTTAGACGCCACGATCTCCATAGGGACGTGGACCTCCCCACCATCCAACAAACCCTTAAACAATTCTCGGAACGCTTCTTCAAAGCGGCATCCGTACACCCCAACCCGTTAGTCCGAGAGGCTGCAAACTATGCACCCTCCTCCTCCCCCTCATACCGTCGCCCTAGAAACGCGCTCACCGACCCTCCCGATCTCATTACTTGCAAATTGCAAAACCCTGCTGGACGCGGCATCTGCGCCGCCGAACAGCACGGGTCACTAAGTACCTTCTGTACACAAACAAGCTGACCGACCCACTCTGGGAACCGGCCTATCCCCTGAAGCGTATGCACCGTTAAGGGCTGCGCTACCTCGCCCCCTCCCCTGAGAGGGCGAGCGTTCCGATAAAGCCGATAGGGCCCCAGGCTTTCTGCCCGGCCAAAGGCATTAGGCAGTGTTTTAGTTGGTAGGCTGACCTTCCGTCAGAGTCCAACATAACCACCCGCCGTAGACCGGGCGCGGGTGGTATCCGGTGCGAGGTCGTCCGAGCACCAGGGGGTTGTCAAAACGACCACTGTGGTGGCGTGCCCCCTATGAGGATTCACTGCCTCCTCCCGCGAGGAAAAAAAAAAAAAAAAAAAAAATCTGTGACTCCTCTGGTGTTGCGGGTGTCCGGTGGGCAACGGTTATCGCTTACCATCAGGTGATCCGTTTGCTCGTTTGCGGCCCTATCCTATAAAAAAAAACAATTTTCTATAATATTAAGGTCAGGAGACCTTGCTGGCCAGTTCAATATTTTTATGTTGTTATCACACAAATAAGTACTTTAGAAGATACTTTGCGAGATGTACTCTTGCAACACTTGTTGAAAAAATTAATTTTCTCCAGCGATTGTATGTCCATATTTCGTTAACAGTTTATCTATAATTTTTCTATAGTCTTGACTTTTTAACATTCCGGGTATAAACACTATGTCAGATTTTCCATGATAACCAATTGCTGCTCACAGCTTAACACTACCTCCGCCAGTTTATCGCCGACTAAAAAGTTTAGGTTCTTTTCTTAAATCAACCATTCGGTCCATTCAAAATAATTTAAAATAATAAAAATAAAATATTTTTTTTTTTAGAAAAAAGGCTTTTTGCGATATTTTTCTCCATGAAATATGTTTTTGTGCGAACTCTAAGTTTGCTCCTTTATGTATGTCAGTTAACACAGGTTTGCATTGCCATTTATTTCGCTTTAAAATCTTACTCTTCTTTAATAATTGTTGAACATTACGTACATTCGTTGTTACACCTGCTTGTGTCATGATTCCTCTGACTGTCAAAGCTGAATTAGATGCAATTCTCAAAATCACTGTTTTTGCCCGATCACTAATCGCCTTTGGACGGCCTCCACATTTTTTTTTACGATAATTGTCGGGATAATTTAAATATTTCAGAATAACTTTGCGGCTTCGATTAATTAATAGAGCGATTTGGCTTATATTGTATTTTTCTTTCTTAAATCGATTGATTAGATCAATTTCAGTATTGCAAGCCATTTTGCGTGCGGCATATTTAGAAAATAAACAAAATTATTGAAAAAGCTTAAGCAGAGAATAGTTTTACTCTACAATATTCAGTCACAGTCAATTATTCTATTCTATAGACACATGACTTCTGTTTTTTTCCCCACGGGGGATGATAGTGAATCCTCATAAGAGGTGCCCTACTATCGTATTCGTGTTAATAACCCCTTGGTGCTCGGACGACCGTACACCGGATACGGGGGGTGGTTATGTTGGACTCTAGCAGAAGGCTAGTCTACCAACTAAACACTACCTACAAGCCTTTGGTTGGGCAGAAGGCCTGTAACTTTATCGGCTTTGAACTAAAGCGGCCGCCCTCGAGAGCGGTGGGCGATGCATAAATTACTACTGAAGGTGCGCTAAAGTGAAGGGCAAACATGTCATGCCAAGTCATAACGTGAAGAAACTTTGGGATAGCCAATAACATACTCTATTGATAATGAAATATATTGCACGTAATAAGACTAATATTAGTTGTAGGGCTTGCATCTTATAATAAAATTCTTTGTTTTGCTAAAGTTTTGTCGTGGACTATACCTTGAACAAATATAAACCCAAAAGCCAAATCTACCAGGCAAGCAGAAGCCTCGAGGAGGCACGCAAATAAAAAATCAATAATACCAACACAAAAAGTGTTCGGTCCATTAGATCCCGATAATCCTTTACGTCACAACACGGACCTAAAAGACATTTATATTCCAGAGCCACTTCACTGTCAAGATGGCCTTTAGATAATGAAATGCAATCTACTCGAAGCCTCAATTAATTTGAGGCTCCCCGTTGAATAGTAATCACAATGAACCGGCCGAAACATATAAATTATTATGACAGCAAAACAATAGCGTCGAATTTCGATGCTACAACTGTCTTGGTCTTTGGTTGAATAGACCGACTTTGGTAAGTATTGAAGCTTCTTAAATTAGTTAAGAGTGACGATTATTCTGTGAAGTCACTAATACTCATTGAGTTTGATGAAAAGGAGGTTCGTCTGCTCTTCCATAAGGTTTAGCTTGTCTCTGACACAAGGCAATGTTGAGTGCATTACTAGACTCCAGTTTGACAGAGAAAAGAACAAGACATCTATTAAAAATATCCAACATTAAAAATAAATAAAAATACGATTCTAACAGTTAACCTAATGGTAAGCGATTACCACCCATTCTAAAACTCTAAGTACATAAAAGAAAAAATAATTTTATTAACTTTTAATTTGTCAGGGATATTTGACAATTACCTCATGTTGTAGGAAATAGTAGTAATAGTAATTTAAGGTATTTTAATTTTCTAAAAGAATTAGGGATCCACAAAAAAATGTATCATATTAAATGGTCGGTGATTCTGCGACTTGAGTACTGGTTCCAAAAATCGGAAGGCCCAGGATCGATCCTGACTATGCCAATGTATTTGTGGTGTTTCGAGTTTCGCTTATACATTTTTGTTTATAATTTGATATGTTTGTGTATATTTCCAGCGTCTCTTTTATTTTATTCTTATTATTTCCAAATTTCTATGGTTGCATTGAAAAGTACTTTTTGAGCTATGCCGTATTATGCGAGCTAAATTGCAAACGAATTTCGTCACAAAAGAGTACTTAGTGCCTAACGTCATACTGTACCTACCTACTATAACAAATAAGTCAATTATTCTGGTCATACAAAGTTTTCGTATTGTAGTTTCAGAATTGAAAAATAACGCCTAGAATTCTTACTTGCTTTGTATTTTAAATTTTGTATCTGCAACTGAAGGGCAAAATTTATAAATCAGTAATTAGACTTGTCGTCATATATGGATCGGAATGCTGGCCCGTCATGTGAATTAATGAACAAAGATTGCATGTGGCTGAAATGTGTATGTTAAAATGCATGTGTGGAGTGACAAGAAAGGATAGGATGAAGAATGAATATATAAAAGGAAGTCTAAAAGTAGCTCCAATTCCCCTCCTTCGCCCCGACGTCTCGCCTTCGAGGATGATGAGAAAGCGGAATGTTTTGCTGATAGTGTTGCTTCACAATGCTCCCTCAGCAACCAATCGCACGACTCCGCCCATACCAATCAGGTTGAGGAAGGGGTCCGTCAAAAGGCCTCTTCCCTCCCCCTGACCCCCCCCCCCACAGACCCGTTCACGCATTACGAAGTTTTTAACATCGTGAAGGGACTCAAGCCCTGTAAGGCGCCAGGCGCTGATGGAGTGTCCAATATGGCGCTCAAGTCCCTCCCTCGGCTGGTTCTCACCATGCTGACCATCATATTCAACGCTTGAGCTCGGCAAGCCTGCCGGCTCGAAGTCGGCCCCAGTTGTCACGACGAGAGTGCGAAGGACCGCGTCGTATCCATAGCAGGGTACCCCCCATATCTGGGGGGCGTTCCCCTATCCACCACCTGGGGACGCGCCTGGTACGGGACGGCAAACCCACGCAGGAGGTAGGCCCCTACTACTGATATTGAATGACTACATCCTATAACTTCCAAAATTTTATAAACATATCAAATATTTTATTATTACATAGGTACTTTTATAAATATGGCGGTCGAATCACGAAAGCGCATCCCGCCAAGTGCCCCGTATGGGCTTAGAGAACTCGGAGGGGTTTTAGTGGGTCCTCTATGACCGGAGAACCCCACATACGGCCTATATAATGTATATGTTTTTATATTAGAAGGTAGTATAATAAAAGTAAATAGGTATTATCAGTGTATATGGACCCCCGTTTTTATATGATGGACCCCCTTGCAGGTTATGACAGACCCCTAGAGGTCCACTTTAGGAATCACTGCTCTAATTCACTTCACTTCGCAGCTGCATTGTCCGTCGCAGCTGGCAACGCGTATTAACAATAGGAAATTACGGTCTAAGCTAATAAACATGGATTGGTAACTGCCACTTAAGTATTCGGATCCAAACGCTATAGTTAATTATGTATACAATTAATTTATTGAAGGATATAATGACTGCAAATATAAATACATCTATGAGCAATCATAACAACAGTTTCATCAGGTCCATTCTTGAGTATGGATGTGTTGCATGAAATTATTACATATTTAAATATCCATAAATCATTTGGATAGCAGAAAGTTGGCGGACTTCGACAAAATTCATGCTTAAAGTACTCGTACATGTTGAGCATATCAGATATTTGAAACAACATTACCTCCACATACTTTTTTGTAATAATAAAATATGTAAATATAAATATTTCTTACACTTACACCGATTAGCCTAGCCCAAAGTAAGCTCTGTAAGGCTTGTGTTATGGGATCTAGGGTAACGGATAGACATACATATATTATACATATATAAATAAATTTGGCAGAAATATGTTACAACAACCATGACTAAGGTACAAATTCATCGACTGGGACTCGAACCCGGGACCTCAGAGATGGCGACACCTTGTTACCGGTATGCGAACCACTCGACTTATTCACAAATATACTATATATGATATCATATCTAGATTAATCACTTAAAGACATTAAATCGCTTCTATCGCATCTGTGGATTTAAAGAAATTTCCAGAAGGACTCTTTGTCTTGTTTGTTTCTTGTGCAGGTTTCTTTGTTTTTTGTGCAGGTGTTATTTAAAAAAATATTGTCACTGTAAATGTTAAAAAGATTATTGTATTGTTGAAAATTATAACTAACTAAACACAACACACACACAAAAAAATGGTATTAAAAAAACAGTTATAATTATTTATATTGCGAGAAAAAAGTTGCAATGACTATTCAAATATGTTTTTCAAAATTTTAAATCAAGCTGGCGCCGTTGCAAACATGAGAATGCATTTTACAATTACAGAAATATTGAAGATCATTGAGCCCTTAAAAGTATTAAAATAATAGAATGATTACTTGTCTAAATAATAATAATATAACCAACCCCAAACAATTGGTATTATCCAAAATAAACATTGAATTCTTTTTTCCATTAATAGTTTTATTATCCTCCCACGAGTTGGGCAGACAGACCGGCTGGCTTATGTTCAGCAGTGGGCGTCTTTGAGCGGAAATGATGACTAGTTTTAGAATATTTTTGTTTAATAACAATGGTACCACACGTTATGTTTCAGTGGCGCCCAACTGATTCTCCTTTTTATTTGTAAAATATTAAAATAGAGTCCAAACAATTCGATTCTACCTTCACTGTTCACCAAGTTTCCTAAGGGTAGTCACTCATTAATGAACTATTACCCTGAATCATGATCCCAGTTTTTACGTGACCGTAACTTCGCCGGGCTATAAATTCTATTAACCACCTTAAGCAGAACTGTTCAATGTTTGAACAGCAGTGCATAATATGAAGACGTTGAGTTCAACAGAAATCGGTCGCTAAACCCTCAACTAAAGTAAGTTGGCCTTTCAAGAATAGAAACTTCTGATCAAAGTGAAGCAATCAAGGGGTCAGCTAATGGCGGTAATTGTTATTACGGTCCGAATTGGAAGTCTATGACAAAGGATTTTTTCTTCTTACAAACAATACGTAAATATCCCCAGTTTCATACTTGAGAAAGGCAAAATATAGTATAAAGTTTCTAACTTTATTTCCTCGAATAACTCAACTTTTTTTACTTTTTTTCTATATACTAATCACTATAAATACACATATAAGAACATTCCTATGTTGGATCAAAATTCTTCGAAAAAACTTCACGGATAAACAGACAAAGTAGTACAATTAATCAGTCAGTCCGTCCATCGTCGATCTAATAAACCGTGATAGTTAGACAGTTGAAATTTTCACAAAGATATTTTCCTGAAGGTGCTATAATAATAAAAACAGAATTAAATAAAAATTTAAGAGAGTTCTCAAACAACGGTATATTTTGTTTGTTTTTGCTTGTCTGCGTCTGCGATTAGTTTTACGAGTAGCTTATATTAGCGTAGCGTATATCTTTATAATTTGTAGCTTACATGTTATTCTAATATAAGCTTTATTATTATAAGGTTTCATTAAAATCCATTCAATAGTTTTTACGTGAAATATTGACAAACATCCATCCATACAAACTTTTGCGTTTATAATGTTAGTAGAGACGACAACCGATAGACACTTGAAATATTTATTTTGATATTCACTTTTAATGTTATTAAAATAAAACAAGAGGGCTTCCATACAAGAAATGAATTTTCTGTCATTTTTATAGATACTCGAATACAAATCAAAAAAAACTCAAATATTAAAATATCCTATGCAACGTTAACGAAAACAATCGCATTACTCACTTTTTGTAACAAACACTATGGACTACATACCTAATCCTACAACAGAGTTCCCAAATTATGAAGTCGCTAACTTTGTTCGGAATTTATAATTTTAGTTTGGGACGCGGCGTGTACATTAATTCTGCCTTTTTGCCACCGACGCTTGCCGTGTTTCGGTGGATATGTAAAACAATACAATTTATTAGTCAGTTTCTGTAAATAGTTGTTAACTGGATAGGTATAAATTTATTACAATTCTGTGTAACAGATGAAAGCTTGTAAAGTAAGATAAAGTAACGTTAAATCAATAACAATAACTTATTTCTAGCTTTATATCCTTACATCACCTGAAGGTTAACTGGTACGGAATGCCTAAGGCATAAGTCCGCCTTTCTACTTCAATGTACATGAAGCTTAAATAATTAAATAAATAAGTTAGTAACGATGATAAAATTAATAATTATTCATAGTCATTAAGAATGTTTACGCCAAAAACCTGTTTCGCGCTTGTTGCCCGCACGTGCTGCCTAGTAGATATTAGTTAGTGTGTTGCAACGTGGTGGCGGGACTGACGCGACAATAACAGACCGACCTATACGCGATCTGCGCCTTTACAATTTTATTCCTATTTATTGTGAGGAGAAGAGAAGAACTAGTGGGTAATTCCTATAGTCGACCTAGGGCTCTCCGAAGGCGTAGTGAAAACGCGATAGCAATTTTTTTTATTTGACATTTAACAAACAACGATAGCAGGGCCCAGCACGTTGTTTATATATACAATTATTCACTAACAAGAAAGAAAAAGAAAGAAAGAAATACATTGATTTTGAACCACACAGCGATACCTATAACAATAACAAAACAATACAAATAAAATAACACATAGCGCTGCTCGATACCAAAACTGTGGCAAGCTCAGCACAAGCATCGAGCCTGCTGCACTGGTATTCTGCTTGACACACTGATGACATCAGGCACGCGAAACGGCACAGTACATGAATATGTACTTAAAACTATGTGAACAATCATACGAGGAACTTAGAAAATGGTCCGTAATACTAATCTGTGGTACATTAACACATACGTTATTTGTAGCATTATAGTATATATAATATTAGCAAGTACTACAGAAGATTGATATTTAATAATACTTATTATATTCATTTAATTCGGTCAAGCCCATATTTGGTTAGTAACAATGATCTTAATGTATATAGTTGGTTACAGCGAGCGCACCGTCTAATGACTAGGACGCTCAAGTTCGCCGTGTAGTTAAGGGTAACTATTAAAATTACAATTAATTCCGATTTCCGAATTACGATCCGTACCCACGCTTGTTACAACAGCATCTCCCACCGATCGATAAATACTCTCACGTTATGATGAGTATAGGCAATAACAAAAATTTTAACAAAAAAGACAGATAACAAACATATATTCCGCCTGCAAAAGAACAAAACAATAAGATTAACCAGGGAATACAATAGTATTCCCTGGTTACTACTACTACGGGTCCCAAACTATCCCTAATTAATTGTTCACAATCGGTTCAGTATTCAGGGTCTTTTCTCATTTGTTACTCAAACGTATAAAACATTCAAATCAAGCTATAGTTTATCCACGCTCGTGTTTGACAATCTCCAACAATTTATTTTCAACTCTACGATGATAGCAAAATAGAAGCAATTCATTTTCAACTCAACAAGACAGACATCGTGACATAATCGCTGTCAGAAGCTATTAGTTGACGTTCTTGAGGGGAGCGAAGACAGGCTCATCCAAGCTACAGGCGACAGTCTAACATCCTAAGAATTAAATGAATCTCGTCTAGACATTGCGAGCTGTCTAGAAAGTCCTCAAATTAAATTAAATCTCAAAATATGTAGTCTTACTATTTAGACTGTTTGTTTGATATCTTGTATTCCTTCATTCGAGCTATGGAATCCAGGGTAACGGATAGACATACATATATAAATATATTTTATAGAAATATATATTAACAACAATGACTAAAGTACCTACAAATATGCACGCATTCATCACAGAAACATCTACCCCCACCGGGATCCGAGCCCGGGAACTCAGAGATGTTTGTATGATAAATGCGAGCATTTGCACCTTAGTCGTGGTTGTTAATATATATTTCTATCTAAAATATTTATATATGTATAATATATAATATATGTCTGACCGTTACCCTAGATACCACAACACAAACCTTATAGAGCTTACATTGGGATAATTGGTATAAGTGTAAGAAATAAGCTTGATCCCCTCGCAAGCGCGGGGAGGCGTCGGAGGGCAGGGCGGCGACGGAGGGGCTACAATATCCTAAGGTATAAGGTATAAGGTCAAACGGGCTGGTTTCCGCAACTCGACGTCTAAGCGCCTATTTTGCGTGTGTGGGAATGATGTTGCTATTCTCGCCAGCTTAGATCGTCCAGAAATTTCAATAGGTTTTTTAACTTACCGAAAACCTCCGGCAGTGAGCTCGGCTGTCCGAGATGTCTTTCCCGGTAGTCCACCACACCTGGACACTCCATGATCACATGTGCGGCCGTTTCTTCTGCCTCCAAGCATGCTCTGCACATGCGGCTGTCAGTGTAACCTAGGTTGAAGAGGTGTTTGTTAAAAGGTCCGTGGCCAGTTATTGCCGCGGTTATCTGATTGAGTTGTTTCCTGTTTAGTTTAAGGATGTTCTTTGACAGTTTTGTGTTTATTTCTGGTAATGCAGCCTTTGTTTGCTTGCAGTCTTCAGTGTTTCTCCAGGTCTCGCAGCTCCATAGCTGCTTAGTTTTGTTTCTTATTTGGTTTTTAGACCATTGTTTGGGGAGAGGCACTATTGGTTCTGGTCCGTAGACCTTCATTCCTGATCCTCTTCGAGCTAACTCGTCCGCTTTGTCGTTGCCGCACGAGTTGCTGTGACCTTTTATCCATTGTAGGGTGATGAGGTTCTCCCTTCCTGCCATCATCAAGACGTGGTGGCATTCGTGGATTAATGTAGAGTAGCATTGGTTGTTTGACAGTGATTGTAATACAGATTTACTGTCCGTTAAGATTCTTATGTGTTGTCCTTTTATGTTCCTTCTCAGTATTTCTTTGGCGGCGGTAATGATTCCCACGCATTCAGCCTGATATACGGTGTTATGCATTCCCATAGGTATGGAGATGTTCATGTTAAAGTCATATGAGAAAACACCACATCCTGATCCCGAATCTATACAATATCCTAATTCCGCCGTCCTAATAGGAGTCGGCGGGCGGTGCGGGTGGGTACCGTATCGCCTGCATTGCACACAGCTCCTGCGATGGTGGGTGTAGCTACGGAGAACACTAGCTACCTCTCTGGCGGAGGCGGAAGCCCGTGATGTTCCACGTTGGAGCGGTGCAATCTACGCCGAGCGGCTTACGCGAGCGCAGCGCCCTGCGCATGCTCGTAGCCGCTGATTTATGACCTGTGAATTGTTCCCGAGGGTTTTAGCGGGTAGTCGCGGCTGGCGTGGAGTCCCACATACCGTTGTCCCCTACCCAGGGGGCTTGGACGGTTTCGAGGAGCATTTCAAGCTCCGCACTCCACGGCTGATCGCCGCTGCAGCCGCACTCGGGTGGATCATCCCTAACGTGGGAGGGCCAGGATCGGCGTGCCGTCAGCTGTATCACGGGGTGATACGGTCGATGGCACTCTACGGAGCCCAGGTGTGGGCGGAGTGCCTCTCCCCCCGCACGGTGGCCCTCTTGCGAAGTCCGCAGCAGAGGGTCATCGCGGCCCGGGCTGTGCGAGCCTATCGCACGGACAGCCACGGCGCGGCCTGCGTTCTAGCGGGCCACACGCTGTGGGATGTCGATGCACAGGTACACGCCGTTGTGTATCGACATCGGGCCGCGGCACGTGAGCGGAGGGAACGTCTCGCTTCACCTGAAGTGGAGGAAGTACGTGCCCGGGTGCAGAGGGAGGCTCTGCACCAGTGAAGTGAGGCGCTCGCCTTCCCAGCTGCCGGCCACCGGACGATTGAAGCCATTCGTTGGAGGAGTGGCTTGGGCGCCGGCAGGGCAGCCTCTCGTTCCGCATAGTGCAAGCACTGACCGGGCATGATTGCTTCAGCCACTACCTGCACAAGGTCGCACATCGGGAGATCACGCCGCGGTGTCACCACTGCGGTGCTCCCGGCGACACGTCCGAGCACACACTGTCAGTGTGTTCGGCGTGGCAACAACAGCGCAGCGAACTAACCGCTGCGCTGGGAAACAGCGACCTCTCGCTGCCAAACGTGGTCGTAGCCATGCTCTTGGTCGCAGGAGGAGGACGTCGAGGCCGCTCCCCTCCGCCGCAGACGGATTGGTAGGCGAAGGCGGGCACACGCAAGCGCGGTGTTGTCTGTCTAGTGACCCTACCGTGAGGCTACGTGCGCGTCCGGCTAAGCGCGCACGCCGTGGTGAAGTCTCTCTGTCTGGGGGACTGTCCAGGGGTTCTCGGGCAGTCCCTCCTTTGGCGGTGGCTTGACCAACTCTTGGTCGAGCCGGCCCCGGGACACATGGCGGTCGAATCGCGAGAGCGCACTCCGCCATGTGCCCCGTGCCCCGTATGGGCCAAGAAAACTCGAGGGGGTTTTAGCGGGTAGGCCGGTCCTCTTGACACACGGCCGCGTCTTGCCAGCGCGGTGTCATGGTGCGCTAGGTCGCATTTCCCCCCCTCAAAAAAAAAGAGGGGCTTGGACGGTGCGTCAAAGCATTTCCCTCGCCAAAAAAAAGAAATTTTTGTTTACTTATTATTTTTTTAGGCATCACAGTACAATAAACCTTCGAGACCTATTTTTTTTGTTCCCCCGAGGAAAATGCATTAAATTACATACCCCGGCTGTGGCGAGACGGCGGTTATGTAGGGCTCTCCTCCCCATAAGAGGGAGGCCTACCCATTAAAAACCTCAGGGATGTAGGGAGCCCCGGGAACGCCAAGCGACTTCCGGGAACCCCGCCGATACGGCAACCCGCGCGGCGCCGCAGCTGTGCTACCGAGCCGGCGCCGCCTCCTTCGAGCGGGATCGGCCATCTCCCGACCCCGCTCGGCGGCCTCCTTTTGGAGCATAACTGCTTCACAGTAGGAGGCCACAGCCCTCCAACCTCCCTCATCCGCCAGCATTGCCGCAATCAATGTCGGCGGAGACAGATCTCGCCCGATCTCTGCGACCAACACTCGGTGCTCGGAAACCCACGCGGGGCATTCCGCCAGCATGTGCTGCGCTGGGTCGGATGCACAGTGGTGGCATCGTGTCGATCCCTCCCGTCCTATTCGACTTAGATACTCACCGAACAGCCGTGCCCGGTGAGTATCTGAGTCAATCGATAGGTGACATCCTGCTTCCCGTGGAGCCAAGCTTCTACGGCACCGACGGCCCGCCAATAGTGGCATCTGCACCGTCGCAAATCTAGTTCTTTTCTTTAACAACCATTCTGGTCTTCACTGTGGGGCGAAAGATGGAGGTTGGTCGATAAGTGGAGCTCAATCCGTTGCGGGTAGTTCCTATTGTTCAGACTTGCGTCATCTTCAATCATTCGCCTACATTGCTGTGCATTGATTAGTGAAGGATTCCGAACAGTGCGGCCCGGGGGTTGTTCCAGGAAGAAATCAAAACAACAGTTTTCTTGTGTTCAGTCGGCCAGCAGGGTCTTCAGGAGCTTTCTGTGGTTGTGGTCGGGCAGTCGTCCGCTTCAGTATGTGGTCATCGTCGTGATCCGTACCGGGTAGGAGGAGTCTCTCCATTTAATCCCAAAATCATCTCTACCAAAAAATGCTATTTTTGAGGGGGGTTCTAGCGAGGATATACCATACAGAAAGCACCTTTCGAACCCTTTTTGCCCTTTATTTATCCCTTTGTTTATACAATAAATGCTTATTCGCTATATGTTCTCTTATTTCCATCCCTTTCATATATAGGTAATCTGTAGGAGCTCATGTTTCCCTGTATTTTGCCATTTACTATATCTATTATAACTCTCCAGATATACTCGATAATACGTCTTCCAGGGTGAATTTTCATCCCTGTTTTCGGCTTAATTTACCCCCACAAATTACCTACATTCTTAAGTCTTAAGTCCTCACTCTCTAGGGCATATGTTCGGAGAGTATATCAAGTACTATATCTTAACCGGTGGCCACTGAGAATTCTCGGTAACATACATATACAAGGCACTTTTATATGTGTGCGATAGGACATTTATCCGACATTATCATACAATTTGCGATTTCGCAGTGGCCACCTTTTTACAATTTTATAATTTATTATGCCCTAGCTATATTAATTGTTCATTTAATATATTAACATATAGTATGCCCAAATTCAACAGTAGTTTTCATATATCTAACATATTTTCCCTAATAAACTCATATTCTATATTACTTACGCTACTATCTCTGTCTAAGGGTTTTTAATCAATATATATATATATATATCAATCTTACATACTATATGTATTCTTATTGTTATGGGAACCTATTCTACATATATAGTTTATTCATTTCCTAAGCTAAATCTTATCTTTATTCCTTAACTATACTTAGTGCTATTCTTAATATTATTCCGCTGTTTTATATATTTGATTACTATCTTATTTATTTCTTATGTAAGGTCAAAAGGTCAAACGGGCTGGTTTCCGCAACTCGACGTCTAAGCGCCTATTTTGCGTGTGTGGGAATGATGTTGCTATTCTCGCCAGCTTAGCTCGTCCAGAAATTTCAATAGGTTTTTTAACTTACCGAAAACCTCCGGCAAAATATTTCTTATGTAATAAGAAACAAATCGTATACATTTATTTATTAGCTATTCTATCCCGAACAATTGCCATCTAGCGACGACAAAGCGCAACTATACCGGAAAGAGTCCTGACGGCGAATCGTTCGGTCATCTGTCATTATTATTGAGCTAACGTTTTTATTGTGACGATTGTTAATCGGCAAATTTTGTAATAAACGTAATTTAAACGATTATAATAAAAGTATTCACTGGAAAGAACCTGGAAACCTCAACACCTATGATTATTTACAATCAAAAATAACATGATAATGTTTGTCACATTACCTTACAGCATAACAACATACACGAGTAAATGACCTGGTACCCTATTTGTGGTATCGCAAAATGTAAACGAATTAAACGTTGCTACCTTATTTTTTTAAAGCGGCACTCAGCAAAAGTTAAGGACACTGCTGTCTGAGGCAAGTTCTTGGATCACATCCAAATGCAATGCTATAAGATGAAGGAAGAAAAGATATACCACTTTTAATGGAACATTAGTTAGCTGTGGTCACGCTCATAACTCAATGTTATTACTGCAGGGGAAACATACATATGTCAACACGGACCGCATTAAAATAAATATTGCTCTACAAATTTTCTTAACAGATTTTTTTCTATCGTTCTATAATAAACATACGACGTCATCGATGTGCAATTTTCTAATCGAATAGAAGATTCCTCAGGAGGCTGATTTTTCTTTAAATCCTGAGTCATCGAACAGCATCTTCAATTTATCCCACAATTCCTTCGATGCACTGACGTTTCTTATGTGCACGTAAAGGGTCGAGTCAATTGTTAAGATAAACTTTGCTTTCGACTTAGCGTCATCTGCAGCTGCTGGGGGCGTATCGGGGTCAGATTTAATACACCCAACCATTCCTTCTAATATTAAAAAATTTTCCATTCATTATAGTTCTCGCGCCCCTTTAACATGGGCACGCTAACTAAATAGTTTGAAGACGCCATTACCGTCACTCACGCACTATTACTTTTATGCTAAACTGTTAGAAATTAAACGAATATTGTTTATCACACGGATAATACTAACAATAAACTTCTAACTGGCCTTTTTTATGGATCTTGGCCCATAACCTATTAATAAAACAACGTAATTTTATGATAGTTAACGAACGACTCCTTTATTGGAAAAGAAAAAAGGCAAAGACAAAGGCTACATAGGATAACCTATGGATAACACGCTAGTAGTATCTATATATTGACATTTACAACAGCAAGTCATAAACGTCACACTAGTATTCCATTGCTTTAAATAAGTAAACCGTTATTTCTAGTAGATGTTTGATATTTTTGACAACAGAAACAACGGACTTTTTATCATGCAGTTTTAAAATATGGAACGTTGTCATTGCTATTCCGATATATTTATAGAATTAAAGTCAAAGCTAAAATCCAATTAATAACAACAATCTTCAGAACATTTGGAACTCCCAAGCTCGTTAGTTTAGACAAGTTCGGGATGAATGTGCTAAGTTGGAGGTTTTGAGAGTTCGATCGCTGCACTTCCCGTCCGGTACGGGACGCGTCGGAGCGGGTCAAAAGGGAACAGTTGGGAAAAAAGCGACGGCGACGTCGCGTCGCAGTGTTAGCGGAACGAAATCAAATAATAGGTCATTCACTATGAAATTTTCGTTGTTTTGCTTGTGTGATAAAACTCAGAAACAACAGCAAGACGTTTACTTTACTCAAGCGTACAGCTCAGAGATGTTTCACAAAATGCCCAAATGAGAAGTCATCTGATGCTCAGACACGTTCACTATTTATATTTTCGATAACTCACTCATGCGGAAAATCGCGTGGTAGCCGCATTGTAGGTTTTCAAGCAGGAAGCCTTATAAATCTTAACTTAGCTATTTTTAAATAATAATTTCTAACTGTGGAAGTATTTCATATATAATGATATGTAAATGTTTGCATTTAATGTAATTTATAAGGTATTATGAAGAGATTCCAAAAATTAATGTTGTGTAAGTTCGTAATTTTTGCATGCTTTGCCGTGACTTAGAAAACTACACTAAATAGGCATTCAAGTGTTTTATTACAAGCTTCTGTAATTACGAATAATGATAACAGTGTAATAAAATAGTTATAACTATTACTAAAAACAATCTAACAATTTATGTAAAGCATTTTTGAGACAAATTCAAAGTAAGTTGTGCAGCTGGATACAATAATTTTATAAAAACCTTTCACTTGTGTTAAAAATCGTTTTAAATTTAGGCGCCATAGACAATATTTACTTTCGCATTTCTTTTTAACCCTAAAATGCTGGTTTTGGTTATTTCTATGACGCACTCAATTCAAGAAAAATCTATGCTAAATACTGAATTTCTTCCTCTTTATATCTCTGTACATCTTGTAGTGTACATCAATATAGAGCATAAATTTAAAAAAATCAACTCCCCATCATTCCATTTCTGCAGCAAAATAGAATTATTCGCGTTGCTGTGTTACGTTGTGAATTGTAAAATAACCATAGAAATAACCGGGACTGTGACTTTACATCTTATGTGACATGTTGGCAACGTAAGTACGTAGTATATATATGTAATTAAATATATCTAACTATTTATTTATCAAGGGATAACAAACAATTACAATATAAAGAATAATTTAGTTAACTTACCTTAGCACCACAGCACACACAAAAACTATAGCGTTTATAATTATTTATTTATTTAATGTTTTATGTGTGTACTATACTCGTGTGTTTTGTATGATACAATATTTTGTGGTGTTTAAATGTGTGCTATTTACTTATAGCAAAACAATACAACAAATTCCAACTCCACTTTCAGTGAAGCCCTGCCGCAAACAAAAGAGCGAACAATTCCGTAGCTTTCGTTATTCGGACGCGGGCGCCAGTCACCTGATTACGCGCTCCGGTGGGCAGCAGCGCAGGGACTGCTCGATAAATGAATCGATAAAAAATATTTCAGTCAGATACTTTTTAAGTTAGGTCTTCTTAGTTTTTTTTTTTATTTATATTGGAAACTTTACTAGTTATAGGATTTTTTTATGTAACAAAATTTACTAGTCATCAAACAATCCAGTTAGGTAAGTGGTTTAAACGGCTACCTTGATTTTATTGGCCTTATTTTTGCGAGGGGAAATGCTCCTTATGCACAATGTCACCGCGCTGGCAAGGCGCGGCCGTGTGTGGGGTTTTCCGGTTTGAGAGGACCAAAACCCCCGGTGTTCTCTGAGCCTATATCGGGGCGCTTGTGGCGGGATGCACTCCCGCGATTCTACCGCCACACCCTGATTTAATTGACCTGCACATTGTACACGACAATGGATAAATCCTTTAACATTAGCATATTCAGTAGTTAGATACAGCTATTACCATTGTTGTAATCTTCTCTACTCTACTCTTTGATTTGATTTCAGTATGGTATTGATTTCCACTAACTCTTTTAGTTCCAGACTATTTAGGTAATATCGGTCTCATACATCAACAGCTCTGTGCGTTGCGTATCAAGAAGTTTATTTTCTTCTTCTAATGTCAAAGTCAAAGTTTCACGCTTATACATACTAGCTTTCTCCCGCGGCTTCGCTCGCGTTAAATTCCCACGACAACAATTTTTTCTGTGTATTACAATAATAATGGGATAAGTAGTTGGATTATGAAAACGTAAAAGAAGTATGTTTTTCTGAAAGAGACATTGATTTAGATTCATGAACACCAAAATGAGATTTATTTTAAGACGCTGCTGTACACAATATTGTTTGTTTTCCCATTTGGTGCCAAAATAAACAAATTTTGAGGACTGGACACACGCGAACACCCTACATATAGCTGCCCATGGGAAAAGCATGGCTTTTCCAGATGCACTCCTACAACCTGCAATGTTTGCCCTTGGGCCTTATTTATTGTTATTGCAAAACTTATCTTTACCGGAAACTGAACTCTTTTAAATTGGAATGGTAAATCAGTAGGGATAATTGGGATTCGAGGTATTATCACACTTTCCCCTTTACCTACGCCTGTTAGAATAGTGGCGCCAATTATATTTTGCCCTAATTGAGTTACCCTAAGTCTAGTCCCATTGCACAAACGGGGTGCATCTAAATTTCGCATCAGCATGATAGGTACACCTACCTTTAAATTTAGCTTATGCGATGGAACACCTGAAAGTTCAAGCGAGTTTAAAAACTCAGCTGGATAAGAAGCACTCTGTTCTGTGTCCATTATTGTGTCAATGGACAAATACTGTTTTGATTCACCTTGAACCTCATTTAAAATATTGACATTGATTTTGTTAACAGTATCGTTTGTTGGTGCAAGAATAGCTCTTGCACATAGCCAGGCATCGCTTATTAAATTTTGTTGCAACTCCGGATAAACTTTGGCAATAAGTTCCTCCTCAGTTTCTGCCAAAGTGCAGAAATCCCGAGTAAGTAAAAGACAGCCTTCATTATCTGTTTGCATACGTCCATCGCCAATTTTTAGTAATATATCTGCATAGTGTCTTGCATCTGTATCATTATAGAGGTGTACTCTCATATTCGTCGTAAGACTAAATTTTTTAACTACAGACCATAAGCTGGATGACTTTAGACAGGCTTTGATTTCATCTGCCGGTGTACCTCTTTGGATCACTGGCAAAGTTTGTCTAAAGTCACCTGCCAGTATAACTACCATTCCGCCCATGATATCTGTACTGTCTCTCAAATCCTGAAGAGTTCTGTTTAAGGCCTCTATAGCTTTTTTGTTAGCCATCGTACTCTCATCCCACACTAAAAGTTTACATTTTTGCAGCATCATACCGCGTGAGCTGTTTTTGCTGAAATTGCAGATAGGGGATTCCTCTTGTGCAAGATTTAAAGGTAATTTTAATACTGAATGTGCAGTACGGCCGCCGTTCAATAATGTGGCAGCTATTCCGGAAGAAGCAACAGCAACGGCAATTTGTTGGTCTTTCTAATAGACGCTAATAACAGGTTCAGTAAAAAGGTTTTTCCCGTGCCTCCTGGAGCGTCGATAAAATAAAGTGCACCATTTCCTGACTCTATTTGATGTAATACTCGTTGATATACCTGGCTTTGTTCTGGAAGTAATAGAGGAACTAATTCGGTCACTTGCCGTTGTAATGCCGTGAAATCATAGTTTAATTCCCGAACTATATCATCGTCTAAGTCATTCTCATGTATTCTTTGAGGGCTAGCCATTCCAAATTCTTCTAACTTTTTTCCCGACATTGCTTTAACTTTATTTTCAATTTTTATCAACGCTTCATTGAAAATGTGGTCATTAAATGTAACATTTGTATGCGTCTGCTGTAACTGCCGCAAAATGTCATCTGCCATGTGCTCTTTGTATTTATCCCAAAGATTTTGAGGATTAGAAAGGCCACAACATGATATTAGAGTCGCATATAGCTCTCTGATTTTGTCCGGCGATCGACATTGTACCGCTTCCTCCATAGTTTCATCCCAATGGTTATCGTTCTCTAAAAGATGTAAAGTTTCACATGCTTCTCTATAAGTACTGCATTCCAGCCCGTTAACAATTTTAAGGTCTTTATAGCTAGTTGGGCCCCGAATATGATGCAATAATAGACGCAAACAAAAGCATTCAAAATTCGTTACATGGACGGTATAGACACGGCCGAGAGCATCCGATGATTTAATTCCAGGCCAGTTGTCTACAGGCGTTCCTTGAACGCGGCGCTTCCACTCCTTATTTGAGGTGTTCCACGTATAATAACGGGGGACTTCGGAATACAATAACGTTTTTGCAAAATTATCTGTTTGACAAAGTTGGAAAAAGGCAGTTAATGTGGTTTTAGGGGGTGACGAAATTCTCTCCTGGAAGTTACTCTCATTGAAGAAAACACGCTGTCCGTTTTCTAAGTGAACAGCTAGATGAGTTACTGTTGGATGTCTTTCATGCAACGGGAAACTAAGAAGCCGCCAGACTGCCTCATTACTACTGACATATCGGCCAGCTTGATAGGTTTCCACTTCATTTAGTGGCTGCGATACACCATCATTTCTCAAATTGAAAATCGCTTGATCACTTCCCTTATTAATATATTTACAAATGTATTTAATGGCACGAACAGAATTACAGGCTTCTACATTTATGTGGGCATTAAATATTTTACACAGAATGGGTGAATATGGCACAATCCAACTATTATTGACACTTCGATTTCCAACTGTAACACTTCTTCCTCCATCTTCTGGTGCTCTACGTCTGTATAACGGATAACCCTTCTCATTGTGTACTGTTTCCTTTAGCAGCTCTCGGGGAAAGTTTTTTGTACATCTTCCATTTTTCATGCACGATGACGCTGGATTACTTGCCCCACAGGGGCCATGAACCATACTTCTCACTATAGTGTCATACAAATCCTTATCTTGTTCTGGATCTGGAATCTCGGCACTTATTATCTTATCTATTTGATTAGGACGCAACTTTTCTTTCAACCAAATAAGTATATGAACATGTGGTAGGCCTCTTTTTTGCCATTCGATGGAATACATGTAGCATTGCACATCTCCAAATATTTTCCCTTTTTAATAATATTAATCAGCTTTGAGACTTTCAAACGAAACACACGGGCAACTAAGTCGTGTCGGTCAGCAGTGCTTTGGCCGGCCATAAGATGATCTTTTATTTCCGTCCAGGAGGGATTACAGGTAAAAGTCACGAATAAGTCAGGTCTGCCATAAGTGCGCACATAGACAAAAGCGTCCTGGGTGTATTCGTGTAGGTAACGGGGACTATTCACAAAGGTAGATGGAAGGATGACCATTTTGCCTAAATCATTAGGATTGATATTACCATCCATGCTAATTGCATCTTGAAGATGAATATAGTTTTCAGCGCGTAGTTTTTTCTGGTTTAAGGAAATATAACGAAGACGTTCACTCTCGACTTTGATATACATATCAACCAAAAATTGATGAAAAAGCTGTCTGGTCCGTTGAAGGAGATTGAAGTCATTATCTCTTAGCATTATGTGATAAGCATAAAAATCCATGCAAGAAACTTTTTTATTAGGAACAGGCTGTTTTGTAACAGGATTGAGGAGAGGAATATTAAAATTATATGTAGACTGTCCTTTGGTAAAAATTAATGGGTACTGCAAAGCATCATAAAATTGATGAGTGTCAGCTACGCGTGTGAGAGTACTATCGCGGGCTCGTAATACGATGTCACGTGAGGAGAACTGGTCACCTCTTACAACGGCAGCAACTTCATTTATTGTAGGTTCATTATAGCGTCTCTCATGTTCCGCGGCGTCCGATCAGCATGGATAACCACCTTATAGTCCTCTTGAGGCCAATTTTCTATTGCGGTTTGAAAAGTATTTATCAGCCTGTTATGACTGTGTAATATTCTTTGAATTTGTAAAACTGTATCTCTTTCAACTCCTTGAATATACTGATAACGACGGTTTACTTCATTTTCTTCATTTCCCATGAAATAAACTTGCAAAAATAAGTGCTGTGCATTTCCTGTTGGAAAAAGTGAACCAATGCGATGATATACTTGGCCTTGTACTGTAAACGTTGGTGAAAATCCGGGCATTCTTACCTCTTTATCTACACCAAAAGATGTCATTTGGAAACAGGAATTGTACTTTCTGATTATTTTCAAAAATCGCCGTGATTCATCTGTATTACATAAATAAAGTGTTTTGAGCGGTTCTTCCGGTTCTCCGAGTAGGTCAAGAGACACTTTTCCATTGGAACAACACATCCCTTGAGTCTCATCCATCCATTTTAAAGCATTACAAAACCGGCATTTTTTTTCCATGTGACCAAGAAGAACTAATGAATGATTTTTGTAATCAATTAAAGAATCGTATTCAAATCCAATATTATTAAATACGGACCAAGTATGACGCGAAAAAGCACGGCGGCGTTCTGTTTGAATTTCTGAATTAGCTATTCTTCTAGCTTGCGACTGTTCAGGAGTTTCTGTCGCCCTAATGACTGCCTGCTGTTGGGCTTGTGCTTCTAAACGTTGCTGATATTCAAGAGGGGTCTCAGTTGATCTTAAAGTAGCTTGACGTTGAGCTTGTTCATTTAAGCGTATCTGCCTTTCATGGGGCGTTTCGACAGCTCTCAAAGCTCTCTGACGTTCGGCTTGTTCTTCCAAACGCTGCTGCGTTTGATGGGATGACTCAGATTGTCTCAAAGCTCTCTGACGTTCAGCTTGTTCCTCCAAACGCAGCTGTGTTTGAGAGGATGACTCCGATTGTCTCAAAGCTCTCTGACGTTCAGCTTGTTCCTCCAAACGCAGCTGCGTTTGATGAGGTGACTCAGACTGTCTCAAAGCTCTCTGACGTTCGGCTTGTTCCTCCAAACGCAGCTGCGTTTGAAAGGATGACTCCGATTGTCTCAAAGCTCTCTGACGTTCAGCTTGTTCCTCCAAACGCAGTTGCGTTTGATGGGATGACTCAGACTGTCTCAAAGCTCTCTGACGTTCGGCTTGTTCCTCCAAACGCAGCTGCATTTGAGAGGATGACTCCGATTGTCTCAAAGCTCTCTGACGTTCAGCTTGTTCCTCCAAACGCAGATGCGTTTGAAGGGATGACTCAGATTGTCGCAAAGCTCTTTGACGTTTGGCTTGTTCCTCCAAACGATGCTGTGTTTCAAGAGGCGTCTCATTAGCTCTCAAATTATTTTGTCGAGTTGCCTGTTCTTGCCTTCTCATTTCGGCATGAACGGAGGATTCTTGGGATCGAGCAACTTTTGCTGCCCGGGCTCGCGATGAGCTCCTGGATAAGTTTGATTTACGTCTGCGAGTCATTTCAAATTCAATAGATTTAACAATTAAATACAACTAAGGTTGCAAATCTAAAAAAAAAAAACTATCGAAAACTAAGCAAATCTAAACAAATTTTAAAAAAAGCTAACGAAAACTAAGCAAATCTAAAAAAAAATACTAACAAAAAATTAAGGATGTAGGTATCTTACCTCAAAAACAACACAAAAGTAAAAAAAAATAAAAACTGAAAATAAGATATCCTATACTTATTACTAAAACTATTAAGAATATATTCAACAAAAAAAAATGTACCTAAAAATGAAAATCAATTCTTTAATATTAGTTGGGATACTTAATCTAATCTATACCAAATACTTAGTTATGTACCTATGTAAATTAAAAATTAAAGTAACAAATCAAATAGAAAAACTTAAACCCAAATATAACAGCACAGGAATAAAAAAGACAAAACTAATTTATATGCAAAGTTAACGAAAACAAATGACCAAACGAAGGTATTTATTAGCGAGCGAAGACAAATGAACGAAGCTAGCTAGCGCCAGTGAAGTAAGTGTCTGTCTGATCATCTGGGAAAAAATAACCATAGCGCGATTTAAAATATAGTCAACGCCATCTAGTGTCTTAAGCATTTAGCGTCATCTTTGAGCAATACATCGGTTTTTCTCAAATTTTATCTTACTTTAATATACATCATGCTAAAGTTTTAAGTTTGGATGGAGGACTGAAATCATTTGGCTGAAATTTGAAAAGAAGATGGTTTATATCTTGGATTAATATATAGGCTAGGTACATTGTATCCCGAAAAGATTGAAAGTTCGTTTAGGAATAACTATAGCAGTACTTCGAAAATCCACGCGGACGAAGCTGCGGGTAACATTTTCGAGATGAAAAGTACCCTTGTCCATACTCTTAATTGTATACATACATAGTATTAATGGAAAAGCGCAAAATGAGAAAACCGTTTTTCCCTTTGGGCTCACTGACCCCGGAAAAACAACAAAAAGTTCAAATTCTTACATTTATTTTTTGATTTTTCATACAAATTGACAGAGTCGAGTTTTGGATTTGTATGAAAAATGAAAAAATGAAGTTGAGAATTTGAACTTTTAAGTATTTTTCCCGGAGTCAGTGACCCCAAAGGGAGAAACGGTTTTCTCATTTTGCGCTTTTTTATTAACACGTTGTACATGTGAAAAAAAGATTTATTGAGTAGATAAAGCGTGAAGAAAACAGTTAAAGAGGTAACAGTTAAAGAGGATCCCGCGGGAACAGTAGATACTTTCTTCCGGGATAAAATGTATCCTATATCCTTCTCCGTACCACAGACTAAGTTAAAGAGGTAACAAACATATAAATAATTACACTGTTAGTAGCCCGCCCGTGTTAATTTAGATCCCACGGGAACAGATAAAAGGTGTCCTATGTCCTTTCTCGTTCCGCAGACTATGTGTATGCAAATATTAAATATTATTAAATAATTATATTGTTATTTCTTGCCCGTGGCTCCGCCCGTCGTTGCTCCGTCCGCGTTAATTTCGATCCCACGGGAACAGTAGCTACTTTCTTCCGGGATAAAATGTGATATCCTTCCCCGTACCACAGACTATGTGTATGCAAATTTTCGTGATGATCGGTGCAGTAGTTTAAGCGTGAAGAGGTAACAAACAAACAAACAAAACACACTTTCGCATTTATAATATTAGTTGGGATACTTACGATTCACGATCAGTCCGGATTTCATGTTTTGTATATTAGGCATTGTAAATCATTTGCATTTGGTGGTTTCGGTGGAATTACTATCATCATCATACTGATGCCCACTTCTGAACTCAGGCTTCCTTCAAGGATCTCCACAATTTCTGCAATCTGCATCCTCGGTTCATTGAATTAATATTGTGAAATCAAAAACAAAAATATTGACTATATTGATAGCAATTTCCTATCACTGACCTTGGTCCGGTGCTCACCTAGTCCTAGTTACATTAACGATTTTAAAGGTTGATTTTACATAGGGCATTTAGATTAGTTAAAACTATCTATCTCGGCTGTATATTTTTTTAATTAACACAACTACGTGACGACTACTACTACTACTACTTAATTAATACATATATGAGTAAATGTATGTAGATACAAAATTATTGGTCGTTATTGGTTAACTAATACTAAACAATGAAAACAAATTTTTGACAATTAAGTCATATCATCTATTCCATCCAATAAAAACACGCCATCAGCTTTTATGAACCATATACCATCAAAATAAACAATTAAGAAAAACCGCAAGCGATATTATAGATTCGGATGGGACTAGAGCCTGTATCTTAAGCATACAATATTGATGGCTCACTAACACTATCCCTCCCAATGGAAAATTTCAACTGCGTTTTTCACTTTTTAAACTTTATTTATTCTTAATAGTTACTTAGCGTCCGTGGCGTTATGGTCTGGGCACTGGTCTACGAACCAAAAAATTCGAGGGAGATCGATCCCACCATGTGTTTTTCATTTTTAAAATTTCATATGTACATTTATCTTGCATACACCTGTAGTGTATGTAGCAACCAATCACCAGTTGACATGATCAGGGTAGGCTGGTCCCGTATATGAGCCGTGATGATGATCAATATTCAATTTAGAAACCTTAACAGATTAAAACAATCTTTCTACTTTTTATTTATGTGTTTGCATTTATTTGTAAAATGCTAATTAATATAATACAAAAAAAATCTAATAAATATAAAAATTAGTTTCTTAGACAAAACATTGATCATATCGATACTAAACGCTTCGCATCACTAGCGCCGGCCAGCTTCAAGTACGCATTTGGTCTTGTGCCGACCTGTTCCTAGCTAAATTTACAATTCTGATTATATGGATGGCTTCTTCAGAAACCAGACTTCTTGAGCTGCTCTAGAAACTGTATTTCAATTACACGAAGCAGAATCACCCAATAATTATATAGTAGATAGTGTTACATACAAAAAACAGCTTAGATTTAATTTATACGATATACAATTTAATGATTGTAATTGTGTTATTTTAACATTATGGAAAAAAAGGAAACTCTTCTTAAAGTTTATTTATATTTGACGCCAATGAGAATAAAGTTGTTAAATAAAAATATCATATTAGCGCATCGAACTAAGGCACCCGAATTCGGGCGATTGGTTCCGTTATTGCTTTTCCAGTATTTCTGGTTAGACGCCGCGCCGGGGAATCTGTTCGAAACAATGGCTTATTTAATGGTTTCTGCCGCCTCCAGTTAAAGCTAAAGAATTTATTTATATAACTATCATCAATACATTTATTAAATTTAATTCATGTTCTTAGTACCATAATAATTGTGACAAAAATTTTCGAATTCATAAATTGAACGCGAGAATTAAAATAAGCTCTCCGTTCCAAAGTACAGGCTGCAAACAAAGACTCTTTTATAGGGAAATGCACAGCCTTTTACAACAAAGTTCCACAAAGTGTTACCTATTTGCCTTTCTACAAATTTAAATCCTTTGTTAAAAATACTCTCATGAAAAAAGTTATTGTAATGTTAACGATTACTTAAATGATAACAATGCTTGGGTTTAATTTTAATAACTCAATAGTTACGTTGACAAATTTGTTGATTATAGTAAATATCATAGTGAAACTATAGTCTTTATAGATATAATGTGAACTTATTTAAACTTTTCAAAAAATTCGGTTCAGACTAGGTATTTATCTGGGGCCAGCTTTTAACTTACGACTCTGTAAAAATACAGAGGAGAAAAAATAGCCCTTGCTGATTTTTCTTGCTCGTAGTTTCCAAGATCTCCCGCCGTAGATTTGTGGACCAATAGCGTAGCATCCTTGATGTGCAAAATGTTCACAAAATATATGATTTTGATTTTAATGGAATTATATATGCATACATATACACATATATATATACATATATATATATATTGAAAATAACACAAAAGGAAAGTCTGGTCAACAGTACTTGTAACCAAAGTGCATAAAAGTATTACTGAAAGTCGAATGCTAGTATGTTTGAATAAGCAAGTGGAAAACTATGATCTCCGCCTACCTAACCTATAAGGGGCGTGAATATATGTTTGTATACATATTGTGGCATCTCCGTACTATCAATATTTGCAAATAACTTGATATGATTTGATTCGAGAGCGTTTGACAAACACCTACTAAATATGTGTCCCATATTCAACCTTATTTTCTCCTCTATCAATTGAGATGGGAGTCAGCATTCATTAAAAAAAGTAAACGTAGAAATCTATTTTGAGCGTATGTAGATAGATAGATAACGAGTTTATTTTGTTACAATACACACATTCATACAAATTAATGAAATACATATTACACAGAAGAGACAATATTTACAATCGAAATGGACGTGTGTGCAGCAGCAAGAAGGGTCTGGCTTATCAAGTTGTACCTTTTTGTATTATATTTGTAAATAAGAATACCAGTGTACATACTACTGTATAGTCAGAATACCTCACTTCTATAGTGCAAGTAAATGAGAACGTAAACTTAACTAATCTGAGATATATAGATATATAAAAAATAATCTGAGATAAACCTATAGGTACATATAATTCTTGTGAAAGGCATTATCAATCACTTTCTAAGTTATATAGCTTGACAGCCAACTAACCCGAATAACGTGTAGCACAACTCCACACTGACCTACATAATGGGCGCATGGTTGGTTGGTCCGAGGGGCGCAACTGACTCAGTGCCGTCTTCAGCTGAAAAAGCAAAGATTACTTTCTTCTTCACCGATTAACCTAGCCCAAAATGAGCACTGTAAGACTTGTTTTATGGGATCTAGGGTAACGGATATACCATACATATATTATAGATTTATAAATATTTTTGATAGAAACATACTATGACTAAGGTACTATAATAGATAAGATACATTCACGTATTCATCACACAAACATCTGCTCTTACCGGGACACGAACCCAGGACACTGATGTCCTGGGTTCGAGAGGTAGGATCTTGAAACCGGTGTACTAATCACTCGACTATAAATTATGTGCACTCATAAAAACCTCAATCAGAGTCTTAATTTGCATCTTTAATTTTATTTTCATAATTAACACAATATTACATTTGTACAGAAAATGCAATTTTTGAAACTTGTTTTTTATAAAATCAATAAATACTTCAATGAAAATAACAAATAAAGAAACGCAGTTCAGGAAACTGCGAGAGTTTATAACTCTAGGTATACCTAATTCCTCTATACATTGTTGAAAGACCGCAGTTTACACAGAGCTTTTGAAAGCTCTGAGGAAACGCGTACAAACTGTATATCTAACTGGGTGTAGTGTAGCACATTCCAATAGTAAGCTCAGGTATTTTGCTGTCAACAATCAACTGTGCAATTTGACGAGATTTTAACAATTCAAACATTGTTTTACGTGTATAATATATACGCACACACAAACTAAGATGGCACCGCAGTAGGCGGCATAAGCGTCTGTGGCGCTTTGGTCTCGGCACTAGTGTTATAATCGGAAGGCCAGGGATGATCCTGCCTGTGTTATTAGATTCATATCATATCATATATCTGACGCTCCTAACAACCTTAAGTACACACCATTAGTACACATACAATTTCTATACAATTTTTTTCTAGTAACAGGAATATCAGAATTGAAATAATGTTAAAAATAAACTTTATACTCAACATAAGTCAAATAACGCGTATGTATGTAGTGTGTGTATGGTCGTGTATGTGGTTCACTGATTTTCAGCTATAGCCCTGGGGCCATCACTTCGATACTCAGCTGCAGCATCACGATGTTTTCCGTTATCAGATAAATATACAGTGGAATTCCAAAAACGTATTGGTACATATCAAAATTGATACTCCCCCTCTAATCAGACCACTAACTATACTATCTCGGTACTAATAGTACCAAGACAGCATCACCGACGCCTTCCACCATGCATATGACCTTGATATAATCTCCCTCTGGAAAAATAGTCTGGTAAAATAAAGTAAGCTTTCTAATACAAATAACGACAGTAGAATAGTTAATTGAATAAGCTCCGTATTGCCGCTCCAATAAATCTATGCTCTATTACTCGTACTAACTAGCTTACACCAGGCTGCTGAACTGGGATTACTTTGAACAATTTACCCTGTTACTGAACATGCGGATTGATAAAATCTAATTGACATCAAAGTAATATTTATACAACATAGATAGTTTATTTGGTCCACAGACACACAACAATTATTCCCCAGTTTTTGGGGCTTTCACCATATCAATACTTCTGTCATTTACTTACATCTTGATTAAAATATATTTTACTCCGTACTTGAAAGAGCGTAAAATAAAATAACGTCCCTTGTACCCGGACTACAATTTAAGCCCCGCCCGGACGCTCCCCGGACATCTTCCAAACTAGGACAAATTCGAGGAAACCCGGTCGGATGGCAGCCCTACCCATAGCCTACCTAAGTTTTTCAATATGCAGACTACATAGCACCAATAAATTAGCTAAGAATCTTATTTCCTAAACATCCTTAACCAGGTCATGACTATCCAAAACTTGGTGCACGTCCCGCCATTGCCAGTAAATATAATTAAAGCCAGGACTTTAACAATACACATGTATTTATCCAATTAAACAGCAAACAGATTAAGCTTTTCAATTGCGGCCAACTGTGTCCTTCGCACTGAACGCGAAGTCGGCTGCAAATTGTGTTAGATAATTAATCTTTGACGAGCTGTGAGCTCCTATCTTCAGATATGGGGGTAGGGTTACCTCCTTGTAGGTAATAAAGTGTAATTGGTTTGCGATGTATGTTTTACATTTTATTTAAATTTTTATTAACCAATGTTATGAAGATAGGCGAAAAGTATTGGATCTGTCCCTTTTGTATGATATGGTGAGGGCTAACTTGGACTGTGCCGAGCTCGTCGAAGGTGTAAGATATAATGTGCCAACCCAACGCAGTCGTCGTCGGCCTCCGCCCTTGTTTTCAGTTCCTAAGACGAACACTAATTACGGTCGCAATGCGCCTGTCTCTCGACTGTTGCGGACTTATAACGATGCATTTCGGGAAATCGACTTATTTAATAACAGTAAAGCTAAGGTTAAGCACCAAGCAGTAAACATTCTTAGTAAAAGGATACAAAAATAAAACAATATGTTTGATGGCATGACTAGTCTATTAAAACAAAAACAAAAATAAGATAAAATAAATAATTAAAAAAGAAGGGTATACTCGTAATAGTTCAGGATATAACTTTTATAATATTTATTATGTTGTTTATTTAAGGTATACAATTATTCATTTTTAGTAATTAATTTCATATTTATGGATAGGTATGTGTATTTACTTCATATTTAAGTATGTGTATAATATTGTGTAATTATTATTTTATTTATTTATTATAATATTGATATAGTTACACGTTCTACACTAGTTGTTTTAGTAAGGGAAACCTGTCATTAGCTGTACGGATAGTGATAAGAATTAGATATAAGAAATTTGTGAAATGCGCTGTTGGTTTTCTTAATAAATAAAAATAAAAAAGAAATAAAAATGTCTCTCTCGATTAACGTGAGACTGCAGACAATTGACAAATTGAACAAAGTTCAAAATTCACTAAAGTTGATTTGTTGACCAAAAAGTAGTTGCGAAGTGAGAGAATATCTCTATTCCATTATATTACAAAGAATCTAAAGAAATGCCGTGTTGGTATCTTATCTATCAGACTAACAATAAAGAGTTTTCGGCAAAATATTATGCATTTTAAGTCCAATCTAGAGGAAGATTTCTATCACATTATTAAGAATAGAAAGAAATGCCGTGTTGATGTCTTAGCCATTAGACTAATTATAAGGTTAGTAATTAGTATAGTAATTTCAATCTAGAGGCTAATTCCCATGGGGGTAGACAGAGATCATACGTGCTAAGATCCAAACATACTTCCGGGCTTCCTTGACTTTTATTAACACTTTGATTTAATTACTTGTTTTGTAACCGATTCAATATCCAACTAATATCAAGACATAATTTCTTATTAAACCTTTTTCAGAATCCGATTTCAAGGCTAATTATACTACCTCCTTAATAGTAATATATTACCTAAAACTATAAATTTATGAAATTAAAATAAGATCATAATCATAAAGTGACATAAAACATCGTTTTCCCAAACAAACATAATAACACTGACCGTTCTTGCTTTTTAATTGAACCCTTTTACTAAGACATGCTACATTTATACATTTTAAAAAATGTTAATTTAAATCTTGAAACCTAGTATTCTCCAAAAACAATATTTATAACTGACGACATACCAGAGGTTTATATAGAGCTATATACAGCTGGCATTCGAGAGCAACGAATAGAAATTTGGAATCGAATAATCATGCGGTCCGCGCGAACGTTCCTAAGGGCGGGGAACTAGCACCCTAATTATATTATCATAATTAGTCTGGCAACACCCATAATTATATCGGACAATAATGATAGCCTTGTTTCGTTTTGTTTATTTTCTTCGCACTACAATCTAATTACTGTTCAGTTCTAATGATATTAAAATAATTATCTGGTATTTAATCAGGAGATAATTACTTCACTGTTAATTAATATCGTTCAAGCTACGAATATCCATGGATCAGAAGCTCTTTTATGAGTTAATGTAGTTACCATGTGGACAAGCCCAGCCCACGTTTACTATCAGACTTGGAGTGGGTAGATGAAGTTCAATGACCGGCGGTTTCGAATCAGCGATGGGTTATTTATATTTTTTTAATATCGAATCACACCATAGAACAAGGCGGCGATAGGCTATCCTTTGACGCTAAGTATCCAATTATAATAAAACTCAGACAAAACAGTGACTAACATAATACTTTCAAGATTTAAAATTAGGTCTTATGACATATTAACGAGGCAAAGCGCATGCGCCATGTACTCTGTATATAAGGTATTACTATTATAGTAGTTTTTTATTATAATAGCTAGATAAATGTAATCAATTTCTGGGTGAGGGGAATTTTTGTTCCACTCTTAAAACAGTCATTGTCTTTGGGTTATGGTAAGATTGAAACACTGGCGTCATCTACTTGATAACAGGTCGGGTTGACGGGGAGTGACGTCGTAGGAGGTTGGAGAGGGGGAGGCTAAAAGATCGCGCCCTCCCTCCCCCTGCGAAAGACTCCCCTAGCGCACCCAGGGGAGCGAAGGCCGCGGGTCCTCAGATGCGACACTTAATCCTGACGGGCCATACAAAGCCTGAGGACGGCCATCGCGGAGGTTTTTAGTGGGTAGGCCTCCCCCTTCTAGGGAGGAGAGCCCCACATAACCACCGGCTCTCCACAGCCGGAGTATGCAATTCAATGCATTTTCCGCAGCGGAACAAAAAAAATAAAATAAATAAAAAAAAGGACTATTGGCTTTAGGCTGAGTTTGGTCGGTAGGTCACAACGATCGAGCCGTCCCGATCGGTCTGCAGTCCATGTAACCACTGTGACACTTGGTTGTGGTGATGCCATGAGGGTCTCAGCCTCTCCTCTCTTGAGGAATAAAAAAATTAATGTAACATGCTAAAACTTGCAGCATATTTTTTTTTCTTACTTTTAAAGAGGCTTTGCACGATCTAGGTGAACATATCAACCTCATAAAAATACTTGCATGTTGTGGCTCATTTAATTGCCTTGATAATTAACCCCATTATATACCAGGGAAAATCTACCTACCTATATTTCACGCGAGCGAAGCCGCGGGCAAAAGCTTTTATTCTTAAAAAACCTAAAATCATGTAAATACAAGAACAACTAACATTTTTGAATATTTTTCTATTTGTGATACGTTTGCACGCAAAAGATTGCAGTGCGTCGCCGTACAAGTCAGGTGTCTCCAACCTAAGCCGTGGCAAGTGATAGTGGATAGCGTGATTTCTGTAAGTCATCAAAACCCAGGTTATTTACACTATTGCACACGTTGTACTAATAAAATCAAATACACTGAATTTATTTAGTAAGCTTTACGTAATCAAATAGCAAAGTTGTAATTGTTTGTGGTTAACTACGAAATCTTAACGCCTGTAGAAATTGCACCAGTAATCTAGCTAAATAATCAAAATTGTATAACTCCTATCCTAAATCTAGTCACTAGGCCTCGTTGAAAGTCAAATCTTTGCTCTGTACTAAACATAACATTCATTAATGGCAACCCTATCAAATCAAAATGTGATTATAAGCCGCCATTTTGTATACTCGTTACGCATCATTTATCACGGCGCTAATTATACCTACGCCACGTAATACTTACTTAACTAACCGCATATTCTGTTACTAGCTGCGCTTGCTTTGCCCACTTAAAATAGATCCTAAGGGAATGACAAAATCAAAAATCAAAATCAAAAATTTATTCTTCAAATAGGATTTTACAATCACTTTTGAATGTTAAAGATGCTACGCCATTGGTTCACAAGTCTACGGCGGGAGACCTTGTACTGGAAAGAACCAGCAAGGGCTTTTTTTTTTCGCCCTGTATCATTACAGAGTCGTCAGTTGGAAGCCGGCTTCAGATACACAGTCTGAACCCAACCTCCGATACAAATTAAAACACGTAACAAATATATATTTCCGTCACAAGAATCATATCGCATTAAACAAATCTGATATGTATATGTCCGGTACAAAACAAAATTATCATTTATTAAAGAATCATTAAAATTATATATCGCTTAATTTACATCCAAGCATGTTTAATTATTCAGGAAATTCATTCAAGAAATCATTGACCTTGTAATACCCTTTTTTCATTAGAGTATTTTTAATATGTGCTTTAAATGAAACGGCAAAGCAGTAATATTTTCTGGAAGTGTGTTATAAAAAGTTACACATTTCCCGAAGAACGAATCTCTAGTTTTTTGAAGCTTGTAACAGCCTGACATAGATTGTAACCTATATAATCGGTCTTTACCGATTAAATTGTCAATTTTCGCAGTGCAAGTGTAAAGCATCACGTGTTGCTGGTTGTACATTTTATTTAAGGCTCGGTAAAAAACTATACTTATAATAAATCTGTAGACAGGTTAATTCTGTACATGAAATATATTTCCAAAATAACTATCAGGGGATGATTAGGGATCGATACTGATACCAAAAATGCAATCAGTAAAATTTGTCCGTCTGTCTGTATAACCGTTATAGAAACAAATACTACTCGACGGATTTTAATAAAACTTGGTACAATTATTTTTCATACTCCTGAGCTGGTTATAGTACAGGTACTTTTCAGCACGCCCCAATAAATAGGAGCAGAGCAGTGAAGGAAAATGTTGGGAAAACAGTAGAAGTTACTCCATTTTTGAAGCTTTCGTCGCGTGGGCAACCTTAATGGTTAAAGCTACACAGAAATCATGTATGACGAAAATGTTCTCATTAAAGTGATATAAAATATATCCCACGACAGGATAATTATGTCTATCTTTTATGGTTGACTTGCAATAACACGTGTAACTCCCGATAATTTAGCAATTCGAAGTTTTCTGATTATATTTGTCTACTCTTACGTTTATAACAATCTCTATCATTAAAAATGCTCCCTAAAATTACGATTCCACGCGGACGAAATCGTGGGCACGTTAACTTTGACGTAGGCCTTTAATCTGTCCAATCTCGCATCTACCTACGCATTTTCGCACTGTTTCTATGACAAATTTAGCCTCTGTCGGTAGAGAACTTTTAAAGAGATAATTTGTGTTCTAAAGAAACTAGATCTAGTTTAGATGAGAGCATGGACTTTATAATTAGGTCTTATAAATTCTGAAACCTTGCTTTTGAAACAAATTTGTATTTGTATTTTCAGTATATTTTTTTATAGTTTTTATCGAGATTTTTAAAACTTCGTATTTTCCTTACTAACCGAAAAGAAAAAATATTTTTGCAAAATACGCAACTCAACAAGCACTGAACTAACCAACACAGTACCTAATGAAAAGGTAAAAAAAAAAAATCCAAAAATTATAAATATTAAAACACAAATCATAAAACAATAAATTGGCGTTACTTTTATGATTAGATTTTTTAATTTAAATAAAGAGATATTGTATTCCATCCCTATGCAACCCTTATGCAACATAAAATAACTACCTACTAATGTAATATAGAATTTACTAGCCCTAGAGTGGCAAAAAGATGTCGACAAAAGAAGCATGGTAAAGATCGGTTCTGCGCTGATGAACCTTGTGGAATCAAGCAATGGGCGTTGTCGGCTGAAATGATGACGATGTTCATGATAATCCACATCATCTTCATGGAGACATTATACAACATAAATAAGAATTTCTTTAATTTCACAAAGAACAATCTAAAATAAACAATTAAACGCCATTTCCAATACTCGGAAAATTGCAACCTTGCGAAAAAAGGAAAATCTCCTAAGTAAGTCAGTTTAGGTGACGTATTCGTAAATTTGAGACTTGGTGATCTCAGGGCTAGCCGTTTATAGCGAAATCATCATGTACCAATGTATAAAACCTATTTTGTGTAGGTGTCGCACTTAGTCTCATTATCATTATCTCTATATCAAGTAATTTTCTCACATACTCCATGTATTCCAGCTTCTCCTAGAACGCGAACAGCCTTTGTAAGAGATGGATCGCTGGTGTGAGGAAAAAGAGCAAATCAAAAGCGAATATGCTGTATTTTCAATAAATTCTGTAGCGAGCGTGCGGGTGCGGTCAAACTCTTACTCGTATCAGCACTAACTGGTAGTACGTAGTACTTGCAACAACATTTTGAATTTTAACTGTTCACGCATTACCGCTACTAGAAGTAAGTATTTATTATTATTAAGTCTTTTCCATAACAAATACGTAATTTATGTATCAGTAATTATTATTAGTAATTTACATTAATTATGTATTACCTATTCTATTTATACATATATATTATCTTGCAGCCTATCTTGAAGCATTTTCCTTTGATCCTGACAGAAGATCCGAGACAATCATGATATTGTCATGTATGCCGTAAACAACCTGTCAGGAACCAAGAATTTAAATTTAAGAAAATTAATATTATGGTAACTGTGTGGTCGTCGCCAACAGCCTTCTTAGGCTACTGCATATCTCTAGTAGGGATACTGGTTAGTGGAGAAGTTTAACCTGTTGCTCGACACTTCTGCATTTCATTAAGATGTACTAAGGCAATGCTGTGAAATTTGTCCGCCATTCTGTAAGATTGTTTTCTTCGGTTTTCTCTCGCTGCCAGGTTTGTGATGGGTAGTAGACGTTCCGGTCCATGCACGTTCGTCTATGATCCCTTCTTAGCCAATTCTCTTAGCCAAAACGATCTGCTGAGTCGTTACCTAGCGAGTCACTGTATCCTTTTATCCATTGCAAAGTTACTCGATTTGTATTTCCTATGGACTGAAACATATTATGACTTTCCAATATTACTGTACTAACTATTTTAGCCCGCATTTAATATCAAAGTTTTTGAAATAGATAGGATGAAAAAAATAACTTTGTAGACTCATAAGAAAAGAGGAACTTTCCCGGTTCTCGCTGCCCTTGCCACTGTACCCTCACCCGCTCCAACTAAGTTGTGAACTCCTTAATCTGACACAGATCTTGTTCGAATCAGGAAATTGTTCAAGCGCAATAACTCACTAGAAGTTCCTTGGATCTCGTGCGTGGCTTCTAGTTAATACACACTCGTCGGGGGAGAGTCGGAAGTTGTATCCTGAATACGTATTTAGACTGCCACAGTGTATTGTGAGGATAGCGATTTTTAACTACAATTTGACATTTATTGGTTGCATATAGAGATTGATTCCTGGACATTGCGTGTTTTGAGATCCCGGGACTTTTAATCAATTTTGTGGTCTTGGAACTATGAGGACACTCAAGAATACTTTAAATTCTCAAATCACTGATGACGCTATCGCCATCCATGAGTTTTTAAACAATCGCTTTAAAAACATGAACACACAATGTCAGAATTTCTGTTTTTCATAAAAGTTTAATGAAACTGCAGTAATTGGCTTTGAGGGATAAACTATATTTCAGGCTTTTTGGAAATAACTCTCGCATTTGGACAACTTGTGGAAATAATTGAGTTAATAAGCTAACATTACTGACTTAAATTAGTAAGCTACCTAGTACACAGCTATAATTATTTTATTTATTTATTTATTTCATTCTTTATTGCACAATATAAATAAAGTACAACAGACAGACTTATTGCAGCAAGGCATTCTTTACCAGTCAACCAAGTTGCTAGTTACAAAGAACTGTGTTTGACGCAGACAGAGATTAAAACTATTATAAACTTACTATCTAATATTTACACAAATACATACATAGACTTATATATAAATCATTTTGTAAGTAAAAAAGGAATAAGTAAGAATGACTGATCACCCATCGCTACCGCGCAACTTAGTTCTAACTATGATATTTTTATCTTTTGTTTGTGTAACATCATTATCAGGGAAATCATTTAATTACTTCAATTCTATTTATATATTCCAAAACTCATAATTTTACAACTAAACTTTTTTCTTTACAATAAATAATTAATTAAATTCATATTTAAAACTTATAAACATTCATAATTATCTGCAATTTTATATTTCTCGTAGCAATAAATAATGTCTACTATAAATATAAACCGATTACATATTGCTGATTGAATTAATTAATTAAAATAAAGAATAGTGTGCTGTATATTTTTATTTAATTACACAATTCATTTAATTACATAACCTCTGTGTATTCTTACTATTCTTGTCAATAAAGAAAAGATAATGAAAACGCATTTTTAAAGTTGTAAATAAATATTACAATTTCCAAAAAATTTAAGTACTTTAAATGAAAATATCTGTATAAGTGTATATCTGTATATTAAGAGCCATATTACATCTCGAACGCGATTTTTGCGTAAAATGGTCAATTTTGACGTTCTCGATCTCGGAAACAAAGATACATCATCAATTTTGACTTATTGAATAATGTGTAATGTAGGTAGTTGTTATGTTATAAATATTTGGGGTAGATAGCTCGTTTTTGTATCGGCTGTCATCAGTCCGGAATAACCACTGAAGGCTATATACGTGTTTCCCTTAATTCCCTTAGCATCACCCCGGACGCTCTCTGAGTTCCCGATATAACATAATGCAAAATAGCTATTGACATAGTTCGTAGCAGCCTCGCTTTTTGTAAATTTTGCTTCAATTTTTAATATAACCCAAAATTGTAGAGAAAGATTTTCATAAAATGCGCGAAGGTACTTTTTTGAGCTCCTGGATTGAACTACTGTTCTACATAAAAAAAATGATAATTTTATCTCTTGTATGGTCATATAGTTCGTAACGGCCTCGAAATTTTGATAAATTAATGATTTAGTATAGAAAAAAAATCTTATTATAAACGAAAAAACCACGAAAATCGCTTAAGTTGACTGTGAATATCTTCTTAATAAAATTGATTAATAAAATTTATACCAGAATAAATGTCACTTTATGAGGAATAAATATGTTTTTTTAACCATGAATTTATTATCTTATTAAATAAAAACGATAAATCATACTGCAAAATTACTACAAAATGTGATTCACAGGCCGTCCGTATTCCCATCAACACCGCCTTCCGCGAGCCTATCACTAAGCAACAGTCAATATCGGCAGAGGATACGTAGACCGCGACATGTCCTTAGCGACCCCCCCAACCAACTCACGCAGAACCTTCAAGACCTGCAAGCGGCGGCGTCTGAGCCGTCGCCTATTTTGTCATCCCCTAATCGGCAGCCACGAGTAGGTTCTCAGTCAACATAGGCCGGTCCCACTTTGGTGTACCGTGCCTCGTCTAGTGCTTGTGCCCTCTCCATGGGGCAGCGCTAACCGTCCCTCTCCTGAAGTGCGGCTCTCCATCAATTCAAGCCAGTAGGGTCATTAAGACCAAAGGCTTAGGCTGAGTTTAGTCGGTATCCCGTCCGAATTCATTACAGCTTGAGCGCTCGTCAGAGTCGGACCTATGTCGAATTTCTTCGCGCCAATATCAATAGAACCTGGGTGATCGTGCCGTTGAGCGTCAGAGTATAGCACGATTATTAGTTTTGATCACGTAACTAAAATTATTTTTTTTGCGACTTTTAAACTAGGATTTATTTTGAATTTCATATTTTTTCTAAAGTTATTCTATTGTATATATTATTTTTACTAGTCTATTATTTCTAAAGCTTTTTCACACCAAAACCATTGGATCGATTTGATACAAATTCGGCAAATGGGTGATTTTGTTTTATGATGATTTATACTCCTATATAATTGGTAACTAGTTTTTTTCTGGTAGCTATTTTCAATTTAAAACTAAAACCGTCTTTTGCTAAATAACATACTAGGTAATATTTAATAAACATTATTTTCAACAATATCATCTGTCCTATTTGTAATAATAATATCATCTTCATATAATGTGTAATATATACATAAAATACGATATATATAGCAATAACGAATTATTATATAAATATAAAAATTTTGGGGAAAGTATCAAAATCGGTTAGTCGTAGCGTCAACACAGTGTTTTGGGCGTGTGACCTTCAATGAGTTCGAAATACGGAGAAGAATTGTAATAGGCGTCTTAATAAGAATCGTATTCCAAAATCACTGAGCACAGTTAGTAAGAGATGGCGCTGTTGACCCCACATAGCGCAATCGTTTTCCAACCACACTAGATTCATTTTCCGTTTGAAAAAATTCGAACACATATCCAAATTTCACAAGGATCTCAAGTGACTCCTATTCGTCTCCGTATGAATACTCTGATTCCTCTTTGTTCATAATAATATATAATAACATAATCTTCGAGGGACTTGGCTGTTTGAAGACAGTAAGCGATGAAAATCAGATAGAAAAAGCGAATATGCTATATTTAAAGAAATTACAGTACCGAGCGTGCGGTTGCGGTCAGAGTCTTATCAGCACTAACTTGTAGGTGTAGGTTCTCGCAAAAACATTTTAAATTTTAATTGTTCGTGCAATACCGCCACTGGAGGTAAGTATTTATTTAAAAATTTTACCAGGCAACATGTAATTTGAAAAATGAAGTTTTATAAGAGTAAGTATTAGTACTAATTTACATTTACTATACTTGAAGAGTATATATGCGCAGTAGTGGCAGAGCAGAAAAAGACAATGTTGAAAGATATACGAATATAATGATCAAAATAAAATACAAGTTAAATATGCAAAATATGATAAACGAAAAACAAAAGTTCTTGTTAGAAAGGTAACAACTGTTGCCTAGTTACCATTGACCTATATATAAGTCAGTGCTATATATAGTAACCTTGGTATATGACCATGGAACTACAACACTCCCCCTGCAACAGTTGACATGCCAAGACTTGATCTCATACATTCGAAGATACACCTTGAAGAGGCTTAGTCAAAAGATCGGCTCTGTTTTGCTTACTCTCAACAAATTCAATTTTAATACGGCCTTCTTCATATAGTTCTCTCACAAATTTATATCGTGTATCTATGTGTTTGGTCTTATAATGAAACCTGGCATTTTGTATTAACTTAATAGCACTCTGGTTGTCAATAAATAGAGTGGGGCATTCTTCCTTTTCTAGGACTTCCATGAAAAGCCTGTTTAACCAGATTACATCTTGTGCTGCCTGACTGGCTGCTACAAATTCTGCTTCAGTCGTGGAGAGTGATATACTTCTTTGACGTTTAGACGTCCATAAAATAGCTCCACCAGATGCTAAAAATACAAAACCAGAGGTTGACCTTCGACTCGTACTGTCTCCTGCATAGTCAGCATCACTATACGCATCAAAGAACGACTTGGATTGACAATCAACAGGTCTATATAATATACCGTGAGACATCGTACCTTTCAAATATCTGAAAACTCTTTTTAGAACTGTCCATTGTTCTTTTGCTGGTTTATCTAGAAACTGAGAAAGATAATTAACAGCATAACTGATATCTGGTCTTGATACAACTGACAAATATATCAACGACCCAACTGCTTGTCGAAAATTTACGTCAAAGCATTTATTATCACAGCTGTCAGAAACTTCTTTATCAATGTCATGTGAACTTTTACACTTCTCTATCGGAGTTTTAACAGAATTAGCATTTGCCATGCCAAACTTTTCTAAGATCTTCTTGGTATATGCTTCTTGATTTATAAATATAGAATTTTCTTTTTATAAATTTGTAAGCCCAAGAAACATCCGACTTCCGATTCATGAACTTGAAAATCACTTTTCAGAGTTGTCATAAAACTTTGCATCCGCTCCTTTTTTTTTGACATAACAAGTCCGTCATCGACGTATATCGTGACAATTAGTTGTCTATCTTTGCTAATAAACAAGCACGGGTCGCAGTCACTTTGGCGCAATTGATACTTAAACAAAAAAGATGTGAATTTCTTGTTCCAGCACCTTGGCGCTTGCTTAAGTCCATAGAGACTTTTGATCAATTTGCATACACGACCAGATCCATCATCATAGCCAATTGGTTGATCCATGTATATATCAGCATCTGCTACTCCATAAAGAAATGCTGTTTTAATGTCAAACTGGACAATATTATAGTTTTCTTTCGTCGCAATGCTCAAAAGAGTCCTTACAGTGTCCCATCGTACAACTGGACTAAATGTTTCGGTATAATCGATGCCATATTCTTGATCATATCCCTTAGTTACTAATCTGGCTTTATACCTCTGAATCGAACCATCAATATTTTTCTTTAGTTTGTAAACCCATCTACATCCTAATGGGATTCGTCCTTCAGGCAGGTTTACCAAAAGCCAAGTATTATTTTCCATTATTGACTTCATTTCGTCATCCATGGCATCTTTCCATTGTTTGAAGTTTTTAGACACTAAGGCTTCTTTGTAAGTACGAGGTTCACCTTCATTCAATAATAAGACATAGTCCTCAAACCGAAGTGGTCGCCGAATCGTAGATCGATCACGCAATCGATACGTAGGCTCCATATTATCAGACTCTGTGGCGACAGGATTCAAAATGTCAGTATTTTCAGGAGTCTCGTTATTATTTACACCATCGGATGTTTCGACAGATTGAAAGCTTTCTGAAGCATCAGGCATTATAACTGGATCTCTTGCTTCAGTAGAATCAATCACATCATTATGTTCAATAGCTCTTACTGGATCCGTATTTGAAAACTCAAACAGGTATTGTGAACTATTAGATTCATTTCGCAAAGAAGTTTCATTTATTAGTTCACTAACTTCAGTACAAGAGTGTTCATTGCAAAAACATACATCCCGTGATAAAATAATTTTACGTCTTTGTGGAATCCAGACTCTATAGCCATCATAGTCACAATAACCCACAATAAGACCTTTTTCAGCTTTCTTGTCAAGTTTCTTACGCTTGGGAGATGGTACATGTACATAACATTCAGTACCAAATACTCTTAAGTGTTCTACAGAAGAAGGTTTCCCAAACCAAAGCTCATACGGCGTTTTGCCATCAATGCTAGTAGGGCCCGATAGGTTTAACACATAACTAGCAGTATTGACTGCTTCTGCCCATAGAAATAAAGGTAGGTTCTTAGCATGTAGCATACTACGAGCAGCCTCTACTAATATTCTATTTTCCCTCTCTGCGGCACCATTCTGTTGAGGTGTGTATGGCATACTCATGCGGTGCGTCAAACCAACTCCCTCTGTTATTGCGTGGACTTTAGAATTGTTAAATTCAAGACCACCATCAGTTAAGAGCTCTCTAACATTATGTCCGATGTTCTTAACTTCAGATAAAAACTTCTCTATAGCTTGACATACTTCTGATTTTTCTTTTAAAAAATAAACTCTTCGATATCTCGTAAAGTCGTCTTTGAAAACAACAAAATATCGACTACCGGCAATAGAAACAACAGGCATTGGTCCGCACACATCGGCGTGTATCAACTCTCCTGGTTTCATAGCTCTATGTATTCGAGTACCAAAAGATAATCTCGTCATTTTCCCGAATATGCAACCTTCACAATTATTAGCTTCGGATTTGACGTTAATATTGTTACGTTTTAAAAATTCCTTGACATATCTGAAGTTTTGATGACATAACCTTTCATGCCAAATTTGTAAATCAGAAATGGAATTTGTCAAATTGACTTTCTGAGGTACAATACGAATCAATAACTCATACAAGTTTCCTCGACGAATGCCAACAGCAACGATTTCATTATTAACATTCTTAAAAATCCTTTCATTTTTATTAGCAATTTCAGTATAGCCATAATCTAAAGCACAACCAGAAGAGAAAAGGTTTTGTTCTGCTCTAGGTACATACCATACTTTATTAAGATGTGCAGGTCGCCATTCTCCATGAACCTTCATCTCAACATCAATAATACCTTCTCCGTACGCATACATTACTCCGCCATTTCCGACTTTCAAGGGCCTAGGATTGCCGAACGAAATGTATTCTCTGTACCATGAGTTGGAGTTGACAATGTGATGACTAGCTCCGGAATCGACGATCCATTTTGCAACTTCAGAACTTTGGTTATCAGGTATAATCATAGCAGATGAATCTCGAGCTTTCTCATTTTTCATCAGTTTCTTCAGCGCAAAACATCTCTTTTTGACATGACCGGTTTTACCACAATGAGAACATTTAACTTTAGACTTCTCAGTAACAAGAGCAAGTTCCGAAGTTTTAGAAGTATCAGAAATCTTCAATTCGAATAGACGTTGCTCGTGCAATCGCAGTCTTTCCATTAGGACAGATACAGACCGTTGATCTCGCGGAACTGACTCCCAAGCATTTTTGAACTCGAGGTAGTCCGTGTTAGGAATAGTATTCAAAATCCTATTCAAAAGGAGAGACTCTGGAAGCTTCCCTTCATCTTTGAGTTCTTCATTAAGTTGTTGCCAAATCGTCTGTAGCTTTGAAACATGAACTGCAATATTATCATCTGGGTCTTTTTGATATGTAAACAGCTGGCAGTATAGGAGATCCAATCGACGCTCGTTCTTTTGTTCGAATACGTTATGAAGGGCATCCCACATTTCCTTGCCACTTCTGCAAGTCAAAAGGTGCTGCTTAGCTGATTTATCAATTGATAGACCTATTATGCATTGAACTTGTGCATCTTTATCATTATAATCCCTTAGCAATCTCTCATAGGCACTTCTTTCTGCATCACCAGCACCATCGACAGGTGGTTGCGGTTTTTGTAATGTTCCACTTACAATATCGTGTAGTTTATACAGAGTGAATTGTAAATTGACATCAAATTTCCAAGTCATCCAATTTTCTTGAGATCGTAACTTTTCAATAGTATCCATTTTATGGAAAACTGGACCGCTTGCGGTGGAGGCCATAACCACTTGAAGAGTATATATGCGCAGTAGTGGCAGAGCAGAAAAAGACAATGTTGAAAGATATACGAATATAATGATCAAAATAAAATACAAGTTAAATATGCAAAATATGATAAACGAAAAACAAAAGTTCTTGTTAGAAAGGTAACAACTGTTGCCTAGTTACCATTGACCTATATATAAGTCAGTGCTATATATAGTAACCTTGGTATATGACCATGGAACTACAACAACTATTGTTACCTACTAAAATGGAAGTGGGCCGGTCATGTAGCGAGACTTGAGGATGGGCGTTGGACGAAAGTGGTCACAGAGTGGAAAGGACCAGGAAGTGGAAAGCGTAAACAAGGTCGTCCGCTCAAACGCTGGTCAGATGACATACGCGAGACCGCAGGAGAACATTGGCTCGGATTGGCACAAGATAGGGATAAATGGCACAACCTGGAGGAGGCCTTCACCCGCTCGGGGGTTCCTATGGAGGAAATTAAATAACTATTACTTTTACTAATAAATACTAACAAAAATTACTTTATTGCACTATAATTACTAACCCACTAAACAAAATGTTACTTCATAGGAGCAAATAAAGAGGCTTTTTATTTTTATTTTTTTTATTATTGTTACCTATCTATTTACAAATATTATCTTACAAAGTTTCAAAGCTGTCTTCTTTGATTCTGGCAGAAGATCCAAGACAATCATGACTACGCCACCTTTGCCATAAACAACCTGTCAGGACCCAGAAGGCCGCTTCCACAACATTATATTAGGATATAATGTTGTGGAAGCGGCCTTCTACTCCATATTTACCAGGGTATCAGTGGATTAGTCGCTAAAAAAATGACCTGGGCACGTTTCGCGCTCATTGTGACATGCTCATTTCTTAGACTTCCTTCTGCAGAGATAAAAGGAGACAAATACAAGGAGATAGATACAATTTTTCTAACTGGGAAGTGAATTGATTTTACGAAACATAATTTAGTATTCGCAATCAAACTGATAGATGATATATGTATATAATAAAAGATATATATAATAGATGAGGTACACTCAGGCTGACTTCTCACTGAGAAATAAAATTGTATTTCATCTCTTAGCAATTAGAGTGAATTATTCTTTCACTGTTAGTGATAACTATCGTCTACATGACCTCGCGACTTACTTTTCTAACTAATGAATATAGATGCGTCGTATTCTTTAATTCGCGTTTGATTAGAATTATCTGCGTAAATGCGCGCACCTATGGTGCCATCTGTGAATGATATGAAGAACTACTTCGATGTTAGTCGGGACAAATTGTCAAATAAATTTAAATTAAAGCGAAAGATACTTGCTGGTTTTTGCGACTTCGACTGTACAGATTGTCAATTTTTTCCTACTTCACAATTCACACAATATCTTTATAAATTGTAGCCTATATATTATTCTGATGTAGCTTTATTATTTTAAAGTTTCATTAAAATCAATTCAGTAGGTTTTACGTAAATAAAAAGGAAAAAAAAGAAAAAAAAGGAAAAAGAAAAAAAAACTAACAAACATCCACCTATACTTAGAAACTTTCGCGTTAATAATATTATTAGGGACAATTCACACAATATGTTTATAAATTGTAGTCTATGTATTATTCTGATGTATAAGCTTTTTTATTACAAAGTTTCATAAAAAAAAATCAGTTCAGTAGTTTTTAAGTAAACGAGAAACAAACATCCATCCATACTTTCGGGTTTATAATATATATCTGTGCAGACGAAATCGCAGACATCAACTAGTTAATTATTATTATTCTCTTACATCTTTATCAACCTATAAAAAAAATACATTTTTGAAACAAGTTTTACCAAAAGTATTAATAATAATAATAATAAAACAAAATATCCCACAATTTATTGCAACCGGAATAACCTACATGTTACCAAAAACTAAACACTCACCACAACCCTCACAATATAGGCCAATCACTTGCCTTCCCACTATTTACAAAATATTAACATCAACACTCACCAACAAAATTAGTTCACACATTTTAAGACATAATATAATGAGCGAGGAACAGAAGGGCTGTAGGCGTGGCCACATGGGCTGTAAAGAGCAGCTAATAATTGACTCCACCATACACAAACATGCAACATCTAAAAATAAAAACCTCCATTGTACTTATATTGACTATAAAAAGGCTTTTGATAGTGTTCCACATTCTTGGCTAATACAAATATTAGAAATTTACAAAATAAACACAAAAATTATCAATTTTCTTCGTCACATCATGTCATACTGGAAAACTACACTACAAGTTAATAGTAATGGTAACACCGTAACAACACGACAGATTATAATTAATAAAGGTATTTATCAAGGAGATTCTTTAAGCCCATTGTGGTTCTGCCTCGCACTAAACCCTCTGTCTCACTTACTGCAGACGTCCCAGGTTGGATATGGTTTAAAAAACGGTATAACAGAAACAACAATTTCACATCTTATATACATGGATGACATTAAGCTGTATGCACAATCTGAAAGGGATATGAAAAAACTTATAGATATTACAACAGAATTCAGCACAGATATCAATATTCGGACTAGACAAGTGCAAAATACTACACATTATAAGAGGTAAAATACGACCTGGCGACTACACGTTAAGCAATACAGACACGATATCAGCAATGGAATCGACTGACTTATATAAATACTTAGGATACACACAATTGAAAGGACTAGACCATACAAAAATAAAAAGTACCATCACCGCAGAATACAAAAGAAGAATCAACACCATCTGTAAGACACAACTTTATGCAAAAAATCTTTTTAAAGCTATAAATACATATGCTATTCCCGTGTTAACCTACTCATTTGGAGTAATTAAGTGGACAAAAACAGATATAGAGCAACTAGAGCGATTCACACGCACCACACTCACAAAACACAATAACCTACACCCAAAATCTGCAATAGAGAGGCTGACTATTAAAAGACAAAATGGAGGGAGAGGCCTAATAGATATTAAGCATTTATGGCAAAAACAAATTAACAACCTTACATCATTTTTCCACGTGAAATCTCAAACCAGTAAAATCCATAAAGCCATTACCCTAAACGATAACAACTACACACCACTCAACTTAAACGATCGGATAGATAGAGAACAGTATAACGAAAATAATCTTCAGAAAGAAAAGATTGAAAACTGGAAAAAGAAAGTCCTACATGGCCGACATCCACACGATCTACAGCATGTACATATAAATAATGAAGCATCAAACATATGGCTTAAGATAGGTAATTTACTCCCAGAAACTGAAGGATTCATAATAGCAATCCAAGACCAAATCATTAACACAAAAAATTATAAAAAATACATAATCAAAGACCCTACAGTAATAAATGACAAATGTCGCAAGTGTCACACACAATCAGAAACCATACAGCACATAACAGGAGCATGCATAACACTTACACAGACAGACTATACACACAGACACAACCAAATCGCAAATATAATTCATCAAAATTTAGCACTCAAATACAGACTTATGCTAGATAAACATACACCTTACTATAAATACATACCAGAAAAAATCTTAGAAAATACCACACACAAGTTATATTATGATCGCGCCATACTCACCGACAAAACAACTCATTATAATAGGCCTGATATAATCCTACAGGACAAAATAAACAAAATTACATATCTGATAGACATAGCAGTACCTAACACCCATAATATACAGAAAACGATTACAGATAAAATTAGTAAATATGCCGAACTCAAAGACGAAGTAACTAGGATATGGCGTCAAAATAAAGTTTATGTTATTCCTATAGTCCTGTCCACAACTGGTGTAATCCCGAATCATCTCTGCAATAGCTTAAAAATATTAAATCTCAAAGATACTTTGTTCATAACCCTACAAAAAGCAGCCATACTTAACACATGCCGCATTGTTAGAAAGTTTTTGCAAATAGATGAAAACAATATTGATTATTCACCAACCACACTACCAACACATCACATTCTGTAATTTACTTGGCTTACGCCCGTAATTACAGTTAGAACCAGCACTCACGCTGAGAAAATTATTTGCTCCAAATCACAATAGATAAACTTAAAACTAGTTACAAAAGGTGTTCTGGAACAAAAAAGGCATATGGCTCAGCATATGACAGCTGAATGTACAACTGTCGCTGATATTCTGCCATAGCCTCATAGCTAAAGATATAAAACAAATCAGAATTATACAATGCACAATATTAAATAAAAGGTAGATACATAATAATAGCTAATACATTAGAATATATAATATTTATCTATAAATTATACAATATTCTCGCCGCTTTATATTGTTCTTCAAGGAACCATCGCTTGCACTTACGCTTGAAACTACCCTCCGATAATGAACTATAATAAACTAACTAACTAAAGTAATCAACAAATGTAAAAAAATTGGTGTGCTCTATTTACAATTGAATTAGATTTAGAAAGTCATTCTATGGATATAGACGTATTCCTTATAAAACATTATCTGAGTAGCAAAACAATATTTGCCTGTGTTTTCTTCATTTTATCAGACTTCTTCAGTTACATGTATCAGCCTTTACGCATAATCTTAAATCAACAAGCGACGAATCTGAACAATCACCGAATTGTTACATTATTCAGATATTCGAAAGGGTCCGATACCCTTTCAACAAGTCAAACATGCGAGCTATCACTTCGCTATTTAACTTAACTTGGCAGATAAGGCTCAATAAAATCCGGTCTCTATTTTTCTAAATAGATCTCAGTATAAAATAAGCGTCGCCTACGGAAAATACATTTACGGGTTATTTCGTTATTTGTAAAGAAACTTTTGGTTTCCTTGGATAAAATATATAACAGTTCCTTATTTTTAAATGTAATAGAAAGTATATATTTTTGCATTACTTTTTAACAGTAAAGTGCCAAAATTGTGTTTAATTGTAACCAAAACAGTAAGTTTTAAGGTTACAATTAAATTTCCGAAGTAGGATTAGGCAATCCATGCCGACTATCTAGAGGTGTTCAATATTCCAATACTTTAACTCTATACATCCATGACCCGATTTATTATAGAAATTGAGATGCGTAGATTGCATGAGCGTCTTGAAAACTAGCAGATGGGCAGATGTGCATTAGAAGATAACAATTTACTTATAATTGCGAGACCTGAGAAAATTCTAGAGCATTTTAATAGTATAGACGTTAGAAGATTAAAACTACATATAATTGCAAGTTCTAAGGAAATTCTAGAACTTTCTAATAGTATAGACGTTACAATGTGTGTAAAAATTTCACAAAGTTTGCTTTCTTAGTTATTAAATAAAAAAAATAAATCAAATTCATACTTCAACCTCAAATAATTTATTTGTATGTTCTGTTCTTAAATATTTCTTCTGATAAACTTTTTCTTTTATACATACAAGTTATTTCGGGCTTTATATATGTTAATAAGGTTTACCCTCATTCGTATACCGTTATACAGTCCTATTAAATTATTTTTTAGTCTTTTTTAATCTATTACATTACTGACATACCAATTATTACACAAGTTATCTTTCCATTGTCATCACTCCAACCAAATGACATCCGCCGTAGACAATTTAGATCCCGCTCTGCTCGGATCCAGACTTCTTGCAAGCTTCTCTAATCTGGAATCACGTGCAGTCAAGAAATATTTTCAAACATTATTTTCACGACTTCGTTGGAGTGCAACATGATCGGGGCATGCACCTAAGTAAACTTCAACGCATATCTCATTGGGAAACATAATTGTTACCATATTTTACATAATTAGTACGTCATTCACAAAAGACTTCCCTAACCGCCATTTCTACAGATTTCAGACAGTTGCACAACTCAATTCATCCAAGTTTGAGAGGTATTATTTGTCAGCAAACTGTGTTGTAGGTTGCCAGAGTCAAAATCGTTGTAGGAGGATTCCTCATGTCCATAACCCCGGCGTCCGTTATTGTCAGCATAGCTCCTGACATTTAGAGTCTGTATTGCAAGAACGTCAGTCTGTCTATTCGTCAATAGGACACACAGATAATGTTTTTTTTTTTCTTTTCATTAACATTAAGCATCCACCATGACTTTTATAAGCAAGGCAAGCTAAAACAAAGTGTAAACACATTCACAACCCTTTTGTATGTATATTAAAATGACACTTTCGTATTATATACACGTAGAATAGAGCAACTGAAAATAAGTACTAGATAAATAAAATTATATAAAATGTTGTAAGAATTATATTGTCATATATAATAGTATATTGTCAAGAATTCAATAATGTATTCTGAATTTTCTCTAAATTCTTTCTCAAATAAAGATTATGCACATTAAAATCCTCTGTTGCGTGCACTGTAGACTTTTCTTTATAATCAATCGTTGAAGATTCAGTTGCCGAAGATAACTCACCGACCAATCTCTCTCTGAGGAGATTGTTGTCAAATCTCTCGTATACAACCTCGGCTTCGATATTATGCCTGAAGAAGTGGCCAACTGGACGACCGTGGATATAGCTCGAAACTATTATTAATATCAAAGATACCAGAAAACAGAAAGTAAGAATGCGCCACCACATTTTTTGCGCACATCTCTTCTATCGAATCTCAGCCAAAATAAATTGCCTCGAGCGAAAATGGATCCGGAAACTGTTCAAATTTTAAAATTTAGAACGGAACTTTCTTTTTTTGTCTGCCAACGTCATCGTTTCCTTTAGCCTGTTACAAACGAGGTTTTTCGTTCGAATATAACTAGCGGGTATTCGCGCGTGCAGGCGCTACGGAACTAAACAAAACAGGATAATAAAAATGTCATTGACAGCCAATAGTAATGAGCAGTGGATTGTTTTTAAGGTTATGAGTCATTGTAGGCGAGCGACTTTCTTTCAAAAACTATCAAATGCTCAACGCAAATCAAAGAATACTTACCTTATGTCTATCAGTAAGAAAATTTTATATAAATAATAATATTAACAATAGCAAGGGAACAATGCCAATACCTCTATTATTACCGAGAAAAAAACGGAAATTTTATAAGGTTTGTCTGTTTTGGTACTTAAATACCTATCTCTAAAGTCAAGCAGCTGTGTTCCAGTTAGTAAGACACTGAAAGAAGGTACCTTGACTTGTTAACATCTGGCGACCACGGGCTGTAGTTTTTACTAATAGAGAATATAAACAAGAGAAATATAAACAAGAGCACAAAAATTTGCATACTCTATTCATTGGCATTCAATTTTTCGGTTATAGGCATTACCGAAAAATGAGTGCCTGGAAAGTATACGAGGACAGTCTAGGCCAAATCTTTGAGGTGACTATTTAGCTGCAACATTGTACCAATGGAAAATGATCGTGTTGGGATACAGGACATCTGGACAAATGGACGCACGCTGTGTAAAGTTATGGGCTAAAAGTTACTATATTTTTGGCGATCTCTACAGTGCTGTAACATTACAAGCTAGATGAAGTGGGTACAGGTTATAGAAACTATTGGCTAAATACGATATGACATCTGTGCTTCTGCACGCATCGGAAAGTTAGACCACAAAGGTGAAGAAAGGTGGCTGTCTCCACTTAGAAGACATGCAAATGTTAAGCTGTTAAGAAGACCTAAAGTTATATGAAAATTGATGAAGTGAGTGAAAGACATACCGCACCGATCCCAAATAAATTGAGAAGTAGCAAGGTGAATAAAGATTGTCGTTCTTGTGGGGGTTGCAGATTTACAACGAATCTCACGGGAATCACATGTATATACATAAATATAACCATCATCAATTAGGAAGTACACTTTTTTGAAAATAATTAAAATAACGCAAATCAAGTCCATTTGTTATATTAATTATAAACCTGTCACCTGTGCTTAAAAAAGCCATTGCATCGTCATCGATATTTTTAAAAAGAACGGTCGCATGTTAATTCATTATTTGTCTGATGATTTAATTTAAATGTATCTCGTCTGCTCAACCAGCTGCCAGCTTTACCAAAGAGGCTGTTAAGACATTTGTATGCAGACGCCAATACACCCGCCATATCTCATCCCAAGATGTTTATCCAGTATGCACTGCGCATATTAAGTGTTCCAGCCATTACTATCGACAATAGGCAAAGGCTACCCGTTCGGTCACGTATGCTTAGCCTGTGGATCTATTATATTAATAGCCAAAAGCTGCCCTTGACATGTTTTTCTATTTAAACTATTTCTATTGAATATTTTGCACATTTGCTCTCGACTCAAGATGTCACTAAAGATGTAAAATTCCTTTATAGTCTGTATTTTAAAGATATAAGCAAAGTGCTTCATGTGAACCACCATATTCACACTTAGTGAAACTTAGTGATCTCAACCATATTCCGTATGCTGCGTTATTAAAATGAAAATAGTGGAACAAGGTTTTTTTTTATATAGCAAAGCGATAACCGCTGCCCATGGACACCCGCAACACCAGAGGAGTCACAGATGCGTTGCCGGCCTTTTAAAAGGGAATAAGGGGGTAGGGGGGGGGTTGGTCCTCCGGTACCCTCACTCACTCGGCGAAATACAGCGCAAGCGCTATTTCACGTAGGTTTTCTGTGAGGCCGTGGTATCACTCCGGCCGAGCCGGCCCAATTCGTGCCGAACTTCCTCTGAAATGTATTTAATAAAAAATCGATAAACAGGCGACTGGATTATATAAAATTTAACAGCTATGACATTATTAATACAAATAAAAAATAGTAAAGAAATGCTATCAAGTTATAGAGGAATATTCACATCACATAATGCTATAAGCATTTTTACAGACGTATATTTCTGAAGCAACCGAAGAACAAACAAACGACTAGCGCACGCTGATGACGTGAGCGCCACCTGAACAGCAAGGTCACGCGTGCATACAATTTCTAGTGTGTTAACTATTTAGGTTTCTGTGGTTTAGCCATTACAAGTAAGCCCGTGATAACTCCGACATTACACAATGTAAGGCCCCAAATCAAACTCAAAATTATCATTATTTAACATAGTACGGTAAGAAAAAAAATTTGGACGAATTAAAAAAACTTTTATAAAGTCATATTTGAATAAAGTTAATAAGAGAGCAAAATCTTGTAAGTACGAACTAACAAGAAAAAAATGACTCTAGACATGTGTAGCTAGTATAAATTTACATTCGTTTGCAAATGGATAAGTACAGCGCCCTCTAGCGGACAGTAATTGTATTATATTAATAATAAATATTTCTTACACTTCCAATTAGCCTAGCCCAAAGTAAGCTCTATACGGCTTGTGTTATGGGATCCAGAGTAATGCATAGACATACATATATACATATTATACATGTATAAATATTTTCAATAGAAATATATATGTTACGGGCAACTTAAGAAATCTGGTCCCTATGAATAATGATCGGCCTGTATCAATAAGGCCCATGTCTCATGGGCCATTTAATTAAAATTTCATCCCTAATCACTTTTCCCGGTCAGTATGAATGAGGGCAAATACGTTTTGGGCAAAATAATAAAACAAATGAAATGAAATGTTTTTGTTTATTAACGATATAAGACTTTGAAATTCTCATAGGAAGAAACATAAAAAACGATTTATCATAATAGTACAAAAGAAATTAAACAATTTAACGTAATAACATAGGTAAGTAAGTAAGTAAGTAACATTACCCTTATTTTTATAGAATTTTGAGCAAAATGATAAAACACATTTAACAATCAAATATATAATTATGAAATTAAATAACATTACTAGTTCCTTACCTTTATTTTCATTAAAATATTTTTCAATAATCAAATGTTTTGGTAGGAGTACACTACTGAGTTTCAATATTAAAAATCTGGATAAAATATCTTTTATAAACTGAAATTTCAATTAATGCAGTACTAATCTTTAAAATCTTAAGTTTGTGAAAGAAAATTAATGAAAATGCCCGGCTTAGTAGTGAACCGCCCGGTCCAAGTAATAAATTAAATCTATTGCTTACGTTGATATTTTAAATGGACCACGGGCTGTCGGGCGTTATAATATAGACCAGTCTAAGTAATAAAAATACTAAAATTAATCAAATAGCCCGAGGCTCTTTAGAACTATTCATAATACTCGGCCCTTATTAATACGGGCCTGTTAATCACGTTGCCCGTAACATATATATTAATAACCATGACTATGGTACAAATGCTCGCATTAATCACACTAACAGCTGACCCTGCCGGGATTCGAACCCGGGATCTCAAAGATGGTGACACCTTGAAACCGGTTTAATATCCACTTGACTATGGAGGTCGTCAGCTTACTATTCTTTCATAGTTGTATAAGTTTACAGGATGTGTAATACCTATCGACAACTTTAGCAAGCTCGTGGTAGTTCGGAGAAAGTGTTTAAGGACCCACAGTGTGTTCATAAAAAGTGATTTCAATAAAATTGAATATTATTCCATTTGTAACGTGTATAGTCACGATAAATTTTAAATACTGAACATAGGAATTTGATTTAATACGCAACCGTTAAATCCAACCACAGATAACTTACAGTAAAATAATTGAATAGGGCATTTCAGTGAAAGCACTTATTTTTCTTTTTCCCTCTAGAGAGAAGAGGCTGGGAATCCTCATGGATACCACCGCAAGCAAATTCCACGGTGATTATGTCGGACTCCTTACGAATCGAAATCGAGGGGGCTCAACCCGAAAGACTTACCGACTAAACTCAGCCTAAGCCGTTGGTTCTTATGAACCTATGGCTTGACGTGATAAAGAAGACCGCACTTCAGGAGAGGTACAGTCAACGCTGCCCTATAAAGAGAGCATATGCGCTAGAAGTAGCATGGTCACTTAAATGGCTCCGGCCTATATTGAAGGGAATCTACTCGTGGCTAAGCTGGACGCTGCCGAGAAGGAGATGGCAAGAGGTGCAATTGATTAGGGGGGTTTTTAAAGACGTGTCGCGGTCTGCGAAGTCATTGCTTTTTGATTGCACGATTTGATTTGAAATTGATTTTGAGTGAACGTACTCGCTGAAAGCGGTATTGAACTAGTGAAAGCACAGAATACAAGCCTGTTGATGAAGTCTGTTTTTGTGCAATGTTTGCAAAATGGATGCGTTCAAAAACTTTAATTCAAGGTAAACATTTTCATAGTCAATGCTAAAATGAAATGTTGACTTTGGTATATACTGATATGAGTACTATTAACCGATACCTACACGATACTTGGTTTAAAAGTATCGAGTAAAAAAGTATTCGATATCAGAAGAAAAGTATTAATTAGGTACTCATATTTACTTGTATTGTTTCACCCCTACTAAGGCCTAATCGCCCTAACATAGAGTAGGCTCATGCCCCTCAGTGGGGGGACGTATATGAGCCGTGATGATATATATTAAAATCTTATCTTAAGTTTATTTCAAAGACCCTTCAAAAATCATCGCTATTTGAAATTTTCACTTTTTCACCTCGCCGATGATCGCTGACCAAGGTTTTAAGTAATTACTAGCAACAATTTCACGTCAACACCACTGAAATGAAATCTTAATCCTTAAGCAATCAAACGGCTCTCAGGGGATATCTTAACCAATTCAGTAATTCAGACAAGCGAAGAAGCGAAGCTAAAATTCTAAAACTGGGAAATCGCAATGAAAATTAGGTAACGCTTTGACAGATTGAGATGATAGGGCAGAGTAGATTGTTCTGGTTATTGATGGCGGGCGATCAATTGGAGTTATGACTCCCTGATAACTGGGGAGTGGACGTTCCATCTTGAGATCAAATAATTCTTCAGCGAAAGCTCTTTATTTTCTCGACGTAGGAACGTATTTCCCGTAACTCACGTGTTGATAAACGATAAAATGTGCAACCTACTCGTATTATTTAAAGTTAATCTAGGCTTATCCTTTAACGCAACAAATTAAATTTTTTGTTGTGTTCTCAAAAAAAATATTCAACTTATCACCCTCCATTGAATCATGTTTTGTGTTTTCCTTCACCAAAGAAGCGTCAGATATAACACTTGATCAGGATCTGTCTCTTTGTTATCGTCTGCCTCCATAAGCCGGATTGAGCATTGACACATGGCCCTTAGTGATGTGATGGTTTCCTCTACGTTGTACTTGCTTCAACTTTGGAATACGATGCGTGCCCTCGGCGCGGCCCAGCATACTAGGCTATTAATTTTTCCCCCCAAAGATAGCAACTTATGATTAGGCTCGGCTTACATTTACAAATATTCGTCAGAGTACCCATAACCTTATCATACATGATTTTCCCGTTACCTCAAACACCTGGATTACGCAGGCGTGCAAGTTCCCAAAGGAAACCTGGACCTCTTCTGTGCAAATCACCAGTATTACCAATAAGCTAACACTTACAGTATAACTTCTGCAATAAAAGCTGATATTAACATATATTTGAGCCTGGATTGTGTCTATGAGTTATGAAATCGCCATCACACTCTTTTACTGACACGACGAATCGTCAAATATTTTATACAATAATAGCTGACATTAGCACATATTTGGGCCTGGATTATGTCTATGACTTATGAATTTTTCAAAGTACGCCATGAAAATTTTATAGAACGGTGGTTCAAAATAACCAGAAAAAATTGTATAGGAAGCATCTGACTAATAGATAAGTACCAAGGCTTATATTATTTTGGATAGAAAGAATATCGACGATAAAAATTATTGTAAGTCTGGCATCGAACAAAATAGTTCAACTTTCCCACTCTTTTCCTCTAGGGGTGAATTTTTTTAAATACTTACCCATTTCTTAATTTTTCGCCAAATATATACCAATTTCCTTTCATACATTTACCCCCATTTTTAATCAATTAAGGCAGAACAATCTATTTTATATACGAAGACAACAGTTGACTGAGCTGTCTGCTGGAGTATCTTGTAGGATTCCGATCAGACTAATACCGACATTTGATATGTCGTCCCCCCACCTAAATATTCTCCCTTCGGAACCTCTGTATGTTTCTATTCCTACAGCCCCAGCAATGAGAGAATATGTTTCTAAGAGGTGACGTCAATTCCTTAAGTAAATGGAATAAGCGCTCCCGTACACGGGCCACCGGCCACAACCACAAAACGCCACCACTGGCATATTTCCTGTAATTTTCATACATTTTATATGGATGCACACGGTTGGCGCCGGTGGCGGCCACACGCCACAAATCGTCGCAGCTTGCTTCTTGTGGCCCACACCGGCCACTAAACGGCCACACAAAAAGCCGCCACACGCCACGCGCGCGATTCCGCACCCCTCTCTCCCTTTCAGTAAACTATCCAATAACTACGGTTTCTTCTACGACGACGTTTATCAAAAGTATCGCAATTAAATCTTCTTCGTCCGAGTCCATTATGATACTGCATACCTGGCTTAAAAAAAGTAGTAGCTACCGACCACAAGTGGCGACCACCGGCCACAAGTAGCTGTCGCGTGCTTCAGCTACTTTTGTAGCTGCGTCTAGCTTCTCGTGGCGGCGTTTGTGTCTGTGGCCCGTGGCTTGTGTGCGGCGACACTAAGGTTAATTTTTGAATTACCATAAAGACGTTTCTTGAAAATAAACTTTAATCATACATGCCTTAATTAACTTATTTGTTTCTTGTGCCCTGTTAAAATACATTCCCTCGACGTCTGAGTTTTAATTGATACGTGACTTAGGGTTGCAAACCAAATAAAAAAAAAATATAAAATCAATCTTTATTAATTATATCTTCGATCCACCTCATGTACCCTTCGAGCGACGTATACATCACGTCCTTAAAGAGACAGATTCCCCTGTGGGGAACGCCGTGCCTGATGCCCTTTAGGTACCACCGCTCGTCGCTGGCCTTGGCGACGTGGACACCCCCGTAACTGGGGCAGAGGGCTACGTCTGGAATAGTGATACAGCAATATTAATCAAAATAATTTTTACAATCACCTTTGCAGATAAAAATTCTATAAATAAACAAATTGAAAACTGTTGGGTATTAGTGATCACATGAAGAACGTCACGGAGTCGGCATCTTCTCGTTTTCATCAAAATGAAATCCATTTCATCAGACGAGGATCGTTTTTAAACCATGAGAAATCACAATTCACGTCCGACAATAATCTTCGGAAAGAAGCTAAGGAACGTGTCATCGCGGACGAACGTCGGAAGTGTTCTGTCGTAATCTAGTCGCCGGGTTCGACTTGCGGTTCTAGCTGTTAATCTACCGTAGTCCCCGAGGGCTTCTTATAACCAGTTGCAAATATTTATTGTGCCCCAATATACTCTTTTTAATCGACTATGAAGTAGTAAATATGAAAAAGGAGGTTCTTAATTTAACTGTTCTTTTTTGTTTGTTTGTAATCTCAGAACTTTCGACTAGGTGAACCGATTTGGATGATTCTTCTTTTATTTGAAAACTAATGCTTCTTATACAGTTCCATTTCAATTTGATATAATTAACTATAAGAAAACTATATAAGTCATTATTTTGCATAAAGTATGCGCGACAAATGAAAAAATCACGCCGAGAAAGTGTAGTACAGATTCAAAAAAAAAATAATCTCATAAAATCTCATAAATTATATGCACTAAAAATAATTAAGATAACATTATGTAATTATAATTACTGTTATTTTGGGAGTCGATGTCAACTAAGGAAACACTACAATATTCCTAGCAACCGACACCAATTAGACTGGTGTTTTTACAAATTTTTATTTAACTTGTAATGTATGTAACAATGCAACAATCTCGCAACTCAGTTTTCAAGTAGATATCGTCAAACGATCGAGTTGAAATTTTGTTTTAACTTATTTAGCTGTGCGACGCTATTTGAAATCCAATATGGCTGACTAGTTATTGCTAAATAACAGGTCGCAAAACTAAGAATAACTCATAAATTAAATTAAAAGCTTATTTATATAGAAGACTTTTCATAAAAACTTGACCATTTTGTTATGATAGGACGCAAGAGACATGATATAGAGCTGAGAAATATATTAATTGCTGTCTTGAAGGAATTAATATATTATTATCATTACAATTTTAATACATTAAAATTAAGTACAAATTTTAGTGTGTAAGCTTTTTTTTAATTTTTACTCCTATTTGTTTTATTTGTTTGTATACTATAGCCTGCCACTTCTGCGTTCCACAGTAGGCAGTGCTGCTTGTTCTGCTAGCTGGGCACTGAGCTGAACGCAATTTTGACAATGCACGGCAGAATTCAATTCACTATCAATTATATTGTACATATAATTTTACTTGTTTTTTTAATGTGTTCTGTCGTGTGATGTTAAAAGAAATTAGTTTTGTATGTTTCATTGAAATTCGTCCAAAGAGATCATCATAAGACGAATTAACCGATGGTGCGTTAGCGTAAACACCCGTCCGGTTGCTGTCTTCCGATTAAACAGATAATTCATTTAACTTGAAATGTTTCCTCAGGGTAAAATGATATATTCACTATCTCCACAGCGTAGTTGCCAAAATATAACAAAATGAGATACAAGCCATTCTTTACCACCCCACATTGTTAGCGAACGATAAAAAAGTTTATCGTCACTTTAAAGACATGACTTGCAAAACTGCTGTAGAATAATATTAACATATATGAATATTTTTAATAACATTCCCGCGTTCTTACAATATATAGTTTCAAGGAATTCAGTAATAAAAAGATACTTTTATATGATTCTTTTAGTTTTGGTACAATAAAATGTACTTAAAGTGAGGACTGTATGAATAAAACAAATGGATTCCGCAGTCCTCCAGTTTGGGCGTAAGATGTTAAACAAGAAAATCCTGGTTGAGTTATCTCAATAATAAAATACATAAAGAAGACATTATTCGTAAACACACAAAACCGTTTCCACGGAAAGGCGAAAGCTGAAAAAACTATATATAAGCTGTCTCACCATTGCCGTAAGTGGCGCAAAACGTATTTTCCACTTTATTGTCCAACCCGCAAGCTTTGCTTCGCTCCTTATCGAAAAATATGAGTGTCAAGTCTCCCGAAAGGCTCCATGCTGTAGTCTGGAACGGGAAATATTTCCTTTGTTAGCGCCTAATGAAAATGGTACAGCAAATATTTCGGCGAAAGCGGACGTGTGCAAGTATATTTGCTGTTTGGTTCTGTGAGGCGTTTCGAGGACAAATCGATAACGTATTCAACCTGAGCTAAGGATATAATATCAACAGTACTTTCTTTTAGCAACATATTTTATTTATTTTGTCTACTAGAAATAAAATATTGTCACGTTTGTTTTGTTATGTTTGGTTACTTAACCACTTCTTGGCGTAAATTTGTTTATACGCGACTATTTACTACTATATGTATGTTTTATACATAATATACATAATTGTTTGCCATACTTTGCAGCTTGAACAGCTGGATCGATTTTAACTTTAGCGGTGTCATAAGATTCCTATTTAATAAAAAAAGTGAAAGTCGGGATCTATTTCAGTAATGGAGGCTTTGTGAATAGAGAGCACATATCTATATTACATTCAAAATTACTCCAATCAACCGATTAGAAGACTGCCTTTCCTGAATGGGTCCCGACTGCTAAGACTTTCTGTTTTAGGGTTTTTCATTTCCATATTACACAAAAGGCATTCCGGTTATTTAATTTGTAATATAAAAAGACTTTTACTTATTATTTTATTCTAACTGCCGCAGTGCGTGGTTGCCTAAGACCTAACTGCCCTCAGATAATTAGCTTCGGCCCGTAGCCCACTGTGGAGACAGATTTGAGCTGTAATGAAGGTATTTTTAATAATACAACGTTTTTATTCATTGGGTATTTATGTGAATTAAATAATTATTTTACCGTATCTTGCTCATCACATAAATTTACAATAAATTTGAATTCCTAACAGAACCGAATAATACAAAAATAATTTCATGCATCAGTGTTAGTAAGAGTAATTAATAACATTTTGCAGAATTCGATAATGCAACGTTAGTATTTGTTATGCAGTACTTTGCTTTTTATCTTCTAGTACTCCAACATATTCACACACACAAGAGACAATGTATATTGTGATAATCTTTGCAATGATAAGAAATAGCAAACGGTAACAAATAAATATATAATATAATACACTCACACCAATTAGCCTAGCCCAAAGTAAGTCAATATAATAAGGCTTGTATTATGAGATCTAGGATAACATAGGGTAGGCATACATATATTAGTATATATATATATTATAAATATTTATATAGGTATATAAATATTTATATAGGTATATAAATATTTATGATATATATTAACAACCATGACTAAGGTACAAATGCTCGCATTCATCACACAAATATTTGACCGGGACTCGAACCCGGGGCCTCAGAGATGGTAACACCTTGAACCCGGTGTAATAACCATTCCACTACGAAGGTCATCTGTACTATTTTTATTTTATTTTATTCTATGAAATTTAAGACCTTATGGCATTATTTCTATAATTTTATTACGTAAACTAATTCTATGATATATTAAGTGAATCCCAACTATATAATATTATAAATGCGAAAGTGTGTTTGTTTGTTTGTTTGTTTATTTGTTTGTTTGTTTGTTTGTTTGTTACCTCTTCACGCTTAAACTACTGGACCGATTTCAAAAATTCTTTCACCTTTGAAAGCTACATTCTCCCCGAGTAACATAGGCTACTTTTTATCCCGGAAAAATCGACAGATCCCACGGGATGCGCAATAAGGCTTCGCTCAAAAACTACTGCACAGATTTTATGCGGTTTTCATCAATAGATAGAGTGATTCTTGAGGAGTTTTGCGGCATTTTTTATCTCGAAAAACGGATAGTCCCACGGGAAGCGCGATAAAATCTTCGCACCATAAACCGACTTCCGCGTATATGTAGCCGTGGGCAAAAGCTATGACCCTTAACCCTCTATACACCCAATCCCGAAATCCACGCGGGCGAAGCCGCGGGCAGAAAGCTAGTAATGAATAAAACTACAATAGCGCACTGTCACTTAAAGAAAATATTTACAGATGAAATCTATTCTTACTTTTTATAAAAAAAATTATAGATCGTGAAATAATCTCTGCAATGGGAAGTGATGTAAGACAACATAATGGACACACGCACGTTTCTGCGTCAACTAAACCAAACCCCGCGAACGTACTGGCGGCGTGAGCGTCATACAATTTCATTTATTTAGATTTTAGATAATTATATATATGAACGTTAAATTTAATAAAGCACTTGCGACAGCGTCTGTGCCATCTTCAAATTTAATAAAGCACTTACGACAGCGTCTGTGCCATCTGAAATTTAATAAAGCACATATACGACAGCATCTGCGCCATCTTCAAATTTAATAAAGCACTTACGACAGCGTCTGCGCCATCTTCAAAACGCGCCGTTTCCGTGATAGTGCAAGCATTTGCAATCGCATCATTGAACACCACCTCATCCTCCAGCTCCAGAATCGCCAGGTCGTTCGACGCATTCGTGTAATTACTGTGAACTTGCACTGCGTTTATCTGAAACATATACAAACATATTTTGTAATTTCAATTACACATAATTGAGTATGAGTTATATAGCGTTATAAAAAGCGATGACTCCTTAAAAAAATACTCATATATCATGTATCTCTCTCTCTCTATGTGTATATTACATCATGTTGATCGGATAATCGGATGCATATTTATCTAAAGTTAGTTTAAGACAAAGTATGGAAACAGCTTTTTATTGTTTTGTTAAATAAAACTCCCGGGATTGCGGAATTGGATAGTCGGATGTTTATTTATTTACCTAATTTAGATTTGACAAAGTATGGAACTGTCTTTTTATTTTATTTCCATAAATAAAAATCCCGGAATTCCGGTACTGTAGAACATTTTGGTAATGCAAAACTAGTCGGTAATATGAGCTTAAAAATGACGTTACATGAAGGTTAGTTTCAGTTCCCCGTGTGTGAGTAGGTATATAGTTCACTACTTTCGTATAACACTCTTCATGTAATAAATCGTACATAAATCGTACGGGGAACTGAAACTAAACTTCATGTAAATACGTAAGCATACTTGTATAAATGAACCCGGAGTCTCGGTCTTTTGAAAATAAATACCACGTGCTAATTTAGTAATTTTCAAACAATATCACTACGTAAAATTTGCAGTCCCGTATTTTCCCGGGATTTTTATTTAACAAAATGTATTTTAAAAAGCCGCTTCCATAATTTGTGAGCCAAAAATTAACTTTAGGTAAATATGCATCCGATTATCCGATCTCTAGTTATCATATATATTTCCCTTATTTTAATACATTTATTAGCTAGTTATTTATAGTACTAATATCACTATTAAAACATAAAATAAATTATTTGATCTTAATGATTAATTTTATCTTTTTATATTTCACCCTACTGGGCCTTTTTTTTTGTTAGGAAAATGCGTTACGCATACCCCGCGGCTCGGGAAAACCGCGGGGTTATGTCGGACTCTCCGCGCGCTTGGGGGCCGAGTGCCAGCCAAGTACGCGGCCTACCGACTAAAAACCTAACAATGCCCCTCACTGACGCCTTGCCGCGAGGGCTTCCTTCCGGTCCTCCCCCCCATCAGATGAGGGAAGGGACAAGGACAGCAAGGGGAGCTGCATCGCAGCGTGACAAGGTCATGGGAACTCGTGAGAATACTTCCACGACCTCCACCCTACTGGGCTTAAGTGGGGTGAACTAATGGGGTGGGACCAGAATGCTTGTGGTCAATAAATGTTTTGTCAATAAATAAAGAGAATTGACTTATTTTTTTTTTTATATTATTATACGAGCAGATTGCCAACTAGATATCAAAGTTACAGTAAAACAAATTTGGTCCACCAATTTAATGTAATAGATCTGTAATGTATGTATGTGTATGTATAAGCTAAGTAGAGATGGCCACTGCAGTATCGTAAGTAACGCTAAACTCAGGGAAACCTCTCTACAATATAACTGAAACTGTCAGATTTATCATTTTTTATACATCACCGCTATATCAAGATAATTATTGCATTGAATCTTAACAACGCATCAATGTAACTGCACTATCTATCAGCTTCAATCATATTGTATCGCAACCGAGTTACATAATCAAGGGGCAAAGGTCTTACCATGACCGCTTAGAGTTAATTTAAAATAATATTGCAACAGAGATGCCGCTTTGCAACATATAGCGCATCTCGTTTGCACTGCGGTTTTATTCCCCGCGGTAGGTTTATAGGTCTCCCCAACCAACAGCCAATGGATTACAAATATGCGTGCTGTGGTAATGATGAAATGATAAAACTATGCCAACCTTCAGTATTTTCTCGTCGTCTCCACTCCTCTGTAGAGAGTTCTTGCCCAGAATAACTAAGAAGTCTTCTGCGTCGATAGAAGCATTCCCATTAAATACACAACTTGCAGCTGTAATAAGAAAAATGCCAAAATACTTTATTCATGAATACATTATTTGATATATTACTTGACGAAAAATGCCAACATGCTTATTCATTAATGCATTGTTTAATACATTACTTGACGAAAGATGCCAACATACTTTGTTTTTTTTTTTTTTTTTTTAATATTTGTTACACTTACACCAATTAGCCTAGCCCAAACTAAGCTCTATAAGGCTTGTGCAATGGGATCTAGGGTAACGGATAGACATACATATATTATACATATATAAATAATTTTTATTGAAATATATATCAACAACCATGACTAAGGTACAAATGCTCGCATTCATCACACAAACATCTGCCCTCACCGGGATTCGAACCGGGACCTCAGAGATGGCGACACCTTGAAACCGGTGTATTATCCACTCGACTATGGAGGTCGACTTTATTCCTAAATACATTGTTTGATATACTATTTGACGAAAAATACATACATAATTTATTCATGAATGTATTGTTTGATACATTACTTGACGAAAGATGCCAACATACTTTATTCATGAATACATTGTTTAATATATTTCATTGCGAAAGATAAAACAATGCCGGAACAATTTTTTGTAATTTATACAAAAATGTGTATCCCATGCGGGAAGCGACCCGTTGCGTATAAGCCGATCACTCAAGCGTTGCGCGCTAAACGTGTCGTTATTACTTACTTGTTTACCTAGATTTATAAGTAAAAATACGTTCAATCAATTTTTAAAACATATTAAACGATTTGTATTTTTCATAATAATATTGTTTCATTTATAATAACTTATGAATAGAATAAAATAAATTGACATCTATATACCCAATGTGTAATCGATTAAATATTTTATTTATACAGTCTTTATCAAATGTAAACTATTTGTTTCCCAAGAATATATAAAAAGTAAATAGTTAGATGAACACTATCTTCACAGGATTAAACTATCAAAATTCAACGGTATTTCAAAGATAACGTTCAATAGGAAGCAACTTCGCAAATATTCATATACAGACAGCGATGTGCGAAGTTATCTTATGAAATTCGTTATGCCCGAAAGTTTCCTTCGGCTAACTTCCACCGAATCTCTTGGTAATTAGCTTTTTGCCCGCAACAGCTACGAGACTTTAGAAAGCTCCGCCCAAAATCTTGTTGGCTGTGTAACGATGTTACTTTGAAGAGCCTGTCAACTGAACTATCATAAGCATGTAAGTATGGATCCTTTTGCTTATGATTATTATAATTAATAATAATACACATTATGTATACGTATAATATAAATACTTTACACGCGGGGGCGCCGCCGCCGCCTCTGTTTTGCCTTAGCTAGCCGGACATACAACCTACAACTTAAATTAATTTTGTAACTTATAGGATGTAGGCATTAAATATCAGGCAAGTAGGGGCTCTACCCAAAACCGAAAAATATGGCAAAGGGTCTACGACACACAAAATTTTGAGAACCTATAATCTATATCACTAACCGTGAAAATTAATTACAGAACAACGGTTAGTTAACGGTAATTCAGTTTTTTGCATTTAACACAAAACTGTATTGAGTATATATTTTTTTATAAGATTTGCGTTTCCAATATGTAGGAGTGGGCTATTCCATAACTAAAAGTAATATCGAATATGTAGATTCTAAGGAATATCATATGAGACTAGATCGCCATTACCGAAGAAATCGGAAATATTCTGCCGAATTTAGTGCGACACGAAGTTCGTAGGATCTTTCAAACGAAAATAAAAATGTGTTCATGGTGCCGCAACTTGCTAGCAACCATTCTTATATTTTCCCTAAAAACATATACAAGAGTAGACTTACACAAACCATATAAACTGCATAATGCAAAATTGAACATAGAATAAGCGATAACTTTGAACTAGGATTAATAAGTATAATATTATAGTATGCAACTAGTGTGCAAACGACGACCTAAAAACGAAAGCTATAGGTGAATTATGAGCAAGTGAAGAATTCTAATGACTGGATCACGACCCGAGTGATTCATGATAATGGAGTGATTTGATTGATTCATGTGTTAGCATCCGAAATTGGATTCAAGTGTTAGAATCCAGAGCGACACTGAGTGATTTATGGTCGTCAAAATGATGCCGTTTTATTCAGAGGTTGCATTCTAGACTACAAAAAAAAGAAAGAATTAAGCTTTATCACTACATAGTATAAAACAAAGTCGCATTCTCTGACCCTATATTCCTATGTATAACTAAATCTTTAAAACTACGCAACGGATTAAGATGCGGTTTTTTTAATAAAGTGATTGAAGTGGATTCTTCATATGTATAATAACATCCATTAAACAATGGAGAAACACTGCTTTTTTTAGTTTCTAATGTGATGTCGTAAAAAATTACGTAGCAAACGCAGGCTGAACCTTACGCGATTTATAAAAAATAAAGTACTAAACAACGTTCACAGTTTTTCTGTAGTGTATTTAGTGTCATCATTGCACTCGTACGGAGGGGGTGGGTCGCTAGTATATTATAAATTAAGTTTATAAAAGTACGCTTTAAAATTGAAACCACTGTAAAACTTATAGTATTAAAGTTAATTATTAATGATAAGATAGTTAACTTGTGAAGCAATATATATTTCCTGTTAATGGTCAGAACTTACAAAGAGGCTGTACAGAAATGAGGTGGAAATCCAATAAATTGGTGTGTTCTGAATTCAAACATCATTCGACAAGTTTTTGAGTGCGCGAATAGTATTAATAAATGGAGTTTTTTTTTCTATTCCCTTCAGTAACTTTGAGCCAACTTTTATGTCAAAATACAGATGGGATATCGGTATGCGACTGAAGATCGAATAATGGAAGCGCGTTCTACCATCGTCCGAAATTCGTTGCGAGAAAAATTAAGTTTTGATTGTTCGCCGTTAATTCTATTATGAACTCGTTTAAAAGGTGGATCGTCTTACTAATTACAAAGAATGGCGCTTGAAGATTGATTACTATTTATTTTGGCGTTACAGTTCGTTACATTTTATAAATAGAAAAGAAAATATTTTATAAATCTTTAGGTAATATTTTATAATTAATATTTTGTTTATATAATTATATATAAAAACTCACAATATATTTACAAATTACACACATAAATCTAGAACTTACAGTAAATTTAGTCAAACTTTACAGTAATACAGCTTACAGAATAATATATAGGCTACAATTTATAAAAATATATAGCACGTTAATATAAACTAATCGAAATACTAATTCTGCGCAGACGAAGTTGCGAGCACCAGCTTGTAACTTATAATAAATGACTCGTTAATCTTACATTCCATCAAAAAGGGTAGATCTTCCTTTATTTAACAAACAACCCAGTTGGAACTTTCAGTCTTGGGCATGTGGAAACCAAAGGTGTTCAATGGGACATGACACGTATGTAATTCAAAACAACTTCGCTACTATGACTTAACATTCGTTTGGAAACGATATCAACTCCGTAGTTTTGTGTGAAAACCTTGTACAGCGCCCCTTTTTTTTGCGGGGGGAAAATGCTCCTTATGCACCTTTTCACCGCGCTGGCTAGGCGCGGCCGTGTGTAGGGCTCTCCGGTAGAGGACCGGCCTATCCACTAAAACCCCACTAAAAACCACATTGTACAGCGCCCTTAGCGGAAGACAATTGTACTATGAAAGATCATATTATACTGACATGACATCTATGGTTTGCTATACGTCAAATATCTATTGAAAACGATATCAAACTTATGCGATAGCCACACGATTCATGACGATTTCTTTTACTCTTAATAAAGAAAAGAATCTGTGGAGGCTCAGAAACTAAGTCCTTCGTCACTTGAGGGGTCATTATAATGAGATTTCCAATAGTCATAGGGAGTCTATAGGAATGTAATCTGCTGGCTGACTGAATCTAGCAAGTTATCGATAAGAATCACGACGAGTTTAATAAAATCATCTAAAAACTTCTAGGCCGTTCCAACCTGAGCTGAACGAAGAGTGATCTGGCGACATGCTTCATTTACCAACACAGATAAACGGAACAACTGATAATCCTAAGGGCCGCGGCTTACGCAGCTCATCCTGTACTTACAAGAACTTGATCCGCATTGAGATAACCTCGGGGAACTTTTTTAATAATCTCTGGCAACTCTGACGGGCGTTTCGACCATAACATCTTTTAATTTGTTAGTTACTACGATCAAGTTTATGTGATACGATAATAATACCAATAAGACAGGAGGTAACTTCCATAGTTGAATGGTTAGTACACCAGTTCCAAGGTGTCGTCATCTTTGAGGTCACAGGTTCGAATTCCGGTGGGGGTAGATGTTTGCGTGATGAAATGAAAAAATGAACGTGATGAAGTCATGATTGTTATTATATATTTATATCAAAAATATTTATATATGTAAAATTTATGTATGTGTATCCGTTACCCTAGATCCCACTTTAGGCTAGGTTAATTGGTGTAAGTATAAGAAATATGTATATATTTGTTTATTAATAATATGCAAACGCATACATGGTTTAATTTGAATGCTTCTAAAAAACTTATAGGAGCCAAACTAGCTTTTCGCTCACGTTATACAGAAAAAGAATAAATATATTTTCCCGTGGTAAAATTTATTTTATGTCCTTCCCCGGGACTGCAACCATCCCCGTACCAAATTACGTCAAAACCTGACCAGATTTTTTTATCAGATTTCCCCGCAGGATATTTTTACTACAAGATATTTTCCTATACTAAAAATGAATATATTTCCTTATCCGGATCTTAAACAATTCCTATATCAACTTTAATCAAAATTGGTTCAGTAATTTGCGAGCTAATTTATACAATAACTTTCGTCCTTTATTTTTACCCCCTTTATACATATTTGTATCTAATCAAAAGCCTGAAAAATCAGTTTCAATCTTCTAGAAAATAACCTACTGTCCATCATCCCTTATTACAACCCCTTGCAGCCTTTTTTTGCTTTAAAAAGTAGACTCCAAACTAACTGCGTACCAAATTTATAGTTGTTTGATGATTAATTTAATATGGCGCCCTTAGATCTAATATAGACAACTATATATATAATATCCTAGATCGATTATTCTGATCCTGTTAATTGGAGTAGGCTTTAAGAAGAAGAGGTTCCGAATTACAATTAATAGGATCTCAACTTTACCCTCTCGTGGTGCACGGTACTAACAGATGAGACTTTCACTACCGGCACTAAGCCAGCGTTGGGGGAGACGGCTCAAAACCCCTGTATAATTTCCAAAGAAGACCAATATAAAATCGGTGTGGAGATCTTTAATTGACACCCACGTCCAGCAGTGGGCATCTTTTAAATCACAAAATGATTGTGAGATTTAATATCTCACGACACAAATTGGCAATAACTCTCTGAACTCATCCCTTTTTTTATCTTCCTATAACTACCATGAAGAATATCTTATCTCATCTTAGAAGTAGGGTGTCTGTTTGTGGAAGCCATCGCACTCCGACCCAAAATGGATCTACTGCGCTACTCTGTGTTCCTCGTCCTAGCCTATCATCTCAGTGCCAGCATAATTACAGTCTAATGTGCTGAAAACTTGAAATATTAATGTTATTTAGTGTCACATCCCTGTAGTCTGTACGTTTTGGATAAACCAACAGCTTTTGTCTCCTGCACGCTAGAGCACCGCAATGGCATAATAGTTTTACCATGCTCTCCTCTTCAAGCTTGCAGGTTACTTACATAGTTTAGTTCTGGCATGAGCCTACTGCCAATGAGAAATATAGTAAAACTATCGAGAACTTACAAGTTATGACGAATTTTTCTGATAGCAACGCTCCGTCGCATATATATTCATACTGGTACCCCTTCGAGTCGTTCTTTACGAAGATAGCAGCGATCCACGGGAACACTACGTCTGAGAGTGTCATCTTGCTACAGTTGCACGTTTTGACGGTCTGAAAATAATTTTACAGTTTAAGATAATTTTAATCCTATGTGCTAGAACGGTCTGCGTCTTACGTCTAGGGCGATTCTTACGAACCATAGGTTCTGTGGTACGTCCTTAGACACCCACATCAAAAATCTGGTCTTCTTCCTGTTGTTTGGGTATTTTATGAAATTAAGGATTTCCTTAACGTCATAAAATACCCAAACCCGCTTGTACAAGAAGATATCGACTACTCTGCTCTCGACAACATCTCCATCAAGTATCATCGACATATTTAAACCCACCCCTATCCCACAAAAACAAACTTCTTGCCCCACCCTCTAATAGACTGTCAAATATAAGAATTATGTTCAGATCAGTTCTTCATCTTATGGGATGTAACAGTATATAAGGCTGAGAATTCACCTAAAAGTTACCGCCAAAATGAAAATGAAAAGTATATTGTTCAAATATATTTTTTACAATTACTTTTGCCCGTCTAAGATGCTACGCCATTGGTTCACAAGTCTACGGCAAGAGACCTTGTTGTACTGAAGGAACCAGAAATAAAATCAGCAACGGCTTTGTTTTTCTTCCTGTATTTTGACAGAGTTGTCAATTAAAAACTGGCCTCAGATAAATAGTTTGAACCCAGTTTCCTTTAACTTCCAAGTTTAAACAAGTTCACATCATATCTATAGAAGCTATAGTTTCATTATATTATTTACTATAGTCGACACATTTTTCAACGTAACTATTGAGTTATTAAAATTAAATCACTGTTATCATTTAAGTAATCGTTAGCAGTACAATATTTTTTATAACAGTATTTTACACAAATATCGTTTGTTGCAAAATGGTGTGCATTTCCGGTCAACGTTGACGTCTCGGTCAACTTCCTCATCTTCCTGAAGTATTCAAATTCGATCCGAGATGCGAGGTATCCAAATTCCCCAATCTTATTGTCAATGTAAATCTGAAAAAACCCATCTTCTCCTTAAAGGAGTAGGCAGCTTTAAAAATAATATATTATTGTTTATAAATTCCTTTATAATATCAACACAGAATAATTTGCATGACATTTAGATAGAAGTTTTGATTTACATGAGAATTATGCGCGAAGTCGCCGAATCTTACACCACTCCGAAATAAATTCCTTTTTACCCGGAACTTGCCTGCTCGCAACTTCCTGGATTAAAAGTTATGTTTTAAGCAGAGATACGTTAATGTATGCGTGTTACATAATATTAATATTTATTTATTATATACATAAACTATTGTATCTTATATATTTTATGTATTAGGAGTTTTTATAAATTTTATATATAAGCCGGTATGTATTAACATCTATTTTTATTGTCTTTTGTACATCTACCTTTTTATATCTCTGCATCACCTGAAGGTTGACTGGTAGAAAATGCCTAAGACATTAAATCCGCCATTGTACTCCATTGTACATAAAGTTTAAATAAATAAACAAATATATATCTTAATATATATATTTCTTGTGTGCGTGTGTATGTGACTGAACTCCTCCTAAACGACTGGACCAATTTTGATGAAATTTTTGTGTGTATTCCAGGGGGCTTGAGAATGGTTTAGATTCACAATACGGTCATATAGATATTGTTTTTCAGCTAAATTATTTATTTAAAAACATTTGAGACAACGTGAGACAACGTGACATTTGAGACATTTGACATTTGAGACATTTGACAGGACAACGTCTGTTGGGCCAGCTAGTATATATATATATTGTTAGCCTAAATATGTAATTGAGCAACATTAATTTAAGAAGCGTCTGTTTACGAATCGGGTAATTCGGGGGCCTGGGTCGATTCTGTCATGTACTACTCGTAATGTGCTTTTAATTACCCGAACTTCATATGTACATTTATCTGATACTCGTACGGTGAAGGAAAACATCTTGTGGCAACCTGCATACAGCTGCGAAGAAATTTAAAGGTGTATGTAGATATATAGATAATGAGTTTATTTTCTTCTTTTTAAAGGTTAACGAACGTCAATGAATCTTAAACTAAAGCAATCCCCTTTTTATTTATTTTTTTATACATACAACTATTAAATGTAAACTATTGTAAGCATTTTAATGCGTACATAACGTTTCGTATTCCGTATTGTTTGTTTGTTTTTGTGTTCATTTATTAATTCTGGACAATGCGTGTGGCAAAAACTTTTTTTAAGGCTTAATTACACAGCCTTGAGTCGTCGTGAGTGGCCCATTACTTCGAGGATACTACTCTTGGCGGATAAATCTTCGTGGATGTGGCATCGTGCCAGAAAAAAAAGGATATTTATATTATATGTAATGTTGCACAAATGAGGTATAATAATGTAGTCAGCACAAATAACACATAAAACCATACATTCACAATCCAAAACCACCGCTATTGCAAGCGACATTAGAGCTACCTCAAGGTCAAAGAAAAAATCTAGATTTTTGTATTATAAACCAACAATATTTGTAATTATAAAAATAAAATAAATATTTCTTGCACTTACACCAATTAACCTAGTCCAACTAACTATCCTCTAGTCAGCTCTGTAAAGCTTGTGTTATGGAATCTAGGGTTACGGATAGACGCACATATATTAGATATATACAAATAAAATTAGTAAAAATATATTGTAACAACCATGACTAAGGTACAATTTTTTTTTTTATAAAAATTAAATTAGATTTAAGTTAAATTAGAATTTATTCTAGAGCGACTGTCAGACCACAACTAGAAGCTAGTATACCAGGGTCGTCTGCTTCAGTACCTCCTTCTTACCTGTTACTGTAAAATAGTAATATTGCATTGATGTGTTCCTGTGTATGAAGAATATGATAGAAATTACTGGGTAACGTGACTTTTCCCTTTATGTCACGTGTTGGCAAAGTATTTAGTTTTATAGGGGTGCAGATTTACTGAAATTCTTACAGACACCTCATGTACTATAGGCGACAGTAACCACTTACCAGATGGGCAGTCTTGCTTGCAAATTACTTAACAAAGATGAAAATAACATTTATCGTCAAATGTAGTAAAAAAACCGGCCAAGTGCGAGTCGGAATCGCGCACGTAGTGTTCCGTACCACTATACATCTAAAAAATGTTTTTCTTAATTCTTTATTATATTTGAGTTAATTGAATGAAAGGTAAAATGCGGTTTACGATTTATAACGTATTAAAAAACTAATAATTAGATCTCGTTCAAACCAATTTTCGGGGTAAGTTTGCATGGCTTATTTTAAAAGTTACGGGGGAGAGGACACTCATTTTTCCACTTTGGAAGCGGCTCTCGCGCAAACTATTCAGTTTAGAAAAAAATATATATTACAATATCATTTTTGAAGACCTATCCATAGATACCCCAAACGTATGGGTTTGATGAAAAGAGCATTGAACTTCAGTTCTAAGTATGGAGCACCCCAAAAATTTATTGTTTCTTTTTTAATTTTGTATGAAAATCTTAATGCGGTTCACCGAATACACCTACTTACCAAGTTTCCATAGTATAGCTCTTATAGATACGGAAAAAGTGTCTGTGACATACGGACGGACAGACATGACGAATCCATAAGGGTTCCGTATTAACATAATTTACGAAACCCTAATTAATTCGTCCATTCGAAAATATAAATAATTACTCATGTGCAAACTAGAATGTGGAACGCGAATATTACATTTTTTTTGTAAATAATTATAATAAAAATCTTTATTGCTTATAAAATTCCTATTTTTATGAAGTCTCCCACTCTTAAAATAGCATTCTCTTTTCTATATTTATACCACTTAAGCTGGCTGATTAATCTGGTATTTGCGTCAGGTGTCTGCGATATGAGCCATGCTGAAATGACCGGATTTGTCTTTTGGTTTGCACCAATTTAATAATATTTATGTACTTTTTTTATTTTAGTTATTGTTTTATATTTACAACAACATGCTGTCATTCATATTTTTTTTTTTGTTACTGCGTCTTTTTCATCTTAAAATTTTACCTTATTGGGGACGTGCTGGCTTTGATTCCTTTGTCATTCGCAATTATATTTTAAAATCTTCATATTAAGCTAAACCTGCATTGGCCTTTTATTTCTATCCGATAAATTATCGTCACAATTTAATATAGTAATTATCAACATATGCTTTATAGTTATAAAGGTAAACAAAATGTGTGCTCGAGAATAGTTAGAAAGGGATAGGGCTCAATGAGATCAATAGCACCATCTTTTTCTAACTATAATTAAGCAGATAATTGAATTTGTTTGATTTTAGAATATGATTTGAAAACTTTGTACTATCATTTTTCAATTATTGAAATGCAATCCTATTTGAATCGTTTGTCTGTCGTTTATCATTTAACTTCTGTCAACAGATTTTACTAAATGCCATATCCACGTACAATTTCACAGTTCCATATCTCCCCATTGTACCCTTGTGATTGATGGCCCTGTATTGCGTGATAGCACCTATCAACCTCTTTCTAGCTCGTGGGAATCCTTTCATCCAATTCTGCGTCTTATGAAATAGTCCGTTGTCACATTTTCGTGTAGCCGGAACATTGGCTACGTTACGAACTGAATGTAGAGATCGTGGCGTAGTGGCGTCGCTAAATAGAGATCAGTTAGGTAAAGCAACGATTGATATAGTTGATATTTTGATGGGTGACCGTTTTTACATGAGCTTAAACTACAATTGTAATATTATCCTGGTAAGACCATGTCGTAGTAATCGTAGGAGCTGAACGGAAGAACCCTGTCTAAGTTTGTTTACCCCACGTGTGATTACCATGACAGAACACACTTACATCAACCGGGAGATGACGCTATTAGCCGAATTGCTTCATCCACCACGGCAGCAGATGAAGTTGAAATTCAAATAATATTAACAGAAAGATTTATAGATTTTTTGCATCGAATATGCTTCGAAATACTTGACCGATTTGCAAAATTCTTTCACTGAATTTTTTAAAAAAGTTAGAGATCCGTACTAAAACTCCAATAACGTAATCCAAGGTGTGAAAAAATTACCAGAAAACATTCTTACATCGCTTGCGCTGCGAAACATAGTTATCTCGAAAACATATCGCGATATCGATGTCTAACTGTTATAGTGCAGTCACAATAAGTATATTTTTTATTGTAAAAAATATATATAAATGCCAGCGTAATACCATATATAACTTCTTTTATTTATACACTTCAGAATGAATCCTTAGCACGATAAATGTCAATTTTAAGTCTGCTTCGATACCATTATATAACTTTTTGAATTATTCAATTTGGTCTTTCTATTCGAAAGATATCACAAGTTTAAAAATGTAAGTTGTTTGAAAGATATCTCATGGTCGCTGCTTACGCTGTTGGGTTCGACGGGACCTTTTTTTTTTGTTCGACGGGACCCGGTGTCCTTCCAGCCCATATCGGGGCGCGTGGCGGGGTGCGCTTCCGCGATTCTACCGCCACACGCCCACGAGAGTTAGGCGGGACCATAATAATAATAAGCGATATAGGCGTTCTTCATTTTACTCTTTTTGAATGACCCCACGCAAAAACGAGAAAGTATGTATGGAAGAGAGTGATGTTCATTTAATGTCCGTGTGAAGCCAGGGCGGGCTGCTAGTCTTGTATACATTGAAATATATGAAGTCATAGTTTATATGTCAAAACTGTAACATTTTAACAGATAAGCTATGGGATTGACTACTGACAAAACAGACTTCCTAGATAGTGAAGACTTTAATTTAATTTAATTTATTTAAAATACTAAAAACAACAAGTGTTAAAAAAAACTAAAAATAACTAAAGTTGGCTCCGATTTCACTGAACTAAAGTTAGTATCAAACGGAAACTAAGAAGAGCACTAAAACATTCCCGGCAGACACTACCCGCCTCCATCCATCATTCCCGGAAGATCCCACAGGATAGCCTCATAAATACGTGCTTTGTATGGTTTGAGTTCTACGCAGAGAAATATATATTTTATGTTTCCGCACGTTCAAATACGGATGGATTTGTCGATTTTTATGAAGCAAAAAACTTTTTAAAATTCTTATTTATACGTTGACTACGGTTTCAAGGTGTCGCCAACTCTAAGGTCCCGGGTTCGACTCTCGGTGAGGAAATATGTTTCTGTGATGAATTCGAACATTTATACCTAAGGTCGTGATTGTAAATATATATTTCTATAAAATTATTTATATAAGTGTAATATCTGAACCCATAACACAAGCCTAACAGAGGTTACTTTGGGCTAAGCAAATTGGTGATGTGAGTGAATACATTATTATCGTATTGTGACAGTTCTGCGCGATACACAAAATTAATTTTTAAGTGAGTGTGTATGGCGAAATCTGATACTATGTAGAACAGCGAAAAGTACTGAAAAGTACTCAAAAGAGTACACGTAATAAACTAACTTAGTATGTCATAACTTATCATAAGGTGTTCCTTATTAAATACACTATTGAATGATGTAATTGATACAATTTGTGGGGTATTTTTTGTAAAATTCAATGGGTTCGCTTCCTGTCTAGAATTAGTGATTTTTCAACAATTCAATATCGCTTTTTTAGATTTCATCAGAAACAGGCCTAAAACTCCTTTGAATATATTTCGCTCATCTTTAAGCCTTTGCTATATATATGGTGTTTCTTTTTTTAAAATTATTTATTTATAGTAATTTTGGACCACCAGGAATTGTTACAGTGATACGTATCTATACATATAATTAAAATTGGAGTGTCGTCTGTCTGTCTGTCTGTTTGTTCCGTCTAATCTCTGAAATGGCTGGACCGAATTTGACGGGTTTTTTATTGGCAGGTAGTTGATGTAATAAACAGTAAGTTAGGCTACGTTTATTTTAGAAAATTAAAGTAATGTTGCAATGCCCAAGTACTGTACAGTACACCTCACATGCATGCCACTTAAAATCGAACACCAAAAAAACTAAATAAACTAATTATTAAATTTGTTAAATTCGACGCGTACAAAGTCGCGAGTACAGCTAGTATCTAATAAACAAACTATTATTATTATTTTCGCTTATATCACGCGTCTTTATTAGACACGGTCCTTTATAAGGCGTACCATTATCATAGAGGCCATTTAAGCGAAATTTTATGCAAGTGTGCGTGGAGTGTACCAACTGAATCTAATCTCTACCTGTACAATGAAAAATGCAGCTACAGACCATGCCCAGTTAGTTAGTCAACTATTTTCATTACGGGTCAAAACTTTTGCGGATTACTGCATTTCGATTTCGGTGGTAATGAGAACTGGGCTATGGAAGAGACTCCAGTCACCTGCCTTCCCAAAACTCCACTCACTCATCGCTCTCTAAATGGGCCCCCCAAAAAAGCAGACCAATATTGATGCTAAAGGAGCAACATTACTGAGAATGATAGAGAGGTGTCTCTGCGGCAGCAATCGAAACGTCATCGACGTTATGACATTATTACACTTCCACCCTTCGAGCATCTGCTCTTTCGACTCCACTCTGTCCGGCTGGCTAAGGCAAGACAGAGGCGGGTGGCATACGACCCCCGTGAAGCATATCGGTTCCCTCGGTGACGCAACTCACCGACAGCTCGCTGACGGCACTGATGAGATGGAGGCAGTTATAGCAGTTTAAAGGCAGTAAATACCCCACTAGCGGGCGATGGGATGGCCACTTCCCTACGCACACTATTATTATTATTATAAAAAAGATCAATTAAATGTATCAAGAGTTTTATAGCATTTCGTACCATTATAAAATCGCACCACAAACTATGCAATATAAAGGGTAAATTATTGCATTACCATTAAACTACTATTGCACCCATGGACAAAGCTGCAACTTTTTTGCAACCTATGTTTTGGTTTTTTGTACTAGTTCAACTGGAGTTAGAATGCTTAAGAGACATTATATATTATTTACGCGGGAGAAGCCAACTCGATATTTTAGCATCGAATGCTATGCCTATTGAATTCGTAACGATATTTGTATTTCTTTGACGTATTGATCGGACTATATATTTATTTAAGCTTTTTTGCACAACATTAAAAAAATGTACTAATGGCTGACTTAATGCCAATGGTATTCTCTCCCAGTCAACTATAACTACAACCTATTGATAAGGCAGTGCAAATGTCTGAAACATAAAACAAAAAGTATGAAGCAACGACAACTACATTAACGGAAAGGAACACGAATGACATAAGTAAATAAATACATACATACATACACACATACACGCACATATATACATACATACATATATAAAAAGATAGATAAATATATATATTAACGGATCCAAAAAACAGCTTTCGTGTAAGATTCTTCAATTTTAATTTATTTTGAAGCAAATATTAGTTGTTAATAACAATAACTTGCTTCTATACATTAGTTAGGTGGCAAGTTATTTCATTGCGGAATTACAGACACTGTGAAGGAATCGGAAACATAACCAGAATTGTGGATAGGGATCTATTATTATTGATATTTTTCGTATTATTATAATTTTAGAATTATTTATACTATTTTTAAAACTTGACATTGTATAAATATAAATGTTAATTGACTTTATTGCAATATTATTTATAAGTGGATTGACATTCTTTGCACTATACTCGATGTGATTTTTACACGCTTTTTATTGACTTACTCTGTCCGTTTGTTTGTCATGATCAAATCTTGTAATCGATTTTTCGACCACTTCTACTGCTCCAATCGAGCTCAAATTTTTTTTACATGTGTATTCTAGATGACAATACAATATTCAATCATTTTCGAATCATAAAAATACATTTTCCTACCCACCCACATGCGACCAAATAAGTTGGAAAGCTGAAAAATAGAGGAACATCATAACAACATGCCGCCACCTACCACCAAGGCCACCACCCCCTCGTCGGAGGTTTCCGACGCCGACGAGGAGCTGCGCAAAATGGAGGAGGACCACATAGCTAGGAGCCAAATCCTAGCGCCCAAACCACAACGCCCGACTGCTGGCGTAGCGCGTCCCGCGACTGCGCACGCCCACGCGACCGCCGCCGGTACGCAAGCGCGAGCCGCTAACGCGCCGTCGCCCGTACCTCGCGCCCCGCGGCTGCGACAGGGGCGGCCCTCCGAAAGGCGGCCGGAACCCCAGCGCGTCCCGCGACTGCGCCCGCGCACGCGAACACCCGCAACACCAAGACGGTAGCAGGGGGTGCGGCGCGTACCGTAACGCCCCCCCTCGCGCGACCCGGCTCCGCGCCCGCGACCGCGAAAGAGAAGACGCCCACGAATGCGCCGACGCCCGCAGCGCCATCTAGTGGGAAGAATGTAGACCACCAGGAGACAGTGGAAAAACAAACCACTATGAGGGTAGTCCCACAACAAGTTGGAGAGGACGAACTCACGACACCACGGCTACCTACAACGTACGCCGAGAAATTTAAAAGGATTACCACCCACAACCTGGCAGCCAAAATCGGAATCCAAGACCCGAGGCTTGTCAAGCAGAAGTCGCTGGAATCGATACAGCTGACAAAACCAAGACCACCAACAACTGGCTCTCAGGACACGCTCCAACTCATCACCTTCGACCGGAGCGCGCGAACGGTCTCACCCAGCAATCTGAGACCAACCGCGCCGACACCTTTCCCGAGCATGGCCAGACAAGACGACCCGGACGACGCTGCAAAACAACAGCAGCAACGGGAATCGAGGAAGAGGCAGCTGGAGGCGGACGACACCACCGCCACCCAACCAGCCAGACCGAAAATGCAGCCACCCGCGATACCAACAATTATCACAACACCGCCGGGTACTCAAAATATTACGCAGCCGCAGGTAGACGTAAATATCCCAACAGCAGTCTACCCTGCACAGAATAATAATATGCAGCCGAGAGATACCCGCAGTCCGACACCACAAATGAGTAAGGCAACGAAGTACCCACCTGTAGTGGTTGAAAAGCTGCCTAATTGGACCGCCCATTTCAGGGAGATTCAGAAGAAATTGGGGCATAATATCAACGCCCGCCCCTTCGGTCGCGGCATAAAATTTATGCCAAAGACCGAGGAGGAATTTAGGACAGTGCAGAGATACCTCTCTGCACTAGAGCGCAAAGAACCCATCTCCTGGTTCTGCTACGCCTTGCCAGCGGAGCGGAGCATAAAGGTAGCCATCAGGGGGCTGCCTGAAGACACGAGTCCGGCTGAAATCCAAGACGACCTCAACAACAGGGGATATGAATGCGAGTATGTCAAGCCGATACTAGCCAGACAGGGCAGGCCTGGCTGTGTATTCTTCGCACAACTACGCAGAGCCCCCAATGTAACACCAGGCATCTATGAGATAACCGACATGCTGAACATGGTTGGCGTGGTCAAGATTGAGGCTTGGCGCGGCAAGAAAGGCCCCGCTCAGTGCCACCGCTGCCAATCTTTCAGACACTCGTCCGCCAATTGCCATCGGACACGGGCGTGTGTCATATGCGGCGGTGAGCACGCGGCGAAAGACTGCCCCCGACCAAAGGAGGACCTGCCTACATGCGCAAACTGCAGCGGAGCGCACACTGCCAACAACCCCAACTGCCCCGTCTATAAGCGCGAGGCAAGGAACAAGAGGGCTGGCACGCGCGCGCTCACAACTAGACAACAACCCCCCGCGCCCCCCGTCAACACGGTGACCGAGGAGTCGGAACCATCGGGCCCACATACACTCATGGCGGCCGCGAATGGACCAGAGGGACCCGCTAGAAGGAAGCGCCGCGGGGGCAAGGGAAAAGGAAAGAGGAAGACCGAGGCCGTAACAGACGCAGCCGAAACAGCTCCCACGACAGCCTCCACAAAAACACCAGCCCCGGCTGAGGTAAGAACACAGCGCGCGTCAAAAAGACCGCGATCGACAGGCGCAGAACCGCGCATTATAACTGAGCCACCTGAAGTGCCGGTGGTCGCCGCCTCGACCCAGAGGACGAAGGCGAAGCCGGCCACTTCAGACACGGCGCCGATGACCACCGAGCAAACGACCGCTAACATCATAGAAGATGTTCTATCCCTTCTGAGAAGCGCGTTTGTCTCGGTAATGACTGGAGAGAGCCTGACCGCTGTTATCAGCAGAGGCCTGATGGAGCTGTGGAGGCTCCTCAGCAGAGCATGGATTCCAAATTAACAATCATACATTGGAATGCCTGCGGCCTGAACGCCAACAAGGCCGCTCTGCTGAAGTTGAAGCTAGCAGAATACAGGGCAGATATTGCCCTGATAAGCGAAACCCACCTCCGACCACCAGATAGGTGCAAATTCGCAGGATACCATGTGTATAGAAAGGACGAATGCTCCCCACATGGTATCGCGTACAGAGGACTGGCAGTGCTTGTACGACGTAGCCTCGTACATCGATCTCTGCCAGTACCGACATTGAAGACCGCCTACGGCCTCGGTATAGAAGTTGCCTTGGTAACATCAGAGGCCATGCGTGTGTTCGCCTTCTATAAGCCGCCCCAAGTCCCCTTAGAAGTGGCTGACGTCCACCAACTGCTGGACTCGCCGCTTCCCACCATAGTGGCAGGAGACTTCAACTGTAAACACACCGCATGGCACTCAAACACCGTGTGTCCAAATGGTCGAAGGCTGCTGAATGATGCAGAGGCAAATGGGTATATGGTCATGGGTCCAGAAACGCCGACGCATTACCCATATACGCAAACGCAGATGCCGGATGTTATAGACATCTTAGTAGCCCACAAGATCGGGGCTACTACTATAACACAAGATGTGATAGATGACCCGGCCATCTCCGACCACCAAATGGTACTGGTTAAGTGCTGTCCACCTTTGCGCACGCTACCAATGCCAAAAAGACGCCACCAAAATTGGACCGCGTTCACAGACCGCGTGAACGGGGACCTAACCTCGTTCCCCGTGAATACCGGTGTGGACGTGGACAAACTGACTGCACACATAACCGAATGCATCACAGCAGCGCTACATGACACCGTAGTAGAGCCGGATAACACCCACCCGACCTACCAATCACGACCATTACCAGGCAACCTCAGGCGATTGATAGAAGAGAAGCGCCGGATCAGAAGGATCTGGCAGCAGAACCGGTGCCCCGCACTGAAGAATCGCCTGAACGCTATGGCCACCCGCATAGCCTGTGAACTCCGCACGCTCGCAAATAACAGCTGGGAAGACGCTATACAGGAAGCCAGCGATGACTGGGGCAAGGTCCACCGCCTTTGCCGCAGACTCGCCAGGCAACAGAAACCCGTCCACCCACTGCGAGCGAACGATGGCACGCTCAAATACAGGGCTGAGGACAGGGCTGAGTTGTTTGCGGAGTACCTAGAAGAGGTATTCAGGCCAAACCCGCCCACGGACGACCTACACACGCGGGAGATCGAAGCGGGAGTGGAATCCTATTTGAGAGACCCGATACCTCTGGCAGAAGACCCAGTCGTCTTCACACCAGGACAGGTCGCCAGAGGTATCAAGAAAACGCCCAGGAAGAAGGCACCAGGGCCAGATAGGATTACCAATGAGGTACTAAGGCGGCTACCTTATAAGGCCATAGCAGCATTGACCCGCCTATATAACGGCATCGTCCGAACATCGCACTTCCCTACCACCTGGAAGACTGGGCGGGTCATAATGATACCGAAACCCGAGAAGGACACCACCAGACCAGCCAGCTATAGGCCCATTACCTTGCTGGATACGATGGCCAAGCTGTTCGAGCGGCTGCTGCTCGATACCATGAAGCCGCACATCACCCCCCGGGACGAGCAGTACGGGTTCAGGGCTGATCACTCCACAACCTTGCAGCTTACGAGGGTCATACACACACTGACGGCTGCAAGGAACAAGAAAGAATACCCTGTGGCGGTCTTCCTGGATATGGAGAAGGCCTTCGACCGAGTATGGCACGAGGGCCTGATCCATAAACTGCGGTCAACATCTCTGCCCAGGAGGACCGTCCACACTATAGCAGCCTTCCTCAAGAACAGGCAGTTCTACGTGGCGGTCGAACAGGCTACCAGCAGCCTCAAGATCATCAGGGCCGGGGTGCCACAGGGCAGCTGCCTATCACCATCGTGCTACTCCTGGTTCACGAATGACATCCCAGTGAATCCAGGAGTCACCCTGGCCCTATACGCCGACGATGTGGCCTATATAACCACATCCATCAGGCCATCCCACGCGGCCTTGAAAATGCAGCGCCAGCTGGATGTCCTCCCCAAGTGGTTGAGCGACTGGCGCCTAGTAGCCAACCCTACGAAGACCCAGGCGATCATGCTCAGCTACGCCACGCTCCCCGACAACCTATCACTCCTAGGGCATCAGATCCCCTGGACACCCAGGGCGAGATACCTAGGAGTGACTATCGATAGGAAACTATCTATGACGCCGCAGGTGGAAACAGCGACAGCGCAAGCCAAGACGGCGAGAGCGCTACTGAGGCCGATACTTACATCACAGCTGCCACTCAACATAAAGACCACAGTTTATAAGCTGTATATCAGGCCGCGGCTTACTTATGCAGCGCCGGCGTGGTACGCTTTAACGGGGAAAGGGGCTAGGAAGAAGCTGGCAGTCCAACAGTCCCTGGCCCTCAGAACGCGACCCGCGCACCGCGATATGTCAGAAAGCGTGATAGCCAGGGACCTAAGAATGACATCCATACACGCACACATTAAATCCCTCGCAGCCAGCATGTTCCGCAGGACTGCCAGCTCTCACCACCATCACCTGCAGAACATCGCCCCCCACCACGCCCGCCCCCCTGACTGGCGAGCGCTGCCCCGAAGCCTTGTCCTCTCGGAAAGCGAGAGCGACAACTAACACAGAGGACAAACAAGCTGCTCCCATAAAGGAGCCATGATGCCACGACGGAGTATCATGCCCGTCACCCCAACGACCCGGCTGTAGTAACAGTCGGCGTTGAAGCCGCTGAAGGGGGCCAACAGAGCCCCGAACAGCCTCCTCTATCCATAGTAGATAGAGATGGAAGACCCGATTGGATTGGATTGAAATTGTCCATATCACTGTATTTGTTTTACACTGATCGTGGATCCGTGGTGAAGAACGGATCTTCAAGGAATAGGGTGTGTGTGTTTGTGTAAGCAAAATAAAGTTGTGAACAACATCACCCGCGGTTTTAATCTGTCCATATCGGACAGATCCAGACTCCTTCGACCAATCGGAGGAGGCGCACTACGTGCTGTGCGACAGAAGATTCAACAGATAGAATTTGATATAATGCATATGTTTAATTCTAATACTACATTTTCTGAACAATTATGTACATTTCATTATGTTTGTTATAATAATCACGAGACTAAAAAGTAGTAAATAAAAAAAAAATTAAAAAAAACTTTTTAAAAAACACGCTTTTTACGCAAAGACTAAAAAACGTTTGATAAAACTTTTGTTTGTTATAAAGACTAAAAAACATTTGATCTAAAAAGTAGTAAATAAAAAAAAATTAAAAAAACACGCTTTTATTAAAAAGACTAAAAACCGATCTAAAAACTTGAAAATAAAAATAAAGTCACGCTTTTAGAAAATTTGGGTACATATCAAGAAAAATTTCTGATGACAAAAAGAAATGTAACTCAAAAATTTGTCTATAAAATTTAGCAAATTAGTCCAAGAACTCAATGACTATAAAAGCGTGGGGTGTTCAAAATTAAAGTCGGGTCAATTTAATAGGCCACATTTGACATTTCATTAAAATTCCTCAACTAACCTTGTAATGGCGGACATAAAATATTCAATATTTTTTTAGTTTGGAAATGCACAAATGACCGTTGTTACAATGTTGCGTTCAGTGAAGTCTAAACGTAAGTGATGTCCCTCAATAAATCGGATGAATGCAATGATTACTTGTGAATTATTCACCATGAATTAATAGTCAGTCAGTTAGTTTATTGTATTATTTTTGTATGTAAACATACATATGACTGTAATCGTATTAGGTATGATTGTATCTTATACTATATTGTATTATATTATTGTAATTATTAATATTGTAAAGAGGAGATAAAAAATAGACCTTCAGAGTTTCTTGCCTGTTCTTCTCGAGAAGGCTCTCCCAATTTCCGAACAGGTGTCGAGTCAATTTTTTTATTTTTTTCTTTTTTTTCCTTATTCGTACGTACGGACAAGGTTTTTGTTTTCTTTTTTAAGCTTTGTTTTTTTGTTTTGTCTGTTGACGTCAATAAGTGCCTGTAAAGGTCTATGTTGAATAAAGATTATTTTGATTTTGATTTTTTTTGAGTCAAATTTTTATTAAAATAAAACATGTTATTCTTTTGTTTTATAATAAAAAACAATAATAACTTCATTAACAGAGAAATAATTGGTATTAAAAAAATTTAAGGCAATTAAACTCGTAAAATATATTAATACAGTACCTATAAAAAAGAGCGTATTCCATTTAAAAGGCCGGCAACACATCTGTTGTTGCGGGCAGCGATAATCACTTACCATCAAGTAATCCATTTGCTCGTTTGCCTATTACAGTGTGGAAAAGTACTTTTTTTATAAGATAGGGATCTTATAAAAAAAGTACTTTTCCATAATAACTGTATTCGATTCACATATGTTTGAAGTAAATATCGATTTTTTCACCATAATCGGAGTGTTTAAGCAGGTCACCTCACTATGAACAAATGTCAAATGTGGCCTATTAAATTGACCCGACTTTAAACATTACTCAATATTTTTTTAGTTTGGAAATGCACAAATGACCGTTGTTACAATGTTGCGTTCAGTGAAGTCTAACGTAAGTGATGTCCCTCAATAAATCGGTGAATGCAATGATTACTTGTGAATTATTCACATGAATTAATAGTCAGTCAGTTAGTTTATTGTATTATTTTTGTATGTAAACATACATATGACTGTAATCGTATTAGGTATGATTGTATCTTATTACTATATTGTATTATATTATTGTAATTATTAATATTGTAAAGAGGAGATAAAAAATAGACCTTCAGAGTTTCTTGCCTTCAGAAATTTTTCTTGATATGTACCCAAATTTTCTAAAAGCGTGACTTTATTTTTATTTTCAAGTTTTTAGATCGGTTTTTAGTCTTTTTAATAAAAGCGTGTTTTTTTAAAAAGTTTTTTTAATTTTTTTTTATTTACTACTTTTTAGATCAAATGTTTTTTAGTCTTTATAACAAACAAAAGTTTTATCAAACGTTTTTTAGTCTTTGCGTAATTTAATTTTGTTTTAACGGTGAACTGTCACTGTTATTGACATATAGAAATATGTCAATAATGTCAATACCCAAATGTTTTTTGATTCAATATCATTGCACTTTTAATGTATCCCTGTTATAAATGGACGATAAATGACAAAAATTTAATTCGTAGCACGATTTCATTCACAAACAAAAATGTCTATCCGAGAATTGTCTCTGATTGTTTTTATAAACGAAATATTGTCTTTGTAATTTTAACAAATAATGTTAGTTTGTAAATAAACGGTTATTGCTTCGGTTCTATTTGACAACAAAGTCGCATTATTTGACAACAATCATCACGAAACTAGATTGCGTTGCATAATACAAAATCATTTAGTATAATTATGCAACGCGATGCACGCGCCGGCCGTGTACGACCGCTCACTCAATAGGTTATGTCACCAGTTCACAACGCAAGAGTTAATTTTATTTTGTGCCATTAACAAATCTAAGCTATCTATCTTTCAAGATTTTTACCAGTTTAATAATATTGCCAGACGTATAAAATAATTAAGAAACATTATTGCACTCTATGCTTTATCTTATATACAGTGTGAGTCTTGATAAGGAGCATACACGAAATGGGTTGAAATTATACTTAATTTATCTATAAGCACAAAAGGAATATTAAATTGAAAATAAACAAATATTTCTTATACTTACACCAATTAGCCTACCCCACAGTAAGCTTTAAACGGTTTGTGTTAAGGGATCTAGGGTAACGGTAACATATATAAATATTTTGAGCAGAAATATACATCTTAACAACCACGACTAAGGTATAAGTTCTTACATTCATCACACTAACGGTAGATGTTAGATGATCCCACCGGGATTTGAACCCGGGACCTCGGAGATAGTGCCACCTTGAAACCGGTGTACTAACCGCTCGACTTCAGAGGTCATCGGTTTAAAAATAAAACAATACATAGGCTAGAATAGAAAGTGTGTATTAAGTTTATAAAACCATTTTCATAACGACGTGGTATATTCAGTTTCAACACATAATAACTATTTAGTTTGAAATCAATATATAATATTAATTGCAGATGCAGTGAGTCCATAGACTATTAAGCTCTGACCCAAACTATCTCGCTGCTATAGGTTGTAATGGCCTCCGATAATAATCCAATCTGTGTTGATCGTGTGGCAGTAATAATCGTCTACTTCGTGAGAATGGGCGACGTAACATAGTCAAAATTATATCTTATTAATCCTTATTATATAATTGTATATTCTGTTTACCAATTTATCAGTTTATTTGCAAACATAAACGAATAACTAACATAACATTAGAATAAACAATGTAAAAAGCTGAACACAACATCATTATTTTTCTTACCATGAGAAACAAAAATAATAATGATAATTATTACAATAGACCAGACATATTGCTGCTTAATAAAACCACTCGCATTGCATTCATCATAGATATAGCTATCCCTAATACACATAACCTCGCATCTACATATACTACCAAAATAGCCGAATACACAGACTTATCAATAGAAATTTAAAAAAAAACAATAGAACCTACACATAGTCAAAACTATACCAATCATTCTTTCAAACACTGGAGTTATATCTCACACTGCAACCAAACTAGAAGTCATTATGCATACAGAAATCAACATACATCCTCTTGCAGAAAGCCACGATATTTGATTTTGTATGGATGGATGTTTGTTACTCTTTCGCGTAAAAACTACAACATGGATTTTAATGAAAATTTACAATAATATAGCTAGATATAAGCTGCTCGAAATACTAAACCTGCCCGGACAAAGTCACAGGCACCAGCTTGTATTACATAAAAAAAAACTTTCTAATTGATATGAATACGTCAGACTGTCTGTTACACACTAAAACCATTTTTTTATAGAAAAAAAAATAATTGATAATACTGTTAGATTAAAATTTTTCCTTTGCTCTTATTTTTACACATTTACAAATTATCATCTTTCCTTTTCGCTTTAGAGTTATTTCTTACTTATTTTAATGTAAGTTAGGTTAGAGATAATTAATTTTATATGCCTAATTTCAATCAGAAGCTTTTAAATAAAATCGTCAAAGTCATATTTATAATTTTATTTAAATAATCCAACTAAGATTTAAATATATATCGAAATTTTGTACCAATATAGAACAAATGTAAGTTTAATGACTTATTTTCAAGCACAGTAGCTACAAAAATATATCGTTATATACAAAACCGGTCAAATGTGGTTGTACTCAAAATTACCATACAAAAGTTTATTTTGTCATAACTTTATTTTCCCAAATACTTTTACATACTTTATATAATTTGGTATTTACGGATTTCAAGCTTCACGGAGAGACAACTAACGAATCCTATAAAGATAAATTTATTTGAACGAAGTCTTTTAGTAGGTAATACGTCAACCAATCATATTTAAAACGAATGCAAATAATAAATGCTTTAACTTAAAAATTAATAAAGCATGACAAGAAACAGGATATTAGAAATTTTGTGCGTAGACAGATGGATTAAGAATGTACATATCACCATTACGTCCCCAGCTAGGGGCGCGGGCCTACCCTATACTATTTTCGGGCAATTAGGCCTTAGTCAACCACGCTGGCCCAGAGCGGATCGGTTGACTACATACACCTTTAAATTTCTTCGCAGCTGTATGCAGGTTGCCTCACGATGTGTTCCCTCGCCGTACGAGCGTCAGATTAATGTACATATGAAGTTCTAGATATTAAAAGCACATTAGTACATGACAGGATCGACCCAGGCCCCTCGATCCGATTCGTGACCAGTGACAAGAGTAAATATTATTATTTATTTATTATATTTATATTGACACATCACAATCACCACCGAACTCGATAGATAACACAATAACTAGACTAAATTGTAACCCAAGATAAATATAAACAACTTGTCAGTAATATTGTGTTGGGATGTCTGCGATTGTTTAATTTATTATCACGTCCACACTATAAACAAGTGCAGACATACGCAGCTAATACCTGGATACACTAATTTGATAAGTCTAACCCAGTGATGCCCAAAGATTCTATATCGACCCCTAGAGGTCTATGACAACCTGCAAGGGGTCTATGTCAGCGAAACAAAAATTTGAGGGTCTATGAAATGAGAACAGGGGTCCACGATAATGGATCTCAACATACACTGATAGTATCTATTTATTTACATTATACTATTTTCTAATATAAAGACATAAACTTATTTATAAAAGTACCTATGAAGTAAAAAAAAACTCAATGTTACAACAGCGAGCTGACTATATACAGTCGGGCCAATTTAATAGGCCACATTTGACATTTGTTCATAGTGAGGTGACCTGCTTAAACACTCCGATTATGGTGAAAAAATCGATATTTACTTCAAACATATGTGAATCGAATACAGTTATTATGGAAAAGTACTTTTTTTTTTAATTTTAATAGGCAAACGAGCAAATGGATTACTTGATGGTAAGTGATTATCGCTGCCCGCAACAACAGATGTGTTGGCGGCCTTTTAAATGTGAATACACTCTTTTTTATAGGTACTGTATTAATATATTATTTCTCTGTTAAAGAAGTTATTATTGTTTTTTTATTATAAAACAAAAGAATAACATGTTTTATTTTAATAAAAATTTGACTCAAAAAAAAATCAAAATCAAAATCAAAATAATCTTTATTCAACATAGACCTTTACAGGCACTTATTGACGTCAACAGACAAAACAAAAAACAAAGCTTAAAAAAAGAAAACAAAACCTTGTCCGTACGTACGAATAAGGAAAAAAAAGAAAAAAATAAAAAAATTGACTCGACACCTGTTCGGAAATTGGGAGAGCCTTCTCGAGAAGAACAGGCAAGAAACTCTGAAGGTCTATTTTTTATCTCCTCTTTACAATGTAAATAATTACAATAATATAATACAATATAGTATAAGATACAATCATACTATTAATTCATGGTCAAACTGACTGACTATTAATTCATGGTGAATAATGCTTTCACAAGTAATCATTGCATTCATTCGATTTATTGAGGGACATCACTTACGTATAGACTTCACTGAACGCAACATTGTAACAACGGTCATTTGTGCATTTCCAAACTAAAAAAATATTGAATATTTTATGTCCGCCATTACAAGGTTAGTTGAGGAATTTTAATGAAATGTCAAATGTGGCCTATTAAATTGACCCGACTGTAAGTGAAATATTCACACCACATTTTTGTTTCTAAGACTAATAGTTTTTTAATTATTAATGTACGACGATATAGACCTTTTCGTTACGGTCCACTTTTCAAACCTGGTACCCGTATGTTTCGGCGCGATTTTAAAGACGTTTCACGTCAAAATACTATAAATGTTTATAAAATGTTGTAAGTTCTAGGATCTAGGCATTAAATATCAGGTAAAATGGGTCTATCCAAAATCGAAAAATATGGCAAAGGGTCTACGACACAAAAAAATTTGCGAACCTTTGGTCCAAGCCTAAATCAAATCAAATTCAATGTATAAACTATTTATCTTCCAAAAGGTCGCTGACCATACTTTCAATCTGGGTGAAACTTACTAAAAAAATGTTTATGTCACTGTTATTCTTGGCCAGCTCATGTAACAATGCGGAGAACCCGGAAAAGAATTCTTCTCAGATTTTACTGGGTCGGAAGATTATGTCTTTATCACAAACAAAATTTAAAATATGAAAAAATGTATTCAATGAACCCTGTTGACATCTTAACATTCCAAGTTTTCTTCGACCCTATCGCATATTTACCCGGACTCTTCACATTTTGAAAAAATATCCCTGCCAATATTATAAATGCGAAAGTTTATAAGTATGGATGGATGTTTGTTACTCTAATTAAATATTTAATAACAATTTCTTTATACTATCCTGCTAATAGTATAAACGGGACAATTTGTAAGCATGGTGTTCTATCTTTATTTTTATTTTTTTATTTATTAAACTTTATGCAAAAAAATTACATAGGCGGGCTTAATACCTAAGGTATTCTCTACCAGCCAACCTTTGGGTGGTGTGGAGGTGTGGTGTAGGTGCATCGAGATTTTGATAGGTCTATACTTAAATATGAAGGTATCTGTATGAATAAAATGCTGCAGGATACATATTATTATAAACTAATATATAATACAATTATATACATATATTTAATAAACTATGTAGTAACATATATATACAAGTATAAATATATATTTATATAAATAAATAACAATATCCTTATCTTTCACTTAAAACTACTGAATGAATTTTAATGAAACTGTATATTAATATAGCTTATTTTATTATACATCAGGATAAGACATAGGCTAAATCAGGAGTTCCCAACCAGGGGGGCATGCCCCCCTTGGGGGGCGTAGTGGAATACCAGGGGGGGCGTAATCGAGTACTTAAGCGCTCTAGCAAAGACTGAACCCAGAATCGACATACTGGTACAGAAGATGCAAGCTCAAGTATCTCATTAGTATTTAATAATTAAAATAAAACTAGGATATTTACATAGTGAAAGTAATTAATGGTTTTCAAGTGTAGATACATATATTTTCTCTTATTCCTAAAACATAAATATCTACAAATATCTGTATTTTAATTTTAATTCAAAGAAATAATTCAGTTGTAAAAAAAAAATATGTGTTTTTAATGTTTTTAAACTTAAGGGGGCATGAGAATATTATTTTTGAATTGAGGAGGCTCAGTGAAATAAAGGTTGGGAAACCCTGGGCTAAATAAAGATATTGTGTATTGTCAAAAATATAATGATAAGTGTCCTGCGCAGACGAAGTCGCGGGCACCAGCTAGTCTAGCATAAATATAATTGTTTCACACCAACAGAAACAATAATAGCTATATTATTGTAAGGTTTCATTGAAAATCATTCTATAGTTTACAAACTTTGGCGTACATATTAGTAGGGACAAGTACACGACAAAAAGAATAGTGTAGTGAATAGTAACAAGATCAATAAAGATTCTACGGTCACTTCTTGACAAAACTTTTGAACAATATGGTAGACCGAAGCTGTGGGTGGAAAAGCAGTGTTAACATAAGCCAAAGCAAATCACTTACGTGCTCAGAAACATTTTGAATAAGATTTTGTAAAGATTCATCTTGCATTAATATCAGTGAGTTGTCGATCGCATTTTCTATATCCGTCTCCCTCCTTCTTATTTCATCTGACAATGAGTATTCGGTAACAGTCGGTGGTTCAGTCCCCTTATATTCAATATTCTCATTAGTTGTGTCCTTGTACAACTCTATATAATCAATAATAGGATAATCAGTACTGTTATCGTCAGATTTTTCGTATACATCGTTATAAGCGTCGTACGGCGTATCTTTGTAATAAGCATCTTCAATAATTTCATTTTCTGTATCACTCTTCATAGGTATTACCCCGCTGCTGGTGATAGGTTGCACCGTTACATATTCAGTTAATGTTACAAGGAGATCTTCATTTATAGTCGAGCTTTCGATGAAATTAAGTTCAGTTGTTCTTTTATCTTCGTTCTCGTTATTATCGATATCAAACGTTTTAACGTAAACACGTGCATTATCAAACTCTTTAACTTGAGACGTTTTTTCAACACCGCCAGCAACTTCTTTAACAAGTTCTGTCACGTCAGTAAGAATTTTTTCAACCTGTTCGCCTGTATCATCCACTTCGGTGTATTTGGTTGGATTTTCAACACTATCAAAATTACCATCAGTCATATTGTAGTAATCGAAAAAATCTTGTAATAAATCACTTAGACAATTGATGTAATGATCACAATTACACTTAACGTCCGCAACGAATACTGTGGTACAAATAAAAAAAATAAAAAACATTTTTTAATGAAAACAAATCGCAATTTCAAACGTTAGCACCGTCCGTGAGGCTGTAAACAAATGCGTGAGAGATGACTCGGTGCAATGATCATTGTTATAAAAAACAGTTAAGACATTAATTCTTATAACGAGCGTGTTCACGTTTAGAACTCGAATGGTTTTTTATTTCTTTTATTAAGCAACGAGCACCTTGGAATCACAGACTTTGATGGATGATTGAAGACAATTAGCTTGTAATACACAGCGTCGCAGCTTTTAGCAACTTTCGTAACCAACACTGCTATTATAATGATAGCGTATATTGAATATTGTAATTATTTATAGTTTAAGAACGTGGTTTGCTTATTGCTAACGATTTTTTGGTTATTTCCCCTAACATCAATGATTAAAATTGACCTTTGCTTATATTTGAGACGACACATGTCGCGACTATATATTAATTCAAACAGATCCAATTTGACACGCCAATCGTGTTTGTGGAAACATTAAAAACTGTTTGATCAAACGTTTTTGAATTGTCACAATACAAAGAATAAAATTCATAAAAATGTACTAAAAACCAAAAAATAATAAAATAGATACAGTCGTGGGAATTATAAACATATGCATAGACTAGACTAAAATAAAACCGTGGGGCACATCAATTGTCTACAATCGTTGTGTTGTTTCAATGTGCCCCACGGTTTTATTTTAGTCTAGTCTATGCATATGTTTATAATTCCCACGACTGTATCTATTTTATTATTTTTTGATTTTTAGTACATTTTTAGTACATTTATCTTAAACATTGCAATGTATGTTTAACATAAAACCGTTTAAATTAAAAAGTTTTTTACCTATTTTTATTTTCTAGTTTTTAGTTTTTATTTCGCATTATTCTCTTTTAAAACCTAAGTTATCCGCCATTTTGTAGAGACCGCCATTTTGGATTTTAATGTTATATAGTACATTATATTCTACTAGTTGAGCACTTTCATTTGATACCCATATTGATAGGATTGATTAAACCTAAGTTTTCCGCCATTTTGTAGAGGCCGCCATCTTGGATTTAATTTTATATAGTACATTGTATTCTACTGGTTGAGCACTTTCATTTGATACCCATATTGATGGGATTGATAAAACCTACGTTATCCGCCATTTTGTAGCGGCCGCCATCTTGGATTTAATTTTTTTTATAGTATATTGTATTCTGCTTGTTGAGCCCTTTCATTTGATACCCATATTGATGGGATTAATAAAACCTAAATTGTCCGCCATTTTGTAGCGGCGGCCATGTTGAATTTATAATGATAATGAATAAATATAATTGTATTGTCACCAAAATCCAAAGTGTATACAAAATTTCAGATTAATCGGTTGACAGGAAGAGGGTGAAATTTGATTTACTAAATTTGACCCAAGAATGAATGAACCGGGCTGAGCTAAATAAAACCGTTTAAAAAATGGCGGGAACATCGCACTATAAACGCTTTATCATATCTTGTTTCGTTGCTCCTGTTGTGGAAGTTGAAAGCATTTTTGCGCAATAAACTAAAAGCGACATATTCGTTTTCTATCTGTAAAAATTTGGCTACATCCATTAATTGGTACTAAATGATTCACCAACACTGTAGAGTGCAAGAAAAAGATAAACTCTCATTTAAAAAGGGGGCAACTTCCCTAGTGTTGTGAGTGTCTATAAGCGGCGTTAATCGTTTACTATCAGATGATCTGTCTGTTCGTTTACCCCCTATAACATTAAAAATAATAACCATGTTGCCTTTTTTGTTGAATATAGCATGATTAGCATCATCTAGTCCTACTCCTTGGGGTCATATTTTAATTTCCCATTCTTCTCTTTTGTATATATACATATATAAGTATATTGAGATACTTGTTGTATTCTAGTTAAATTATGTTTGTTTCTTATAATTTTTTTCTCATAGCTCAAAGTAGAAACTTTCTATGTATATTTTGCTATCCTGTTTTGCAATAACCCCGCTATTGCTGCCTTTCTACATTAATTTAGTTCAATTATTTACAGTATAGTGTTTGTGTACAATAAATATTTTACGTTGGTTAATTATATTATACTTTACCTCTTCAACCAATCCATCAATAATACACAAATAACATTCAAGGACCAAAATAATGCTGTATCTATCTTCACGCAATCCAACTATTGTTTTTAGGTCTTTCCCTCCTACCCCTCCACCAGCCAATCCACCATCCACAATCAATATACAGGCTGTTATATAAAGTCGAAATAATATTTATTGGACTAGGCAATTGGCGTTTAAGGACTAAAATAATGTAGAAATGTAATCTTTTAGCATAATAATAGGTACAGATCGCAATTATTTTTATCATAATTAAGAATTTTTCTTAGCCGAACAAGAATTTCTACTAGCCAACCTTCAAGTGATGCAGAGATACAAAGAGGTCTACAACAGGTCTAAAGTGGGTCTAGGTCTCAAAGAAAAGTTCTTTGTTACATCTATGTAACAAAGAACTTTAGAAACCGATGTTAATAACCGCCATTTGTATTTTTTTTTATAAAAAATCCTAAAACATAAATAAAAAATATATAATACACTAACTGCATAATAGCCTAATAACTCATTTCATTGCGTCAGGCCTCCGTCGAAGAAAAGTATGTATATTTTTTTTTAAGGCTAAGCCTTCTTTTGGAGTTTCTCACTTCTTGAGGATGTGCATTCCGTAATAGAATGGACTGAACTACAAAACAAGTATGGTTTTTGTAAGGTTCGCAGATTTGCTGCGAATCTCATAGAAATCACGTGTAGGTACTATATAATAGGCGACTATGACTACGTATCAATAGTTGGCAGTGTGTTTGTCAATATTATATTATATTATTAACATTGAAAAGAGGAGATAAAAAATAGACCTTCAGAGTTTCTTGCCTGTTCTTCTCGAGAAGGCTCTCCCAATTTCCGAACAGGTGTAGAGTCAATATTTTTTTTTCTTATTCGTACGTACGGACAAGGTTTTTGTTTTTTTTAAAGCTTTCTTTTTTTGTTTTGTTTGTTTTGACGTCAATAAGTGCCTGTAAAGGTCTATGTTGAATAAAGATTTTTTTTATTTTGAATAAAATATCATTAAAAAAACTACCCCAAAGCTTACAGGTCGGTTGTTAACTTTTTTGTAATTTGACTTTTTCAGATCAAATCCAGGGGAAAAGGAAAATAATAGGTCCCTTTTTTCTTTCTTTCCTTAACGACGTCCGTAGTCAAGTAAAAAGGTGTGTTATCTTTGAGATCCCTGGTTCGAGTCTCGGTGGGGGCGGTTGTTTGTATGATAAATAGGAGCACATGTCCACATGACAAGTCAAAGACAAATGTCCTTCAGTTATGATTATTAATACATATTTCTATCAAAAACATTTATATACCTAGTTAATATATATATATATATATATATATATATATATTATATATATATATATATATATATATATATATATAATAATATATATATCTCTCACTATATCTGTTATCCTAGTACAAGCCTTATAGCGACTTACTTTGAAATATTGATTTATTCTTCTAGGTTTATAATGTTTATATTACATGTCTTATTATTAGCTATTTTATATTGCGTATAATAAAATTCTGACCATAAATATCTCACAATTTTTGATAACAATATAATAGACCCACAGAGATTCTTTGTTAGAATTAAAAAAAAACAAATTTTAGAAGTACTGCTAATTTAAACTTAATGCTTTTGTACTTCACCGTTTTTAACTTACTGAAAATAATATACTATATGTTATATAAATAAAACTCTTTTGCCAATTTGTTGAATGGGTTTGAATTTTGCCAGAGTGAAATATTTTGGTTATTTATTTTATTTATTTAACATATTGTTCAAATAAAGAAAATGTATTTCCGTTTGAAAGACGCGGTACGGATCCCTACATATATAAATACAACGCAGCAGCACCTGTAGCTTATTCCAATCCAATTTGTTTATGGCAGTTATTGGAAAACGATAAAGTAGCCAATAAAACCTTGTTCAAGTCTTTGTTCTGTAAGTCTCTGTTTTATAACAGACGATACTTTGTTAAACGCCTTAGTTAACGCGCTATTTGTTTCAATTCAAGTCCATTGCATAATTGGATATCGGCTCGGTAAATACTACAACCACTTCAACGACGTTTCATATGCATATATATTCTATACATATAAAAGTGGAGTACCGTCTGCCTGTTTGTTTGTTCCGGCTAATCTCTGAAATGGCTGGACCGATTTTAGACGGGACTTTGACTGGCAGGTATCTGTTGTAATAAGGAGTAACTTAGGCTACTTTTATTTTAAAAAAATAAAGTAATGTTGCAATGCCCAGGGGCACGATTCTCATGCAATAGAAAATAGTTCACATTCGTAAAAAAGTTCGAAGTTCGCATTTTTTTCAAATGTAACACAGTTAGTCTATCTCAGAAGTTCACAATCGAACTAGTTGGCATGAACGTCATTCGATATATATTCGATATATATCGATGATCTATCGAATATATATCGAATATATATAATATTCGATATATATATATATATATATATATATAATATATATATATATATATATATATATTATATATATAATAATTGTGTAGAAAATATCGGAAATAAATAATTTTTAATTTCTCGTTTGAAGTTGTTTACTAAAAAACTTGAGAGTTTTAAAATTCAAGTGTCATATTAATAAATAATATATTTTTAAAAGTAATATTTACGTATAAAATCTATTAGTAGATGAAGCAGTAACAGTGTTTTTATAAACGCTTAATAATAACGTAATTTATTATTTAATCTATACCGGACGTACTATTTCGAATAGTAATTGTTCTATGGGTGCTCAGAATACGAAATAAATGAAACATTCGAACTTTTCAGTAGAGCGGAGAAATTCGTATACGAATTTTAATTATGGAAAAAATTCGATTGCATGAGAATCGTGCCCCAGGTACTGCCCAGTACCGCGCGCAACTCACGTGCATGCCACTTGAAATAAAAATACAAAAGCACAAACAAACTAATTAACTTTTTTGTTAAATTTGTACTGTTACAGATGCTTTTAATGCTAAGATAAATTAAGATATTGAATATCAAATACGAATAAGACCTGCCTGTTAAGCTACTAACAAATCTCCTAATTAATCAAAATTTTAGCGAAAGCTGTTATTATCAAATGTAAATATCGTTTTCCTATCCAACAACGTCAAGAACACTGTTTGTCCAATTATAATAGCGTAATAGCTCATTACTGTGGGCGCCACGCGCTTCCAACAGATTCAAAACGGGAACACAATCGTGAGCTCGGCGGAAGTCAGCGAGAGTTTTATTTTTGTTACTTTCTTTTAGAACCGCCATCTCAATGGGTTGTTAGTTGACAAACAGTGTTTCATAATAAATATATTGTTTGCTTCTCTTGTAACAAAATGAAAGCTGTTTAGAGTCTTTAGTCTTTTAGAACTATTTATCTATATACAGGCAATGAGGAATTTTCCGAGTTACAGATTAAAAACTTACGAGCCAGCTCATTATGCCTCATTTCATAGATTTAAAACGGTGTTTATAAATAACCATAGAAAATACATATTTTGCATTGTTGTCTATTGATTACAAAGATATTACGTTACGAATAGAAAAAGTATAAGATTTTTAAATATTAAATAGTACATTGGAATTATTGTTTCTTTTATGCCAACAATTTTTTTTTTTTTGTATTTGGGTGTCAGAAATACCCTCATAAGTAAATGTTTTGTTAATTTACAACTCTAACTAGTCTAGAAGAAACCTCCAATTAGTTTTTAGAATTGGTACGTTCTATTGTAAAAGCACGAGTTGACTTAATGATAAATTAAGCGGTATATTTATACTATAGTTTAAATTTACAATTGTTATAAAAAAAAAGTTGGAAATGCGTGTATAAATTAAGAATACAAACTCAATATATTGTTTCATTAATGGTGTTGTGATAAAATAAAGCTCTTACATGGCGCTATATTGTTTAACATAACTCTTTATTGTACACCAAAACAAGAATAGACAAAAAAAGAAAATAAATATCAAATGCACAAGAGGCGGTCTTATTGCTAAATACCAATCTATTCCAGGCAACCTTAGACCAGGGAAACAAGGAGATTAAAACAGAGGACGGGTGCAGTAATTGGACAGGATCATAGGCTATAACTAATTTAAGTTAAGGAGTCTTTGACAGAAAGTGAATACGGTCTTGATCTCTAAAGAACTCCAGCGTTTGCATTGTCCTAATACTCTCCGGGAGAGAGTTCCACAACCGAATGGCATAGGCCGAAAAAGAGTATGAAAAGAAATCGGTACTTCGGGGCGGTATATCAAGAGTCAAACCTTAATCAATATGTATCTCATTTCATGTTGCAAAAAAATCGGATGCAATCTGCAATTCAAATTATACATTGTTGACCGCCTTTATTGGCTACACAGTAAATACTGTTTTCGTAGTTAAACTGTTTACCTTGACGTGCTTCCGATTGCATCTACGATACTTTCTACTCTGTATATTTGTATTTTATAAGCGTGATCGAGAGTATTCTGAGATTTTATTAAGAGCTTGATAACAATTGGCAGTACTACGCATTTCTCGGCAAAACAAATATGATTTATAAGAGAAGAGATCAAAATAAATCACAGTCAATCAAATTTCTAGTTATAATTGACGGTTTATCATTAATTTTGCAGTCATTCGCCCACTGCTGGACTTGAACCCAAACAACGGATTCCGATCAAGATGATCATTTGTACTGTGTATAAAAATTCAATAGCCTTCCTACAAACATTAGGAACATTCCAGAGGAAAAAAATATACTTAAAACAAAACTGTTACTGCTTCAAAACTGCGGCTTAATAAAGGGAACATATATGAAATATAAAATCAATTAAAAAATCAACAAATAAAATCACTTAAAATAATAATTTGACAATATTACATAAATATACTCAAATAGATATTTAATTTTTGATATTTAAATATAGATCATTTAAGGCGACTAATCAATAACTAGAAACATCCATATGTAAATAAATGTTTCACATATTTTATATAATATATATGATATATAACAAATGTGACAGAGAATAGATATGAAATCGACATAAGTACTGAATTTTTAATTATTTTTAAAAATCATCCCCTCTCCTAATTTTGCTGTCCATAACGTACCTAAACAACTTCTAATACCTACGAATAACATTGTGGAAAGCGAAATAAAAATTAACTTAAACCATAAAAGGTGAGTTTTAGATCGTCTATCACGCTGCCGCTTTTTTTAGTGGGGATCCCCAAAGCGTCGTATGGTGGTTGGTAGGGTACGCCACTAGCAGCCGTCTGGTGTGGCTCACTGGTGGTTACTCAGCCCCTAGGTGTGGTTTATCACGATTTGATAATTACGCATTTAATTTTCTTTAAACTAATTATAAGTGCCATATTTGTTATTGAACTTAAATCAATTATTTTTTTTTGCTGACCTCTTTTTGTGTCCATTACTTTTATAACAGATTATCAATGTCTGAAAAAGATCATATAAAATGTACGGGGTGGAAAGTGGGGGTGGAAGTCAGAGTAACTAAATGAAATTACACTAGAACCGCAATTTGAACATCACAGTTTTAATAGTGCTAGTAATATCTACCACTTATTTGTATATAAAATCTTAACCTTGACGTATACGTCTTGTCTTAATGTTAGTAGCGTAACTTATTCATGAGAGATAGATAGATAAAATCTTTATTTACAAAACATCTTCATCACAAACAAACATAGAAACACAAAGAGACTAAAATTTTATTTACTTAAAACAATAACCCAGTTCAAACCAAAAATTGTGTGTGCTGCAGAAGTCTAAAAGGGTCGTAACTCAGTGATTGAAATTACTCACAAAACGATATGAGCAAAGCGCTGGTATTCTGCTACTACCCGAGGGCCTTGTGTTTACCAATAATTTGCAAAGATTTTACATAAAATAAAACATAGTTTGTCCCTATAAATATAAATATGTATGTGTGTGTATATAAATATACTTACGTTATTCGAATCCTTAGTCCCTTTTGTACCAATTTCATCATAATCGAAAAAGTAATCAACGACTACACCCTTCTTAGGTACATCGTTATAATCAGTCGCTATATCGTCTACAACCCCTCGCTTTGCTTTCGATCCTTGTCCATCAAACTTGTTGACTTCAATATTGTAAACTTCTGTTGTCCCATCGTCGTAATAAAAACCAGTTGAATAATCATCTGTAGTATATTCGTAAACTTCAACAATAGTTAGATTCAACTCTGATACAGTCGGTATCCTCGTTATCGTTATGTTGGCATTAACATAGTTATACATATCCGGCCAGTACCTTGCACTATATAAGAACGCTGATATCATAAACAGAATTACCAATAAAATCAGAAACACGATGAGCCTTATTACTAATTTCATTAATGGTACGTTTATCGTCATATTCAGACTTGTGTGCTACTTTATTGATATCTGGTGTTGTACTGTCTTTTTAATCAACAATGCGTAGTCTATTAAGTTTGCCATAAAGAGACAGTTGACGCATAACAATAGGCTATACATTCGTAACGTCAGTATATCAAGGACATAATATTTTTAATGCGCAATTAATTTGCGAAGTTTGAGTCATCTTAAATATTGTTAATAAGAGGGAGCGCAGTGTTTGTCGATGTTATAAGACAGATTAGGTAAGTAATACCAGGGGTGAGACGTCAGAAAACCTCCTCGTGTTGCACCCTGGGCTCTTTTGACGGCTAATAGTCTGACAGTGGGCGTGGGTTAGGTCCAACCTGGCGGGCCGCTTCTAGCGGTGTCTGTCTTTCAAAGGGACCGTCTTGGGTCTGAGGATGTCCGGAAGAAACCGGCGATCCAGCCACCTTCGGGTGGTATGGTGTGGGCGACTTGTCGCCATACGCCGACGGGGTCGTGGTATTTGTCCGCAAGGATGACCCGCTTGCGCCCAGGCGTAGTGGTGGGGATCGATGACGTTTTTAGTGGGTAGGCCTCCCCTTCTGGGGAGTAGAGCCCCACATAACCACCGGCTCTCGGGGTATGCAATTCCCTGCATTTTCCTAGCGTAACAAAAAAAAAGAAGGTAGTTGTTCCATCTAATCAGAAACCAGAACATAGCATCACTTTATAGTCTTATACGTGAGTGAGATCACCCAAATATCCATGATGATATTGTCACTGACTCTAAATCACATTCACAAATTCCAAATATATTCCGAAAATATAGGCGAAAAAAAAAATAGCCATTGCTGGTTTTCTTACTGGGTCTTTCCAGTACTACCGTACAATCTCGTACGAGGCGGCGACAGTTCTGGGACGCTCCCCCCCATTCGACATCCTGGCCGACATGTACGCGGCGACGTATGCGTCGCGGCGTGTCGACCGGGGGGGCGATGGGGGGAGCGCCCTGGAACCCGCGCACGAAGTGTGCCTAAGCGGGAGTGGCACCGACGGATTGTGGCGGCCTGGCGTGCGCAGCTCGAATTACGGATCTGCGCGCGCCAGCGGGCCGTCGGTGCCGTACTCCCGCACCTCGAAGGTTGGCTCCACGGGAAGGAGGAGGTCACCTACCGATTGACTCTGATACCTACTCACCGGGCACGGCTGCTTCGGTGAGTATCTGTGTCGAATAGGACGGGAGGGATCGACACATTGTCACCACTGCGCATCCGACCTCGACTCGGCCCAGCACACGCTGGCGGAGTGCCCCGCGTGGGCCTCCGAGCGCCGAGTCTTGGTCGCAGAGATCGGGCGAGATCTGTCTCCGCCGGCATTGATTGCGGCAATGCTGGCGGACGAGGGAGGTTGGAGGGCTGTGGCCTCCTTCTGTGAAGCAGTAATGCTCCAGAAGGAGGCCGCCGAGCGGGGTCGGGAGATGGCCGATCCCGCTCGAAGGAGGCGGCGCCGGGCTCGGTAGCACAGCTGCGGCGCCGCCGCGGGTCGCCGGCGGGCGCGAGGAAGTCGCGACCGCTACGGCGACCCGGGATGGACCACGCCCCTTCCGTGGCCGGGGGGCGTCGTCGGTGGAGAGGACCGGGGGAGGTGGTAGCTTCCCCCGAGGAGGGCTCCCCTCTAGAGAGGGGAGCGGAGGCTGGGGGTTCCCGGAAGTGGCCTTTGTGTTCCGGGGGCTCCCTACATGCCTGAGGAAGGCCATCCCTGAGGTTTTTAGTGGGTAGGCCTCCCCCTTCTGGGGAGGAGAGCCCCACATAACCCCGGCTCGCCACAGCCGGGGTATGCAATTTAATGCATTTTCCTCAGGGGAACAAAAAAAAAAAAAAGGGTACAAGGTCTCCCGCCGTAGACTTGTGAACCAATGGCGTAGCATCTTTGATATGCAAAAGTGATTGTAAAAATCCTATTTGAAGAATAAATTCTTGATTTTCTGGGATATTGATTCAACGATCATTGTTCCGATAGTTGTTTCTGCCAATGGCTTTATAGAGAAGAGTCTCGATTAACATCTTAAGAGGCTCTCGCTTGTCCGGAGATTTCTCTCTCTGCCTATATGTTTTTTGTAAATTGTTACTTGTATGTTATTCTAATGTGTAAGTTATATTATTGTAATGTTTCGTATAAATCCATTAAGTAGTTTTTAGGTGAAAGAGTAACAAACATCCACACTTACAAACTTTCGCGTTTATAACATTAGTAGGGATTGTGTAAATTGTCCAAAAAATGATGATAAGTAAGTAAGTAAGTAGCAAAAATCACCAGCTAATATATAACACTAAAATTAAACCAAATAGATAAAGTAACATGTTTATTGTAACAAGTTCTTAAAGCTATGAAATAATATTAACAACATTACGAAACACACACGCAATCAAACACACAGACGCTATACACAGTACACAAACGAAAAATTCACAACATCATCACAACAACAACTTTTATGTTTCCTCTGTGATGCATTTAAAATGCATTTTCTGGAAAACATTAAGGTACTTTGCAGCCTTCGTACAGTAACGGGTTTTTTTGTTATTGTACTCTTCAGTAGTACAGAATTATCTATCTTCCCGAGATTCCCAGATTAAAATTGGTAGCGACAACCAAGTCAACGGAACATAACGTAAATGTAACGTTAAAATTGGGAAGAAGATTTTTCTTAATATTAAACCACACTGCACATAGCATTTAAGACTCTAAATTGGCAACGGAATAATTTACTACGACTTAGATTTTATGCGATCCTTTCTTCGTATGAATTATTGTTTCATATACAGGCACTTTAAATGGAATTGGTTTTTCAACTGGCACTATAACGTGCTTGATAACTTTAAAAGGTACTTCTTTGATCTTAGGTACCTGCACCATCTTCTCAACAGGGTACGGAACAGATTTCTCTACAGGTATCGATACTTCTTTGACTATCGGAATCACTACAGCCTTAGGAACGGGTACTTGAATTGGTATCGGTTGCGGAACAGGTATGATTATAGGTTGGTTGATTTTAAATTCGACGTTTTTAGGGATGGGCACAACTACTTCTTTGTAATGTTTCACTGGCTCAGGGTTTTCTTCTTCAATGTGCTGGTGTACTGGGTAGCTATGGGCTTTGAGCTCATGGCCGAAGTCGTGACCTCCAAGACCTCCAAGGTCGTGTCCTCCGTCGTAGCTTGCACCAAAATCGTGGGAGCTCTGAGTGTGGTCGAAATTGAAGCCACTTGAGTAGTCGCTAGCTTGTACCTGATAACAAAAGTAACGATAAAACATATAAATACTCGTATAAGTTGAATAGATTTCCGATTGTCATCGCGGTGAATTTTTGCACCATCTATACACATACAAATAAAATAGGAGTGACGTATGTCTGTCTGTCTGTTTGTTCCAACTAATCTCTGAAATGGCTGGACCTATTTTTATTAGCAGGTAGCTGATGTAATAAGCGGTAACTTAGGCTACTTTTATTTTTAAAAAATAAAGAAATGTTGCAATGTCAAAGTACTGTCCAGTACCACGCGTAGATTACGCGTATGCCACTTGAAAAAATAAAAAAAACTAAACACACTAATTAAGTTTTTTAATACATTTCGCGCGAAAGAAGTCGCGGGTATAGCTAGCATAAAATACATTACTTCAACACAATTGTAATCACTTACAATTACAATTTAATTGTGATCCTAATCAAATTAATTACAACGTAAAAAATTTAATTAAATAATTGTAAGTACCTACTCTTTATCTGTTAAATTTTGAAATCGAAAACTAAAGCACTTGCTTGTAAGTAAAAGCACTTATCACCGAAGGGAAACTATACCAGAGTCGTCTACCTGGGTACCTCCGTCTTACCTACGAGCATTTCTGACGCAAAAAAGAAGTATTTGGTAATAAAATAGTCAAAGTACTGAGTACTGTGACTTTATATCTTATGTCGCATGTTGGCAACGCACACTGTGGTTTTTTGGGTACTCTCGATTGTCAACATATCTCAGAAAAAAATGTAAACGTAGTCATAGATAGTTTTTTCGAATTAACCTGTCAAAAGCCTAGTCTAGTCATAGATACTTCCTCGAATTAATCTGTCAAAAGCCTAGTCTTTGGTCAAAAAGTTAATAAACAATTACTGAATATTAACAAAATAGTGGCAAACGTCGTGAAGGGAATGAAAAATCGTAGATGGTTTGGACACGTAGAAATGACGGACGAAAGACAACTGACGAAAGAAATTTATAAGGCTAATATGAATGGGCCAGTTGGTAGGGGACGCCTAGACCAGAGGACCCCAAACTTTTTTGTGTCGTAGACCCTTAACCGTGTTTTTCGGTTTTGGATAGAACTCCTACTTAGAGGATATTTAATGCCTACATCCTGGTGGAAAACTGTGATCTCTGCCTACCCCCACGGAAAAGAGGTGTTAGTATATGTATGTATGTATGGATATTGACTTTATACAAAATCGTTACAATGCATTAAAAACAAACTCATAATTTACAAATACAAATATTTTGCCTTTTTTTTTAAATTCAGCACTAGCTACAGATAATGCAATGAAAATACTTCAACCGGCGTTTGCAAACAGAAAAAGCAAATGGCGTTGAATTCATGAAATATTTGTAGGACGATGCATATGAATATGCAAAATCACGATTCAGTAAAAAACGAGTTAACGTGTTCCAATTAGACGAATTCACGGAACGACATTTATCAAGTTTATATATTACCTTAACCAGCGCAACTTTTAAACTGCCTATTACCGATATCAAATGACATTACATCAGATACAAAATGGTGGATACAATTACGCCATTTTGTTTTCCTTTTTCCGACCGCTTTCGCGCTATTTTAATATTGGCAGCACGACGCGGCCATGCAAAATAAAAGTATTAAAAAGCGTTACGTTTAGCCGGCTGGGGGATATTCTGAGTCGATCGAATTTATAAACGATGCTATATTTCTTGCAATGTTGTGCCTATATTTACTCTTATGTGGCAGAAGCAGCAAGAACTGTTTGACACCGCTGTATCCTATGTTTAGCAAACACTTCCGGGAGTAACAGCTGGGAACCAACACTTTTTAAGGCGAATTTTCATTAAGTACATGTGAATGTTTATTATTTAACACATTTTTCGGATCCGAGTGGTCGGCACACAGCATGCTGGGTGCCGAACACTCGGATCGGTTTACTAACTATTACAAATTGAACGCGATGCTCGCTCGTATCCGAGTGGGAGGCGCCGCGCCGCTAGCTATGGCCCCGACCCACTCGGACCCGAGTGGAGAACAGGGAATGTGTTAAACTAGAACCATCTATTCGCACTTCGTACCGCACAATAGCTCACCATGTGAACTACCCTCTATTAGGCGAGTACTTAGTGCGTTTAATCCCTTCTCTACCTTATCTTTCGGAATTTTTAAACGCCTTTGTCAGGATGACAATCGATAGAATACTATTATACAACCTTGGCCTATTAATTCAGATTGTTCCCTAATTTTTACGAACTTAACATATTTATCGACGTCTTTTATTCATTCAGAACCAATTAAAAATTATGTAAAATGTTTTTTAAAGGCTTCCACAGAATTGGGTTATCAACCCACGATAAATAATGACATAATAAAAGAATACTTTGTTGGTACATAATCTATAATAACTAAATAACTTGTAATATTTTTATGAGCTTTAAATAAAAATAATATTTAGTGTTAGTGATTTATTAAGATATAAAGTGGAGTGAAGTGTAAGCAATAGTAGTACATGGTAACAGAAGTAGAACTACCCGGGGTTGCTATAATTCATCGTAGAAATGTAAAGTTCAACTGTCATTTTAGCCAGCATTTTATTTGCAAAAGCTGACAACAAAAGCACATCTGAATCAGTAGAATTGACTTATACAACGTACAATCAATCTTATACAACAATCAATCAGATTGATATACGTTATATACAATCTTATTTCCTTATAAAGATTTAGAGTGTAGTAATCTCGCGCAATCCGATTTCAATTAGTCCATCAGAGGTTAAATAATCAAATCAAACACGCGAAGTCAAAAATAGACCAAGAGTTTTTGACAACGAAAATGTTTGTATAAAAGCTTTGCGCAGCACCCCTAGCGGAGCGTAGTTGTACTATTCTTTCATATTAAACTGACATAACTATTGTAGTTTGCTATACGTCAATGCATTTGGAAAACGATAGCAAACTTATGGTATTGACACAGTTTGAGAATAAGCCCCCGCTAGTTCCGTTTGATATCGATGCTTCATTTTGTTTTTTGTCACTTTCATTGAGGTATTAGTTCCGTTTGGAGAGTGTTACTCACTAGCAAACTTATGGTATTGACACAGTTTGAGAATAAGCCCCCGCTAGTTCCGTTTGGTATCGATGCTTCATTTTGTTTTTTGTCACTTTCATTGAGGTATTAGTTCCGTTTGGAGAGTGTTACTCAATAGCAAACTTATGGTATTGACACAGTTTGAGAATAAGCCCCCGCTAGTTCCGTTTGGTATCGATGCTTCATTTTGTTTTTTGTCACTTTCATTGAGGTATTAGTTCCGTTTGGAGAGTGTTACTCAATAGCTGGCCAACCTGACCTCGAGAGGTACTGAGCCAGTACACTTGAATTGTTTTCAATTATTTACGTAAATAAATAATAATTTGTTAGACTAAAATGTGATAAGTCGGCGTTACTCGGGAAAAGTGTTTGAGGTGAGAAATATTCTAATTCGCAGCGTTGCGGTGCTATTTTATAAAGTACTAGCATCCGCCCGCGGCTTCGCCCGCGTGAAATGAGTTTTTGTCAATCCTGGTCCCTTATGTCTAAGGTACCAAGATTCATGGTCTTATCTTCAATTTAACCCCTATTTCACCCCTACACAAAATGGTCTAAATTTCAAAATGCTAAAACAAACGATTTTTTGTTTCTTATGACGTAATATTTAACGAACTTGCATACTAACTTTCAACCCTTATTTCACCCCCTAGCTGGTCGGAATTTCAAAAATGCTAGAACAAATGTTTAATGATTTCTTATCATGTGCTTAAATTATAAAGTTTCATGGTTTTATCTTTTAAAATTAAGAAATCCCATACAACTTTTCAACCTCTATTTTAATCCCTTCATCCCTTTTTTCGAAATAAAAAGTAGCCTATGTTCTGTCTCAGGGTCTAAAGATTGTCTGTACCAAGTTTCATCAAAATCGGTTACTAGTTTAAGTGGGAAAGCGTAACAGACAGACAGACAGACAGAGTTACTGTCGCATTTATAATATTAGTTGGGATTAAAAAATTAAAGTCACAAAAGAAAAGTGTATGGAAATACATGGTGATAACATGCAGGTGCTCAATGTAATAATTATAAATCTATACTTATAATAAATCTGTAGAGAACTCAATTCTGTTCATACAGTATATTTACAAAATAAATATCAGGGGGTGATTAGGGATCGATACTGATGCCAAAAATGGCCAAAATTAGTCATATTTTTGTCTGTATAACCGTTATAGAAACAAAACTACTCGACGGATTTTAACTAAACTTAGTAGAATTATTTTTCATACTCCTGAGCTGGTTATAGTATACTTTTTATCACGCTACAATCAATAGGAGCAGAGCAGTGAAGGGAAATGTTGGGAAAAAGGGAGAAGTTACTCCATTTTATAAGCTTCCGTCGCGTGTGTGGGTTAAAGCTACACAGAAATCATGTATGACGAATGTCTATCTCTTATGGTTAACTCCCGATAGCTTAGCAGTTCGAAGTTTTCTGATTATATTTGTCTACTCTTACGTTTAGGTATAACACTCTCAGTCATTAAAAATGCTACCTAAAATTAACGATTCCACGCGGATGAAGTCGTGGGCATAGCTTGTCAATAATAAGTCCCATATCGATGAAAAAAACGTTACTAAGAGTAAACAATCCGTCATGACGAATAAATATTATTTTGATTGCTCACTGAGCCTTAGCTGGTTATAGGTACCACAGTCCTATCTTTGTTTGTCCAAATAATAATGTCAATAGAAAAGTATTGCATAACTTACATAAATGCTATTGTAAGGTTTTTATGAAATTATTTTATCCCACCGTATAACTAACTATGAATTTGTCTCAGAAATGCTTTACATAAATTGTGAGATTGTTTTTAAAAATAGTTATAACTATTTTTTTACACTATTATCGTTAATCGTAATACTAGCATCGTAATCGTTATCGTTATAGAAGCTAGTAATGAGACACTAATGGCCGTTTTCACCAACCTTGTCTTAGCTTAGGTGACTCCTAAGTGACATGCTGTCCTTTTTATATTAACTGAAAAGAGTGAGACAGCATGTCTCTTAGGAGTCACCTAAGCTAAGACAAGGTTGGTGAAAACGGCCATTAAACACCTATTTAGTATAATTTCTAATTCACGCATCCAGTTGATGGACCGAGTGCGCGGGTTTTTATGTCGGTCAAGCATGCAAATATTATACGAACTTAACATAAATTTTGGAATATCTTTATAATACTGTATAAATTACATTAAAGGCAAACATTTACGTGTCATTATATTTGAAATACTTCCACAGTTACAAATTATTATTTAAAAATAATAAACTTAATATTTTTAAATAATATTTTTTTACGGCTTCCGGTTGGAAAACCTACAATGCGGCTACCATACGATTTTCCGCATGAGTGAGTTTTTGAAAATATAAATAGTGGTTGTTCCTGAACGTCTAAGCTGTACGCTTGAGTAAAGTTTAGAGTTTTATAACACTAATTATATATATATATATATATATATATATATATATACACTATATACTATATATATATACATATATACACATACTTTGAGATAAATCGAAATTGCTGCACTGGCCAAAAATGCGTGAGCCGCGGCCGGCAAAATTATATCAAAATCTGTCTGCGCAACGTGGCAACAAAAGAGGCGACTTATTTTGATAAGTCACCTCCTTAGTTACCACGTTACGGTGTGACAGATTATTCGATTTTTAAATTTCGAACTAACTTGCATATAGAAAGCTGTGTATTTAATAGGTCTCACCTGGGTTACTAAGTTACTAAGTAATTTTCGCGCATTATTTGAGAAGAACTTTATTACAATTAATTATATTAATAACAGTCATACATACGTATGACGCGTTTTTGAACGTTTCATGTCGCTGTATCTCCTAAAGGAATTATTGCAGGCACACTTACTTCTACAATGTTTCTCAGCTGTACACACAAAAAAAAATATCAAATACCAAATTAGAGCTATAAAAACCCGTTCCTGCAAACAACTGCGAAAAAATTCAAAGTAATTAACCAATCCACTCTGAGCCAGCGTGATTGGCTAAAGCTAGAACAGAGACCAATAATAACTACGAAATTGAAACTTTTAAAAAGTCTAGATTACCATAAAATGAAACTTAAATATGTAATAATTAAATGTTGCCATGTACATCTCTAACGATGTGTACACTGTACACGATATAATTCTGCCCTTGGCTTTGATGTTACATCATACGGACTGAGTGTGCATTAAACATTAATTTGTAAGTATGTCTCGCTTGAACAAGCAATTTTTCGTTTGGTCCCGTATGTTTTTTTACTGTCATTTGTTTACTGACCTGACTCGGCAGACGTTATCATGCTATATAATTAATTGGTAGGAATTTCTAGTGTGGAACTAAATTACTATTAAAAAATAGTTGTGATCTAAAAGTAAAAATGTAGGTTCCATAAAAGTAAAACAAAAAATTGACCAAAACCTAAATTGTTTAGGGTGGACAACTCTTATCACTTTAGGGTGTGTAAATATCGTTATATTCATTATCCATCCATACTTTCGCATTTATAATATTAGTAGGTATAAATACCAGCGATTTTACAATCAGGTATTTGAGGTATATTGAACTATATTGTAGCTACCGAGAGTTTGAATTCATTTGCAAACGACAGCCTAAATGTTTATATTTCACTAATTGCACTCATTTTTCTATTAGTTTGACATGACTTCTGTGGCTTTGTGTATATTTATTATTGACTGCAAAGGAAACTTACATTGGTTTGTCATCGTCATGATTACAGCCAATAGACGCCCAATGCTGGACATACCCTTCCCCAAGGACTTCCACATCGGCCAGTCCTGCACGGCTAGTCGATAATAGATCGAGTACCACTCGATCACCTATCCAACCTGGCAGCTGGCAGTCGCGCGAGCAATGTGCCCTGCTCTCTGCTACGTAATGTTCACAATTCTTCGGGTTATGTCAGTGACCCTGGTTCTTGTAACTTCGTCAACATGTAGATTCAGTTACAGAAATAGTCCATACGACCAGAAAAAGTTTGTTGTACTTTGAAAATGAAATAAGTTGTTCTAGAGATAATTCTATTATTAACTCGAAGTGAATCGAGCTGCATATTTATAAAATTCCAGCTCCACCAAGTCGGACCACCTTCGCTAGACGACACCCTTTATATCATTTATCTCGACTCTATAAAAATGTATGTTTCGAATTAAATCTTTCTTGAAATCTGCGAAGATCTGCAAAGAAAACTCTGGAGTCTTGGCTTATGGGGCTAAATTATAATGAAATGGAAAACCTGCTAAACAACTGACTCACGTTGCACGTATCTCTTTAATATACTAGTAATTAAAATCAAAATTAACCCTATTCAAATATGACTTTATGGAAAGCTATTTTAAATCGTATAAAAAAAATCCTACCACTCATTCAGGTCGTATTTTTTAGCTGATAAGAAAAATGGGCGCAAGAAACTTATCAGCTTTATCAAAAGTAATATCAACATTTGCAATAAATTATGTCGTTACCATACAACGTACCTACATATGTGTTTACAATTTATACGGGAAAACAAATATTTACACTTTAGAATGTAATGTCTTTAAATCAACACTTTGTGGAATCTTGTTATAAAAATTAATACATTTGCCCATAAACCACAACACAATTACACACATTACACTCACGTAAGCGCACACGCACAATGACACACACTATATTATTTCTTTCTTATCATCGGTATGGCTAAAACCGCTATGACGCAGCTGCAAAGAATATGGAAGGACAGAAGCATTTCCCGCAACACCAAGACCAAACTTGTACGTGCTCTCGTATTCTCCATATTTGCATACGGCGCTGAAACGTGGACTATTAAAAAAGCTGACCGATAGTGTATTGACGCCTTCGAGATGTGGTGCTGGAGAAAAATGTTAAGCATTCCTTGGACAGCTCACCGTACCAACGTATCCATCTTAAGGGAACTCAAAGTGCAAACCAGGCTATCCACCTCATGCCTGCGAAAGGTACTCGAGTATTTCGGCAACATTGCTAGGAAGGGAAATGATAACCTCGAGAAACTTGTAGTCACAGGCAAAGTCGAAGGAAATAGACCGAGAGGAAGAAGCCCTATACGTTGGACAGACCAGATACGCACCACACTGGAATCCACTGTCCACAACGCGTTCCACACTGCCGCAGATCGCCACCAGTGGCGGTCAATAATCATGAGCAAGGTGCTCAACAAGAGAGATCACGACCCTCAGTAACTGGGGTATCGACGCAAGGAGGGGAGGGGGATCATCTGAACTCTATGATACAAGTCAAGCTTAGTGCAGAGTTCGTCTATAAATTTTATCGGAAAAATGCCTTTTTTTTATAATTTACAAATACATATTCCAATGTTGTTAAACAACAAACAAACACTTTATAATGAGTTTATCGTTTTTAATGGGTATTTGATGTAAATTACAGATGTCTAGAAAGTCAGAAGTATGAAAAATAGTACAATTACGTTCCGCTAAGGACGCTGCACAAAGCTTTCATACAAAAATTTACGGTGTCGGTCGGTATCGTTTGCAAATTAATGTAAACCCATTGTAGCTACACAGGTGTTCGAATTCCAGGCAGTCGAATTAGCGAAAACAAAATATATTATGATATCCATTACAATGCTCCGATTTGTGACAAAATCATAACTATACTACTTCTGCGGCTATCACGGAACCCTGACTACTAAAACGGCAATATTTTTTTGGTTAAGGAAAATATAAAAGCCGTGAAGGCACCACGTAAGGTGCTTTTCATAATAAAACGTGAAATCCGAGCTGTTTTCAGAAGACGCTCACTCTGGCGAACGGAGATATGAAAATAGACCGATACGTTTGCCGAGCTCTGAAACACGATGCGTTACATATAATATTACTAGATATTTCCTTTATAGTGGTGATAATAAGTAGTCACTCTGAAACAGTAGTGACTACTTGCACGGATAGCACGTATTATCGTTATGCACTCTTTACAAAGAAAGGCCCTGGGGAATAAAGTAATTTAAATTTACAACGTCAAGATGTCAACCAAAAATACTTTACACAGTTGTTTCTTAACAAAAAAATTCTTTATTGCCTTTTGAATTTGGAACATCAAGGAGCCTTATAAATAGATCAGGAGAAGTCTGAAAGTAGCTCCTATTTTGAAAAGATGAGAGAAAAAAAACTTTCCTGGTATGGTCACGTATTAGGTAGAAAGAACGATCATGGTACTAGGAAAGCTATAAACATGAAAGTCGATGGGCGTGTAAGGAGAGAAAGTCCCAAGAAAAGATTAATGTACTGTCTGAATGATGATATATTGAAGAAGTGAGTGATTTTCGAAATAGTGAGTGCCATGGGAGAGTGAAAGAGGAAGACATGTTGCGCAGACCCCAAATAAAATTGGGAACAAGGAAAAGGAGAAAGAAAAAAAAACCTGGAAATTTACTTTTTTTTATATTTCACTAGCTGGTGCCCACGATTTCGGATTAGTATTTCGAGTAGCTTATATTACTGTGGCGTATATCTTTATAAATTGTAACCATGTGTGTGTGTGTGTGTATATGTACCTACATGATGTGTATGGTCTTATAAACTTGGGACACTTTAATAGTAATGGACAGGGCACATTATGGCACTACCAGTTGGAGTTGAGATGCAGTGTCGATAGACCTGCCACCAAGCTAGACAGACAATTTGGCAAAGGTAGCAGGAATGAGCTGGACGTTATATTTCTGTTTTTACGTCCCACGCTTTCTACCCGACCAAAGGCTGTAGGTAGTGTTTAGTTAGTAGGCTAGCCTTCTGCTAGAGTCCAACATAACCACCCGCCGTAGACCGGGCGCGACATGATATGGTCGCGCGGGTCGTCCGAGCTCCAAGGGGTTATTAAGACGACTACAAAAGTAGCGCACCCATTACGAAGATTCACTAACATCCCCCGTGGCAAAAAGGGACGTTATATTTCACTTAAAACCTAAACAGATAGCAAAGAACTGTCTAATTATAATGAAATCGAAAAATTTATTACCTATTTTTAAAATTAATATTATACGCTATCCCTTTCATGCAAATCCAGTTATTGTATGCAGTGTAGATGAGTCAACGTACATTCGTATAATAAACATAAAATTCATATTAGCTTAACAAGGCTATAGTTTTTATACGTCAACTACATAGCGAAAACAATTGCAAACTCATGGTGAAACCTCAGATTATGATATATATGTATATATATGACTGGCTAGTGCCCGCAACTTCGTCTGCGCAGGATTAGTATTTCGAGTAGCTTATATATTTATATACTAGCTGTACCCGCGACTTCATCCGCGTGAAATTTAACAAAAAAGTTAATTAATTTATTTAGTTTTTTGTAGTTATTGCATTTTTATTTTAAGTGGCATGCGCGTGAGCTGCGCGCGGTACTGGACAGTACTTGGACATTGCAACATTACTTTATTTTTATAAAATAAAAGCAGCCTAAGTTACTCCTTTTTACATCAGCTACCTACCAATAAAAAGCCCCGTCAAAATCGGTAGAGCCATTTCAGAGATTAGTCAGAACAAACAGACAGATAGACGACACTCCAATTTTATTCATGTATTGATTACATGTTCCTCCAATAAATAATGATAAAAGTCATACCTGTTGATCGTGGTTCTGGAAGGTGTTCTGTTGCTGCATGTCTTGCATCAAGTACGGTGTCCATTGCTGTTGTTGTGCTGTTGCTGTCGCTACCAGCAGCGCGCCGAGGAGCTATGAAACAAAAAATATATGAACTAACTAAGTGATACGTATAATTTTATGTATACGTATAATGAATGATATAATGATACTTTTAGTTAACAACAGAACTAAAATTAATTACAATTACAGACATGCTTCAAAATTAGATTAACTTCTACTCTTTGGCTTCATAGATTAACTTCACGTGTTGTTTATGTCATCGTGTGTCAACAAAAGAAACATAGAACACTGCGTGAAATAACGGTGCGTTGAAACCTTGAAAGAGGTTGAGAGTAAGTTCGGTGCAATCAGAGAACTTTCTATGACCGCTTAGAATTAAAACAATATTGAAACAGTAACACCGCTCCTATTTGCGTATAGGTACTGCGTAAAGGAACAAATTTTTATAGGTTATGCAAAATATCTGTCCCTTATGAGAACTGTACCTGCGATGGCGTAGTAGCCGATCACTCGACTGCTGCGCTAAACTAACCCATCTAGGATCTTTGATGCTACCAATATCATTGGGCCTGTAGCCTCCTGCAGGATAGAGTATCGCAGCAGCACAATACAGTTTCATGATCTCCTCTTCTTCCTCACATGCCCCATAGATTTAGGTAGCGTCATGCACCTAATTAACATAATCCTAGTGCCGCTAAGTCCAGATAAAACAGCAGCTATTAGAGGAAACTGTGCTCTTTTTTCATACCCGTAACTTGACTTATCATCCATAACCATCAGATGAAGGCCAAGTTGCGTTAGAAAATATGTTGTTATATGAACGATTCACATGTTGCGGCGCAACCCATAAAAGTATAATGCTGGAGGAAGACCATCGTTGTTTATGGATAGCGCGGTCTATTTAATCGCGCTCGTAAATAACTATGAGCTGAATCAGTGTCCATTGGTGTGCTGGTTACTGACGTACATACAGAGTCTCAATACGGCCGCGCACGTGTACGTTGTATTTTCTATGTGCTCCGAATTCTACACGTATCTTGGGGTCATGGTACTAGCTAAAGACCACGGCATACCGAACTCAAAACCCAACAATGCTGTCGCATGCTCCTCATCAGATGATGTGTCTACAAGAAGTATCTCTGTCGGACAAGGATTTTTATGTAATAGGGGGACAAATGAGAAGATGGATCACCTGATGGTAAGCGATTACCGCAGCACATAAACACCCACAATTCCAGAAGAGTCACAAGTATGTTGCTTTTACTTAAATGGAAATACACTTTTTTAAAGGTTTTGGGGAAGAAAACAAGGTTATGACTCGCCAGACGACTTGCACAACCTCAAGGCTCAGGCTTCTCGCCTATGGCAAGCCCCTCTTAACCTAATAGAGAGGAGAGATCAGCAATCCCTACAGCATCCACGGTATCGGCAACTTGCAATGCAGAGCTCGAGTTTCTCAGAACTAAACCCCATTGATTGTTTCAACAATATAGATTCAGTCCGAAACCTACCCATTTTAATATTCTCATATAAGAATGTCGTTATAACATTCTAAATTTTTTAATTTCTCTCAAGTTTTTCACAATTTCATAAAGGGTCCTTTTTTCAACCCCCTTAGAAGTAGAATTTTAGAAAATCTTGAAACACTTAGTTCTTAATTCCTATCCAATTACATTTTTTTATCGATTAATCTTCAATACTCACAGAAATTCATACAAACTTAGAACTTTTTTTGATGAATTTTTAAAAATCCTTACCGTCCGTACCAATTCGACCACCGCACACTAACTGTGTACTAATTATAAGATAAAAATAAGTCTTCACATAGTTGAATAATTTGATGACGTAATTAGTATGAACTTCGTAATTACTGAATTAGTATGAACCGATAAAACATCCAATTCGCAAAACGCTCAAAAGAAAAACTACGTTAAAAATTTATGAGTGCAGTATTGTTCGCAATAATGTGCGTATGTTTCCAGCATACAAGCTTTCCCAGTTGGCCCCCGCCCCCAGATAGCTAGATGGATCGCTGTTAGCAACTTTCCGTTATTTATAAAGGTTAATAAACGACAAAATAACGGCCTTTATGATTTCCAACCGCTTATTTACAACCAACAACGAAACAAGGAGTTGTTAATTTAGTTTAATAAATTGTAATTTGTTTTAAGTTTATTGCAGGTATTTTGTCGAGCTTCAGATATTATTTTCAAAATTTACTATGATAATTTTGTTTAGTAAAGAATTTGTTATTCATAAGCATATCTGTATATACACTGAATGTTGTTTTTTTAATGACAAGGATAATATTAATCAAACAAAAAATTTTACATTAATTTATAGATAGATAAAAAGATAAAAATATTTTTTTTGTATTATGATATTCTTCGTATTTTTATTGAAGATTCAGCTCTTCTAAAGAAGATTAAACATACATATGAATGTCGAAAAACGATAAACACATTGGTACACGGCAGCATCGACCCCGGGCCCCGCATCATCCGATTCGTAGACCCGTGCCTAGACCTCCTGGTATTCATTCAATAATCAGGTATTTATTATATTTCCTATTTATATTTAAGCTTTAAAATTATTAGTAAGATTTTTAACAAAAGAAAATTGAATGATTTTTTTTAATATGCTCACTAACATACTATTTTGACAAGATTGTTATTAAAAAAAAAGTAGTATTTTCTACTAAATTATAAAAAGAATCATATCTATAGGTTTAAATCCCATTGCCCTCCATGTTTTGAAAAAATAAACATATAGAATTATAAAGTAACTCCTATAGATATCCACGATGAGCACCAATCACAGTTATAAGACACTTTTTATTGCTTCCTACTTGAAAAAAATATGAATATTATTTGATATCACAAACTCACATATAATTTCACTGCACACATTTTGATTCGCTACGTTCCGTTCCACGCTTACTTGTGATGTCACAATAAAGTCGCGCTGCATTTTATATAAAAGTGACGGGGCAAGCTTATTGGCAATGTTTGAATGCCTGGACACTTTTTTTTACTATTTTCTAACGTTACAACCTACCATTTTACTCAGAACTGCAACTTTCTTCGCATCACGCGACATAAGAGTCCGATTTAAATTGGTACAGTTATATCACTTCCTCTCGCTTAAAATGATACTATCGTTGAGTGGATTACTTTGTTGTACAATGACGGCTATATTCAGATCACTATCTTAATAATACACACATTACTAGTAACGTATTGAGTCGTTATACGTATGACAGACAAAGCACCTGTCACTATCCTTTTATTTTTATCTGTGCACGTTTTACACTTTTTGGCGGCAAGTAATTGAATGATCTAGTATGGCCGACGTTAACTTTGATCGACAAAAAACAAAATAAAAGAAATTGTTATTTAATGTCTGACTCTCATGTGTAAGAGAGTACTTTGGTTTGGTAACCACACTTTCATATACAAAATATCGAACTGTATTTATTTTTAACTAGCTGGTGCCCGTGACTTCGTCTGCGCGTGGCGTAAAAAAACCAACATTATGACATTCAGTATAGTTATAGTTTCATCAAAATCCATTCAGTAGTTTTTAGGTGAAAGATTAACCAATATCCATCCATACTTACAAACTTTCGCGGTTATAATATTAGTATGTACATTTTGCAAGTTAGTACTAGAAAATTTGGGAAAAACGTAAACATTTTTTTATTACTCCGACCCCTAACATTAAATTACAAACAAATTATTTTATCATCCTCGTCATCCTAGCCATATTAATTTACATAATGAATTAAAAATACCTAACTACTGTAGTGGCTAAGATCTATATTACAGAACGAGACTCACATCTCTGCTGATCTCTACAGTTAGAAAGATATGGGTCAATCCAAATCGACAAAGACTTCGCAGACCGCGATACGTCCTTAGCGACCCTCCCCACCAATCAACGCAGAACCTTCAAGACCTGCTTGCGGCGGCGTCTGAGCCATCGCATCTCTTGCCTTCCCCTTCTCGGCAACCTTCTGCTTAGCCACGAGTAAGTTCCTATCAACATAGGCCGGAGCCATTTGGGTGTACCGTGTCTCTGTGTCTCTTCTAGCGCATATGAACTCTTATATAGGGCAGCGCTGACTGCGCCTCTTCTGAGGTGCGGTCTTTCTTGTCACGTCAAGCCACAGGCCCTGTGGCACAGGGTCATTAGTACCAACAGTCAGGCTGAGTTTAGTCGGTAGGTCTTTCGGGTCGCCGAGCGGGTTCGGGAGATGGCCGATCCCGCTCGAAGGAGGCGGCGCCGGGCTCAGTAGCACAGCTGCGGCGCCGCCGCGGTCGCGAGGAAGTCGCGACCGCTACGGCGACCCGGGATGGACCACGCCCCTGCCGTGGCCGGGGGAGCGGAGACTGGGGGTTCCCGGAAGAAGCTTGATGTTCCCGGGGGCTCCCTACATGCCTGAGGAAGGCCATCCCTGAGGTTTTTAGTGGGTAGGCCTCCCCCTTCTGGGGAGGAGAGCCCCACATAACCGCCGGCTCGCCACAGCCGGGGTAATATGCAATTTAATGCATTTTCCTCAGGGGAACAAAAAAAAAAAAAATTTCGTGTCGAGCCGCCTCGATTTGCCAGAAGTCCGACATAATCACCTTGGCACTTTGTTGCGGTGGTACCCACGAGGATTTCCTGCCTATCCTCTCCTGGGGGAGAAAAGAACAAAATGTTTAATATAAACTTTACGAGTTAAGTGTCTCCCCAGTCAAGAAGTCTATATAATATATCTCTAAAAAAGAGAGATGGCGCTATGTGGGCTCAATAGCACCGTATCATATACAGTGTAATCTATTACTAGCGAAATTCAAGGGACCGAGAATTTGTTACGTTATAAAGAGTAATGCGGTCCAAATGGCGATATACTATTTCGTTATTGAGAGCCACGCTATAAAGAGAGTTTCAATACCAAATCTATAACGCAAATATACATAATTACTTGTTCCTGTATTTTACAATCTAGGACTATTGTGTAATTCTAATTACTCTATGTAAAAAAGGAATTTCCGTTAAATAACAACGTGATTATACTTACAACTAGATTATAATGAAATATAATCTAGTAGTAGAGTCTAGTATCTATATAATCTAGTAGTAGAATCTAGTAGTAGAGTACAAAGAAGTAAGTAGAGTTAAATTAGTTCATATATTTCAAAATACATAACTAAAAAGCAATAATTGTAATTACCCCTGCAAATATGCGATGTGTTTCGTGGAATAAAGAAGTAACCGTGTTTTTTTAGATTATCTCGAAGTACATCAATCTGTTCCTAAATTAAATAACACGTGTAGTTGAAGGCAACTGTGACCTGCGATTATCTCTTTGAAACTTTTTTCTAGACCTCATAATAAAAATATTGGACAGTTTTTTAAGCTCCTGAAAAGTAGGTGAAAATCACTTAATTCCTTTTTCCAGGAATAGTGCGATTTAATATAATTCATTATTGTGGCCTATGTTGAATACAAATAATTTTGATTTTAAAATACAATATTAATCAAAAGTTTAAATTATGTATATAAATAAAAACTCAGAATATGACTTATTCCTTTATTATAACTACCACCAAAACATTTGCAATAATCAACAATTTCAAAATGTCTAAAACTATAATACACGACCACAGACATAAGAGTTACGCAGGCTTTCAAGCTATTGTCTTTGCTTATTGCGCAGTCTCTTGTTACCAAATGCTTAACTGTATTACCGGCTTTTCAAAAATAGTAGAAGGCATGTTGAAATCACATTAGATATTGTGTAATTCGATGTTATTCAGTGACATAATGTAATAGTTAAATGGGTATGTGAAGCAATTTTACCATTATCAGTGTCTCTCAGTATGATAAACTTTATTACCAGAGGTATTCATGTCTTACACTGATTTCATACAGCGAAAGAAGAAAATGGATATGCCTCAAAGCTCGAGATTAATTTTAAAGAGTAGAAAAAGCAAGGAAAATTATTCTGATGGGCCGTTTGAATAACCTCACGAATCTAGGCTAGAAGCAAAAGTATTAGCTTGTATTTATAAAAAAGGCGAAATATGCATAGGTATTTGAATTTGCTTAAGGCTATCAATAATTTTTATTGTGAATTAATGTAAACTAATAAAAATTGTATGTTAATTATCTTTGTTTTATTTGTCTATCTCTGAGGTTTTTATTATTATTTATGTGTAATATTGTTGGCCACACGGGGTTGTCCATTAGAAAACCCGGGAAGGTCCATATTAATATAAAAATTTCGATGCAAGTACATTAAATAACTGCCTAATTCTGACCTCTGCTTATTACAGCCACACATCTTTGACCACCTCTATAGCAGAGCGTTTAGTACAACGGTTTCAAGGTGTCACTATTTCCTAGGTCCCGGATTCGAGTCCTAGTAGGGGCAGTTGTTTTTCTGATAGTTATTAATATATATATCGAAAATATTTATTTATTTATAATACATGCATCCATAACTCTAGATCCCTTAACACAAGCCTTACTTTAGACTAGTCTAATTAGTGTAATTGTAAGAAATATTTTTTTTATTTATTTGTATGAACTTCAGATCTAACAAACAAGCTCTACTATAATGCTTTTATTTTGCTATATACACACACATTACGTAGTTTTCATTATAAATACACAGTGAACATAAAATAATTGGACAAATGACAATGTTTGTATCATATATACACACAAACATATTACACACATACATATATATGTGTGGGTGTGTGAGAGAGAGAGGGTGTGTGAGTGCGTGTGAGGGTGTGTAAGAGAGTGTGAGGGTGTGTGTGTGTATATATATATGTCATATTAGATTTTTTAGTTCAAAAAAACCTCCCTTGAGAGTACACTCACATCGATCAGAAGCATTTACTGCCAGCTTTCGTTTTCATACTACAAAATAATATGCCGCCGCCTATTAGAACCTTAAAATCCAAACTAGTGTTCAAAGATAATATAAAGAAATTACTCTTAGAGAAACAAAAACTTGGAATTCCCAAATATCGAGGTAAGATAACGAAAACTGAACAATGTTATTGACATAAGAGAATTGTATTATGTATTTACATTATTTTTATTTTTGTATTTTTCTTTTCTTTCACTATTATTATATGTAATCGTGCACCTGATCTATGAAAATTCATTTATATGTATTATGGGTTATATCAGACTCCAGACCGATCGAGGCGGCTTGACCGTTGTGACCTACCGACCAAACTCACCTAAGCCTTGGTCCTAATGACCGTTTGACTTGTAGTGGATGTAACCACTCTTTAGAAGAGGGCGCAGTTGACTTCACACAGAACTAAGATTTATTCAGTGCTACAAGGATTGCAGACATGTGATATGAATGTCAAATTGACTTGAAATTGACTCCACTGGTTCCTAAGAAAAAGTATCTTGACATACAGACAGACAACCAGAATATGAGTAACCTTAAATCTTAACTTACAGTAAGTAAAATAACGCTTTCATAGTTTCATGAGAGTATAGTTGGCTAAATGACAGATTATAACTAATGTCAAATACATTTAAGTAACTGTCAAATAATTGATTAGGATTGAATGAGAATCAATGAATTTGAATTTACTACGGCTTACGGCTTAGATAAATAAAACACAAATTATTGTAAAAATATAATATACTAAAAAGCAGTTTTATTTTTCTTCCACATCGGGCCTGAAAACCTACTTTTCGTTATTCCTCATCCACCCACGTAAAAAATGATTTCTCTATCGACGATCGTCGATGGGTCGACGCAACATGTCTTCCTCTTTCACTCTCTTCTGTCACTCGCCATTTTGACCCTCACTCCCTTCTTCAACACGTTATCATTCACACAGTCTTTTCTTCTGGAATAAGGGATTCTTCTGGGATGTAAGGGAGCGAACCACTATCTTTTTGCCCCAAGCCAACCTCACCTGCACGCGGTGCATCCCGCTGACCGACGGACGAGGCCCTGGCGACCGACTGATGGCGGTATATCCATCCTTTCAGGCGTAGCTAAATGCAGCAGGCCGGTGATGGGCAGCAGCGTCACCGGTGCGAGAAGCTACGCCCTGCGATCGCCAACCCGCCTGCCCAGCGTGGCGATTATGGGCGTGACCTTCATGGGTACGAAGAAAAAGCCACGGCCCCCAGTTCCCGGCGGTCCCACTATTCCTGGTTACGGTGGCGACCATGGTAACGGTGGGACAGGGGGTGCGAAGAATCTCCGGGCTACGGGAGGCCACCAAAATAAATTGACCCTGGCGACGTACAACGGACGCACGCTACGGCTTGACTCGCATCTGGCGCAACTCGAGGTGGAACTTGGGAAAATTAGGTGGCACATATTGGGGCTGTGTGAAGTCCGAAGAGAGGGGGAGGACACCATAACCCTTGAATCGGGCCACCTAATGTACTTCCGAGAGGGAGACCAAAAATCCCAAGGTGGCGTGGGGTTTCTGGTGAATAAGTCCCTATCTGACAACGTTGTGGAAGTATCTAGTGTGTCGAATAGGGTAGCGTACCTCATTATTAAGCTCACCGAGAGGTATAGCCTCAAGGTTGTGCAAGTGTACGCACCGACCTCGGCACACTCGGACGATGAGGTGGAGGATATGTTCGGTGACATATCGAGGGCCCTCCACTTCACTACCAAGACCCAGTACACCGTTGTCATGGGGGACTTCAACGCTAAAGTGGGAGTACAGAATTGCAGTGAATCGGTAGTAGGATCCCATGGAATTGGAAGCAGAAACCATAGGGGACAAATGCTCGTTAACTTCCTCGAACGAGAGGGGCTCTTCTTGATGAACTCCTTCTTCAAGAAAAAGCTCCAAAGGAAGTGGACGTGGCAAAGTCCCGATACTATGACGAAAAACGAGATTGACTTTATCATGACGGACAGGAAGCACATATTCAGAGACGTTTCCGTGATCAACAGGTTTAATACCGGTAGTGATCACCGACTTGTCCGAGGCTCTCTGAATATCAACTTTAAGGCCGAACGTGTCCGTCTGATGAAGGCCAGGCTCCGACCATCACTGCTTCAAAACATGGTAGGATCTGAAACATTCCAGTCAAATCTGGAGAACCGATTTGCTGCCGTGGAAACCACAACAGATGTTAACCAGAACCTTATGGATGTGGTTCGAGTCCTCAGGGAGGAAGGCACGAGACTTTGTGAAATGCAGCGTAAGGGCAGGAAGTCAAAACTTTCAGAAGAGACCTTAGGGCTAATGAAGGAACGACGTGAAAACCCACCCGTCACTTCGTCAGCAAAGCGGACTCTAAACCGAGAGATCAGCAAGCACGTACGGCGTGACCTCCGGTGCTCCAATGCTCTCGACATCGAAAGAGCGATCGAGCAAAACCGGGGGTCAAAGGTGTTCGTACAATCTCTTGGAAGAAGCCATCTGGCGAAGTTGACCACAGCAAGTGGTGATGTTGTTTCTTCGAAGCCGGCAGTCCTTTCGGAAGTGGAAGACTTCTACGGCCGATTATACGCATCGCATGCATCTCGACCTGATCCCGAAAATGAGTATTCCAGAGCCAGATTAACACGCCATTTCACTGAAGACCTGCCAGAAGTCAGTACTGGCGAAATCGAGATCGCTCTGAGACAGCTTAAGAATGGAAAAGCCCCTGGAGAGGATGGCGTTACTACAGAACTATTAAAAGCAGGAGGGAAACCCGTACTGAGGGAGCTCCGGAAGCTTTTCAACGCCGTCCTATTGGAAGGGAGAACTCCAGAGGCGTGGAGTAGGAGTGTGGTCGTCCTGTTCTTTAAAAAGGGAGACAAGACCCTGCTGAAGAACTATCGACCCATTTCCCTTCTAAGCCACGTCTATAAGCTGTTTTCTAGAGTGATCACGAACCGTCTTGCGCGAAGACTTGACGAATTCCAACCACCGGAACAGGCTGGGTTTCGGAGCGGATACGGCACCATAGACCACATCCACACAGTGCGGCAGATTATACAGAAGACCGAAGAGTATAATCAGCCCCTGTGTCTAGCATTTGTGGACTATGAGAAGGCCTTTGACTCGATTGAAATCTGGTCCGTTCTGGAGTCCCTGCAGCGTTGCCAAGTAGATTGGCGATACATCCAAGTGATGAGATGTCTCTACGAAGCCGCCACCATGTCCGTCCAAGTACAGAATCAGCAAACAAGGCCCATACCGTTGCATCGAGGAGTGAGACAGGGGGATGTTATTTCCCCGAAACTGTTCACTAATGCAATGGAGGATATGTTCAAGACGCTGAACTGGAAAGGACGCGGTATCAACATCAATGGTGAACACGTCTCTCACTTGCGATTTGCTGATGATATAGTCATCATGGCAGAAACGCTGCAGGACCTACAGCATATGCTGAACGACCTGGCTGAATCTTCGTTACGCATCGGCTTACGGATGAACTTGGACAAAACCAAGGTCATGTTCAACGAACATGTTATACCGGAACCGATCGCGATACACGACGCCGTTCTCGAAGTTGTTCACAAATATGTATACCTCGGGCAAATACTGCAGTTAGGCAAAAACAACTTTGAGAACGAGGTAAATAGGAGAATTCAGTTGGGTTGGGCGGCATTTGGGAAACTACGTCGAGTCTTTACGTCGTCGATCCCACAGTGCCTAAAGACGAAAGTCTTCAATCAGTGCGTCCTACCCGTAATGACTTACGGAGCCGAAACGTGGACACTGACGGCACGACTAGTCCACAAGTTCAGAGTCGCTCAGCGGGCTATGGAAAGGGCTATGCTCGGCGTTTCTCTGAGGGATCGCATCAGAAATGAGGTGATACGTCAGAGAACCAAAGTCATCGACATAGTCCACAGGATTAGCAAACTGAAGTGGCAGTGGGCTGGCCATGTTAGCCGTAGAACCGATGGCCGTTGGGGCAAACGTGTTCTAGAGTGGATACCGCGAAACGGCAAACGTAGTGTAGGACGTCCTCAGGCAAGGTGGAGTGATGATTTGCGCAGGACGGCTGGCAGGAGCTGGATGCGAGAAGCCGAAAATAGATCTCAGTGGCCTACACTCGAAGAGGCCTATGTCCAGCAGTGGACGAAGAGGGGCTGATGATGAGTCTTTTCTTCTGTTTTCTTCTCACTACACGCTATTCACTTTCATGTCCATAGCTATACAAAAAGCAACTAAACAAAAAAAAAGGTGACAAGTAACCGAAGTTACTTTTGCATTTATAACGTTAGTGTGGATTTTATAGCATTTGATGAAATTATGCGGTTTGCTGAGAAGCCTACGTCCATTTCGGTTACATAATTGTGTCACCATTATAATCCTGTTTGTTTTGACAACTGCTACCAAAAAAACGAGCGTAGAAATGGCGTTATTCAACACCTTTGTCGCACGGAATGCCTTTTACTGAAACAGGGTCAAACAAGCCAAATAGTGTAGTGCGAGCTTCACAATAATAGAATTGTAGTGAGCAAAAATTCCTGGTTATTTTTTATATGGCAAGCACAAAAAAAAATGACAACACAAAGAGGAATGATTAAAACGACATGTGTATGTAGTTTATATGTATAGTCTATATTTATGTGTAATCATATTTATTTCTCGTTAATATTTAGAACAGTGGGTTTTGTTGTTTAAAACAGTTGGTCAAATGTCATTTTGTAAATTGGAAAAATACAGCAGTGTTCAGATTTAGGTCTATTTGCTTACAGCGCCATCTGTCAATGACTTAGCGCATCGGTATGGATCTTAACTACCGGTCTGACATATCTATTGCCCTACCTTTATACGTAAGAAAATTGTAACTTGGCAATAAACTTAATTCAAACGTGTTTATTAAACTCCTTTATTTGGAATATTCCCTGGAGCTAGTCTATTTAGACCAACTGATTATGAATTACACATCCATGTTTGGTTTTCATATATTGGTGTGGGGGTAAGAAATAGTTATTTGTTTTATTTATTTATTTATGTGATTTAAAGCAAATCTGTAACCTCTATAAACAATACAAATAATAAGACGAAAAGTCACAGCACTCAGTAATTTTATTGCCTTTCTTACCTTTCATACCAAACACTGCTATTTTACGGCAGAAATACACGAATTCTCCCTCTGATTAAACTGTAATGTAATAATAATGACTCCCTATTTATTTTTTATTTATATGCCAACTCCTTAACATATTCTTAGCTTTCTGCACAAAATGGCTATATACGTTTAAGATGACACGTACATTTTCGACAATAAAGCCTTGCAACATGAAAAGTAACATCGCATGTCGATTAGTGAATGCAAATACAAGCAGTCGTAACGACTGTATAATAGCGGCAGACAATGCGACGTCTAGACGATGCCTTAATGAGCCGCAATGGGGACCCATTGTTTATACGCGGCGTGATCAGCTTTTTTTCCGTGTCACATTGACGTCCGCTATTGTGGGGATTTGACGAAAACGCCAGTAATCACACACTGAAATATCCCTCTATGTAGAGTATATAGAGTTAGAGAAATTTTGTGTTGATATTCTTAGGTAGTAGGTATTAGTTACTATGATATAGACTCCTTTACTCGAGAGACACTCATAAATTTTATATTAAACATTTTGCATTTCTTTTTATATGATCATGTTACTAGAAGAGTTCTGGACATGATAATGGATGGGCGTATGGAGAAAGGAAAACCGAAGAAACGATGGATGGATTGTGTGAATGTTAATATGCTGAAGAATGGTGTGAGTGTCGAAATGGCGAGTGATAGAGAAGAGTGGAAGAGGTAGACATGTTGCGCCGACCCCAAATAAAATTGGGAACAAGGAAAAGGAGAAAGAAAAAAGCGACTCAACCTAGAAATTTCCTTTTTTGTCTTTTCACTAGCTGGTGCCCGCGATTTCGGATAGTATTTCGAGTATTAGGAGTATTCGAATTAGTATTAGCGTGAAGTATATATCCTTATAAATTGTAACCATTGTGATATTGTGATATATAAACTGTGTTCTTGTAAAGTTTCATTAGAATCCATTCAGTATTTTTTACGTAAAAGACGAACAAACATCCATCCATAATAATTTTCACGTTCATTTCCACACAAAGTTTCGCAACATGATATGCCGACACCATAGGGTACTTCCCTCTATATTAGAAAAGATCTAAAAGCATATAACTATGATAGCTTATGCATTAAATAGTCGGAACCATCATGTTTAAGTACATAAAATAACAAAAATAATATAAAAATTAGTTTCAAAGTATTCACTTTTTTAATTTATACGTAAAACAAGAGCTAAACATAGACCACCGTGTCGTGACGTCATAAGGTACTGTAAACTTATGCATGTCAATGTCATTATGAATCATAGTACGTATAAAGCCGCAAAACAATAAAAAAAGAAGGTTGTAAGTTGCTTTTTTAATGTAAGAGAACGTTATAAAACAAAAGTTAACTTGAAATCGCACGTGAATCACACTATGGAAAAGGAGATAGTACGAATTTACCAAATATAAATGCATTAATGGTCGGAAAATTCTTTGCTGCAAATCCCGACTTTTGTTCTGCCGAGTTACGGAGTATTAAAACATCGATGTCAGTATTACTCTTTTATTATTATTCCTTTATTAGTTGTTTATATATAAAAGATAATAACTCATTTTTTAATTATTAATATAATAAATATATAGCATCAAACATAGAGCTTTGTTTATTATTTACATGCCATATTGACGTCATCGCTACAGAGAGCTCTTGCGGCGCCTTCGTCTAATTACGCGCGAAATTTAAAAATAAATTTTAATGCAATTTTTATAGTACTTAACGGGTGTATAGAATGTTTATATTTTTAGTATATGGTTTATTGACACGCTAGGATCAAATTAAGATTCTTTTCAAAAAAGAGATTAATTCCCTTTTGGGAACAGGGCATCAGAAAGAAGAAGAATTTCATTTTTCCCCCTCAGGAGAGGATGGGCTGAGTATCCTCGTGGATTGAGAAACGGATTGAGACAACTCGACCAGAATGACCTATCGATACATACGATACATCCCAACTAATATTATAAATGCGAAAGTAACTCTGTCTGTCTGTTACGCTTTCCCGCTTAAACCTCGCAACCGATTTTGACGAAATTTGGTACAGACAATCTTTAGACCGAAAAAAAGGGATGAAGGGGTTGAAATAGCGGTTGAAAATTTGTATGGGATTTCTTAATTTTAAAAGATAAAAGTATGAATGTTTATATTTAAGCACTTGATAAGAAATCATTAAACATTTGTTCTCGCATTTTTTAAATTTCGACCAGCTAGGGGGTGAAATAAGGGTTGAATGATAGTATGCAAGTTCGTCAAATATCACGTCATAAGAAACAAAAAATCGTTTGTTCCAGCTTTTTGAAATTTTTAGCAGTGTGGGAGTGAAATAGAATTGAATTGAAGATAAGACCATGAATCTTGGTACCTTAGACATAAGGAACCAGGATTAACAAAAACTAATTTCACGGGCGAAGCCGCGGGCGGAAGCTAATATACCATAAGGGATCTACGGCTTAGATGAATTAACAGCATGGTCTGTATTATTTCTAATATTAAAACGTTTATTATTTAACTTTATCTTGCATATTTCATTGCACATTATCTCCTTTACATTACTATTAATGTTAATTTTAACCTTAATGTTAATTTTAACCACCAAAACATTTGCAATAATCAACAATTTCAAAATGTCTAAAACTATAATACACGACCACAGACATAAGAGTTACGCAGGCTTTCAAGCTATTGTCTTTGCTTATTGCGCAGTCTCTTGTTACCAAATGCTTAACTGTATTACCGGCTTTTCAAAAATAGTAGAAGGCATGTTGAAATCACATTAGATATTGTGTAATTCGATGTTATTCAATGACATAATGTAATAGTCAAATGGGTATGTGAAGCAATTTGACCATTATCAGTGTCTCTCAGTATGATAAACTTTATTACCAGAGGTCGGAATTAGATACAGATATTCATGTACTTACACTGATTTCATACAGCGAAAGAAGAAAATGGATATGCCTCAAATCTCGAGATTAATTTTAAAGAGCAGGAAAAGCAAGGAAAATGATTCTGATGGGCCGTTTGAATAACCTCACGAATCTAGGCTAGAAGCAAAAGTATTAGCTCGTATGTATTTATAAAAAAGGTGAAATATGCGTATGCGAATTTGCTTAAGGCTATCAATAATTTGTATTGTGAATTAATGTAAGCTAATAAAAATTGTATGTATGTATGTATCTTTGTTTTATTTGTCTATCTCTGCAGTTTTTATTATTATTTATGTGTAATATTGTTGGCCACACGGGGTTGTCTATTAGAAAACTCGGGAAGGTCCATATTAATATAAAAATTTCGATGCAAGTACATTAAATAACTGCCTAATTCTGACCTTGCTTATTACAGCCACACATCTTTGACCACCTCTATAGCAGAGCGTTTAGTACAACGGTTTCATGGTGTCGCTATTTCCGAGGTCCCGGGTTCGAGTCCTAGTAGGGGCAGTTGTTATTAATATATATATCGAAAATTTTTATTTATTTATAATACATGAATCCATAACTCTAGATCCCTTAACACAAGCCTTACTTTAGGCTAGGCTAATTAGTGTAATTGTAAGAAATATTTTTTTTATTTATTTGTATGAACTTCAGATCTAACAAACAAACTCTACTGTAATGCTTTTATCTATACTAATATTATAAAGAAGTAAAGTTTGTGTGTTTGTATATTTGTTAAATTGTAAAGGGTAATCTCGGGATCTACTGAACCGATTTTAAAAATTCTTTCACCAATGGGAAGCGACATTATTGCTAAGTGTCATAGGTTATATAAAAATCCGAAAAATAAAAAGACTTTTACGTGGTAGTCCGTTTTGCAAAGTGAATCGGAGAAAAAACGCACGCGCGATGGCTTCGGGTTTGATTCGGTTCGCGTTCGTGCTCGCTTCGGGGATTATTAATATTATGCCCAACGAAGTGGGCACGGGTCAGCTAGTATTAGATATATACACACACATTACATAGTTTTCATTATAAATACACAGTTAACATAAATAATTGGACAAATGACAATGTTTGTATCATATATACACACAAACATATTACTAAATTCTATTAAACTCACCCACACACACATACATATATATGTGTGTGCGTGTGTGAGTGAGAGGGTGTGTGAGTGCGTGTGAGGGTGTGTGTGTGTGTATATATATATGTCATATTAGATTTTTTAGTTCAAAATAACCTCCCTTGAGAGTACACTCACATCGATCACACATTTACTGCCAGCTTTCGTTTTGATACTACAAAATAATATGCCGCCGCCTATTAGAACCTTAAAATCCAAACTAGTGTTCAAAGATAATATAAAGAAATTACTCTTAGGGAAACAAAAACTTGAAATTCCCAAATATCGAGGTAAGATAACGAAAACTGAACAATGTGAAATTGACATAAGAGAATTGCATTATGTATTTACATTCTTTTTTTTTGTATTTTTCTTTTCTTTCACTATTATTATATCTAATCGTGCAACTGATATATAAAAATTCATTTATATTTATATATATATTATATATATATATATATATATATAATATATAATATATATATATATATATATATATATATATTATATATATATAATATATATATATATATATATATATATAAATATTGAATTGAATTGAATAATACATGCCAGTAAGTATTGGTTATGTCATACTCCAGGCGGCTTGACCGTTGTGACCTACCGACCAAACTCACCCTAAGCCTTGGTCCTAATGACCCTATGGCCTGTAGAAACAGCAACCGCTCCTCAGGAGATGGAGAATCCTTCCATATTAGACACATTGCAATCGTGACATCATAATTAAGTAAACTCGCTTAATTAGTATGAGCATCTACACAAAATTCCTAATAACTTTGTTTAATTAAATTAATATAATTAATTAAATGTCTTATTCTTTCTTTCTAATTAATTTTATTCGAACTAGGTATATAAAAAAAAAGTTACAAAGCTAGATTTAAAAATGAATGATAATTTTTTATTAAAAATTAAATTACTAATTTTACATACTTTTATGAGTATAAAAATTATACTCAAATTAGATAAATGTACAATAATAACATCCATATTCAGTTGTACCCATTTAGCATATTGTTTTTGCTATAAACAAACAGAATTTAATACAAAATGACTTAGCGATAATAGGAAACGTTTCCATTATCTCTTTCGACATTTTCGTGTAGTTTTTTACAGCATTATTTAGTTTTCAAATGACATGGTAATTTTAGTTGTAAATATAATGTAAATATATGTTGATGATCAATAAATAAATAAATAGATGGTAATTCATACGAAGTGTCGCAGCTTTCTCTCCATATCCCCTATCTAAAGCTAAATTCCACGTTTGCATAATATTATTTTCTTGGGCGGAAAATTCTCATGTCCAGCCAAGTGTCGCCACGGATGCGAGTTGGAACTGGATTTTTATAAAGTATCGTTGAATTTTGGTATCTCGGCCGTCGAGAAACCCGCACGCGTGAGTGGGCAGCCCTACCGTGACGATATCGTTAGCGAAACTACTATGCTTCAGAAAAGGATGTGTGGGCAGGACATTTTTACAGGACGACTAAAAAGATTACAGGAGATCACAGAAAGTTTTGTCCGAATAAATCGAGTGATTTCCTTTGACTACATTCGAAAGGTAATCGGTTATTACCGAATCGTAAATTTAACCGTCAGTTATACAAAAATTCCGGCAAAGCGCTATTCTCATTCGCGCACCGACCGACGGTCCCGCGAATAAGTTCTCTCATCTAAAGAAATAGCCAATATAAGTAAATAATTGGCCAATATTGGAAATTTCTTTAGATGAAAGTATAAATTTGCGGTTTCTAATTTCTTAACTTTACTTGTCAATTAGCACAAGTAAAGTCATGAGTTCATGCCATATCATGAGTCTAGGTCAACGGTAAAGACCCTATAGGTTTTGATTTCCTTGCACATGGCTAAACATGTATCATAAATGAATCGTTTTATTATCCCTCAGGAGAGGAGAGGCTGCGGCTCCTCATGATAACCACAACCAAGTGCCGCAGTGAATATATCGAAATCCAAACCAATCTAGGCGGCTCGATCGATGTACTCACTAAACTCAACCTAAGCCTTGGTTCTAATGACCTTTGACTTGTAGTGGATGTAACCACTACAAGTCAAAGGTTGACTTCACACAGAACTAAGATTTGTTCAGTGCTACAAGGATTGCAGACATGTCATATGAATGTCAAATTGACTTGAAATTGACTCCACTGGTTCCTAAGAAAAAGTATCTTGACATACAGACAGACAACACATACAGAATATGAGTAACCTTAAATCTTAACTTACAGTAAGTAAAATAACGCTTTCATAGTTTCACGAGAGTATAGTTGGCTAAATGACAGATTATAACTAATGTCAAATACATTTAAGTAACTGTCAAATAATTGATTAGGATTGAATGAGAATCAATGAATTTGAATTTACTACGGCTTAGGGCTTAGATAAATATAAAACACAAATTATTGTAAAAATATAGTAAACTAAAAAGCAGTTTTATTTTTCTTCCACATCGGGCGAGAAAACCTACTTTTCGTTATTCCTCATCCACCCACGTAAAAAATGATTTCTCTATCGACGATCGTCGATGGGTCGACGCAACATGTCTTCCTCTTTCACTCTCTTCTGTCACTCGCCATTTTGACACTCACTCCCTTCTTCAACACGTTATCATTCACACAGTCTTTTCTTCTGTTTTCTTCTCACTACACGCTATTCACTTTCATGTCCATAGCTATACAAAAAGCAACTAAACAAAAAAAAAGGTGACAAGTAACCGAAGTTACTTTTGCATTTATAACGTTAGTGTGGATTTTATAGCATTTGATGAAATTATGCGGTTTGCTGAGAAGCCTACGTCCATTTCGGTTACATAATTGTGTCACCATTATAATCCTGTTTGTTTTGACAACTGCTACCAAAAAAACGAGCGTAGAAATGACGTTATTCAACACCTTTGTCGCACGGAATGCCTTTTACTGAAACAGGGTCAAACAAGCCAAATAGTGTAGTGCGAGCTTCATAATAATAGAATTGTAGTGAGCAAAAATTCCTGGTTATTTTTTATATGGCAAGCACAAAAAAAAAGACAATACAAAGAGGAATGATTAAAACGACATGTGTATGTAGTTTATATGTATAGTCTATATTTATGTGTAATCATATTTATTTCTCGTTAATATTTAGAACAGTGGGTTTTGTTGTTTAAAACAGTTGGTCAAATGTCATTTTGTAAATTGGAAAAATACAGCAGTGTTCAGATTTAGGTCTATTTGCTTACAGCGCCATCTGTCAATGACTTAGCGCATCGGTATGGATCTTAACTACCGGTCTGACATATCTATTGCCCTACCTTTATACGTAAGAAAATTGTAACTTGGCAATAAACTTAATTCAAACGTGTTTATTAAACTCCTTTATTTGGAATATTCCCTGGAGCTAGTCTATTTAGACCAACTGATTATGAATTACACATCCATGTTTGGTTTTCATATATTGGTGTGGGGGTAAGAAATAGTTATTTGTTTTATTTATGTGATTTAAAGCAAATCTGTAACCTCGACAAATAATACAAATAATAAGACGAAAAGTCACAGCACTCAGTAATTTTATTGCCTTTCTTACCTTTCATACCAAACACTGCTATTTTACGGCAGAAATACACGAATTCTCCCTCTGATTAAACTGTAATGTAATAATAATATGACTCCTTATTTATTTTTTATTTATATGCCAACTCCTTAACATATTCTTAGCTTTCTGCACAAAATGGCTATATACGTTTAAGATGACACGTACATTTTCGACAATAAAGCCTTGCAACATGAAAAGTAACATCGCATGTCGATTAGTGAATGCAAATACCAGCAGTCGCTAGTCGTAACGACTGTATAATAGTGGCAGACAATGCGACGTCTAGACGATGCCTTAATGAGCCGCAATGGGGACCCATTGTTTATACGCGGCGTGATCAGCTTTTTTTCCGTGTCACATTGACGTCCGCTATTGTGGGGATTTGACGAAAACGCCAGTAATCACACACTGAAATATCCCTCTATGTAGAGTATATAGAGTAAGAGAAATTTTGTGTTGATATTCTTAGGTAGTAAGTATTAGTTACTATGATATATAGACTCCTTTACTCGAGAGACACTCATAAATTTTATATTAAACATTTTGCATTTCTTTTTATATGATCATGTTACTAGAAGAGTTCTGGACATGATAATGGATGGGCGTATGGGGAGAGGAAAACCGAAGAAACGATGGATGGATTGTGTGAATGTTATTATGCTGAAGAATGGTGTGACTGTCGAAATGGCGAGTGATAGCGGAGAGTGGAAGAGGAAGACATGTTGCGCCGACCCCAAATAAAATTGGGAACAAGGAAAAGGAGAAAGAAAAAAGCGACTCAACCTAGAAATTTACTTTTTTTTCTTTTCACTAGCTGGTGCCCGCGATTACGGACAGTATTTCGAGTATTAGGAGTATTCGAATTAGTATTAGCGTGAAGTATATCCTTATAAATTGTAACCATTGTGATATTGTGATATATAAACTGTGTTGTGTAAAGTTTCATTAGAATCCATTCATTAATTTTTACGTAAAAGACGAACAAACATCCATCCATACTAATTTTCACGTTCATTTCCATACAAAGTTTCGCAACATGATATGCCGACACCAAATAAAATAGGGTACTTCCCTCTATATTAGAAAAGATCTAAAAGCATATAACTATGATAGCTTATGCATTAAATAGTCGGAACCATCATGTTTAAGTACATAAAATAACAAAAATAATATAAAAATTAGTTTCTAAGTATTCACTTTTTTAATCTATACGTAAAACGAGAGCGAAACATAGACCGCCATGTCGTGACGTCATAACGTACTGTAAACCTGTAAACTTATGCGTGTCAATGTCATTATGAATCATAGTACGTATAAAGCCGCAAAACAATAAAAAAAGAAGTTTGTAAGTTGCTTTTTTAATGTAAGAGAACGTTATAAATTTATTTGTGTTAGTTAAATAATTTAATATTTTGAACATTACGGTGTAATAACACAACAATGTTCTCAATACAAAACAAAAGTTGCGGAAGTCCTTTCTAAACAACGATTTGGATCGTGTTAACTTGTGTACCTTTCACTAAATGCTGGACACCTACTCTCTAAGTTACATTATTATGTGATTGTTTTACATATTACAGTAAAGTGTAACCCTTCATCTCCCCAGATAAGCTGATATTAACTGGCTAGTGAACGCGAGCTTCCCATGCACTACTCCACAACATATGAACTGGATATCTCACCTGACAAAAAAACTATTAAAATACCCATAAAAATTAAATTTAAAAGAAAATAAATTTACAATGTCTAAAATCTCGTCGCATATATATAGATTTTGTCACATTGTTTAAATTATTTTGTTCCTTAATTGACTCTCCCCCTATTTTATCATCAGTAAACATTAATATCAAACTTAGGACGCGTAACGGTTTTGCAAACGTTTTCTCACTCCAAGTGTTCAAATATAATACTTCCTTTAAAATCCAATTGTCAGGATGTGTCATCACTCCCGGGGCACATGGCGGTCGAATCGCGAAAGCGCACCCCGCCATGTGCCCTGTATGGGCCTAGAGAATCCGGGGGGTTTTAGTGGGTAGGCCGGTCTTTGTTTCTATGACCGGAGAGCCCCACACACGGCCGCGCCTTGCCAGCGCGGTGTCATGGTGCACAAGGTCGCATTTCCCCCCATCAAAAAAAAAGGATGTGTCATCACTACAATGATGTCTCAAATTCTCATCAAGAGACAATATTTGGACACAGTCTCACAAAATTTAAAAAGAGCGTGACGAACATATTCTCTCATTATTAAATTTAAGTTTTATATTGCCATATGTGTACTGCTCTAGTTATGTGTCGTTCATGTTGTACATACATACCTAGGAAAATAATCTGATCTGCTATATTATATAAGAAAAATGTATCTATAATCGATTGTTTCAAATAAATAAATAAGCATTATGGCGAAAGCCCGCAAAGAAGAGGAAACTATTATACAAGATTTCGAAAGATGCTTTTTTAAAAACATTTTATTAATTTGGAACTATACAATATATAAATACTTACATAACGACGAGCGGCCCGATGGGATCGGATTGATGCGGAAAGTCAAAGTGGCAAATGGAGCTCTAATCATGACGATTCAGAAGGTTACGCAAATTCCACTTGCAGTGACAGAAGGTCCTGCATCAGATCGTTATGGGAGTCAGAAACAACGAACCTCGGTATGCGATATCGAAATGGGAATCGAAGAGTGAAATAAAGGCAGTATATATTTATATCTATCCCGATACTTTACAGAGTAATCGTGTTGGTCTGCGCGTGCGTCGCTAATCATTTCAATTGTCAAACCGGATATCACATTTGACAGTTTTAACCACTGTAGGTACCTGGTATTTGAATAAAAAGTATATAATGAATTATGTGTTAATTTTTCTAGGCGGAATCGAATCAGTATCAAGCAGACCTGTAATAATAAAAAATCGTTTTTAAAAAAGATGTTATTTAATAATAGAAATAAAATGTGCTAATAAGGAAAAAATTAGTTCAATTGAAATTAATGTTATTAATAAATAATTATTAATCTCCTTATTCTGTAAATAATGTCCAAGCTTTCATTCAGAGTCATTACACAAATACCGTGAATAAATATTTTAAACATATATTTATATGAGTATGAATTTAATTTCAATAAAAACTTATTTAATTTTATTGAAAATTGGTGAAATATTGATAGCAAGATTCCAGGACACACACATAGGATACACGGGAAGTTAAATAAAAGCTCTTAAAAATAAAACCTCCTGTTTGGTCTTTGTTGATAAATTAAATAAAACACAAGGTTTTATTGATTTAAAGAAAGTCTGGTCAAGTTCGTCTCATGTAATAATTTTTCCTTCTTTCAGTCCGCCTGTCATTCCTATTCTGTCAGTTTTAGTCATATCGTCGTCGGGCATAGACTTCGCTACGGAGGCTGAAAGCCGCAACACCTCCTTTTAGATACATTAAAAAAAATACCTAATTGTTGATTATTAGGTATACATACATACTACATTAATTGAACACATGTTAAGAAACACAGTTTACTTTCGAAACAAAATCAAAATGTGTGTTCCTTATCGGCGATTGCAGGCAGTTAATGACGTGTAATATTATTACACACACTCACGCCTTTTTCCCATGAGGGTAGTCAAAGATCACAGTTTTCCACTTGTTACAATCTAAACTCACTTCCCTAGCTCCCTCGACTTTTATGAATACTTTCTAGAACGCCCGTCGGTTACGACAACACTTAACCTGACCTTTCAATTGGTCCAAGTATATTCGTGTAAGTCGTCCCTTACCAACTAGCCCTTTCATATTTGCCTTATAATTTTTTTTCGTCAGTCCATCCTTTCTACATCTGCATTTCATACTCGGTATAAATATGAAAAAAAAAAGATAAAAGTGTACAGATATAAAAAGTGGAAAACGTGCCCTGTTTCCAGTCTGACATGCGCACAATTAAATGTCTTAAATCGTAAAGCCATTTTTGCTTATGTTGTGGTTATTAAATAATTATTCGAAAATTTCCATGTACACTCCCTATCTATTCTCCCTATCAAGTCTATAATAAAATTGAGATGTTTTTGTACTGAGAATAGAGACAATCAACCTTTTTTTTCATAAAAACTCGTAAATATAAAAAATATTAAGTATGTTACCAAATATATTGGTTTATGTTTCTGGTTCGGACATTATTAAAAAGTTGAATGTGTAAAATGTGTACGAATTTAAATATTTACGTTAAAAAAAGCTTCTGATTGAGGGAGTCGCCTCTTCACCCTTATTGTTAAGTAGGGATACTAAACACTACTCCGGGACCTTACGCAGGACCTTCTATCCCTGCAGGCATCATCTGCGCTGCCGGCGGCATCTGCGCCGCCAAACCCACCATGATCCCTTAGTTCGGCAGCTTTCAGCATCGCCATGACTATAGGTTCCCTCATGATAAGGCCGGCGCCACTTTGGCTTCCCGCGCCTTTTCTAGCGCTTTTAGGCCCCTTTTATGGGTCTGCGCTGCATCGCCCATCTCCTGAGAGGCGGTCGCCCTCACGATTTGCCTATATGGTTCTTAGAATTTAGGTACAGGCTGAGTTTAGGCGGCAGGTCACGTAGTCGGACCGCTCTAGCTGCGTGGAGTCCGACATAACCTCCGTGACAGTTGCCGTTACGGGGGTATCCTGGGCACGTTTCGTGCTCCTTGTGATGGATTCTCAGCATTCTTCTCCTGAGGAAAAAAAACTCCGCGATCTTAAGATGGCGTTGGTTGGTTGCGAAATATAAAGCAAAATACATACTTCAAAATGTATTATTCTCCACAATACAGACAAATTTATTTCTTGGTAATATTTATATGACAGTAAAACCTAATTTTCCTATTGTTATGCTATAAATAAACACAATGAGATTTGTCATCGAATTTCATTCTAGAGTTCGTTGACTCCGAATGGGACAGTTCTTTTCGTTATCAGTGTGTCGACTGACGCATGACTATTTCAGTTTCTTTTGTAAGTTTATGAGACTAAGCCCCAATGTATATTTACTTTTGCCTGCGTTATATCCGCTTTTTTCCAGAAGAAAGGAATATTTTCCCGTGGTAAGTTATCCTATGTCTTTCGCAGATAACAAATTCACCAAAATCAGAAAAGTAATAGTTAAAGCGAGTGGTTACCGCCGCTTATGTACATGTCATTGCTGTGAGATTTAATCTGCAAACCGCACTAAAACAATAGCGTTTGTTGTCAAACATATGACATAAAGATATAAAGTCACAGTACCCTGCAATGTCTATCTTTCCCTTCACGCATATCTGCTATTTAGCGGCAGATACACATAGAGAAGACGGAGGTTTCCAGACAGACGACCCTGGTTTAGAGTTTCGCTCCGGTACATACAAAAAGAGTTATCGTTACTTTTATCTGTATGTACGCTGACAGATCAACTAAAACCTGGAAGTAATAATATGACGTTACTTGGAATAAAGTCGAATCTTATCGGTGGAACGTATTGTATATCCAAGTGGTAAATAGCAGAATAGACATATAAAGGTGATTCTTGATAAAGTGCACAAACGAAGAGTGGTGGTAAATAAAACAAACATGAGTAAGATTTATATAAATTTATTCTTAAAATAAATTGAGCTATGTACAGAGAACGTATAGGAGTATTCCCTACAAGTTAGAAGTGTGCGGTCAAGCGGTCTATCTCGTATAGATCACTCATGATCTCCTCCACTTTGGTACCGATTTTCCTCGCAATCTGAAAAAAAATTAAATATTAATCACAACTAAGCGTATCTCCGCCTCTGAGTGAGGAGTCTGTACATTAGAATAGAAAGTTTTTTTTTATTTCTTGTATTCATATTCTTGTTGTCTGTATACTACAATCAGTATTTTTTGTAATATTTTTATATACAAAAATTAAATAGTATATAAATAAAAATAATCTTGAGCTATTAAAAAAAAAATAAAGTATCCAATACTTTTCCTTGGAGTAAGCCCATGGTGGATAGCAGTAGATTCTGACTTAATCAAGGAACTGAATGAATCACTGAGCACCGGTAACTACTTGAGACATATCTACAACACAGATAGACGTATAATGTCTAAGTTCCCATAAAAGCGTTTCATGATTCAGACAGTCAAACGCTTTAGAAAGATCTGTAAACATTCGAATCACATCAAGTGGGCATGTGACAGCGGCACCAGGTCCCCATCCAGGCGCCGCAGCAGCCCACACTTATGTCCAGCTGGTCGGGCCGCGGCATGGAGGTGTACAGCGGCACCAGGTCCCCGTCCAGGCGCCGCAGCAGCCCACACTTATGTCCAGCTGGTCGGGCCGCGGCATGGAGGTGTACAGCGGCACCAGGTCCCCGTCCAGGCGCCGCAGCAGCCCACACTTATGTCCAGCTGGTCGGGCCGCGGCATGGAGGTGTACAGCAGCACCAGGTCCCCGTCCAGGTGTCGCAGCAGCCCACGCTTACGTCCAGCTGGTCGGGCCCCGGCATGGAGGTGTGCAGCGGCACCAGGTCCCCGTCCAGGCGCCTCAGCAGCCCACACTTACGTCCAGCTGGTCGGGCCGCGGCATGGAGGTGTACAGCGGCACCAGGTCCCCGTCCAGGCCCCGCAGCAGCCCACACTTATGTCCACCTGGTCGGGCCGCGGCATGGAGGTGTACAGCAGCACCAGGTCCCCGTCCAGGTGTCGCAGCAGCCCACGCTTACGTCCAGCTGGTCGGGCCCCGGCATGGAGGTGTGCAGCGGCACCAGGTCCCCGTCCAGGCGCCTCAGCAGCCCACACTTACGTCCAGCTGGTCGGGCCGCGGCATGGAGGTGTACAGCGGCACCAGGTCCCCGTCCAGGCCCCGCAGCAGCCCACACTTATGTCCACCTGGTCGGGCCGCGGCATGGAGGTGTACAGCAGCACCAGGTCCCCGTCCAGGTGTCGCAGCAGCCCACGCTTACGTCCAGCTGGTCGGGCCCCGGCATGGAGGTGTGCAGCGGCACCAGGTCCCCGTCCAGGCCCCGCAGCAGCCCACACTTACGTCCAGCTGGTCGGGCCGCGGCATGGAGGTGTACAGCGGCACCAGGTCCCCGTCCAGGCCCCGCAGCAGCCCACACTTATGTCCAGCTGGTCGGGCCGCGGCATGGAGGTGTACAGCGCCACCAGGTCCCCGTCCAGGCCCCGCAGCAGCCCACACTTATGTCCAGCTGGTCGGGCCGCGGCATGGAGGTGTACAGCGCCACCAGGTCCCCGTCCAGGCCCCGCAGCAGCCCACACTTATGTCCAGCTGGTCGGCCGCGGCATGGAGGTGTACAGCGGCACCAGGTCCCCGTCCAGGCGCCGCAGCAGCCCACACTTATGTCCAGCTGGTCGGGCCGCGGCATGGAGGTGTACAGCGGCACCAGGTCCCCGTCCAGGCGCCGCAGCAGCCCACACTTATGTCCAGCTGGTCGGCCGCGGCATGGAGGTGTGCAGCGGCACCAGGTCCCCGTCCAGGCGCCGCAGCAGCCCACACTTATGTCCAGCTGGTCGGGCCGCGGCATGGAGGTGTACAGCAGCACCAGGTCCCCGTCCAGGTGTCGCAGCAGCCACGCTTACGTCCAGCTGGTCGGGCCCCGGCATGGAGGTGTGCAGCGGCACCAGGTCCCCGTCCAGGCGCCTCAGCAGCCCACACTTACGTCCAGCTGGTCGGGCCGCGGCATGGAGGTGTACAGCGGCACCAGGTCCCCGTCCAGGCCCCGCAGCAGCCCACACTTATGTCCAGCTGGTCGGGCCGCGGCATGGAGGTGTACAGCGCCACCAGGTCCCCGTCCAGGCCCCGCAGCAGCCCACACTTATGTCCAGCTGGTCGGGCCGCGGCATGGAGGTGTACAGCGGCACCAGGTCCCCGTCCAGGCGCCGCAGCAGCCCACACTTATGTCCAGCTGGTCGGGCCGCGGCATGGAGGTGTACAGCAGCACCAGGTCCCCGTCCAGGTGTCGCAGCAGCCCACGCTTACGTCCAGCTGGTCGGGCCCCGGCATGGAGGTGTGCAGCGGCACCAGGTCCCCGTCCAGGCGCCTCAGCAGCCCACACTTACGTCCAGCTGGTCGGGCCGCGGCATGGAGGTGTACAGCGGCACCAGGTCCCCGTCCAGGCGCCGCAGCAGCCCACACTTATGTCCAGCTGGTCGGGCCGCGGCATGGAGGTGTACAGCGGCACCAGGTCCCCGTCCAGGCGCCGCAGCAGCCCACACTTAGGGGCCATCCATAAATTACGTCACACGGTAAGGGGGAGGGAGGGGGTTGACGAAATGTGACATTGTGTGACAAGAGGGTGGGAGGGGTCTTAAATTTCGTGACTAACTTCGTGATAAGCTAACTGTTAAAACATAAACTTTAAATTATTACTATTAGTAGGTATGAAAAGTGCTGTAAATAATAATTTTTATTGTAAAGTCTGTATACTCTCATAAATAAATAAAGGAACAGTATCTTCTTCTATCTATTAATAGGGGTACTCCCGAAACGTACTATTTTTCTAATCGATTATAGTAGGTTATTTGAAAAATAGAATATGAAAATCATGAAATGACCATATACTTATTTAATATAAGTAATCGTTTTTTGTTTTGTTAATTAATTTTATTAAAATGGAAATAACACTGATTTCGAAACCGCTTTTATCATTCAATAATTTCTAAATGTAAATTTAGAAAATCAAAATATATGACGTCACACTAGGGGGGGGGGTCTCACAAATGTGACTAGCTGTGACAAGAACGGGGGAGGGGCAAAAAATCACGAATTTCGTGTGACGTAATTTATGGATGACCCCTTATGTCCAGCTGGTCGGGCCGCGGCATGGAGGTGTACAGTGGCACCAGGTCCCCGTCCAGGCGCCGCAGCAGCCCACACTTACGTCCAGCTGGTCGCGCCGCGGCATGGAGGTGTACAGCGGCACCAGGTCCCCGTCCAGACACCGCAGCAGCCCACACTTACGTCCAGCTGGTCGGGCCGCGGCATGGAGGTGTACAGCGGCACCAGGTCCCCGTCCAGGCGCCGCAGCAGCCCACACTTACATCCAGCTGGTCGGGCCGCGGCATGGAGGTGTACAGCGGCACCAGGTCCCCGTCCAGGCACCGCAGCAGCCCACACTTACGTCCAGCTGGTCGGGCCGCGGCATGGAGGTGTACAGCGGCACCAGGTCCCCGTCCAGGCGCCGCAGCAGCCCACACTTACGTCCAGCTGGTCGGGCCGCGGCATGGAGGTGTACAGCGGCACCAGGTCCCCGTCCAGGCGCCGCAGCAGTCCACACTTACGTCCAGCTGGTCGGGCCGCGGCATGGAGGTGTACAGCGGCACCAGGTCCCCGTCCAGGCGCCGCAGCAGTCCACACTTACGTCCAGCTGGTCGGGCCGCGGCATGGAGGTGTACAGCGCCACCAGGTCCCCGTCCAGGTGGCGCAGCAACACACACTTACGTCCAGCTGGTCGGGCCGCGGCATGGAGGTGTACAGCGCCACCAGGTCCCCGTCCAGGTGCCGCAGCAGCCCACACTTACGTCCAGCTGGTCGGGCCGCGGCATGGAGGTGTACAGCGCCACCAGGTCCCCGTCCAGGTGCCGCAGCAGCCCACACTTACGTCCAGCTGGTCGGGCCGCGGCATGGAGGTGTACAGCGCCACCAGGTCCCCGTCCAGGTGCCGCAGCAGCCCACACTTACGTCCAGCTGGTCGGGCCGCGGCATGGAGGTGTGCAGCGCCACCAGGTCCCCGTCCAGGTGCCGCAGCAGCCCACACTTACGTCCAGCTGGTCGGGCCGCGGCATGGAGGTGTACAGCGCCACCAGGTCCCCGTCCAGGTGCCGCAGCCGCACACACTTACGTCCAGCTGGTCGGGCGCGGCATGGAGGTGTACAGCGCCACCAGGTCCCCGTCCAGGTGCCGCAGCAGCCCACACTTACGTCCAGCTGGTCGGGCCGCGGCATGGAGGTGTACAGCGCCACCAGGTCCCCGTCCAGGTGCCGCAGCCGCCACACTTACGTCCAGCTGGTCGGGCCGCGGCATGGAGGTGTACAGCGCCACCAGGTCCCCGTCCAGGTGCCGCAGCAGCCCACACTTACGTCCAGCTGGTCGGGCCGCGGCATGGAGGTGTACAGCGCCACCAGGTCCCCGTCCAGGTGCCGCAGCCGCACACACTTACGTCCAGCTGGTCGGGCCGCGGCATGGAGGTGTACAGCGCCACCAGGTCCCCGTCCAGGTGCCGCAGCAGCCCACACTTACGTCCAGCTGGTCGGGCCGCGGCATGGAGGTGTACAGCGCCACCAGGTCCCCGTCCAGGTGCCGCAGCCGCACACACTTACGTCCAGCTGGTCGGGCCGCGGCATGGAGGTGTACAGCGCCACCAGGTCCCCGTCCAGGTGCCGCAGCAGCCCACACTTACGTCCAGCTGGTCGGGCCGCGGCATGGAGGTGTACAGCGCCACCAGGTCCCCGTCCAGGTGCCGCAGCCGCACACACTTACGTCCAGCTGGTCGGGCCGCGGCATGGAGGTGTACAGCGCCACCAGGTCCCCGTCCAGGATGCCGCGTGCCGGGCCTCCGCTGAGTCCGCGCCGTGGGCCCTTGTACGTTCTAATGAAAAACTAGTTAAATTAGTATACATTGTTTGACAATAACTGGCAAAGTGACGTTGAGCTATTTATTGTGAAATGGTATCTGGCTGACTGTACCAATATTTTTATTAATATTCGAATACACCATTTAACTCACTTAATAAAAGTTTTAAATATTTATAAAATATACACAGGTTGACTGTCTTAAAACACTTAACTTTTGTTAATTATTTGTGCAATTTATATCTTGCATTCGCCATGTTTAAGTTATGATGTCACTTTGACAGTGACAATTCAGTAATAGATATGCTTTTCTTAACCGTAGCGCATAGAAATTGATTGATAAAATTCACTTGGTCGAAGTCTAGAATTTTTTTAAACTAACTCTTGTAAGGATCTTGAAAATTTGTAAAAATTATATTCAATCGATTTTTCTTCATCTTCCTGTCAGGATTAATATAATTAATAATTAACAACATTGATTATAAATAATGTTGTGAATTAAATATTGTGGTAAGAGTGATATCTGATTAACATTGTCAATAAAAAATTATTTGTGTAGAATACCATTTCAACTCTTAATTAAAACAGGATTAATTTAGAATTATATTTGTCTAATTTCACCATGTTTGTATGTTGCAATTAAGTGTTTCAACCTAGCTGTGAAGATTAATATTTTAATATTAATTCTTATCAAATATACATATTTAAGAATACCCAGATACTGTTTTAATACTTCTTTGATCATTTACTTTCAATAATCATTTCCACAGCCCATATACGTCGTCACCGAGGGGCACGGGGCCTATGTTGTCCGCCCCTATGTTGGGGCGATTAGGCCTTAGTCAACCACGCTGGCCCAGTGCGGATTGGTTGACTGCATACACCTTTGAATTTCTTCGCAGGTGTACGCAGGTTAGGACGGGAGGGATCGACACGTTGCCACCACTGCGCATCCGACCTCGACTCGGCCCAGCACACGCTGGCGGAGTGCCCCGCGTGGGCCTCCGAGCGCCGAGTCTTGGTCGCAGAGATCGGGCGAGGTCTGTCTCCGCCGGCATTGATTGCGGCAATAGGCTTGTATCCACTATGAACAAATCTGATGCATTAGGTTGCATAACTATTAAGATGATCATTTAATTATGAAAAAACAAAGTTTTATAAAATAATAACTTCTGATTATTTATATTTTTATAAAATAAAATTGCACAAAATAAGCCATAAGTCACGTGACAGCAAACACCAATTAAAAAGTGTTACGTCACGCCGTGCGAAACGTCAAAGTCAAAATGTCATTCCCAAGTGTCTTGTGGAAGTGCGAAAAAGAATGGGCATCATTCCTTCTCGCGAGTGTCAGCCACTTTTTACGTATCTGCTGATTGTTTGGCACGTATATAAATATTTTTTTGGTGTTTTTATACTTGTGCTTGTACACTGGGGCACTATGCAGTACTTGTAATACGATGAATCCATTTTTTATTAAAATAACTTCAGAATACCGAATATTCCGATACTAAAACAGCTGTGTTTTGCACGGCGTGACGTCATTCAAGACGCCATGACAGTCATGAGCGTTTTTGATGACTAATGTCAAATATTTAATTAAATGCAAAATTATTCTTATAAATAAGCATTTTTTTTCAAAAATAATAATTATTTTGTATAGAATAGGCATCAAGGTATATTAGTATCTAACTACTGAAATTTAGGCAACAAGCCTATGCTGGCGGACGAGGGAGGTTGGAGGGCTGTGGCCTCCTTCTGTGAAGCAGTGATGCTCCAGAAGGAGGCAGCCGAGCGGGGTCGGGAGATGGCCGATCCCGCTCGAAGGAGGCGGCGCCGGGCTCGGGTAGCACAGCTGCGGCGCCGCCGCGGGTCGCCGGCGGGCGCGAGGAAGTCGCGCCCGCGGATACGGCGACCCGGGAGGGACCACGCCCCTTCCGTGGCCGGGGGGCGTCGTTGGTGGCGGAGATCGAAGGAGGTATTGTAGCCTCCCCCGAAGAGGGATTCCCTGTAAGCGGGGGAGCGGAGGCTGGGGGTTCCCGGATGTCACTTGGCGTTCCCGGGGGCTCCCTACATGTCTGAGGAAGGCCATCCCTGAGGTTTTTAGAGGAGAACCCCACATACCGCCGGCTCGCCACAGCCATACAACACATTTACACTGGGGTATACAATTTAATGCATCATTGCGAAAAACTAAAGCCACATTGACACTTGGCAGGATTAATCCCGGGCCTCCTGAATCATTAGATTCGTACACCATGGCTGACCAGATCATACTTGGCTATTTTGACTTAACAAAATAAAAGGAGAATAGACATATGTATATTTAGAATGTTGTTAATAGAATGAAAGAAGTGTATATATTCCCGTGAGAAGTGTATATATATAGAAGTGAGTGACCTGAACGCCCGCGGGTTGAGTCCCGCCAGGTGGCTGCAGTGCGTGCACAGCACGTTTTGCAACATCAGCAGCCGCCGGTACGTCTTCTCCGCCAGGGGCAGCACGTAGCCCAGCCCTCCGTCAAGGGTGGCTGCGGCAATATTGCATTTTGTTAATCACATGTTGGGATTTTTGAAAAATTTATAACTAAAATTACTTGGGTCTTATTCTGAAAAATTAATTACAAAATTGCTTGTGTTATATTTAAAGTTAGATGGAAACTAAAACTTGCATGTTTTATAAACATTTTAGTCAGGAATCGAATTCATTGATTTTGACAAAAAGATATATATATATATACTTACTATAAATATATATATAATATATATATTATATATATTTATAAGTGAATAATAATAGGGAATATGCATAAAATTTAAATTTGTCTCAAATATTTTTTTCGAGATTCATTCGAGATTATTGATCGTATATTATACTTAAAAGGAACTTTTTTCATTTAGTTATTATTTAAGCCCAAAAAATATTATTTAAAAAGTGAAAAATAAGGGAGGGAATTTCGAACTTACACAACGCGTCACTATTGGTCGAAACGATATGTGACGTCAATGGTTAGGTCTTGCATTTATCAGCGTCGATATTCATACGTGTTCGTACTGTGTTAAATTGTGTTTGCGAGAAAAATTGTTTAAAACTGTATTTCAGTGTGTTTACTATATGAATATACATTTGCAGTCAATCTAAGACGATGACAGAAACTGGTTTTGCCAAAGCACAATCCAATAATCTGCCGAAAATAGATGCATTTATGATGTCAGCATATTTTGCATCAGATCTCGATTTTACGAGCGCAGAGATCAAAGGAGTAAAAGCTACAAGGTAATTATTACATTTCATGGTATATTTTAGTAAACCACATAGATTTTTGTTCATGTTGTAAGTCCACTACGCAGAACGATTTTTGGTTCTAACTCCCCAATAGCCAGAATGTGCAAACTGGTGAATGAGTTAGTGATGTGATCGATATCTTTGCCGATTAACCCAACAGGCTCCGTAGCACGGTCTTTGCACTGTTGCTAGAATAAGTTGTTTTTGGTTTTTAGATTAGGATCTTTAGATTATTAGTTTGTTAGTATTGTTTATTCACAATATGTAGTTGATATGCTTAGTATTCTGTAGTTTGTGCATGCTGATTTACCTGTAAGTGTTTGTTACATTTTTTTTTTCAATTGGCATAGTTTAAATTTATACAATTAACAATGTAAACAAACGTTGGTGAATCTCTATAAATAAATAAATAAATAAATGTTTAAATAAATACAACAAAACATAACCTATAACATAACCATTTGTATTTAAAATAACTCCTAATTTACCTCTATTATATTAAAACTATTTCTTTTTCTTCTATGTTATAAAAAAGTAAATGATTAATTTCAGACATAAAAAAAAAATCAAGCATATTAGGGAAAAAATGGAAAATATGACAAAATATTGAATTTGCAATATCAAATAAAAATGAATAGGACGTAGTAAAATTAGTGAAGGGTGAAGTTGCATGTATCGTAAGAAGGTAGTTGTCCAGTGTCGATAAAGCGCGTTATCATTTTAATGTGTAACGAATGATGAAGCGGTGAAGACTCACTGAAGACGGTGACGTGTCGCGTTGTGGAGCCGTTGGCCGCGATGCGGAACATGGCGTGCACCTGCTGGCCCAGGTGGTAGTCGCACTTCTTGATCAGCCGCTGACCTGAAAACGTTATCCGTTATAGTACAGCGGCCCGCATTGATGGGCGGACGGATAAATGTGAGCACACACGTAAGTCCATCCATGCCCAGCTGTTGTCAAGGCTTGTACAGTACTCGTCTTAAATAATGCGCGGAAATCAAGTATTATTGAATTTGATCGTTTCAAAATTAACGACAATATTTTTCACGCGCCAAAGTGTTCATTTCTTTTTCATTATCGAATAGGTTCCTTTCTGTGAGCTAGTTCGAAATTAAATCAATCTTTGTTAAGTTACCTCCTTGGTTGAAACGTTTTAAAGTAAAAACGTTCTATTTTTAAAATACACAACAGATTCGAGTATACAAATTATTTGGCCGTTAAAATACGACAGATATGGATGTTCATACAACTTTTGTCGTCCAGCAATTTCGGTTTATCTCGAAGAAGTTTGTCGTCGCCATGTGAAAAAAAAATTAAAAATAGGGGATTTAGGTTTTCCTCAGAAACAATAAAAATACCCCAGAAACGGCGTAAATTACCTCACGCCTTGATTTTCCTCACCGAACACTACAAAAGTTCACCCAGGGTTATCAGTCAAAAAAACGCCGGCAAATCCACAAAAAAGCGTTAATTTCTTTTCAAAATTGCAAATTTTTACAAGACGACCGCCAGCGCTGCCGCCATTTTGAAATGTCAGTTTCTTTTGCGATGTATGTAAGTGAAGGATTATCTGTTCAAGTAGCTCCGTTTTGCCTATTTCTAGCGACAGGTACATTAGGTAGCGTTGGGCGTGCCTACCTCCGTAGCTCTCGCGCGCCTGCGGCAGGTACATGAACAGCGCCAGGTTGCCGTCGGCCTCGCTCACCAAGAACCCCAGGTTCTTGTTGTCCACCACGAACTCCATGTCGTACACCTGGCCGGCAAACACAACAAAATAACAGTTCAGAAACACTCAAGCTTCATTCAAACCTTTCACATCACTCACATGTTAAAATTTAACCTCAAAAATATTAATGGCGACACTGTTTTGCAACACTTTTAAGTTTATTATTACGTCGGTAATCCTGTGTAGTAATTTTTAAAAATTTCACTTTTTAATGTAATAAAATAAATAATGTCGAACAAAAAAATATCAAATGAATTAACTAATAATATAAATCTCAAAAAGGTTTTCGGACAGTTTTACAAACAAATTGTGCAATTCCAGCGTTATCAAACATTGAACTGCAGTGTTAATAGTAAAATAAATAAGTTACCAAAGTCTTAAATTTATTAAAAACTTTATATGTATACGTGTTGTCAAAATACGAAAGAGTAATAAATGCAACGATAGCTTATGTACAAATCACCGGAAAATATTTCCTGAACTTGTTTTTTACAAATAAATAATACGATACGATTTATTTTATTTCGAGCAACTAACTCACAACAATAAACAAATTAAGTAAATAAAATTAATATTTAAAAAAAATATGAGCGGTTTATAAGATTCGTTTGTAAGCGTCCAGGTTTCAGACCCAAATAACAATCACAAACTCAGAGAACATTACTTCCCGAACACTGCCCAGCCGAGTTAGATCTGTCGATCGACCTCTTCAGGAATACGGTGTGCACGGGTGCCAGGTCCTGGAGGTCAGCAGCTACCTGAGCAGAGCATAGGTCGCGGCCAGGTGTCCAGGTCCTGCAGGCCAGCAGCTACATGAGCAGAGCGCAAGGCGCGGCCAGGTGTCCAGGCCCTGCAGGCCAGCAGCTACCTGAGCAGAGCGCCGGTCGCGGCCAGGTGTCCAGGTCCTGCAGGCCAGTAGCTACCTGAGCAGAGCGCAGGTCGCGGGCCACGTGCGCCAGGGTCCGGTGGGCGGGCTGGTAGCGCAGCAACGACACGGATTTGTACACATCCGCCACCAGCACCAGGTTCTTCACGGCCAGCAGCCGATGCACGTAGATCTGCGTGTCTATGAACGCCACGCCCACCAGGTCGTTGTCTTTCAGCTGCCAGATGTAAATCTGCCGAGAGGATTTTAGCTTTAGACTCGAATAGCTTTCAGTTACCTATCCTAATAAGGAAAAAAATATACTTTTCAATTTACATATTCTAAAAATAGATAATTCATATCTAAGTTCTATACTCGGAAATAAATTTAAAACAAAAGTATGAAATTCTATTAGATTATAGCGGCTACGAAATCTATCACTTATAAAATATTAATAATATCCTACTTATCTATATCTCCGTTTAATTCCATACTTCGCTTATAAAATGTTTTATGCAACTGTGCATTTTTTATGATTGATGATGAAATGATTGAAAATTGATGATTGGAATGATGATGGTGACGTACCTTTTGTCCAACAGCGGAGATGAGATAACCCAACACTTGAGTGAGGGCAGTGACGGGTCCCTTCTGTTCCTTAGCGTATAACTCTTTGAATCTATTCTTTGTTAAAGGCTGCCCAGGTTCGGGAACTACATCGATAATGTCGTATATGATTATCTGAGGAACACAGATACAGAACAAGATTTACACGTTATATTCAGAAATTTTAAAACCTTTCCATAATGATTTAGTCTTGCAAATAATGGCAACTCACCCTCCCTCTGGACGTAATGTCTTCGCCATAATTGTAGTTGGTCCCTATCGCTATGTACCCGCGAAGGCCGGATCTGTGACATACCGAGCTTAATTTATTCCTATACTTATGTACTATTTATTTAAATAAATATTTTTTGATTCCGCTATAACGGGACTTTAGTATTACCAACTCCGGGACTATTAATCCTGGCGAATATACAGAATGTTTCGACCTCGCCAGATCTCAGTGGCGTACACTCGAAGAGGCCTATGTCCAGCAGTGGACGAAGAGGGGCTGATGATGATACAGAATGTTTCAAGGTCATTGAAATAATATTTAATTGTGTGTATCCATCGGAAGCAATGATTCTGTATATTAAAAGTAATAACTCTGTAGATATGAAGGTACTATTTATCCCTTACAAACTAAATAAATTATTTTTGCTTCTAAGCATCGACAACCCTACATTAGCGTACGACGAACACTACGCAGCGATTTATTTAAGAGCGCCTATCCGTGTTATTCCATGGCCTGGTCTAAACGAAAACTCGGGTTTAACTCAGATTTTAATGAAATTGATATTGCAAGCCACGTTTTACCCAAAGAACCGGGTTTGTCTCTGGTTTAAAGATAAACTAGGCTACCCCTTAGTTTAAGTCTGGTTTCAAAACGAAATTATGATTTTTGACAGCTGACAATTTGTAGTTTGTGCATACGTATCTCTAACTAGATAGTCTGTGATTTGCGTAGGTGATTTGTGTTTGCGGTTGTTCGGTTTTTATTGTTCTTGCTATTAGTTTATTTTCTCGATATTTCACGGACTTTACGGCTTGATAATGGATATTGAACTTAAAATTATGCACAGTTAATATTTTAATTTTCAAAAGTTCTTTATTAAAATATAAACTAGGTAAGTACATACCATGTCTTCTGGGCACCAATTATAGGATCTCTTATTATTTTCCATTTTTATATAAGTTTATTAAAGATATCATTGTAAAATTCAAAGAAAACGAAATAATTTTGTTTAGTTAAATGCTTTGGTGTCAAAAGGGCGGCAAATGTTGAATTGGTACTTAATTTACGTTCCAACAAGCAATTTTTACAACGTGAAATGTATTATTATATTTTCTAGTATATATAAGAAGAAATGCAAGTACGAATATTTTCTTGCATAGTTACATTTCTTCTTATATATACTTTAAAATTAAATTGATCTTATAAAATAAATGTTTTTTATCAACTTTGTAGTTTTATTTTCACTATAGTTATGAAGTCGGTTACAAACGAAGCTGCGTGAAATGGAACGATTATTGGTTTACTAATAAAACTGGCTAAAACTAGGGTGCCAACGCCGAACGAATAAATAAATGATTGAGAAACCAGAGACCTTGGTTTAGACCCGAACTACATAAGACCTGGTTTAAGCCCGAGTTTTAGAAGTTTTTGTAATAAGAGAGATTGATACACATCTTTTTTTTCACAGCTAGCACATCTTTTGTGTTAACTTAATCAGCTGATTAGGGGTGTCAATTGAGAGGTTTCCTTTCATTTTGAAGTCCGTTAACTCGGAAACCATTAAGTTTTTATATCTAACACGATAACCTAGTCATCAGACAGTTTTATGGCATTATATTGACAAACAAAAAGATTGCGCACCTGATGATAAGTGATTACACTCGCATTTCCTGTAAGATTCGCACCAAACTACAACTCCAACAAAAACAGTGTCATTGCCAGCATGTGACTTATTTATAATGTAAAGTCACTGTAGCCAATAAATTCACTGCTAACCATTATTAGGGGGCGTTCATAAATTACGTGAGGTGTTTTTTTAAGTTTTGTGTAATGATGAGATGTCATGAGATTTTATTACACCCCCTCCCCCATCCCCCAATCTCAAGTGAGATTTTCCAAAATCTGGGTTTCATACGTAAACGTGTTAGATTGTTATTGTAAAAAGAAAAAAAATGCCTCTTGCTTTTATTTACGACTGGTTAAGACTAGTAATCAATATTGCTTAGAATTATGAAAGTGTAATAAAGATTTTACAATAGACTACGTAAACCGTAACAACTGTGATAAAAAAAGAATATCTACTTTAAATAGAACATAATAGTATTTTTTTTATGTATTAATCAGAAAAAAAATTGCGTCATATTTGCCGAGACCAAGGTCAACGTAAGATTAAATCAGAGTGGACTCGACCCCCTCCCCCCCTTAAAAATCTCACGTAATTCATGGACGCCCCCTTAGCTAATTTAGAGTCTAGCTTGGTTTGGGCATGTGGAACGGATGGATGAAAGTAGACTGACCAAAATGATTTATGAAGCTGGAGTGAGTGGAGACACGGGACGAGGAAGATCTAGGCGAACATATTTCGAACAAATCGAAAGTGTCCTCAAAAAGGCCAGGTCAGAAGTACCCGCAATCGTCGAGCATGTATGAGGAATGTTATGAAAGTAGATGAAGCGAAAGAGATATGTAAGGACCGTAGCAAGTGGAAGGACGTAATCTCTGCCTACCCCCGTGGGAAAAAGGCGTGAGTGTATGTATGTATGTATAGATACTACTAGCGTGTTATCTGTAGGTTATCTGTAGCATTTGTCTGCCTTTTTTCTTTTCCAATAAAGGAGTCGTTCGTCAGCTATCACTAAATCACGTTGTTTTATTATACTATCCCCGGTAAAATATATATTTTAAATCACTCTTAAATATTATTTCGCTGGCCTTGAAACATGTCAGCCATATTAAAGTGTGAATAAGGTCTGAAATAAAAGCTATACTATGTAGGGCATAACCACTGTTTTACACTTTAGGCCATTTTTCGATTTTCGCTAAGCAGAATTGTGGTCTAACGCACTCAAATCCATAAACAAAAGCAAATAAAACCGTACCTGGTACCCTCATACGATAGAGCCACATTCTTCAAACAGGTCACATGCTCCCACGGCTCTAATTCTATCCGCGTGTTGGGGATGATCTCCCAGGAGACGGGAGAAAACAGCATCACCGAGAACTTCTCCATCATGGGGTACGGAAATCTGAGCACAGACATACGTTTAAAAGAGTTTCGCCATAGAAATATACCAATAAATTATGAAATGTACATGTATAGCCATCCTAGGCCTAATCACTCTAATATTCTTAGGGAAGGCTCATGGTCCTAGGTGGGGGGATATATACATGCCACTATGATGAAGAATATTATTACCTAATTATTAAGTACATTAAGTCACCCAGTGCCACTTTTACCCTTATAAGATCTGAACGAATATTATAATGTTGTATACGAAATCCCATTATACGAGTAGAAATGCCAAAGCCGTGAAAATGGTATGTATAATGGCTTTTTGCCCTTTAAACAATTTAATCAAAATTTTATACCATATTCAAAATTTCGACAAATTACGAAATGTCAAAGAGGTCTATATATCAAACAGTTTTAATCTAGTTACTTGTCTATACTGTATATTCTAACACGATGTCTATAATTTGTATGTTAGCAACAGCTATTATTACATTTTCTTCAAGCAAGCAAGTTCTATTCGCGGTATCTAAATAAATTTCCAAAAAACGAACATGTTTGTGCGCTTCTAACCCACTATAGCGCTGTCATTTTAAAAACAAAATGGATATAAACTAAAATATGTATTTAAAATTAATAAGGTAAACAATTCGAATAAATAATGTTAGACACGAGGCAGCAGGTGCGCGACTCCGGGTGGAAGGTGACGGTGTGCGGCGAGCAGGAGCAGCAGCAGCAGCAGCACGAGGTACCTGTCGCCCTTGACCTCGTTACAGGGCTCCTTGTCCTCGCCGTTGGAGCGGTAGTAGCAGGTGGTGGGCAGCGCGCCGCTGGCCACGTGGCAGTAGGTGCGCGACTCCATGTGGAAGGTGAATGCGTGCGGCAAGCAGGAGCAGCAGCAGCAGCAGCACGACGTACCTGTCGCCCTTGGCCTCGTTGCAGGGCTCCTTGTCCCCGCCGTTAAAGCGGTAGTAGCAGGTGGTGGGCAGCGCGCCGCTGGCCACGAGGCAGTAGGTGCGCGACTCCAGGTGGAAGGTGACGGCGTGCGGCGAGCAGGAGCAGCAGCAGCAGCACGAGGTACCTGTCGCCCTTGGCCTCGTTGCAGGGCTCCTTGTCCTCGCCGTTAAAGCGGTAGTAGGAGGTGGTGGGCAGCGCGCCGCTGGCCGTGAGGCAGTAGGTGCGCGACTCCAGGTGAAAGGTGACGGCGTGCGGCGAGCAGGAGCAGCAGCAGCAGCAGCAGCACGAGGTACCTGTCGCCCTTGGCCTCGTTGCAGGGCTCCTTGTCCTCACCGTTGAAGCGGTAGTAGCAGGTGGTGGGCAGCGCGCCGCTGGCCACGAGGCAGTAGGTGCGCAACTCCAGGTGGAAGGTGACGGCATGCGGCGAGCAGGAGCAGCAACAGCAGCAGCAGCAGCACGAGGTACCTGTCGCCCTTGGCCTCGTTGCAGGGCTCCTTGTCCTCGCCGTTGAAGCGGTAGTAGCAGGTGGTGGGCACCGCGCCGCTGGCCACGAGGCAGTAGGTGCGCGACTCCAGGTGGAAGGTGACAGCGTGCGGCGAGCAGCGCACCGGCACCTTGCGCACCGGCCACGGCGCATCGTACGACAGGTGCGCCGGCAGCCAGCAGATGCGCAGCTCCGACTGCGCGCACGACACGCTCTTACTACTCTGCTCTGCTCTACTCTACTCTGCCACCACCACCACCGCTCCTCCTCTACACTTACTATCTCCGGCACCATTAAAACTCTCAAAACTAAGTAAGCTGTGAGATTCGCAGCTAATCTGCAACCCCCACCAAAACCACAGCGTACTTTGCCAACGTGTGTCACAAGAAGTAACTGTCTATCTACCATCTGATCTTTAAACCTATTCTTAAATATTTCTTTGAGCAAGTCGTTCTTATTCAAACGCTTCGAAAGAACTTTTTTAAATGTAAAAGGTAAGAAGAAAATCTATTGCTGTCAAGCTCGAGCTATTAAGCAAATAGTTTAGTACTTTCCAATGAGGATAGTGGCGCTACTGTTCTTGCTGCAATATGAGACCAAGTATTGTCATCATTAATTACATCTTCACCAAGCTACCAGTGAATATCAGCAGACCAAATGTTTGCGTCCAAAATGTCGGCTCACACACCACAATCAGCGTGATTACACATAAACATTGCGAGAAACTACGCAGTATAATCACACAAACGACACTGGTCGATATGAAACATAATGGCGGTGTAGCGGTGTAGGCCAGGAGGAGACCTTGAACGATGCGTTCTTACCCAAAACATTACGCTCGTATATCTTCGCCAAAGGATAATTTCTCTCTAGCTCAGATAATTTTAAATAATATCTTTATATCAATGGATCCAATTAAACTGTTAAATGCACGAATAAAAATAACTTACACGGAGTGATTAAAATTTTTATTAATTTTATAATATTGATATATAACAGTTTATAACTTGTAACTTTTTCAGTTCTCATGCTTTAAAACTATTTATAGCCTTACGATTGAAAAGTAAACAGTTATTGAATTTATTACACAAAATAAAAAAGTAATAGTTGAATAAATAAATGTATCAACAGTTTCATACAAATCGAGACTCAGTTTTAAATACTTATCACTACATAGTATAAAACAAAGTCGCTATCCGTCGTCTGTCTGTCCCTATGTATTGTTAGGTCTTTAAAACTACGCAACGGATTTTGATGCGGTTTTTTAATAGATAGAGTGATTCTTAAGAAAGGTTTATATGTATAATACATGCATATAATAGTAGAGAAACCCTAATAAATTTAGAGGTTCCTAATATGATGTCGTAAATAAGCACGTTTTTTTGCGCTTATATTGCAAAAACGCAGACGCGAACCCTACGAGATAGACCAAAATAATGTACTACAGTTCTGTCCACCTTAAAAAGTTCAACAAAAATGTCCGCGATGGTATATGTCTATCTCTTAGGGATAGCCCACCATAACCATTTTTTATCCTTTACTAAAAAAATAATATTTACGAAGTGATACATTTATTATAGATCAATATGCTTTTTAGAGCATGTAATTTAAGTAAATATAGATATTACAAATTTAAAATGCAGGGACGCATTGCACCCGTGTGAAGCCGGCAAGCAAATACTATATGTTTATTGAAATCATTATGTTTAGTGAAAAAGTTGAGGTCTGCGTAAGTTTAGTTCAACAATGAGGCGCCATTTTATCACAGAGACGCAGGATGCCATTTAAGAAGACAATGCCAGTTTGCTTTTCGTAGTTAACTTTTTTCTTGTCGGCGTCTGATTGGGATTAAAAAGGTTAGCGTAAAACTTTTAGTTTTTTTTTAATCTACAATGTAGAACATTCGATAATTGAAAAACAAATTACTTTAATTTAATTTTTTGTAAAATATAGTAGGTCACCTTGAGATTGCACCGCAACATATCACCACGGATGACCAATGAACTTATTAATCAAATTAAAAAATTTTGGATTAAAAGTATATTTAAACAAAGTGTTACTTTTTACTCCCTTGAACCAATGTAGTCACTTTAGTCCCGCTTATAGCTATATTAACTTACTTTTGAGTACAGGAAGTAGATAATATATTTGAACTAAATCAACTATATTTTCTCGAGTTTGATATGAAAAATACAGCTGACAATTCAATGTAAAAACTAATACCAAATAATAGACGCCTCGTGCATGTATTAACTTTTGGTTTTAATAAAGAGGGCTGCCTTTTAAATTGTGTCATTTGCTAACCTCCCACAATAATAAAATAAATATATATTTATTGCTTTTTCATCTTTTTACAAATCGGCCATTTTGACTACCCCCACTTCAAAGTGGAATAAACGTTTTCATAACGGTTTAAATGCATGCAAAAGTGTGTTAAATATCGTGGAGAATTCTATGAAAAACAATAAAAGTAGTAATTTATTAGATAGTCTATACTTCAAACAACACAACTTAAAAGCAGCGCTCGTAGTTAAGTATTATCAATAAATAAACAAATATTTCTTACACTTACACCAATTGGCCTAGCCCAAGGCTTGTGTTATGGAATCTAGGGCAACGGATAGACATACATACATACATTTTACATACATAAATATTTTTGATAGCAATATATATTAACAACCATAACTATGGAACAAATGCTCGAATTGATCACCAAACATCTACCCCTGCCTGTTATATGTGAGTTAGATACACACTTACGTACCTTCTCAGTAAAATACAAGAAGCCCTGAGGACAGTTTGTGTTGTTAAACGGAGCGAACGCCGCGACTGGCGCGTGCATTGAAGCTAGGGGATGTATTCGTAACTCGCCCCTCGCAGTTAGTAACATCACATAGGGGGTAAGGCCGCATATGAATACGCCGTTGTAACCACCTACGTTGCCTGGAAAAAGTTTTGACAATATATGAATAAAAACTTCGTGAAATAAAAACTGTGTCGTCACTAATTTCCGAATGGAGCATGGTCGATGTATCTGTAAATTCCAACCCAAAATTCCAATAGAATATTGAACTGCATTCCAACATACATTTATTTAGCATTTTTAACTAGAATGCAAAGTCATTAACACATACTCATACGACATTTCATATATTACTAGCTAGTCCCCGCGGCGTCATCTGCACAGATGGTAATTTTGTCCTACATACTTGACACCAATCGTTATTATGTTTGGGACAATTCACACAATCCCTATTAATATTACAAACGCAAAAGTTTGTATGGATGGATGTTTTTCCTCTTTCACGCAAAATCTACAGAATAGACGTTAATGATACTTTACAATAATATAACTGATACATCAGAATAACACATAAATACAATTTATAAAAATATTGTGTGAATTGACGGAAATATGAAGACAAGTGTCAAATAAGTAGGAAAATCTACCATCTGTGCAGACGTAGTCGCTGGCACCAGCTAGTATCTTTATAAATTTGGAGCCTACGTGTTACACCCACATTCGTCTGTTATGAAACTGTACATTCCACGGAAGTGTGGTGGTAGAGACTTTCTAAATTCCAAAAACCTCCATAACCGTGAAGTGTACAACCTCAGGAACTATTTCCTCAACAACGAATGTGGGATGCATCGTGACGTTGTGGCAGTTGACAAGGGATTTCTCTCTCTATGGCAGTCGAGTACATACATACAAAGAATATATATTATATATGTGTTTTAAATTTTAATGTGTAAAATGTCAAATATTTCAATCCCTTAAAACCACCATCGTCCTCTCTTCTAAATAGATATGAACTGTTTTACTATGCTGTGCCCGACAGGGTCCTCAATTGTTACATACATAATTTTAAGTTTTTACCACCTATAAAACATTGTGGAATGCAATAAAATATTGAGTATTGAGTATTGAGCCTTAATGGGCCCTGATGTAGACCTTCCCGCGTCGGTAAACTGGCTGCGCTTCGGTGACCTCTTTGGGGAAACTGAGGGTTTTGTCTGTGCAATTACGGACTAGGTAATGATGACGAGCAACTATAGAAAATATATCCTAAAGGACGGTACCGTCGACATATGTCGGGCATGCCGCCGTCCCGGAGAGTCACTTAGGCATATTATCTCTGGTTGTTCTCATCTTGCAAACGGCGAGTTTTTGCACAGACACAACCTAGTAGCCAGGATCATCCATCAGCAGCTTGCCCTTCAATACGGCCTTGTTGAGCATGAGATACCGTACTATAAGTACGCACCAGCGCCAGTTCTTGAAAATGGCCGTGCGTTGCTCTATTGGGATCGCTCTATCATCACGGACAGGACTATTGTGTGCAATAAACCTGATATCGTGGTGGTCAACCGCTCCCAACGCCGTGCAATGCTAGTCGATATTACCATCCCTCATGACGAGAACCTCGTAAAAGCCGAGAAGGACAAAGCCAGTAAGTACCTTGGCTTTGCATACGAGGTAACCGCCATGTGAGATGTTGGTTCGACGATCATTGTTCCGATAATTGTGTCTGCGAATGGTTTGATAGCGAAGAGTCTCGATCAACATCTTAAGAGGCTCTCGCTTGACGGATGAATCAAGGGCCGGATACAAAAGACAGTGATTCTTGACACGGCACGTATTGTCCAGAGATTTCTCTGTCTGCAGCCCTTTTTTTTTTTTTGTTTCCCTGAATCAATGCCGGCGGAGACAGATCTCGCCCGATCTCTGCGACCAAGACTCGGCGCTCGGAGGCCCACGCGGGGCACTCCGCCAGCGTGTGCTGGGCCGAGTCGAGGTCGGATGCGCAGTGGTGACAATGTGTCGATCCCTCCCGTCCTATTCGACACAGATACTCACCGAAGCAGCCGTGCCCGGTGAGTATCTGAGTCAATCGGTAATTGACCTCCTCCTTCCCGTGGAGCTCTGTCTGCAGCCCTAACCACCGGTTTGTTTGGCCTTGCCTCGCTACCAGCGGCATACTAGGTTTAAGTTTGTTATAGTATTTATGTTTATTTTACATAACTATATTGTAAAAATACTTAAATTTAAGATTATTATTTACAGTCGGGTCAATTTAATAGGCCACATTTGACATTTCATTAAAATTCCTCAACTAACCTTGTAATGGCGCACATAAAATATTCAACATTTTTTTAGTTTTGAAATGGACAAATGACCGTTGTTACAATGTTGCGTTCAGTGAAGTCTGAACGTTAGTGATATTCGTCAAAAAATCGAATGCATGCAATCATTACTTGTGAAGGGATTTTTCACCATGAATGAATAATCAAATTTTTATTAAAATAAAACATGTTATTCTTTTGTTTTATAATAAAAAACAATAATAACTTCATAAACAGAGAAATAATTGATGTTAAAAAATGTTAAGGCAATTAAACTCGTAAAATATATTATTACAGTACCTATAAAAAAGAGCGTATTCCCATTTAAAAGGCCGGCAACACGTCTGTTGTTGCGGGCAGCGATAATTACTTACCATCAAGTGAATCATTTGCTCGTTTGCCCCCCTATTTCATAAAAAAAGTTATTTTCCATAATAACAGTATTCGATTTACATATGTTTAAAGTAAATATCGATTATTTCACCATAATCGGAGTGTTTAAGCAGGTCACCTCACTATGAACAAATGTCAAATGTGGCCTATTAAATTGACCCGACTGTAAATATATTAATAATTATTCGATTTTTTTTGTCAAATACAGCTTATATAACACATTTTTTGTTTACAATAACGTTCTTATTAGGTATTACATAAGTCCGCTGGCTTCCAAGCTGGGTAGAACCTGTGATTTGGAATACGGTGGTTCAGGCTCTAAGCAACAGAATAAATCAGAGCAGAGCAAGCACCCGCATATACTACGCGGGCTGCTACATATGTATCCGGAATAGAAAAATTAAACAAACGTATATGGCGTATATGGCTTATTGTTTTTCAAACCGTTGAAACCAATTTTTATTGCAATTTTTCCACTCTGATTGCGGTATCTCTGAAACTTGCTGTTTGATCGCGTCGACGGCATCTTCACGGGTCCAAAATCGTAGACTACGTAATTTATTCTTTACATTTGGGAATAAATAGAAATCATTAGGTGCCAAGTCTGGGCTATACGTTGGATGACCCATCAATTCTATTTTTTGACCCTCCAAAAATGGATTTGTTTCGCGTGATGTGTGATAGCTGGCATTGTCGAGGTATAGAATGATTCTGCGTCGCTTGTTGTTTTTACGTATTTCTTCAAATACTTCCGACAAACAAATGGTCGTGTTCCACTCCGAATTGACCATTTTACGATTCTCCAGTGGTATTGTAGCCACATGACCATTAATACCAAAAGAGCAGGCCACCATTTGCTTTAAAGTGCTTTTTGCACGAGTCACTTTCGTAGGCTTCGGGCTCATTTTGAAACACCCAAACTGTAGATTGTTGCTTAGTTTCGGGACCGTACGCATAGATCCACGATTCATCACCTGTAGATGTTATAAACAGATTCTGAGTCACCTCCGTTAATTTTTTTTAACATATTCTTGAACCATTCGATGCGAGCTTCTTTTTGATGCTGAGTTAAGTAGTGCGGTATCCAACGCGAACAAATTTTTTTTACGAACAAATGTTCATGTAATATTTTATTAATGCTTGTCATATTTGCCAGAGTTTAGGCAATGGACATAATAAGACTCAAGTTATAGTCTGATATCGTCTATTATGATTTCCATTATAATAACTCACTTATTTAACTAAAACTAAGGCTTATATACTAATATGGTACGTGCGTATTTCTAGCTTACTCAGCACTCTTGAGATGATTATCTCAAGGAATATTTAGTCTCAATACGTGCACGTTCTCATGACCGGCACACATACATATGCCCAGAGTAGCCTCTATCTCGCGATACGTAACATGACGGTCTTGCATCATTAGTTTTCGTACAGCTTCAATGTTTTGTGACACAACGACGACTGATTTCGGACGAACTTTCTTAACTTCGTCCGTGAGCTTACTCCGTCCACGATTGAACTCACTAAACCAGTGATACACAGTGGTTTTAGATGGAGCTTCAACACCAAAAGTTGAAATTAATTGATCTACGCACTGTTGTTGCGTTAAACCACGTCGAAAATCGTAATAAATCATAGCACGAATATTTTCACGTGTGAGTTCCATCATTTCAGCGATATGACATTTTAAACCCATCAGAAAGAAAACACTAGCCAGTATTTAAAAAAAAACGAATTTCACCATGGAGGTCATATATTGTGTTTAAAAATGTTGAAATCCCAGATTCCGGATACTTAAGAAGCAGCCCTCGTAATTTACTACATTTGAAACTAAACAGTCACCCTATATGTGTATGAGTTTGTATGTATTGGTATGTGTGTATATGATTAAAATGCCTTTATGATTAAACTTTATGATGTATAACCTATGTATATTATTGTAAAGGTTCTTTAGAATCCATTCAGTAGATTTAACGTGAAAGACTAACAAACATCCATCCATACAAACTTTCGAGATTATAATATTTGTCGGGGTAAAATCACATTGACTTTTCCACTGACTAACCATGAGTCACAAATAACATTAAAACTTACCAAAGTACCTAAGATGCCGCACGTTCTCCCGGAGGGTTGCGGCCTCGTACCCCTCGTCAGAGCCCACAGGACCGCTCTTGTAGCCGAAAGGGAAGGACACTGCGACTCGCGAGAAACGCATCTTCAGGTTCCCACGGGAATATTTGAATACCTATTCAATAAAGTAAAGAAAATTCTTTTGAAGAATACATTTTTATTTTCATTATAAAATGTGTAATAACCGAATATATATGTAAAGGCCTATAAAATTTGTAATATAGCAAAGGGACACCCCTCTCCAGACAATATGTTAAATTTTATCAATCTTTCTGATATGGCTCGTGTTGCGGATTTTTATTATTATCGGATTTATTAAAAGTGAAACGTCAAGCTTCCGTAAAGTGTATACTAGAAGTAAAAAAAGGGGGGGGGGATGTAAACCATTGCAAATTCTATTAACAAGTCAATGCAATAAACTAAGTGTTTCGCCGCGAACAGTCGCGTCTATTTAAATCTTATAAAATTTAAAACTTATAAGAATGTGACAAATATGTTTGCTATTATAGGTACTGTAACGGACTATTAGGTAATTGTTCATCAGTTCAAATAAAGCTAAGAATAATTAATAAAAATTACGTTAATTGAAATTGTTAGAAAAAAATTGTATATATAAACAACCTGGGCCCTGTTGTCGTTGTTTGTTTAATAAGTCGTTTGTTTAATAACATCAATAGATCCATTTGTCCAACAAACAGAAATCAAAAGATCCATTTGTAATGGAAGACGCACAGAACTAAAACATAGACTTTCAAATACAGCCATAAACAAGATAAATATTGTAATTTCAATCATACAATTACGAACAATAGGATAAATAAAAAGGCGTAAATAATGTAATATGGCAGTAAATAAAAAAGTATTCCCTTACCTGGTATACCATCAGCTGATCATCATCGAATCTCATCAGCATAAGAGGTCTGGAACCCTTGTGCCCCAGACCCACCACTAACAACTCCCTTAACTTTAAAACGTCACTATTCACAGCCGAAGGGTTCATATCTTCATCTTCAGCCAGAGCTGTTACGTTGCTTACTGATTCCAAGCTGTCTGCTAAAACCTGGTAAATAAATTAAGTTTTTTTAAAGACAAATTGGTAGAAGACATGAAGACGCTCATGAAAGTGGAGGAAGCAAGAGAAGTGTGCCAGGATCGTAGCAAGTGGAGAGAGGTGTTCTCTGCCTACCCCATTGGGAAAAAGGATATATAATATGTATGTAAATTGGTAGAATTTGTGTAGAGAAAAAAAGTTTCTAACATTTTCAAGATGACAAATACCCATCATCCACCGTCTACCCAACTTATTTATGATCGGGGGATCACCCTTCTTTCATCCACTACAACCACTTATACTCGATAAGTGTGGTCAACAAACAAAAATAATAGGTGTTTAAACGACTAATAATAGTGCTTTATATTAATGGAATACGAAAAAAAAATGAAAAGGTATTCTAGTTTGAATAACTTTTTGAGTTTGAACTTAAAAGGCCAGTCTGTTACAGCATATGGAAAATTAACATCTGTAAAATTTTTGAAATATTTTCATATAAATATATCATCCTTACTAATATTATAAATCGGAAAGTGAGTTTGTTTGTTTGTTTCGCTTTCACGCCGTAACTACTGAAGTTATTGCTTTGAAATTTTGCAGACGTAAGATAAAAGTCCGGATTAAATAATAGGGTACTTTTTATCCTGGAAAAAATTGATATTCCCGAGGAAAAACAAAAATATTGTTTGCTTAATGGATGGATTGTAGATGGTGCTGTGTGTCGTTTAAAACAAGGTAAAATATTGCAATCGAATATAAACATGTAAATTTAGAAGCTAAGTGACTAGGCCTGTGTCGATCGATCATTTGTTGCGACCCGGGTCGATCGCGACCCATTCGCTTGGTGATTCGATCACACAATGATTCGATCAAATGATCGATTGATTGAGGTAGCGGGTTGGGTGTTCAACAGGTCTCGGGTCTCTGATCGGGTGGCTATTGTACGTTTTGGGTCACGCTCGTTTGGTTGGGCTACGAGAAAATTTGGTACTCAAATATTTTAGATACGATTATTACATGATTATGTTATATATAAATAGATAACTTTTAACACACATTTTATATCTCATAGTGTTCATTGCTAGACGTAAATTTTGTAAATGAAATAAAATACGCGTCTGTCATACATAGTTGAATTCTGCGAAAAACTCACTGAATTGTTATTGTTTTTTTGTATCGCTCAAAGGCTTTCGTAAATGGATATAAATCCATCACGATTGGTCTTTTGCAAATTTAATGATTGATTTGCTATTAATTACCACTATTAACTTTTCATAATGTGGTAAGTAAACATTTACAAGGATAAAAACGAAAATGAATTGTAACAATTTGTTTTCAATACACAGGTACATAAATGATCGTGACTCAGGACCGAGTCCGTGACCCAGTCGATCTCGGTGATCGAATCTTTTCGTGGGTCGTGACTCGATCATTCATAAATGCTACGCGATCGAATCACAGTGATTTGATCAATCGCGATCGACTCAGGTCTAAGTGATACGTTAATGAATCCCCGAAAATGAGGAATTCCCGAGGGATGACGTACAATTTGTTTTATCGTTTAAACTGTTTTTCAAACCGAATTCCACGCGGGCGAAACCGCGGGTGGAAAACTAGTAATAACATAATTTGACAAATAGTACTTTATAAAAGGCCAAAAAAGATATTTTTCTTTCTTGTGGTAGAATGTGATGGTAAATGTGTGTTATGTGATGACGGCTAGCCATCGGACGTGTGTAGGACTCTCGCTGTAGAGCATACCCACTAAGCCACCCCGATGGACATCTTGTTGTTAGTTACAGTTATCCAGGAACTAGTGAACACAATTTCTCCGTAATTGCTCAACTATGAACATTTAAACCAGGAATAAAACTAGTGTTAGCGAGATGGCGCTATACGCAGCAAGAGTGCTGTCTCTGTTTCAATATTGTTTTAACCCTAGTCTAAGGGGTCATGGGCCTTGGAGGGCCTTTGTACTACAAATGACCCTTTTTTATCAATTCGACCCGTATGTATGTAATTAAAGTGTGTCACCATCTCTGAGGTCCCAGGTTCGAATCCCGGTGGGGGCAGATTTTTGTGTTCTTAGTCATGGTTTTTAATAATATTTCTATATATTTATCTATAGATTTATTATATAAATCTGCTTGGCAAGACATATTTAAACGCTTGCCAAACGTTATCAAAGCACTCCGGAAAATTAGGCCATATACACGTAATTAACATTTTTAAGGAAAATGCAGTCATAAATAAAATCGAATATAAAATAAGATTACATGTACTCACCCTATGTCCGGCGCAAGCATCCCTGACTAGAAAACTGAGTTTCATCTCTGGAAGTGAGTAGATTTCAAGGTTTCCGTTCTGTCGCACCACAAACAACCAGTACGTAGCTTTGGCTTCCAACAAGTGCTTCTTCCACCAGCGGGACATACGCCGCGGGACGCCGGGGTTCTTCGATTGCTCCGCTAGCATTATCTATAGCGCACACAATTCATTTGAATCTATAATTTGAATAAACAATTTTGACATCAAATTCATTTATTTAGCCAAAAAAACAAATTTTAATTAATTGGTAGGTATTTTAAAACTTATCCAAAACATTTAGATAAACAAATTATCGCTGACAATTTGGTTTAATCGAAGCACGTACAAAATGAAATGACCGCATGAATGACATAGCAACATGCTTGTACTGGCAACACTAAATTTTTTTTTTAATTTATTGAAATCATTTGTTAAAACAAATGTGATAAATGAAGAACCGCTCGACTGATTTTGTGCAAACTTCACATAAACCATCATCTATTAAATAGTCCGAACAAAATCTAAACATTTGGTTTGGATCGGTGAGCCATTCTGCTTGAATAAAATCAAACAGTTTGTTGCTATAACATTGATGGATAGGTGAAGGAGACAAAACGTTTGCGCTTACATTACATTACTTACACACATTTTCATACTTGCTTATAAGTAAAAAATTATATATTATTTATATAGACACATATCTAAGTAATAAGTGTGTCTGTTAGTTTAAACTTTGTTATGCTTAATACGTTAATTTATGACTGATCAGTTTTGACCTAATGTGTATGAGTGAACACAAATTATTTATAAGCAATTTAACTTATTATAACATTCTGCATACAGACAAGAAATACATATACTAGTGTAATTATCAATATTATCAATCTTTTTAAAAAAATATATCACCTCATTGCAGCAGCCACGTAGTTACTAACATAAAAATTTCACATGCACAGACACCCAGATCGGAATATATCTAAGTGTTAAATTGTTACAAAATATATAATTATAGTTATCTACTATATAAAAATAAGTCGGGTTTTCCTTCCTGACGCTATAACTCCAGAACGCACGAATCGATTTCCACGGTTTTGCTTTCGTTGGAAAGGTCTCGGGCTCCGTGAGGTTTATAGCAAAGAAAATTCAGGAAAAAAATTCCTTATCTATAAAATAAGTAGGAACAAAGAACTGCCACTTTACAAATCTTTTTGACTGGACGAAGTCTGTCGGGTTCGCTAGTTATGCTATAAATATATATTTATAAAATATTTTGTTATTGATAAAGAAGTCAACACTTTGACCACTCATTAAAAAATAGACGCCAGGTGCTAATATTTAACACGGAAACGGAAATTTATTTCCTTGCCACGGTATTAGTTAGTGTGCGGTACTCACGCTAGCCATGGAGGCCGGCGTCTGGTCTCCGCCGTAGAGCAGTTCGTCGTCGTCGTTCAGCTCGTACACGGCGCCAGGTTTGAATCCCTCCGCCTTGATGTTCTTGCCTTTCTTGCCGGTGAACTCGCCTTTCACCTGAGAACCGGGGAGCGAATGAATGGGGAGTTTGTTTTAGCAGGTTGTACGACATGAACAGACTAGAGACGAGCGCCTCGCCGCAACATCACCGCGCGCCATGTACGTACCTGCGCGGGCGGCTCGGCGGGCGCCACGAGCCCGCTGAGGTCGCGGTAGGGCGCGGCGCGCGCCAGCGCCGGCCGCTGCGGCACGGCCTGCCGCGTCGGCGCCAAGCGCCCGCTTTGTTTTAGCAGGTTGTACGACATGAACAGACTAGAGACGAGCGCCTCGCCGCAACATCACCGCGCGCCATGTACGTACCTGCGCGGCGCGCGCCGCTGCCGGCGCGCGGGCGGGCGCCACGGCCCGCTGAAGGTCGCGGTAGCCCGGCGCCGCGCGCCAGCGCCGGCCGCTGCGGCACCGGCCTGCCGCAGCGGCCGCCAAGCCTGCCCGCTTTGTTTTAGCAGGTTGTACGACATGAACAGACTAGAGACGAGCGCCTCGCCGCAACATCACCGCGCGCCATGTACGTACCTGCGCGGGCGGCTCGGCGGGCGCCACGAGCCCGCTGAGGTCGCGGTAGGGCGCGGCGCGCGCCAGCGCCGGCCGCTGCGGCACGGCCTGCCGCGTCGGCGCCAAGCGCCCGCTTTGTTTTAGCAGGTTGTACGACATGAACAGACTAGAGACGAGCGCCTCGCCGCAACATCACCGCGCGCCATGTACGTACCTGCGCGGGCGGCTCGGCGGGCGCCACGAGCCCGCTGAGGTCGCGGTAGGGCGCGGCGCGCGCCAGCGCCGGCCGCTGCGGCACGGCCTGCCGCGTCGGCGCCAAGCGCCCGCTTTGTTTTAGCAGGTTGTACGACATGAACAGACTAGAGACGAGCGCCTCGCCGCAACATCACCGCGCGCCATGTACGTACCTGCGCGGGCGCTCGGCGGGCGCCACGAGCCCGCTGAGGTCGCGGTAGGGCGCGGCGCGCGCCAGCGCCGGCCGCTGCGGCACGGCCTGCCGCGTCGGCGCCAAGCGCCCGCTTTGTTTTAGCAGGTTGTACGACATGAACAGACTAGAGACGAGCGCCTCGCCGCAACATCACCGCGCGCATGTACGTACCTGCGCGGGCGGCTCGGCGGGCGCCACGAGCCCGCTGAGGTCGCGGTAGGGCGCGGCGCCGCGCGCAGCGCCGGCGCTGCGGACGGCTGCCGCGGTCGGCGCCAAGCGCCCGCTTTGTTTTAGCAGGTTGTACGACATGAACAGACTAGAGACGAGCGCCTCGCCGCAACATCACCGGCGCGCCATGTACGTACCTGCGCGGGCGGCTCGGCGGGCGCCACGAGCCCGCTGAGTCGCGGTAGGGCGCGGCGCGCGCCAGCGCCGGCCGGCCGCTGCGGCACGGCCTGCCGCGTCGGCGCCAAGCGCCCGCTTTGTTTTAGCAGGTTGTACGACATGAACAGACTAGAGACGAGCGCCTCGCCGCAACATCACCGCGCGCCATGTACGTACCTGCGCGGGCGGCTCGGCGGGCGCCACGAGCCCGCTGAGGTCGCGGTAGGGCGCGGCGCGCGCCAGCGCCGGCCGCTGCGGCACGGCCTGCCGCGTCGGCGCCAAGCGCCCGCTTTGCTGCAACATTACCGTATACACACTCATTTACATTATAACCAATTATCTTATCTTTGCAGAGTAAAGTGTTCATTTAATGTACGTATTTGAAATGATATCCATTTGATGGACTATTTTTTTTCTAATCCCTTTTATTTAATTACTATTTTACATAAATTGATTCATTTTCGTTATTATTATTTGATTAAAATCAATGTTACATTTTTACGAGTACATATGTCAAAGTAAGTATCAGTATCATGACAAAGATAAATGAATAAAATTAATTATGGTGAAGTGTGCCGAGGTGAGGTGAGGCATAATGAGGTGAGGCGAGGTGAGTTGTGGCGAGGCGAGGTGAGCTCACCGCGCCGTCCTTGGCGCGGAACTCCCTGAGGGCGAGCACGAGCGCGCGGCCGCACGCGGACACCACGCAGATGTACGGGTCCGCGGCCGCCGCGTACTGTGCGCTCCACTCGAACTGGATGGACTGCAGCTGCACGCCGTCTGCCAACAAACAGGCTTGCTTACTGCGGCTTCGTATTCTTTACTATACACTAGCTTTCCATATAGTTTGTCGCAATCAAAATAATCCCCACAAATAATTATATCACCCTGCGTTGACTGAGTATGTATATCTTATCTCTATCATTGTATGAATCTTACCATACACCTGAAGTATTTTAATGTGATAAAACAAATAAAAAAGTTTATTTGGCTGCTATTGATTGAAATGATGCAATATGATCTAAGCAATAATCGATTGATTAAATGATATGATGTTGCTGATGAATATATGACGATGCGCACGCGTTTACGTGAACTAGTTTAATATTGCTCATGAATGATAATGCTGAAATGCGCTTTGTACTGTTAAACCGTACATAAACAAACTGACAGAGAGTACCGTAACATTGCTGTTTTATGAAGATACTTTGAATAGTTACGAAAGAGTTACGTAATCAGAGAGCTGTTTTAATTGGATTTACTTCATTTACCCGGATCTAAAACTATCCTAATATCAACTATCATCAAAATAGGTTCAGTAGTATCGGAGCTTATTCAATACAAACAAAAAACAATCAAACCTTACTCTTTATAATAATAATAAAGATAATATAGACAAAATAAAGTCGTCTTAGCTAATCATTTCGATGACCAAATGTCAATACTTAGCTACCGACAATTTTGAACAAGTTTACTTTTATCGCATTGAATTTAAAACCGTTAATTGCGTATATAGCGCAATTTTTCTACAACCGCATTAAATTAATAAAAATCATCAATCTATTGTAATTAAACATTCCTTACGCTTACACCAAACAGCTTAGCCCAAAGTGTGGCGAGGCTTGTGTGATGTGATCGAGGGTAACGGATGGACATACATACATATATATAAACTGTCTTTCTTATCAACTATTCAATTAAAAGACAAGATAATTTCTGCGTTGCGAACTTACTTTTTATTAGCCTGACGGCCGCCGTGGTGACCTGTACCATGAACTTGTTGTTGCCCAAATTGCCGGCGAAGATGGTGGGCGACCCTGTCATGAAACCTGAATTGTCCACTTCGTTTATCTCTTGTCCTGTTTGGAGCACCTGGAATGAGGAACACAATGGGGAATGAAGGATATAAGTTAGTCGCTGTACAAAAAAAAAATCATAACCCGTTATGATCTGCGCGACCTATATATTTTTTATTGATATTTTAACAGAATAGCAGTAACGCTGACTGACTGCTCTCGACGTTTTGAATACTGTAAATAAATAATTGCAAAATCTTTGTATCTCTTTTATAAAAAATAATAGTCTATGTCCCAACTTTTTAATCAAAGATATACCGAACAAGTCATAGTGAGAATACTTACAATAGTTTTAGTTGAAAAATTACTAACAATTATACTCCAGATTACTAGCCGCTATTAAAGTGGCCGCCGTGATCGTATATTGATGAGAGTTACAACTTACCATACTGGAGTCTTCTTGGGTGAGTATTAAATATGCGTGGCTACCATCAGTTTCTTTGTGAGCTTCGCGAGGGGCGTCGCCTGTAGCCTCCCCCATCACCGTCCACATATCTAAACACCCTGTATCACACAATCGATAATTGTAATTAATTGATATTGTAAGTAATCGATAAATTGTAAAACTTTATTAACATACATATGTCTATTTTAATAAAGCATATAAAATTAAATGAGAATGTTACGATGGATGTGTGCTGTGACAAGGATGGATAAGATAAGGAATGAGTATATAAGAGGAAGCCTGGAAGTAGCGCCAGTGGTAGAAAAAGTGAGAGGAAGTAGATTAGCATGGTTTGGACATGTGATGCGGAGGGATGAAAGTCATGTCACAAAACGAATGTTGAATATGAAAGTGGAGGGAAACACGGGCAGAGGAAGGCCGAATAAAAGATGGATCGATTGTGTGAAGAATGATATAAGAATGAAAGGAGTAAGCATGGAAATGACGGCTGATAGAGAGGAATCACAGAAAACCGGCGTAAAATAACGCTTGTGCTGTGTTTCGACGAGTGAGTGACGGTACCGGAGGCCCAATCCCCCCTTCCCCCCTTATTCCCTCTTAAAAGGAAGTCAACGCATCTGTAACTCCTTACCATCAGGTGATCCGTTTGCTCGTTTGCTGCCCTATCCTATAAAAAAAAAGATCTACTGCGCCGACCCCAAATAGTGGGAAATGGGCAAGAGGATGATGATATAAATATGACGCCCTATTATTTATATTTTAAAAACATTTGAATATAAATATTGTTTAATCCTGTGTCCGATCATTTTTTTTAAATCTTACGAAGCCATCTAGGGTTGTAGTATCAGTAGTAAATAGGATTATCTTAATCTGACCCATAACATAAAGCCAAAAGATATATACACCGTGAACACGGACTACAGTCATTACCTTATATTTGATAGGTATATAATTTTAAATGTACAATGTACATAGGTATACATTGCTTCGTCTCCCTCTTTTTATTATTTTCATTATTGGCAACACTAGAACATTTTTAGTCTATGCTTTACGTATGACAGGACAAAATTAGTCATTTTTTAATTTGAGGAGCAGTTAGCATTGTGTTCCTGAAGGGATTTGATAGCCTGTGAAATTATTGAGTACTGTGACTTTACATCTTATGTCACATTTTGGCAACGAACACTGTAGCTTTTGTGTGGGTTGCAGATTAGCTGCGAATCTCAAAAAAAACACATGAAATATCCTTGACCACTTACCATTTGGTTGAAGACGTGAGGTTCGAGTCCCGCTTAAATGCACTATTTTGATTGGGTATACAGTAAAAAAATTCGACTCGCTTACCCGGCAAACTAAATGCAGTGACGAGATGCGGCCTTAAAGCCCTTTGTAGTACAGTCAGCGCCCCATTCTTCCCCCTCCCACTGCAAGCCACCAGTTCCACGTGTTCACTTGGATCTCTTCCCTCAGCGGTTTGTAGTTGTGGCTCCCCCATAGAAACATCGCCAATTGGACATATATTCAGAAGGGAGTCACACACCTAAATAGAAAAATTGTCCTTTTACCATCATATATCCTGAGTTGTCGGAGACTGGTGGTACAGAAGAGGACATCACTTCGCGGATAGCCAAGGCACGAGCAACTTTCGCACGGCTAAGGCCCGTATGGAAATCACGGAAATTGACTCGGATAGTTAAGCTCAAGATATTCCGGTCTAACGTGAAATCCGTGTTACTGTACGTGTGTGAGAAGTGGAAGGTCACAAAGGACATCTTGCACAGACTCCAGGTTTTCGTCAACTGATGTCTTTGCAACATCCTGGGTATATACTGGCCAGAAAAAATTCCCAACGAGCAGCTATGGGAACGTTGTGATGAAATCCGGATCGACCAGCAGATCAAACGCCGTAAATGGAGTTGGATAGGCCACACTCTCCGAAGGGATCCAAACCACATACCGAGGCAAGCCCTAGACTGGAATCCCCAAAGAAAGCGTAAACGTGGTCGTCCAAAACAGACCTGGCGACGGACTGTCATTGGCGAAGCGAAAGCCATTGCAAAAACCTGGAGCGAAGTCAAATGCGAAGCTCAAGACCGTGCGGGATAGAGACTCACTGTGGACCGCCCTTTGCCTCAGTTAGAGGACAAAGGACCTTAATGATCCTGAGTTGTCTTACTATAAGTTATGTAATTCAGTTTAGCATAACAAGTAAACAAAGAAATCAAAGTATTTAAATATATATCACAATTTAACATTAATAAAGTATATTTATTTATTTAATATGTTCACTACATCTATGTAGATCAGATGCAAACTTAATAATAGTAGCATTATCTACCACTCCACCTTTGGAGTGATTTGAAGAGTAATCAAAATGTTTGTATTATAGGGACAATAACATATGCTTTTGATAATGCTAATTAAAACAACAATATATACAAATAAAACATAACAGTAACAAGAAATAACAACAAAACAAACCAGTGTAATGAGAAATAACAACATTTTCAGAAAATGCAACACAATCAATTCAGCCACAAAAATTTAATATTTCTGATTAAATAAACATATTTTCAGTATTTTAAATGAGAACGAATTATGTATTAAAAAGACACTTGTTTAATCACTAATATTTATTGAATGTTTACACATCACAATTGCTCATAGAAGAACTTAGCATTCTGTAGATTTACTACACCAATGGGTCATATAAATATGGAGATATTTATTCTACATACATACATCAGACTCACGCCTTTTTCCCACGGAGGTAGGCAGAGATTACGTCTTTCCACTTGCTACGGTCTTTACATATCTCTTCCGATTCATCTACTTTCATAACATTCCTCATACATGCTCGACGATTGCGGGTACTTCTGACCTGGCCTTTTTTGAGGACACTTTCGATTTGTTCGAAATATGTTCGCCTAGGTCTTCCTCGCCCCGTATCTCCACTCACTCCAGCTTCATAAATCATTTTGGTCAGTCTACTTTCATCCATCCGTTCCACATGCCCAAACCATCCAAGCATCCCTTTCTCTATTCTTGTCACGATATCCTCTTTCAAACCACATTTCTTTCTAATCACTTCATTATACAATCTGTCACTCAGTTTTACTCCTGCCATACTCCGCAAAGCTCTCATTTCTACTGCATTTATTCTGCTTTCATGTCGTTTCTCCCATACCCAACTTTCACTTCCGTACATTAATGTTGGGACCAGCACGCCCTCATGCACTGCTAGTCGCGCCTTTTCTGATATTTTCTGACTACTCAGAAACGTATGCATGGCCCCATTCACCATGTTACCAGCTTTCACTCGCTTCTCTATATCATTGACGCTTTAAATGATAAAGGAATGAAAGTGAATGTAAGTAAGACCAAGGTATTGGTGTTTAAAAGAGATGTAAATATGACATTGTGTGACATTATGATAGAAGGAGAAAAAGTAGAACAAGTAGAAGAGTTTGTATATTTGGGATGTATGTTTACAAGGGATGGAAGGTGTGATAATGATAAATTTATTCTATCTGGCGATTAATCGTCAAGCAAGTATTTTCAAATAATTTCACTATTGTCAATATTCACTTATCGCTTACGTATGCAAATCACATGTACTCACCTCAAAGACATAACTGGTGAGTTGGGTGGAAGTCCGTATGTCTGATCCGTACACTTCCAACTCGTCTTGGTCGCTTATCTCTATGACGTTGGTGGCCACGCAATCGCTTATGGTGTCCAAGCGACGCTTCTTAGAAGCTGGGTCCACGTCCTTTTGGGGGGTTTCTTTGTTGGGCGCGTCTTTTTCTTTTTCTCTCTCTTATGTGGAAGACAAAAATGGTTTGATTGAATAATTAACAAAAATGAGTTATAAGGTAAGAAAGGGTGTAAACGTCACTAAATAATATTTAGTGAAGTGTATCCATCAAAAGAGAAGATTGTGTTGAAAAAGTATTAGAGCTGATCTATTTTTTTTAGATGTATAGCCTCAGGCATTAGCTAGCTAGCATATCATTCAGTTTTACCAGCTGACTAGAGTATCATTAGAAAATTTTTGCATAAGTTTTGAAGTCTTCTCCATTTAACTTACCAGCATCTGAAACTGTCAAGTCGACAGTAGCTTCCAGAGGCTTCTCAACGGAAAACAGCATACGGTTCTCCCTCTCTGTCACTCTCAGCAATAAAGAGTTACCGAGCCGAGAGCCAAGGAATAGAAAATCTTCTTCTATAACGCACATCTGTAAAGGAATGCTCTGACATAAGATGAACTAGTTTTATCTAAATTTAACATTTTTAGACAAAACTTATAAGAACCGTCATCTTTAAACTCTATTTAGTTCAGGACATAAACTATATAGAATTGTCAATTAATACTAAAAGTCCATCTGAGCGATTCACATGCGATTTTTCTTTTGAAGACAAGTGATTCAGTTGAGAATTCAACTGTGATTTCATTTATTTAGTCAGTTATTTTATATGAGAATTCATACAACTACGTTCTCTTGTTAATCTGATCCAATCAGAATCGCGTATTTAGGATGGTAAGGTAAAATCGGTTTTAATAATTGTTATTATTGTCGCCTATATCACGCGTCTTTAAAAGACAAGACACGGTCCTTTATAAAGCGTGCGCGGGGACACAGATCCAACGCGTACAGACCATTTAAGCGAAATTTTATGAAAGTGTGTGTGGAGTGTACCAACTGGGTCTAATCTCTATATATGCACCATGAAAAATGCAGCTAAAGACTATACCCATTTTGATGCAAAGAAACTATTGTCATTAGTGGACAAAACGTTTGTGGACTATTGCATTTCGATTTTCGGGCGGAAAAAAAGAGACTCCGATCAACTGCCTTTTTAAATGCTCCTAATTGATTAAAATATGGCAGGCCCCCCCAAAAAAGCAGACCAATTTTGGTGCGAACGGCTAAGGGTGTAATGGTGTGTCTGCGACAGAGATCGAGTGAGTCGCCGTCGGCGTTGACATTCCCAACGAGCATCTGCTCTTGCGACTCCACTCTGTGGGGTCGACTAAGGCAAGACAAAGGCGGGTGGCATACGCCCCCCTGAAACAAATCGGTACCCTCGGTGACGCAACTCACCGACAACTCGCCACAGGCTATCCTGTGGGAGACTGTTTGCACTTATGAGGCATTAAATGCCCCACCAGCGGGCGATGGGGTCGTCATTTCCCTACGCACTAATATATATATATATATATATATATATATATATATATATATATATATATATATATATATATTATATATATATATATATATATATATATATATGTATATATATATATATATATATATATATATATATATTATATATATATATATATATATATATATATATATATCGATTGGAATGGGAGATCCGTGGGGGAGCCTATATCAAGCAATGAATATGCCTTGGCTGAAATGAATGCTTCCCAAAAGTGTTGAGTCAGTCTACTAGCATATAATAATGATCATCTCAATGATACATGATGCTCATGGAAGAAGAGATATGCTGAATTGATTGGGCATTCTTTTTCGTTGATTTTATATAAGATGTGATACGAAATAAATAATTTATAATGGTTCAATGTGCAATACTTACACAGCAAGTAAGTACAGAAGCAGCAGCTCGGTCCAAATGGAAACTTCGCACGCTTCTCACGGAGTCCGATAGAAGCGTGAGCACGTACAATTGTCCCCCCCTAAGGGAGAGAGCTAACCGTCCCTCTCCTAAGGGAGCAACGCACGCTCCATCTAGGGTTATGCAGACTCCCTCCTGTATCCCTATAGAAATAATATAAACATATTAGAATATACGGAATATAAACAATGTAATATTTGTTTTTATGGCAATGTCTTGACAAACCACCCATGTGGTTCTGTCAACATATGACATAACACGTAAATCCACAGGACCAAGTAATTTCACTGCCTATGAAAAAAGGAATTCACAGTCATGTGAATACTGCTATTTTGCCACCTAAGTCGGTAAGATAGTTGGAAGTTACCCAAGCAGACAACCCTGATATAGTCTCCCTCTGATCTCCTTGTACACTCAGCATTACATCAAGGTAAACAGTTAAACTACGAATATAGCTTTTATAGTGTAGAAAATAGAGATCGTCGCAAGACATGAATAATCTGACTTGCAACATCGTGTTAAGGCAAAAAGTGTAAATTGTCCATAGCATTCTCTTATACTTAAATCTTGTTTTGACTTCAATAAGCCGTATAAAGAATATTTCAAGTTAGGTCAATATATTAGCAGAGTGGATAATTCTATTCATTAAATGAAGATCCAGCGAATGTAAATTGAGTTTGAAACCAATAATTAAAATATGTTACCTTATAAACTAATATTTATAAGCCTCAACCAAGATCTCATAAGCCTAGCGACCGAGTAATTGGAATAAGATTTTGTATGAATATGAGAACATTTTTAGGTTACATTAAATGTAACAATTTTCAATATAGGAAGTACACATATGAATGTATTAACAACAAAACTTTAGCATATTGTGACGTCGCAGTTTATTCCAGTATGGAACGTTTTTCAGGCGATTCAAACATTTCATAACAATCACAAGTACACTTTTGCTATCTACAATATTTCTCAGCTAATAGTTGTTATTATACTTATAGTAAAAAAATAACAAATACCTTATATAAAAAAATATACTTACTCAAAGGAAAATTTGTTGTGTGTGTAGCTATGCTGTTGAGAGACACGCCATAAGGTGGCACCGACTGGTTCAAGTAGATGAGAGAATTCACTGCCATTATGAGACAGCCACCTGATATTAAAATACAAGGTTATTAAATTCATTAAACACATAACAGCCCTATCCTCAGAAGAGCTTTAGATACTTAAAATCTCTGCTACAATAACTTTAACAACGTTTAAAAAATCAGACCTAATGCAAGTTGGACTCACGCAACGTTTGTATACAAATTAAAGTTTTAGCTTTTTGACTTAATTCCATTACTTATGTGTAATTTCATAATTTTAGGTCAACGTGAAGTAAATTACAGGTTTTGATTTGATTGAATAATATGTACTGCATAAAATTTTAAGCTTCTTTACCCAGTTCTAGATCGTTTTTCTTCGTTAAACATTATAAGTGGAATTCAAGATTAGTAAGGTTAAAATTATTGATTTGAAACACATGTCACTATAATCATAATATATATAAAGTAAAGATTTGCCTTAAAACTAACGTGCTATGGTAATGATCTTAAAAACGTAAAAAATATGTGCTACATCCCAGTTGTTCAGTCAAGTACCACGTGCACACTTGTACATACAATAATTTTAAATAAAGAATCTTTTACAATCAAGTTATTAGTGTACATTTTTACTGACCTAATGGTTTTTGTATTGGCACAGCTTGCAAACAATCGAAAGGTAACCCAGCGACCGCCCAAATGACGGGATGTACCCTCGCGCTCATATTAAGACTTACACCAGCCATCGCACATGTGTCGCTACGCACTGCTGTACGCCTGTAAAACGAATCATTGTTGAAAGATCTCAGAAAGCCAAGAGTTTTCATTTATTTCAGATATGGTTATCTTATAATAGGTAGACAGAAGAGCCAGGCTGGTGTTGATGAGTGGTGATAAAGGATGCATTTGGGTCACAAGTCACAGCCCCAAGACCCATATAGTAAACCCATAGAGCAAACGCTATCACCAGAGGAGTCATGCGTTGCCAGACTTTTAAAAGGGAATAAGAGGGGAATGGGGGGTTGGGCCTCCGGTACCCTCACTCACTCGGCGAAACACAGCGCAAGCGCTATTTTACGCCGGTTTTCTGTGAGGCCGTAATATCACTCGGGTCGAGCCGGCCCATTCGTGCCGAAGTAACTCTCCCATGGTAAAAAAAGTTCTCACTTGCGGTAATATAGGCAGTACCTATTATGCCATTTAAAAAGAACTCCTCCTCCCTGTTCTATGTATTCTTTTGGTCTTCTACCCTAAATTTTTATTAATATCTTACCCAGCAAAAGTCCTTACTGGTTCGTACAGTAACAACAATGTTGGCTCATAATAACCATGCAGGAATTGTATATCTAAAATATTGTCTATTTTTTCATCTAGGTCTTTCAAGACTATTACATATGATGCTAGGGTCGGCGCTCGCGCTACTGGCTGTGGGGGTGCCTAAAAACAAACACAATTTACGTTAATATTGTTAGCAAGTAGGTACCAATGACATAAACAGTTCAGTTCAGTTAAATATGTTATTCAGATAGAATAACATATTTATCACAGGTTGTTTGTTGTGTATGAGAAAAAAAATATATTATCAAGTTTAGTTGGTTCAACCAACTCAAAATGTCTAAATAAATACAAATGTATTTTCTACTGTTATATTTCTAAATCAGATTTTCGGAATTTGAAATCACACCAGAAATCAGCAAATCAACTGAAAATATATAATGAATTATGGACTATCATAGCTTACATTCTTTTTCATATCCAACAACGGTTTGGCTTCAAGAGGATCGGCTTCCTCAGAAGTCAAATCTTTCCTGAATGGTAATACTGCTAACTTCTTTCCATAGAGCAACATAACTGCACATCTGCATTCTGGATCAACTCGGATCCATGGAATATGAGGGTGTGTTGTCCAGCCACCCTGAAACATTATATATGACAAAGGATATATATAAATATAAGGAATTAGCTTCAAATATACATTTTGAAAGCAGAGCATTTTCAAGTAAGAATATTTTAGACAGCATCACAGATAACAATACAATACATTAATATAAGGGAAATGGATTATGCTAACCCTACCTAAAAGGGAGGGTGTAAGAATCAAGTACAATAAATTTTCCAAATATTTGTATAACTGAAGAATTTATATGAAACATAGTTAATATGTTTAAGAAAATATCAATTATTATTAAATCATTGACAGAACACACATCACATCTTAGTTGGGTATAATTTTCTCTTCAGAATTAAAAAAAATCCTGGATTATATTCTGCACAGCAAAATATGACACTTTATTTGTACACGTAATTAATTAAAATTGGAAAATTCCAGTAAATCTGCCCGATGAGCATGCCCTTTCATGTTCTGGCCCTTAAATATTCCAGATCAGCTCTACATCTTTCTATGTGACTTTCAAATTAATGACTAATAAATATATGACTACACTACCACCGAGTCTTCGCAATATAAAATATTTCCATTTATTTAGAAATAAATAAAAATATTAATCTTATCTCCACCTAAAGAAAATTGCTTCTGAAGAACAATGCCAGAGCCCTGGTCCAAGCACATGCTGAGATATATCCTATTCTACAAGACATCACAGTAATTAATTTTGTCTTTGTTAAACTTTTTATTTTGCTGTAAAGTTCAAATATTTATTTGATTTACTCAAAGTATTCCACTACAAGTTTTTATAATCTAATTTTAAAAGCCTTATTTTATTACTACTTTGTTTTATGTGCTTAATACAGTTTGTTTATATTATTACCTTCATGTCATCTTCTTCAAAATAATGCATACTCAATGTTACAAGGTTATTGGTCATTGGATCATATTGTAAAACAGAAAGCTTTGCTTCTCTGAACGAAACTAACAATAAGTCACGACCAGAACTGGAGTATCTCACAGACTGCATAGACATAACATTACCCCACAATGTGTATGTTGCAAGGCATTCTAGTTTCATTTTTGGTGGTATTGGTTGCCCCGCTGCAAATAGAAATCATGTGGTTATTAAGCTTGATTAAAAGATAATATGTCGCCTAAAGGAAAGGTAAAGTTAAGACATAATTACAGCTTACCAGCGTTGATTTCTTTGGTATGCCCCTCAGGAAGCAGCCCAAACACTTTGATAATATTTGCTCCAGCAGTGACCAAACACACATCTTCGTTATTAAAGAAATAACAGCTCAAAGTATGCTCGATGCCCGTAGCCGGGTGTGTTTGGCGGCAAATAGAATACATTATTGTTAAGCAACAATCAATTAATTGAGTAGGTTATGTTATTAAAATTTTTGTTACAATATCTGCAATTGTTTACAAACATATGACATATTAAAGGGAGAGAGATGTTGCTTGTAACTTCATCTTTATTACAAATTCATAAAGTTAAAAGTCGTTCTCTCACTTAAATAATTAATAATATATTATTTAATATATACTAAATTCAACAAGAAACGAAACGAAAACACCGCATACTTTTTTGTATAGTTTCTACTTTCAAAATACAAAGGGCATTAGAGTCATACAGCTTTAGCTTCTATTTTTATCTTGCAATCCTCTTTATATGTTATATTAATTGTACAAACACGTCAATCAATATGTATATAATATCAATGTCAATCTTCATTCATTCAAAAGTCAAAAGCACCGGACTTGCTATACAAACACAATAATATAGTAAACCATAGCCAAAAGCAAGCATCATTAATATCCCAGCTTATATACTTCTCCACCAAGAAACTCATTGAAAACATCCCAGTACAGGTTGGTTCACTTCCTAATGATTTTAATTATAGGTATAAGTAATTTGTCTCACAATTTCGTACTTCAAAATAAATTCATTGTATATGTCCATATGAAATTAAAAAATCACACGAGTTCTAAAAGTTTAATACTCTTAATTAGAAAGCCACTAGCAAAGCTAAATTGTCAGAGATCTTTCGATTTATGTATACAAAACTAAATTCATTAACCTGTTACATCGAATTTATACACAAGAGCAACAAAGATGGACTTAGAGTTTATAAGTTACAGTTTCTAATTTGTTTATATGCAACAAAATATTTACAGATTTCAAAATTATTTCTACTCAGTTAAAAAACTTATTTTAAATACTCCAACAAAATCATAGCTTTTCAGCCACAGCTATTACAACTGTAGCATCAAAACATTACAACATTATTAATATTTTTCAAGTTTTAATAGGATCAAGTGATCTAGGTACCTAATTTAGTTTCATTCCGCTATTCTATGGGAGATTTTCAGACAACCTATTAAACAGAATGCAAATGGCGCTTGTTATAATAATGTTGGTTTTTTACGAGACGATTTTATTTATTATCCTACATTATGGTCGCTACACCGTCTTGTCGATAAATTTATGAAAGTAGAAAACTTTTGTAGTGTACATAAATACACTAATAAATAATTATTTGTAGGTACATACTTAAATTATTTTTGCACCACTCTACATTTTTTATAAGCTTTTTTAAAGTAATAACTTTTTGCAAAAGTAATAAGCCTCTTTAAGTAACTAAAATAACTATAAATCAGTAGGTAAGTGATAATAAATACTCTATTATATTTTAGGATTTTCATTAAAATGAAACCTTTTCTATTTATTCATTGCATGTACTTGATTGATGATAAGAAGAAATAAAAGGTAATAAATAAAATATGTAGAACAAAAGATTATATTAGAATTTTTTTTTTTTTTCCTCAGGAGAGGAGGCTGAGAATCCTCATGGATACCAACGCAACAGGCAAGCAGGGATGCGTTGATTATGTCAGACTCCTGGTGAATCGAGGCGGCTCGATCCAACAGACCTACCGACTAAACTCAGCCTAGCCTTGGCCCTAGTGGCCTTATGGCTTGAATGGAAGTTATATTAGAAGTTATACAATTTTTTTTATAAAAATTTGACAGTAACAGTAGCCATACTCATCAAATTAAAAAACCGTTAAAACCGTTTTTCGGTTATCTAACCGATATTACAAGAAACTTTCATTTACAGATCAAATACAAGATTCTTTGAATTTTAATTATCTTTAAAATGCAAAGGTGCCTAAGAGCGAAAGAAGGATGACCATTTCTGCCCTGTCAAAGTCAAAAATACCAACATTCGCGTATAGCGACATATTATAGTACAAACGACAGCTTATTATTTGCTGTTGATATAAAACCAACATACATTAAAAACGGCAGTAAGGAAACAGAGAAAAATTAAAATGAATATAAACCTCCATTTTAAAAATATCTCGTATTTAGAACGCAGCCATAGAAAAAGTTCCATTATAAGTACCAGTTAGGTGCTAACAATACGACCCAATAACAATTTTTCTTCGGTAAAGAGTTAGTATTTTCATTTCATTTATTCATATACTTATGTATTAAAAATACGTAAATCTTTCTATTTATATATTTTTTAAATCAAATAGAATAGTTTCTAAGAGATAAATAAAATGTTCAATCGTAACTAAACATGCGTGGAAAGAAACTCATCTGTCAATATTGACAGATTTGATCATTTTAATAAAACTGTGCCACATATGATGACATATTTCAAAATAGCAGCTAGCTTAATTAATAAGTATGGTGTTCGCCTTCAGAATAGGGTTGATGCTGAACAAATACTTCATGTATTACATGAAAGGATGTCCTTAGAAAATAATTTATCACAAATGGTTAATCAATTAAACCTTAACAGAATTCCTTATTCGTCAACATAACAGCAAATGATAATATGATTTTTCCCCGTCTAGAATATAATGAACTTATACTATTCGCTTTGGGAACATACCAAATCCGCCTAGCCCGTTCTTATTATGGTGAACACATACGTTCCCAATGCGAATACGTGATAGAAGTAAGCAGAGAACAAATTGATGTCGAAGAAAACAATTTAAGAGGAAGTGGAGAAAATACTTTAGTGCGAGGAAAAATTAAATCAAGGCATGTTGCAAGACGCCAATATTATGTATACATTTTAATAGAAAATAATATTAATGGCAGAGAAGGCATTACAGAATACTGGTGTAGTTGTTTAGTGGGCAGACGCACTGTTGGCTGTTGTGCCCACGTTATGGCGATTGTGTGGTACCTAGGGTGGGCCAGACATCAAGAAAATATTGTACCTCCAGCAGAATTTTTAGATGACGTCATTTTGAGAGATGATAATGAATAAATTGTTATAAAATGATAATTGATTTTTTATTGTTCACCTTGAATTCGGTAGGTTTTTGTTAGAAGGTTTACTATTAAATTAGAAAATATATAAGATCAAACATATTTGATTGAATATATGGTGGCCCCGGTTTCGATTCCTGGGTTGAGTAAATAATTCAAATGGCACATTGTTACTATCATTTGTATGAGAATAAAATAGCGAACACTTGAAGTGAAATAATGGCTATTTTTTTTGCATTAAAATCTTTCTTAGTCCACGGCGTCTGGCATCTATACTAATATAATAAAGCTGAAGAGTTTGTTTGTTTGGTTGAACGCGCTAATCTCAGAAACTACTGGTCCGATTTGAAATGAAAGGTACTTAGGTAAATAATGATATTTTTTTGGATTACCTATGTGGGAAAAGAAAGCTTCGACAGGTAGGTACTGTCAATGTTCATTTTTTATGTGGTTAGTATTATGCACAGACTTAAAATACTCCTAGTGAGTATAAATATGTCTGTGGTATTAAAATAACCTATAAAATATTTTTCCGACTATATCTTAAATTCCTGACTGCCAAATGAAACAATATTTTAAAATAATATTTATAGCCATAATACAATTTATATACAAATTTTTATTGATATACGTCAACAAAATAAAAAATCATTTGAACAGGGCAGGCAAGTATGGAAATGGGTCATCCTTCTTTCAATGTCCACGAAAATTAAAACCTGATACCACTTCCAACTGCAGTTTACAAATCAGATTCAACAAAAAAATGATTTGATACAACTTTTACAGTTATAGTAATCGGTTTTAAGTAGGTTTTATCTATCAACCGACATAGCTGTTGAGTCATTGAGTACATTTGGGGAAACCCCAACATCCCTTAGGATGGTGTTGAATAATGATTTGTTATTATGTGTTTTACAATATAGTTTAGTAGAATTATCCTTTGTTTTATTTTTATAATCTGTCACAGCACTATTGTTAACAGGTGATCGCGTACTAACAAAAGCTATTAAATTATGTTAATAGTGGATAAACTGTAACGGTTTTTGACACTCACTAAAAATAAAAAAAATATAGATAAAACAAAACAACAAATATGGCCGCGAAGAAATCGCTTCATACTGTTGCTGTTTTTTGCTACAAAGCTTAATTCATACGATATGATATCTTTTTTCTCAAAACTGTCAATAAATAACACTTCTAAAACGTCGGCTGAACTCGACAAATCTGCTTTTATGGACAAAAGTGCAACGCTACAAGAGCTGGGATACAAAGATGAGAATGACTTAAGAGAGACCATCTATGGTTTGTTTTGACTAAATTAGTGTGATTTTGGACGTTTTATTAACATTGCAAGACAATAATTGGGATTGTGGTGTTTTAGACTTTTTGCGAACGATCAGAGACCCGGAAAAACCAAATACCCTTGAGGATTTGAAGGTTGTTTACGAAGAAGGAATTTTCGTGAAGGAACCAACCGCTGATAAAGTTCCTGTTTTACGCGTGGAATATAATCCTACAGTGCCTCATTGCTCGCTGGCGACACTTATAGGCCTTTGTATAAGGATAAAAATTCAACGTTCTATTCACCATCCTGTAAAACTCGACATTTATATCAAGAAAGGAGCACATACTACAGAGGATGAAAGTAAGTAAAATTACATACAATTTTACTACAGCAATATCATTCCAATGATTGAGTCTAGACTAATAAATCGATTAATAAGGTATACTCTATAATGGACTTATTATTTCACTTAGTATAAATGACACTACTCTAATGAAGTTGAAAACTTTAATGTAAACTTATTTTTTTTTATCAAACAATGCATTCTTTTTGATATAAAACAAAGTATGTTCTACAAATAAAATAGTAATCTATTTGTTGAATTGTCTACAGTGGATCTTACTGTATTATGATAAATTGTGTGTCAAAGATGTTTGTTATAGTAAAATTAAATCTAATAAATTTGTTTATATTCTTATTACTCTTGTTGTTAGTTTGTTCCTTAATATGGCCTCTGAATAACCTAATGTTATTTTTGACATTAACCATGAATAACATTATCATTTATCTATTCTAATTCTTTAGTTTTGCTCTACTTTGGAGATCTCCACGGCTTTTGTCATTACTATTAATACTAATATATACATACATAGTCTTGCTATAAATATTGGTATAAGGGACTATATTCCCTTAAACTAATATGTTTTTCTATTGCATATAACATTTATTACTTTAATGTGTGTTAGTTGATACATTAATATAAAAATTAATCCTCTGTCACAATCACAGTCCTTTAAATATTGAGGACAGTTGTTCACTAAGCACACACTCTTTTTCAATCAATCAACCTTATGGATTTGGGGACTTCAAATTATCATGATGTTTAAAGCAAGTCATACTCTCTAAAACTGTCAATAAATTATAAACCTGTTGAATAAGATGGCACTAAATGATAACCAGTGTTTAGCTCTGATGAAGTTAAGATTGTTGTGTGATTGTGGAACCAAGTTTGTTTAGATTGCACTTTAACTCTGTGCTTAGTTTGATATAACAACCATTCTTGATTATGAGCATGGTGGAGTTGAAGGGGCTAAATTTCTCAAGAATGGTATCTTGATACACTTTTGCTAATGAATTGTACCTTTTTCACAAAAATAAAGTCATCTATCATGTCAATGCTGTATCAAAATATCACTGAAGTTTAATAATGTCCAACTTGTATTCTGTTGACTAATTGAGTAGCTTCTTCAGAGCATAAACATGTTCAGCAGTCAGGAGCATACTTATTAAAATATTGCTTAAATCTAAAAAAAATCTTCTGTGCCTGCCTTCGCCTATTGCTTAAGTTGTTGACCACACTATTCTTTTTTAAATTATCAATTAAATAATGACCAGTGTGCCTCTTATATGCTGCAAGTTATCTTTTAAGGTTTTGATTGAGGTTATTGATTCTAGGCGCTATCTTCATGTTTTGATTGCCTTTTTTATAGAACTGTGTAAATGAACTGATTTTTTTTCTGTCATAAATGCAGGTTTCATTATACCTGTTGTTAGCCTGGTACATAAACATTTAACTAATACCAAGTATATGGTTTGTTTGTTTTGTTAAAGTGTTTATGTTTACCCTAGGTACCACAATTATAACATATAAATATTTATAAAGATGTTGGTTGGGAGTCTTTCTCTTTCGTTTCCTCGTTACTTTAAGAAAGAAATGTGGTTTGAAAGAGGATATTGTGACAAGAATAGAGAAAGGGATGCTTGGGTGGTTTGGGCATGTGGAACGGATGGATGAAAGTAGACTGACCAAAATGATTTATGAAGCTGGAGAGAGTGGAGATACGGGACGAGGAAGACCGAGGTGAACATATTTCGAACAAATCGAAAGTGTCCTCAAAAAAGGCCAGGTCAGAAGTACCCGCAATCGTCGAGCATGTATTATATAGTAAAAGGCTAATTATATGAGTGTAAAATAATAACATTATTTTACATTAATTTCCTGTTTTCAATTACATACATACATAAATACACTCACGCCTTTTTCCCACAGGGGTAGGCAGAGATTACGTCTTTCCACTTGCTATGTCTATATAATACGGTCTTTACATATCTCTTTCGCTTCATCTACTTTCATAACATTCCTCATACATTTCAAGTTACTTCGATTTTATGTTAATACCACAAAATCGAAACAGGCAGTAAGAAAAATCATTCTATGTGCTACAAAACAAATTTGTGTTTGAGTGTTTAAATTAAAAACATAAACAGCCAATTTCAGTTTGTCACATTAACATTCAAAATTAAAATTATCTTTATACAACATTCTTTCAGACACTAAAAACATCAAACATAAATAAAATTATAGGACACAAACAAGTAGATAATATTGTATGTGGATACATACAAGGAAAAAAAGAGTAAACAACACCTTTTTTTAATTGGAAGAATCTTTCAGAAAAGATGGTTATAAAGTTGGCCCCCCAACTTTCGAAAAATAAAAAATGAAAACGGTGAAAATTTCGGACTAATTAAAGACAATTTAGGACTGCAAAAAAAAATTCCGACCACCCCCTAGTTCGAGATATTCGAAATTTTCAATGGGGGTGCGAATTAAGTTAGCACCCCCACTGCGTTTTAATGATTAAAACACATTGTTTATATACATCAAAATTTCGAGCTAATTAAGGACAACAAAATTAAAAATATCTCAAACCCGATTTTCAACCCCCTACCCCTTTATCGGAAAAAACATGAATAGAAAAGATTTAAAAAATGAAATAGTAATGTCGTTGTCAATAAAAAATATTATGCAACTCACTTTTGAATTTCAGAGTTATGTGCAACTCAAACCCACCCTTTATTTTAACCCCCATCCTTCAATCCGTGAAAATTGTCATACTTTTTCATATTTTCATAGTTATTAGAGGGTGGTCTGAAATTTTTTATCTTTTACAGGCTATACATTCCTTATGTGTAGTGGTCCTATCTCATGGGAAGCGCAAAAACAAAGGACTGTCGCTCTATCAACCACTGAAGCCGAATACATGGCTATGGGTGAAGCCTGTAAAGAGGCTATGTACCTAAGGACTTCGGTTAAAGAAGTGTTTTCTATTGACCAAATTATAACTATACACTCTGATAGCCAAAGTACGCTGAAACTCACAAAAAATAACACCTTTCATGCGCGCACCAAACATATCGATATCAGACATCATTTCATCAGAGACTCCCTACTCAGGAAAGAACTTAATCTCAAGTACATTTCATGACAGCAGACATTCTCACAAAACCACTTCTTAAACTGAAACACATGAAAACTAGGGCGCTAGTGGCCGTTTTCACCAACCTTGTCTTAGCTTAGGCGACACCTAAGTGACATGCTGTCACTTTTTGTATTAACTGAAAAGAGTGAGACAGCATGTCTCTTAGGAGTCGCCTAAGCTAAGACAAAGTTGGTGAAAACGGCCATTAGTCTCACTTAACAATGTCTTCACTGTCTTTTGTTGCATTTTTACCTTTCTAAAATAGATAAATAGTAGGTATTTAATTAACGGAAAATAATTAAAACGTTTAAAAGTTACAAGTAAATTCGTTAATTATCGTATTAATTAGTTAAATACTCATTAATATAATTATCTTGTGCTCTCCAACAACACACGGCAATAGCCAATGAGAACCAAGTAGCTAACTGGTTGTCATTACAATGAGCAGCGTCGGACTGACCGTACAGTCGAGGTGGCATTTGCCAGCCGGTCCCCAACCTGCGCGGGCCCCCCGGGTCTGGGTTGCGGGGCATGCGGCAGGGCACGTAGCACAGGGGCAACGCTGCGCGGGCCCCCTGTGCTACGTTGCCCGCGTGCATGTCTCGGAAACTATGCGTCGTACAAAAAAGGTGCCTCGGGATTGCGATCAGCCACCCGGGCTCTTCCAGCCCAGTCCGACCCTGACAATGAGCGCGCGTCTGCACCGTAACATGTCATATGTCAGGTAGCGTTCTTTTACTTCACTTCGAGTATGCTTCTTTATTTGGTTATTGTGTTGTGAATCGTTATTTGACCCTTGTTTTGGATACCTGGAAACTATACAAAGTGACGATTTTGGCTTGGTTATACGGACTTGGATTTTCTCCTAGATTAATGTATTTGAGTATTGTTTTTCTTAATATAGCTAGTAAGTAATTCCATTGTAGCAGATTGTATAGGTGTAAATGGCGGAGAAATACACGTAACGAACTTAGGACCTTTAAGTATGAAGAAAACGTTTTGTTAAAACAGTTTTTTTTTCTGCACTATATTTATATTTTACATTGATGCCAAAACCACTGGTGTTAATACACTCCAGACAAGTACAAAGTGAATGACCACGTGTTTACGTCCTCTTAGTTATTTCATTTCAGTCATTTACTTTAACTATTTCCAAATTTTCAAATTCTCTATACATATTTTCTTTGAATCCTATTTTGTATTAGTTTGGTAGGATATAGAGATAACCAGGGTCGGACTGGGCGGAAGAGCCCGGTCGGCTGATCGCAATCCCGAGGCCCGAGACACCTTTTTTGTACGACGCATAGTTTCCGAGACATGCACGTGGGTAACCGTAGCACAGGGGCCCGCGCAGCGTTGCCCCTGTGCTACGTGTCCTGCCGCATGCCCCGCAACCCAGGCCCGTGGGGGGCCCACGCAGGCTGGGGCCCGGCTGGCAAATGCCAGCTCGACTGTATGGCCAGTCCGACGCTGGAGATAACGAATAAATACCACGTATATACGATTTAAAAGAAGTCTTAACGAAGTCACAGTCTATGCACTGCGAATAATTATAATGCAGAAACTACAATTTTTATATATATTAAAATTAATTATTATTTAACACAAAACAATATAAAACGTCCAACATCGGTACCGTCTATAGACATAAAAAGCGCACTTGTGAGTGCGTGTATTATTAAAAGTGTCATAGAAAGTTACTATGATTACACACTTTAATTAATTCATAAAAATTATTTAAAATATTTCTTTTGTTCCAGTTAACAAACAAATTAATGACAAAGAACGTATTGCGGCTGCTATGGAGAATCCCAATTTGAGGAATCTTGTCGAGGACTGCATTGCTGACGAAGAATAAGCCTGAAGGTAGTTATCAAGTCGACTCTTTTACTTGAATTTAGTTAGCTGGATAGACTAAAAGTTTTGTAGCCATGGCTCCAGACGTAGCATTTTCCAACATCAGTGATAAAAACGAATTCACAAAGTTTACAAAGTTTCTATCATACAAAGCTGTTCAAGTTATAGTTGAGTCACGGAAAGGTGTAAAAATAGAACCTTGTAGCAAACCGTCCTCCAATGACTCAGATTGGTTTAACCTCCAAATACCAGACTCGCCAGAAGTTAACCAAGCTACCAAAAATGCTTTGCCATCTGATAGTGTCCTCGAAACTATCAGGTCACAACTACATGTAGAGATATCGGTACAGACCGAGGATGGTGATGAAATGGTACTGGAACTATGGACCGTCGAACTTGACGAGACTCAGTATGACACATCGCTTAAAGCCATGAACACAGTATACTTTAGAATGGGAATACTACTTAAATCTCTCATCACAATAACTAGAATAACACCCGCATATCATTTATCCCGCAAGCAGAGAACTGATTCGTTTACTATATTCTATAGGGTATACAGTGGATCGCCAAAGATTAAGGCTTTAGGTGAGAACATGAAGAAGATACAAGCGGGCTTACTTAAAACTCCATTGGGTGGTATCTGTTTCTCAGTCACTTATCGCACAAATTTCTCAATATCGCCCAATAGATCAGACAAAAGCAAAACTTTGATATTAAAAAGCGATCATTTTGAATTAAGTCCGAAACATATAATTTTTGACTCCAAGAAAAACAAAGAGCAAAAGGAAAAGGAGCTCAAACCATTGAGACCAATAGATTTAAATAAACCATTACGTTTGGCTGCGTTTGTTGATGAAACTTTGGTAGAGCAAATTTATGAAGATTTCCTGTTTAAGATCCCAATTCCGAAATGCAGTCGAAGAAGACCTAGAAGTCCCGAAGCAGAGACTGAAGCAGTGTCTAAAAGCACCCAAGATTTAGACATTGATGTTGTACCAAAGAGTCCTACATCTTTTGAATCGCCACCGAAAAAGTTTTCTGGATTTCGTAGTGAAAATGAGCCGCCGCTCAAACTATTATGCTTTCCATTTGCTGATAATCATCCTATAACTGAGCTTGCAGAATTCTATAAAGACTTCTTCAATGCACCACATCTAAAACTAGCGGAAGAGATAATTAATCAAACAAGAGATGAATGTGAAGCAAAATCGGACGACTCTGATTCAAATGATCTATCGAAAGACTTAGAACTGTATGAAAACTCTGTTCTAGAGTTTGATAAACTTCTAGAAGATATGTGCAGATCAGCAGAATGGAACTCAAAGTGATGAAAATGCAGTTAATAATCTGCAATATAATATTGATAACATTCTATCATTAGATATTGATGAATATAATATTTTTGAAACTGTTTGTGATTTTAGTAAAAAAAGTTTAAGACTGAATTGTTATGAATAAAGTAATAAAGCGATTTGTTTTGAGGCACTTGCTAACATGTATATACATTTATATCTTTGCCATGTAATTACATACTAGATGTTGTCTATTCGGATTTAGAATTATTATGAATATATGAAGTACTTGGATTCGGAAATGTGTTTGGATTTATGTATATAATAAAAATATTTGGTGTATTGCTGTAATTTTAAATTTCTGTTGATTTCCGTAGAATTATTGGTATATGGTAGTGGAAATTATGGTGTTTAGGTAATTGGTAAATTTGTTTACATTTTAGAATGTTATCTGAAATGTGGAACACAGCTATAATAGACTTACAAATGAATATTTATAAATTTTCATATAGGGGTTGTCAGAGTTAATAGTTTTCCACATGCAACTTCTCTAGCTTCCTCTACTTTTTTGGATGCTACTCGGTCAGGGGTACTCTTACTCGGAAAACCTCCAAATAATATGGGAATACATACATTCATTAATTATGGTATTTAGAAGTTGATTCATACTTATATCAGAAAAGGCTTTTTAACAAACTTGTTTTCATTTTCTAAGAGAAACGCCCAATTCTAGACATAGACTTCTCCCAAGCATCTCTACACCGATCCTGGGCTGCTAGCGTCTTACTTGTTCTCCAAAGGGTACCTTTCACGGCGTATAGTTGCCACTCGACAACCTTTACCACATAAGCCGTCAGTCCTGCTAATAATTTGCCTACTCACGTAGCCCTCTTCACAGTCTTTTGGAAAACTTTAAGCCCCCTTAGACGGCCAAATTGTTAGTGAGGTCATATGTCATCACTGGCGGCAATAAGCACTGATCAAAGACTTGTTTCGAGTGACTGCGGCTAATGAACCGCAAATACACCACGTGACTTCTCAAGCACTGTCCAGCTGAATTTGATTCGTCGATTGATCCATCAACCTTCACAAGAGTGGGTGCGACATGGGAATTCGACATGATTTTTGTTTTGTCCATGTTACTTTTAAGACCCACTTGTTGGAAAATTCTGCTAAGGTCTTCGAGCATAATGCCGAAGTACGGACAAGGTACTCAGACATTCTCAACATAACTATGGTGAGTCTCGTTGTTGATTCCTAGTCCAAACCTTTAAACGATGTGTTTAAGAATTAAAATTAGAGAAGGCTCCGGCACAGATGTGCTCAGTTTCGGTGGTATCACATTCCTCTGCATTACTTCTCACTGGAGCGGTTTGGGTCCAATCTTACTTTTGAAAGCGGGACGTGCATTGTGTCGCTCCAAGTATGCTTTCTGATGTAAATAGGCTCTGGAACTGGATAAATTGTCAACAATCCAAAATATATATTTTTTCTAAGGTTAAGTTTACTGGATTAATTGTATACATACAATTAAGTAAAAATTTATGTATTGCTACATACAATACATCCACACGATTAGAATTGAAGTCCGAATTTGAATGTGTTGATAGAGGTTAAAGTTACATCTTTTAGAATGATTTATGCAAAATAGTTAAAATTTGTGCAAAATTTGATAACAGCTAGCCGTAATGTAATACGGCGAATTATACAATGTGACTGCGACACTGCGAAGAAGATGAGCATAACCTAGCTTGACTTGAATTTGAAGTGTATTTTAGTAGACATGTATCGCCTACTGGTGATTTAGTTCTGAAATTTGAATTAATTTTATTTTCCTACGAGTATTTTTTCTTGTAAATAGTAGGAACAATATTCATGCTTATGTCTTATATATCAATGTATATTTCAATGTATTTGTGTCACAGAAATCAAATTTATTTGTAATTTACTTTGATGTGGGTATCGATTGCCGCGTCTTGATCGATGAGTGAGACTAACCCAGCTGTAGAAACTGCGTTTTAGTATCGAAAGGTACATTTAAACACTTGTCAAGATTCAACAAGTATCCACAAACAAGCGTGTCTTCCTTTAAGCCAAGCCAAACACCCCGTCGCTGTTCGACTTGGCTTAAAGGAAGCGAGTATTGTTTACAAGCTCGCGCCATACGGGTGTTTCTTATGCTGAGCTATGTAGTATATGAAATTTGACAGACTTAAACAACAAAAATAAGAGGAACACCATTCGTCAATTTAGGCGCACATACAAATTATTAAAAAAGAAAACATATTTTTGTAAACATTTTAAAAATAAATCTGCAGTAGATTTACAGCAGGATTTACATAAATCCTTTTTGCATTCTTTTACATTAATTATATTTTAAATAATAATGCCTAAAATCAAATGAAAGATCCGAAACAACTTCTATGCTGGGTCCGCCATGTTTGCATATCTGGAACTTTCGCACTCACAATCATTATGATTCATGTAAGCGTTATTCAAATTTCGACAGCGTATAAATTTACCATTTTATTATATTATAAAGCTATAAAGTTTGATTGCTGCGATCTAAAAAAATATATTTTTTATTGTATGGCCATACACCTCATGGTTAAGTCGGCCAAACATTGTCTAATAATAAATATATAAATTATATTAAAAAGTACAGTAAAGATTTACCAAATATAAAGTTACATTAAAAATACCTATATATTACATTTTAGTTTTGTTCTTATTTACTTATTAATACAATAATTCTTTAACAACTTGATCGCAAAGATTTTGTCTTTGCGATCCTTAGCTTAATTATATCCTAATTAAAATTCTAGAGGAACAAAAACAAAGAAAAAAGCGTCTAAGAGTCGGTTCGACCTGGTCTCAATCTGAGTGATTGGAAAACAAAACTTAATAACCTGTCACTGTGTTTTGTAGAAAAATTGGAACTAATGCATGTATATAAAAAAAGAGATTCTCCCTCGAAGTACCCGTATCATTCCCCACCCGTAATTCTCTTCTCAAGGATTCGTTCCTACCATATTCAAGAAATAGATGTAAAAGATCCTCTTCATTATCACAATCTTCACAATGTGGACTGTCAATCTTTCGCATGAGATATGCGAATTTGTTTAGTGGAATTAAATTTTTAAATTATTTTTTTAATGGAATTACTAACGATTATAAGTATTTCGATTTGTATTGAAAAAAAATTCCAATCCTACTCACTCAATGCGTTCTACTAAGTCCATTATGCGGCCTAGTAGATTAGAATCAGTAGATTAGCCTGAAAAAAAAAGGTTCAGTAAAACAAATTATTGTACAGAATAATTTAATAACTGTGTATATAAGTAAATGATATATGAATAGGTAGTATCTAGCCAATTTTGCATCCAGCACTTTCTTTTCCAATAGTTACAGTGAACTTAAGAATAAGCTATTCTAAGATATGAATTAATCTATTTTATCTTTTTGCAAACACGTTAACTACATCGTCAAAAAAAATAGGAACGAATGCTGTAACTGGGAGGGAATACTTTGAACGCACATCGATCTAGGCCCGAATCTCACAAAAAATGGATGAATAGTCACAAACAATTATTGAATTTGATTTCTGTGATTAATTAGAAAAGTGTTTATTTTGATTTAGTTTTAATTACATACAGTGTATTCTATTTTGATTTTAGCCATTTACATAATGTTTCAGGGCCGGCGACGTAATATTCAGTAGTGTGTAATGTGTGTCCATCGGTCGTTAGAATTCTGTAGGTATTACGTCCACAGCTACCTTTTGCAGCATGTCTTTTGTGTTAATAGCTGATTAGGGGTGTCATTTGAAAGTTTTTATTTCATTATATCGGTAAACTCGGAAAGTGATAGATTTTAGGTCTTAGATAAGCACCAGGGTTTACGTAATATCCAACTTATTTGCTTCTTAAATATTAATTCGCTAGCCTTGGAACAACCAATATAATTGTGATTATTTCGTTCATGTCTCTTAATGTGATTGATCCAAATAAATGTAAAAAAAAAAATTGGTATTTATTTCCCTAGATATACCTACTTTTACTAGATACTCTATTACAGATACCACGAAACAGTTATCAAGCTGTGTGCTTGTCTGTGCGTAGGACTCCGATTACACCAGTCACGGCCTTTCGTGTATCGCTAACCAGTTAAACCGAAACTTGGCCCTTGTGGAAAGAGATCCGACTAAACCCAATTCACTAAAAAGACCTCCGTACGTCAGTGCCAGTGGTATAAACGCACTGGGATTGCGTCATAGGTAAAATTGCCAGGTTCTACGTTTGTGAGCCAGCAGACGGATGGCAAGTTTAAAAGCATGTCTACGGACTAATAGTCAACTGATCGGGCTAACATCTCCCCTGCCAAAAGGGAGGTTGAATCTTCGCCATCTAGTTGATGACCAACACCACAGAAGATAACACCCTGGCAACGTTTCATTCACCCGACGTAACCATTGGAACTTTTTATTTATTTATTTAGGTACATTAACATCATAAGTATAATTATTACACTATCACTTAACTAAAGTATTTTTTCTATAGTAATTAGAAATGTACATGATATTGTCCATTAAGGTTGTTGTATGTAGGTATCATCGTAAAAAGAGAAACAAATTGAGAAAAATAACCCAGCAATCAAATTAACACTCTTCCCTACTTAATTATATATTCCTATTATACTAATTCTCGAACTCTCGTTTTTACAGTAAAGTGGTTTAAACAACATTTTTTAAACAAATCGCTTTCTCAACATTTTTACTCTACTCTAAGCATATTATGATATAATTAATATTTAAATAAATTATTAAATAGTAGATAATTTAATTTTTTCATCCCTATGGAATGACATAAGCTTTTCCTGTGTTAGGGTGATTATGGCTTAAGACGCTAAAGAGGATGACTTCCCACTATTTTGGAACTCTGCATTTGACTTAAAATATCTGGGTCATAACGCACAGCAGAGATTGAACACAGGCACGAGGAAAAAACAATTATCTGTGATTCCTTTTCATCATAAGTTCTTGCGTCTCATTGGATGAAGTGAAAAAGTGATAATAATATGAGGATTTTTTTGTCTGACAGCTGATTAAAAATATAATAAAACACAGATGGCGCTTTTGTCCTAAGACGAGTCAGAATTATGTTAATTTATCATGAATCAATGTTTTTCATTATAATTTATTCAGATATCTATAGTATATGACTGAACAAACATTTACATACACTATGAACATTTCATGGATAATCTATAAACTGAAGTTTAAAAAAAATAAATTTTGAGACTGCCGGCATGTCAGTTACTTGTGTGTACATATAATTTTATTTTTAAACATCGTCACACCACACTTTTTTATCCTGTGTCGTGGGTCACAAACAGAAATCTCAGATGCAACAAACACTTAGCTAGAACAAATTGTTGTAGATCATACAAAATGTCGGTCCCGTGCGGGATTGAACCCGCAACCCGTTGCGTAGAAACTAGGAATGTAAAAAAGTAATCGATTATGTAAATACCTACTCATTAAAAAACAATTGTTTTAAATTAAAAATCGATTTCAATGTGATTTTTTTTTATTAACAATCGATGTTTTATAATTATGCAATAAATGCACCCCACATTACGTTTCGTCTTCTGGCTCGGAGCCCGGAATGCGAACTGCCAAAGAATACTATCATAGCTCTATAATATTACATCTGCCATCCGCCGTCTGTGCATCTATGATGGCATTCCTTCTATGCTTTTGAAACAGTTTAGCATTTAATCAAACATTCACTAGATGGAATTAATTTACGAACTGTACTTTTAAAAAATTACAATTTTGATGACGGAGCATCTTAGGCGAGAACTATGAACTACATTAAACGATCCATTGGAGAAAACCGAGAACCTGAGGATTGCCCACTGTCAATAACTTCGGTCGCTGATGCTGTCGATAGTGATGATATTTGGGAAATCCACAGCAAGCAAGCTGTTGTTGGAGTCTATGAGAACCAGTCGAAGTCACATTCAGACATCTGAATTAAACTTGTACATACGAGGGGCGGTCAAAAAGTTCGCGGAATGGCGGGGTTGGCGGGGGTGAGGTCGCTCCTCCAGGTAGCCGCTACTTGAGTAACTCATAATTACTATATATGCCAATTTCTAGCCTAATTGGGTCATTAGCTTTCGTAACTCGAAAAAAGACTCAAACGAGTAAACAAGTAAATCGGGAACAAACTAGCCACTATGGAGAAAATTGAACATCGCGCCGTCGTAAAGTTCCTCACCAAACAAGGAAAAACGCCTCAAACTATTTTGCAAGAGATGTTAGCTGTTTACGGAGACTCTGCTCCTGGTAAAACCATGATTTACAAATGGCACGGCCTTTTCAAGCAAGGAAGGGAGTCAATTGAAGATGATACTCGACCTGGACGGCCCATTGAGGCCACTACGCCGGAAATCATTGAAAAAGTTGAAAAACTTCTATTGGAAGACGGAAGGTTGAAGAAGAAACAACTTGCAGCATCAGTTGGAGTATCAGAAACCACAATTTTAAATATTCTTCATCAACATCTTGGCATGAGTAAAGTGTGTTCAAGGTGGGTCTCGAGAATGCTCACGCCGCTGCAAAAACGTGAGCGCGTCAACTGTTCCCGCGAGTTTTTGGACCGCTGTGGAGAAGATAGGAAAGAAATTATGGCCCGAATTGTAACCGGTGATGAAACTTGGGTTCACCACTATGAGCCTGAGTCAAAGCAGGAGTCGATGCAGTGGCACAAAAAAGGCACACCACCCCCTAAAAAATTTAAAGTGTCGCAATCGGCCGGAAAGATCATGGCGACTATTTTTTGGGATACTGAAGGTATTCTTTTGATCGATTATAAAGAACGTGGTGTTTCTATAACGGGAGAGTACTACGCTTCCCTATTGGACCGATTAAAAGAAGCTATTAAAGAAAAAAGAAGAGGAAAACTGACAAAAGGTGTACTCCTTTTGCACGACAACGCGCCCGTTCACACGAGTCATGTTGCGACGGCTGCCATTCATCGATGCGGTTTTGAACAACTACGCCATCCACCCTACAGTCCAGACCTGGCCCCTAGCGATTTTTATTTATTCCCAAAGATGAAGAAAGAGATTTAGAGACGATGATGAAGTCAAGTCGGCGATTTCGGCGTATTTTGACGCCCAAGACAAAACCTATTTTTTCGACGGTATTAATAATTATATGCCAGTTCGAAAAATGTATTCGTGTTAAGGGGGAATATATTGAAAAGAAAAATAACATAATGTATCATTTCATCTTTTTTCCCAGTCATTCCGCGAACTTTTTGACCTCCCCTCGTAGCTGCGCTTCTAATAGGATTAAAAGAAGCCGCTTTAGAATCCTGGATAAGCTATGAGGGAGCTTATCCCAAACTCACACATTTGGCGAGTAAGCACCTATTGGTACCGGCTTCTTCAGCTCCAGCAGATTGTTCTCGAATGTTGGCGCCATATTAACAAAGACCAGGAGCCGAATATTATCCAAGCGTTTACCTAAGCTGCCATTTTTGAACTCGTTGCCTACGGATTACTAGTTTTTTTTTTTAATTTGAACCTTTTATAATTAGATTAATCTAAAACTTTCATTTGTGTTGATTTTATAAGAACTTACTGTTTCTGTTGTTTATTTTTAATAAATAAATCTATTGATATAATGCATATGGCGTTAATTTTTAAATTATTGAAAATTTAGGCAAGAACTATTTATATAATAAAATCGATTATTTTCTTAAGAAAAGTAGATTATTTTTTAATTTATTTCTCATACTTAAATGTAAAGTCAGATAAATTCGTTCGTATAATTCTTTCTACTCTCAAAATATTATGATCTTTCCGTCATCATAAGTAGTCAGTTTAGCTAACCAATATTAATATACTTTATGATTTCATTGGTACCATATCATGGTATTTTTTTATAATTTTCAGAAACTACTATAATATAGTACATTACGATATTAGTGCATTATGATGGTGAGCCGAGCATGTTATAACCGATACGCACATATATCGTACGATGTTTTTTAGCACATTTGCGAGGAAACAGAAAAAAAACATTTAGTTAAACTGAATCTGTGAAAGCACACTGTTGCTTTCTCACCATTTTAATTTTGAATTGGCCAAATTGGTCCAGGCGTTGTTGAGTTATGCGCTTACCAACACATTTGCGATTCATTTTTATATACAAGAAGAAGCTTATCTACCAAAGGTATTATGTTCAAGCTCATATATATAAATCTAAAAGGATATAAATATTTTGCTCAAAGAAACACCAAAACAGTCTGATAATATTCGTAATTGACTTTAATCGCAGTAAATTAAAAATATGTATATTAATAATTTTTTATTTAATTACACATTCGGTATTTATAATTACAATGAGGCACTCCTTTTAACCGATTCATTGCGTACCACACTTTTTAAGACTTTCGCGCATGGCGGCTAACATATCTTCTGTGACGCCTCCGTGCGTCAGCCGCCACCCGTTAAAGTGAAGCCTTTACGCGTCTTCAGCCATGAGCGAACACATTTTGCTTCATGGTACGATTTTGGCTTGTTTACTCGTGATTACATTCAATTGGCATCGAATGTCTAACGTGAAGGGCTTATTAAATTGTTTGGTGCGTTTTAAAGTGACTTCGCTACGAGATTTAGCTGGAATGGCTGGTAAGTGATTTATTTAGATCAGTTGTTGGAAAACCTTTTGTGTATTTTAAGTACAGTTTTCTGAAAAAAGTATCTTTATATAGGTCATTAATTTGGATCTGTGTACACTGACAGATATATTGATCGGAATATATATTTTACATATACTTTCATATGCAGAATTCAATTTTAATATTTCTGGTATCGTAAATTACCTAATATAGGTATACTCGTACCTATATATAAATAAGAATACATCCACTTGAGTATGTTCGTGTGGGTTAAATAAATGTGTAGTTAACTTAAAATCCAGTACCTATTGTAAATTTATATATTTGCAACACCAGAGGCCTATAAGGAGGGAATACGCTCTTTTCTTGACGCCAGGTCGTATCTAGTCGGAAATCCATAGAGTATCTGTAGTCTTAAAACTGGCGGATTCCATGCTGGCACCAGAAGAAATTCCAATTATTTGGAAAGGTCTAACATTTTGTGGCGTCTACTCTCTTCTTCCTTTTTAAAGTTATACCGATATATACATCTTTCAAAAAGATGTGGAGGGGAACGTCTTCATGGATGGCGATAACTAAACTTTAAAGCACGTGTAGGTATCTCAGGAAGCTATCAATTTTTTATTTCAGGTAAAAGGAGCGCATCGCTCAACCTTTTTGATACAGAAGGGTGGCCAGAGGTAAAGAATCCCAAACTGGTACGGAAAGTAAAAAAAAATATGGAAAACCAAACTATGGAAGGAAAAACTCTTGAAAAAAATTTAGTGGAAGAAAACATTGAGACGAAGAAAACAATTGCTAAAGGATGTTCTGATTGTGATGTACTGAATAATTCTGTTGGCGACTTTGACAAACGGCAAGATTTGTTTTCACAAGTAATAGGTGAAGAATTAAAATTAATTCAACCATGTATACGTACTCGAACTTTTATTCGCATCATGAATTTTTAATAAAAAGGTCTACTTAGTAATTCTAAAGCATTTAATATTTATGGTACCGCAATTGGGCTTTTTAATATTTTGGGTATTCAGAAAATTAACGCGACAAACCGTATGTTGTATATTATCGTTTATCGTCCGACATCAGTAGCTATCATAGAAAATTACAAATCGAATTGTTTATGACTTCAAGCAAATCCACAATATAATGAAAGTTCTGCTAATTTCAACTCTGTAGAAATTACTTTATGAAGTAATTCTTAAAGTTATTTATAAGTAATTCTAAATTTTCAGAGGATTATTCTTTATGACGCAATATGGCGTCAAACGCCATAAACAAAAGATTTCGAAATTGGGACCCAAAAGTTTGCCACTTCTGAAATGTTTAAAACTTGTACTATATCCTAAAACTATTGACACAGGCATAACTTAAGTGCTAAATAATAAATGTTCTGTTAATTAGAACTCTCTAAATGGTAATTCTATAAAATAACATAGGAATTATTTATGACGCCATTTGGCGTCAGACGCCATACGCAAAAGATATCAATGACGCTCCATGGCGTCATCCGCAATGAATCGGGTATCACACTTGTCTTAGGAGTGTCTCGCTCTGTCGACAATATATTTTCTTACGTGCAATTTATTAACAAAAGGAAAAACAATTAACCAATCAATAAACAAAAGGTACAATGGTATCAGTTAAACAGTTATTATGCCTATTAAGAGGATGGACAAACAAGAGTTCATGTATGGGTGTCATGTCGTGTGTTTGTGCTTACGTGTGTGGGTGTGTGTGTTGCGAGTGTGACGTGTTTATGAGATTTAAGAGCTAAAGCATGTTAATTTCATTTATTATCCATATATTGAGTGATCATTAACCTTATATTAGTAACGTTTCCGATTGCTCGTAATCTAGTGTCAGTAGCCAGTTAGTAACGGTTACCTTGCATTTTCAATAAGTTAGCCTAGACATATTTAAAGTCAGATTTATTTTGTTATATATATTAGTAACGTTTCCGATTTTAGTGTCAGTAGCCAGTTGGTAACGGTTACCTTGCATTTTCAATAAGTTAGCCTCGACATATTTAAAGTCAGATTTATTTTGTATATATATATATATAATATACTCACAAGATTCTCTGGTTAGTGTTCACAGATTGGTTCTAAACTATCTACGATATAGGCAGACCAAATGGAATAAAGTTGATGACTATACGAGGGCTGCTACTTAAGTATCCGGAATCTGGGATTTCAACATTTTTAAAAGCAATATGTAAATTTCGTTCTTTTTTTGAAATACTGGCCGCTATTTTTTTTTTCCTTATGTACGCTAGTGTTTTGTTTCTGATGGGTTTAAAATGTCATATCGCTGAAATGATGGAACTCACACGTGAAAATATTCGTGCTGTGATTTATTACGATTTTCGTGGTTCGTGGTTTAACGCAACAACAGTGCGTAGATCAATTAACTTCAATTTTTGAGCTCCATCAAAAACCACTGGGTATCACTGGTTTAGTGAGTTCAATCGTGGACGGAGTAAGCTCACGGACGAAGGTAAGGAAGGTCGCCCGAAATCAGTCGTGCCACAAAACATTGAAGCTGTACGAAAACTAATTATGCAAGACCGTCATGTTACGTATCGCGAGATAAGGCTACTCTGGGCATATGTATGACATGCATTAATAAAATACTACATGAACATTTGTTCGTAAAAAAAAATTGTTCGCGTTGGATACCGTACAACTTAACTCAGCATCAAAAAGCTCGCGTCGAATGGTGCAAGAATACGTTAAAAAAAATTTAACGGAGGTGACTCAAAATCTGTTTATAACATCTACACAGGTGATGAATCTTGTATCTATGCGTACGATCCCGAAACTAAGCAATAATCTACAGTTTGGGTGTTACAAAATGAGCCGAACCCTACGAAAGTGACTCGTGCAAAATGCACTTTAAAGCAAATGGTGGCCTGCTTTTTTGGTATTAATGGTAATGTGGCTACAATACCACTGGAGAATCGTAAAACGGTCAATTCGGAGTGGTACACGACCATTTGTTTGCCGGAAGTATTTGAAGAAATACGTAAAAACAACAAGCGACGCAGAATCATTCTACACCACGACAATGCCAGCTATCACACATCACGCGAAACAAATACATTTTTGGAGGGTCAAAAAATAGAATAGAGTTGGGTCATCCAACGTATAGCCCAGACTTGGCACCTAATGATTTCTATATATTCCCAAACGTGGTAAACGATTTTCGATCCGTGAAGATGCCGTCGACGCGTTCAAACAGTACCTTTCAGAGATACCGCAATCGGAGTGGAAAAAATGCTATAAAAATTGGTTTCAATGTATGCAAAAATGTATCGATCATCGCGGAGAATACTTTGAAAAACGATAAACCCATTTTAGCCATATACGTTTGTTTAATTTTTCTATTCCGAATACATAAGTAGCAGCCCTCGTATAGTTTTCATGTCCCAAATATAATACTCTTTGTACGACGTCTTTCCCTTTTGTCCCAGCCATGCAAATTAAACTTGCCTTTTTTACATTATTATTCATCAAAATTCTTTGTCTTTATATATCCTACAATCATATTAAACTTTAATATTTTTATTGTTTTTGATTAGTAATATTTTTTTTACATGTAATATGTAAAAAAAAATGTCTTGTGTGATATACATTTTTTATCCATTTGTATTTTCACGGCTCGAATAAGCAAATGACTCGCAAATGGGCCTTTTGAAAAAATATTCTAAGTCAAATACTCGAGCGAAATCCTATGAGACACTGTCGTAAAATAAGAAATAAAATAAACTTTATACTTATGAAGTAGGTTTATTTAGAATTTTTTGAAAGACTTCTTGGATCCTTTGCCCTTGGAGACCTTTAGGACGTTGAATCGCACAGTCTTGGAGAGCGGCCTGCACTCGCCGATGGTGACAATATCACCGAGTTCCACATCTCTGAAATTGAAATTATTCTGGTTCAGAATTCGTTTCGGGGCAAGGAGGGGAAACTGAGTTATAATAGTTTTATCAGAATTTGGGTTGAAACACGTTCTTCGTCAAATTGTGTTCGGAAGACCGTCGTGTGAGTATCATCATGTAGTTTTATTGGTGTCAAAAAATTCGAATCGTACTAGAAGTTTGATGAGATAACATGTGTTGGCGTTTGGTTAGGTTAAGAACTGTGAACCATTTTTGCTCTATAACCAAACGCCAATAGCGCTAAATTTTTTATCAATCATAAACTAAAAATATAAGGCACCTTAAATCAATTCAAGGGAATAAAAGTTGACACCTCTTCATACATGTATTAATATTTCAGCTTACATGCAAGAATTCTAAAATTGACACACGAGACAATCGTGGCTGATAAAGCCGAAACTGGAAGCCAAATTCATCTGAAATCCTGAAGAACTAAGGAATTGGTTGTCTCACCATTCGAACTCCGGTTATCTTTATAACCTGCCTCAGCGTGCTATGGTACTGTACTTCTATCTTACGTAAAATTACTTATTTGGAAGGCTAAAAGTTTCCCCAGAAGTGTACCTTAACATAAATAAGGACAAGACGAATGCCGAATTATGTGGAATTGCCATGTTTTTCCATCCACTCACGTTAATATTAGAGCGGGCGCTGAAGGGAACGGACATGATACTAGGACTGCATCATTGGTTTGTTTACATATCTCATTTGTTCTCCATTCTGTTAGATTTCATCATCTGCTACACTGCTGCACAGTATGTCACATCTCCTTTTCCACTACAGTTTTCTAATTTAGATTTGCTATGAATTGGAGAAAATTATGACATTCTAATATAATTTGATAGTATTGCTTTGGAGTGTTTGTAGGACATGCATTGTCGCAGATAAATAATCTTTATATTGAAATTAGCATTATATATACAAATAATAAATTTTTAGTTTTTCTACAATCATTTTTGGTTTATTAATAAATAATTTGAATTTAAAAAAAAAATATTCAGAAGTCGAGTTTTATGAAATTTTTACCTTGCTGTCTTTGATGGCCGATTTAAGCCAAAGTAGCCCTATTAAGTCCTTCTTTTTTTAAATGATTATGAAAGCAGAGAGTCTAGAGAAGTTTTTACACATACTTAGAAACCATGAATTCGCCTGTTTAGATTTTTAATTTAAAGATGAATTTTTAAGTAATTATTCACTAACATTCAAATTTTGACTTTACACTACTGTTTTCTAAATTTTCACTAAAGTTAGGAAGCTGATTATTTTGGACATAAAAGAGGCACTAAAGGTGGTTCAGTAGCAAAAAGAAAAACATTAAAATATGTTCTACTTTTTTTTATTTAAAAATTTTAAGTTATTTGCATGAAAATTTTCAAAAAGTCGGAAAAAAAATTATTACTCGAAAACTACGAATAAGCGCAGAACATACATGGGGGTGATTCGGGTACTCCAAGAGGTGCTCTAACTCTGGACTTACGTTTGACACTATTTCTTGGGACACCCTGTATAAAGAAGTCAGTGAGTGGTAATCGAGCTTGATATAATATAGATATGAAGCTCTGATGATGTCATTGCAAGAATGCATTGAAGCTTGAAGATTTGTGTGGGTCTCTGCTGTTGGGAGTTATCTGTGTATATCTTCACAACACTTACTGAAAAAGCAGTTTGAATGAAAATCTAAGTGGAATTTTCAAAGCTGATGGAATCCACAAAGAATAGAATAAATGGAACTTTTGCTGTATGTTTCAAAAGCTCAAGTTCATTCAGTAAACCCAAGATAAAATAGTCAATTAATACAATAAGATAGTAGATTCTGTATATTTCAGGTATATCCTAGTGTTTGTATTATGTAAGCATCTTTTATTTTAATATTAAGGGCTTAAATCATGGCTTTATTTTTTTATGGATGTGATAATTTTAACTCAGTACCCTAAATTACTAAGTACCTTAATTTTTTTTAAAAGAACAATAAAGTTTACCTCTGGGAAGAGATGAATAAATCATTATGTCATGATATCTGTCAAAGACTGCAAAACTCACCTGAAGCAAGGTGACAAATGAACAGACATATTCCTGTGCCTCTTCTCGAATCTGTTATATTTAGGTAGGTAGTGTAGATAGTCACGGCGAATCACAATAGTGCGCTGCATTTTCATTTTCTGGACTACACCAGTGAGGATGCGGCCTCTGATGGACACATTGCCAGTGAATGGGCACTTCTTGTCAATGTATGTGCCTTCAATCGCCTGAAAGTTGACAGAAGTCATTAATGCAGGATGGTTAAGTTAATTAATATTAACTCAACCTTTTTATATGAATATTACTTTCCATTAGATAAAAATTTTATATAAGATGCCAAATTTCATTATTATATTAAACAAAATATGTTGTTAGAACAAGTCTTTCAAAATTAATATTATAGCCACAGTATTTTCTTAACATATAGTAGTTTATTAAAATGTCTGGAATGCTTATAATCAGAGTTTGGGTTAACACGATCTTCATCAATTTCTTATCAGAAGACCGTCGTGTGGATTTCATCATTTTATAATCATTCCATTACTATACTTATAGTGCAGCAATAACACCATAATGCATTTAAAGCAAATATTACATTTTACTATGGTCATGATATCTATTAATGCTTAAGTCAGACTTAATCAGTGCCCATTAGCAGTCTGAATAATTAGTTCCCAAAGTATGACCATGGTCAGTCACGTGAATATAGATACCAAAACACAATATCACAAAGCTATATGTATGTGAATTGTTAATATACAAATTTATTATATCTTAACATGACAGCATGAAATAGCTAGCCCAGCTGCTATAGGAATCCAACTGTAACAACCATGGTCCATCATATTTCATTCTAGCATGAGAGTTAAGATACTGCATCCAATATTAATAAAATCTTATTAATAGCCTGGCTTAGAACATCTACTTCTTATTATCATTTCAACCCGTGCAATATAATTAGAGATAAGAACCTAACAATATTGCTTAAATCACAAAACCAGGCATAAAAATACTTTTAATAATAATACCTTTAATATATATATGTTATTAAAATTATTTGCAAACTTAGTTTCTTAATCTTATTGTTTTGTGGATTGTAAAAGATAGAATTAGATGGCCACTTTGCAAAATACTTGATAATGCTGTGTAATTTTAGTTACAGTTGCGAGTCTAAAAATTTATAGTATATGGTTTTGGGATACATCTCAAAATGAGTACTCATTTTCAAAGACCCCGTATTATGAGAAGTGCATGAAATGTGTAGTGCATATTTTTTGTAGACTAAATTTTGCAAAGAGCACAATCTGCAATAAAGCCAAATCAACCAAGTTACAAAGTTAAATTAAGATTAACTGCATTAGTATTCATAATTTGTTATGAATTTGTTAATAACATGCAAATTTATATAAAATTAATCAATACACTACTTAATATTAGTTAGAAGTGTGGGTAAAATGACTAAACATAATCATGCCTAGCAGTACCTAAATTTTTGATGATGATATTAGTCTGAGTAATGACAAATGAGTGATGATAACACCAATAAACAAAATTTTGTACTCTTTTTTAATTATAATTAATACCAATAAAATATTGATAATATATACACTATTACTACTTTTCAGTTTATAAACTATATTATCAACTTAAATGTAAAAAATCTCAAATAAAATGGCATTTGTACAAAATTTTGTTAATTTTCAGATTTACATGACCGACGTATCCACAATCCCAACAGAAGTCCATCACCAGCCCATCAATACTGAAAAAATCAGACCTCTCTAGGAGTCTTGAAACCTAGACCGACATTCTTATGGTGTCGCATGTCCTTCCTCTTGAGCCCTCCCTTACGGTTGAGGAACACCGTGAGCTGTTTCTGAAACGCTTTCTCTGTCTATGGAATAAAAAAATACACACGTTAGTTCACACTACATGCGTTACCTCGCGGGGCGTTTTGAAACCAAGGCCCACATCTTTGTGGTACCTCAGTGGTTTCCTGCTCCGCTTCACGCCGATGCCCTTTTTGCGATTTAGGAACACCGTAGGTTGCTTTTGGAATGAACGTTCCGTCTGTAATTGCCAAATATTAGTTAATAACTACAATACCTACTCGATACTACACTGGCTGATCAGGTCGTCTATTTAAAAAAAAAACTATTAAGTTTTAATTAACTAAAAAACGTCTAAAAGAAAAATACAGAATAATTAAATAAAAAACTAGTATAAATTTATAAATGTAGGTAGTGTAGGTAACCTATGAAAACACTCGCTTTAATTTGCACTTGCTTAATAGAAAAGTTATATAAATATATACAATTAATTACGTTATTAACATGTCGGTCAATATATACATATTCATTTCACATAATACTATACCTATCCATCGTTAAAAATTCAATGTCCCACGTGCACGGTGCAAGTGGAAAATGTCTAAAAAGTGGACCTATAAATATTGATACAAAATATTCCATACAATAAATAACACATATAACTGAATTAAAATGTTTAGAATCGTTTTAAAAACTAATTGTGATAGGAAAATCGCGAATTTTAATTAAATATCGGCACCTACCTGATCCGCCATTTTGCTTGACAACGAAAAGAAAACTCTGAATGACAGATAACCTCTCAACTATTTTGTTGTCACAATAATCACAATTTGACTTCTGCTTTACCCATTTTCCGAATAATGACGCGATAATTTCGAATGTCAATTATCGATGAAGATTGTAAGCATTAGATTTTATTATACATATGTGTTTAGGTAGTCATATGTTGTAATATAAATATCAGTTAATCATGAAAATGCTATGTCGTCAAATATTCAGCTTGTAAAAAGGAGGACAACTTGTTTAAATTTTTTATAGTTCTCTAAATAGCGGCTACTGAAAGACTTTGTCTTACTATTTTATTTAATGTGCATTGTGATTTTAAAATTACTTGCTATTTGTATAAGTATTTTTTTTATAAACAAGCAGACTGTCCACCTAGTAGTATGTGGTACATCTATAACTTCGTTCATTTAAGCAAACGAATAAATGTAAACAAACAGTTTTAGGGTTATCACAACTCAATTCAAAAAATCGTCAATTATCTTGTCGTTATCTTGTATTTGTAAAATGTTTTTCATGACTGATCCATTATATAATTTTTTTTTCTACCCATACTACTACAAACAGTTAAGAAACTTCCACATAAATGAATTTATAAATAAAAACATAATTAATTTTACTTGATAACCCTATAATCATGATGACATGGGTGACATTCAGATGTAATAAACATTTTCGGTTATAGTCGGCACTTTTATACTCTCAAATTTTGTTTTATTATTATTACTTATTATTATTTAGCATCTTATTCTGTTTTAGTAATTTTCCTTGTACACAAATATTACCAAGATGAATATGTTCAAATTATAAATGCATCCTACGGGGTAAGAACCATCAAGACCCCTAGCCTGGTGAGACCTGACCTTATTCCTAAAGCCTGTGGTGGCCCAGGCAGGCTTCCGGGCGTAAATATGTATATAATAGCTTTCTTTTATAGTGTACTAGTGGTTTGCACCATCTTCGCACGGTGGACATAGATGTTTTCCCGTGGTAAAAATCATATTATATTGGAATGTTCTTAAATGACATTATTGTATCTGGCCGCAATGCATATGAACATATTAATAATAAATTCTCAGTAAAGAAATATTTTCCCGCGGTAAATTAAATAAATTTTTAAATTAAAAAAAGTAAATTTTTAATCTAGTCTATATTACCCAGTTTGAATGTAGCTTTCCAATGGTGAAAGAATTTTTGAAATCGACTTAGTAGTTTTTGAGTTTATTAATTACAAAAATACAAATATTTCCTCGTTATAATATTAGTGTAGATATACTAGCTTTTCGCCCGCGGCTGCGCCAGTCATATATTCAATTTTCTTATGGTAAAAAGTAGAATGTCTTTTCCCAGGTCTCACAATACGTACCTCTGAATCAAATTTCATCCAAATCGGTTCAGCGTGAAAAGGTAACAGACAGAAAAACAGACTTTCGCATTTATAATTTTATTAGGGATCACTCAACAATCTGACTGCGACAGTCAGTCGGAAATAAATTGTAAAATACTACTACGCTATAATATTAACAGGTAAGTAGGTATCGTGATACCCACTTACTAATTCGAAAGCAATAAAACTGTATTATGATAGAAAAGGTTATTGATATATGCCTGTCAGTGGTTGCTAGGCAACACTTTGTTAGTAAACATTCGTTCGCTTATTTGGCTCAACTATAGTTCCTTTGAGATTCGCAGTTTATTTATAACTAACTTCCCGTTCCTAGATATTAAATATAACCTATGTTACTCAGTGATAATGTAGCTTTCTAATGAAAAAAGAATGATTGAATTCGGTCCAGTACTTTTTGATTTTATTCGTTACATACAAAAATACAAATCTTTCCTGTTTATAATATTAGTGTATACTCACACAAAACTACAGAGTACTTTGCTGATTTGAGATTGTAAATTGTAGTGTTACAGTATTATAATAATAATCTAAATATATATTTTCAACAATCCATTTTTGTGAAATTCCCGAGTACATATTGTGGACTTCACATCATTGTCCAGCATTTAACTTGTATCATTCATAAGCGGTTGGGTAGTAGCGATTATATTATCTTCGAAAAAGCGTATAGAAAATAACCAATTCCTATATTATATATACTCTCAGAAAACGAGACGAAATGTAATTTTTGGCATCGTATCCGCGATCCAAAAATATAAGTTAAGGAAATTTAGCGAGAACTCAACCTCCTAGACGCCCATAAGTCGAACGGGCCGGATGGCATCCCGCTGTGGTGCTAAAGACGCCTCTACCGTCTTTCCTATGAGTTTAATAGGGTTCCATCTTCTTGGAAGGTAGCTAATGTTCACCCTATCCCCAAAAAGGGTGAGCGGTCAGACCCATCAAACTACAGGCCGATAGCGGTGACTTCTTTGCTTTGCAGGGTAATGGAGCGGGTTGTCAACCAACAACTACTCCAGTACCTTGAGGATTACCAGCTGCTTAATGACCGTCAGTACGGTTTCCGACACGGTCGTTGGGCTGGTATTCTTCTAGCGTTCCTGACGCACCGCTGGGCGGAGGCCTTGGAAGGCAATGGTGAGGCTCTTGCCGTCAGCCTTGACATCGCCAAAGCGTTTGATAGGGTCTGGCACAAAGCCCTTCTATCGAAGCAACCATCTTATGGAATCACCCTTTCTATCTGGATCTGTTCCCGTCTAGTACGGTGCGTTTCCAGCGATCATTTCTTCCACGGACATGTTTGCTGTGGAATGATCTTCCTGTTGCGGTGTTTCCCCCGCGCTATGACATGTCCCTCTTCAAACGAGGCTAAAAGAGAGTATTCTCGTCAGGGTAGGCAGCGGCTTAGCTGTTTCCACTCCTGAAATTGCTTAAGTCCATGAGCAGCGGTTAACGTTTCACATCAGGTGTGCTGCTGCTCGTCTGCCACTTACGGCAATAAAAAAAAAATATATATTTGCAACATAGTTTAGTTGCACTCGTAGCGGATTTGAGCGTAAGTTCGAAACGCGCTTCTGAGACCCAAAATATGCTGTCAGAAATAATTTGTTTACTATTGCAAAGTTCATATAAATAAAAAAAAACATATATGTTAACGTGAATGCCGTCACAAATAACGTGATATGAATGTTTTCCTTTCTTATAATTCCAGTAGGAAAAATGTGAATTGTTTTAGCAATATGAGTTTTGGTAAAATGTCAATACACAATAAACAAACACAAATAAAAATAATAAAATTAAAATTTCTCCGGTATTGATATAGATAGAGAGATGTCTCTGACCACCAGTGTGTGTTCGTTCATTTGAGACCACAGATTAGTATACTAATTTGAGACCACGGCTTAGGCCCCGCCCCCGCCACCACCCAAAAAATCAATACCAAAACCATAGATGTTACAAGACAACACTGTCCATAGATTTTTGTAGTCTATTTCTGTCAATTGTCAGATTTCTGTCATTTTGCTTGAAAATCGGAAATTGTTATGAAAATCGCTAATTATTTGGTTTCTACATAAAATAATAGCCGTTATTTGCTTCATGTAATTTTTTACATTTTCTAAGAATTAAGTTTTGGTGGAGTGTTTTGAACGTATTTATTGTGAATGTAAGAAGCAGGAATGAGAGTGGGTTCTGTCTTTTGTTTTGTTTTCAAAAGTATTGTTTTAGTCTGATTTGCGATGGAAGAAGTGAGGCAACTTGTGCAAGAAGAAGGCAGGGAGGCCAGAAACCTAGTCGCTTTTCATGTAGCTGTAGGCGATACCCCAGGTGAGATATAGTTTAATACTTATATATATATATATGATCTAAGTAGTGTAGGCGTTAAGTGTTTTCGGCTTATCCACGGAGATTTTGTATTGTCCTTTACGCAAACTTTTCAAAGTATATGATTGATAACAAAATTCAACATTAATCAAATATAGTGAAACGATTTTTATATGAGTTCTTATTTTTAATACCTACATAAACTTAACAATATTTTACTGATCTTAAAATTCAATTGCAAACAAAATGTTTGTGATCCATAGAATAATATAGCCTATATTGCTTATTTATGATATAATTTTTGCATACACCTAATAAGTCAGAATAGACTACTAATTTATTAACTATTAATGCATCCAGTATAACAAGTCTAACAGCAATAATAACTTGCAAAAGATCTTTATTATGTATCTTATATTATCTTACAGCCTACATGGCTGTACATATTGGGTAAAGTATTGGCCCAACTTGGCTAATTAATACATTGTGGTTCAAAAATTTTTGATGTGTGGATCGCACATTTGATTTGATTGAAAATTTTGTTGTCTCGTCAATGTTGGCAGAGCCCTGAGTGCAAGAGGGACAGAGCAGTCGACCGAAGTAATACCTATATATGATAATCAATTGTTTGGTATATGTGATGTTTCCATTGTCTGTGATATCTTGGTGTAATATTATATTTTTGCATTGGGTGCATGCAATATGCTCTTTATCTTCAATGATTGTTTGATGTGGGTGAAGTTTCAAATGATGTGACATCTCAGTGTAATATTACATTTGGAAAAAATTATGTCATATTACTTTATGAAATGGTGTTTCAAACATGTTAAATAATAATATTTTTACAGGATCTGTAAATAATATATAAACAGGTCATGTTAATTATTTCACCATTCAGTAGGACACTTTTTTTTTGTTCCCGAGGAAAATGTGTTAAATTGCATACCCCGGCTGTGGCGAGCTGGCGGTTATGTGGGGTTCTCCTCCCCAGAAGAGGGAAGCCTACCCACTAAAAACCTTAGGGATGGCTTTCCTCAGGCATGTAGGGAGCCCTCGGGAACGCCAAACAACTTCCAGGAACTCCCAGCCTTCGCTCCCCTTCAGATACAGGGGAGCCCTCCTCGGGGAGGTCCAGAAATTCAGTAGGACGCTACTGGCATGTTTTTAAATGTTAATAATTACTTCACAGGCTTTTTAACCTTCACACTCCTTGCACATTGAACTACCATATTATATAAATAGTGTAATTGTTCTTCCACTAGACACATATCAAATATGTTTATTGTGATCAAAATACCTCTATAACAAAATATAATATACAAAAGAGAAGATAAAAAAATAAATCTTTTAAATAGAGAGTTCTTGCTGGTTGTTCTTGAGAAGTCTCTTCCAATTTCCAAACGTTGACAAGAAGCTTATATAGCTCTTAAGTTTTGTGTCCTTTTAATTTTATATTTGCTTTATTTCAATAAGTGCCTAGAAAAGTGTGATGAATAAAGGTGTTTTGATGTTTATAAATAAATATTGTGATTTTATAATGAGAGATGAGGGTTTTAAATGTGCATTATTAATTTGATAGTTAAGATTTTTTGGAAGATAATTAGTTGTAGTTCAAAGGTGATGTTGACCTGGTTGCATAGGATGAGGCATACTCAAGCAATCCTGCATATTGTTTTAAATTTTTATATTGTTAGTATCTCATTGTAGCAGTGTCCTCTGCAATGAGTTACTAACCTGTTCCCGAGACACAAGCTTGAGAGTAGACATGATTTGCATGACTACAAATATAAACAGACTGTCCTCAAAGCAATACAATCCATAACTATATTACTATCAATTAAATGAATCTGTATATCTGCTTTAATACACATCTTTGAAGAGCAAGGTGTGTTCTTAATATGAAGACTGGCTTTATTGGAGCTGATTATGTGCTGATATGTTTGTTTGACATGATATTCAGCTCTGACAAAGTAGTGACTGTGACAGGAGGAGTTTGAGGAATTTGCAGTTAAAATTTGGAGGACAGGGAAATATGCGAATGTGTGAACATGTTTTTTCTTTTTAATAAGATTATGATTTGAAATCATACAAAGTTATCAGATACTGTCTAATACCTTTGACTATTGTATATTAATGTTAATACATGAGTTCTTTTTTGTGTTTTGTTGTATTTATTGCTATTAATTGTGAAAGTAATATAGTGCAGTATTTAACTAACCAAGTCAAAATTTATTAATGAAGTTCAATCCAATTGTGATAAATTGATGATTGTGGTGATGATGATGGTCTCCTTACACACTTAATATTGATAGAGATAGAGTGATAATTGGTATCCAAATGGTTAATAACAGTAATAGTATGTCCCCAAAAATACAGACATTGAATTCATTGTCATTCAGATATCTGAATGACAGTGTCAGAATATTCTAATTGTCAATATTTTAAATGTACCAGGTTTTTCTTTTTTTTCTTTTAGTAAAAATCACAATTATAAACACATTACTTTGGTTCCCCAAAAGATAAGTAAACTAAAATATACAGATGGCTGGATTTTTTAAAATATGTCTAACTCACACCAATCAGCCTAGCATAAGAAAGCACTATAAGGTTTGTGATATGGGATTTAGGGTAACAGATAGGCATACATATATTATACATATTTTTGATAGAAATATATATATTAACAACTAGGACTAAGGTACAAATGCTCGTTTATTCATCACATAAACATCTGCCCCCACCGGGAACTCGAACCCGGGACCTCAGAGATGGTTACATCTTGAAACCGTCAATTGAATGGATAATGGCTCTGCCTGCATATAATTTATTCTTCCATTAGCTAGATCCATCCCTAGGTAGTAAGTAGTCTTTCTCTTAGTTCGGAGTTTTGTGGCACACTCCAACAACATGTGATAAACATCATAAGTTTTAGTGCAGAACCAATCAGATGGTGCATAACTTGTTTGCTGGAATATGCTCAAAACAAAATTGCAAGTGCCAACCTTAAAAAATATTATAAGCAGGCAGTGAAATGACACATTTTTTTAGTAATGGAACTATAATTGCTTATGGTCTTATAAAAGTAATTCTAGATGAGATAGTTAGTTAGTTTGGCTGGGCTCCACCGCACTTAGCCTCACAATTGGGCCATTGTGCGTAGGATAGAAGGCTCCTGCCTCCTTCCTACTCCATCCCAGTTCCTCCCAGAACGCTAGCAGCCTCTGTGCGCTGCTGCATGCTTCTGGCAGGGACGCCGTGGGAATGGAGAAGTTTCTCCCGTTGGTCGGCCACACTTGCACATTCCATAAGAACATGCTGTGGCGTTTCCTCAGCCTCCATGCACCCTCTGCACAGGGGGCTGTCTGTTATACCTATTGTGTACAGGTGTTTGTTTAAAAGGCAATGTCCGGTTATGGTGGCTATGACCTTTCGGATCTTGTCTCTCTTTAGATTGATAAGGGAACGGGCAAGCTTCTTGGAAGGTACCGGGACTGCTTCCTTCGTTCGCTCGCACCCCTCCTTAGTTGTGCATTCTTTTAGGTGTAGTTCCTCTGTTCTCTTGCGCAGCCAGGCTTTTACTTCTGCCTGTGGAATGGGCATTGGGGTTCTGGTCCATACACTTTCGTGTTGGAGCTTCTTTTTGCCAACTCGTCTGCCGCGTCGTTTCCGAGTGAGTTGCTGTGTCCTTTTATCCACTGCAGGATTACCCGGTTTGTGTCTGCAATGGCTTGGAGCGTATTATGACACTCCAGTATGAGGACAGAGTTGATAGTATTGTTTTGGAGGGCCTGTAAGGCCGATGCGCTATCCGAGATTATCTTTATGTTTGAGTTTGTAAGACCTCTGGCCGCAATCGCCTGTGCCGCTCGGGTGATGCCAATGCATTCTGCTTGGAAGATTGTATTTCGTTTATCTAAGGTTATGGATAATTTGATGTTTAGGTCATTTGAAAAGACGCCGGCCCCGGTTCCAGAAATGGTCTTGGAGCCGTCGGTGTATATCCTAACTTCTTGGATGTTAGAGTAATCTTTCCATTCTGCTGTTAGTTGGATATGGTATTTCCTGTCAAATATATGTTGACATGGTATTCTATCCATGGGTGCATCTAGAAGAGGAGTGTCTTTCGTGCTCCAGTCTAGGATTATCGTATGTGTTTTTCCTGTATTGTTTTTCCAAAGTCCCTGCGATCTCAGTCTTAGAGCAGCTGATTTCGCCTCCTCTTGTATTACTAGGTCTAAGGGTCTTAGTTGCAAGAGGTATTCCAGGGAGTCTGATGGTGTGGTCTTCATACATCCAGTAGTGGATATGGTTGCTAAGCGTTGTAGTTTTTGTAGTTTCGCTTTTGCTGTGATTAGTTGTGTTCTGGGACACCATACTAATGATCCATAAGTCTAGATGAGATAATATTTTCAAGTGAATAAAGAAATTGTATTAATACTTTGGCGTGTCAAAAATATTTTTGGTTTTTCGTTATTGATTTTGAAAAGCATTTAAGCAAGTATTTAATATCTGCGCGTTATTTGACAAAACTACTACACAAGTCTTGGCCACAACTACTCATTGACAAAATACATAGACGTGCCTCGGTTTCGTTCGCCCATCAATGCCTCTTTTGCTGGCTGGCTTTTACAATATTTATAAAAAAAACAAATACTATTTTAAATCTTAGTACGTCGCTGGCAGTTGCGTAGAGCTTAAATTACATATGATTAAAGATAAAGTAGTTAATACTATATTAAGTTTTATTTCTATTCCAGATACATTACATTTTTTCCAGCGAAGATTTAAGGGAGATTCCGGGAATAATTTAGATGAAAATCAATATTTATAGTTTAATATAACAATTTTCACGTTGAAAATGTATATGCTTTTAGCGAACAAGCAAAGCTTATTTGCCCTTCCCCTACTTCCCACGGGTCTGAATAATAGATGTACGCGCGAATATAACTCGTCACAGCAGGAATCGATAAATGGAAGCTTTTGTCTTCTTGTTCGTACTATAATGGGTATTTTGTACTTCGCCGCTCACAATATAATGCCAGTTGTGTGACGCAAACGATATTTATACGAACCTTTAGTAATTAATAATATAGACGTTACAGTTTTTAAATAAATTTTCATCTATACGTAACTATCAATAGACTATCGTGGTACTTTGACCACCAAATTAACATATAACTAGGTATATAAATATTATATTTGTAGATATTTAATTATATATACGAGTATAATTATTTAATATTTTTGTTATCATTAAAGACTTTGAAGTAATTAATAATTTATAGTTTGTAATGTACTAGCCGATGCCCGCGATTTCGTCTGCGCAGGATTAGTATTTCGAATATATTTTATAAATTGTAGCCTTGTTGTGTCTTGTGTTTTTCTGATATATAGGTTATATTATTGTTTCATTAAAATTCACTCATCAGTTTTTATATAAAAGGGTAACAAACATCCATCCATACAATTTTTTTGTGTTTATTATATTAGTAGGATAACAGAAATAAAAAGATATAATTTTTCAAAGGTATAGATTACGTTTGTATGTATTAGTTATTTATGCAATTGTTGTATAATCAGGGGTATCAAAACACGAATGTGGGTTTATAATAGTATCACATGAGTGTTTTAATACCTAATTATAACAGTTGCATACAAGACTTTATCTACAATCATGATGTGAATCCTTTATAAAATATTCTCATACCATAGGATGTTGTACAGCGTTGTAAGAACTATGTAAAGTCAAGAAAAGTCTAATTGCGAAGCATGTAAAATAAACAAACCTTAATAAGTAAAATAATTATTTATTGTAATAATTATTTACATTTTGGATCGTACAATTATTGAAACGCACTTGAACATTTGCACCTTGTTGAATGTTGGCAGATCCTGATGTACTTGGAATATTTACATTCACCACTTCATTATTTCTATTTTCTATAGAACTTAAAATTTGATTTGACACGTGGATTTTGTTGGATATAGAGTCATTAATGTAGCCTTCAGCAACAGATGTGGATTTCCATCTGCCGTGCCGTTTTAAACTTGTCATGTCTCCTCCGGCATCAACTAATAAAGTGGCAGATTTCCTGCGAAAACAATGTCCTGTATACAACTCAGGATTGGGAAGTTGTAAATAGTTAGCAATTGTTTTGCCTAAATTGCTAAACGAGTTTATGCCGATCCTCTGTGATATGCATTTTCCAGATCTGTATTGCAAAAAAAATACGGATTGCTACAGGGATCCGGACGCAGCGCTATATACTTTTTGCATAGTTCTAAATATTTGCCTGTAATTGTAAATGTGCGGTTTATTTTGGTTTTTGTATTACTTAAGTTGACCACAGTTACAACTTCATTTATCGGTGCGTCGCGTCGGTGTATAATAAAGCGTATAATTCTTGACGATGGCATGCGCCCATGGTTCCAAATATTAGCGCAGTCTGTAACAACAACAAGAAAAAAATTATTTACACATTAAAAACAATATTAAAGGAAAATAAATAACCAACATACCTTTACTAAAAGATATAGTTGATCAGGCGCTTCGTTTAAAAACTTATTTAATTCATTAGGTAAAAACGTTTTTGCTTTCTTCCCTACATAGTCTTCAGCTTTACGTTTTAATAAGGCTAAAACGCCTTAATAAGGATAAATTTTGAATATTTTGAGATATCCACTTGGGGGTCATCCATAAATTACGTCACACGAATTTCGTGATTTTTTGCCCCTCCCCCCGTCCTTGTCACAGCTAGTCACATTTGTGAGACTCCCCCCTCCCCAGTGTGATGTCACAAATTTTGAAATTATAGACATTATTGAATGATAAAAGCGGTTACGAAATCAGTTTTATTTTCATTTTAATAAAATTAACATCAAATCAATTAAAAAAACAAAAAACGATTACTTATATTAAATAAGTATATGGTCATTTCATGATTTTCTTATTATATTTTTCAAAATCACCTACTATAATCAATTAGAAAAATAGTACGTTTCGGGAGTACCCCTATTAATAGATAGAGGAAGATACTATTCCTTTATTTATTTATGAGAGTATACAGACTTTACAATAAAAGTTAATATTTACAGCACTTTTCATACTAATAAGTAATAATTTAAAGTTTGCGTTTTAACAGTTAGCTTATAATAGATTTTGAAATGTGACGTCACGAAATTTAAGATCCCTCCCACCCCCTTGTCACACAATGTCACACTTCGTCAACCCCCTCCCTCCCCCTAACCGTGTGACGTAATTTATGGATGGGCCCTTGTGGTTTTACTCAGTGTACTTTTGAGCATTGAGTAAAAGGTCCATAGGGATGAAGATTTAAATTTTTCAGATAGCTCTTGAAAATAAACTAAGAGGACATCTTCAGAAAATGAGCCACTGCTTTTTAATATTTTTCAATACATAAACTCGGTGTATGCCTTTTCATGCTGTTTCCTAGATTTTTCCGGTAACAATTTGTTAGAATTTCCTTTGCTGCTTTAGAAATATCTGGTGGTGTGTCATCAAAGCTAGAATCACTCATTTTTGTAAACAACGCACACAGTAATTGTTTGATTGCGATTTCCAATATTCAAGTGAGAAAATGGCGGGAAATAACACGATAAGACAAGAATCCGAAATTACGAATTAGTCTACAATTTATTGTTCTTTTTTCAAAATTTTTGCGATGTGGTGGTGAAAATGTCATTGCATGAGAATGTTCTTTTTTTGAAATTCATAATATCACCCGTTTGGAGGATATAATGATCATAATATCATCGAGTGTTTTAATGTTGGCAATAAACTAATTGTTATAGGTTCTTTTATAGAGGATTAATAGCATGATAGTAGATAAATAATTAAATATTGACAGTCAGATGTAGGAGGAGGTCCATATTTATATGAATATCGGGTATTGCCGCAGCGCGAGTGTCCCGCAAGCCGCCCAGAAGCCTGGGCGCAGTGGCGCGGCGCGCGCCGCCGCGGCCGTCGCGGCGCTCCGCGTCCGCGGGCCGAGACAAGCGTTCCGAGCTGCGCGCGAGGTACTGGGCCTTGCTCTTCGGGGACCTGCAGCGCGCGGTAAGCACCCACCGCTGTCCGCACGCAGAATAGGGTAGACGACTACAACTGATTATGGCCGTTTTTATACTATAATTATCTGATTTGAGCAATTTATATCTCATGAAAGAATGTCAATATAGAAATTTCAGTTTAATTATTATTTATAATGTTTTTAGATTTCTAAAAAATGAGCAATTATTATTTACGTAATTCTAATGAAACGAACACATTTTAGCATTCTCACATTGAATGTAACATTTTTTTTTATATAGAAAGTATACCTATAAACGTACAAATAACAAAGTTATTTTAAAATTTGTTTATACGCTCATACAAATTAGGAGAGTTTACTGAGTTATGACGTCACAACTGCAGTGTTTTTAGTATGGAGCGTTTTTGAGCGACCCGCGACAGCGCCGCAAACATGGCGATGTATCTTCAAAAGTAATAGATGCAGGTGTACTGTTGGTTCTACAATATTTCTCACTTAAAAGAGTACTCTTATTATATATAGAATTAAAAAATTGTCGTCTACCCAATAACCAACACCAGTCGTCGCTCATATAAGAAGAAATATCAAAAATAATTCTATAATTCTTTTAATAGAATCCTTTTTCGGACAGACCGATAATTTTTATCTTTATATTTGTGGCATTCTTAGATGCAATTATTAAGTCAATAACACACTTAATTACTAATACATTGTAACATTTCTACATAACATAAGATTTGTACATTCTCAAACAAACAGGATGCGATATTCATAAATTGGACGTTCGGTTTTCTAATGAACCAGGCCCGAAAGGAGCTTTTTAATCTTCGATCATATATTTCTGTAGATACACAGTTACCGTCTAAAAAGTGGCACCGGCGAAACAAGGCACAAACAGTAAATGTGCCTTGTTTCGCTCTTATTCATTCGGTGGCCGCGCGCGATTGATAACGTCAGCGATGCTGAAATGCGTAGTTTATACTTGTAAAAATGACACACGTAAAGTGAAAAAGAAGGATGGAATGTCATACTTCCAATAAGTATATCTTTATCTTAATTTATTAGCGCATTTAGTACTACTAAAATATCAATTTAAAACGCTTGCGTACCATGCCACGATGCGTAACGCATCGCATCTATCTCTTTCTGTCTCGAGTGGCTCACTCATAGGAAAAAATAGCACAGAGCTAATGTTTCAGAAAAAGGTCAGTGGAATGATGGAGTTGCCTATACCATTTTTTTGTGATTTTCTTTCTTTTTTTTAGTTTTCCGCTTTCTTTATTTGTAAGGCTCGGCAAAATAAAGGTTGAGAAACCCTGTCTTAATAAAGTCTGTACTTTCCTTAGCACCTAATTCTACATACTTCTTGGTTTATGTTTAAAATTTAAAGTTTCCGTACTGTTAAGATAAGTGTAAAAAAAAACTAAGCATCTCCACTGCTGTCTATGTTCAAGTAGGATGCGATAAGACGCGAGCACAATATTCGGAGTCAAATGGAACGTAGGAGCATTATTATATGAAATGAATTTGTGCTTAATTGCAACGGACTAAGGGCTTATTATCCAATATATTTGTTTTCAAATATGTCTTGTTCATTTCTGATTTCACGGCATCATTATATCATCGAAACCAGAAGATAATATGTAACGACCTTAACAAGGATTTATTTTCATACTTCATTACGTTACTTAAGATTTAAATTGGCTTAAATTATATGACACTTTAGAACTTTTTTCAAAATTGGTACTATAATATACATCTATTCTTCTATGTATAGACGCGGGGTTGATATTTTGTTTGATTTTCTATGGAATTGTGTATCTACAGAAATATATGATCGAAATTTTTAATAATATATCAGAAGGTTATCTAAAAAAAGTGTCCTTTTAGTTTTTAATCTGTTGGTAACGTGACGGTTATTTTCAGTTTTTTATGTTTCCCAGATTGGTGAAATCTACAACACCGTTGAAGCTCACGAAAATCTGAATGAATGTCAAGAAGTCATTTTGGTGTTAGAAAACTATACACGTGACTTTAAAGCTTTAGGGGAATGGTTCAGGGTGAAGTGGGACTATGACAACACACCTCCACCGCAACGACCCCAGAGCTTAGCTTGGGAAATAAGAAAGACTGACTTTGTTCGACCTGAGTCAAGGCGTACGCATTCCATTAAAAGCTCTCCATCCGTATCAGGAAAAAATAGCCCCTGTCTCTCTGGACGCAACACACCAAGTGGCAAAAATAGTCCAAACCTTACTGGTAAGGCCAGTCCAGGTAGTGATAAAATCAGCCCTAGAATTGCTTCAGGACATTCCAATACTAGTCCAAAACTTACAAACGTCGAATTTTTCAGTAACAAATTAGCAGCCAGAGAAGCTGCAGCCATATCTGAGCCTAAATTGGCGAAGGAAACATCCCGGCTGTCAGACATTACTGAGAAAGATGTCAAAGAAATTTCAGATATTTCTGAGATTTCTGTGGAAGAAAGCCATGACAAACCTAATGAAGCTGACGATAATAAAGAATCAAAATTATCGGTAGCTGTTGAAATGGGAAATGCCAAAGAATATACTAATGTTAGCCCTCAACTAGTCGTTATTAAATCAACAAAATCAGCTAATGCAGAAACAATAGAAAACAAACTAGATGTAACGATAAATGATTTGGATAATATTGAAAGTCCTGTACAGAAATTAACATCTCAACTTAATATTATGGAATGCGAGTTTTTGGAAAAACAGCTTATTAATAATAAAATAAAAAATGATAATATTCTTAACCATGAGAAAGAAATTGAAAAAGAAAACAACATTTTGGCGACTAATACTATTGACAACCAAAAAATTAAATCTGTAGTTGAAAAAGCTTTAGAAAGTATTACGTCGAGCTTAATGCAAAACCTTGTTCCAGAAAAAGTATTGGACGAACCAGATGAATTAACACTCATAAATGGCAAGGAATGTAATTCTTCCGATTGCCCTACAAACTCACAAGATAATTTAATCGTTGAAAAAGTATTAGAATCTGTTAGTTCAAGTTTAATTCAAACCCTTGTTGCGAAAAATAAATTTGAAGGTCTCGATAAACTATCTATTACAAATGAAAAGGAAAGTAATTTTTCGGAATCTCCTACAAAGTCAGAAGATAATTTTGCGGACATTTCAAATGATAGTACGAAATCAACTGATGCAAAGCCAACAGATAAATGTTCAGACGTTACATTAATTTCAGTAAATGAACAACAAACTAAAGTAGAAACAAACAGTCAGCCAGATGTGAAGAAGAAATGTTCAGATACTTCTGAAGAACTCACTGACACTACCGCCAAGGACTCCAAGATTAACAATGAATTAAACAAAAGAAACGAGACGCCAGGCAATCAAAATAAAGACACTAATATTAACTTAAGGAAAGAGACAGATTCGGTTACTGAGGATAAACAATCGGCAAGACCCCCGTACTCTCAAGCAGCTGCCAAACCAAAAGTAGCGGTTGCTACGACAACAAAAGCCGAGTTGAAGCCACTTGCAAAAACAACTCTCTCTCGAAGCAAAACTGTTGCTGAAATTAAGCCCAATGTCTCAAAGACTCAGGGACCTTTCCAAAAGAAAAACCAAGCAAATAAATGTAGCTATCCTTTTAATTTGACTACAGGACGAACTAGTCTTTTTGATTCGCTGGCAACGCAAAATAAAAATTTTCAATCAAAAAAAGTTCTAAATAAAAATACTCAGATGGCTTCTGGAGATGCTAAGCCGCTTGATGTTAAAAACGACACAAGAAAACGCGTCCCAAGACCTACATCTTTAAAAGTCGGTGACAAATCTGGTGTAAAAGATAAACTAAATCCAGCGTTGGAACATATCAAAGATTGTGATGAGTATAGTAGTTCAGACACAATTGTTACTCAGATCGATATGTCACGTATTGAATCGAGTGAAAGCCTTAAAACCCTCGTCCCAGATGATATTGAAATGATTGAAGATGTTGGAAATTCTATAGAAGTATTAAACGTTGAACATAACAAGGGTGATAATGAAGGTTGGCTAACTGTGAAATCAAGGCGTTTGAGCCGGGAATCAAAAAAACAACACAAATCTCACTGGGCCCAAAGATTCCATCAGCCATCGGCCACAATAAGTTTGCCTACGTTGAATATGATTGAATCTCCTAAACAAGAGACTAAATCAATACTGGATTCTCATAAGCTATCCAAGTCCGATAGAGCCAAATCTGAACAGCCACAAGACAGTGGTATAAATAAACCAACAAAAACTATTGATTCATCTGAAAAGATTTTAAATAAAGCTGTTATGGTTATGAGTGAATCAGAAATAGCAATTAATGAATCCGTAAAAGTTATAAACGAATCCAAAAAAGTAATAAATAAAGCTGAAGAAGTTATTAAGAAACCAGAAGTCACTGAGAAGACGGAAAAAAATGATAGTAAAGAAGATGAAATAATGAATAAATCAGAAAAAAATATCAAAAAACCGATTGAAGTTATTGGTAATTTAGAAAAGGGTAAATCGAAAAAAAGGGTCAATATACCGGAAAAGATTTCTATTACCCCTAATGATATTGTTGAAAAACCTGAAGAAGCTATGGTCAAATTAGTCAAATCTCTAAAAAAATCCAAAGAAGCGTTAAACATGCCTTTACACAATACTAAAAAACTAGAAAAGTCTCTGAAAAGTCAACTCGGATTTATGAATACACTGGAAAATGCACTGAAAACTTCAGAGAGTATCATAGAATCGAAAATAAAAGATTTAGTTGCTATGCGACAAACTTGTGCGAACCGACAAACATCTGTGAACCGACAAACATCTGTGAACCGTCAAGCTTCTATGATTCGTCAAATGTCTGATGTGACGGGTCTCAAAACTAAATCGTCTCGTAGTAAAGTGTTAAAAACAGCAGAGAAAGAGAAAGACGAGCTATTTGAAGACTCTGGTGATCTGACCAAAAGTCGATTGCATTCGTCATTAGAAAGTCTCACCACTGGACTGGCAAGATCGCAGGAGAGTACCGAATCCTCTTTTGATTTTGATAAGTGGAAACTGGAATTTAAATCTACTTTTAAATATTTAGATGATGACTACCAGATCAATCCAAATCATGACGAGATCCTCGAGTCGGCAGACCCTACCGAGAGGTCCGAAATAGCCGAGATGACTTCACAGATTGAGGAGAATGAGAAAAAATTAGGCTGGGCTCTTGACTTCCAATCGGAAGTTGATCAGAGGAAATTGTGCGAAGAGGAAGATTTGTTGAATAGACAGATCATGGAACTACAACAAGTGTCAGATATAGATTTGGACACAGAAACTGATGACACTGAGGTATAATGTCAATAATTAATACTTTAATTATTATATAAGTGATATTATATGTCAAGAAAGTACCGATATTTTGTTGTTAAAACAGAAAATATTCATTGTAATTGAAATTTATTAAATTACTTTCAAAGTAGATCCGATCCGTAATATTAATTTATGCCGACGAATAAACCTAGTAATGAAAAAACATCTGATACATCTAATCCGTAATTGATATTCGTTTTTGTTGTAAAAAATGATTTATAAAACGTTTTCTCAAAACAAGTAACAAAATGATTTATAAAACGTTTTCTCTGAATTCGATATACGTTGCTGGCGCGAATTCTTAAAAAAAAAATATTGTGTGAAAACGTATGCCTCGAAATTTAATTTGAGTCGAAAACTTAACCAATACATAAGGTTCGAACACGTTACGTCATTTGCAATAAAATATTATTAAACCAGCAAGTATTTGGCGCTTAAACTGCGTGTTTTGACGCTCGCTTCGATTAATCTTTATAACTATCCAAGTCCCGGTACTTTCTTGATAGAATAGATAGATAGTTATTTTATTTGGTCTACACACACGCACATAACTATTGCTATTAATTTGAAGAACATAACAAAACTGATCAAATTTAAGGTAGGACAGGGGAGGACAGGGATATAGAAATGGTAATAGCTATACCATTTACATATACAATTAATATATGAGGTTATCTGTAATGCAACTAGAGAATAAATTCGTTTTTATAGATTAGGTATGTAATCATGAATGTAAATGTCACTATCTTATGTCAATCACAATGCTCAACTTTCGTATTCTAAGCTAGATATTTCGAAATTAATTTTTTTTTATTTTCTTAAAATATTTTTCTTATTTTATCTTTGAACACTTGTTTTGATTTTAAGGCCCCAATAGGCGGCGGGATATTATTCCAGAATTTTATGGCATGATAATGAAAGCTGCCAGTAAATGCTATTGATCGATGTGAGGGTACATTTAAGGGAGGCTTCATCAATCTGGATTCAGAAAAAGTGTTTCTTTAAAATGTATCTAATGTATTTAACATGGGAGCAATCCTTAATAGGACTCGGCGCAAAATTGATTTGATGGGTTCTTCGACAACAGAATTGTAAAACATAACAGTTTGTTTGTTAAACTTTCATCTTTGCATGTTCTTGTAAATAATTATATTTGTTTTCGATGTCCTATATGCGTTAAAAGTTCTTAATATTGTGTTATATTAATAAAATGGTGTTATTACAGACCGATGCTGAGATTCTTTGCGAGGAACCAGTTGACAAGGAAGTGACTCCAGGTCAATTAGTAGCAAGTTTGGAAGACAGATATGAGACAGCTCTCGCTGGGATGTCTTATGCTGAGAGAGTTGATACGCTTGGGGCTTTAGAAGCATTAGTAGCTCGAGATCCAGGTAAGATCTTAATGAAAAGAAATTATTTAACATAGACCTTTAGATGTACTTATTAACGTAAAACAAATATACAATTTATAGGACACGAAAGATCTTTAGAGCTACATAACTATATATACAACTTTATATACTTACAATGAAAAAAATATTACTCTACACTTCCTCTAGAAATCGGGAGAGCCTTCTCGAGAAGAACAGGCAAGAAACTTAGCTCAAGTTTGTTATCTCCTCTTCAAAATCATAATATAATACAATTACATGTATTTTCATATCAAAATAAATGTCTCATTAAATAACTGATATATGTCTGGTACATGAACAAAGAAATTATTAATGTAATATAGCATCTTTATGATATCAGATCTGGATAAATGTATTGATATATATGTTATGGGCCAAGTGATTACTGCGGGCAATATGAATAATACCTAGCCATATAGCCGGGTATTATTCAAGGCCAGGGCTAAGTGATTAATTACAATTTATACTCATTGCCATATTTTTCACATTGCCCAGCCATTATTAATATGGGTAATGTGATTAATAGCAAACACAAGCCAAATTATCAATCAACTAATAAAGAAGCAAGTTACCAAAAACATTTTGACTTTATTTTAAGCTTCATAATCACAGTTCAGAACTAATGTGATTTAATTAATTTTTTATGCTTATTTGATTTTATTAAGTTTCAAGCACTTAGTGAAAACTACTGAGTTTTAAATCTGTTAGGTACTAAATTACACATGGGTAGTTCTTTTTTTTGTATTTAACGTTTTTTTTATTTATTAAGTCAAAAGATTGAGAGCTGTTATTGGATAAATAATTAATCTATTCTTAACAATAACTATTACCTATGAGAGCCCATAACATATATATTAATAGAATCATTTAAGTATAGGTCTTTAAAATTACGAGGGTAAGGTGAAAAGTTCTCGGCCTGACACAGAAATGGCGTTCTAATCAGTAAAAAATTACGTTTCCTGCCTTGATGCATGTGTCATTAGTTTGTATGACAAGTTTCAACTTGTTCTTTCAAGTAGTTTGTTTACACGAACTTTTGTGGTACACGTCTTGCGTGTTTTTCATTGAAATGATAAACTTGAATATCGTGCGGTCATAAAATTCTTCGTTTTGGATGGATTAACTCCCAAGGAAATTCACCGAAGTTGACAAAAGTTTACGGGTACTCTGCTCCTTCCGTGTCAACCGTTAAAAAGTGGGCAGCTGAATTTAAACGTGGTCGCACGCCCCTCGAAGTTGATCCACGTGAAGGACGGCCAAAAACTGCAACCACACCGGAAACTATCGAAAAAGGTCATGATATCGTGTTGGACGATAGGCGAGTGAAGGTTAATGACATAGCTGAGGCTGTCAGGATATCGGAAGAAAGGGTGCCGAACATCTTGCACAAAGAATCAGGGATGCGAAAGCTCTGCGCAAGATGGGTGCCGCATTTGCTGAATGCCGATCAAAAGTAAATGCGCTAACGATTATCGCAGCAATGTTTGGACCGATTCAATAGGGATCCGAACGATTTTGTACGGCGATTTGTCACCATGGGTGAGACGTGGGTCTACTACTACACGCCAGAAACGAAACAGCAGTCGGAGCAGTGGGTGGAAGCCGGTGGTTCAGCGCCAAAGAAAGCGAAGTCAATCGCATCTGCCGGAAAGGTTATGGCCAGCGTGTTTTGGGATGCGAGTGGTATCCTGTTAATTGATTACCTTGAAAAAGGCATAACAATTACAGGCGAATATTACTTCAACCTTCTTGATCAGCTGGATGCCAAAATTCGCGATAAGAGGCCTGGCTTGAAGAAGAAAAAAATCTTCTTTCACCAGGACAACGCTCCTGTACACAAGAGTGGTGATGGGAAAACTGCGAGATTTGGGGTACGAATTGCTCGACTATCCCGAGCGACTGGCTTGCGAGACACCGAGCGGGCAACAGATCCTGAAGATGTCTCGCTGAGAGACGAAACACGTGTCGACCTTGTCTGCTTGTTGGACAAGTCATCATCAACTGCGCGGAATCAGCAAACGTAACGTTTTACGTGTATTTACTTTCGGTGTTATTGTTAAACTTTGTTGAAATTTTTGTTGTTGCAATGGCGACATACTCTAACGAAGAATATGCGGACATCTTATTGGTGTATGGTGAAGCCCGTGGTGTTGCTTTCCACTTTGGATTTTTATAGATAGCAAAATAGGAGAGCAAGGAATAACAACCACATTCAAGACGTCTGATACGATTATAATTTTATGACAATATAGTTTGGCATATAAAGAGCAAAGATACAATCATGGAGTAGTATAGATCATAGAGTAGTATACAAGTAAATATAAAAGAAGTATCAAAAGTTTGCAACACCAAGTATATTCTTGAAGATTATATTTCTTTTTATTCTCTTGGTATCTCCTACAATGCTTTTATCATTTCTACGCTGACACAGGTTAGCTGCAAGAAATTTCTAATAGAGATAAGTCCACTTTTGTTAAGTAACTTTCTATTATATTTTTGTACAATAAAGAGTAATAATGGTTGCCTTCTAATTTAAAGGAGATGTCCCATATTGGTTTATACTCGGGTAAATTTGATATATTTGGATAGAAGGCTCTAAAAGAAAGTAATCGCCGTAAGTCATGTTATTTTCAAGACCCCCCGATTTTTAATAATTCGTATTCTAGTATAATAAAAAATGAAATATCTTTAATGCAATAATTATACATTGCTTAAAAAAAATTATCAACAAGCCTTTTAAAACTCTAAATACATACATAATTGCTTTAATGAACCGAATATTTCTAATTTTGAGAAGTTTTTAACCAACAAAATATAGGGACTGCTATGTTACTTAATGTATGTTATTTAGAGCCAGAAAAAAATATTAATAAAAAATCAACTGACAAGTCAGACACCTGCTGTCAATGTCATAGTTTTGATTTTATGATTATGATCAGACCAGCAATAGTATATTAATCTGTGACATAGAGTAAGATACCGGTAGTCACAGATTAATAAAAACATCATTAAGGTGTTGCCATATGAAATATTTCTTATAAACATGTTTTATTTATTTAAAAATAATTGGGGGTGGTAAAAATATTTCTTTTATTTGTTTCATACTTCATATTTTTTCGGCTTTCAATTTAATGTAGTTTGGTGTTTGTTAGTTAACGCTGATCACAAAAAACCAACCTCCTTGTAATAAGAGGACATCTTTAATATTGTTTTGTATACAGATAACTGAATACCACGCGAGCTGCTCGCTCGTGTGTCACCAAAAATGTTAACAGTACAAAATTCTAAATATAAATATGGTATAAGTTTCCCGTCGAACCTATTTAACTTATTCTCATGTCTTTAGGTCAAGTTTTCGTTCATTGTTACGTTATTCTCTCGTAGCCCTCATTTTTGCTGTGGTGCTATTTTCTAGCCAAGCGTAATTCTATTAATAGTAAAATTTAAAGTAACTGTTGTAATGGTATATTATTTGACAATTATCAGGTTTTATTTACTTCTCAGGTTTTACTTTATTTACTTGTCCGAATCAAAGATATATCTTGAACTCTGTAAAATATTTATAACCGCTTTCGATGTATGAATTCATGATAATCTGACCGATACATTATGCGAAAGTAGAGCGGTCGGTCTGTCTGGAACATTTTCAAGTCAAAATTATTGGTCTTTATGATTTTCATTAAATATGCCATAGAAAAGAATATAGTATTAATTTTATTCTAAACTAGTGACCCGCCCCGGCTCCGCATAGGTGCAATGCTGATACTAAATACACTACAGAAAAACGGTGAACGTTGCTTAGTACATTATTTTTGATAAATCTCGTAAGGTTCAGCTTGCGTTTGCAATGATAATAATCATTGACGACATCAGATTAGAAACTTTTACAAATAGGAGTATTTCTCCACTATTTAATGGATGTTATTATAGATATAAACCTTCGTCTTCAATCACTCTATCTATTAAGCGTAGTTTTTAAGATTTAAGCATACGTAGCTCTACTAGAGACATAGGGACAGAAGGCGACTATGTCAGTGATATTTGAAGTCATTGATGTCTAGTCGAATTTCACGCCAAGTCGCGCATATTATGATAGTACCAATATAGCACAAAAATCCCATCTAATCCAGTTCAATTATTTTGGAGACCAAACAAAAATCCGTACCCCAAACGCAATATATGTTCAGTCGTGCGTAAAAATACATATTTTTACTTCCCACATCTAGTGTTAGTCAGATTAAATTAACCATTTTAGTCCATAGATAAGTTTTAATTTGTATTTCAGCTCAAATAACCAGAACTTGCTTAGAATTTAACGTCAGAGAATATTCCAATAAATGTTAAAAAGTCATTATAATTTTTATTAAAAGTATAAAAATTACTCGATTTCAAAAAATACAATTGAGCAGTATGTGGGGGCTTTTTTAAGAACAGATTAAATATACAAACATACATACATATACTCACGCCTCCCTTGGAGGTAGGTAGTTAGATCACAGTTTCCCACTTTCTACGATTTAAACATACTTACCTCGCTTCCTAGACTTTTATGAATATTTTCATACACGCCCATCGGTTACGGGTACTCTGGGATCTGAACTTCTTTCAATATATCACTTATTTGGTTCAACTATGTTCGTCTAGGTCGTCCCCTACCAGCTGGCCTATTCATATTACCCTTATAAATTTCTTTCGTCAGTCGTCTTTCATTCGTTCTATGTTTCTAAACCATCTAAACATTCCTTTCTGTTTTTTGTCACTACATCTTCTTTCACATTCTTCCATTCCCTTATCACACAATTTCGAAATTTATCCTTCATCGTCACTCCATTTCTCTCAAAGCTCTCATTGCCCCTGCGTTTTTCTTTCTAAAAATCAATAAGGCTTTACAGACCCTTTAAAGGGTCTCTAAAGCGTTTATGGTGTCGCCGGTGGTGCAAGTGTCTATAGATTATGATGGTGACTGTTTACCATCGGGCAGGCTGTATATTTATTGCCAATAAAAAAAATAATAATTGAACAATCGAAAGAACATATGAAGCAGTTTACAGATAGATTGAAGTTTAATTAAAAATATATAAGATAATGTGATTGTCTGTGCAACATCTTTAATATGTTAATATTGAGGCCTACATGGTTTTAATTCTGTTTGTAAGCTTTAGCATAGAATATAATCGACTACGCTACCTTGCACTCGAAGTAAATAGTATAGTTGACACTAGACTAAAAATAGAGGTGACACAAAAGTAAAAGTATAATTAAAAGTCTATAAGCCAAACATATTGCCTCAGATTAATATACTGACTCGGTTTGAAATATTCCATTTCACTTATTAAATTTGAGATTTAAGTGGTTACTTTAATAAATAATAGGTTTTTCACTTCTTGCAGTATGGTTTTTGGCAGTCTACTTAACAAATCTAATTTGAGAGAAAAGTAGAAAAAGAGTGTCCACGGGTGTGAATATATCTGGAACGACAATGGTTGAGAATATTCATAAAACCATTCAAATTGTATATTTAGTTTTAGATGAGAAGTCATTTTGTTTTTTTTCGTTTTGTAATAAGTTTCAATATTTCTGTAGAATCTGATGTTAAATGTTTAGTGTCAATCCGTCAAAATACATTGGTTGGGTCAATAGTCAAAGCATGTTGGCCCTGTTTGGTCTGTTGCTATTGAGACATGTGAATGTGACACGTGGCACATGTGGGCGTGGCAGGTCGCGCGCAGCAGCTGCACGCTAAGCTGTCGCAGGGCATCCGGCGGCGCGGCAGCCTGCAGGACGCGCTGCGGCGGCTGCAGGCCAAGCAGGCGCGCGCCGAGAGGCAGCGCTTGCACTACCAGACCCAGAGGGCCGCCAAGATACACCAGCTCCTGGCCAGGGTCGAGGAGGTCAAGGTGACGTACCGGCGCTCACTTCACTTAACACCTCAATTCATTACTAATTCTTATAAACGTGTCCCAAAAAGGAACTTATTGTTTTTCATCACCATTGCTCGTTATTTGTATGTAAATGTATTGATTTTTTTTTATTTGCAGATTGCTAAAAATCAGCTGATTGAAGAGAAAAGGCTCCGAATGGAAAAGAGATTGCAGAAGGCAGCTGAGAACAGAGATCAACACCTCAAGGTGAGTACTGACGAAGGATCTTCTCCGATTCGCGGTGTTCTCATTTATACTGCTTATACAGAGTGAAAATTTAATGGAATGAGACCAGTTCGTGATGGATTGAGAGAGGGTCGAGAATGATTGTTGTCAATGCCAATTATTTTCGTTATAGTCTATATTTTTGTGATATATTTTGTGTACTTTTACAGTTACATATAACATACATACGTCTCCGTAGTATACGGGTACTAATTTAGGTGCTTGTATGCTTTTTTAATATTTACGACATATGCAAAAGCTCATTTCTTTCCACAAAAAATACGTAGACAACTGATATTATATATAAATATATATATATAACACGGCATGTTGGAGACATGGATTTGGTATAACGACTGAATTTAAAATGTATTTCGCACATTTTCATATTTATAAACAAACACAAAACAAAACCTATTCGGGTAGGACTCGAAGTTGCTGTCGTCAACATATCTTGTAGACTGTTTGATAAATCGGCCACCGAGGACTATCGTCCCAAACGAATATTTCATTTGCATCTTTTATTTGGACAAAGCCAATGTATACGTTATTAATTGTTAATAACTGTATTATTAACCAAGTAGGAACGTTGCTTGAACATTTTTTAAGAATACTCTTTACAATTTTAAATAAAATGCAAAGTGACAAGTACAATTATTTATGTGAATGTTATGTTTAGTGACGAAAATTTATTGTTATCAGGACATAGTTCGCAAAGCTCACGACGAAGAAGAAAAACTACGCGAGATCGCTTTCATCAAACAGCTAGAAGCAGAGAACAGAAGACACGACTTCTTGGACCAGTGTCGTTCGCACACCACGCGACTGCGACAAATGCGCTTCGAAAGGATGTCTAAGTTGGTTGGTATCAAACTATGAAATGCAATGTTCCTTCCGTCAGTTAACTATATTTATTAAAAAGCTTGTTAGCTTGTGCTTCTAGCAATAGTATTGCGCGACGATCATATATTTTATTTAGTTATGAATTTTTAATGTCTTAAAAGTTAAAAAACTTGTACAATCGTGGATATTTTTCACTTAAATAATTTTTCATTTGAATCCTTCTTAAGCACTTCACGCCCCTTCACGCTTCTATTAATGCGTAGGCCAATTAGAAATTCCATATGTTTTTGAGCACTGCGTTGCATTCACACATACTACAAATTGCAATGATTGATGCTTATAAGACTTCCTCAACATCTAAATCTTAATTAAATATGTAGTCGGTGGCCGTAAAAATATCCGTCACATCGAGGCTGAGAGGGAGAGCGGTTTTAACATTTGTGTTCATCTTATTTTCAAGTAATTGTGTGATTAGTTGATGTAGATAATAGCAGTAAAGATATAAATATGGAGTAACTTCCCGGAGCAGGAGCAGAAGGCGGCGCGCGACGCCGCGGTGGGGGAGAGGCGCCAGGCGCTGGAGGCGGCGCGACGCCGGCGCTACGAGGCCATGGTGGAGGCGCGGCGGGCGCGCGACGCGCGGCGCCACTCTGCCGACCTGCTGCGGCGCCGCGAGCGCACGCAGGCCAACACGGCGCGGGTGAGTGCGGCGCCGCGCTGCGATGCCGCGGCGGGGTGCGCCGCGGTGGGGGAGAGGCGCCAGGCGCTGGAGGCGGCGCGACGCCGGCGCTACGAGGCCATGGTGGAGGCGCGGCGGGCGCGCGACGCGCGGCGCCACTCTGCCGACCTGCTGCGGCGCCGCGAGCGCACGCAGGCCAACACGGCGCGGGTGAGTGCGGCGCCGCGCTGCGATGTCGCGGCGGGGTGCGCCGCGATGGGGAAGCGGCGCCAGGCGCTGGAGGCGGCGCGACGCCGCACTGCGATGCCGCGGCGGGGTGCGCCGGGTCAACATCGTCATACTACATGGTGTTACTTGTATGGTTAACTGACGCCTAAGGTAGACAACTCTTTGCCAAAATGCAACTAATGTCCAATAGTAAGCGTTTCTTGACTGAAATAATGATAATCAAATTGTAATTGATTACTATTAATATACATTAAAATTTTTCTTAATCTCTAAAAGATCTCCATTTCCACAGGCGGAAGGCGTAAAATCCCGGCTGTCAGCGTTAGCGGCGGCGGCAGAACTGGAAGCAGATGCACTGCGCTCCCGCATCCGAGACAAACAGGACGCCAGCCAGCTGCGCTGGGAGTCGCACCTGCAGGCCATCCGGGACCGCACCAAGCCCCGCCAGGTTTGCACTGACTGTCTGACTAACATCCGGGACAAGCAGGACGCCAGCCAGCTGCGCTGGGAGTCGCACCTGCAGGCCATCCGGGACCGCACCAAGCCCCGCCAGGTGTGCACTGACTGTCTGACTAACATCCGGGACAAGCACGACGCTAGCCAGCTGCGCTGACTAAATTATCGAACCTCGTTTAATTCGGTGACAATTCCGCTACCGAGTACCGTCCATCACAATTGAAAATTGAACTCCATTGATCAACATTCACTTAAATAAATAAAAAACCAACGAAGTAAAAATCATAAAAAATTTCCATTGTTCACTCCATATTATATATCTTTATAGACTACATCGGAAAGTCAAGATCCTAGCTACAAAGAAGAGAAGGAGCTAGCGGAACAAGAAGAGAAGATGGAACAAGAGAGACGGGAGAAACAGAAGCAGTTAGCCATTAGAAAGAGATCCAGGAAGGTCAAACAGAAGCTGATTACGTCGTGAGTAAATTTTAAACATTAAAAGTCTGTACTAAATTTAATTATTCTAACTTACAAGATATCAAGGCGGGATTGTCATATCACCGATTAATGTATGCTTGTCGGTCGTTTATTGCAATACTTTTTTAATACATATGTCGGATTAGGGAAAAAGTGTAATCTAGCTACTTAAACTCCTCAATGTGGATCCGAACAGTCAGCATTTCTAGACTCATTCTCTCTTATTACAAAAACTTCTAAAACTCGGGTCTAAACCAAGGTCTGGTTTAGACCGGACTTTATTGCAACAACAAATTCAAGTACGATCTTCCAAAACCCGAGTCTAAAGAAAATCATTCATTCATTCGTTCGTTTTTAACGGCTTTGGCACCCTAGTTTTAGCCAATATTATTAGTAAACCAATAATCGTTCCATTTCACGCAGCTTCGTTTGTAACCGACTTCATAACTATAGTGAAAATAAAACTACAAAGTTGATAAAAAACATTTATTTTATAAGATAAATTTAATTTTAAAGTATATAAGAAGAAATGTAAGTATGAAAGAAAATATTCGTACTTACATTTCTTCTTATATATACTAGAAAATATAATAATACATTTCACGTTGTAAGAATTGCTTGTTGGAACGTAAATTAAGTACCTATTCAACATTTGCCGCCCTTTTGACACCAAAGCATTTAACTAAATAAAATTATTTCGTTTTCTTTGAATTTTACAATGATATCTTTAATAAACTTATATAAAAATGGAAAATAATAAGAGATCCTATAATTGGTGCCAAGAAGACAAGGTATGTACTTACCTTCTATCATATATTTACTGTAGAAACACAGTTACCGTTCTAAAAAAGTGGCACCGGCGAAACAAGGCACAAACAGTAAATGTGCCTTGTTTCGCTCTCATTCATTCGGTGGCCGCGCGCGATTGATAACGTCAGCGATGCCGAAATGCGTAGTTTATAATTGTAAAAATGACACACGTAAAGTGCAAAGGAAGGATGAAATGTCATACTTCCAATAAGTATATCTTTATCGTAATTTATTAGCGCATTTTTTTATGAGTAAAACACTTTTATTCATATTATGTATTACTAAAATATCAATTTAAAACGCTTGCGTACCATGCCACGATGCGTCGCGCACGCATCGCATCTATCTCTTTCTGTCTCGAGTGGCTCACTCATAGGAAAAAATAGCACAGAGCTAATGTTTCAGAAAAAGGTCAGTGGAATGATGGAGTCGCCTATACCATTTTTTTGTGATTTTCTTTCTTTTTTTTTATTTTTCCGCTTTCTTTGTTTGTAAGGCTCGGCAAAATAAAGGTTGAGAAACCCTGTCTTAATAAAGTCTGTACTTTCCTTAGCACCTAATTCTACATACTGTACACGGCACAGGGATAAATAAACGTTGCGATGTTATGTTATCAGCAGGCAGTTTAATAATGCTCTAAAAATGGCGGACACTGGCTTTTATACTTTTACACAAGCAACTTATTAATCGATTTATAACAATATTAATACAATGCAATACAACAATAGTTATTAATTTGCATCAAAATTATTACTAAGCAGTATAATTATATAATTAAACATTGTATAGATTTTTAAATTAAATTAGGTTCCGTAAACCGGAAGTGGCATTTTCAGTATATTAGATTATGATTAAAAATTTGATTACGGCTGTCAGTATTGACTTTAGATTAGTTTTATAATTTATTAATAATTTATAATAAAATAATTATGTGATAATTGATTAATATATGGAGGAATATTGATTAATATATTAGGCCAGTCATTAAAGCCTGAAACCCGAAAGAAATTAGTAACTAGCTAAAATTTTTGAGGGGTCATTAAGGAAGGTGAAATACCTTACCGTGTGATTTTTGCAGCGCTCTGGGGGTACGGAAAGGGTTGAAAGGGATGAAAAGTGATTTTTGTTAATAACATTGTCAAAAAAATTAGTAACACGCTGCAAACTTAGAATTAGGTTGTTGTCATTGTTTTGTAACGTGTATTAATTTTGCAGCGTTTTGCAATGTACGGAACATTGTTTATTATTAAAAAACAGTAAAATTTGTTAATAACAAGGGTAAAAAAATTTGTAACACGCTGCAAATTTGGAATTAGCTTGTTCTCATTGTTTTGTAACGTGTATTAATTTTGCAGCGTTTTGCAATGAACGGAACATTGTTTATTATTAAAAAAACAGTAAAATTTGTTAATAATAAGGGTACAAAAATTAGTAACACGCTGCAAATTTGGAATTAGGTTGTTCTCATTGTTTTGTAACGTGTATTAATTTTGCAGCGTTTTGCAACTAACGGAACATTGTTTATAATTAAAAAACAATGAAATTTGTTAATAACAAGGGTAAAAAAAAAATAGTAACTCGCTGTAAATTTGTAATTACCTACCTCGTGTACAGCATGTTATAGTACCTAACTATCAAATTTGCAGTGTTTTGTAACAAACGGAACATTGTTTAATAGGTACTATATAAACAATTATTTCATTAGTAACTATGGTCAAAAAGTCGGTTAAGAGTTGCAATGTAGAGAAAATGTTGCCAACACCATACACACAAATTAAAAACACGGTCGGTGACCTTTGTAACGCCGCCAAAGAACGCCGCGTCCCCTGTTTGCGCCTCCGAGCCAGCGCGCCTCCCTTTGTCGGCGCGGTATTACAAAGGGGAATTACCTTGGCGGCAAAACCAAAAGAGATTTCGGCAGCAAGGAATCGATTGATGTCGGAAGAACAACCTATGTTCTTACCAATTCGTAATGTCTATTTATGTTGCAGCGTTTTACAAAATACGGAACATTGTTTATAATTAAAAAGCAATGAAATTTGTTAATAACAAGGGTGAAAAAAGTAGTTTTTGCAGCGTGTTGTTGCAATTTTTTTTACCCTTGTTATTAACAAATTTTACTGTTTTTTAATAATAAAATAAACAATGTTCCGTACATTGCAAAACGCTGCAAAATTAATACACGTTACAAAACAATGAGAACAACCTAATTCTAAGTTTGCAGCGTGTTACTAATTTTTTTGACAATGTTATTAACAAAAATCACTTTTCATCCCTTTCAACCCTTTCCGTACACCCCAGAGCGCTGCAAAATCACACGGTAAGGTATTTCACCTTCCTTAATGACCCTCAAAATTTTAGCGACTTACTAATTTCTTTCGGGTTTCAGGCTTTAATGACTGGCCTATATATACAATTTATGATTTAGCGGGGCGGCGTGCCGGAAGCTGAACTTGTAGCAATACTTCTTGGTTTATGTTTAAAATTTAAAAAGTTTCCGTACTGTTAAGATAAGTGTAAAAAAAAAACTAAGCATCTCCACTGCTGTCTATGTTCAAGTAGGATGCGATAAGACGCGAGCACAATATTCGGAGTCAAATGGAACGTAGGAGCATTATTATATGAAATGAATTTGTGCTTAATTGCAACAGACTAAGGGCTTATTATCCAATATATTTGTTTTCAAATATGTATTGTTCATTTCTGATTTCACGGCATCATTATATCATCGAAACCAGAAGATAATATGTAACGACCTTAACAAGGATTTATTTTCATACTTCATTACGTTACTTAAGATTTAAATTGGCTTAAATTATATGACACTTTAGAACTTTTTTCAAAATTGGTACTATAATATACATCTATTCTTCTATGTATAGACGCGGGGTCGATATTTTGTTTGATTTTCTATGGAATTGTGTATCTACAGAAAGATATGATCGAAGGTACTTACCTAGTTTATATTTTCATAAAGAACTTTTGAAAATTAAAATGTTAACTGTGCATAATTCTAAGTTCATAAAACGACGTACAGTTGGAAATGTGTCCAAAATATCTAAATCGTCGAAATCCATATCATCTAGTAAATCAATATCCATTATCAAGCCGTAAAGTCCGTGACATATCGAGAAAATAAGCAAGAACAATAAAAACCGAACAACTGGAAACACAAATCACCGACGCAAATCACAGACTATCTAGTTAGAGATACGTATGCACAAACTACAAATTGTGAGCTGTCGAAAATCATAATTTCGTTTTGAAACCAGACTTAAACTAAGGGGTAGCCTAGTTTATCTTTAAACCAGAGATAAACCCGGTCCTTTGGGTAAACCGTGTCTTGTAATATCAATTTCATTAAAATCTGAGTTAAACCCGAGTTTTTGTTTAGACCAGGCCTAAACCAGGTCATGGAATAACACGGTTTAAGTCTCATTCCAATTAGCCTAGTCCAAAGTAAGCTCTGTAAGGCTTGTGCTTTGGGGTCTACGGTTACGGATATACATATATTATACATATATAAATATTTTTATTATGACAGAAATATACACACAAACATCTGCACACTAGAGATTGCGACACCTGGCAACCGGTGTACTAACCACTCTACCTTACCTTATGAAAATAACGTGTAAGTGATGACGCCTGGTTGACAGACTGATGTCGCCTAGATTTAATGAAATATTAAAAAAATAAACATTCTTTTTAACCCTTTTATGATTTAGGTACTTGTTAAGGCGGGAATTTCAAAAATGTACATAATACAGCTTACTACAATGTTTCTACAAATAATTTAAGAGTACCCAGAAAGCACCGACACTGACTCTCTATTTCTGCATATACTATTATGCAATGTGCAATAAACATTTTTAAATACCAAATATGTTCTATGAATAGAAATATTTTTATCAAGATAAAATTTAGAGTATTTTATCTTATTGTCTTATGTTTCATAATAACCGTAATTTCAGAGCAAACGAGACACCAATATTCGACGAGAAAATGCTGAACGATCACCCATTACTCCACCAAGCTTCAACCAAACTCACCAAAGTTGTTAACGCAATCGCGAGCATTATCAAACCTCTTATAGATTCAGAAAAAGATGATAAAACCCCAGGCACAAATGGAGAAACTACTGAAACTGAAACGAAGACAGGTAAGAAAAATAAGAAAGGCAATGGAAACGGGGAGGAGAACAATAAGCAAGAGAATGGAAACGAAGAAGTAAATAACAAGAATCAAGACAATGAAAATACTAATGATGATAATAAAGAAATCAATGGATTCAAAGGAGACAATAAGGATGAAGACAAAAAATCCCAAAAGAAGAAAAACAAGAAAAAGAAATTGGAAGTTAATAATGCTATAGAAAATAATAATAACTCTCAATTAGATGCAAACAAAGAAAATATAAATGATAGCAATGCCAACAAAGAAATTGATTCTATAAATCAGATTAAACCTATAAAAAAGGTTGAAGCTACGAAGCAGATTGTAGCTGCAAAGCAGATTGAACCTACAAAACAGGTTGATGCTACTAAACAAGCTGAGGCTACCAAGCAGATTAAATCTACAAAACAGGCGAAAGCTACAAAGCAAGCTGATGATACAAAGCAGGCTGAAGCTATCAATCAAGCGGACCCTCCAAAAAAGGCTGAAGATACCAAAAAGATTGAAGCTAAAAATAAGGTTGATTCTACAAAGCAGGCTGTAACTATCGAACAGGGGAAAGCTACAAAGCAAATTAAAGCTACAGACAATGATGAATCTTCAGAGCAGGTAGAAGCTACAAATAAGGATGAGGCTACAAAGAAGGTTGAAGTTAATAATGAGGGCGATAATACCAACGAGACGAATACCCACAAAGAGAATGGTGATGAAGCCGCAGCTAGTAACGGTGAACCAAGCAAAAAAAAGAAGAAGAAAAGTGATAAAAACAATGATAAGTCTAAAATGTTTGGTTCAACTTCGATGTATGGTTTTGGTGTGGACAATAAGTCCAATGGAAAGGAACGGAAGCTGAATGCTTTGATTGACATACCAATTTTGGAAAAACATCTGAACGAACTTCATCGTTTGGCAGAGAGGTTTGATAAGGTGAGCTGTTTTATGCTTGTTTGATTTGTATGGACACACAATTATCTATATGTAATAGTGCCATTGTTTAAGTTTGGCTGCCTATACATGTTACCCTGTGTAAAATATTCGCTCGATTATTTCTTTTTCGTTGATAGCATTTTAATTTCCCTGGATAAGTGGATATTGTTTAAAAGTGTAGCTTTCTACGCGATGCTTGCCATTAAACAAATTCCTATTATAATTCAAAGAGGCAACATATTTTATCTATTTGGTTCTTTTTGAATGCTCATAGTAGACGACGTCTTAGTATTTACTTAAGTTCTAACAACCTGTAACTTAAATATGTGAATTTTTCTAGAGGTAAAAAAATTCAAATTTTTTAAAATGTTATAAATGTGATTAAACAAACTATCAATAAAACTATCAATAAAAATTGAAACTACTGAACCGATTTTGATGAATTTTGGTATAGTGATAGTTTGAAAGAGATATGTAAAGACCGTAGCAAGTGGAAGGACGTAATCTCTGCCTACCCCCGTGGGAAAAAGGCGTGAGTGTATGTATGTATAGTTTGAAACGGTTACAGGGAATTTTCACTATGAAAAATTTATATAAAACAGCTGAATGGATTCTGATGTATTTTAAAATGAGGATGTTTGCAGACTGAAAAGGACAAGATATATATATATTTTTTTAATATATATTTTTTACATTTCCACCAAATAGTATGGCCCAAAGAAAGCTCTATAAGGCTTGTGTTATGGGAACTAGAGTAACGGATAAACATACATATGTTATACATATTTAACTATTTTTGATAGAAAAATATATTAACGACCATGACTAAGGTGCTGAATGCTTTTTGCATCATACTAGCATCTGCCCCCACCGGGACTCGAACCCGGGACCTCAGAGATGGCAACACCTTGAAACCGGTGTACTAACCTAAACTAAGGAGGTTGTCAAATTTTACGACAGGAAAATATATCTTTCCAATGGGTAACCGCGATATAATGCGGACAAAAGCTAGTAATAAATAAATCGTTTTCCTAATTTTATTCCTTGGTTTTTTCTAATGTTTGATTAGTTGTTTTGCTAATCCTGTTGGAAACAATACCACCAAATATAGGGGGGTTATTAAATTGGTTCCGCTGTTATTGAATTAGAATTGATGTATCTCAACCAAGCTTATTTTATCTACACTTCTATATAAAGAGGAAAGATTTGTTTGTTTTGAATAGGCTCTAAAACTTCGTGACCGATTTGGAAAATTCTTGCACTGTTGGGAAGCTACACTATCTCTGGTGAACACAGGCTATATTAAAAAAGTTTAAAAAGTCTGAGATCCATACTAAAACTCCAGTAAATTGTTATATATAATAAAGAAACTAATGTTATAGACGAATTGTAAAAAATACTGTAATAATTGTATTTTGTTTCATTCTTACAAAACAGATTTTCGTATCTATATTTTTGAATACAAAATCGCTTTGCTTTATGAATAAAATCTATGATTTGAAACATTAAATAGGATTATGAAAAGATTGTTGAGTGTCATATTAACACGATTTAGACTTATCCTAAGACAAAAGCGTCAACTATATTCTATTACGTCAAATTTTTTTATTTTTGTGCCAAAACCACCACGTTATCACATTTTTATTATTAGATTAGGGACAAAGTTCGTTATTTAATTGACTGTGGCTCGCTCTGCTAACTGATATAGTTGTTTCCAGAACCTGATGGACAAGGTAATGTTCCAACGTCTCCGCGGACTGAGGTTGCTCGGGAATATCTTGGAGCTCGCTGACCGCGGGGAGTTTTCTGAGCAGGCCCAGACCAAGTGAGTAGATAATTATCTGGCACAAATCATCATCATCACTTCAGCCGTTGTACGTTGTCAAGTGTCGTTTATAATGCCTCAAACTCCGAAGGCATCTGACTAAATAAAAAAGTGATATATATATATACTAGCTGGCCCAACAGACGTTGTCCTGTCAAATGTCTCAAATGTCAAATGTCTCAAATGTCACGTTGCCTCACGTTGTCTCAAATGTTTTTAAATAAATAATTTAGCTGAAAAACAATATCTATATGACCGTATTGTGAATCTAAACCATCCTCAAGCCCCCTGGAATACACACAAAAAATTTCATCAAAATTGGTCCAGTCGTTTAGGAGGAGTTCAGTCACATACACACGCACACAAGAAATATATATATACATATATATATATATATATATATTATATATATATATATATATATATATATATATATATATAATAAATGTAACATAAAACATTAACATCCACATTCCTGATATATTTAAGTCCCTATATTACAGGAGCAAGCTTATTGTAGCATACACTGGACACACAGTTGTAAGGCAAGCGATGTTCAAAAGCATTATTATTCTTCTTATTTAATTCAAATGTACATTATGAGAACATTCAAATTGTGTAATTTGAAAGTAAAATTTTAAACATACGAAATATTTATTTTCTTTTGGTTTGCCAGATATTTTTTAAAACTATTTTATCTATTTACTAAAATATACATTTTAATTATCAAAAAGTTATGCACCTCTGTAATTTCTAATGACCTAGAATTGGTTTTGTTTACATTTTGTATCGCTTCTCGTTGGTCGCACTTTACATATAATTAATAAATTAATTTTTGCACAAAACGTAATAATATTCCATCTAAAACGTAAATGTGAAATGAGAGCCACAATCAATATTACGATATATGCATTGAAAAGTAGTGAATTTAATTAACAGCTTAAAATATTATTTCTTCTAATAACTTAGGATAATATATTGAAATCTTATTGTTAAGTTCTACGAATATAGACTATCGAGACTATTCTACGAATATACATAGGTACTTAATAATAAAACATGGCGTTGCTTGTATCGTTGGAACAGTAAACTATTTGTCAGAAACTTACGGAACACTGCATTTAATTAATAAAAATCCATGAATTGTCCATTATAATAGCGGCAGCATTATTAAGGAACGTCAGTGGCGTCAACTGTTCTGGAGAGTCGCCTGCCATGCACCAATGTACACGACGGGATCAACCTATCCCTATTAGATGAGCATAGATTACTTAGCATTAGATAAGCATAGTGCTGAAAACTGTGGCGCAGTACCGACGCTCTCTTAAGGATTTACAGAAATAAAAACTATGCATTAGCAAACCTTTTTTTGTAGCCAGTTTCCTATTGAGGACTTTCCCCTCTCTCTAATCTGATCCGGCTCGAAGGACCATTTGATGTAGGGGTTTTTGCTACATTAGAGAAAATAAAAGTACTTTTGGAAATGATACTGTATTGTCACAGAATTACTTAATTTAAATAAGTGCACGCGTAGGTATGAGTCGCGGGTTGTATGCGCACTAGTCGCCGCGTTCCTCCTTGGATTTCCATGCACTGACGTAAGTGCTGACCCTGCTATGTGCGGTGTATGCACCGTACCTGTACCATATACCCACAGAAAATAAATAGCCGTCGGTTGTTATTTCCACTTTGGCTACTTGGCGTCGACTACACACACCTTTGAATGTCTTCGCGGTTGTATGCAATGTTTTCCTTCACTGTAGGAGAGTCTGATAAATTTACATATTATTATGGCATCGACCCCGGTCTCCCATTTCTAACGAGTGCTAAGAGCACAGCGCCACAGACGCGCAGTTAAGAACGCACGTAGATTGAGAGTTTCTCAATTCTCGAGCTTTTTTATTTCTCGGAGCACGAGAATTCTCGACCACTATTTCTTGAGAATTCTCGGGTTGTCGAGATACGAGGGCTATCCAGAAAGTAGATTACGTTTTGAAATAAAAAATAAACAAAGTAAAACAAATTTTATTATATCTAGATGAAAGCCACACTCAAATACTACTTTTCTACATAGTCACCATTCAAAGTAAGGCATTTATCGTAGCGATGTACGAGCTTGGAAATTCCTTCGTCGAAAAATTCTGCCGCCTGCGCCTTATATGTCACTTTTAGTCCTTCTTCGTTTAAATGTAGGGTTTTAGGGTTTTATTTTTCAAAATTTTATTTGGAAGCGCGCATGTTGGCAGGTTGCGGTTGAGCTGTATCGACCTAACTGCCAGGACTAATATAATAATTAATCCGCGTTCAGTCTAACAGATTCAGTCTCGATCGATCTGGCTGACATGCGTTGTATACTTACTTCTCTCAGGTTTGATATTAAATTAATTAAACTAAGTAAAATTCATTATTTTAAAATAATTATACCTGTAAATAATTTTATTTCAGTCAGATTTGTAATGATTCGAGTGGACGTATCGGCGTTCCTTTGCTATGTTACTCTATGTGCTCTATGTTACTCGCTGGTCGATCGATAATATTTTTTGTATCATCTCTACTTAGTCTGAGGCATGATTCATTGATATTTCATATTGATTCATATTTTCGCCGTCCAATCAACCATTTGTGACTAGCCGGTTTTCTAAAAGTGAATTATCATTGTTGTTATTGCTGGAGAAGCTCCGAAATAATTTAAACAGCTGACCGTACATTCAAATAGTATAAATAAGTACACGGAGGCACGAACGGAAAAATACTTGTCTGACAAATCAGTATATACAAGGAATAATATTGGAGCGAAATCGTCAGAATCTCACTTGTAAACAAGCCTATTAATTAATCCCGAGAGGGAATTCAGTCGGGGGGCTGAGGAAGGTAGATCGGAACCGAGAAGCTTTCACAGTTGAAAATAATAGCACATAAAAGTCTGATCGTGTAAGTACACGATACATTAACTCAAGCACGGAGCACGGACATCTAACTACCACCCAATCCCAGGAGGATTTTTTTATTTTTTTTAACATAAGAAAAATACCTCTTAATTGTAAGAGGCCTATTACTATTCTTCATTCTGCGAGATTAGGTATTTTGAAGCGTCCCGACAACTCATTGATCGATTTTGATACTTTTCCCAAAATTGTTATATTTTATGGAATAATTTGTTATTGCTATATATATCGTATATGAAGAAACACATTATATGATGATGATATTATAAATAGGACAGATGATATTGTTAAAAATAATGTTTATTAAATATTACTTAGTATGTTATTTAGCATAAGACGGTTTTAGTTTTAAATTAAACATAGCTCAGATTAAATAAAATCTAGTTACCAATAGGCTTGTATCCACTATGAACAAATCTGATGCGTTAGGTTGCATAACTATTAAGATGATCATTTAATTATGAAAAAACAAAGTTTTATAAAATAATAACTTTTGATTATTTATATTTTTATAAAATAAAATTGCACAAAATAAGCCATAAGTCACGTGACAGCAAACACCAATTAAAAAGTGTTACGTCACGACGTGCGAAACGTCAAAGTCAAAATGTCATTCCCAAGTGTCTTGTGGAAGTGCGAAAAAGAATGGGCATCATTCCTTCTCGCGAGTGTCAGCCACTTTTTACGTATCTGCTGATTGTTTGGCACGTATATAAATATTTTTTTTGTGTTTTTATACTTGTGCTTGTACACTGGGGCACTATGCAGTACTTGTAATACGATGAATCCATTTTTTATTAAAATAACTTCACAATACCGAATATTCCGATACTAAAACAGCTGTGTTTTGCACGGCGTGACGTCATTCAAGACGCCATGACAGTCATGAGCGTTTTTGATGACTAATGTCAAATATTTAATTAAATGCAAAATTATTCTTATAAGTAAGCATTTTTTTTCAAAAATAATAATTATTTTGTATAGAATAGGCATCAAGGTATATTAGTATCTAACTACTGAAATTTAGGCAACAAGCCTATTATATAGGAGTATAAATCAACATAAAACAGAATCACCTATTTGCCGAATTTCCATCAAATCGATCCAATGGTTTTGGTGTGAAAAAGCTTTAGAAATAATAGATAAAAATAATATATAGAATATTTATATACTATTTTTAATAACTATAATATAATAACTTTAGAAAAAATATGAAATTCAAAATAAATAATAGTTTAAAAGTCGCAAAATAAATTAGTTTAGTTACGTGATCAAAACTGATAATCGCGCTATACACTGACGCTCAACGGCACGATCACTGGATTCGATCGATGTTGGCGCGAAGAAATTCGACATAGGTCCGACTCTGAGGAGCGCTCAAGCTTTAATGAATTCGGACGGTTTTTTTTTCCTCAGCAGAGGAGGCTGAGAATCCATCATGGATACCAACGCAACAGGCAAGCAGGGATGCGTTGATTATGTCGGACTCCTGGTGAATCGAGGCGGCTCGACCCAACAGACCTAGCGACTAAACTCAGCCTAAGCCTTTGGTCCTAATGACCCTACTGGCTTTTATTGACGGGGGCCGCACCTCAGAAGAGGTACGGTTAGCGCTGCCCCATGGAGAGGGGATAAGCGCTAGAAGAGGCACGGTTCACCAAAGTGGGACCAGCCTGTACTGACGGGGAACCTACGCGTGGCTAAGCAGAAGGCTGCCGAATAAGGGGAGACGACTAATCAGACGCCGCCGCTTGTAGGTCTTGAAGGTCCTGCGTTAGTTGATTGGGGGGGTCGCTAAGGACGTGACGCGGTCTGCGTATCCTCTGCCGATTTGGATTGGGAATTCGGACGGCCTGTGCATCGCATTTTGTAGTAATTTTGCAGTATGATTTATCGTTTTTATTAAAATAAGATAATAAATAAATGGTTAAAAAATATAACATATTTATTCCTCATAAAGTTACATTTATTCTGGTATAAATTTCATTAAGAAATACTATCGTATATAGAAGATATTCACAGTCAACTTAAAGCGATTTTCGTAGTTTTATCGTTTAGTATAAGATTTTTTTTTTCTATATTAAATCAATAATATATTAAAATTCCGAGGCCGCTACGAACTATATGACTATACAAGACATATAGTTCGTAGCGTTCATGAGATAAATTTATCATTTTTTAATTTCATTTATGTAGAACAGTTCAATCTAGGAGCTCAAAAAAGTGCCTTCGCGCATTTTATGAAAATCTTTCACTACAATTTTGGGTTTTATTAAAAAGTTAAGCAAAATTTACAAAAAGCGAGGCCGCTACGAACTATGTCAATAGCTGTTCTGTATTATTCATTAAGTCAAAATTGTTCATGTATTCTTGTTTCTGAGATCGAAAACGTCAAAATTGTCCATTTTACGCAAAAATCGCGTTCGAGATGTAATATGCCTCTTAATTGCCCCTTTTATTTAGACAATATCGATCAAACGAACCTCGGAACCCTGCCTGTTACTATTGTTTACCAGTCACCATAATTATAAATATCATGTTCTGTAGGAGAAGCTGCAGATAGCGTTTCTTTTTTTCAGTTGTTTTATTTATTTTTTGAAGTGTATCAATCTAAGTCCACCATTGTTACTTGAAAGTGTTGTTTTTTTTTTGTATAACTGTGTACCATAGAAAAACCTATAATAGTCATAGAAAACCTGAGTTGTAATAAATCTGTTGTACATAGAATTGGATTGTCTTTTTTTTTCTTATATTTAGAGTGAACTTAGAGAATTCTCCCTTATAAAAATATCATAGTTACAAAGTTACTAGAAATTTACATTACAACTTCATTTCTCGATTTCTCGACCACTTTTTTCTCGTCTTGAGTAAGGCAAAATTTCTCGCGAATTCTCGATTCGAGAATTCTCGCAGAGAAACTCTAGTTGAGAGGTTGGTCGGTTTGCCCGCAGGCTGGTCGCGACGACGAGCAACATCATTGGGCGCGTGATCGGCGCCTGCACCGCTACGGCCGCCTACCTCATCACCACCGACGTGTGCGTGCACATCGTGGCGCTGCTCGCCAAGCAGCTGGTGAGTGCACTGCTGCACTGCTCTGGAGACGAATTTTTGAAACAATAGAAAACCAATTCGCATTCGAAATCGTGAGATTCGTATACGAATTACCGAATTCACTATTTCTGAACTTTCACTTCGTGCGTTGTGCAACGACCCACTCGTTTTTGATTTCCACTAGTAGAATATCCAACGCTGAAGTGACGTTGACAGTGGTCCGTTTCACGTGTGGGTCATCGCCGGCTGTTTGTTTTTGTTGTTATGTTTTTTTTAATTTTTCTGCGTGAAACGTAATTTAATTAAGAATTTGTTTTTAATGATAACACTAAATTCGAGTGATTCAAAAATCTATAAAATTGTAAGCAGTAGAAAATAATTTCGTGCATGATTTGTATCGTATTCGAATTCCAAATTCACGTGTATTGATTCAAAAATACGTCTCCTGTACTTTTATTTTTTTTGTTCCCCTGAGGAAAATGCATTAAATTGCATACCCCGGCTGTGGCGAGCCGGCGGTTATGTGGGGCTCTCCTCCCCAGAAGGGGGAGGCCTACCCACTAAAAACCTCAGGGATGGCCTTCCTCAGGCATGTAGGAAGCCCCCGGGAACATCAAGCTACTTCCGGGAACCCCCAGCCTCCGCTCCCCTGCCTTGAGGGGAGCCCTCCTCGGGGGAGGCTACACTACCTCCCCCGGTCTCCTCTACCGACGACGCCCCCCGGCCACGGAAGGGGCGTGGTCCATCCCGGGTCGCCGTAGCAGTACCTACCACGAGTTTACATTCGTTGGCAGTCGATAACAGTGTTAATATTTGTATGAAAACTTTGTACAGCGCCTCTAGCGGAAACGTAATAAACTCATTTTTTATATTAAACTAGCTGACCCGACAGACGTTGTCCTGTCAAATGTCTCAAATGTTTTTAAATAAATAATTTTGCTAAAAAAAAAACAATATCTCCCCTGGAATACACACAAAAAATTTCATAAAAACGGGCCAGCCGCTTACGAGGAGTTCAATGACTAACACACGTACAGAAGATTTATATATATAAAGATTGACATGACTTTTGTAGTTTACTATACGTGAAATATCCAAGGGAAATGTCAAACTCATGGTAGAGCTACAGCACTCATGTCGATGCCGAAGCGATGTAGTCATCATCATCATCATGACTATATCGCTTCGGCATCGATTCAAGATGGCGATTATATCGCACGATAATCGCTTTATCATACCATGTTTCGTTGTTCATGTAGTTCTGTATCACGGAACATCACCACAACTCATCAACAAAATTATTGATACTTAAATACCTATTTCATATTTGTAAATAGCTATTTATACATACATACTTGGACCAAATAGGTGATATCTTGAAAGAAATGGAAAATAGAATACCCGTAACTGGAGAGTGAGAGAGAGAGTGCATGTAAGTATTATTAAAAATCAAAGAAACTAGGAAATATAATATTTGGAGCGTTGTAGTAAGTGGAAAACTGTGACTTCTGCCTTAAGTAAAAGAGGCGTAATATTTGTGTAATTTTAATGTCGGTGTCCACTTTTTTTAAGAAAAGTTATTTCATTTATTTTTTGTATTGATTATACAAAATATTTATATGAGATCGCCTCTAAAACATAACATAATAATACACAAACAAAACAAAAAAAATATACAGTCGATCGCACTTTACTGCGAGTTTTTTCGCAAAGAAAAGAAAAGAGTAAGGAGAGCATTTTCATTTTAATCGGGTAATAGATTTTTAGTAATAACAAAGATATATTATACTACTAAAATACTTGATTAGCGCCATCTGTTGGTGCGTGTAGTAACTTTTTAGTCGTGTGACGTGTTTACAGTGAGCGCATATGTTGATCGCATCTTACTGCTTTAGTTTTGAAATATTTCGTACGATGGCGCTGTATGTACCATTATTAATGTGAATATTCTCCAGGTTTTAAGGGGAAACATTTGAAAGATAGTCTTTTCTACAATTTTTTGCTGAAAATACCTACGTATAGAAGCCAAGATCAAAGTTCCAAGGCTAAATGCCTGTTTATTCCTCCAAACGGAAACGATTTCAATGATTATTTTCTACTATAGAAATGACGATAAGGTGTAGTTGTGCCGCCCCTATGTTTGGTTTTTAATTTTTAAAATGTTTGACCCCACCGACAAATAAATGTTTATAGCTTTACGACCATTGATATGTCTTTTACTAAATAATTTTTAAAAAAAGCAACGTACATGAATACACGTTAGAAATTGTAGACGTGATTTTTGGGGTAAAAGAAATATTGCTCTTTACTTTATGACTACATTTATTAATTTACATAATGTTGCATTTCATTATAACATAAAAAAAAACTTTTTGCCCAGTTTGTAAACAGAAATTAACCATTAAGGCAAACGTCGCAGCCCTTTATACCAATATGCAACTCAAACTATCTAATAACATGTTTAAGGGTAATAAAACTACTAACACGTTAGCAAACTCTTCTCCGCTGCGAAAACTTTTTCGATCAGACAAAAGGGGTAGGTAGGTTGGTTGTAAATATTGTTCCGGCCGTTGCTTTTCATGGCTTCGCTTCGATCAGACGCCGTTAGCCTTTCGCGTAATCTCGTTATCCGGTACGGGTATTTTACGACAGACGGAAGCGATAGTAAAAGAAGAGGTAATATGTCAAAACTTGGGACTAGCCAATTTGTCTGATGAATTTAATGTCATTTACATACGTATGATATGATATGATACTGGATTTATTAAAGTACTCACTTTACTATACATCCCACTTAAACAGTGGTACGGAATCTGGAGAAGTTTATCTCTCCTGATGGTTTTTTTGCGTCTCCCATCTTTTCTTTTAAACGTTACTCATCTCTTCTTTTTTCCTGTCTCTCATCTCCTTTTTTTACGTCTCTTTTCTCTTCTTTTTTTACCTACGTCTATCATCTCTTCTGTTTTTACGTCTCTAATATTTCCTTTTTTATGTCTCTCATATCTTCTTTTTTTACGTCTCAACTCTTCTTTGTTATATGTATGTGTATATAAATATAAACTGGAGACATATATATTTTGTAATCTATAGTTAATTGTTACAAATAATCGATCCACATTATTAATTTTTATACACAAAATCTGAAAGATATCTATAATTATTATACCTTAAGTCTTTGTTCTCTTTTCGGTCCTCTTCCTCCAGTCGCGTTTTACGAGCGAATTTTAACTTGACTCTTGATATCCCTTCTTGCAGTACTGATTTTCTCTCTTACTCTTTTCCCTCTTATGCCGTTCGACTTTGGAATTCTCTCCCTGAGAGTATTAAGAGAGCGCAAACGTTAGAGTCCTTTAAGAACCAAGTCCGTATCCATTTCCTGTCCTTAAATTCTTAACGTAATTTTACTTTATTTACTTTCATAATAATTGCACCTATTCCCAAAATTCCTAGTTTGTTTTCGTTTTTCTCTTATCTAAGGTTGCCTGGAAGAGATTGCTTTTAGCAATAAGGCCGCCGTTTGCTCATAATTGTCTTTGTTTGTTTACTTTATTTCTTGTATTTATTTTGTGTGCAATAAAGAGTTTATTATTATTATTATTATTCATATATTTAATTAATAATCTTAAATTTAAGTTTTTTACAATATAGATATATAAAATAAATATAAATACTATAAAAAACTTAAACCTAGTATGCCGCCGGTAGCGAGGCAAGGCCCAAACAAATCGGTGGTTAGGGCTGCAGACAGAGAAATCTCCGGACAATACGTGCCGTGTCGAGAATCACTGCTTTTTGTATCCGACCCTTGATCCATCCGTCAAGCGAGAGCCTCTTAAGATGTTGATCGAGACTCTTTGCTATCAAGCCATTCGCAGACACAACTATCGGAACAATGATTGTCGAATCAACATCCCACATGGCGGTTACCTCGTATGCCAAGTCAAGGTACTTACTGGCTTTGTCCTTCTCGGCTTTTACGAGGTTCTCGTCATGAGGGATGGTAATATCGACGAGCATTGCACGGCGTTGGGAGCGGTCGACCACCACGATATCAGGTTTATTGCACGCAATAGTCCTATCCGTGATGATAGAGCGATCCCAATAGAGCAACACACGGCCATTTTCAAGAACTGGCGCTGGTGCGTACTTATAGTACGGTGTTATTATTATTAATATTTTCATTAATACTGTCTTCATATAAAACCACAGTATTAATATTCATTGGCAATAATAAATATTTTATGTGATCGGTTTGGAGCGATATGGCATTTTGGTTGCGGTGGTATGCATGGGGATTGTCAGCCTCTCTTCCAAAGGAAAGAAAACCGCAAGACCTTTAAACGATCACAAAGGCCTTAACATAGACGAGAGAAAAAGATGTCGTTGCCGATTCTGTTTTGCTAGCGTATCGCTCTATCCGTCCCGTACTTTTTGTGTGATCTGTTTCATTCACTAATAATATCGTAAAACACTAATATACTGTCGTCCTTCGTGTCTAGTGGTTAGTACACCGGTTTCAAGGTGTTGCTATCTTCCGAGGTCCCAGGTTCGAGTCCCGGTGGGAGCAGATGTTTGTGTGATGAATGCAAGCACTTGCATCTTAGTTAAAAACCATTTGTTAATAAATATTTCTATCAAACATATGTGTAACATAATTATGTATGTCTATCCGTTACCATAGATCCTATAACACAAGCTCTTACAGAGCTTACTTTGGGCTAGGATGATTGATGCGAGTGTAAGATATATTTATTTATTTATTATTTAATTTATTTATTGTATACTTACAAAACGAGTCAGTTTTTAAATGTATTTACCTAAGGGAGACTAAACCTGGGTTGTCGCTTGGATACCTTCGCCTTACCTTTCTGTCGCAAAATACGCGATCATATTCACCTACAGTCGGGTGCTCAGTTTGCTTAAGTGTCAATATACAGCAATCAAAAAAACGAACGAATCGAATCGAATCGAAAATCGAAACGATGTTTGGACACTGGCCGGTGTGGTCGATTTTACATACTCATAGATCTTTGCCAGGTGTATGCAGGTTGCATTACGATCTCTTCCTTCACCGTATACGCGTTGAATAAATGTTCACGTGAAACTTAAAACATAACACCTTTGTACATGTCAGTTCCTGATTCCGGACCTCCCAAAACTACCTTGAAGCAGACTATGACTACCTATTATGTATCGAGTCGGTGGTACGTATCTACCAGCGCTATGGCTGCGACAGGCGACCGCGTCACGAGAGGTGTCGGTTCTCAGGGCTACCAATTCATGGACCTGAATGAATATTATTATATTTTAGTGTTCCTTACTCCGTATCAAAATACTCGACCTTTATTCACTCTGTCTGTCCGTCTGTCGACTCCCTTTTCACAACAACGTGTGGAAGTATTTTTTCATTAATGTTTTATTAATAAACACTCAGGTTACATTGCCCAACGCATTTCACAACTATATCAATACTGCAGAAGAATGAGCCTTTAAATCAGGTGAGCCTTTAAGTGTCTAGTTGAAATTGATATCGATAACTCAAGTCTGAAATTTTTAAAATATTTAATCGAGCGTAATAATATTAATCTAGACAAATCGTTTATTTAATTCTCTACAATATACTCAAATTATTTATTTATTAGAAATCAATTTTTACTTTAAATATCAATATAATAAGCCTAATCACAAATTACGTACGCTTACAAAACATATATATTTTATTCCTTACCCACGTCCGTGAGCCAGTATGGGTGTCAGCTGAAAACCAGCGCTGGGTGTCTGACATCCTGCACATGCTGAGGTGGTGACCCTTTCGGCTCGCTCACGCTTAACGAAATTGTTTTATATTAATATGTACCCTAATATTAGTCGTGTACATTGTGTCTGTGCTAAATATAGAAGTTTTTCTTTATTAACAAAATTGAAGCAATCAAAATCAAAAGGAATTTAAACCAATAGGCTGCTCTAATGAGCCTTGGAGCCGGATTTTTCTGTTAAATTTGGCATGAAGCAATGTTATTTATATCTAGCTAATGTAATGGAAAGATCCCTGAATTAACAGTTGTATCACAAAAAGAAAATAGATTATGCTCCATTTATGTATCGTTGTTAGACACTTGCAAAGGATTTGTAGGATTGCACTTGTAGGTCAGAAGTTCGACGATAAGTGAACAATACCGTTGACCTAGATACATTAAATTTTAGATGAAGCTTGTGGCTTATAGCAGAAGTAGAGGAAAAAATACGAAAATCAATAATTTGTACTTGCACCACAAAAAGCATGCGATTATAGACTTATTCCCGTAACCCTCATTGTGCGACTCCGACTCGCACTTGGCCGGATTTTTTAATAGTAATTTTAGTGATTTTAATGATATAAACGTTTAAACCAATCAGTTCTATAATTTATGATAACGTTGACTTTGTAACAACCTTGTTTCAATAGTATTTTTTAAAGTTATGTACCAAAAAACGAAACGCATATAAGATCACTTTTCACCGATTGACAGTCTGACAACGACTCTATTATTTACTAACGCGAGAAAGTGTTAACTTTAAATTCACATCAAACATAAATGATGGAGCATTTAATTCCAACTATTTGAGCCTTACTTCCTAACATTTCTCCATCTAAATTTAGAATAATTAAATTTGGCAAGCAAGAAGGAATACAGCCCGAGTAAAGGAAAAAAACAATAACGTTAATTTGTAGTTCCATAATCAAGAAATATTTATTGTTCTGCGAGTGAAAACTTTCGTACGGAACCTGCGGTATGCGAGTCCGCCTCGCACTTATTCTGTTTTTTTTTACTCATTAGTTTTATGATATTAATATATGTATAAAAATTTATGCCATTTTTTATAGTAATTTTATAACTAAAGAACGGGCTCACCTATCTAAACCAAAAATGTCGAGCGGTTATCATTTATCACATTTTTTGTAACAAATGAATTCAATAAATGGTGGATAATTTAATTGTTAATGGGGATATTTATGTCCAATCAATTTAAAATGGGGCTATTTTTAAAATTGAATCTTTATCAGTGTTGTCAGTACAATAATGTTGCTATGTCATTCATGCGGTCATTTCATTTTGGACGTGCTTTAATTAAAACAAATTGTCAGCGATAATTTGTATATTCAAATGTTTTGGATTAAGTTTAAATAAAATAGCTAGCAATTAATAAAATAATTCTTTTGTTTGAATAAATGAACTTAATGTCAAAAATATTTATTGTAATTTTTTACTTTATACTTAGCAAATTATATATAGATTCATTGCGTGGCAACCCTGCGCGCGGAGTGGGTGGGTGTCTTAAAAGCCCCGTTAATGCAACTGAACCGTTTGAACGCGCCACTGGTAACATTTTACTCACAATATTTTGAAATTATTACACTAAGGACAGTCTTTATACGTGTCTAAGCATTTCCTTCTCGTTTTTTGTCATTATACCTTCTTTCACATCACACATTTGCCATCGATTTTAAACTAACACGATTTATACTTATACTCGCTTATCGCGGTCGCAATTGCGTAAATAGCATGTTATAATAGCTCGTGTGCGTTTTGGTTACGATGTACCATCTTTGTTTTTTTTTAAGTCGTGTTCCAGAGTACTGTTTGGATTCGTATCTAAAGTAGTATGCATCGCCGAGATTTCTACACTGAGCTATGCCTGTACTGTAGACAATCTATATATATCACTAGCTGTGCCCGCGACTTCGTCCGCGTGGAATGTAATAATAAAAAAAATACTTTATTTTTTCTTGTTTTTGACTTTTTTAATTAAAATATAAGTAGCATAAGTTACTCTTTATTACATAAGCTATCTGCCAGTGAAAGTCCCGTCCAAATCGGTCCAGCCGTTCCAGAGATTAGCCGGAACAAACAGACAGACAGACAAAATGTTGAAAAATATGTATTTTGGTATGTGTACCGTATATACTTTCATATGTATGTAGTAGAAAGCGGTTATTTTAATATTACAAACAGACACTCCAATTTTATTTATTTGTATAGATGTAAGATTATATTTTCTTTTTATTTGCTACTTAAACAACTATTTTAATTATATTACAACTAGCGACCCGCCCCGGCTTCGCACGGGTGCAGTGCTGATACTAACTACTTCTGTAGTGTATACAGAAAAACTGTGAACGTTGCTTAGTATGTACATTATTTTGATAAATCTCGTAGGGCCTCAGCCTGCGTTTGTAATGTAAGCGTAAAATGTAATTATTTAAGACATCACATTACAAACCTCAAAAATAACAGTATTAATCCACTATTTAATGCATGTTATTATTAGAGATCGGATAATCGGATGCATATTTACCTAAAGTTAGTTGGAAACGGCTTTTTATTGTTTTGTTAAATAAAATTTTTCACTATTTCTGTTTTTTTATTCAATTATTTAATTGATTATTGTTTTAGTCAAACTAGCTCACTACTTTCGTATAACACTCTTCATGTAATAAATCGTACATTCATAAATCGCACGGGGAACTGAAACTAAACTTCATGTAAATACGTATGCATAGTTGTATAAATGAACCCGGAGTCTCGGTCTTTTGAAAACAAATACCACGTGCTAATTTAGTAATTTTCAAACAATATCACTACGTTAAATTTGCAGTCCCGTATTTTCCCGGGATTCTTATTTAACAAAATGTATTTTAAAAAGCCGCTTCCATAATTTGTGAGCCAAAAATTAACTTTAGGTAAATATGCATCCGATTATCCGATCTCTAGTTATTATACATATGAGCCTTCCTCTTCAATTACTCTATCTATTGAAAACCGCATCAAAATCCGTTGCGTACTTTTGAAGATTCAAGCATACATAGAGATATAGGGACAGAGAAAGCGACTTTGTTTTATACTATGTAGTGGTAAATAATATGTGACATATTAATAAAACCTGAAAAATAAACAAGAAATAAAGATAAAATATAACTGAATATTGATAATAAATTGGAAGTTTGTGTGTGGATGTGTGTATGTATGTGTGCTATTATATTGTAAGTTTTAACATATTTTCTAGAACTTTGTACATGTCCAAATCCACTCTGATACAATCATCTTCAGTGCATGTGGTCTTCTTCTCTTTGTGGATCTTATTGTAGATGTATGTATGTAAGAATTTGCTATACTTGTGCATTTACTATTAACGGAGAGAATTGGTATCTTAAGATATGTTTTTCAAGCAGTGATTTATACTCTGCTGTAAGCACAAAGAGACCTCAGTCAGGAGGAGACTGGAGCAGCAGCTATGCCTTAACTCGACGTTAAAACGCACTTCCAACTACGCACAATTACGACACGTAACTTTACAAAGTATTGGCGCCAGATAAGCTCACTGAGTATACGAAATAAAATTTTCATACTTTCTACTCTTACACGACTGTATAAAAGTGTAATGCATTTATTACAATTGCTTATCAAAATTACATCTGGCTTTTAACGATGTTTAAATGATTTTGCATTTTATTACGACACCGCTCCCTTTCAGTGCACTGTTTCAAGCGGGTTTCTTTGAACAACTAAAGATTATTAAATATTTTTTAATTACACCCTTATTAGCGGACAACCTATTCGAGAATTAATTAAGGGTCGTAAAAGTTCTTTTAATGTTGTATAAGAAATGCTATTAGAATGATATAAAAATGCAACCATTGCCCATTGCTTCGCGGTGGCATCCTTGTTGCCGTCAATGCAATTATTATTGTAGCATGCCGACTTTAATTACTATAGAATGGGTTTTGTATTTACAGGATTATTGTATTAAACGGCTGCATTGTGCAGTTCGAGGGTTGGCCGGTTGATTGAAAAAGTCAGGTTACTGATTTTCTGTCAGGCTCATTCAAAATGGTGAACAGGTCTGTTCCGTGAGAGGACTATACGGCGAAATAAACATTGTTATAAACGCTTCAAATTATTTTTTGTTTTAATTAAATAGGTATATGAGTAGATTCGAAATTTGTATAGAAAACGAATAGTGACAACTGAGACGGTTTCTGTCTAAAAGCGCGCTGGATATGTTGCCAGTGATGAAAATTAATGATCTTAAGCATATATTCCTTCGGTCTCAACTGGAATACTATCTGCGAAAAAAAATGAAAAGTAGAAAAAATTGCTTGTGATATGCTAAGGTAAGAAGAATTTAAGTGAAGCTCATTTTTTCTAACTTGGTCATATAGTTTTTTGAACCGACTTCAAGATAAGGAGGCTGTTAATTCGACTGTTTTTTTTTTATTGTTACCTTAGAAGTTTTGACTTTTGATGATTCTTTTTATTTGAGAGCCCTGCTTTACGAGTCTCAATCCAGTTCTGACAGTGTTATCCGCGAGAAAACTATAAGTCATAAATGTGCATTTAATATGTGCGCGTTAAGTGACGAATACATAAATATTTCTTACACTTACACCATTTAACCTAGCTCAAAGTAAGCTCTGTAAGTCTTGTGTTATGGGATCTAGGTTCTAGAGCCGAGTAAGTAAATGTAAAAAACAATAAATATAAATTTACCAATTTTTACATTTACTTACAATAAATATAAGATTAAAAACAATAAAAACAATAAATATGAAATTACCGAAATTACCAATAATAAAAAATATTATATTATTAAATAAATATAAATTTACCAAAAAAAAATATTTTAAACCTTATTAATATACATTAAAAAGTAAAAAAAAAATAGTTATTAAAATATAATGTTGTTACAACTATTGTAATATTGAAAGTCGGTGTGAGCCAAGACTACGACCAACACTACAATTTACCTAGCATCCATACTGATCAGTATTTTTAAGTCTGTTTTATTTTTGTCAATTTTATCAAATGAGATGTCGGCCATGAGCTTCAATGTCTATAATAAAGTCTTAATATTCCAATTATTACGCCGTTAAAATAAAATTCCGTATTTTACGCCCCCGCCAAACCTTCGTTTTAAGTATTCAGCATTAAAATCGCATAAAACCATAGCGCCAGAAAATATTCCACGATAGCGCATTCACGATAAAAATGTTGATATAAACGGTGTAGAAAGTAAATTTTATTGTACCATTGTATACATTGAATTTTGACACGGTTCTCATGAGATTTTATAGATATCTCAAAGTCGTAATATTATTATAGCAGCGACATTACAATTATTATATTTTTATTGGGAATCCTGTTTAATTGTTTATCTCTCCTTTATAAACTTACAATGTTTATACTCTTGGTGATAAGTGAAAATAAGGCCGCAGATGAAAGCAAATATGTACGCAATCATCCAGAATTTATTTCTAAAAATTTTATATGGACACATATTGCAGGTGACAATCAACATGATATACATACATAAATTATTAAACATTTTGGTTGAGGTTATAACCCAAAACTTATATACACATCAGGGTTAAATCAAACGTTTATACTTATAATTATACAATATTATACGTGTAAAATTTTATATTAAAACTAACTATAATAATTAGAGATCGGATAATCGGATGCATAGTTACCTAAAGTTAGTTTAAGACAAAGTATGGAAACGGCTTTTTATTGTTTTGTTAAATAAAAATCCCGGAATTCCGGTACTGTAGAACATTTTGGTAATGCAAAACTAGTCGGTAATATGAGCTTAAAAACGACGTTACATGAAGGTTAGTTTCAGTTCCCCGTGTGATTTGTGAGTAGGTATATAGAGTTTTAGAGGAAGAAAGTCGAGTGTTAAATAAAACAATAAGTACATTCAAAACTTTATAGCAGTCACACTCATTAAATCGGAAGTTAACTCAGAGTAAGATACTAGACCATACTTACGCCCGGGCACCATTTCTGTTTCTTTATTCAATTATTTAATTGATTATTGTTTTAGTCAAACTAGCTCACTACTTTCGTATAACACTCTTCATGTAATAAATCGTACATTCATAAATCGCACGGGGAACTGAAACTAAACTTTATGTAAATACGTATGCATAGTTGTATAAATGAACCCGGAGTCTCGGTCTTTTGACAATAAATACCACGTGCTAATTTAGTAATTTTCAAACAATATCACTACGTTAAATTTGCAGTCCCGTATTTTCCCGGGATTTATATTTAACAAAATGTATTTTAAAAAGCCGCTTCCATAATTTGTGAGCCAAAAATTAACTTTAGGTAAATATGCATCCGATTATCCGATCTCTAATAATAATATACATAAAATTTGGTAATATTGATTAGTATAAGAATCTTGGAATCAGTTCTTACCTCGTAACTATTGGAACAGATTGTTGAGAGTAATAAGACCGTCAAAACGGGACTCAAACTAAACTCATTTAGTGCACGCGCTCAACCGAGGCTCTGGGGCTGCTGCGACATGAACTTCCTCTCCTCTTCTCTCTCTCCTGAACTCTTCACGTTAAACATGCTATCTTCGGATATAAACTCAACTCTCACTATCAGGTGGTATGGAGTCACATACTTGACTTTTTACTTTACTAGTGGAACAGTATGTATGAGTATTTTCTTATTTATTTTCTACAGTGGGTTCACATCGCTGTCCAGGACACTTGCTGAAAGAGTTTTCTGTTATTGCTATTTTACATGCTAGCAATGCACTTCTGCGGTCCTTGTAGGTTGCGCGGAATTGCAAATCCTACAGGAGCATCTAGGGATTGTAGCCACTGTTTCTATTTGAAAACTTTGTTGTTTAAACGAATAAAAAAAATTGAACCGTAGACATATATCGCTCGTCTGGTCCATTAAACCAGTTTTGTCATCCAATCTTGCGGTCAACTCGCTGTGGCTACAGGGTGACCATATCTGAATTCTACAAATTGCTATATTTTGAATGAATTTTATGTCAATTGGTTTCGAATGACGGAAATTCGATTGAATTGGAGATACGTTCAAACTAATCTATTAAAGGTTTTACAAAATAATATATCAAATAATAAAGATTTTGATGATAACTATGAACTTGATTTAATCTTTAAAAAATGTTAAGATTCAATTGAATCTTTATTTAATGTCTAAATGTAGATTTGGATTAATGTAAAATATCAACGAATATTACAAAGGATATTGTTTTTTGCTGATTCCGCGCAGTTGATGATGACTTGTCCAACAAGCAGACAAGGTCGACACGTGTTTCGTCTCTCAGCGAGACATCTTCAGGATCGTGAGTCACCGAGCGGCAATGGACTTCCGCAAAATAACACCTGCTACAATAGAGTATCAACGAATATGTTTATAGTAATTCCAGTAATATAATGTCATATTATAGAAATATTAGTCGAAGCAAGTACAACATATATCAGAATATGTATTGAGTATAACACTTAAGATATGATTATTGAATTGATCTAAAATCTATTCTAATTAAATTATGTAAAGTCCGAACATCGAAAACATGTCCGGACAAATTTGGACAAGTTTGTTTGGTTTTGGACAGTACCAACAGTACTAGGATATTTGCCTTGGCTACATGCATCTAAATTTTATCATCCACCGCAAAGCAGTAGTGCTAGTTGTCGTGTTCAGGTTTGAGGGTAAGATGAGCAGTGACATTACCACTTTAAATCATATTACACAAGTTGGCAACGTAAGCGCTCTTTATAAATGTTAATATAGTTTTGTATATAAAAAAATATAGATGTCCGATGGAATACAAACGGTTGGTAACCTTAACGAATGCGCAAGCGCCGCTGCCGTCCCACCCGCGTTAATTGCGCCCTATCTCCGTACGTATCTCGCATTTTTTTCTCGTAAATCTAATTGTTTATAGCCGGCGACGTAACTTTGTCGAGATATCGTGGTCCTTTCACGATTTAAGTAGAAATCGATTTTTAAAGTTAGTAACGTAAGGATTATCTTGCCGTGATTTTTGTCGTCTGCACATTTGTATTGCTCAATCCTCATTTTGGATGTCGGCGTTTCTTGTGTGTTTTGGTGGTGATAGAAGGTCGTTGAATCATCTATACGTTCGAACTCATTATTACCAGTCACCACGCGTCATAGAAAATATTTATTTTTGCATTAATTTTTAATCCTAAAGTGCAAGATTTGATTACAAATTAAACTAAAAAAGATCTCATACAGGTTGTTTTGTGAAAACTAATTTTGTTGGCTTGAGTAAAATTTTCATAAAGCTAGCTGGTTTAATTTGTATTGTTTTGGTTTGTTGAAACTTCAATAAAAACGGCAATTTTATGCTTTTACCCCTAATAGGTATATGTTATTAGGTCGCATGCTTAGCACAATCGATATCAGCCATTAACAGTAAGGAACACGACAAATTTTATCTTAATTTCGAAAATCGCCGTATAATATAATTTCTCAATTCCGCCATCTTTTTTAATTGACAGCTCTCGCATATTATATACGATGGCTGTACGAAATTTGCGGGTAGTGTTTTAATAAAATGAATACTGTCAAAATGAAATCGCCGCGCCGTTCAAGTGCACTTGCCCGCCTAACCGCGCCGCCCGCCTAATGGCGCCGCACCCATCCGCCCCAGCGCGGCGCCCACCGCGGCTAATGTACACGGATATACTGCTCTGTTTATTTGCAGTGGTGGTGGGTAGGTACCTACTTTGTGTGACGTACGTGTGAGGAGCGTGTGAATTATATGATATTTCATTATTGAAACTTAGCTCAAAAGTTAACTTAAATAATAAATTAATACAAGTCTTGGCCACAACTAGGTTTTGATGGACTTACGTATGTACACGTTCGTCAATCAATGCCTCTATTGCTGGCCGCTGCAGTAATGTACTATTTTGCTTTGGCCCCATCAGGACAAAGACCTCACCGACTCCCGAGAAATGTACCTAGCCAAGCAGCTAGCAGACTGCGTGGCGCTCTCCCTCGACTCGGTGCTGGTGTCCACCAGGGTGTACGAGGAAAACCAAGCGGTGGAGGAGAGGCCTTTACTCGCCGCGCTCAGAGGCAGAGCACATATGCTTATCAGGTAAGTGCTTAAACTCTAGCTATAGCGACTTTGTGATGGCTCTTAATTCATCGTAATAGCGGCGGTTTTTGTAGTGCAAATGATCTTAAAGTGCTGATGACGTGGCCAAGTCTGAGGTGAATAAATGTGTTATAACGTTAAATAAAGTGCTCATTGATTGTTATTACTATTGGCTGTGAATCTTGGTTTCGATTTTTTCGAGTAGGGTGAAATTATTATACAATAGTTGTGCGTAAAATGAAACCACTCCGTTACCCAAAAAATGACAGCATTTTGCAGTATGTTTTGTCTATGTTTTGATGTCGAATATGCTTTGATATTCTAACGTATAAAAGCTCTGTGGGTGTTATTATTGAATGGATCGTTACGCAAACAAACGATTTTTAATCAACTTCAAAAAAAAAAAGGCGTGAGCTTCGCGTATTTTACCATTTCTATTATTTGTTACCTCACAATTTTGGAGTGTGATTGATTTTGCCAAGCTTTGATTTTGAAGCTTAGGATACACTACCAATGTACCTAGAAACCGACACCGATCTTATACCGAATCCAAGAATTACAATAATTGTAACTACATTATATTATCGTAATTATTTTTCAACTTTTTTTTTTGTTTATTTGTTCAACAAATCATTTGTTATCTAAAAATTTGTAATTTCCACATATACTCCACTAAGAGGTTTTGTCTAGTTGTTCTTTAGCCAAAGTTATATGTAATAATTAGTAAATAAATTTATATATATATACACATACATTTTATATATATATATACATATACAAACATACATATAAACTCTTTATTATTCCACCAAAAGAAGACCTCGAGGTTAGCAAATGGCGGAGCACTTCTCTCGTCACCTCGCTTCATTGTGATACCACCATTTAGGATACTGACTGCACACTACAATATTGTTCCTTAAAATAAATACAATATATTAAGTAAGTATCACCGATTAATTTTAGACTTTTCTTAAAATATTTTTATACGTCAAATAATATTTTGATTACTTTGCTGTTGCGGATAGCTGTCTTTATATTTGTTCTTTATAAACAACATGTATTTTATATTAAATATATTGAATATATACTCATCAGGTCGCTGTATGAAGCCTTAATAAAGCCAAGGTTAGTGTTTTATGTGTAGTGTGTGTAAGAGACCGTCATAACATGGCCTTCACATGTCTGTGAGGATTCTCTGCTTCTTTCTCGCCGGACAAACATAGTCGCCAAGAAAGTATATCGCATGCGATAAATAAAAATGTAGAATACGAGCGACTCAAAATACAAGTCCATATCGCTAACGAAATTCCCAACATTTCCATACACGCGCTACTCGTATCGCTTTTACTCGCAAACACGGTACGTACGGCTCTCAGCCATCCCCCTCCTCTGAACCCCCCACAAATTAGGGCGAGGGGCCGAGTGCATTAGACAAATTAGATTATGCGCTCCTGCGGCCCGGCGCCCACCTTTATCATAGTTGAATATGACTTTTTCACCGAGGAGTCTTTTAATTTCCGTGCTTCATTGTGTCAGCTGTAAAGTGTCGGTGTATGTCTTTTCATGGCTTGTTTGATAGGATAATAGATAGATAGATGACACGTGAATGACGTCATAATTAATGAGATTATGTATTTTGACAAAGTAAAAAATACGTGTTTCTTGATTTAGTCCAGATCCAGTTGTAGTAATAATCTTACTAATATTTTAAATACGAAAGTTTGTGTGTATGGATGGATGTTTGTTCCTCTTTCCCGTAAAAACTTATTTAATGGATTTTAATGCAATTTGATAGGGGGCTAGTTTGAGCCACGGTGAGGAACATAGATATATAAAATAGATAGAATATAATCAAATAGAATAAGATATATACAATTTTACCACGAGACAATGTCTTTCCTATTGGAAAACATGTCTTACTCTTCCACTATCCTCTGTGATTTGCTATTTCGACACTAACTCTCTATTTCAACATATCATCATTCGCCCAGTCCATCCAACTTTTTATCTGTCTTTCTTTCCATGCAGGCCAATCAACGGTTTCCTAATATTAATAGTGTTAAAATAAAATGCGCATTTCTTTATTATATTATTCAATATTTGACCGTAATTGTTGAAGACCAACAACAATAATCTTTGAATTTTAAATAAACGTCACGTCTTTCACGACATACTGTGCGCGTACATATGCGCGCGACAGGAGACGACGCTGCGCGCCATTGTGCGTCGTGACGCGCTTTGTGGAGCCAACAGAGGAGCGCACAATGCGCCGCGCGCGCTGATTGAACTCGACTGCTGGGGTGGCTTTGGAACTCGAATGCCTCGATAGTGAAGTGCGAAACAATGATGTTGTTGGCTTAATTACATGTCAATGTAATTAAATGAGATTGGCATTATGTAACTTCTTTTTGATATGTTGACAAATAAGCAGACCTCCATCTTATTGTTTCTTTGAGATTCACGCCATATCTTCAATTACCTCAAAACACAGTGTATTTTGTCAACATGTGATATTAGGCAGTGCATAGTTATTTCACTGCCTATATTTCCCTTCACACCAGAACATAGCAATGCGAACACTGCTGTTTTGTGGCAGAAATAGGTAACAATAGGTTAATAAGTCATCGTCACCACGACAGCTCATTACCGTGTCCGCCGGGGTATTATGGACTTATCTTAATCAGGGCGATTGGGGCTTAATAAAAACAATAATAAATTGAAAAAATTGATAGCTATAGAGAATAACATGACAAAATTTCATACTATTTACAATATTTTAATATTAATTTTCATTAAAATTGTTCTTCAAAATCCATGTTAAGTGAAATAATGAATTTAATGCCAATCCTAATAACATTACGCGTATAAACGCGAAATTTTGTCAGTATAGATGGAGATTTGTTACTCTGTCATGTAAGAACTACTAAATGGATCTTAATGAAACCTTACAATAATATAGCTTATGTAATACACTAGAATAACACATAGGCTACAATTTATAAAGATAATATGTAAACTGTTCAAAATATGACGATAAGTGTCCAGCTAGCTAGTCATTATTAATTAAAGGATCGCATTGTTCCACCATAACATCGCACCTCAACTATCGACGCATACTATCTGTAAAACGACTTCCCCCACCAGTCGTGTTTAATCGACGCACGCGCATTGTGTTACCCTCTGTGTTGACAAAGCTCGCGGAAGGTGCCCCCTTCCGCGAGCTTTGTCAACTTGTGAGCCTAAAATTCACTTAGGCGTAGTTATCTAAGAAATGTATTATAACCTTGCAAAATTAAGTGCAATTGATAAATATATTTATAACAAAAATTGATTGAACATACAATGCTTTCTTATGTTTATTCGCCTTCATCAAAATTCTTTGTCATTATATATCTTACTAGCTTTCTGCCCGCGGCTTCACCTGCGTGGATTTCGGGATTGGGTCTATGTGGTCATAGCTTTTGCCCACGGCTACATATGCGCGGAAGTCGGTTTATGGCGCGAAGGTTTTATCGTGCTTCCCGTGGAACTATCCGTTTTTCCGAGATAAAAAAAATCCGCAAAGCCTTGCTCAAGAATCACACTATCTATTGATGAAAATCGCATGAAAATCTGTGCAGTAGTTTTTGAGCCAAGCCTTTATTGCGCATCCCGTGGGATCTGACGATTTTTCCGGGATAAAAAGTAGCCTATGTTTTCGGGGATAATGTAGCTTTCCAAAGGAGAAAGAATTTTTGAAATCGGTCCAGTAATTTCGGAGCCTATTCATTACAAACAAACAAACAAATCTTTCCTCTTTATAATATTAGTATAGACAATCATGTAAAACTATTTATTTTCTGTTCTAGATTTTGCCTGTTAAGTTCTATTTTTATGATGTATTTTAATTTAGACTGCGAACATGGCACAATATTTAATTCGTCTTGTGTGTTAATTTTTTATTTGTCCTCTTGTACTTTCATTGCCTGAATAAACAATAGACTCGCTCACGATTTGAAAATAGTATTCTCATCCAAATACTCGAACTTGACGAAATTCTATGGGAGGGCCGCCATACATACTAAGAGAAAAGGAACATTTAGGTGACAACGGTGACATCTTGCTATTAATTTCAAGTCGACGATTATCAACCAATTACTAGGAAATCTTTATATATAGGTACATTTGTTTTGCACTGACTTTTCCTGCGTTATATCAGCTTTTGACATAGAAAAAGGGAAATTATCCCGATAATTGTTTTTTAAATTATTATTTGTCAAATACAATTATTAATTGTCCCAAATTAATAATTGTCTTATACCCTTCTCCGGATTTCTATAACAAATTAGATCAGAATTTTCTCAGCTGTTCTTGGGAAATTCCCACCGGACAGAGCTTTTTTACGTGTAGTGTTTTTTTGTTTTTCTTATTTGATATGTATATTTTATATAACGCTCCTCTGAAGGAAACCATCGTGAGGCAACCTGCATTAATCTGCCTGATTTTCAAAGGTGTATGTGAAGTCGCCCAATCTGGCCTGGGCCATCGTTAACTCCTTAGTTCCTACTCCGCACTACTCCTAATACGCACTGGGCCAGCGTTAACTAAGACCTAATTCACACTGGGCCAGCGTTAACTAAGGCCAAATTCGCACTGGGTCAGCGTTAACTAAGGCCTAATCCGCACTGGGCCGACGTCAACAAGGCCTAATATGCCCTGGGCCAGCGTTAACTAAGGCCTAATTCGCAGTAGGCCAGCGTTAATTAAGGCCGAATAGGCACTGGGTCAGCGTTAACTAAGGCTTAATTCGGACTGGGCTAGGGTTAACTAAGGCCTAATACGCACTGGGTTAACGTTAACTAAGGCCTAGTAACACTAGGCCACTGTTAAGTAAGGGCTAATCTGCCCTGGGCCAGCGTTAAGTAAGGCCTAATCCGCCTAATCACCTTAACATAGTTATGGTAGGTTCGTGCTGGTTGGATACATATACGAGCTATAAGTGATTGAAGTTAACCTATAAGCCAGGTTCCAACACATAACGTGTTGATCTTCAGTTGTTTGATGGAAACTTTATAACATCAGGTTGGTCGTAAGCCTTTGATGATCGCTAACACGCACAATCCTTAAGCACACATTTAAACAATATAATCCTGGATAATTCGGCGTGCGTTGTCCGCAGCAATGGATGGTGCGGCCCGCCATATGCGCACGTCCACCCCCCTATTGGTTATAATCAATAATCACTTGTAATCCTGTCCGATAAATGGCCAGGGGTTAACTCTGCCAATAAATAACGGGTAACACTAATGTGGAGCGTAGTTTTCGTAACTTTCTAAGTGTTGATGATGATGATGATAATTATAGTTCTTGGCCACTCTTGAGAGAGGTTGTGGTCTACAGCCAATTACAAACTTTTTAATTCACAAGTAGCGATGTAGCATGTTTCGTCTGAGCAGGATTAGTATTTCGAGTAGCTTATATTAATGTGCCGTATATTTTTATAATTTGTAGCCTATGTGTTATTCTGATGCTTAAGCTACATATTGTAAAGTTACATTAAAATCCATTGTGTAGTTTTTACGTGAAAGTGTAACAAAACTCTATTCATACAAACTTGCGTTCTTATAATATTTGTAGGGATTATTCTTATGAATTTTAAACGATACATCATATGGGCGGAATTTTTTGATGTTCTATGATGAAGAGTCTACAAGTAGTATACAACATTGGTAATTTATCAATTATCATAAATTCCAATAAATATATAAAATTTTAGTATTATTACAACAAATTAAATTGAAATTAAAACATGTAAGTTATTGTATTTGGTAATTGTATTAGTATTTTATATTAAATATTATTTTATCAATTCCTACTGCCATGAATTTTATTATTTACAGTATTTGTTGTTTTTGTTAAGAATATTACACAAATGTAGAGTTATTTAAAATAATGTTAGTCGTTTGATTTATGCAAAATTCTTACATGTTGTATGTGTATTATTTATTCAGAAGAATGTGCTTCCTTCCGGCAAAAATTTCTTAAAATTGCGAACAACAGACTTGGGTCATTATCTCATGGTATTTAAGTCGGGTAGCATGACTAAATAAGTTTAAGTAAAGAAGTGCTATTGTTTGGAAACATGAAGTTAGTTATAGTGTTGATATAGCAAAGCAAGTATTGATTGTGCTAGCGGAATTGTTTAATTTCGTCGTATGTTATATACATGGATAATAGCACGAATACTGTTCTTAAACTTATCAATATTTAGCATAAAAAGATCGACAGACCCAAAATTGTTGTTACAAAAAGAACATGAACGATCGAAAACAGTGTTCTTACAATAATTTGTTCGATGTCTGTATTATATCATAATAATATATATATTATTATTCTTCATTCTGATTATTATGGTGATCCTCCATTAATCACTTGAGGCGTGAAAGAGTCTGAGAAATATCATCGGGTAGTTATAATGAGGTATCACGCCAAACGCCGTTGCATCAGCTGACTTATCCACTTGTTAGAATTGAAGAAATCTTGCTTGTCTATGGTCCGAGGACAATGTTCATTAACCAACTCCATTTATTTCTCTTATACCTTTTGAAAATTTACGTCGATAAGGCGAGTGATAGAGGAGAATGGAGGAGGAAGAAATGTTGCGTCTATCCCAAATAAAATTGGGAATAGAGCAAGAGCAACAAGAAGAAAATTCAGAAAATTTACGCCAGGCCGTTAGGATAGGATAGGATAGTCAGGATTACCAGTGACAATCTCGCCTGTAAAGTCTCTGTTGTTCGCATTCGCTCTGGAGCTAGACAAAAAGAACACACTTTATTATGTATAGAAGTTTTTATGTATACAAGTTTCTCTGATAAAACCGCCATCAACCAACCTTCAATACCCGTCTACAATTGGAAATTCTCTCGTACTGGACGTTTCAGCCCCCGGCATAAAGTAAGCAATCACTACATCCCAATCGGAGCAATCGGGAGCTCCTTCATAACAGCATCGAGTGCTCGCAGCAGAGAGCAATTGAGTCAACCACTCGATATTACCCTCTCGTGATTACACAAGGAAATTAAGTCATCGAAGCCGCTTTTTGAATGGTGTAGTGGCGTTTGAGATCCACCTCTATAAATTGGTGTATGAGTGTAGCAATATGCGTTGAGTGTTTGAATGTGAAGATTTTAATAGGGCTTTTTGTTCTGTATGTTCTGTATATATATATTAAAAGAATACGATTCGCTGAGAATCACATTAATTATTGGGGAGTAATAGTGTATCTGTGATTATTGCTTTAGAACATACAGCAATATGTTTGCGGATCGCTAAAAAACGTTTCAAACTAAATACAGTAACTCTAATATGTATAAGCGTATATACAAAAAACTCTCTTGCCGCAACATGTCTTCCTTCTTCGCTTTCCTCTATCACTCGCCTTTTCGACACTCACTCCCTTCTTTAACATATCAACAGTCACATAGTCCATCCATGGTTTCTTCGGTCTTCCTCACCCCACTTTCATGTCCATAACTTTCCTAGTAACATGATCATTCCCTCTTTTTAATAAGTGATCATACGAGGAAAGTCTCCTTTCTCTCACTATACTCCGTTTGTTTAGGTAATTAACTAAAGGTAAACAATAAAAATGGCGGCGTTCAGGGATTTTCAACCTTTTATTACAATGTTTATTTGTATATTGAGGTGTATAAAAACTACATTGCATTACAAATTATTTATTACGTAACAACATAATTGTAATCAAAAGTAATAACTACTACATTCATTACAACAACAAAATACAAACAATAACAAAATAAGAAAACAGTAAAGAAACTCAAAAATGCGACGAAAGTAAAGCGTTAAGCGAACCGTGAAATGACAATGACACGAAACGAATGGCGTCTGGTAACCCGGATAATTGAAATTACAGTTAAACGTGTTGCCGCTCTATCGTGCAGGTTTACTTTTTAATTTAGTAGGGTTATTTTAACTATGAATTTACAAGAAATGTTTTGAACACCAGTCTTTTTAGGTTCTTTACAGTAGTCACACCTTGCAATACTTGTGTGAAACTATTATAATCTAAGTTATTTATTATTTTTAAACTAAATAAATAATATTTACTGTTTAAAATTAAACGAGGTAGTTATATATAGAAAGATATAATAGTAATTATTATGTTTAAATGAGCCAATAATTTGTTTTGGTTACATTTTATCTCGGAATAAAAAGTGGACCTATTAAAGAAACCTTTTTATGATTTGTTTACATTTAGTTAATTACCTAAACAAACGGAGTATAGGTATTTGTGCGTTTATACATTTATGTATAGTCCAGTTTTCCACGATAGGCTAATATCACAGTTTTCCACTTGTTACGCTCCAGCATACTTACCTACCTGGCTTACTCGACTTTCGTTTTTTGGCCCAAGTTTTGTTCTTTTAGGTCGTCCTCTACCGAGAAACGAAAAATACATTGGTACATCGCAGAATCTACCTACCGATTCTAATTGGGCCAGGGAACTGTGTTGAGACCAAAACGCCACCGATGCTCTTAATGTAAGATTTTTTCCCCACGGGGAATAAAGGGAATAAGTTACTATTGTAGTCGTCTTAATAATCCCTTGGTGCTCAGACGACCTTACCAACTGGACACCACTTGCCTTTGATCGGGCAGAAGGCCTGGGATCTTATTGGCTTTGTACTAAAACACTCGCTCTCCAGCGCGGGGGGCGGTGCATAAGATTAATTAATTAATTGCACACTAAACTGTATGTCACATATAATAAATATAATTTCGAGTTAATTGGATAATAATCCCTGTACTGTGTTTTTAATTGTTATTATTCTTGTGCAGTATAATAAATGCTGACTGGCAATTTGATGATGTTATCTTCGTCTAGCTGTAGGCAAAATTAATGGCCGTCACCGTTTTCATTTTTCCATAATGAATATAATAAGCTTTACGATTAGTCAGCTAGTCAAGTGCCATATTGGCAAACAGTGATCTCTAATAAAGCCGCGTCACAGCACGGCTCGTTGTGTCGCCGGCCCCGCCCACAGTTTGTAAATTAAAGAGCGACTCTTAATTACGCCAGTAAGCGGGCCCGCTGTGCGGACACACCCTGTTGGTTGGGCCGACTGACAGCGGGTGTAGCAGCGGAAGCGGAGTTAATACATATTTTATTATTGAACTATCTTATAAAAGATATTGGTGCAAATAGCGATGGCCTTTATAAAGACAGTACAATACATGCGTTGCTGGGTCCGCCCATAGATTGTAAATAAGATTGCAACTAAATACGCCAGCAAAACGGCCTCACTGTGCCGATACAGCCTACAAAGCGTAACGGCTGATAGCAGGCCCATGGGCGGAAGGGTTAGATTGCTCATAAATGCATCTTGCTATTGTCTTCACATTCATGTGACATATGAATGAATATTTTCAATAATGAATGAATGACTAAAGACATCATATTTTGTAATCTATAACTAAATGTTATAAATGGAAGATTGATTAAACATTATTATACACAAAATTTGAAAGACATCTATAATATTTTTATGAATACTAAATTATATTAAGATTAAACAACAATTCATTTTATTTTTCAAATATATTTATTTCAAAGATATATTGCAAACAAACAGATTACCGGCTTGATGGTAAGTGGTTCGAGTTACCTATCGTATGGTTCCTGTGAAAATTCTAATGGAAATATACAGTAAAATAGAACTACTTTAAACAAAATAGAAATATATATCAATATTTTGAACTAATTTCAAATAATAATTTCTGTGTAAAGTAATGTAAGAAAAATTAACGGAAACTCGTTCAAAATGGGACCCCTCCTCAACCGGCTTACTAATTCTGACGGAGGACATTTTTAATTCATTAAAACTGCCAGGGGTTCGATGATTATTTGATATTCAAAGCAAATATTTATTTTTTATTAGGGCCCACCGATCTGTACATCTGGACAAGTGTTGCTTTAATGCTATGCGAATGTTTGTGTGGCCGTGTGTTAGCGACGCGTTTATGTGACATTGGACTTTTTTTAGTCCGAGTTGATAGATTTTTTCATTGTAAACATCCTTAAGCAGCTTGAGACCTCGACAAAGTGTATTATCGAGAAGTTAATTTTAACTTGTATTTTTTAACGAATATATTGCATCTTCTGTTGACATTTTGAATTGTATTATACGAGTATGTGTGACGTTCGACTTATCTATTGTCAAATTTAAATTAAATTCATTTTATTGTTAAATGTAAATTATTCTATGTGAATTTAAATTTATATTGTGTATGTTATTCAAGGATTTTATATCAAATTGCAGTATCATTAGAAATTCATTCAATATTTTTTTTAATTAATGTAGTTAATATTTTTGACCTATATATTCGTATATCAATTAGATAAAACATGGCTGGACTTATAATCAATTTTAATCATCATTGTATGCGTACTGTTACATCTTGTAAATATTGCTGACTCGAGTCCAAAGGCCAAGCACGAATACCTAATAAACGTAATATGCCGTCAGCAATTTTTGTAATATAAAAACCCTGTTTTTACCAAATTAGTCAGTCTCTGTTCTGATTTGTCGATTCGCTGCCCAACTACGGACCTGGTTGCTGTCTGCCGGTTGGCCTCAGCCCCGTTGAAAGTTCAGGTCCTGGTCGCGATTCTATAACCGATCCGATTATATACAAATTCTTAAAGATACATTGTAGTTGAGTGCAGTAAAGCGATTTTACTTAAACTTATTTTTTTTTAATTAATTCAAGTGCGCTGTTTAACAGTTCTTATGTATTAATAAATTGTACATTAATAACTATTAACGTCTCGATGAGACATTATGCCAATAATATTTTTCTCATAAACACAACAGTTTTGTCAGTATTACTAGATATTAATATATTCATAAAGGTTGCCAAGCAAAAAAATAAAAATAAAAAGTTTGCATTTACTTACCGGTTGCGCAACTCGTGTCATCATGGCGGCCAAAGCGCTGAATTTCACAAAAATCGGCTTAACGTCTAACAGACATTTGCGTCACCAAGAGACAAAGCTCTTTCGCATTAATAACGTTGTTTTATTTTTTGAACAAAGGATACATATATTTGATATTTGTTTTTTTTATTATTTATACTTATTTATTATTTATTAATATTAGTGATATTTGTAATTTGTTTAGCTAATAAGCTAGCTGGTGCCCGCGACTTTGTCTGTACAAATGGTAGATTTTTTCCCATTGACTTGACACCTATCCTTATATTTTAGACAATTCACACAATCCCTGCTAATATTATAAACGCGAAATTTTGTAAGTATGGATGGATGTTTGTTACTCTTTTAGGTAAAAACTACTGAATGAATTTTTAATGAAACTTTACAACAATATAGCTTATACATCAGAATAACACATAGGCTAACGAAAACGATAATGATGACGATATTGTGTGAATTGTTCAAAATACGACGATAAGTGTCATGTGAATGTAAAAACATGTACCATCTGTGCAGATACAGTCGCGGGCATAAGCTAGTATCGTAATATAGGATTTCAGGAATCTGACGTTACAATGAACACGCCACAAATATTACACAGTACAACCGATTACAAGTTTAGGATGTTTCTTTCACTATAAAGGGCGCTACTAAGAGCTGAGGGTGCATCTTGTTAAAAGTATAATTGATCGGTTTAGGCCAAAGGCTAATTATCCAGCTCTTCCGTTTATTTAAAACTTGCTTTCGTGTCCGCGACTTCGTCCTCATTATATAGGATTTATACACGTATGTATGTACATATATCTGTGCCTCTAGTGAAAAATGATACAAGTCGAAAATTGCTACTTTACAGGAGAGCGAAAATACAAAAGAAATATGTTTTATAGCAGACTGTGACTTAATGGCTAAAAAATGAAATATAAGTTTAAATGCAGTTACGTATTTAAAAATGCTGGCTTTTATGTTGTATTGTTGGATTTTGTATAAAATTAACGGTTAATAACTCAATTTGGCCAAAACCAGACTTATACCCTTTTTCACTAGGGGCACAGATATAACATATGTATGTACGTACATTTATGTATGTACATACAACTCGGCAGTAATATAAACTTGTGGTGATCGCGTAATTATTTCACGGATAACAGTGATAATATTTTAATGATGCGATTCAAACCCCCAGAAACAACGAGAGGCGCGCGGAAACAACTGCGTTGCCCGTAGAGACAAGAGTCATAATATTCGGACGCACAATTGAATCGAGTTCTAATTTTATTTTAATATACCCCCGCTTTATGACAATGGTCTACCCAAAACAAACAGAGTGTATGGCAGCAGTTTGTCGTGTAGAGACACATCGAGCGGTGAAGTTGTATGTAGAGATCGGCGCTCGAGCATACGTGTGTAGAGATACCACGTTTGGGTGAAGGAAAACGGGATATTTATTTATGATTCTTATTAGGTAAGCTGTCAGTATTTACTATTAATAATCTGAAAATATTTATAGATGACATTATTATTGTCTGTTTTATTTGTTGAAACAATCTCCGTCTTTTTTCTTTATATTAAAATAAATTATACATTCGAAATATGTCGTCGAGTTTTTATGTATATAGGTACAATATAGTAACTTTTAATAGTGTTATTAATTGTTATCTTACTCGTTATATGCACAACATTATCACACTAGGCAGTCATTGAGATGTGGCCACTTCAAATTTATATAAAGAGAAATATGCATATATTTGTTAATTTTAGAGATATTAAAGAAATACCATAAAAAGAAACCAGACGATCGCTTGGGTACCTCTTACCTCATCTTACCTTATTTCTGTCGCAAAGCAGCAGTGTTCATATCGTTGTGTTTCGCTGTGTTGGGTAAGATTGGCAGTGAATTTACTTAGTACTGTAACTGTAACAGTCACCATACGTACTATAGGCGACTGTAATCACTAGAGATCGGATAATCGGATGCATATTTACCTAAAGTTAATTTTTGGCTCACAAATTATGGAAGCTGCTTTTTAAAATACATTTTGTTAAATAAAAATCCCGGGAAAATACGGGACTGCAAATTTAACGTAGTGATATTGTTTGAAAATTACTAAATTAGCACGTGGTATTTATTTTCAAAAAACCGAGACTCCAGGTTCATTTATACAACTATGCATACGTATTTACATGAAGTTTAGTTTCAGTTCCCCGTGCGATTTATGAATGTACGATTTATTACATGAAGAGTGTTATACGAAAGTAGTGAGCTAGTATGACTAAAACAATAATCAATTAAATAATTGAATAAAAAAACAGAAATGGTGCCCGGGCTTAAGTATGGTCTAGTATCTCACTCTGAGTTAACTTCCGATTTAATGAGTGTGAATTCCGGGATTTTTATTTATGGAAATAAAATAAAAAGACAGTTCCATACTTTGTCAAAAACTAAATTAGGTAAATAAATAAACATCCGGCTATCCAATTCCGCAATCCCGGGATTTTTATTTAACAACACAATAAAAAGCCGTTTCCATACTTTGTCTTAAACTAACTTTAGGTAAATATGCATCCGATTATCCGATCTCTAGTAATCACTTACCACCAGCTGTCAGGGCAGTCTGCTTGTTTGTCAATATACTTCCTAAAAAAAGAAATAAATAAAGATTTATTAACAAATATTAGAATAATGAGCTAAATCCAATAATATCCGCGCTATTAGTTGGTGACTCTACTGAGTAATGCTCATCCCCCGCCGTTGTAGGGTGACCACGTCACCTGCCGTCAAATCGAGCGCGCGTCATTGACAAAACACAAATTGAATGCGACTCTACAGTCGTCGCCCCTTCGATGCCCGGCTGTTATTCAGTAAATTTTGTGTTTAGACGCTACGACTTTTAGTAGTGATGTATATACGATGCATTTGCCTTTTGTCAATATTAACTCACTAACATTTATATAGCATTCTATACTAGGATTGTCTGATGGGCATCTCCGTCTTACCCATTGCTACCCGAAAGCAGCAGTTTTCCCATTTCAATGTTCCCGAATGAAATGTAAGATAGTCATGATATTATTGCGTAGCCCGACTTTTCTTCCTAGATTATGCATACGTAACTCTTTGCTGCATTATTTCACACGGAACAGTATGGCAGTGAGTTACGTTTTAACTATTTTTATTATACTTATCTGTGTTAAGAGCGTATACAAGCAAATATATATATGTTTAGTTACAAACTTTGATACTTGTATAATAAATGATTATCAATTTAAATTGTTTATTTTAGACCCAAGTTTATTATATATGTTTAAGTTTATTTTGAAGTGCAGAGTGAAATTTCTGTACAATACGTGTTGTGTTGAGTATAATTTTTATTACTATTTATACGTTATTTCTGGCTACTTATCACGGGATGAGCAGTCTCCTTGTGTGCCAATATAGTTGTACAACTCGATATAGTATCGATAATGACGCGATACTGATATAGATCGCGGGAGTTTGTCTCGATATGAACGTGCGTGCTAACTGAACCAATATTACTTAATCAATCTTATTTACACTGAAGATATTCTAGTTTCATTTAAGTGACGATAATTTATCATTTACAAGGACACGCACATACTCAATCACATACACACACCACACATTTACACACACACACACACACGCACACACAAATATACACACACTGCACATAATTGCTATACTTACTTTTTCGCACATCAACTCTTTTCTTTTACTTTGTAAATTTTTCTACTAAAAATGCCATGTAAATCTATAGTATTGTTCGAAGGAAGAGCGAGGTTTCCCATCACAAGTGTTTCGACTACTTTCTGGGAAACCCCAGCTACTTATTTGTAATGATTTATCTAAATAAATGCATTTTTATTTATTTATTTATTTAAATCCATTGAGCGGCGACGACGTAAAAAAGTATTCAAAAACAATATTTATGACAGCTTCTCGGGCGCAAAAAGTTTAGTCGCAAACCAGTAGCGCTTGCACTGTTTGGTGGTGTTTGTGGTGTCGTCAGAAGAATAATATATAAATATAATAATACTCGTATGTCATTCGATGTGATGAGTGATATAAAAATAATTGATGATGATCTGTAATTGGCTTCCATATATTGAAGATATGCCTATTTTATAACACAATGGTTTTAAATAAATATGGCAGTGATATTGTATTTTATGTCACAAGTACACTGTAACTTAAAGCTTGTAATGCACACTATGGTACTTGTGGAACTTGAAAATTAGTTACATATCGCCCAGGAACTACGTGTAAATCAAGGCACTGTAGCCGCTCACCATCATGTGTAAAAAGATTCGGTTCGAATGTCGTCGTGTATAAAGTGCCCCTCTCCACCATCCTAATGGTCCCTCTGACTCGTCGGCATTTTGAAGGGAAATCGCATGATTTTATGATGTTATATCATTATCCCGACTTGAAAGCATCCGTGTACGGGGCGACCATATTATAATACTTTATATTCATAACAACCCTTTAAAATTTTAGGTTGATTATAATGTACCACGAAACCAAAAAGTAATTAAACTAACATTATCGTTATATGTATTGATTTTAAAATTGTGCATGTGTTTTATCTGCCCTTGAAGATCTATATTTGTAAACTGGTTTTGTTATAGTTTGTTTATTTCGAACTAAAAAGCTAACAGCGACAGATATTTTCCTCTGGAGAGAAGAATCTCAGAATCCTCATGAATACCACTGCAATCAAATGCCACGGTGATTATGTTAGACTCCATATTGATCCTGAGCAGCTGGTCCTAATGACCATCTGGCTAGACGTGACTAGGACCACACTTTTTGGTAGTGCAAATGTAAAGCTTAACTTGTGGTCTGCGGTACCTACCAAGTATAACCTCAACAAAACCATGAACCGGTGTTAATACAGCAAACACAAGCAAATAGAGTTACCTCTACAACTTCCCTTACTGGTTCGGATAAAACGATGCAAGTGTGTAATAGTTTTTTAACTCCGCAATGATTTTATGTGTTTATGACTATTAAAACAATTAATAAAAAATATTGGTTTATTGATAATGTGCAGTTTGATTTGACGAACATTTTTGATTGCTAACGATATTTACTATGTTCTGACACAGTAGGTACCTCCCCCTCCCTGACTCGCGAGTCGCGTCTAATCCAATATTCTTCCACCCGATTACCCATCCAATAAACCTAATGAAATCATTTATGTCATTGCACTGCGCGCCATATGCGCGTTGAATGAAATCAAAACACACTCGAAAAAGTGCGCTAACGCTAGCCGCTTGATTGGTCACCCTTGCGGGTGCCATGCCGGCTGTTGACGAAAAGAAAGTTCGGACACAGTTTAGAACTTTATGCTGTAACGAGTTATTTTACTTTGGAAAACGGTGAATTGGGTAAGCTGTCATAAAAAAGTACTTGTCTACTTTGAAGCGAACATGGATAGTTACGAGAGTTTGCACACCCGTGTTACAAGAGGTGCATAGCTTTGCAAGGTGGACTGTCTAATTCTAGGAATGGCTGAGACGAAAAAAATATAAGCTGAGTGCAGGTTTGGTAACTGAGTTGTTTGAACTGTGCTTCATCCCAATATAGGTGGTGGATTAAGTTTGCCTTAAGATTAGGCATCTTCCAAGCAGTGAAAAGTCCGCTGATGCACAATCTCGAGTACAACTACTCGAGACTGTTCATAGGCTCTGCTATCAAACCGGGAAAAAAATCATAATTTTAAAAAAGATACGCCCACTATAGGGATATATTTGGACTCGCTCCACACCAAAAGGCATCTAGCACCATTTTGTGATTATCACCATAACGTCAGCCCATCTTGTGGGGACCATACCTACGCTACCTTTTCCTGCATACACGTGTTACTCGAGGAACTTTCATTCCAACTGTCCAGCAGCCCTGCGAATAATGTACCCTGCCCACTGCTACTTACAGTTCTCAATTCTTCGGGCTACTTTTATTGTTGGGTACTATACTGAGCTCTTTGAGCGTTGTGCTCGTCTTTCATGATCTGAGCCATGATTACAATATGATCCGCAATGTGCAGTGCAAAGTGTATAATGATGTCTTATCCTCTCCAGCAGATCCTCCAGCGCAGCTATGAACCGTTTCAGTGTTGAACTTTTTCATACCCCCGCTTAAGTCGTATCGTTTTTGAGTTCTGCTTATGAAAACACCTAGATGCATCTACAGTCTGTTAACTTCTAAAAGAAACAAAGGCGCGGACTAGATCATGACGGAACTAAAAGATTTCTCATAGTCTCTACACATATGTGTCTATACAGTTCCACTTTGCACGCTTTGGACTTCTTTAGAACCTGCTGTTAGTGTACATATGTATGTGGTCTAGGCTACTGTAGCCTTTTCGGAATACGGATTGTTCGGGTGAGTGAAAGTGGTAAACTTTTTGCTAAACGGTTTCGAGCCGAATCTCGAGAATAGGTTATAAACACGAAATAGAAACGTGATTAGTCTGTAGTGTTATCCTAGTAATGCGCTCTGCCCACTGGTAGATTACTAACACAAAATTAAGTTTTAATCTCTCACCCTTTCATTAACTTCGACTGAATACTTTATTTTCCAATTTGCCGAGTCAAACGAACCGCCTCCTCGCGTGGCTGCCACGATGGGTGTGTCCGCAAACTTTTTACGTACAGACCTCACCACGTTCAAGCCACGTGGCCTTCACGACAGCGGTTAGCGTGCATCCTTGGTCCTCCGAGGCGTCGTCTCGATTCCCCGTAGGTCCCCCGTGGATTAGCACGTGTCATTGAAAGAAATTCGTCCATGTGACAGCCTTAACGCATACAAAATAGGGTTGAACATGAAAATATCCACAGATTGGAAATAAGAGTGAATATCTTCAACTCTAACGCACATAAAATAAGGTTGAACATCTATAGCCAAAACTGAAATTTGTCAACGCCACGTGACTTATAATTATGTGGAATGGCGATCGTTTATTTAATTGCATTAGGTTTGATGGATCGCACGTGTCGCACGTTCCGAGGTCGGACAATGGTGTTAAATTGGAACTATTCTTCATTTATCTTGTAGGGTTTTCCTAAAAATATCTAATAAGATAAGAAATATAATGATATTATAGTAATAGAACATAATTTATTAGAATATTTAATAAAATAGGCAAATGCCATACTTTGTTTTAACAAAGACTCAGTTATGCGAAAAGTGAGGGTAACAAGCGTTAAAAAGGAATAAACTTTTAGGGGTTCCATTCAAGCCGTAGGCCCCATATGGACAAGGCTAAGGCTGAGTTTAGTTGGTAGGTCACATGGTCAGACCGCTCTGGCCGGCGTGGAGTCCAACATAAACTCCGTGACACTTACCCTGTCCTGGTACGGGTACCCTGGGTACGTTTCGTGCTCCTTAGTGAGGATTCTCAGCCTCCGCCAGCCTCAGCCTGAGGGAAAAAAAGCCGATCAGGGGCATTTTGTGAAAAATTTCTGAGCTGTACGGTTGAGTAAAGTAAGCTGTTGTTCCCGAGGTTTATTACAATCTAGTACAGACTTTGTAACGAAATAGAATGTAAGAAAAGTAGAATTGTTGTATATGGTTTTTATTAATTTTTTTTAAAACTTTTATTGCAGTTCTTTACAACATTAGTCATTTAACATTAGTTACAAGTGTAAGTAACGGACGATAAGGGAACAAGTACATACATAGATGATGATGTGATTTGGTAGAATTAGCTTGCAATACAGGTACACTCATTGTGCAGAAGATAGATATAGTACTGTAATCTGTTTAAGTTGGTTTTATACCAATTTATATTAGGGTCTAAATTATGAAATTGCTGTTTTGTACGGAGGTTTCAGTAAATTTGTCTGAACCCATAGACACTTTTTCCTTATTAATATTAATAATATAATTTAATAATGAGGGATATACATAAACATTTAATGTATTAATCACGTATTAAATAATATATTCATCACGCTCTTTTTAAATTTTGTGAGCTTTGTCTAAATATATCTATTGTCTCGTGATGAGTCTTTGAGACATCATTATATTGACAACACATCCTGACAATTGAATTGTAAAAAGGACTAAAATCTGATTCGTAGACCAGTGCCGAGACCACGGCTCATCGACGCCACTTTAGCACCTTTAGAAATCATTAAACTTTACGTGTACAAGCAAATTTTGATTATTGTTGAAACCTACAATTTGTTTATTCAAATTAAAGAAAACAATACCGTAAAGTTGATTTAAATTGTATTTTTTTTTGTCGGTACGTTGTACTTAATTTTGTACTTTGTAGGCTCCAATATTAGGAAAATGAATTATGTATAGTGTAAAAGTTTCATATGAGAATGAAATGAAATTAAATAACAATGGAAAAGCAACATTTTTATCAAACAGCGATGTAAAGTTAATGGCGTACTATTTAACCTGGTTTCCTCATAAAATCCTCACCACGTCACACATAATCTCTTCCACCTAACCCCATCAGTAACAAACCCACCGTTACCGACTCCCATGAGCCCATAACGGCAACTTTAACTACAGGAGCAATTACAAAATTCGCGAAACAGCCGCTAGCGCGTGCCACAAATGCGGTTCCCGTGTACCCCCGGGGGAGGCCCGTCCTGACGTGCCGGCTGTCACGTGTGAAAGCGATACTCGAAAGTGGCTGTCGCTCGCTGTCAGATGATTGTGCGGTGAAAGTGTTCGCCTATTGAGTCGAACAAATGTGCGTGTATCGGGTTTTACGCAGTGTTCGCTTTTCTTCGGATGTCCAGACATGTGTTTTCTATTGTAAAGGGACTTGCGTTATGATAAAGAAATAGTTCTTGTTTGATGGTTGGTTTTAATGCTATCTTTCGTCACAGATTTATATAAATATTTCATACACTTACACCAATTAGACTAGCCCAAAGTAAGCTCTAAGGCTTGTGTTATGGTAACTAGGATAACGGATAGACATATCCTAGATATATTTGATAGAAATACACATATTTGAACAACTATAACTAAGGTGCAAATGCTCGCATTCATCACACAAACATCTGCGCCTACCGGGATTCAAACCTGGGACCTCCAGGGATGGCGACACCTTGAAACCGGTGTACGAACCACTCAACTAAGGAGGTCGTAAGTAAATATTAAACAAATTTAAAGTTAAGGTACTAGCTTTCGCATATTAGTGATATAAGAAATCACATAAAATGTCAGAGCATTTTATTTACATTTAATTAAAATATATATGTGCTTGTAAATAGTGACACGATGTAGATTTCTGATAAAAAGCGGTAATTTCGATGGTCTCTCCTGGATGCTAACCAGACACTGTTAACACACACACTGTGGAACACACATGGAAATTTGAAGGTCCTAGGTCGTTCCCTACCATTTAGTAAAAAAACAAATATGTCTGCAAAATACAAGTAACCCAAAATGAAGACTAAAATTGTGAAAATCTCTTTTAAACTTCATGTCTACCATATTTAAGAACCGGATTTCGGATTTGGATTGTAAAGGACGTCAACGAAGGAGACGTCAGAACCTTCTAATGTATGTATGTATTCTCTCGAGTTACTTATGCTAAGGTTTCTTAAGTTTAGTAGGAAAAGTTAGAACAAACCTAAAAGTAGCTGGATTTAATCCGATTTACTCTTCACTTGTCACTGCCTTTTCTTTGGCAATCACCAGTTCATATCCAGGGGTCGTAACTACTTTTAATTAGGGTGTCTACTTTCTGTCAATTAGTGTGAGTTGATCACGGACTAATAGCTGATTTTCTTTAATATAACCGTCCCAACGAAAAGGCTACTAAAAAATTAAGGTTCTTTTATGGGGAAATGTATACATTTTTATGACAAGACTCCACGTAGTGTAGCTGAATTACCTACCTTTTCATAAGTTTAAGGTACATGTTAAAAATACGCTAATGAGTAAGGGCTATTACTAAGTCAATGCTTATTTAAATGATGCCAATGTTTGGTGTTGATTTGAAGATATTACATTCTAAAGTGTAAATATTTATTATCCCATATAAATTGTAAACACATATGTACGTTGTATGGTCACGACATAATTTATTGTATATGTTGTTATTATTTTTGATAAAGCTGATAAGTTTCTTGTGCCCATTCTTGTTATCAGTTAAAAAATACGGCCTGAATGGATGGTAGGAAAAAAAATTTGGACGATTCAAAAGAGCTTTCTATAAAGTCATATTTCAATAAACATAATTTTGATTTTATTATATATTTTCAAGATGTTTTCCTTCGGCACAATATTCTAAATAGCTGTATTTATAAAAACCCTTAATCCAAAGTGATATTGACAAAAAGCGAATCTTAGGTTCTCTATAAGTGATTGTTAATATAAATAAACCTCTAATTTTCTGACTTACTGTGGCTATTATACGTAAACAAACTTAGAATTTGGACAAATCATTTCGCTGTTGTAAAATTAAAAATGGAAATAAAAGATTTGAGCATTAAGTCTATGTTACGCTGTAAAAGCCATCTGCGGCAACTAACCGTGTAAGTTCATAAAAATAAGAAAAAGTATGAAGAGCGTGTTTCAGATTAGTAAGGAGTTTATCTTCTCTATTGCACTATCAGCTCTATTCTTTTTTCGGAGATTCTTCTCGTCTGCTTGGCTTCGTATGTCTTACCTATTCCTGCTTTTAATCAGCAGTGCTTTGTATTTATGTGTTTTTATTTGAAGATACATATAATTATTATTCACTTTACCGTTTACGAAATCGTTTGGGGTTAGAGAAAACTGTTTTCTCTTTCACATACCTCTTACAAATCGTGTCTCTCTCTCATATCACCTTTTATACGTCGCTTGTTAGGTGTTACTTTATTTTTAATTCTCTATCTATTCGCTATATATATAGTAATCTATGAATTAACTTAAGTTCTTCCTCTGGTTCCAGATTGGTAGCAGATTTTACAAGACCATGCCCCATTTACCATCAAATGGGCAGTCTGATTGTGTGCTAAAATCCATATCCTTGTCCTTATCTCTTTTTTGCAGGAACATATTTTGTTTTACTCAACAACATCGTGATCGCAGGTCGATTACATCCTATGTTTTCATATCGTTTTTCACACAATTCACATCCCTCTGCATGCTCTACTTTTTTTACTAGTTTGCCAATATAAATATATAAAAAATATTAATTAAGCAATTAACAACCCCTTCAAAGTAACATCTCGCTTATCCCAAACTTTTCACAAATCAGCGCGCTTTGTTTAGCCCACACAATCGTTATAATAAGCTCTGATAAACTTAATCGCGTTGGTCAGTTTACACAACAGCGCGCCGGGAAACGCAACGGGATGTCTCTGCTGTGGAACTGTTCGGTGGTGTACCATTAGGCTCATGTTTTTTTTAAACCACTTCAACTAATACGTTGAATAATAACATTTCCGTGTTCTCTTTTGCTATTATTCTTTTTGTGGCTTAAATATGCTATTTTATTTCAGTTTATTGCAATTTTTAAGTCTACAGATCCTAGTCCAGCAATAGAATATTCAATGTTTTATACTTTCATAATGTTGTCTGTCTGTCTTTGCTGATGGAGTTTCGGGGTTCTGTAATAAACTGTTTGAATATTTTGCCAGTGTTTGTAAGGTACCTTTTGGTACATAGTGCAGCTATCTGCTATTGCTTTTTGGTTTTTTCTCCTGAATAATGTAAACTGAGTTAATACTTGTGTTACTACGTTATTATTGTGATGCATGTATCATGTGACAGTAGTTTAATAATAAATAATTGAAATGTTACGCAAATATTACTTGCAGTAAAGACGTCATTTCACAAATTTTTATTGTGATGAATTGGGTATCAAAAAAATTTTGTTTTAGTATATTTCAATTAATTGTGAATGTTTATATACTCTATGTAATTTAATGATTATTTTTTATAAGTTGTTTGTTGAGTTTTGTTCATATTTTGTGATATGTGATATGATTTTGTCATATGTTTGATTTATTTTCTTGCTTCAAAGAGTAATGAATGGCTTACTAATATATAGCGTGCTATTTCTATGGAAATGATGCTCTTATCAAGGAATTTCTACAGCACGCGTACTCCTCTTTTCTTTGATATACTAAAAATATGCCATATTGCTCGGCATAAGTCTATTCTTTGACTAAAAATTTCCCTAGTCCATCTGATAACATCCTTGCTATCCTTGCTTGTATGTTCAGGAAACTCTCGCCCCCTAACACGTTTTATTTTATTTCTATACCAATAACTAGAACCACTTGCTACAAAACAAACGTTCGATTCAATTAATCATCTGGCTATAAACCTCAGTGTAGTAAGGGAGCTTAATCACATCCATGATCACGCCCGGCCGCCACAGCAGCGCAGCGGGGCGCGCAACGGGGAGTCCTCGACCTTCGTTGGTGATTGTTTTATTTGCTCTGATGTTGGGCTCTTTATTAGCTAACTTCTTTTTGGCACCATTTAGTGACACTGCGATTTACCTATGCAATGATCTATCCTACCTCATCCGGTAGTCTTTAGTAAATACATATTTAAGATGGTGCCTTGTGAGCACGTATCCAAAATTTTTTTTATCTTTATTGCACAATATATATATATATATATCTATCAGGTATAGATATATATATATCTCAAGGTCATCTCTCAAAGCAGTTTAAAAATCAAATTTCTAATTCAACGCAATAAAAAGATATGGCCATTTATGTTCCATTTATGTTGCATATTTTGACATTTGCAAGGGAATCAAAACCTATAAGGTACTTTCCGTTGATCTAGAATCATGGAATTTGTTGATCTAGAAACATGTAGCACAAGTAAAGGAAAATATATTTGTACGGAACCCTCGTTGCGCGAGGGCTGTTCGTTGCCGTACCGGTTTTATGTATATTAAAGCAAATAAAACGGTTTTATTTTTAGTTTTATTAAAAATAATATTATTTTATATTTATATATAAATCGAAATAAACTAACAAATTTTAATTTCTCATTTCAAATGTGACATTATTTAATATAAAAAAGTATACATATAAACGAGTAAATAATAAAGTTATTGACAATTTTATTTATTAATGAACGTACTCATACAAATTTGGCGACTTTACCATGTTGTGACATCTGAGCGATCAGCGACACCGAGAACATGTAACTGTATGATTAAAAGTAATATTCACAGGTACATATAAAATATTTTTCAGTTAATAGTGTATACTTTCAATATACATCATAATTCAATATACAAGATCAGGTCAAGAGTAACTGTAACCAACGAGCGTGCATCACTACATAGTGTAAAACAAAGTCGCTGCCTCTGTATGCTTAAATCCTTAAAACTACGTATGTTTGGATCGTAGCAAGTGGAACACTGATCACTGCTTACCCCCACTGGAAACAGGCGTGAGAATATATGTGTATGTTCAATATACGTATAATAAAAATAATAGTCCCATACACAATTCCGAATATTGTAATGTAGAATCCACGGAGGTGATTAAAAGTATCCCTTGTTTGATTAATTTCAACAGCAGTTTCTCGCGATAATGATGACGAAGCAAACACAAATGTTAACCCATTCAAGGGTGCGGGGTGAGAAATGGCACTCGCCGTTTCGGCGTAAGTCTTAAGTGCCGTGCGAACTGTCAGGTGGTGCGAGAAATCTCGCCGTCGGCCGTGGGACGCGCCACTTGCACCAAATTGGGGGTCAAATGGGAGCGAGACTGTGTGATTTTGACACCCCTATGAAAATAATGAAGATGGCAACTTGTTTTGGTATGCGATTATTTTTTTCATTGAAGTCGTGAGGCTTAAGTGGAACTCAGTTGAAGGATGTAGTAATATTGATTTTAATTGTCTACTCCAAGGAATGATTCGTGCATGCATTTTATTATGGACTTTTGTCTCCAGAAGACTGAACTAATATTATAGCGTCAATAAGAAACATGGTGGAGACGTTTTACATGTTAATACTTGCATTTAATAAAATGTAAATAAATAAATGGCACCTGAAATATGATCAAGTCATGAGAAATATAAATATTTCTTACCCCTCCACCAATTAGCCTAGCCTGAAGTAGTACAGGCACGTCGGCGGCGCTATGGCTTCGGTACTGGTCTACGAATTGGATGATACGGTGGGCCCGCGGTTGCTCCTGCCTTGTACCAATGGGTTTTTGCTTACCGAATTTCGTACGTACAATTATCTGACGCTTCTACGGTGAAGGAAAACTTGGCGAAGCAACCTGTATACACTTGCGAAGAACATTAAACATATATGTAATCAACCAATACACACCGATCCTGCGAGTTAGACTAAGGTCCTAATTGCTGTACCTTGCTACCATCCACTGTACCTGTGGGAAAGATTATAATGCTTGTTAGTTATACCTTTGGTGCTTAAAACCTTTTTTGGAAACATCTACATATAATGGTGCTTAGTGTGGCTGTGGAGATTAATTATGAAGTTGACGGTGCTAGACGAGCCTAAATTAATGTTCATTGCTCCAGCCAAGGGTTAATTATTGGGTAATTAAGTAAATGCAAACATAACTCGCACATCACCTAATCGACTCTAACGTGATTTCTATTCGAGTTCATTGAATCGAGAGGGCTATTGTCGAGCCCGAGGACGTCAACAATGCAATAGTAATAAGACACTCGAATTTCACTCGATGCGACATGCGCGAACAATATCAGCTCGGCCGATTATCGCTCGACCATCGCTAAGTAGTCGCGACATCTCGAGTGGGGTGCCGAGTAGGGGAGTTACAGTGAGACGGGAATATAAGCCGCACGTGTGTGCGCGACAAGGACGCCATTAGCGCTCTAGGGCGGTGTTATAGCGACAGATTGGCGCGCACATGTCGGAGTTGCGATGCTCTTTTTGCTAACTTTACATTATTAGTGACGGCTACCAATTTTTTTTAAATATTTTTATCGATGCTTTTGTGAAATTGGATTTTGGGAGATTTGTTCAGTATACATTGATTTATACTGATTCAAATTGATCAAATCTATGACATTTTATAAATAAACTGACACGTGTAAAAACGGGCTTCTTAGCTTAGACTTTACAGTTTCTCAAACTGTAACTGTAATTTAATTAAGACTGTATATTCCTCACTGCTTTTTAATTCAAAATAATTATTCCAATATGACTGGTTGAGTTCAATGAGTATTGATCGGGAGGTTCGCCACGAAGACAGATATTCTTCTCGATCATAGACCTCGTGGGTAGTCACCACCTTAGTATGTCGCCGTATTAACATTGTTAATTTAATTATTGTGTTATAATATTGTCAATATTTGTAAAAGCCACAAACTTACAACTTTTTAAGCTGTGTGTATGTATGTACCGTGACATCACTGTATCCCCCCCCTACAATACGCAAACAAAATCTGAGTTGCAAGTAAGTTTTATTTATTATCAAAATTAATTTACTACCTTAAATTTAAAAAAATTGAATCAGTAAGACAATACCTCGGCTGTTAAGAAGAGAAGTCTCGGTGATGCTTGCTAACACTTTCGTCTTCATCATCACTTAGGTACCATCAGGTGAGATTAAGTCAAAACTTTCCTGTTCTATATAAAATATATAATAATACACGAAGTTTTGTAGATAAGACTATATAAATATATAGTTATGTCAAAATTAAATTTTAGCTGATAATATAGAAAATCTATGGCGGTATCATTATCGTTATATTATAGCTTTAATATTCCAACAAACCCTTGCAACGGATTCCATAGGGCCGTCTGGTTGTTTTCTACGTCCCCTTTCAGGAAATTTTAAATTTAAACCATGGTTGACGTTGTGGGTGATATTATAAAATCACGATTATGTAAAAACTTCGCTATTTTATAATCTCCATTACCATTTTAATTTATCGATTCCTAAAAATACTTTCACAATTTAAGGGGTAACGCACTACAATTTTAATACAGCAACTTTTAAGTTTTGTCGATAGATTGTATTTCCAAATGCACCTCAATAAGATTTGACTGCTAGCACAACAAGGGGGGCCCGGGGGCACGGCGACGCTTGTTTGTGCGATTTAATTTCATTTATCAACGCATTACTTACTGAGACAGAATTACTTAGTCGGATTACCCCCGGTTTCCCCGCGTCGCGGCCCTGCTCCTGTATAAGCGTATTTAGAGCCAGTCCTTAAAACATGTCACGTATGGGATTTTTTAGTCAGGCAATAATAACGTTGTATTTGCTATGTCAGTGAAGATGTTGACAACTTAATAATGTATGAAGGAATAACTACATTGTGACATATGAGGATGCGTTTTTTTTTTGGTAAAATAGTTGTCATTAAAAATAAGTCGGAAGCGAGTACTACGTATGTACCATCAGGGCAGGCTATAAGTTATTTTACATATAATATATACAAACAACAACGTATAAAGACATATAACCAATGTTATATGTAGAAATATAATACATGGTAAGAAAATGAATAAAAAGCTCATGTTGGCAATTATAAATTGGATGATTCAGAGCTTTCTATAAGGTCATATTTGAATAAAGTTAATTTTGATTTTGATAACTCAGTTGTAAATATTGCTCAGTAATAAAATGCGTATTTAGCACAATGCGTTTCATCGGTAACCGTACAATTTTATATTTTGATAATTATAATTGTTAAATTTTAAATGAATAAAACAATATCCCTCTCTATTTTCAAAAATATAGCCGTAGTCGTCACGTTAGACTTAATATTGCAGTAATGTCGTAATATTTTAAGTCACACAATGTGATTGTGAACTTTGTATTTTTTCATTATTATTATTTTAGTATTACATTATCGGGTAGAAGGGGGAAAATTGAGAAATATATTAATTTTCTGCTTTAACATTATGTTTTATGCGTTTGGCACAAAGACTTATAGCTACATCTAACAGTCTAAGTGCACTCTCTGTAATTGAATCAAACGCGTCAACATGGAAGTAACAACTCTATTACCGCGCAGTGCAAGCCCAAAAGAACATTATTGCCGTCGGTATGTGCCCTCGGTGATGATTCGCCCCACTTTCAAACCGTAGGGGTGAGTCGAAATGAATTTGTTTAAGAAGAATTTGCATTTTTAGTGCGTTTATAATATGCGAATACTGACGGCTCAATGCTGTTGCGTCTGTTTGAGCTAACGCGCATGATATAGAGCGCGCACGGTCAATTACGGTATAGATTTAATGGCGCCTACACCTGTCGTGATTGCGGCATGGTAATCTCCACGCCGCAATCACGACAGGTGTATGGACCTGGTGTATGGTATGGTGTATGGATGGATGGTGTACGATGGATTTAAAAATGCATATGATATAAAAATATTAATAGTATCAATTTTATTTTAACTATACTATTGGAGACGCGTTATCAAATGATACTGTAGGATGATAATATGTATTAACAAATAAGCAGACTGACCACCTAATGGTAAGTGGTCATAATTGCGTATAGTACATGTGGTTTTTGTGCGACTTACAACAAATTTTGCGAATTTGTTGTACGTACCACAAAAAGCATACCTAGTGTTCGTTTCCAATTGTCACATAAGATGTTACGGAGTTCAGTGATTACATTGCCTATCTTACCCTTCACCTTGGTATACACTAATGGGAATACTGCTGTGTTATGTGTATTCTAACTTAAACAATAGTTTTGAATTGCTTATAAATGCAGTCGTGTTGCGGTAATTTTTAAATTAATTATTTTAAAGTTCTGTGTGTACAGTGATCGCTTATTTTTGGTTGGTTCTCAACAGACTGGTGCTAATAAATTTATTTCGTATTCTATTAAATTGATTTTAAGAGTAACCAAAAAATCTGATAATTATTGTTATGATACGATAAATGGATCCATAGCTGATTTTCTAACAATCCGGATACTAAATACTTGAGTTGTCTATCTTATCATGTAAAGTTTGTCAGGCAGTGAAATTTTTGGGTACACTGTGTTTGGACGGCTTAATCAGATGACTGCTTACATAAATAAGTAATTTATCCAGATTACTGGTTTATTAATTTTTTAATATAAAATATCTATTTCTCTTGTAAGGTAGATGAGAGATGAGTAACTAAAAAAATATTGAAATAATCTCCTTGTGAGGTTTTGATTTGTCTGCACAATCTGCTTTACGAATTACACGCCGGCGCCGCCGCCGCGCATCTCGACGACGGCGTCCGGAATCACTCGAGCGCCTCTAAGCGGTTCCCAGCGCACACGGACAGTCGCAACATAAATCACACACGTGCTCCCGCGCCGCGGAACCGATGCCGCCTTTGATTGTCGCGCACAATTAAAATAAATCCTCGTGTCGAATTAACGCTCTTACACTTAACATTTTAACGTGTCGCCTCTGGTCACGTGACCAGTGTTGCTTGAGCTGCTATGAGAAACGGCACAGTTGAAGAATACTTTTTTATATTTTGAATGTTTGACGCTTGAAATATTTCCTATGAATTCAACCTTGAATATAATTTATAGAAAGAAGGAGGTGACGTTACTTTCTGCTTTTCTTAAATTATCTATGGAACTATTTAGCTTTTCAGTAGTCTAATTTAGGAGCGCGAGTGTTCCTAAAAGTTAAGGCTTTTCAAAACAATCGCAATTTTAACTGTTAACCTTCGATGAAAATGGCCGTCATGATCATTCAGCCGAGGGGATTTAGATCCACTATAATTGGCTCTGCGCTTATAGCATCTAACTACCAGAAAAGTTAATTATTTTTCACTCCACCCAATTAAAATTGTTTTTTGTGGCAAACGAGCAAATGGGCCACCTGATGGTGAGTGGTAACCCATAGCTCATTTACATCTGCAATGCTAACGGCACAGCTGAGTCGCTGCCTACTTGGAGAGGAATACTGTTGAGTCTCGTATTGAAGTGTGACATTTTGTAACGCTCAGGAAACACCACATCTGGGAACTTATTCCAGTTTCCCGAGTTTGCACGTACACAACACGAATGAACGTTGAAACTGAACTGTATCAGACCAGAACAGTTTCAAATTATATGAATGAACTCAACTATGGAAGCGGGTAGGCACTAGTAGGCAATAGTAGGCACCAATATTATTAGTTTTTCATACCTCTCCGCGTTAAAGAGCCTGTAAAGAATACACAGAGCATTAAAGTCGTCTGTTATGTCGAGGTCTATTTAGACCTTAAATACCTGACATTGAATGCCTATGTCCTACAACTTACCAAATTTTATAAACATATAAATTAAATCTTTCACTTCATTGGGACTTTTATAAATAAGGGGTCATCCATAAATTACGTCACACGAATTTCGTGATTTTTTGCCCCTCCCCCGTCCTTGTCACAGCTAGTCACATTTGTGAGACTCCCCCCCCCCTAGTGTGACGTCACAAATTTTGAAATTATAGAAATTATTGAATGATTCGAATCAGTGATGGTTTCGAAATCAGTTTTATTTTCATTTCAATAAAATTAACATCAAATCAATTAACAAAACAAAAAACGATTACTTATATTAAATAAGTATATGGTCATTTCATGATTTTCTTATTATATTTTTCAAAATCACCTACTATAATCAATTGGAAAAATAGTACGTTTCGGGAGTATATTAATAGATAGAAGAAGACACTATTCCTTTATTTATTTATGAGAGTATACAGACTTTACAATAAAAGTTAATATTTACAGCACTTTTCATACTAATAGTAATAATTTAAAGTTTGCGTTTTAACAGTTAGCTTATAATAGATTTTGAAATGTGACGTCACGAAATTTAAGATCCCTCCCACCCCTTGTCACACAATGTCACACTTCGTCAACCCCCTCCCTCCCCCTAACCGTGTGACGTAATTTATGGATGGCCCCTAACTAGATTTCTGCCCGCGGCTTCGACCGCGTGGATTTCGGGATTGGGTCTATAGAGGGTTAAGGGTCATAGCTTTTGCCCACGACTACATATGCGCGGAAGTCGGTTTATTGCGCTTCCCGTAGGACTATCCGTTTTTCCGAGATAAAAAATACCGCAAAACCTTGCTCAAGAATCACTCTATCTATTGATGAAAACCGCATGAAAATCTGTGCAGTAGTTTTTGAGCGAAGCCTTTATTGCGCATTCCGTGGGATCTGTCGATTTTTCCGGGATAAAAAGTACCCTATTATTTAATCCGGACTTAAACAATTGCGTCTGAAAAATTTCAAAGCAATCAGTTCAGTAGTTACGGCGTGAAAGCGGAACAAACAAACAAACTCACTTTCCGATTTATAATATTAGTAAAGATGTATGTATATGATCTTATTTATGTTAGAAGATATTATAATGTAAGTAAATAGTTACTATCAGTGTATGTTGAGATCCATTATAGAGTTTCATTTCATGGACCTCCAAATTTATTTTCGCTGACGTAGATCCATTGCAGGTTGTCATAGACCCCTAGGGCTCGATGTGGGCACTTTCTGAATCACTGGTTTGTATTAAAAGCACGGTTTTAAGGTGGTAAGTTGCTATAGTCGCATATAGTACTTTTATTTATTTAAATTCTCTCCCAGTCAACCAATATAGCGTGCGGAAAAGTTATTCAAAAGGAAGTGCAAATGTGTGAAAATGATACCAATATAAATTAAGCAGCAACAACTACATAATTAACAAAACGGACATTACACCAATGAAATAGGTAGGTACATATAAATATATGCATGGACAAATATACATATATACACACATACATACCCACATATATATTCATATAATAAAAGTGTTATCTTAAATAACGGTGTAGTTTCTGTGAGATTTGCACCATGTGATATAAGATGTAGTCACAGGTAATATATGGGCCTAGGCCTGGTAAGGCCTAGTAATATCTGGCAGCTCCAGCCCACACGTGAATGTGACGTAACAACTTCGATTTTGTTAGAATTATACGATCATTGAAGGATACCGTTAAAGTTTTACTGTACTAGTTCACCAAACGACATAGATCAGAGGTGACTGGACGTTTTAAGGACTACCGACGTTCGTAATGGAGTGGCGTATATCGTCTGCTCGTTCATCTAACCGAAATTAACTAGGAAAACATTTCAAATGCGTTTCGGTTTATATGGGGCTCTTTTAGTCTTGTTTGTGATAGTTAAAATTGAGTCCAGTTTGTTGCTTTAGCTTTTGTCACATGGAGATTTCGCGTTGTTCGCGGGTTCGCGATGAGTCTGATTCCCATTTCCCTAACTCAGTCTCGGAATGTGTAGTTTAAGGTGATAGTCTACTATCATCTTAAAACTACACGTTAAACTACAGTTTATTTGCCGTGTATTATATATATATATATATTGTTACGAGCTGGGGTCAGTAAATTAAACGGCGGTCTACCAAAACACTGAACTTTTATTAATTACCACTAACTTACTAACTTCACTGAAAGCACTGAAAGTCGCTTCTTAGTTCTCCAATATCACTTGTTTTCGCACTGTATCGCAAAACAATAATGCTTCCCGGCGGCCGGACACAGCCTTATATAGTCCCCTAAGATACTTGCCACTCTTGCCAGAACATTCGCGGACACACTCGAATGTGTAGTCCAATACGTCGCGCGTTCGAGACGTTTCGATTATAACTGTCTCGATACTCGAATATTCTCGATACACAATACTCGAATATTCCCGTACTATCTTTCTCGAATATTCTGTGTTTGTCTATCTCTTTCTAATGATGTTTTCTCATTCTAGTACTTCTCGAATGTTCTAACTATCTCTGTCTCTTTCTACTATTGCTATCTCTTTCACTCCTATTGAAATTTATGTCCTTTTACTGAAGTAGGCTTAATGGCTCATAAGGGGTCCTGAAAACGCCTGAAAACGGGTTTTCAGGTTATTGCGGCATTGGATAGAGGGTAGCCTGAAACGTACTGAAAACATGTTTCAGGCGCCTGAAAACTACTGTAACTTGGGTGTAATTTAGATTTTTTAGTATGTGAAAGAGCTACTTCTGAAACGGCCTGAAACGACGTTTCAGCCTGCTGAAAACGTTTCTAAGTCACAGAAAATCACTTTTGAAGTTTTACTAAGCCACCGGCGTAACACTACCCCCTCCTAAGACATGCTCGTCCCGAGCATCATTATTTCCGTGGTATTTCGCCAGTCGGTCAACGTGAACAATCTTACAGGGACTACGTGCATTCCGCTGTATCCGGTACGTGACGTCGTTGATCCTCTTCAAAACTCGATAGGGTCCTTCCCATTTGGCTTGAAGCTTCGGAGATTTCCCTTTACTGCGGACTGGATTATGTAGCCACACCAACGAACCCTCTTCAAAGCCCTTGTTGTTTACATTTCGGTCGTAGCGGGTTTTCATCTTCTCAGACATCTGTTGGCTTGATTGTCTGACTTGCTCGTGTACGTCGTTCAACTTGTTGCGTAAATCATTCGCGTACTCGGTTATATTCCGCGGGGCGTCAGGTGGAATCCAGTAAGTAGATCCGCAGGCAACCGTAGTTCCCTACCAAAGTTTGCAAATGCTGGTGTCACCGAAGTACTTTCATGGACTGCGCTTCGATATGACATCAGGAATGGTTGGATGTGCTTGTCCCAATCCTTTTGCCTGTTTGACACAACCTTTGCAAGATACCTCTCCAATGTTTGGTTAAATCGTTCCACCATTCCATCAGATTGCGGATGGTAAGAAGTGGTCCTCGTTTTATGGGTACCCATAACTCGACACATCTCTTGAAATATTTGAGACTCAAAATTTCTTCCCTGATCACTATGAATTTCCAAGGGTACTCCAAAACGGCAGAAGACTTCATGGACTAATTTATCCGCAACTGTTGAAGCCTCTTGGTTAGGAATAGCGAAGACTTCCGGCCACTTAGTGAAATAATCCATCACAACCATGAAGTACTTGTTTCCGCATTCACTTTCCGGAAATGGTCCCGCAACGTCTATGGCAATCCTTTCCCATGGTGCACCAACGTTATACAGTTTCAATGCACCTCTGCTGCGTGTATGAGGTCCCTTTACTGCAGCACAACTAGTACACTTGCGGCACCAATCTTCAACATCGTCACGGCAATTTATCCAGTAAAATCGTTCTCTTATTTTCAACAGAGTTCTCGTCACTCCCATATGACCTCCCGAACATCCGTTATGGTACAGCTGTAGAACATCCGGTATCTTGGCTTTGGGTACAACCATTTGTAGATGACAACGGTCTCCTCGAGCGTTTTCCCATTTGCGGCACAAGACTTCATCTTGGATAACCAGGCTGTCCCATTGAGCCCAATAGCTCTTCGTGATGGAACTCATCGACGCAATATCACTCCAGGCAGGTTTAGGAGTACCGGCTTTGATCCATTCGAGAATCGGTTTGATGTCTACATCATACTGCTGAGCGTGCTGAAAGGTTTCTTTCCATTCATTGCTAAGATCCGTGTTTAGCATTCTCACAGGTAGGTCTGCTTTTGCCTCTTGTTTTACGCAGTGCTTGCAGTCTTCAGAGCAAGGTCTTCTTGACAAAGCATCTGCATTACCATGAGATCTTCCACTGCGATGTTCAATCACGAAGTCATATTCTTGAAGTAACTCGATCCATCTCGCAACTTGTCCTTCGGGATTCTTGAATTGTAATAGCCACTTCAATGCAGCATGGTCAGTACGCAGATGGAATTTTCGACCAAGCAAATATTTGTTGAAATGCTGCAATGTTTTCACCACTGCCAGTAATTCTCTTCTCGTGACACAGTAATTTCTCTCAGGTTTGGACAAAGATTTGCTGAAGTATGCTATAACAACTTCGCGATCTCCTTTCCGTTGCGACAATACACCACCTAGCCCAGTATCACTTGCGTCTGTATCCACTATGAATTCATTTTCATTATCGGGATACCCCAATAGGTGTGTTACACAGATGTCGTTTCAGTTCTTGAAATGCGACGTCACAGTTTTCATCCCAGCAAAAACTTCTCTTTTCTTCCGTGAGTTTATGAAGAGGCTTGGCAATGTCGGCAAAGTTCTTCACAAATCGCCGGTAGTAGGAACACAAACCCAAAAATGCTCTTACTTGTGTCTTGTCTCTCGGAACTGGCCAATCCTTTACGGCGATGATCTTCTGCGGATCTGTCTGGACACCCGCTTCCGAAACCACGTATCCTAGGAAGCTTACTTGTCGTTTGAAGAAGGAACACTTTTTAGGGCTTAACTTCAGGTTGGCGCTTCGAATTTTTGATAGCACCCGTTCTAGATTCTGAAGGTGTTCTTCAAACGTACGGCCCACGATGATGATGTCATCCAAATAGACCAGACAGGCTTCTCCAATCAATCCGCTGAGTACCAGCTCCATCAGCCTTTCGAAAGTCGCCGGTGCATTACACAGCCCGAACGGCATCACTTTGAACTGCCATAGTCCCTTTCCAGTAGAAAATGCAGTCTTCTCCTTGTCCTTAGGGTCAATTTCTACTTGCCAGTAGCCACTTTTTAAATCTAACGTGCTGAACCACTTCACTCCGGTAAGCATATCCAGCGTGTCATCAATCCTGGGTAATGGATAGCTGTCCTTCTTTGTGATGTCGTTCAGGCGGCGGTAGTCAACACAAAAACGCATGCTGCCATCCTTTTTCCTTAACAAGCACCACGGGTGAAGACCATGGGCTGGACGAAGGCTCTATAACACCTTCCTTCACCATTCCTTCAATCATGGTCTCCACTTCCTTTTCCCGTGCTATCGGTAGTCTTCTTGGTCGCTGGCGGATAGGCAATTCGTTCCCAGTGTTAATTCTGTGTTGAACTAAACTCGTCTTCCCAATGTCCTCGTCGTTAGTAGAGAAAACATCAGCGTACTTGAGTAACATCTTCTTAGCCTTGTCTATCTGTTCCTTAGACAAAACGTCTCGACAGTCTTCCAAAAGTTTTGACACGCTGATTCCTTCATTTTTGTTGACATTTGTATGAGTCGTGTCTTGACAACGACGCAACCAGTCTACCTCCTCACTCGTACCAAGTAACATTCCCTTTTCGATCACGTGTTCTTTATCGTCAAGATTCAGTACACGAACTGCTGCAAAGCCAGTGGTTCTTACCAGAGTTCGTGCCATCTTCCATGGCTGGTCATGATCTAATCTTTCAATGAGTACACATCGATGTATCTTCCCAGAATTGTAAGGGAGACTAACCGGCACAATGGTTTCTGATTTTGGGGGTAGAGCGGTTTTCTTTAAGCTATACACTTTCCCCGGTGTGGCTCCTTCCATGAACAATTCTTCTCGTCCACAACTCATAATTCCTTGCTTGACGTCGATCTCACAACCATTCTTCCTCATAAAGTCTAGTCCGAGAATGCAGTCATCGACAATATCAGCCACAATGACGTTGTGCAGGTAAACTTGATTACCCAACTTCAACTCCACCTTCTGTTCGCCTCGGACGGGTTAATCGCTCCAGGCTGTTGTTTCTGAAGTCCCTCAGAAACCGATTCGCAAGTTGGGAACTGACAACCGTGCGAGAAGCTCCGGTATCGATTGTCAGCTTACATGGCCTTCCGTTAACCTCGCCATTGATGATCAGGCTGTTCCCATCGTGGGCTTGTGAGATCGAAATCCTTGGGGCTCTGCGAACACCAGCCAGCACTCGCCCCGCAGTCCTGGCGTTTACTCGTTTCCCTGCTGTTGTTGGACAGCGCTATTAGCTGCCCTGTTCTCCTGAGGCCCATCTTCATCAATCCCTGAGCTACGCTTAGGACAACTTGATCGGAGGTGTCCCTTTTCGCCACAAGTGTAGCATCTAGGGCTGTATCCCTTGAAGCGGTCACGCACAGGTGTTGCAACTACCTCCCTGACACGGTGAGACCGATGGTCTTGCCTCACAGCTTCCACTTCTAGAGCATGGGCCAGGGCGTCTTTAAGGGTTTCGTGGTGCCCGAGTCTCACAGCAGCTCTCACTTCGAGGTCCCGAATGCCGTCGACAAAAGCCTGTACAAGGTTGCCCACAATTAACGTCGGTGCGGACTGGTACGCTTTACGTACCAGTTTTTCTACCTCTAGGGCCCATTGTTGCAGGTTTTCACCAACACGCTGAACCCGATCTTTTAGCTGGGCCCGAAACACATGTTCAAGGTGTGCGTCGCCGTATCTTGCCTCAAGCGCTTCCAATAGTTCCTCGTAGCTCACCTTCTTGTCAAGAGCTTCGAGGACTGTCAAGGCTTGATCTCGGAGGCCTAGCTTGAGTGCGGTCATGGCCTGGGCTTTAGTCCACCCATTTGCCTCCATTACAGCCTCAAACTGTATTTTATAGGCTGACCACGAGGAACTCCCATCAAAAGGTGGCACTTTGAATCCTCGCACCGAAGGAGCGGCACTGACGATAGTGGCTGTCCCATCTCCGACCTTCAGATTACCCAAAGCCTTCTTGACATCGGCAATCTCAGATTCAGCTTCGGTGAGACGGTTCTCGTGTTGCAGAACCTTATCTTCTATCACTTTGACCTTATTGCCGAAAGTCGCTTGGAGATCTTTGATCAGGACCATTTGTTCATCTTGGCCGAGCTGCAGTTGTTCCCTCAAAAGGCGAGTCTGCTCCTCCTGACGGCGCGCCTGCTCTTCCTGACGGCGGGCCTGCCTCCTTTATCGCGCTGCAACTGCTCTTCCAGACGGCGTGCCTGCTCCTCCTGACGGCGGGCCTGCTCCTCCTTATCACGCTGCAACTGCTCTTCCAGACGGCGTGCTTGCTCCTCCTGACGGCGGGCCTGCTCCTCCTTATCACGCTGCAACTGTTCTTCCAGACGCGTGCTTGCTCCTCCTGACGGCGGGCCTGCTCCTGCATCATCGCCATGAAAGCCGCCCAATCTGGTGCGGCAGCCGACGTTGAGGGAGTGGCTTCCATAACTGACTGCTGGTCCTCGTCAGTTGGCGGCTGAGTAGCTCCGAAGCGTCTCTGGTCGGCTTCCTGTTGTCGCTGGCTTCTTGTCCGGATTCTTCCTTCCGTGTCTTCCTTTGGTAGAACCGGCATACTGATCCCACTTCTGACACCAAATGTTACGAGCTGGGGTCAGTAAATTAAACGGCGGTCTACCAAAACACTGAACTTTTATTAATTACCACTAACTTTAACTTCACTGAAAGCACTGAAAGTCGCTTCTTAGTTCTCCAATATCACTTGTTTTCGCACTGTATCGCAAAACAATAATGCTTCCCGGCGGCCGGACACAGCCTTATATAGTCCCCTAAGATACTTGCCACTCTTGCCAGAACATTCGCGGACACACTCGAATGTGTAGTCCAATACGTCGCGCGTTCGAGACGTTTCGATTATAACTGTCTCGATACTCGAATATTCTCGATACACAATACTCGAATATTCTCGTACTATCTTTCTCGAATATTCTGTGTTTGTCTATCTCTTTCTAATGGTCTCATTCTAATACTTCTCGAATGTTCTAACTATCTCTGTCTCTTTCTACTATTGCTATCTCTTTCACTCCTATTGAAATTTATGTCCTTTTACTGAAGTAGGCTTAATGGCTCATAAGGGGTCCTGAAAACGCCTGAAAACGGGTTTTCAGGTTATTGCGGCATTGGATAGAGGGTAGCCTGAAACGTACTGAAAACATGTTTCAGGCGCCTGAAAACTACTGTAACTTGGGTGTAATTTAGATTTTTTAGTATGTGAAAGAGCTACTTCTGAAACGGCCTGAAACGACGTTTCAGCCTGCTGAAAACGTTTCTAAGTCACAGAAAATCACTTTTGAAGTTTTACTAAGCCACCGGTAACCGTCGTAACAATATATATATATATATATATTATTGGTTTTTATTACTTTAAGCTCTTGCCCCTCAGTGCGCTGTATATAGGCTGGACGTATATGATGATTCATTCAAATCTTAATCAAAAGTCTAAAATATAATTTCAAACTTGTATCTTTATTAAAAAATTCAAAATATATATATGGGTGAATATACGATATTGGATTTTTCTTGGCCCATTGAAAAAAAATTACCTTTGATTTGAAATTTATTATTAAGATAGCAGATCGAGTTGTTTTATTGATATTTTTAAGAGCTAGAAGATATTTAATTTTTTGACAGGTTTATGTCTTCCCCCCAATAATCGCCCCAATCGCCATGATGTCGTCGCGTTAGTAGAACAAACAGCAAACTAAAACAAATAAAACTAAATCTTATATCGATTTATTAACATCAAATCTAATTTGTGACACTAGCCAGGCTCGCTTGTATTTCCCTTAGCACTTAACTGCCAGAGGAGTGACGTCAGGGGGGTGACAAAATAATATATAACCTAAAAAAATACACCACGCAAACTTTATACTGGAATAATATCAAATACAGGATATCTACTCATTTTTAACAATACTTTGTATAATTAATGCCATACATAACATTAATATATAAAAAAATAAACTTACCAGGGGAAATTCAGTAACTACTGGCACAAACACATTGTTCACCAGTAACTGACATAACATTATTCAAATTATGTACAACGCCATTGGTTAGTATCTAATTTCACTCTGTCCAACGCGCGCTACTCAAGGCCAATGTAAGCGGTTATACCGGAAAATTTTGAAATTTAAATTGAGCCAGAGGAGGTGACACTTTTGTAAGGTCTCGAAAAAAGGTTTTATTTTAACTACTAATTATCTTTTTTTGATAAAGTATATTGTGTTGTTTGTTCAGTTATAATATTACATTGAAAAACTATATAATGGTCAAATAATTAAAAAATAATGTGTTAATTATAGTAAAATGTATGTATGGGGCCAGCCAGGGGAGTATACATTTAGTACTATTTTCCGTCTATGTAAACAAAATTATCATGCTTATCAATAGAATATTAAAAGACACTATTATGTATTATTTAAATATAAAATAACAATAATTTCATTAATTTTATATTTTTTAATTCAATGCCCACCAGAGTACCCAATAACCCGTACAATGACCCATATAAGTATACAAATAATTCAGGTTCTAGCGTGAAATCGAGGCTGACTTACTTTTTCATTTACAATATAATATTAGTGCGGTAGATATATAGATAAAGCGTTTATTAATTTATGCAAAATACACATAAATATCTAATAGTAATACATTATGGTAATAATTGAGAAAACACAAATATACAATCAAACACCATACATACGGCAGACAGCAAAAGGTCAAGGCTCAGCTAAATATTTGCCTAATTTGGACAAATCACTGATTTTCAGTCATCACCTTTTTTGAGTGAGTAGAGTTTTAAAAAAGGATCAAATAAATTAAATGAGCGAGAAATAGTAAAAATTAAAAAATAATAGTAAAATAAAGAGCCACATGAAAGAAAGCCGGTAAACTTTTCTAAAGGCATACTAATATTTATTTAGGTCTTATACACCGATGTTAAATATTCAGTAGATGCGTAAATTATAAAAGCTTGTAACATCATTAAATCCCTAGTGTGTTGTATTGTGCCATGTCGTTGTAAACAGTCTAAAATAGAATTTGCCTAAAATCCATCGTTGATCTGTACAGATGCGCGGGCGCAGCACGCTTCCATTAGCATTCAAATTTAGAATGCCATGAATCATTGGCGCCTGCTCTAACGTAGAGTGGAGTGATATGTATTTTTTTTTATTTTTTATGACGTTTTCGGTGATTTATTGGTGGATGTCGCGAAGGTCTCCATTAAAACGATGCGATTGTGACTCGCAGTGATACGTTTTGATTAGATGTGATTTATGCATATCATTAACTTACTATTACAAGAAAAAGGAGGCATGCAATGTTATTTGATTTAAGTATTAAATACTTAGTGTTTGGTTGTGACTTTCTTATAGGTTTACAACGAAAATCTGTCATGTTAAGAAATATCTTTTTTTCCTTAGGTCTAATTGATATACGTTATGCGTGATTAAAGAATGAATCAACCAATGTAAGGTTTCCTAATATAATATTCATTTTATTCGGAATTCGGACTTAGTTATATTTCACATCAATGTTTTGATTTGTGAGATTCCTTATGTACCAATGTGAGTATACGCCTTGAAAACCAATGGGAATTAATAATCATAATCTCTATTTTAAGTTTTGGTTTTACATAGCACATACTTATTCAAAAATCTGAATATATTTAGATCCAAATTTTTTCTTAGCCATTATCGCGTCTTGTATCGTGGTGCCATTAGACTGACCTTTACAATACAGACTGTAGGTAAGAAATACTTAAGATTAGGTTATCTAAACCCGTCAGTGTATACCAAGGAGGTCTGATACATTATTTTTTATTTACAAAGTTTTTTATTCATTCGCCATGGATTGTATTACTAGGGCTGTATGGTCCACTTTGCCCGGTTCTCCCGTATTTGACGCGACGACGTTGATATACGTTATGCGTGAGTGACCAATTGGATGACGGTAATCCGAATTCCAATTTTGAATTCTTCACATGCTTCACGGGCGCCATGTTGTTTTTTTTTGGATTTGTTTTTTAATTGGACGCTTTTTCCTGTGCCGCGTTAGGATTGTTATTGTTTTTGGTAGATATATGGCAATGGGCGTCTTATTCAATATGTCTTCGATTCCCTTTGTTTAATGTTTTTCTAATGTGTTATAAAAGGTTTGATTTTATTTTCTTTAAATAGATAAGTTTTTGTTATAGCTATTTTATTTAGGTTTCAAATGTTGGTGTGCCTGTACTACAGGATAGGACCACATTATTAAAGGTTTTTCTTTCCTAATCCCCTCTGATTGTTTTCTCGGGATTAGAGCGTCACAAGTAAATCGTTGCGCGCAAACTAGTGTATAATTGGTTCGCGTTCGCGACGCTGGGTCAATATTTGCGCGAAATATAATTGAATTGGAAGGGTGATCTGTTCATCATCGGATCCTTCACAGTGTTTGTTTTTTATTTGCGCTCCCCAGACATCATGGCAGTGTAATTAACATTTGTATTTTCTCTTGGCAACATTTATTAGTACGCGAATCTCAATTATATAATTAAACGTTATCACTTAACTTGTCAGTTTGTGTCACATCTGTACTATTGTATAATAGAGGAGAGTAAATAGGCTTATCACCGAGACAAAGAAACATGCAAATTGTCCAGGATGTGGTCCAAAATTTGCTGCCAGTATTTGCATAGAAACGATTCGTCTACAATAAGAGATTTTTGGAGTGATATATTAACGAGCTTTCAAAGATAAAAAACAGAGTTTATACATCTCATAAATTATGTACAGTACATGTATATTATTATTTTAAAATTCTGCTTGTTAACGCTTCGAATTACAATGAGATTGCTGTATCATATTCTTTAGTCCAGAACTGCATATGTATTTTATTATTGTATTTTTTATTGTCACTGGCTACTTTTTGGTCTAATTGTTGTTGAATAACGCACAAACGGGCATTTTGAACCGCTTCCTTGACATTTGCATGTGTTAATTTTATCTCTATATGTAAAAATGTAAAAATTACAGACTATAAGTTACCAGCCTCTATTATTCAAGTACATACTTATTACACAAACGTGATTTCCACCATTTTGTTACCATTGCCTAAAAATCTGTCAAATCGGCAGTGGTTATATATTGGGAACTTACAGTCTAGCCTATTTTTTATTATACGTATCCCAACTAGTCCCAACTAATATTATAAATGCGAAAGTAACTCTGTCTGTCTGTCTGTTACAGCTTTCCCGCTTAAACCTCGCAACCGATTTTGATTAAATTTGGTACAGACAATCTTTAGAACCTGAGACAGAACGTAGGCTACTTTTTATTTCGAAAAAAGGGATGAAGGGGTTGAAATAGAGGTTGAAAGTTTGTATGGGATTTCTTAATTTTAAAAAATAAAACCATGTAACTTTATATTTAAGCACTTAAGAAATCATTAAACATTTGTTCTGGCATTTTTAAAATTTCGACCAGCTAGGGGGTGAAATAAGGGTTGAAAGTTAGTATGCAAGTTCGTCAAATATCACGTCATAAGAAACAAAAAATCGTTTGTTCTAGCATTTTGAAATTTTTCCCAGTGTGGCGGTGAAATAGGGGTTGAATTGAAGATAAGACCATGAATCTTGGTACCTTAGACTTAAGGGACCAGGATTGATAAAAACTAATTTCACGCGGGCGAAGCCGCGGGAGGAAGCTAGTATTAACTATACGTGTCTGCTAATATGAGTGAATCAAATTGAATTACAAATGTATTTGAATCCATCAATAGAGTAATGGATTTCCATTCTATTATCATGTCACTTTTTCCGATAATGTTTAATTGGCTTAAATTAGCTGACAAAAATAATTTACATAAAATTGACCACAACGTTAATCTGGTCATTTTTAATTGAATTCCTCCCTTGCCATGGCGATTTACCACGCCCACGAGTCATCGCTTGCGATTATGGAACCGTCCGGAGTTTGGGAGGCTATACTAGTAATGACAATAAGAGGGCTGTGTTCTATGTTTGTTGTACAACGCTGCTGATGTATCCACCTCTTGGTGTGGTTGTTTATGCATACATTTAAGATAAGATTCTTCAGCTATGTTAAAATATTTGGTGAAGGTTTCTTTTATGTTAATTGTGGTTAATATGAAGTCTTCATCTGTTATTCGGTGTCTGATTTGAGGACAGTTTTGTTAGCAGGGTCCTCATTCCAATCTCCTTTCAAAAATCTTTGCACCTTTACCATATCAGGTACTACACTTCTGCGAAAAAGAGGTAATGCATGTAGTTCTGTGCCTCCACGTGGTTTGATTCATTCGAAAGGGAGTAGTTAGTAGTCGGTTTCGGTTCCATGAGATTACTGTCCAGAATCGTCAAATTTTTCTTCTTTCTTAGTATAACTCGTTATGTAGAACTATCCCAGAGGATACATAGGATTAATCTCACGATATCACGCCAACTTCCTATTGGTGGTTATTCTGCTGTATTCATTGTCCTAGCCGTTACCGATTTTATCGGGTTGTACCATTGTATGGATCGTGTCTAAGTTCTCTTGGTGAGGCGTTTTATGTTTCAATTGTCTGGAAACTAGGTTATATGTGCTACGGAAAATACTATGTGAACGAGAAACGTCAATGCACAGCAAACGATGTTAAACTCGTAATATAAGTGTCACTTTCAAAGCACGCATATACCACTTCACGCAATATTTGCTTTGCATTTGTTTACGGTCCACCCGTGTGTTTGTGTTTCATCCGGATTTGCCGCCAACCGCGAGGGGTGGGCTCTCCAAACATTAGGTGGGCACTCTAAACCATGCGGTCATCCGTTGGCTTTTGCAGTTGATTTCAGGGTTCCCCGTCAATCTATTACAGTAGTTATAGCGGAAAATAGATAAATATATATATCTTATTTGGTCTGCAGACTCACACACATTAGAAGATAAAAAAAAAACTAAGTAATAAACAGGGCTAAAGACCTGTCCGCCATATGAGATCATTGATGTACCTACATGTGTGCTGCAGCAGCACAAAAAGCTCACTAATATTTGCTCAAGACCAAAAACCGCTGATTTTCAGCTATATCCTTGGGCGCAACCACCTCGATACTTACTTGAGTGCTATATATTTATATATATTTCATTTTAAATAAATTTAAAGCAAGGTCACCCTAAATTAGTTTAAATGTGTATATCGGAGGTTCCCAAACATTTTGTGTCGTAGACCCTTTGCTATTTTTCGTTCTTGGGTAGACCCCCTACTTACCTGAGTTGTAGGATTTAGGCATTCAATATAAGTAGGGGGTCTACCCAAGAACGAAAAATAGCAAAGGGTCTACGACACAAAAAAGTTTGGGAACCTCTTTTCTAGATACTGGACTCGACAGTGTCTGGATACGACACACGCTTGACCACAGTTTCATGTTATTATTTCACGAAGCTACAGCCCGTTTCGGCGAGCTAATAAAAGTCAAACATTACTTGTTTTTGAAATTCATTGAAGTTTCTGAGGAAGCTATTGAAAATACTGGAAAATTAAAATGATATTTTTTATTGGATATTAGTTTACTCTTGTTCACAATACAGCCTAGAGGTAAAAATATGATCTAGGGTGAAATGAGCTTCCGTAGGAAATGCAAGAAAAAATAGCAAAGATTATTGTTCTGTTTAAAAAGTCTTCTAGTACCTATATCTACAAACATAAACTGAAAAGAATTAATTGGTTCAAAACATGAGCCTTAAAGGATAAACAACAAAATTATTGTTACTTATATGTATTTCTATTGAATATGTACTTATAAATAGTTATTTTTGGAGTCGGTGCCAGTCTATCGGCCTACTCCGGCCACCCAAAAAGGTAGGATTAAGCTGTACTGCCTGGTCGACCACGTCTTCAAAAATAAATTTACATTTCTTATATTTTTTTTATAATTACTAGAATTCATTGAGATTCTCTTTTACAGCTACCTGTGCTTAAGCGGATGCGTCGGCAGTGCGGAAAGGGGTTATGAGGCTCGCGAGAGTCTTCAGTCACTGCTTACGGTCTGCGCGGACCTGTGTCACCCGTGCGACGCTGACCTTGTAAGTTGAACAGCTTTTGATACGATAGATGATTTGTATGATGGATTGGATGGATGGATATGATTGATTGTATAATGGTAAAACAAAGTCGCTTCTTTAGATTTTCTAATATATTTTGTCAAAAGATGAACATGATGAGAAGGGGCGACAGTGAATGGGGAGTTTTAGCGGTGAGCGGTTAGTTGCTGCGCTGAAAGTTATGCTTATAGGGGTTAAATCGGACTAAATTGTCCCACCCCAATCGCAGGCTGGATAGTGTTCTGGATTCACACACAAGTTGTTCATGACTTTCGTCTACAACGGTGCGACTAATATTTGGAATAACAGCCAGCTCGCAGTAGATCAGGTAATATAATCAAGGTCGTGATGATTACACAGTGTCGTCGAAGGCGGACGCTATCCGCCATATTGTACCTTGTGCGCTGGTCCTTATTGACATCCATACAAAGGTCGCCCAACTGCAGGTTGGTGAATATGGGTAACCTTCAAAAATATCTAGAGCTGTTCATTTTATGTTAAAGTCGTTATGTTACATGTTGGACATAAATCCAAAAATAATAATTTGATTTTCTTATATGAATGTTCCATATTCAAGCGTGGCTTTATCTGTTTCTTACTATGTATACCGGAACAGGAGAAATGACTTAATTTGACTGACTTCCTTCTACAACAAACTTATTGCGTTATATTCTTAGTTGAAAACGATCCACCAGCATACACTATCAGCTGTTTATTGGCTTCGGGAGTGATTGAATTAGGATACAATTGGTTCGCGTTCAAATTAACCCATATTTGTCTGTCTGCATTATCATCTTCGTTGGAGCTCTAACAGGGTACAGAGTATTTGTATTAAATTAATCACTTCAACTCGTCGTTTTTGTATTATTGAGAGTAGTCTTGCATGTCTCGTATTTCGAGTTCAGTAATTTCGAGTAGCAAGTACTAAGTACTGTAGACTCATCTTTTTTGATAAACGAGTCTAGATTTTTCATATTTAAGGTGCTGTAAAATTGGATGAAGTATTTACTGGTGTCCTTCTTAAATCTTTACTTCCACAAGTGTAATTTTCATTTTTAGAGGTCCGTTCACAGTTCGGTATGTCACCAGTTGGGTGGTGTATGGATAATAGCAGCTTCTTAAATACATTTTATGATCTTTAATCTTTCAGCACAGAGTTCTTCTAGTCTCTAGGGCGCTGATGTTTAGCCAATACCTGCGTGGCTCGCTAGGCACTGGCGTTGGTAATTCTTACGATGACTTATGCCTAGTATAGAGAAAGTATGGGCGCGGTCATGTTAGGGTTACTCAAAGTCGGTTTGCTGGTGTGATACTTGTTTTTGTGCTACAATTCGACTTTCTTTTAGTTTTGTTTGTTGCTCCTTTCTATACTTTATTTATAGATATCGTCACCATTGCTGCCTAATTGAATTAACAATAACTTCTACAACCTTTAGACTATACACTAACACTGTCATCCCAACTAATATTATAAATGCGAAAGTAACTCTGTCTAACTGTCTGTCCGCTTAAATCTCTCAACCAATTTTGATGAAATTTGGTACAGACAATCTTTAGACCCTGAGACCTTTTTTTCGAAATAAAAAGTAGCCTATGTTCTAGGCTACTTTTTATTTCGAAAAAAGGGGATGAAAGGATTGAAATAGAGGTTGAAAGTATGTATTTCTTAATTTTAAAAGATAAGACCATAAGCGCTTGATAAGAAATCATTAAACATTTGTTCTATTAGCATTTTTAAAATTTCGACCAGCTAGGGGGTGAAATAAGGGTTGAAAGTTAGTATACTAGGATTGACAAAAACTAATTTCACGCGGGCGAAACGCGGGCGGAAGCTAGTTGTTCATAATTTCTTCCTGTTCTCTGCAGGACTTGCAGGTTTTTGGTATTCACCAAACCGGTTTGTTAAACTTCTAATTAAGACTAATGTGTAGACTGTCAGAGCAGCCATCAGAAGTCGCATAAAGTTTATTATTTTATTTATTTACAACACTTATTGATGATATCCCTGTTGATACACTCATTACGTTTGGAAATTAATTGGGTCGGTCCATGTACAACTTTAGTGTCCGCCATTCTTTTGAGAGACCTATTCAAATTCGGAACTTATCTCTACATTAGGAAATTGTGTGTGTATATTAAGGTGAGTACGTACACGTAGGTCTTAGGTCGTGCGCGTTGCATAAGCCACTGGTGTGCCCTACTGTAGTGTGTGTACTATTGTTTTTCATATTGTGAAGTGTGTTAGGATGCAGGACACAAGTCGAATTGTCAATTAAAGTGACAGTGCAGCTGTAGGTGTATGTGGTATGTTGTGATGTATGCGAAGAGTGTACTTTAGCGAGTGGAGTGCGGGATGGTCAAGTAGTCGCCGCGCAAGGGTTTGTCTCGTAACGTGGTATACGTGGTACATGCGGAGTGTGTGTCAGGGCGTGGAGCGCACGTCGGCCACGCAGTCGCTGCGCGTGGCGCTGTCGCCGGGCGTGGGCGGGTCGCGCGCGGAGTTGTGCGGGCTGTTCGCAGCGGGTGCGCGGCTGCCGCGCGCGACCGGCGCTGGCGCTGCCAACGCGGCCGGCGCGCGCTTCGTCCGCGCGGCGCGCACGGCGCACCTGTTGCGCGCGCTCGCCGATTTGGATCATCATATTGTGCAGGTTAGTGGTACACGACGTGTCTTCGGCCGACGGTCTCGGAGATTTTAATTATAATCTTTTGATTATAATCTTATGTGTTTATGTGTCAATTTTATTATTACAATGTTATTACAATTATATGTATACAAATTACAAAAATAAAAAATTATTCGATTTTTATTAAATAGATACTTATTTACAGAAAGGTTTTATGAAAAGTTTCTCGGCAGACATATTAACACACACCATACTTATCTATAATAAAATGTAATATTTATGTATACTTATATATATATAATTCATATTCTTTTCATTATGTTGTATCGATTAATATAAGTTGAGATTTTGGATTTTAAGTATAATAATTCAAAAATAGCCTTCCATAACTAAAAATTATTAAACGTTTATTAAAATCGTTTCAGATTTTGGTATGGCACTGGCATGATATTGATTGATTTATAAGTTGTTCTATTTTCAACTAAGAACTAAGATTGATTCCCAAATACTAGATAATAATTAAGATTGCCGTGTTTGTAGTATGTAAATAACAATTAGATTCGACATTTTAATTTTTCAATTAATATTTTATATATTTGGTTCTTTAGGTTTATTTGTAAATTACGTGTGAAATAATTTGTTTAAAAAGTGATGAACGTCATAATAAGTACGATGCAAAATAAATTTCATGTGTAATCATGTGTAAATATATTATGTACGTTTGGTATGTTTTTACAGACTACTACTTACATTGTACGATTCTCACTTTCATATTAGTCAACTAAGATCACCTGCACGTTAGAATTGAAATTGCTAATTGCAATTTTATCTCCAGATTTTATATTTAATATTGTTAAAATTATGCATCGTAGTGAATTGTGGGTGTTATGGGATAGCAACTATTCATTGCAACCGTAACCTATCTGGTGGACGACTCTTAGAAGTCGAAACTTGAAACAATTCAACCAGTTGAATTGTTTCAAGTGGCAACTTTAGTAGTTCAGAAATACTTGTGTTCTTTGTACAAATTCATCTACATACATACATATACTAACTTTCAAACTTTCGTGTTGCATAATCAATATAAATCTATGACGGGAATTAACACGATATTGTTACGTACCGAATTTTATTGCCTGACGATTTCCGCACGCAAGTCCTTTCAACAGATCGTCACTTTTATTCAAGAGTTGTACGTAAAGCGATTGAAATTAAAAAACATCCGAACAATTTCAATCGAGAAGACGGCTTCAAATTATCCAACGCGTGGAATCCAGTGGTGACAAAAACACTATCTCGATTGGATCAGTCGGTTACATCGGGCTCGTCAGTCGGTTTGCGTAATACGGACACAGTGAGTGTGGTGTGTGACGGTGCGTGGATATCGAAAAATAAATTCAAATTCAATTCAAATTCAAATTCAAAATCATTTATTCAGTCTGGGCTGTTACAAGCACTTGTGAATGTGGAAAAGCTACGCCATCGGTTCGCAAATCTACGGCGGGAGACCTTGTACTGAGAAGAACCGGCAAGAAACTCAGCAAGGGCTGTGTTTTTCCCTGTATTAAATAGACACAGAGTCGTCAATTTGGAACATGACTTCAATATTGATAATTCATGAAGTCACTTTCCATTACATAATATAATTAATAAAAATATAGTTTGAAAACATGCCTATATTAGGAATGCTGTGTCATACAGTTTTAAAAGAATATATTAAAGTTAAATTAAAATTATAATAAATACGAGTAGTACCCAATATAGCAAAGAGCAGACTCATCTCTGTTGGCAGCACCCGTTCACGAGCATGACGCATGAACCAGCCATCGCTTCGCTCAACCATGTTTTAGGGAACGTAAAGACCCGCCTCACACGACACTGCTGAAGAGATTTTAATGAGAGTATGACTACCCTTAAGCCACAAAAGGATACAAATTACCAAAAGCAGGTGTAAGCACCCGTGTAAATTATCACAACCTAAAAAAAAATATGTAAATAAAAAAAATATATATATTGTATGTCGGTGGTTCGGAAAACTGCCGCATCACGGAGCTTGACAGCGCAACTCCAGTCCGCCTGCGACCACGGCCGGTGTAACCTGGTCGAAACGATAGGCATTAAAATTCGGTACGTAACAATATCGTGTTAATTCCCGTCATAGATTTATATACATACATATTCACGCATACTCACGCCTCTTTCCCATGGGGTTAGGCACAGATCATAGTTTTCCAAATGCTAGGATCCAAAAATACTTTCCTAGCTTACTCGACTTTCATTAATACTTATGCACGCTAGTCGGTGACTGATACTCTTGACCTGATTTTCCTTCAGTTCCACCTTTTGGTTCAAGTATGTTCGTCTAGGTCGTCCCCTACCAACTGGCCCATTCAATATTTGCGTTACAAATTTCTGTCGTCAGTCGTCTTTCGTTTATCCTTTCCTAAACCACCTAAGCATCTAATTAATGTATCGATAAACTTATCTCTCCAGTTGAAACCGGCACTAATATTATTATAATTTGAAGGACTTTCCTCTATTTGATGGGTTCTATAAAATCATTATTTTATAAAATGTTTCACGAACCCAAATTATAGTTCCAATTTCTTCGACAGAACATATACATTGGTCGCTCCGTGTACCGTATGCGGTCCGCGTCGCGCTTGTTTGCAAAGGCTCCTTAATTAGCGGGAGTGTCGTTCCGTTGTGTTTGGTCAGCGTAAACAGGGACGAAGTATCGTATCGTCTCTTATGTCCATTAGTAAAAACCTGTAGCCCTACACTCGAAAGCAATTTTGAGATATTCATATTGTATTCTTGAGTTGCCACACTAATGTCAACTTACATATTGTGAAAAACTCAACTAAAATAATTACTCACATTATTCCTAAATAGTGATTGCAATTAAGCAATATACAAAGCTAACAAGACTTGGACATCGATAATTAAACATAAACGAAGCAAAATGTATCTGGTCGTTACACATTATACATATATATAGAATTGAGAACTTGATTATGTGGCGTCTCTACATTTTTTTTTGTCATAATACTGTGAATGTACCAGTATTCTTGAGCAAACTTCTTGTTTGTCACCTTGTATTACTAAATGATAGAGTAGACGCTATTCCAAAAAAAGGATTTTGACTAGATTTGCCGCGAATAGTTGTAATCGCAAATAATCAAATATCGATTAATCGCCATTCACTTTGGCGAATAGTCGAATAACTCGGCATCACTATTCGATATAAATAAGGCACATTCAAAATAATTTTTATTTCTATTAAATAATTATAAAAGTTCTAAATAGTAATATTACACTTACCGTTTATTTATGGGTTACCTAATTTTAATAATTATTATTAAGACCTAAGATTTTCTAAGTTTCTGAGAAACACAGTTAAAGAAATCTGCTTTATGTTATAATATATATATATATATATATATATATATATATATATATATATATATATACTATTGGCCGAATGTCGAATATGTCGAATACCGAATAATAGCGATAAGTAGCCGCGGCAACACTAATTTTAACTTTAGCAATTGCCAGTAGTGCAACTGTTAGTTTTTCGAAACGCGTTTTATATTTTTGTAAAAATTTATGTCTTGGTCGCTGCTCCATGCAATGACTACAACATCGTCTAAATAGCGTGACCAAAGAAATTAATAAGTCTCTAACCCCCCGAGTGCGTCGGTCACTATGACGTGTTAATCGGACCGGCCAGATTGCATTGATGGGATAGATCGGGCCAAGTCGACCAAAAGGGATGCCCCTGGGATTTGACGTCTGTGCTTTATGTGGATTTGTCGATATTCGATACGGGATTAAAAGGGGAGGTCGATTATTTTACATTAATGTTTACAGTTAGATGAATGTTTGTTTCGTCGTACTGTTTATGTGGTGCTCATTTTAATATTTTCATAAACATATTTTAGAAGTATAACTAATGCTTATTTACATCTCTATTAATTGTTCTCCCTACTAATGTTATAAGCGCGAAAGTTTGTATGGATGGGTGTTTGTTGCTCTTTCACGTAAAAACCACTGAATGGATTTTAATGAAACTTTTCAATGATATACCTTATATTACACCACATTATATTACACCAGAAAAACACATAGGCTACAATTTATGAAGAATAAGTAGTAAGTAATAATTAATTATTGAGTGTGAATTTAGATCAACATGCAAACGTCTAGTACCTGACTGACATCAGGTTGCTGCTATTTCTTGCAGTTTCACGAATAGTCCTGTATATTTATATAGATATATATATGAAAAAAATATTCTCCACGAAATAAAACAAGACAGTTGCAAAGTCGGGAAGTAAACAAATAAAATAAGTTGTCTACCGTAACATTATTGTCATTATAATGTGGTAGCGAAGTTGGCCAGAACTTACAGATAAATCTAATACAGGAGTCATTCTTTTTTTTGCTGTGTTCCTAATTTTATTTGGAGTCGATGCAACATGTCTTCTTATATAAACATTCACACAGTCCATCCATCGTTTCTTCGGACGTCCTCTCCCCACACGCCCATCCACTTTCATGTCCATAAAACGTACATAGGAAACGTTTTGATATAATACTGACGACAGAAAATATTTTACTCAATTTTAATCAAATATATAAATAGTTGTCTTATTTATTATGTCCTCGGAAGAGCGGATCAGGAAGATACGTTCATGCGTATATTATTGTGATTTTACATATTAAAGATAAACTTTCAACAGCATTTGTGATGTAGTGGTCGAGATAATTGGTTATTGACCCGGATATTAAATTTTTGTCATAGGGGCAAGATTTTTTACTGGTTCCACCTATAACCCTAATTCCAATCACTGTCTTACCTAATTGCGTAGCTATTAATACAATGTCTAGCCTGGCGGTGTTCTCACCATCTGAGGTAAATAGTCTCCGTTGTAGATTGGTTTATTTGTCGCGTGTAAAGAAATACGCTTACACTGCATTCCATTTTTAAATATGACATTACTAAATCATATACATTTGCGTCGTAAAAAATGTACTTTTTGTTATTTATGAGTATAATGACTATAAAACGTTAACCCTCTCATGTCGTATGGTGGGTAATTAGGGAGTCGTCTGCCGAATTGTCCCCGAAGTCGCGTGACTGGCTATTGATATGACGCATCCCTCCGATAGACACCTATAAGTGCGGTGCGTAGACAGCTGGCGTCACGGTGACGATCTGATGCGATGCGTTGCGTACGCGCTGGAGGTCGCATAGAAAAAGTTTATATGGACAGGTTATTAGATGTTGTATTATAGTACAGTGTTATAAGAACCTCGACTTAAATTATATGCATAGATTCAGAAATTAATAATTCTTGATTTTAATCCGTTCCGCTAGGAAACTTTTTAAGACTATTTCACAGTCTTTGTAACGTGTTGTGTCGTGTGTAAGTATATGTGTTGTGTAGGTATATGTTTTCATTGCATTATCGTTTTATTAATACTTACTGTTTTTGACTTGTTATTGAAAGAAAAAAATAAAACCTTTAAATTAGCACACACAAAATCATACAAAAAAAAATAACGACGTATTTTTATTTAATATCCGATAAAGGTGTTGTACGTTTAATTTGACTGATTTGGTCAACTAGATATACATATATAAATAAGGGTTAAATGCTTAATGATTTAAAAAAATTTCACGTTTGGTGGACAACTACGTCCTGATGAAGACTTGCGGCTGAGTTTAACGAATATGATGATGAAATGAACTGAAATCCAATTTTTTGTTTAAGGATTACAAACCCATTTTTTTCAATTTTTATGTTATAAAATATATTAGCGAATTTTCATATTCAATTCTTAAGAAAAGCGAGTTAAAAAATCAAATTAACAGTGTCGTGTGCAACGTCTGCGAATCTCCCCGTCTAATATGAACACAATCGAGACGCCCTGAACAGCAAGGCAAACAAGGCGTCCGCTAACAACGTGCTGTGTACACAGACACACTAACTGCCTTGTTTAGGAATCTACAAACAGAGTGTATCCGCTTGAGAATTGCGCGACCACGTGTCAGCTCCCCTCCGACGTGCGGCCGCCGCTCTTTCGCATTCCGAATGTCAATAATAAGAAGTGCTGCTGCAGAGTGTTTTCGCAAGCTTCTCGGGGAATATATTTTACAAAAAAATTATATTTTGATGGAGATAATATTGTGTCACGTCTTAATTCGTAACTAATACGAACTATGAAAATTGTAAGTGTTTTTCTTCTCCTAGTTTAGAATACAAAATTTGTTTTTAAATGTTACAGATGTTCTTTCTCTTTCTGTGTTCCCCATTTTATTAGGAGTTGACGCAACGTGTCTTCCTCTTCCACTCTTCTTTATCATACGCCATTTCGACACTTACTCCTTTCTTCAACATATCAACATTCACACAGACCATCCATCGTTTCTTCGGTCTTCCTCTCCCCACACGCCCATCCACTTTCATGTCCATAACTTTCCTAGTAACATGATAATTCCCTCTGCTTAATACGCGACCATACCAGGGAAGTCCGTTTGCTCTCAATTTTTCAATAATAGGGGATACTTTCAGCATCATTTAAATGTTTGGAGAATGTACAGAATTAAGACGAATAAAATTTAGTTACTTTAAAGCTTGTTCCTTTAATTTCAAATAAACAAAAATTGCATGCTAGTTAAATAATAGGTTAGGTTAAATTAAATGATAATATGGTTAATAATACTACTGAATTAGTAAGTTTCATTTAATAGTTAGGTACTTAATTTAAGTAATTTAGATTTCATCAATGTTAGATAAAATAAAAAGATCAGTTTAGTTTTGTAATAAATTTTGTTCTCATAAATGTAAGACAAAATAAAAAACAAATAGTTTGTTTTTGAAATAAATAAATAATTTTTGTTTTAATAAAATTAGGCGACCTTACCAAGTTATGACTGAACAATTGTATTTAGTATAGAGTGCTTTTAAGCGGTTCCATGTACTGTATCTTGAAGAATCTTACTCATAATATGTTTTCTCTAATGAAATATCTACCCTACCCTAAATAAAAAATCTACCCTAGATGTGACGTCACTCATCAACAATAATAGAGAGATAATTTTCTGACACATGTACCGACTATCATAAGCATAAACCCTCGATATCTCCGTTTATTTACTACGGCAGCGGCATAGTCTCGAGTGATTCAATTAAAGCGCTCGCACGTGGCGCTAATGCGGCGCGGTATTGGCGCTGTTTGTCTATGGTAATGCGAGTGGCTCGCGAGTGCGCGCGGGTGGACCGTGATCTCGTGGACCGCGTGCACGGGGAGGGTTGACGTAACATAGATTTCAACTATGGTGCGTTTCGAGAACTCGTATATTGTGCCTAAGATAGGGTTACCAACTCAAATACAAGGCTTAGTCTTAGTAAAAGGTTTCCATGCATCACACCTGATGCCAGCTGTTTTATGAGATTTTCTCCAAGGAAATATAATTTCTCGTGTTGAAAATGTCATTAAGTCCTTAAAATATCTCTATATAATTATTCATCAAAATCGGTTCAGTAACTAGTGAGCCTATTCAAACAAATACTTTCATCTCAAATTTTTACCATATTTATTTATTACAAAATTTTTGTTTTAAGAATAACGTATTTCCATTCTAATTTTCATCCCCTTTTTAAACCTTTAGTCCTTTTTTTCGCATTAAAAAGTAGCCTATATTTTTTCACGTTCAAGACTATTTATGTATCATTTCAATCGTTTCAGTGGTTTTGGCGTGTCAGTTTTCGAATCTATACTATTAGTAAGTTATACACCAAAAATGGAGACGCCGCGGTGTAACATCGGGGCTGTCTCTCCGCTTTTTTTTATAGGATAGGGTAGCATACGAGTATGCTCTTTTTTTGAAGGTTTCGATATAGCATCGGTTCGGAAATACTGCACGCGACAAGTCATTCCACAGTTTAGTAGTGCGTTTCGAGCAGACGTTGAGTGAAAACCAAAAACCTATCAAAGGCCGGATAAAACATGGCTAAAAAAAGACATGATACATAAATATTTAGCCAGACACAAGCGGAAAAATATCGAACATATAAGATAAAATCCAGACAGACAGCAACCCTAGACTTCGATACCCTTTCGCTCTAATCCGGTTTTCCAGTCGACGGGTCTTCAGGAAACTAAAATACAAGTTTTCTTCAAGAAAGAACAATATATTTCTACCGCAAAATAGAAGTGCTTGCATTTTTATGTTCTGCTGTGATGGTAAGAAAAGCAGCAAAAATTCTGGGTACCGTAATGCGAAAAATCAACTCTTGAAACTTTTAAATAGAATAATATAAATTCGAAGCAAACAAGTAGGTTTTATTTTTTCTCAAATATGCACGAAAATCTTGTCATTATATTCGAAAAAGAATATGAAATTATACGGAAAAAAACGCATCGCGAAATTAATGTGAAAATTAATTGTCGTTGGGGTATAGTGATATTTGAATTTAAATCTCCTTTATCAGTCACTGAATTTGCATATCCTTTGATGCGTTTGCTTTTCGGCACAAACATCGAAAGAAAAACATTATAGTGTAGAGATTTTATTTCTTTATATTTTTCGTTAAGTTCGCATCGACTTAAAGCTTATACCTACTAATTTGTGAGTAATTATTATGACTGTTTATTTTGAATCCAAATGAAATAAATGTGACTTTTTAATATTAGTCAATTTTACTACTTGTGTCATAAGTATTTGTTATTTCCTTGCATTATTTTTATGATAAGCACTATAACGTACTCGTATGTTTCGGCGGCAATGACATTTGCCTGTTTTGTGTAATTGATGTCGCCGTCTGCGACTCGTCCATTCATCTCACAGTCGCAATTGCCTATTTAGGTATTATATATTGCCAATAAATGGTAGTCGGTGATTCAAAAAGTGCTTCTTTAAGGTAGTGTCGTTACCATGAAGGCAACACGCATATTAAGTATAGTACCTTCATGGCCACGCGCGCGCTTTGAATGTGACATAAAATTGTCTACGGTTCGTCACTCTATTAAGCTTCTTAATAAAAAGGTGACATAGCCACAGCTAAATGTGCTGCTGTTCAACTTCTAGTGTTCAATTGAATCATAATTCGGTCTTCATAAAAACGAAATTAATGTTATTTTGTTTGATGTATACACAAGTAATGAGTCAAAGATTAATAAATATGTCGCTATAATGCTTGATATGTTGCTGTGTGTACGTCTAAGTTTATAACTTTTATGAAATTAGTTATGCTTATTTAAATTGTGAAAACAAATCTCGATTGGAAAACTAATTATTCGTTCTAGAATAGTTTAATTTCTATTTTTAGTTGGTTAATTGGTTTGATGTGTATTGATAAATAACAAATACGTTGTATAATTATTACAATGAATCAACTTTTATTATATTTTATAAATTTGTATACACAGCGCTAATTCATAGGTCAACAATTTGATATTTGAAAATATCTTGTAATATAATGTCAACGAAGAATACCCATGGGGTTAGGTAATGAATACCTACGTGTAAATGATCCTTTACCTCAAGGCTTGAATGCTGTAATGCTAACAGAGAGATCGTTTCCCCACAGGAGGTTAATTCTAGTGGCATTATAAAGTCGAATATCAGTGTTTTTTTTATTGAGATGATCTTGAGATGTTGTTTTTGATAGATAGTAAATGTCAAAATTGTCGTTTATGATAGAGTGCAAGCTAAGAAAAAAATGTTACCTTAATTATTTTGGCAACAGATTGCGAAGTTTGTTGATATGTTCACACTATTACAATATTATATGCATAAACAATCATAAGATTTATGCATACACACAAGATTATAAACGCAAGATGATATGCATAAACGAACACAAGATAATATACATAAACACTCACCAGATTATACGCATAAACAAACACAAGAAAATATACATAAACACTGTCACGATTATATACATAAACACACAAGATTACTTGCACAAATAAATACACGATAATATATATAAACGCTCATATAATATGCTTAGACACAAGATTATATTTATAAACAATCACAGAAGAAACTAAATTTCAATCAAGAGTTACTCACATTTGTTTAAAATTTAGTGACAAAATAATTTCGTTTTAATATATTACTAGACATCCACTTAGGATTGTGCTAGATCTAACACCCAAAATCGCATGCTTCCAAAAAAATTGTTATACAGTGAGCATTAAGATTCAAGTTTCTCCCATATAAATGTAAATCATAGGTATTATTAAATGAAAATGTAACAAGTATTGCATTACATTGTTTATATATGTGGATATTCAATGTTGTATGTATTACTTTTATTTGAAATAATGCAAACATTGCAACGCCCTTATTGTCACATGTATCTAAAATATGTTATAATTACCATCTAATATTATGAATGTGACATGCAATAAATAAATAAATATAAGATATTCTAATTTTACTCTGCTCATATGTTTATGTGAGTTTTATTGGAGATTCATCGAATTCGATATGATATTGACGCCGCCAGAATTAACAACCACTTCAAGCAACTGTTTCAACGTACCGCCTCTCGGGGTCCATCACTCGGTAATCAATACTCGTCTAATGCACAGGGCTGCTTCATTAGGCTACATCGCAACCTTTTGTTATACCGCTTCTTGTACCGGCTGGTAGGGACTTGGGTACTTATTGTATGTACTTTGATTATATAGATTCTTTGAACCGACGGAGTATTTACACAGATAACGAATAATTTACGTATATAGAAAAAAAAAGAATTACGTATGAAATGAATACTAAACTACACTATGTAATAAAGTCCTCCATTAATAAAAAAACCACATAACAATTGCAACAGTACTCAATACATAAAATATAAATATTTAGGGTTGACTGGAAGAAATCTCTCTGAGAGATCAGTCCGACTTTGGACCAATTAACTTTTTAATAACTGAATTGAATAAAATAAGCTTTTTAGGGGAGAAACGGTGTCTATTATGGTAATAACCCGTTTATAGTGCGTACTTACAGTAATTATTATTTTTAATAAAAAAAATCAAGTCATATAAAATTCTGTTTCGTGCGGGAATGGAACCTGCGACTCGTAGCGTAGAGGCCGGGCACTCGACCGCTGCACTAAACTTGTTTCCAATCATTATTATTATTTATACGGGTCATATTTGACGACCTCTGTAGTTCAGGTCCCGAGTTCGAATCCCGATGGGGGCAGATGTTTATGTGATGAATGCGAGCATTTGTACCTTAGTCGCGGTTGTTAATATATATTTATATATGTATGTCTATCCGTTACCCTAGATCCCATAACACAAGCCTTCAGAACTTACTTTGGGTTAGGTTAATTGGTGTAAGTGTAATAAATATATATTTATTTATTTAATATGTTGAGCGTAGATGCGATTCCGCATTACGCGCGCACAACTGTAGCCAATTATTATAATCAATGCGCAATCTACACCACAACAAACAAACAGACAGGCAAACGCAAACAATCAATCATAATAATAAACCCGGCTACCCCAAACACATCTGCGGCGAGCTAATAAACATATAATTATATTTATAATCTATTATCTGGAGCGGGCGGGCTCCCCGGGGACAATTATTCATGGTACCGAGATACAGACATCAAAGTTTGCGTCCAACCGGGAGTTGAACCCGGGGGACTCGGCTGTGCACGCTGTGTGTTTTAGTGCAAATGGAATAAAGAATGGGGGGTATTGTTTTGGGGAAGACGATGAGTGGACAAAGAGACAAATTAATATCGAAGGCGTTTTTTTATTCAGGACATCATAGACTAATTATAGTAAACTATACTTATAATAAATATGTAGAGAGGTCAATTTTGTACCTGAAATATTTTTCCAAAATTAATCTAACTTTAATCTAACTAATCCAAAACTATCAGGGAGTGATTAGGTATCGATACGGATGCCGAAAATGCAATCAGTAAAATTTTCGTCTGTTTGTCTGTATACGCGTTATAGAAATAAAAACTACTCGACAGATTTTAACGAAACTTGGTACAATTATTTTTCATTCTCCTAAGCTGGTTGTAGTTATACATCACGCTACAATCAATAGAAGCAGAGCAGTGAAGGGAAATGTTGGGAAATCGGGAGAAGTTACTTAATTTTTCCAACCTTAATGGTTAAAGCTACACAGAAATCATGTATGACGGAAATGTTCTTAAAATGTCTTGAAAATTATATAAAAAATATCCCACGACAGCATATGTCTAACTTTTATGGTTGACTCACAATAACACGTGTAACTCCCGATAGCTCAGCAGTTCGAAGCTTTCTGATTATATTTGTCTACTTTTACATTTATAACACTGTTATTAAAAATGCTACTTAAAATTACGATTCACGAGTAATATAATAAAACTTATTTATAAAACTTGTTTAGATACGAAATCGGCGTTTTTTATCTCGCATATAAAACATATAACAAGTTATGGAAAATATTTCTTTTTGCATTCTTTTTTAAGTATAAACTGTAAGTTTTGTTACATGTTTGGTTGTACGTGTCTCGTCAAAGTCACAAGATTTCAACCCTCAAACAAAGTTAGGCGAGTTTCGTGGGCGAACCCATTACCCTTGCGATTTGGTCGGCCGACTCTTAACAAGCGAACTCCGTGACTTGTAGCCGTTTGTGAATCACGGTTACACGCAGATTTTTCTCTATTTACCGCTGATTACCGTGTTTAATTGTTGACGGTAAATAATGAAACTTCGCAATAATATAACTTAGTGGCGGTTAGTACACCGGTGTCACAGTGTCGCCATCTCTGAGGTCCCGGGTTCGAATCACGGTGGGAACAGATATGTGATGAATGCGAACATTTGTATCCTAGTCATGGCTATTAATAATATATATTTCTATCAAAAATATTTATATATGTATGTATAATACATGTATTGTCTATCCGTTAGCCTAGATCCCATAACACAAGCCTTTACAGTGCTTACTTTGGGCTAGAGTAATTGGTGTGGGTGTAACAAATATTTATTTTTTATTTACATTAAAAAAAAATCGGGTGGGGCTGTGCCGGGGCACACGGCCGTTGGTTTTAACGTGTAACGTCTATGTTAGAGAATCGCTTTTAAAGTAAAAGATTGAAATAAAAAAAGCAAGATTGTCGGAGCTTTAAGTATTTTAATAAAAAACTCAATGTCACAACAGCGAGCTGACTATATAAGTGAAATATTCACACCACATTTTTGTTTCTAAGACTAATAGTTTTTTAATTATTAAGGTACGATGATATAATATACCTTTTCGTTACGGTCCACTTTAAGTATAACCTGGTAGCCGTATGTTTCGTCAATTTATTTCGTTAATATTGTCAGACTGTTATACTTATATGATAATTTTAATGTTTTATGTTAGTTCTTTTCTACGCCACACCAATATAAGCTTCATGAAATACTAATATTTCGCAGATGAAGTCGCGGCTATCGACTAGTACCATTATATTTTAGCTCAGCATCATAAAAATTGTGTCTGATGGGTAATACAATATACATTCATACCACGATGTGTTACTGTCTTTAGGGAAAAATATCTATTTGTACGTTCTTCTTAAGTCGAGTCGCAGATTTGTCGCGGGGTCGCACGTGGGCGTTGCGTGCGTGACGCCCGGTCATCAACGGGACGTTCCGAGTCACGTGTCACGTACGGAGTTTAGTACACGAGACGTTAAGTTGATGCGGTTAAGTTAAGGTTGGCTTTGCTTTCAGATGGATAGAGATTTTGATTTTTTGCTTAGTTTTAATATAGGAATTCTGAGGTGTTTTTTTTTTCAAATCAACCAAATCATATTTCTTTGCAAATACAGGTGATTTAGAGATGTTAAAAAGTTTATTAAAACCAGTGTATTCTAATTTTAGCCTCGTGGTATGCAAATTTATAATAAAACTTTAGTCACTCAAATTTTTGCCTAATTACCGCCAAATTTTCATTCACGATTGACTATATTGAGAAATAAAAACATAAAATAAATAAATTAAATTGAATTATTAAATGTCATTATTATTATTCACATAAAATTGCTATGCGACCCTTTTTGCTTTTGCGACTATTTTTGCTTATTAGATGAAGCAAGAAATAACTACCTATCTTATCAATGCATGACTTGATTAGATTTGTAGCGAATCTTACAAGAACCATTTGTACTATAGGCGACTGGAACTACTTACTGGGTGGGCAGTATGTTTGTTTGTTTGTCAATAAACAGTCAAGTTTTATTTGCTTGGAAGTTTTTATTAAAAACGCGCGGTACAGTTTATTTACAAAAATATATAAGTATTTGAGAAACAAAATGTTAACATTTTACTTAAAGACTATACCTTAAAATTTCTATCATTCACCAGTGAAGTGAGAATAGTAATTCAAACTACATACATTATGGCCGTCTTAAGAACTATAATAATATTCATTATAAACTATATTACTCTGTTTAAACTATGAAAACTCAAGTAAGATTTGTACGTACAGGACGCGTTCGGCGAGGGAAACTGGCCCTTGGAGTTCCGTGCGGCGGTGGCGCGGCTGCTGGCGCAGCACGCGCCCTCCGACAAGGACGTGCCGCGCTCCGCCGTCTACCGCGAGGCGCACAGTGAGTGCTTCCGGATCTGTTGCTTGCTTTGCACTGCACTCTGTTGCTGCTTTGGCAACTACAAATATCATAATCTTATTATGCGACAAACGCAAGATGCCAACCACCTAACAAAAAATTTCACAAAATGTTATGTAAAAACAGAACCATTTTTACTGAACACCGCTGTTGAAATTTACAGTATATGAAAAACACTGCACTCTCTATCACATTAGCAAAATGCTTATTCGGTAATTACGTCATTCGCAAGAAACCACATGTCATTATACAACAACAACTGTCGCATTTATTACAATTGTCGCATTCGCATATTAATATACAGTCAAATTACCACAATATCATAATATCACATTCACAAAATGCCACATACTGAAGATACAGATTTAGTTACAGTAGGTTTGACAGTCTTCATGATCTAGGGCTTAGACCGAAAGAAATGTGATTTTTTTGGGTTTGGTTGGTGCTAGGGGTTCCATGTCGACCTGGCTAGGTTACCGCATTACTTAAGTTTGTCACCGTAATAATATCTTTAATGGCATTGTTGTGGTCAGACGACATAAGATGAGACTTTCTTCTTCGTCGGTCTGTAGAAATCTGGTAGTATTTAGCCAGGTAGTATTATAATACCTAACGCTTACTTAATAGGGCCGAAAAATATAAAACCAGTTTGGATTGGAATCCGAAACTACCAAATCACTGACATAACATAACATAGAGTCTCTCTAAAGCACAAACAAACTGAAGAAGAAGAAAAAGAATAGAAACACTATAAATAACTAATGTACAACACAACCGGCCTTAATGCTTTACACTAAAGACTCAGGGACGGGATATACTGAAAGAAATTCTTTTCTATTTCCTATTTTTTGAATTGATATTTATATACGAATGAGTACTTCAAACGCTTACGAAAGTGTATTTTTATGTATAGTTTTCACATATACTTTGGGAATATGACGTTTTGTGCCGGAGTCGTATTTTGAGCACATCAACTTGACGACGAAAGGATGTTGGATGAGGCCGCTCCGTTAGTTTTGGCGCAGCATCGAATATCAATAGCAATTTATAGAGACATTTTGTACATTTTGCCATTTTGCTAAAAGTCATTTTTAATTATTTTCTTTGGACACGAATCCGCCATCTTTTTGTCGGTGGGTACAATTTTATAACTATTATGTACTAGTTGAATTTTGCTCTATATGCAATAAATAGAAGAGCAATTATATTCAAGTCAATAAATAATTGACGATATTTGGCGCAACGGTCGAGTGATCGACTTTTATGCAACGTATCGCGGATTCAATTCCCGCGAGGGAGAGATATTTTGTATGACTTACAAAAATTTGTTCCGGTCTGGGTGTTTGTGCATGTTACATTTTATATTTGTGTCGGCATCCACGACAAAGGAAAAATATCTTAGGACGTTTAAAAAAAATATTGGTGTATAATTTATCTCAATTAGTTATGTAAAATAAGAAAGTTACTTTTTTGCTTATACCTTGTAGATATGTATTTGGAAATGCTTCGATTTGATACTATGCAAGTCGTCAATCTTGGATCGTGTGATTGGCACTTAAGGCACTATGAATAGTTAGTTCATTCTAACATTTGATTAATTTATTCATGCACTGACTTACAATATACTGCATGCTAATGCACCAGTCGCTTCTGGAAACTGGGTTTCGAGACCCGTACATTGAGTGATTTTATTCTAATTTAATCGTAAATATTTTTAGTTGCGAGTATTCATAGTCGATGATTAATGAATTAATGATGATTCCCATTAATTCTTCATTATTTTTTCGCAATTAATAATGGTTAGGCTTTATTGAAAATTTGTCTTACATGTGTTCATGTCAGTAAGAACGCGCGCGATTGGAGATAGTAAAATTCTTAATTGCGATCACGGATTTAATTAACGAATTAAGCACATAATATTTGACAAAATAATTGTAGATTTGCAACGATCTCACTGAATAACCATTGATTCACGAATCAAAGATTATGAGAATACATTATACCGATTTAAATAAATTTTATTTATATCTATGATTATTTATAATTATAATAAATAATAATATTAAATAAATAAATATTTGTTACACTTACACCAATTAGCCTAGCCCAAACTAAGCTCTGTAAGGCTTGTGCTATGGGATCTAGGGTAACGGATAGACATACATATATTATACATATATAAATAATTTTTATTGCAATATATATCAACAACCATGACTAAGGTACAAATGCTCGCATTCATCACACAAACATCTGCCCCCACCGGGACTCGAACCCGGGACCTCAGAGATGGCGACACCTTGAAACCGGTGTACTATCCACTTGACTATGGAGGTCGTCAAACTGACTTATAACTGAAATGATTAATTACCAGAATTCTTATATGTGCTCTTCTTCGTATATTATGCTTTTGTATAATTTCGTAGCTATGTATTTCAAAACAAGTATCAACACAAAATTTGCTTTATTTTAAATAGCTTCATGTCTTAAATTCTTTATTTTTGCATTACAATTTTTTATAATTTGAAAATGTCGCAGACATTAATCTAAATGATGTACGACGTTCGCTTTTACATAGATTGAACTTGATGATACTTTATCTAACAGATAACTGTTGGATTCATGTCTGTGGTCAGCTATCTAGCTGTTGCATAGTATAAATATAGCAGTACGACAACTGTAGTACCATGTGCGTGAAAATTTCCTACTGATGGAGACAACCAAAAAAGGCGATGAATCGTTGGATTTAATTCTACAAAAAATAAGTTCAATTGTTTAGTGTAAAATACGTTTATTTTTATCGCGAGCAGGCGTGTATCTGAAGTTGTCCTACTATCATATGTATACTATGCTAGTTGTCAAAGAGATGGTACACATTAGGCGTTTTAACAACTCGAAAATTGAACTAATCTAATACGTCGTATACATTCACAAAGTTACTTCTATTTAATTATTAATAATTATAGAATTTAAAAAATGTTGTCGTGGCGACGTCTATATGTGACACTCATTTTAAACGAAAATATTACTAAATCATCTGTAATTTCCACTGCAGTATGGCGTCATCATTAATGTCGCGCAATCCATCCATTCTTTCTCAGGCCTTCCCCTACTCTTGTCACCAGTAAATTGGTCAAAAAAGAAACAAACACCCGTTCTTCAGACACATTAATAAAATCTTAATATCTCATGATGATAAATGACTAATATACAAACATGAGGTATAGATATTGTACTAGAGCGTCGAAACTGAGACATACGTTTTCGGGCAATTGGTGCAAATATCATATAGTCGCATAGCAATAACGAGAGAGTGAAGACGTCGTTCCTCGGACCGATGCTATGTTTGGCTAGATGCTATTTCTTTCCGTCTCGTAATTTCTGTGCGATCTGTTTCATCTTTCATCTATAATAAATAAAACATAAATTATGGTGATAAAGTATTTGTTAGGATATCATCAGTACGCAAACGCAACGGGAAACTCCTAATGTGTACCGCTAACGCATAAAAGACGTGGAAGCATTCCTGTAAACAAGAACCGAAAATCGACTTAAAACTCCAAACATAAAGTTCGTGTTTAATTGACAGTTACCTGTCTACCGAGATACACTTTAGATTAGTTTTCAATATAATCGCGAGCTTAAAACTAACAGCTGACGGACATTTTCATTCATTTTGTAACACTGAGTTTATACTTAAGATTAATTTTGAATTAAATCTACACTACAATCAGACACTATAATCAGTTTCTCAATAAAATAGCAACCTTAAATTTAATTACATAATTTCGAGTACTTGATTGAGGGTTTCTTATACTTTGGATCAGTTTTTATAAAATGCTTGGAATGCTTCTATATCGCGTGTGCGTTCATCAGTGTACCACCTCTATCCCTGTGCCAGGAAAAACTAACCAAAGAGTGGACCATTCGCTCCCAGTGACCATGGTGATGGACCTCATCGTTCTGGTGGGCTACGTCCTGATCAACAACCAGCAAATGCAGGTGAGAGTACATTTTCAAAAATTGTTAATAGATTTGACGATGATGTATCAAAGACGACTGATGAATGAAATTCAACATTATAATGCTACTGGTTTAGACATGAACAATCAACTCAGCTTGGGCTGAGTTCTGCTGAGGAAGTCATTATTGAGTGCAAATATAAATCCCACCTACTTAAGTACCTCAAGAATAATGTCTAGCTAGCTATTAAGTGCGTCTGATTAAGAAGTAAAAAAGTCCTAAGTAGAAGAAATAAATAATAATTAATCCAACAAAATTGTTGTACCTACAATAAAAAGGAAAAATTAATAGGACTTGTTCATTGAAGAAATTGCGATAAAACAAGACAGTTATACTTAATATTTACACAAATAAAATATACTAATTCTATACTTTAAAAAAAAGGGCACATGGTTTAAAAGACGTTACAATTGACGAAATATTTGTTGCAAAAAATTTTTTTCCTCTATACACTCATATAATTTCCTAGATCCTAGCGACCTAGCGATCCTAGCGACTACGTCGTTACAACGGAAGTACTGTCCCGGGGTAAAAAAGAAACATGTCTATAAGAAATAACACAATTAATATTCGGCTAAGGCGTTTTGACCGTGCGGTTTCCCATGCGGGCGACACCTGTGCAAGAACCTGTAAGACAACGAACAGGTTACGCCTCATTAATTCGTTTGTGTTGACAACTAGTCTAGACAAGGCGATGGCGATTAGTTTTTTTAATTGTCCTTCATACGATATTTTGGCGACACGAAAATTATTTTACTTGACCGTTGGCAGTCTACAAAAATGCGTTATACCAGGAACTTTTTGCTTCGAACTACTAAACGGTAGAATAGCTGAATAGTACAGTCAATCTGACAAAAAAAAACCGTTTCAGTGAAAAAATTACCTATAGGGTGTCTTGTTTTTTCTGTTGCCAAATGACGTCACTAAGCCACCTTGGCGATGGGCATGTTCTACTCGTAGGGGTTTTTCGAAAAACTCAAAAAAACCCTCAAAAAATGATAAAATGTATTTTTCTCGATTTGTATGCATTTTAGAAACTTTTTCCAAATAAAAATTGTAGAGGACGTTGAGTACTACAATTGATGTAATTGTTGCAATGTCGTAGAACAAGAAATGCGCATTGTAGGTGGTGCTAGTCTCAAAAAAAAAATGTTTTTTCACCCTGTAAACATCATCTTAATGGAAAACTTTAAATGGAAAAGTTGTTCTTTACATAATTGCCAACAACTTTTGTAAAAACAATTTTTTTATTACATATTCATATGCAATACAGCGCTACGTATACAACACAGTAGTAGTACTAACGGTAATTTTTTCGGTCCTATGGAGACTTTCTCCGTCGACACAGTTTTGACAAAAGAGCTAATTCGACCATCTTCTCGATTCACAAAGGACCGTAAATTTTTCAGTTGCTATGTGAATTTTGGACAGTACCTACATGAATAAGTTAATAACAATTTAGATGTTTTACCTCCTACTAGCTGTGCCCGCGACTTCATCAGCGTGGAATGTAATAAAAAAAATAGTTTTTTTTTTCTAACATAAAAGTAGCCTAAGTTACTAGGATATGTTGTTATCCTTGAAGAGCTGAGCAAAAAATGTAATGGTCCAAAAAAAAGTTAACGAGTCATTTTCCCGCTAGTCGGCTCTGAAGTCTGAATTAGAAAGTCTCTTCTATACAAATAAATAAAATTGGAGTGTCTGTTTGTAATATTAAAATAACCGCTTTCTACTACTTGCATATGAATGTATTGTGGTACACATACCACAATACATATTTTAATACAAATTTTTGTCTGTCTGTCTGTCTGTTTCTTCCGGCTAATCTCTGGAACGGTTGGACGGGACTGGCAGATAGCTTATGTATTAAGGAGTAACTAAGGCTATTAAAAAAAACATTTTTTTTATTACATTTCACGCGGATGAAGTCGCGGGCACAGCTAGTTATTGAATAAAGATTCTATTACGTTTGGGCTGCGGGACACGTGAAACTAAATAAAAGGTTGTAAAAAGAATTCTTTTATGCAAGCGTTGGTCATAAGGCGTTCTAAGACGGTCCCACGGACTTCCCACGGACACAGGTGCACCGCCCGCATTTACCGGCGGTTCCCGTGTCGAAGGAGCCCCGGACATTGGTCTGAATTATTGATGTTCATTTAGTGCGCTCCAGACGCGACCCTCGCACGTGCTACTTGGGAATTGCTCATGGAGAGTTTAGGGTACTGCGAGCTCCGTTTATCCAATGGAACATACTGTTTATTTACTTTGTTGTACGTGCATATGAATAAGGAAATTAATTACGCTACACCTTTTTGAAAGCTTGGAATTGAAAGCCTTTTCGAGAACCGGCAATTTCTCATCTTTTTAATGTCCTCACAATCTGTTATTATCAGTTATTTATCCCTACCAATATTATAAATGCGAATATTTGTATATATATGATTGTTATTCTTAATATATTTTAATGAAACTTTACAGTAATATAGCTTATACATACATCAGAACAACACATGGCTGCAATTTATATACGCCACGCTAATATAAGCTATTCGAAATACTAATCCTGCGCGGATGAAGTCGCCGGCACCAGCTAGTTTACTATAGTTAGCTGCTATTGATTTTTGAAACAAGTCCGTAAATACTCAATTCTTAGCACTATACAACAATATAGCTTATACAGCAAAACGTCAAAATTAAAAAAAATATTCAAATAAGATTTTTACAATTACTTGCACGTCAAAGCAAGCAACCAGCAAGGAATATTCTTTTTTCCCTATATTTTTAAAGAATCGTCAATTAGAAGCTGGCCTCAGATAAATTGTCTGAATCCAACTTTTTTTACAAGTTTAATCAAATTCACGTTATATCTTTAAAAGTCAAGTTTCATTCGAAATATTTAACTTCGCCGTTCTTCAGAATGACATTCAGAATATTATAAATCATATTGTAATCAAACATCAATGAAAGCTCATAGTAGTAAGCGGTGATAGTGATAGAAGTGTGATCATTGAGATGTTTGGACATGATCTTTAAATTTATACAAAGGCAACTCGAAGACTTAGCGGAAGCTTAATAAAAATGCATATAAAAATTATCTTAGAACAAGCTGAACGAGTTCCATGGAACCTGTACTTACGGCCGGCAAGTTTGTTTTTAATTCTTGTATGGTCGGAAAATATAGTTCTTCCGCGAAGGTTTTATATAAAATCAATATTAAAATAATTTTTTTTAACATATACCTTTACAGACATTTGTTGACTTTTTTTCTACCCTCTGGAGAGGAGAGGCTGAGAATCGACCCGACAGACTTACCGACTAAACTCAGCCTGAGCCGTTGGTCCTAATGACCCTATGGCTTGTCGTAATAAGACTTATCGATTTCAACAAATATACAATTTAAGTATACCAACAGCTTAATTAAGAGCTACACAACCACTCGGATACGTAGATCAAGGAAAAAAAGTTCTTCTACATCGATAAATTTTACAACCCAGATTGTTGAACTAAAACTAATATTAATCTTGAGATTTTCTGGTATTTTTTTTTACGTTTCTCGCCATCGATTTGTAATACAAAATGATATAATATTTCATATAAATAAGTATTAGATCTCGCCCAATTTAAATTGTCACTGCAAATACCAAATGCATGAATTGTGTGTATATTGGGGGGGCGGTATTAAAACATGTGTCACGGACAGGACACAATCCTGGACGGGTGGACGGTGGTGCGCATCCTGTGCACGCTGCCGGCCAACTGGCTGGTGTCGCCGTCGCACAGCGCCGCGCTGCTGCCCACGCTGGCCGTGCTGGCCGAGCGGCCCTCCACGGCCGCGGAGATAGCGCGCCACGTCAACTTGAAGGTAAGCGGGCCTGATCCTGGAGGCCCGGGGTAATGGACGGGCTATTAGGCAGGACAGAAGAATTGTCCTCGAGTGGCAGGTATTCGCTGGACAACGCAACACATGGGCTCTTATAAAGTGGATCAATGGTTCCGTAAATATCGCAAGAAGGCGTCAGATGCGAGCGGTCCAGGATCTGTCAGTGTGAAGCCTATGTCCAGTTGAAATGATGATGAGGGGAAATTAGAACACACCACATAAACCAGGAGAAAGACCAAGGTCAAGATCAAGGTCGTGTAATTAGGTACCTGAAGTCAAGTTTATTAAACTTAAAGATAAATCGACTTTGTAGGTGAGTTGTTTACGTTTTATCATCGCACTTACAACAACATTATAAATAACTCGACAGATAAGTCGTATTAAGGAAAGCCTATGTCCAGTTGAAATGATGATGAGGGGAAATTAGAACACACCACATAAACCAGGAGAAAGACCAAGGTCAAGATCAAGGTCGTGTAATTAGGTACCTGAAGTCAAGTTTATTAAACTTAAAGATAAATCGACTTTGTAGGTGAGTTGTTTACGTTTTATCATCGCACTTACAACAACATTATAAATAACTCGACAGATAAGTCGTATTAAGGAGTTAATGCGATAATAATAAGTTTTACACGAATTAGAATCTGGGTATACTTAAATTGAGCATCCTTCGTGTGTGCAACTGTTTTTTGTGTCTGTGCCAATGGAAAAATCCACTCAAAGCTTACAAGCTGTAGAGGTACGTCCCCGCGATTCGGAGGCCATTTGGTGTGCTGAATATTTTATGCGGGCAAACTGTATCTGTGCACTCTTGTGTCTCCAATGTAATCCCGATTGGTTTTCAATTAACATTCTAGAATAATCAATACAAAACACACATAAAATAATGCTTAAAATTAGGCTGAGAGATGATTATATTTAATATATATTTTTTTAGTTATATATTTCATATAACGTCTTTTTGACTTGTAAAAATATATAAACAGTTAGAAACGACCTAAAAGGACTACAAATCAGTATAATTTTTAGGATTCCGTACCCAAAGGGTATAAGGGGTCCTATTACAAAGAACCCACTGTCCTCCGTCTGCTGGTTTATCTGTCATTAGACAGTTGATAGTCACAAAAGACTTTCTGTTGCGACTAATACTAAATAAGACAACAAATACTAAAAACAATAAAATAAATGATTAAGGGTGACAAATGTTACTTTTATGGTGGCTTTTGCTCGATTTGATATCGGCAACAAGTAGACGCTTGAAATATTCACAAAATTTATTTTTGTAAACAATAGAAATAAATATATTTAAATGTGCCAAGTCTGTAGAATGTTTAAAATATGCATATCATTAAAAGCGTCATTAAATTATATATAGTGATGTCTATTAAACATCTGAATAAAAGTTTATTACCATTATTGATAACGTTGTGACAGATACGACAATCAGTTTGGCGCAGCGGGTTCAACTCTAGCACGAGAAAATATTTTGTATGACATACAATAATTTGTTCTGGTCTGGGTGTTTTCTGTGCGTGCGAAATTTCTACGTTTGTGACTGCACCCACGGCACAGGATAAAAATCCTAGTGTTTTTTTTTAAATGTTTCGGCCAGAGCTTTCCTATTCTATGTAAAAATATATAATATAGACTCAGCAATCCATTGAAAAAAAAAGATGCGTCAAATTATAAGCTTAACTTAAACTTCCTTCTCCGATAACACATTGACATATTTGACACGCAGTGTAAAGTGAATAAGTTGGGTAAGTAACTCTTGTTAATCTTCTTTATGCAGGTTATCGAGGAGTATATGGAGAGCGAAGAAGCTCAGAAGGTGAGACTCGTGCAACTGCTGAAGCAGTCAAAGGTAAAGAAGGGGAACAAGAAGTGAATTGTTCGATATCGAGACATCAAGACGATCCGACGCTGAGTGCACACGATCTAAAAATTCATACTAGTCATCAACAGATTTTGTTATATTTCTGTTATTGGGTTAATTTTTTTTTATAGGTCCACAACTGGGATATAATTATATAATGTAGCATTTGGGTTGTGTGTACTCGCCTTTATGTCGTAGGGCTGTCAAACTTTTAAATATGAAGGAAAATATGATATGACATTTCTTTTCTTGATATGAACTTGGACAATCTTTTTTATTGTGTCAATTTTATTTGTCTACTCGTTGTCAAATTATTGAACTATCCTGTTGTTGATAATTTGTTATTTCTTGTTACTAATTTTTAGTTGTATATATATATATAATATGTCAGCCCTACTCTACTGAACATCAATATCGAAATCTATATTATACCGGATAACAGGTCTACTTGTATCGTGAAACTGTGAAGTTGTAGTTTTGGCACCACGATTTTACAATTAATATCAAAAGCTTTCTTGTCACTAATAAGTGGATCAACAACTTTATATGTTGGTAAATAGATTTAACACACATGGCGAATGTGTATATGTCTGTACTGTACGGTCTCTATTCGTTAGATTTTTTATCAATGATTAACTCACATCGAGTTCTCTATGATCACGTTTCTTAATCGGAATGTCGTTTCTGAAATTAAATCCAAATATTTCTAAATTAATGTTCTATATCTTATTTTCTCTCACAATTTTTTGTTAATCATATAAATATAAAATATATTAATTGATCGATAACAAATACATCACTAAAGGAAAACTTAAAAATAAATCCTCGTCATTAGTATGGACTACTTAAATTACATATCTAGATTTAAATGAATATAAGACGGGATAAATTTAGTGACAACGGCTTGAAATTCCATTGAAATATTAATATCTTTGCATATACATGCAAACGCTCCCGTCGTTGCTCGTCAAAAACGAGTGTTCGAATTAATTTGTTACTTATCGGCGCATTTTCATCGTAAAAACGATGAATATGGCGATTGGTCTAAACTAGCCGAACGACTAATAGTAGTGAAGTGCGCGTTATTATAGTGAGCAGAAAGTTAATAGCTTTGATCGACAGAATGTTATGCATACGACGATAGTTTTTGCCATTTTAAAATCTTAATAACTTTATCTAATTATATATACAAATAATCCTGTTCTGAATCTTATTTTTTTTTATGGTAGTAAAATTTTTGCGGTGTATTGGCAGCCTGATGACTGGCGATTATTTGGTAATAATTGTGTATAAATTAAATATATATTATTATTTTATTGCCATAGGTAACTTGTGTGACGTCTTATTCTGAGACCTCCGCCATATTTGTTGAGTATAATGACCATAACGAACAGCCGACTACCGACGAATATACAGAATTCGATTCTATTTTATCTAGTCATGAAAATATTTACATTTTACGACTATGCGACGGGTAATAGAGTCGTACTTCTAGTGCGTTCCAAAACTACATCTTTTTCGGTACGATCATTACGAATATATTTTTCGGTGACGTCATGTTGATATTTTGTAATCAAAATTAAGGAGCTCGTTTGTCTAGATTACTTTTTCGCTCTCTTTCAATTAGAATTGTAAAACGGCTTGACCATTACGTCAAGCTTTACATTTGCATTACGAATAACGCCGCTATTACAAGCGACATAGGGCTGTTGGAGGGTTAATATGCAAAGTCTGATGAATTTCTTTGTTTACATTGAGATATTTTTTAAGATCTAGAAAAATTGTTTTTCTCTAAATAAATATATCTAAAATACAATACGAATGAAAAGAAAAATAGTTAATTACTTCAGCCCCCGTATCATGATCGCCAAATCGCGGTACGATAAATATATATCACTATGAACTGTCAAAGGATACATTACAATATAACGTTGTATCGCGCGATAAACGCTTTACCAAATCTTTGTTTATTGCTGTTATACGGGAGCAGACATTTTGATTGCATTTAAAAAAAAGTTCAAACAATGAAAGTCTTGACAAATTTTGAGATACAATCAAAATTAATCATTCAAATAAATTAAGGTGTAGGTGTAAATTAATTGGATACTAAAAATAAGGCCAGCAATTGTCGTAATGTCGTTGCTCAAGACATCAGTTTATGCGACGTAATTTGTATAATTTTGTCCAGAACAATACTTCTTCCAGAGTAAGTTACAGGACAATCTCGGTGTCTTCGTGGACTAGTCTGTTATATATCAGACAATAACGGATAGTTGTCTAAATAAAACTATGATATGTGTATCTCTTTTAGCTGTCAGTTGTCAGTTGAATTAATAAATGTTGTAGCTGCGTTAGTGTATTGGAGAGTTCCAGGAGTATTATTGTTAGCGGACTAGGATGTCATTGTTCGTTCATTAGCGTTCTGTAAATGTTAATACATTGTGTAAAAAGATCCTTATTAAAGCCGCAGTGTACATGGAAACCAGCAATATTTTCGAAAATTTATGCGTTTCCTCAGCATACTGTTTAACACGTATACACACAAAACTGCGCTTGCGCATGTCAGTTTGTAATTCGAATACTTCCCAATTACATTTGGAAAGAGATTTCATTAATACATATAATAATGTATTGAATATGCAAAGATGGTTTAATTGGATGCTTTTACACTTTGTTGTTTATTATATTATAGATGATATAATCTCGCTTATTAGATCTGAGCTTGGCCATATAAAGCTGTGTGTAGCACGAAACTGTACCTCTAGTTTTTTTGTGTATTTTATAATCATATTCACAAAATACAATTTATTTAAAATAAATTTTCGGAGTTTAACTAAAGCACAAGTAAGAGTAGTAGACAAAAATATAAAAAAAATACAAAAAAACTAATAACATACTTATATTAATCATTCCACTTTCGTATATTGGTGTTATCGAGTCTCGTATTAGTTATTGATGTAATGTCTATGTTTCTAACGTATCCAATATAGATTATGTACTTTTTGATGTGACTATACCTATTTTTCTATGTGCATTAGTGTTTGGAACTGTAGAAATCTTAGTTCACTGTTCGGATATTTATTACTCATATCTACTTGTCAGTGTAATGTTTTGATAGTTTCAACGTGTGTAGCGTAGATGTTAACACTTAATACTATTACTCACACATTTATGGAACATTGGCCACATGTTAGTTTAGTGTTATAAGTTTAACAGTCTCCAAAAGGTGTGCTTTGTATACTTTGTCACGACTTATAACATCTTATTTGTTAATGTTATAATTTCTTTGTTCAATGTGTTACTTTACGTTACAATCGATTCTATTGTCGTCCAAGCGATATGAACTGCGGCTCGGGTTATCTTGCGTAGACATCCTATTACAAAGTTATGAACACGCTCAAGAAGTATAATGTTCTTAAAACCATCTAATCTTTATTAGTTGTTACGATGAGATTGAACGTTTTAAATTTAATAATTAAAATACGTTAAGTCAGCTGCAGTGACTATTGCGTTGTAGCGGAAGATAACTGGAGTAACAACTAGTTTTGTTTGTAACGCAAATAATAGCCTAATTAAAGAGCAATTATTATTTATCATGGGATGTATGGCTGACTGACAATTACCACTAACTGTGGGATTATAAACTATTTGGGTATTAAAAATTTTAATAAATTAGATTTAAAAACGTTTAGACGTAAAGGGTGTGCTAAAAGTGTGCCTTGAGGTACACTTTCGTAGACCCGATTGGGTCCTTTAAAGTAAATTAGGCTTAAACGTTAGGAATGCTGTGATAAACCAAGGGTTCGGGATACAATGTTGGATGAAATACTAAAAAAACATTTTGTAATGAAAGAAAACACAAACATAAGCGTCGAGTCGTTCTCTGCTGAACTGTATCGAACGCATCAGTCGAATCGAATGCGCCAAGAAGGATTTTTCTTATATTACTTTTTATTGTTTTTATTTGTGATAAAAGCTATATATACTAAAACTGTGATTCTATATATTTTGTGAGCTATTTATTTTCGCTACCGTAATATAATTTCATAATTACGTTTAGTTTAGTGGAAAGTCCGTTGTATTATATCTGTGATTCCTTTCGTTTAGCGTTGGTAATGTTTCACGTGTAACTTCATCGTGTATTTTCGTGTAAGTGGCAAATAAATGATTGTGTAACATTTATCCTTGTTTTATTTATGCAACCTAACCTGTTATAAGATACGTGGTACTTCAGAAACTATTTTACCTATAAAGAAGCAATTTAAAACTAAAGGTATATAAAGGTTCGGCCACATCTGGAATTGGGTAGATGACATTTTTTCTAATTCTATATATTAAGAGAAATCTTCTAACAGAGAATCTTATCCGACCCACCCGACCTCATCACCCGCGCAAAGGAATCCCTTCCGCCGGCTACTGACCGCGTCGTTCCTCACGCCACATACTCACGTTTCGTCGACTTAGGAAGTCGACGCAACTTGAGCTTGAACTTGAGTTTCGACCCTAACGACTTCGGTACGGTCGCCGGTGTCGTTAGCAGGCAAGGCATCGAACCTTCTGTTCATGCGCCTTCCACAAACACACTCATTGCAAAGCTGAACATAGTCATCTGAGGCGCATAGAACCGAACTAGCTACTAACTAACCGAACTAACTAGCGAAGCTAGAGCATAGAACGGTTCAAAAAATATATATATAACAGAGAAATAATGTAGAACCAACAGTATACCTGTGCTTATTACTTTTAAAGATACAGCGACATGTTTGCGGCGCTGTCGCCGAATGCTCAAAAACGCTTCATACTAAAAACACTGCAATCGTAACTTAATAAATTTTTTCGTAAACAAAATTCAAAATAACTGTGTTATTTGTACGTTTTTAGGTATACTTTCTATAAAAACAATGCGTTCGTCTCATTACAATTAAATAAATTAAATACGTAAAAATTAATTGCACCTTTTTTAGAAATCTGTAAACTGTATTAATAAAAATTTTCGCATAGATTTGATTATATATTATATTTCTTACAATTTTAGGCGACTCAAATTAACCAAGTACTCTGAGTTGGGCGACAATAAAACTACTCCTATTTTTTTTTATGTGTAAATCAAGAAACTACGTTTCATTTAAAAATAATACTGTAATATATAATTTTTTTTATTACGAAAATTTGCTAGTTGTCTGCTTTTTGAATATTTATATTTCTTTTACTAAATAATCTATATAAAATGGGGAATATAGGGATGTAGATAGTAGTAGTATAGTTTTTTTTAGAAAAGAAATTTAACCAGTGCGATTTATCAGGCAGATAACTATTTTCTATACAAACACTATGGAAAATATGCTATACGGTTTCCTCTTAACAACTTGTGTCTAGATGAATGTATATATACGCTATTGTGCAATGCGTGTTTATTTACATCCGCCTCTGATCTCATCTATATTGTAAAAAATTTAAATTTAAGATTATTAATTAAATATACATAATAATAATAAATGCAATAGCCCACACACGTTTTGACCAGCAATGCCGATAATTTCTGTGCATCTAACTGGGTATAGTAGCTGCATTTCTTATAGTATAGATAGAGATTAGACCCAATTGGTAACGCACATGTTCATTAAATTTCGCTTAAATGGCCTCTACGCCTGGATCTGTATCCCCTCGCACGCCTTATAAAGGACCATGTCCTTTAAAGACACGTGATATAAGTGACAATAATAATAATAAATATTTCTTACACTTACACAAATTAGCCTTTTTTTTGTTCCCCTGAGGAAAATGCATTAAGTTGCATACCCCGGCTGTGGCAAGCCAGCGGTTATGTGGGGCTCTCCTCCCCAGAAGGGGGAGGCCTACCCACTAAAAACCTCAGGGATGGCCTTCCTCAGGCATGCAGAGAGCCCTCGGAAAGACCAAGCTACTTCCGGAAATCCCCAGCCTCCGCTCCCCCGCCGATACAGGGGAGCCCTCCTAGGGGGAGGCTACAATCTCCACCACCGACGACGCCCCCGGCCACGGAAGGGGCGTGGTCCCTCCCGGGTCGCCGTACCCGCGGGCGCGATTTCCTCGCGCCCGCCAGCGACCCGCGGCAGCGCCGCAGCTGTGCTACCGAGCCCGGCGCCGCCTCCTTCGAGCGGGATCGGCCATCTCCCGACCCCGCTCGGCGGCTTTCTTCTGGAGCATCACTGCTTCACAGAAGGAGGCTACAGCCCTCCAACCTCTCTCGTCCGCCAGCATTGCCGCAATCAATGCCGGCGGAGACAGATCTCGCCCGATCTCTGCGACCAAGACTCGGCGCTCGGAGGCCCACGCGGGGCACTCCGCCAGCGTGTGCTGGGCCGAGTCGAGGTCGGATGCGCAGTGATGGCAATGTGTCGATCCCTCCCGTCCTATTCGACACAGATACTCACCGAAGCAGTCGTGCCCGGTGAGTATCTGACGAAATATTTGGGCAAGACTTGGGGCGTGAGAAGTGGCATCGCAATGTGGGGTCCACCGCACTCAACCAAAAGAGCGAAGAAAACACCGGGGGTTTCAGTGGGTAGGACTGGCACTTTAGTTTACTTATTTCACTTTAGTTCCACGCACGCCGCCTAAACAAAGATGCACAGGTAAAAAAATAGTATCAATTTCGCGCCCTCCGAATATTCAGCATCGTAGTAGACCAATGTAAAGATGTGAACATTATTACATTTATTTCACACTTCGTAAATTTCTCAGTCCGCAATACTTTGAAAACAAGTCATGTTGCTTTTATATCAGTACTGCAGTTCACCACAAAAAAAAATCAAAACAATATTCTCGATTGAATTTATGTATTATATTTGTGTCAGTGACTAACTCCAACGCAGCACTTAAGTCCAGAGCGTAAATTTGTATGATCAAAGCGGAGACCGCGGCCGTAAGACCAGACTCAAAAATAAACCCACTTATGAATGAAACACACTGTACTCGTCAAAAAGTAATTGCAAGTTGTTGTAATTGCAATGTTGAAATTGTAGCTATAATTTTACGGGATTGGCTTTATTTTCTCTTGGTTTTTTTTTATTTTTGACCTCCGCTGTCGAGTGATTGGTATACCGGGTTCAAGGTGTCGCCATCTCTGATGTCTCGGATTTAAGTCCCAGTGGGCTAGATGTTTACGTGATGCATGCGAGCATTTGTACCTTATTATTCATCATTGTTATAATATATGTCTACCAAATTTAAGTATAATACAAGGTGGCCCATAAGTCCCTTGAAATGTAAAAAAAATCATTAAAAAAACTAATTACAATATGAAAAAGGTTTTTATTTTCAAGTAATCTTAATAAAATGGGAATTATTTTTTTGAAAATTACATCGTCTAAATGTAATCCGTTACGATCGCGGCACTCCTGTAAGCGACGTCTAAAATTGTCCATCACTGCGCGGCAAGTAACTTCTGTAATGCTTGCCATTTCTCGTCGAATATTTTCTTTCAAGACATCGATTGACCGCGGGTTGGTTTCATACACTTTACTCTTAAGATAACCCCATAAGAAAAAGTCCATTGGGGTCAGATCCGGACTACGTGGTGGCCAGGCAATATTTCCTCTTCGAGAGATAACTTTACTAGGGAAAAGTTGACGAACGACGGGCATAGCGGTATTAGAGGTATGGGCAGTTGCTCCATCCTGTTGAAACCAGGTCCGCGTATTGAAGCCTGGAAAATTCTGCAACTCAACAACAAAAAAGTTTTCGATCATTGCCACATAGCGCTGCGAATTAACCGTAACCGCGCGACCTCTGCTGTCCTCAAAAAAGTAAGGGCCTATGATGCCATGCGCTGACATAGCCGCCGAAACTGTCACTTTAGGGCTATGTAAGGGCCTTTCATGTTTGCGATTTTGATTTTCGCAACTCCAGTAGCGACAATTCTGCTTGTTGACATGGCCGTTGATGTGGAAGTGAGTCTCATCAGAGAATAACACGTTATTAAACGATGTAAAGCGGTCGAACATTTCATTTGCAAAATTTAGTCTGTGCATAGGGTCAGTATCTTTTAATTCCTGTACTAATTGAATCTTGTAAGGGTGAAGAAGTAAATCTTTCTTTAAAATCCGCTGTAATGAAGTTCTGGATAAGTTTAATGCACTGGAACGCTTACGAGTAGACTGGGTAGGATTTTCACGAATTGACTGTTTCGCTACGTCGATGTTTTCTTCTGTGCGTGATGTCCTTGGTCGACCTGACCGTTTTTTATCCAACGTAGAACCACTCTCCTCGAACTTAGTAACCCAGTTCTTAATCGTTTGAATACTTGGAGTGTCGTTAAAGTTGCGTAAATTGTGATGTTCTCGAAATTTACGCCGCGCAACGGTAGCAGAATTATTGTTGCGATAAAACTCGCGCACACAAAAAGCACGGTCCGCACCAGTGAAACGCTCCATGGCGACTGAATTCCGAAAGACCGTTGGTGCTTCCCCCGTACCCCGTGCGCCATTCTTGCGCACCGTTTGAATTTTATTCGAAATTTAAATTTCAAAGGACTTATGGGCCACCTTGTATATGTACATACATATGATTGAGAGATTATCTACCCATAATACGAATACTTTGGGATGGGCTAATTTGTGTCCCCCCCCTCCCCCCATTCGACATCCTGGCCGACATGTACGCGGCGACGTATGCGTCGCGGCGTGTCGACCGGGGGAGCGATGGGGGGAGCGCCCTGGAACCCGCTCACGAAGTGCCTAAGCGGGAGTGGCACCGACGATTCTAGCGGCCTGGCGTGCGCAGCTCGAATTACGGATCTGCGCGCGCCATCAGCGGGCCGTCGGTGCCGTACTCCCGCACCTCGAAACTTGACTCCACGGGAAGGAGGAGGTCACCTATCGATTGACTCAGATACTCACCGGGCACGGCTGCTTCGGTGAGTATCTGTGTCGAATAGGACGGGACGGATCGACACATTGCCACCACTGCGCATCCGACCTCGACTCGGCCCAGCACACGCTGGCGGAGTGCCCCGCGTTGCGGTGGGCCTCCGAGCGCCGAGTCTTGGTCGCAGATCGGGCGAGATCTGTCTCCGCCGGCATTGATTGCGGCAATGCTGGCGGACGAGGGAGGTTGGTGGGCTGTGGCCTCCTTCTGTAAAGCAGTGATACTCCAGATGGAGGCGCCGAGCGGGGTCGGGAGATGGCCGATCCCGCTCGAAGGAGGCGGCGCCGGGCTCGGTAGCACAGCTGATACGCCGACCCGGGAGGGACCACGCCCCTTCCGTGGCCGTGATCAGGGGAGGTATTGTAGCCTCTCCCGAGGAGGGCTCCCCTGTATCGGCAGGGGAGCTGAGGCTGGGGGTTCCCGGAAGTAGCTTGGTGTTCCCAGGGGCTCCCTACATGCCAGAGGAAGGCCATCCCTGAGGTTTTTAGTGGGGTAGGCCTCCCCCTTCTGGGGAGGAGAGCCCCACATAACCGCCGGCTCGCCACAGCCGGGGTATGCAATTTAATGCATTTTCCTCAGGGGGAACAAAAAAAGCGCTAGGCATAGGCTCGGCAGCCTGATTGGTAATGGTGTAAAAAAATTGACGAGTAATATTTTAATATTATTAAATATCAATAAAAATTATACTAACACTCTTAGATACTGCGACATTCATAAAATGTGTGTGCAGAAAATGTGGTTACTATTTCATCTAAATCCACCATCGCCCAGACACTCGACAAAAGATCTATTTAGTCGCCATTTAGCAGACATTTTTTGTTCAATAACAAACGTCAGATATTCTTAAAGAAAACGATTTTGAGCATTAACGCGTTAGGTACACACGGACGCGTCACAATGTTGACTGCACAGTTTGGACCGAAGAATAGATGGAAAGCAGAGGAATGGAAAATGGCTTCCGATTGCTAAGTGGCCGCTGCCAAAATACGGGACGGCTCATTGCGTTTCCATTTTTAGTGATTACTAGCTAGTGCCCGCGACTTCGTCTACGCAGGACACTTATATCTCGTCATATTTTGGACAATTAACACAATATCTTGTGGATTGTATAACTTACCCTTTGTGTTATTCTGATGTATTGTAGAATTTCATTAAAACTCATTTAGTACTTTTTACGCGAATGAAAAACAGACATCCATCCATACAAACTTTTGCGCTTATAGTATTAGTAGGAATCTATGTATTATAAAATATTTTTTCTAAAATAAAAGTAGCCTAAGTTACTCCACATTACATCAGTTACCTGCCAATAAATGTCTCGTCAAAATCGGTCCTACTATTTCAGAGATTAGCTGGAACAAATAAACAGACTACATTCCAATTTTATTTATATGTATAGACTAGCTTTCTGCGCGCGGCTTCATCTGCGTAACATCGGGTTTTCCATAAGGTAAGATATATTTTTCCATGGTACAAATTATCTTATGTTGTTCCCCATGTCTATACTCATATCAAATTACATCAAAACCCGGGCAGCTGTTTTTATTAAATTTTCCCGCAGGAAAACTAAATATTGTCCCTATATTAATGAATAATTAATATTTCTGCACGTAATGTATTTTTTTAAGATTTCTAAACTAAACACAAATGTATGCTTAACGTCCGTTTTTCAATAAATTCTAGCTCTATACTGTCACGTACATTTGTACAGAGTTTCGCTTGAATTCATTCATTTAAAAATTATATCAAATCCGTATGGTAAAAATAATACATGCAATCTTAAATCGAGCGTATGCCGGTTAGTATACGTAACTCATCAAAACTGAGATTACATCCCGAAATAGAATACACTCCGGGATAAGTGCTTTTATTTTTGTCCATACTTAATGTATTTACGCGATGTTTACGTCGAGTCCGAAAGATGTGAGTCGATAGATTGCATTGGAATGATAGCGGACTAAAGCTTTTTAGAACTTTGTGATGTAACATAAATATTGAATAGCTATTAATCTGTACATCTAACGTCTAAGACAGATCGAGCTATAGACAAGATGTCCATATTTACACTTAAACTGTTACGGAACATTTGGTATAATGTAATTAAAAAATATATAAAACTTCTTACATTTATTTCATATCAGAATGGAATTTTAATTTAAATTTAAGCTTATGTTTACAATTTTTAGCTTTTGACAGTATAAGAACATATTGAAATAATATAACCATACCATATAAAATATACGAACCAAACGATCCTACAATCAACGATGACGTTTTTTTTTTATAGCATAGGGCAGCTAACGAGCAAACGGATCACCTGATGGTAAGTGATAACCGTTGCCCATGGACACCCGCAACACCAGAGGAGTCACAGATGTGTTGCCGGCCTTTTAAAAGGGAATAAGGGGGGAAGGGGGGGCGGGTTGGTCCTACGGTACCCTCACTCACTCGGCGAAACACAGCGCAAGCGCTATTTTACGCCGGTTTTCTGTGAGGCCGCGGCCGTGGTATCACTCTGGTCGAGCCAGCCCAATTCGTGCCGAAGCATACATCTGATATGGCCGTTTTATATTGTTATTTAATTTGCAACTTATATCTCATTGAAGTATGTCAATATAAAAATTACAGATTCATTCATTATTACAATTGTTTATAGATTTCTAAAAAATGTGCAATTACTAGCACTTTACATTTTCTAACATTCTCACATTAAATATAAGATTTTTTTAAATATAGAAAGTATACCTATAAACGTACAAATAACAAAGTTATCTTGAATTTTGTTTATACGCTCATACAAATTAGGCAAGTTTACTTAATTATGACGTCCCGATTGCAGTGTTTTTGGTATGGAGCGTTTTTGAGCAATCCGCGACAGAACGCCGCTAACATGTTGATGTATCTTCAAAATTAATAAGCTCAGGTATACTGGTGGTTCTACTATTTCTTCACATTCATTCTACACAGACTCGTGGTTTGTACATTTGCCTTATTATATTTTAGACATAAACGCGAAATTTTGTAAGTATAGATGAATATTTGTTACTCATACATACACTCACGCCTTTTTCCCATGGGGTAGGCAGAGATTACGTCTTTCCACTTGCTACGGTCTTTACATATCTCTTTCGCTTCATCTACTTTCATAACATTCCTCATACATGCTCGACGATTGCGGGTACTTCTGACCTGGCCTTTTTTGAAGACACTTTCGATTTGTTCGAAATATGTTCGCCTAGGTCTTCCTCGTCCCGTATCTCTCGTAATATGGAGTAATATTTGTTACTCTTTCATGTAAAAACTACTGAATGAATTTGTAATGAAACTTTTCAGTAATATTAGTTTATACATCAGAATGGTACTGTGTAAATTGTTCAAAATACGATGAGAAGTGTCATTTGAATATCAACACATCTACCGTCTGTGCAGACGAAGTCGCGGGTAACCTAGAATCTTTATAAATTGTAGCATATTTATTATTCTGATGTATAAGCTATATTATTGTACAGTTTTATTGAAATCCATTTAGTAGTTTTTATGTGAAAGAGTAACAAACATCCAATCATACAAACTTTGACTAATATTAGTAGAGATTGTTTGGCAACGTTTGGCTCATACAAATCTCTCTGCTCTGAACTGATTGATCAATTTTAGTTTGAGAGGTGTAACACTGGCTATATTTGGTATAATTGAAAAAAAAAAAAGCAAAGTGGTGGATTCTAGAATTTCAAATAAATTTAGCACGCTATGTTGTCTGAATCTTTTTTCATTAACAAAAAACAGAATTGTTTTCGTTTTTTATATTAACTTTATCTTACTTAAAATGTTATTTGTATTTTTTTTTTCGGAACTTTTACTGCAACTCTTAAAACAACATATTGCAAAATACCTTTAACAATACAATCAACAACAAAGAATCTTCCTAGCCAATAATTCAATCCTTACTAATATCGAGTCCAGCATAAATAGACTTGTTCTAAAGAGCTGTAGTTAAGAGCACGAAGACCCAGCTACCCTGGTCCATCTGCCCTCGCCATCTGGTCATATGTGTCAAAGATAGCATCTACACACGGACTTGTAATTAGATGATTCAGTAATAAACCGTTGCTGATCGGAGACCAGATAGTTGGAAATGTGTGTGGTCATAATTGTAGCTTTTTGGTAATTTCGTATCTTACAATTTAGTTTTGACGTATATTTTGGGTTTTTTTTAATGCAGTCTATATCTATACTTATAATAAATCTGTAAAGAGGTCAATTCTGTAGACATGAAAAATATTTCCAAAATAATTATCAGGTGATTAGGGATCGATACTGATGCCAAAAATGCAATCAGTAAAATTTTTGTCTGTCTATATAACCGTTATAGAGACAAAAACTAATCGACGGATTTTAACGAATCTTGGTACAATTATTTTTCATACTCCTGAGCTGGTTATAATATACTTCTCATCCCACTACAATCAATAGGAGCAGAGCAGTGAAGAGTAATGTTGGGAATCCGGGAGAAGTTACTCCATTTTTTTAGCTTGCGTCGTGTGTGCAACATTAGTTAGTTAGTTTGGCTGGGCTCCACCGCACTTAGCCTCACGATTGGGCCATTGTGCGTATGATAGAAGGCTCCTGCCTCCTTCCTACTCCATCCATCCCAGTTCCTCCCAGAACGCTAGCAGCCTCTGTGGGCTGCTGCATGCTTCTGGCAGGGACGCCGGGGAATGGAGAAGTTTCTCCCGTTGGTCGGCCACACTTGCACATTCCATAAGAACATGTTGTGGCGTTTCCTCAGCCTCCATGCTCCCTCTGCACAGGGGGCTGTCTGTTATACCTATTGTGTACAGGTGTTTGTTTAAAAGGCAATGTCCGGTTATGGTGGCTATGACCTTTCGGATCTTGTCTCTCTTTAGTTTGATAAGGGAACGGGCAAGCTTCTTGGAAGGTACCGGGACTGCTTCCTTCGTTCGCTTGCACCCCTCCTTAGTTGTCCATTCTTTTAGGTGTAGTTCCTCTGTTCTCTTGCGCAGCCAGGCTTTTACTTCTGCCTGTGGAATGGGCATTAGGGGTTCTGGTCCATACACTTTCGTGTTGGAGCCTCTTTTTGCCAACTCGTCCGCCGCGTCGTTTCCGAGTGAGTTGCTGTGTCCTTTTATCCACTGCAAGATTACCCGGTTTGTATCTGCAATGGCTTGGAGCGTATTATGACACTCCAGTATGAGGACAGAGTTGACAGTATTGTTTTGGAGGGCCTGTAAGGCCGATGCGCTATCCGAGATTATCTTTATGTTTGAGTTTGTAAGACCTCTGGCCGCAATCGCCTGTGCCGCTCGGGTGATGCCAATGCATTCCGCTTGGAAGATTGTATTTCGTTTATCTAAGGTTATGGATAGTTTGATGTTTAGGTCATCTGAAAAGACGCCGGCCCCGGTTCCAGAAATGGTCTTGGAGCCGTCGGTGTATATCCTAACTTCTTGGATGTTAGAATAATCTTTCCATTCTGCTGTTAGTTGGATATGGTATTTCCTGTCAAATATATGTTGACATGGTATTCTATCCATGGGTGCATCTAGAAGAGGAGTGTCTTTCGTGCTCCAGTCTAGGATTATCGTATGTGTTTTTCCTGTATTGTTTTTCCAAAGTCCCTGCGATCTCAGTCTTAGAGCAGCTGATTTCGCCTCCTCTTGTATTACTAGGTCTAAGGGTCTTAGTTGCAAGAGGTATTCCAGGGAGTCTGATGGTGTGTCTTCATACATCCAGTAGTGGATATGGTTGCTAAGCGTTGTAGTTTTTGTAGTTTCGCTTTTGCTGTGATTAGTTGTGTTCTGGGCCACCATACTAATGATCCATAAGTTATACAGGGTCTTATTACTGCGGTATATAACCAAAGTGTGATTTTTGGGTTAAGGCCCCATTTGTTGCCGACTAGTCTCCTACATTGGTTAAACGCCTGGCATGCCGTCTTTGTTTTTGATTCCACATGGCTTGCTCAGTTTAGTTTGTCATCTAAAATTAAGCCCAGATATTTGACTTGTGTTGACAGGGCGAGTTTGGTATTGAATAGTTTTGGTAGTTGTAGTTCTGGTAACTTCCTTTTGTTGGTAAAAAGTATAAGTTCTGTTTTCTTTGGATTTACTGATAGTTGGTGTTCATCGCACCATTGTTCTACTAATATTAGGGCTGTGCGCATTTCCTTACATAAAATGTTTTCTGCAGTCCCATTTATCAATATTGTTAGGTCATCTGCATAACCAATAGTAGTGTAGCCTCTGTTGTTTAGTTTCCGTAGGAGGCTATCCACTACTATGTTCCACAGGAGTGGGGATAGGACACCTCCTTGGGGGCATCCTCTTGTCACCTTTGCTCTGATGGTTTTATTCCCCACTACCTGCACCGCCCTCTTGCTTACCAGCTCGGTGGTCCATTTTCTTATAGCTGGTTCTATGTCATATTTTCTAAGCGTGGTCTATGCTGTTGTGCATCGTTTTGTCGAAGGCTCCTTCAATGTCTATGAAGACACCTAGGGTTGATGCTTTATTGTGTATGGCCGACTCTATTTTGTGAACCACCATGTGTAGTGCCGACTCTGTTGATCTGCCTTTCCTGTAGGCATGCTGTTGGGGATGTAGAGGTCTCCTTTGGAGTGCTCCGTCCCTGAGGTATCGGTCTACCAATCTTTCTAGTGTCTTGAGAAGGAAAGATGTTAGACTTATTGGTCTGAAGGATTTCGCTGCTGTGTAGTCTTCTTTCCCTGGTTTGGGTAGGAATACTACTTTTGCTTCTCTCCATTGTCTGGGTATATACTTAAAGGCAATGCATGCTTTAAATATTGGTTGTAAATGTGTTATTGTTAGTTTAGGTTGCCACTGTAGTAGTGCTGGGAATATTCCGTCCAGTCCTGCGGATTTGTAGGGTCTAAAGCTTTTTATGGCCCATTCCAGTCGGTCCGCAGTTACCACTTTACTAGCGGCTTGCCAGTCTTCACTCGATGGGGTACTGCAATGCACGTCGGACCATTCCCAGTTTGGTGTGATCTGACATCCTGGGAAGTGTGTTTCCAACAGCGCTGTATTGGTTTCTTCTTCCGATTTGGTATAAGTGCCGTCTTCTTTTTTAATATTTCCAAGGAAGTTTGTGCTTGCCTTGGACAGCACTTTCTTTATCCTGGAGGCTTGGTTTGTTGAGTTTATACTGCTGCAGAAATTTTGCCAGGCTTCCGTTCTCCGGAATCTGATTCTTTTTTATAGTGTTTCTGCGCGTTTTTATATCTGTCCCAGTCATCGGAACATTTTGTGTTTTTGGCTCTATTGAAGAGAGCCCTGAGGTTCTTCCGCAGCCTCTCAAGCTCTGGCCCCCACCAGGAGTTCTTGTTGAGGTCTTTCGGTATCGACATCGGGCATGCCAACTCGTAACTGCCGACAATTGCCGAGGTGAGTATTTTTACTTCCTCTTCAATGCAGTTCGTGTTGAGCATTTGGTCGTTGGTATTCGTTTCTTCTAGTGTATTTGTTAGTATTTTAGTATACCCTGCTATATCTGTTTTGCGGGGGTTGCGATATGGAGCTGGGCTTGGTAGTTCGTAGAGTAGTTCAAAGCACACCCGTCGGTGGTCCGCGAAAGAGGGTTCGCTTGATACATGCCAACCTTTTATAAGGTTTGCTGCCGTGTGTGTTGCTAGTGTAATGTCAATTATGGTTTGATACCTAACGTTTACGAATGTTGGTTCTGTGCCTGTATTCATAATATGTAGGTTTGTTTGGAAGAGGTATTCGGTTAGAGACTCGCTCTTTTGTTGGTGTCCTTACTTCCCCACAGTGGATGATGTGCGTTACAATCCGCCGCAACAATCAATTCCCAGCCGTGGTTCTCGCAGTGTCGTATCAGTTCCGTCACTTCCCTCGGAGGTATGTCCTCTTCGCTCGGCATGTACGCTGAGGCTATTACAAGGGTGGTCTGGTTTTCTGTGAGGAGCTTTACTGCAGTTAAGTCTGGAACAGAATTGGTTTAGTACAATTGGTTTAATAGAGTTAGGCATGTAGATGCAAGTTCTCGGTCGTTCCACTGTTGTGTTTAACAGTAACTTACCACCGATGTTGTTCAGACCGCAAATTCTGTTGTTTCTGATCCAGGGTTCCTGGATCAAGGCGATGGTCTTGTTGTTTTCCTCCAGCACCCTACGCAGCGAAGCCACCGCTATCTGCTTGTGCTGGAGGTTGGTCTGTATGACGTTTAGGTTAGGGGCTCCGCAGAACTCCGTCTTCGTCGCTGGTGTCCCCCTCCCCTGCTGATGGCGGCGAGGCGATCTCCATCTGGCTCGACCCATGTTGGGGAGCCGAGGTGGTGGGCACCGGGGAAGAAGTCTCCCTCGGCTGCGCACACCCTGCCGCTTGATTAGTGGCCGGTGGCTCATCTGGTTCCTTCGTTTCCTCCGGAGCGAAGAAGCGGATGTATCCGCTACCAGACATGTGAGCCACACGGCGGTCCCTGGCCAAGATGTTCTGCTTCTGGTCCTCCGGTATCCCAAGGATCAGGTGCACCACCTTCTCCCTGGAATCCGGTTCTTGCGCCTTGTCGTCCACCGTCATGTCGTAACACTGCCAGGAGTCGACTTTGTACCACGGGTTTTGGGCACAAAGGACTCTCTGCAATGTCACGGCATCGGTGATGCGCGTATGAACCAGAAGCCCGGCTTTTAGTCGCTTTTTCATTTCTGACTGTCTAATGACAGCCAGACTGGTGTTAGCTATCGGTGATTTAATTTGTTTCACCTCCTTCTCCAGCCAGTTGAGGGCGTTCGTGTCTTCACACCACATCGCTAGGACCCCCTCTAATAGAAAGGGTCGACCGCGGAAAGATGGAGCCCGTGCGCTCGGATGCGGAGGAGACATTATGGCCTGCAGGATCCTATCATCGATAGTTTCCCTCAGCCACTCTGCCTGCTCCGCCGAGAGGTCCCTCGGCGGAACGGTGGTAATTGCTACTCTCAGCTGCGAGTTACTCGCATCCGCGTAGCTCACCGACCGCCGGGTCTTCGGGTCGGTTTTCGCGCGTTTGGCATCCCCTCTGGGCGACTGGGTTTCGTCCAGCCGAGAGCGCTTCGTGGAAGCTGCCCCGTCCGAACTCTGTCCAGCGCCAGGTTTCTCCTTTGCTGGAGCAGGTGGAGCCTCCGCAGCAGTCCGCCGACCTCGACGACCCCTCGGTTTCCGTCTCCGCTGGTTGGGGGTGGTGGTGATGGTCTTTGTGGTGGTGTTTGTGTCACGGACGACCCCTGTATTTCTACAGGTCCACGCTGTGTTTCCACAGCTGCGGTGGCCGTCGTCGTGCTGGTTATAGGCTGCAGGGCTTCCCTTCTCGCGCGCCTTCCCTTGGGGCGACTGCGTTCCGGTTGGCCCTTTGGCCCTTGTGTGTGTTTTGTGTTTGTCCTGGTGTGGGCGGCAGCATCCGCACTCCTTTTGCAAGGGCGCTTGTGAGCCACAACTGTCCAGGGATTTGCGGTCGAGGTAGTGGCGGTTGTTAACTTGTCAACCGTCTTTATGGCCTCTGATAGGCCAGTTAGGTTTAGGCTATCCTCAGGACGTGGGCCTATATTATCCAGACTTGAGTTGCCAGCCCGAGGAGTAGCCGTTGTTTGTGGTGTGGTCGGCGCTGCACTGTGGCTATACGACGCAGGAGCAGCCGACGTGTTTGAGGGCGCTGCACTCGGATTATGCATCCGAGGAGCAACCGTTGTGGTGGGTGGTGCCGCTGTCGTGCTAGCACGAGAAGCAGCCTTGGGGTTGGGTTTGTTTTTTGAATCCATGCAGGTTGTTATAAAATTTTCGTCTCAGGGTGTTTCCGCCCGCCTTGGAGCCCTCAAATGGGAACGTTGCGGCAAAAGGCACACAAACGCTAGAACTCACCCTGAGATATAGAGCCCCCCTCTCAGCAGAGAACAAGCCGACAAGTCGTTTGCCCCCACTGGGTAGGAGCTCTCGCCGATAGCCCTCTGACGGGATATCACAGCCGATTGACCGAAAGTGGCTAGCCTTCGGTCGCCCGTGTTGGAGGAAATTCGGACCAAAGTGAAGTGTTGCCTAAGAGCGTACTACTGCCGACGCTCCTTCGGCTCAGTCACCAGGATTCCTGCATCCCCCCTTACGGGTCCCCGCGCACGGCACAAACACGCGGGTGGTTGCCCCCCCCCCCACCATCAGTCTTTTTTGACGATGAGGCCGCGAACATCAACCACATGCTGCTCGCAGTCGCGAGCCTAGGAGGCTTGCCATCCTTCGCCGCCCGGGGGCGGCCACTGCCCTCCCGGCGAGGGCCACCGTGGATAGACTGGGAGCAGGAATGGAGTTTGGGTAGAGGTTAGGTGCGTGGGATGGGTGGGGGTTAGGTGTGGTTGGGTAGGGTTACACCTGGTCAGTGGGACTGCTGTGCCAGGCACGCCTGCTATACTTAGCTGACTCAGGTCCGGGGCAGATGGTAAGTAATGCGACGCCCGTTTCAACCTGAGCCATTTCCAGGGCGCACGACCCACTCTGGTGGGTCCACCCCAGGCAGTACCTGGGATGGCGTGGACGTGTATAGCCGACTTGGAGAAAGAGGACTGATAGTCCAGCGTCGCATGCCCAGACGTTCCCCTGCCTCCCGCGCCCCTGTGTGCAACATTAATGGTTAAAACTATACAGAAATCATGTATGACAGAAATGTTCTTCGTAAAATTATTTATAAAATATTCAATGACAGCATATTTTATGGTTGACTGACAATAACACGTGTAACTCCCGATAGGTTAGCAGTTCGAAGCTTTTTGATTATATTTGTCTACTCTTACATTTATAACACCCTCAGTCATTAAAAATGCTACCTAAAATTACGATTCCACGCGGACGTGGTCGTGCGCACAGCTAGTTAAAAATAAAACGCAAATCTTGAAAACAACGCTACTTAACAACCACGACTTAGGGTACAAATGCTGACGTTCACAATGCATACGTCTAGATTCGAACCCAGTAACTCAAAGATGACGACACCTTGAAACCGGTGTAGGTACTATCCACTCGACAATGGACACATCTAAATGTATCGATCTTATTCCTAAGATGTCATTATTTTTTATGTTATGCAATGAACCAGCAAATTGATCACCTGATAGTAAGCCATTAACGCCGCCTAGGACACGGGCATCAGAGGAGTCAGAAATTACCGGCTTTTTAATTAGGAATACGCTCTGTTTTTGTAGGTTTGTATGTGGTATCGGTTCGAAAATACCGCAGGCGATAATAAATTCCACAGTTAGCTAGTGCGACATAGAGAGTTTCTGGATAAACGCACTGTCAGCCTACAGTCAAGGAATGTAAGTGTTTTGTCGCGTGGATCGATGCCGGAAACTAGAGACAGGAACCAATCCGGGCGATTTCCGCAATATATGCGACAGAGGATGTATAAAACATACCTATTTCTTATTTATTGCCAGCACATCATATCCGTACCCTTTATGGTACCCTCAGTCAAGTACCTGTCGCGCTCCAGAATACCTAATTGATTCACTTACTCCAGAATACATGAAATCTAGGTTTCAGTTTCTGGGGAACTCTCATCGTCGTGACCTTCGCTCAAGAAATTACTTGATCGTTTACATTTTTGTTCATCACTCTGGCTTCTTTTCCATTATCTTTACGTAGTCCGCTATCTGCCAGTGGAACGATTTTCCGTTGCATATCCATTGTGTTCAAAATACATTCTGTGTACTAAGTATCGGGAATTTATCAATAAACCAAAAAATACAAATTATTCATCTAAAATTTTATCGCCTTCAAAGTAGGCCCCGTCGCATACAACATTTTTGCAATACAACATCTCCACCGCTTCACCCAGTCTTCCATACATTTTTCATAGGCTATTTGCGGTTCCGTGACCGGGGACGTCGTCGGTGGAGGAGATCGGGGGAGGTATTGTAGCCTGCCCCGAGGAGGGCTCCCCTGTATCAGCAGGGGAGCAGGGGCTGGGGGTTAACGGAAGTCGCTTCGCGTTCCCGGGGGCTCCCTACATGCCTGAAGAAGGCCATCCCTGAGGTTTTTAGTGGGTAGGCCTCCCCCTTCTGGGGAGGGGAGCCGCACATAGCCGCCGGCTCGCCACAGCCCCCGGCTGCACAACTGCAACTGTATGCAACTTAATGCATTTTCCTCAGGGGAACAATAAATAAGGCTATTTGCGGTTTGGTCTTTAGCTCATTCAGAGAACTTTCTTTTATGGCTTCTATCGACTCAAAACGTTTTCCTCGAAGTGGTAATTTTAACTTGGGAACCATAAACAAGTTAGACGGAGCCATATCCGGTGAATACGGTGCTTGGTCGAGAAATTTTGTTGAAATTTTCGCTAAAACTCTTTCACTATAATGGCTGTGTGTGATGGTGCATTATTATGGTGCAGCATCCATGAGTTATGTCGCCATAAATCTGGACGTTTTCGGCGCATACTCTCACGCAAACGCTTCATGACACCTAAATAATATTCTTTATTCACTGTTTCTCCCTCTGGATGGAATTCAGAGTGCACCACACCACGGTAGTCAAAACAAAAACTGTCAGCATCACCTTGATTTTGGAGCGACTTTGCCGCCGTTATTTGGGTTTCGGCTCGTTATCGAGATGCCATTCTGAAGACTTGTTTCCATGTCATACGCATAAACCCATGTCTCGTCGCCAATTATTATACGTTTCATGAAGGTGGGATCCGTAAAAGCTAGGGAAACCATGTCTTCAGCGACATGCTTTCGCTGCGCTTTTTGAACAAAATTGAGCTCTATTGGAACTAGCCGAGCGGCGACGCGTTTCATGTCTAAAATGTCAATGAAAATATTGTGGACGGACTTAAATGATATGTTACCTCACTAGCCAACTCTCTCAGACTCATACGTCGATTTTCGAGCACTAGCTTCTTGATTCTGTCGATGTTTTCTTTGGTCGTAGCGGTTGAAGGTCTACCAGAACGACGCAAGTCTACTACTACTTCTCGGCCTTCTTTAAAAGCCTTATACCATTCATAAGCCCTTGTTTTCGATATACACGGTTCGCCGTAGGTATTTCGCAACATGTTTAGTGATTCACCACATGAAATATATAATAAACACAAAATTTAAGGCACACTCTTTGTTCAAAAATATTTTTTTGTAAAAATCGTCAAGGACTCAAAACTATGACCAACAAAAAGTGTAGTTTAAAATAAATTAAATGACAGATACCGCTCAAATTTTGCGCGCTAAATCAGTACAGTGCTACCAACATGCAGTAAAAAAATTAAAACGACCTCTTTTACGTGGGTCTTTTTATTGACATATTCCCGATACTTTTTACACAGAGTAGTATATGCTATGTCTATAAGTATTACAAGTATAAATTCTTCTTCTTCTTTTCCATCCCCTTACTTTATAAGTTCCTTTCTGGGTGGGTAGTTGAGAATACCTTATGAAGTTAAAGTATGAGGCCTCCGCTTGCAACTTTATGGTGCAATAAAGATTAAATAAATAAACTTACCCTAATTATGTTTGGGGGATTAAGTCTCGGTCAACCACGCTGGCCCAGTGTGGGTTGGTCTACTTCACATAGACATTATTGAGTTACAGCTGAAAAACAGCTGTTTACTTGTCTACCATAAGCAAATATTACGCTAAGCTATCTCCTTTATTTTGTTTTGTTGAGTAAAATGTATTGAATTGCTTACCCCGAGAGACGGTGGTTATGCGGGGCTCTCCTCCCCAGAAGGGGGAGGCCTACCCACTAAAAACCTCAGCTATCTCCTCCACTACGCCTAGGCGCAAGCAAGCGCGTCATCCCGAAGGAGAGCTGCATTAAGCCCTGACGAGGCCATGGGAACCCTTGCGGACATCTACCACGACTCCGTCGGCGTATGGCGACTAGCGCCCACACCAAGCCACCACGAAGGTGGCCGCCGGATATCTCCGGCCACCCTCCGACCCAAAATGGGTCTCCTGGACGACAACCACCCCACTGGCTGTAAGGAGCGGCCCGCCAGGTTGGACCGGGCCATCCCACACCCCTCCACTCGGGAGGCCCTCTGTCAGACTAATAGCCGTCAAAAGACGTCGCACCCCACGCTGAGCTGTCGCCTAGTGTAACCTGCCGTGACGCACGTCAGCTTCTTTTTGGTTGTTTGCCATTGTGTTGATTCCTTGTCTGTGTATATACTGTTGTTTATGGTTTTGATATGGTTTTCTGTTTTTCATTTAATGTCATGTCTCTATTATTACTATTAACCTCAGATTAAACACAACTAGATGGCGCGATCGCATGACCGCACATGCAACAGACAATCGTTTGACATTTATTGTGCAGTGTTGCTATGTTATAAATTTTTCCCATATGTTTGGGTATTAATTTATTATATGCTATTAAGAAGTAATGCATTCCTAGTTATAACTGTTGCCTATGTGTGTAAATTATTCATTTAATTGACAAAGGATTGTATGGTTATGAAATTAAAATACTGTTTTACAGTAAAAAAAAATAATAAATTCAAAAGTATCTATTTATGCCAACGGGCAAATATCTCAGCAAGTTTTGTTTTCCCTATACTAAAATATTGAAATATTATGCATATACTAGATGAAACCCCGGCTTCACTCGGGTGAAATTTGACTCATAATACACATCTAGGTGCAAAATGTAAATAGATGTTTCTGTAGTCAGTTCTCAAAGAATATTAAATATAGATTCATATAGCTTCGTTAGTTGTGTTTAATAAATATGGTAAATAAAAACTGCAAAAGGTTTTACACAAAGCCATATGATTATAGATTAAATGCTTGGCTCATTTTGGCGCTGATCGCATAGTGAGTGGATGGTGAACTACTAAAGATTCTTAATTTTCAGATTTCCTCATAATTTTCAGATTCCTAATTCAATTGCTGAGCTCCTCCTTTCCTAAGACTGTCAGCAGTCATCTATAAACAAATTAGAAAAATATGAGTTATCAGATTTTATGATAGATGTATTTGATGTTAAATAATGTAATACTGACGTTATTACATGATTTAACATCAAATAAAATACAAAACAGTGCCTAAATATATAAACAAATACTAACGATTTTCCTATACTGCTGGGGCGCCTGACGATACGAATACACACATCCACACTGTACGGCGATTGCTGCATTACTGACCAAACAGGTGCAGAAGACTCATTAGTAAAACACACGGGAGCAAATCCAAAATAAATAAAATTATCCAAAAAGTAACACTGCTGGGGTGATACAATACCCCTAGTAGGGTAATAGGGTTAAATAATAGTTATTATCGTACGTAACTGAATCTTATTATTTAATAACGGAATTTCATTTAATTAAACTCACATTCAATAATGGGCAATAATATAGGGTAATTTTCTTTATAGATAATGGCAATATCAGTGTTTAGGTAACTAGCTCAAATAGGTAAATCATCTCTAACTAAGACTATCTTTTGAAGAAAAAATGTTAGAACAACGTTAAAACATGCCTTAGACACCGAATTATTTGATAAGTTATTGTATTATTTGAATAATTCGTTTACTTACGAATGAAAAGTTATGCCGACTATTTTACTTTCACTGCGGCTTTTGCAGCCTAAACACTACATCCCACCATGAGTGTACCACTTAATATATCGTCTCTGTATTAAAAGGGAAATTCAATACATAAAAACACCTAAAACACCTTAAAACACTAAAACCACTATTCAGTACAAGACGTCAAACTTTGTTTGGCAAAATGTCATCGACTTTGACATCTTGCCAAACAAAAATTCCAGACAATGCGAAAGGGACAAAAAATTTGCATCCTACTCTTTTTCTCTTATTGAAATAATCTATCTGCATCTCGCTATAACATTAGCTGTCATTTTATCACTACATCTAGTTGTGTTTAATCTGAGCTATTAGCTTTGTGTGTATATTCTGTAGCAGACAAATAAAGTATATTATTTATATTTATTCCTACTTTATTACTAATGATTATATATACGTTTATACAGAAAAAAATAAAAAAATTCATTATCATATATATAAATGGATAATGTTGTCATGAGAATAATACATAATGTCATTGGGGTGACCTTCGTATACTTGTAAAGCCAATGTCAAAAGGTCGTAAAATGCACCCGATTATAAGTGGCCGCTACGTCGAACTCTTTCGGGCCTCTCGTCAATAAAGCCAGTAGGGTCAATAGGACCAAAGGCTAGGCTGAGTTTAGTCGGTAGGTCTGTGTAGTCGAGCCGTCTCGACAGTACCAGGAGTCCGACATAATCAACGCATCCCTGCTTGCCTGTTGCGTTGGTATCCATGATGGATTCTCAGCCTCCTCTCCTGAGGAAAAAAAAAAAAAAAAAAAAAAAACTCTTTCGGTCCGGCCGCTGTAAGAATGCGTTTCTAACAAGAGCTGTCAATTCTTTAGGTAATGGTATAAGGTAAAATATATTGTCTCTCTTGACGTTCTTGCAAAGGCTCATGGGGGCACATAGTGTTTCGTGTTCCAACAGATGTACAATTTTAGGCATTCACGGATGCGAATGCAGATATTCCATGTTGTCGATAGTTGCGAACAATTCATTTTTGAATTTGGCGCTATTTATCAACAAATAAGAAAATAAAACAATACATAAGAACCGCAAACGTGTTCCAGTGGTGACATCAGCCACGAGATAACTCCAAAATATGATCGCAGTTTTGATATCATGCAGTGGTGGGTTATTCTTACATATTGATTTATTTTTTGTGGCAAAAGAAATAATTTTGTTCCCTTATTTCAGAGCATTACGGGTACCGCGTTACTTTAAACACCTACTGCAATTGTGAACAGTATTTAAGTTGACTAAGTATTTTTTTATGTAACATGTTGACAAGTAGACATGATGGCAAGTAGTTAGAGTGGTTACATGGTCCCTGTCAGATTTTCAGTAAATCTGTGTATTCCCTGCGAAGGTGCCGCTGAGGCCTCGGCACTGGTCTACAAATTGGATGATCCGGGAGGCCCGGGATCGATCCTGCCAGGTGCCTGTGTTTTTCCGAATTCCATATGTACATTTATCTGACGCTCCTTTTAAAACATCGTGAGGAAATTTGTATACACCTGTGATGAATTTTAAAGGTGTGAATTTCTAGTCAACCAATCCGCACCGGATCAGAGAGGTGAAAATTCACAACATCCTCTTATTTTTATCCTTTACAACGGACCACAATCAATATCAAATTTAAAAAATAAACAAATTCGTACTAAATTACCATGTGGAGGAAAAGTTCATATGATTTTCAATGATCAATATACTAGAAATAAAAACAGCAAGAGGGTAATACGCGTCTTACTTATTTTTTTTTTAATAGACTCATTAGCTCTCAAGAATGCTAATTTGTAATTCTCACAAAACGTCTAGGGTTGGCTGGAAGAAATTTCTCTGAGAGATAAGTTCTCCTTTAGATTAAATAACTTGTTACCTATTATTATTTCCTATTCTAATATTTTATGTTTTTAATAAAGAATTTATATTTATTTAAAGAATTCGCATATTGATATTACAGAATAACTCATTTAGTAATATCTAAAACACGAAAGTTATGTATGATAGCTATAGAAATTCTCCAATCCAATCTGCATATTTATATTCGATGTGGTTACGTCAAGAAATATAAACAGTTCAGTTTTTGGGCTATCGCCTGTTTGATAAGTCTAGTTATTTGAACGTTGGAAATGATAAGTCTAATAATATTTGTTTTTTGTATACTCTTTGTGTACTTCTATAAAGTGAGATATTTTAAGTACTGGAAAGAGAGAGGGGTGAAACATGACGAACCTACTTTCTTATTTGGAAACAACTTTAAAAACTATTTGTTCCAATCAAACAGAGTAGAACTGATAACTGACGTTTATTGTAGATACCCAGAAGAGAAAGTCGTCGGTTTCTACAGATCATCAACGCCAGAGTTGATTATACGAGATCCAGAGATAATTAAGACAGTGCTGACATCAGATTTCGCGCATTTTTATGCCCGTGGAATAAACCCTAATAACAACTATATAGAACCGGTACTCAAGAATCTAGCTTTCGTTGAAGGAGACTTATGGAAAGGTCTAAATCTGCAGATGAGGCCGGCTTTTAGTATTGGCAAACTGAAATCTATGTTTCCTCTTATGATTGAGAGATCAGAAAGATTACAGAAGATTGCGTTGACTAAAGTCAAAGAAAATCATATTTTAGACGCACAAGATTTGATGGGAAAGTATGTAGCAGACTTCATAGGTTCATGCGGATTCGGTCTTGATACTGGAGTTCTTAATAACGAAAAAAGTGAGTTTCATCAATTAGTGAAAGATATTTTCCGTCCACCCCATATTCAGATTATTAAATTCGTACTAAAAATGATGTTTCCTATATTGTTCGCATACTTAAAGATTTTTGATCACGTTGAAAAGCGTATCAGTAGCATTGTAAATCAGGTAAAAGAGAGTAGAGACTACAAGCCTTCAGGGACGAATGACTACTTAGACCAACTTTTGGAATTTAAGGAAAAAGGTCCTGTTGTGCTCGAATCAATTGAAAATTTTGATGCTGAAGGTAAGCCAAATCACTTCGAATTTAAATTTGATAATGATATGATGATTGGACAAGTATTTTTACTTTTTGCTGGTGGTTTCGAAACATCGACGTCAGCAACTAGTTACGTACTGCATGAACTAGCTTTTAATCCTCACGTCCAGAGAAAAGTGCAAGAAAATATAGACAGAGTCTTGGAAAAGCACGATAATAAATTAAGCTTTGAAGCAGTTAATGAAATGACTTATCTTGAGTGGACATTGAAAGAAGGACTTCGGAAATTTCCGTCCGTAGGATATCTAATGCGAAAGTGTACAAAGCAATACACCTTCAAAGACCTCGGTTTCACTATAAATAAAGGAGTCAATATAATGATTCCCATTCAGGCATTGAATATGGATCCTAAATATTGGCACGATCCAGAAGAGTTCCGCCCTGAAAGATTTAGCCCAGAAGAATTTACAAACGTCCAGAAAGATGTATTCTTCGTTTTTGGCGTTGGACCTCGTAAGTGCATAGGTGAGTGTTTTGATTATACGTGCATTTCATTTTACAGGAATCTTAAATAAAATTAGCATTTTGTTTATACTAGTTTTCAAAAAGCAGTTAAGATACGGATAAGAGATAAGATTTTCAAAGCTACTTAGCTGACGATGTCGATTAATCTATAACAAATATATATTAAACGTGTTTCTTTAACACCTTAATAGAAGATAGAATCGAGCTTCGATGGGGTCGTATATGATGACTGATGAATATTTGTTACAGGAGAAAGACTTGGTTTGAAGCTATCACTGACTGGCTTAGCTGCAATCCTGTCCAAGTTCGACGTAGAACCGGCGCCACAGAGCGTTAGACATCCGAAAGTGGTGCCGTCCTCCAATATAGTTCAGACCATTAAAGGGGGCACTTCTCTTGTGTTCCGCGTTCGAAAGTGAAGTGAACGATTTAATGGCAATTAAGATAAGTTCAGATCAGGTGCTGCATTTGTAGTCTATCTTTTTGTCGATTAGAAGCAGTAAGATTGAAGCATGACACTATTTTACAATTTAATAAAGAAAAAATGTAAACATGTCGTTGTTGTTAAAACTATAATAAACTATTACCTAACACTACATAATTGAATAATATTTAAAAATAATTGTTGCTAATTTTGTGACTATTCAATTTTGGAACGTGACAAATCCTCCAATCCACGCACACTGTTTTTATTGATATGATTGAATTTCCACTTTATGTATCATTAATAAAGCGCAAATTGACTCTTTGATCTTAGGAACACACCAATGCTTGCAATATGAACTTTATACAATAACAATAAAGCTCAAATTGACTGTACGTTTTAGTTAGAAAACGTTTGTATGGGAAAAAGTGTCTGTTTTTAGGGGTTTTCCGATAATTATTCGAATTTTTCTTCAACCATCCTTGAACTACAACGAACATCTAAAAAAAATTATTGGCCAAATTGGTTCAGGCGTTGTTGAGTTATGCGCTTACCAACACATTTTGCGATTCATTTATATATATAAGACTAGTTTATATATATAAGATGATACTGGGACCATGGGGACTAGTAGACCTGTCCTATCCTCAGTGTTTATCCTACTATTGTTTGAGTAACATGTCTTTAAGATTTCGGGACGAGTTTGTCCAGATGCAAGGGTAAGGGGTGAAATAGTTGTTGTGCAATTAAGTCTTGATTTGCTTTCTATTTACCTCATAAGTCTTAGTTAGCTACTATCAGTATACATCTTGAAATTTAGCTAGATCTATACAATATGTTAACTAGTGCGTTTCACAATTTTGTTTGTGTAGTGTATTTAATCTTTATAAGTTTTGCATATTTTATCTATGACATATGTCAACGCTCTCTGCCATTTGCCCTCCAAAATAGATGGTACGGTTTTTATGTGCAATGTGATTTTAAATAAAATTAAGTGTGATTTAATCGGTCATTTTCATTTATTTCATACATATTAAATTGGCGACGAGTAAAAATCGTAATATTTTGTTGAGATGGCCTCAACGACATTGCCATTCAAACCTTTTGAAGAAGGTGACGACATCAACGTGTTCCTGGAGCGGTTAGAGCAACATTTTATAGCATCCAATGTGGATAAAACAAGGCAAGTACCAATATTATTGATATCTATCGCTGAAGATGTTTATAAGACTCTTAAAAGTATTATGTATCCGACATTGCCGAAAGAAAAATCTTTGTCTGAGTTACAACTCGCATTAAAATTACGCTATCAAGCGAGAGTTTCCCAGTTTAGGAAAAGAATCCTGTTTGACAAATTGCACCAAACAGAAGGTGAGTGTGTTAACAGATGGTATCAAAGAATTAAAGAAACAGCAGCAGACTGTCAATTTGAAACCACTTTAGAGGAAAGAATTAAGGACAAATTTGTCACTGGAATGTTACCTGGATCTATACAAGAGAGATTATGCGAGGAATCTATAAACAAAACTGCTAGTGAACTATTAGATATAGCATTGAACAAGGAAGCAGCGTTGCAGGAAAAATGTGTGAATAAATTAACAGCAATTAAATTTCAAGAACATTCTAGAAAGAAAAGTGTGAATAACAAAATTATGAGTCAAAGTAGATTATGTAAAAGTGAAGAGAAAAGTGCATTGGTAAATAGTGAAAAAAAAGTGTTAAAATGTATACATTGTGGAAAACCTAACCACTCATTCTCTAAATGTAAATATAAAACATTTAAATGTAAAATTTGTGGAAAAATTGGCCATTTAGCTTCTATTTGCAGAAATAAATTAACTCACAATTTGGAAATACAGGAGACTGTTGATTCAATAGATATTTTCACATTAATACAGAATAAAGAAATTAATTATGTTTCACCATTTATGTTACATTGTAAAGTTAATTCTAAACCATTAATCATGGAAATTGATACAGGTGCAGCAGTGTCTTGCATACCTGAATGTGTTTATAAGCAATATTTTTATGACATTAAATTGTTGTCAACTGACTTAGAATTAAAGACATATAGTGGTCAATTATTAAAACCTGTAGGTAAAATTTGTGTTGTTGTTGAAGTTTATAAACAAAAATGTGAATGTTCATTATTGATTATAAAAGGTGGAAGTAGGAATCTTTTTGGTCGTGACTTAATAAAAAAATTTGATTTAAAAATAAATAATAATTCATTGCATTCAGTTGAAATAAATAATTTAGAAAATATTTTAAAGAAATATTCAGATGTATTCAAAAAAGAATTAGGTGTTATTAAAAATGAAAAAATTTGTTTAGAGCTAAAAGAAAATTCAAAGCCAATATTTATTAAGCCAAGACCTGTTCCACATGCATTTAAGGAAAAAGTAGATTGTGAATTAAATAAATTAGAAAAAGAGGGTGTTATCACACAGATTTCGAGTTCAGAGTGGGGAACACCACTAGTACCTGTATTAAAGGAAAATGGGCAATTAAGATTATGTGCTAATTATAAAATAACTGTTAATAAGTATTTAAAAGATGTTAACCATCCATTACCCAGAATAGAAGACATTTTTAATGCTTTACAAGGGGGAGAAAAGTTTAGTCGATTAGATTTGCGAAATGCATTTAATCATTTGATTTTGGATGAAGAAACAGGAAATTTATTAGCATGGTCGACAGCCAAAGGAATTTTTAGGTTAAATAGATTACCTTACGGCACTAAGCCTGCCAGTGCTATATTTCAAGCAAAAATGGAAAAAATTTTATTAGGCGCCAAAGGGGTAGTCAATTTTATTGATGATGTTTTAGTGACAGGGTCCAATGACCTTGAACATTTGCAAAATTTAACTGAAGTTTTAAAACGATTTAAAGAAGCAGGAATAAGGCTAAATAAAGAAAAGTGTATGTTTTTCCAAAAGGAAATAAAATATTTAGGTCATTTCATTTCTAAAGAGGGACTTAGAAAAGATATTTCAAAATTAGATGCTATCACAAAAGCACCAGAGCCTAAAAATGTATCTGAAACTAGATCATGGCTAGGCATGGTAAACTATTATGCTAAATTCATTCCTAATATTTCTATAATATTGAAACCTATATACAATTTGTTACAAAAAAATAATAATTCATTTGGTCAAAAGAATGTAAAAAAAGTTTTGAAATTATAAAAAAAGAAATAATATCAGACAAAATTTTAGTTCATTATGATAGAAATTTGCCTTTAAGATTAGCTTGTGATGCTTCTAATAATGGGATTGGCGCAGTACTAAGCCATGTAATGCCAGATAAGTCTGAGAAACCAATAACTTTTATTTCAAGAGTATATACTAAACCAGAAAAGGGTTATTCAATGATCCATAAGGAAGCCTTAGCGATTTATTGGGCAGTCAAAAAATTATATCAGTATTTAGTGGGCACAAAATTTGAAATTATGTCAGATCATAAACCTTTGAAAGCTTTATTTGGTGAATATAAAAGCTTGCCACAAATGGCAGCAGGCAGATTACAGAGGTGGTCTTTGTATTTAGCTGATTTTGACTACACATTTACTCACATTAAAGGCACTGACAATGTCATTGCAGATTGTATGTCAAGGTTACCATTATCATTAGTGGAAAAAAATGATGAAAATGATAAAACTTATGATTATATAAATTTTGTAGAGGATCAAAATGTTATTGATTTATATAAAATTAGAGCTGAGACTAGAAGAGATCCATTGTTGAGTACAGTTTTTAATATGATTAGATATGGGTTTAATAGTGACACAAATGATTCTCTTAAACCATTTATTCAACGTCAGGATGAACTTTATGTTGAGAATGGTGTAATTATGTGGGGTTATCGAGTAGTTATTCCTAAAAAAATGCAACAATCATTATTAAAAGAGTTACATTCAACCCATGAGGGTATTGTGAAAATGAAAACTAACGCCAGATCATATTTTTGGTGGCCTGATTTAGATAGAGAAATTGAAAATTTTGTCAAAACTTGTGATGTGTGTATGTCAATGCGTCCAGAGCCAGCAAAAGCTAATATTATACCATGGCCAAAAACTAAAGCACCCTATGATAGAGTGCATGCTGATTTTTTAGGGCCAATATGTGGTAAAAATGTTTTAATTATTATAGATACTTTTTCAAAGTGGCCAGAGGCTTTTATTATGAAAAGCATGGATGCAAATGCTACGGTTGACAAATTTAGAGAATGCTTTGCTCGATTTGGTTTACCAAAAGTGGTAGTAACGGATAATGCAAGTACTTTCATATCAAAAGAATTCTCTGAATTTCTTAACAAAAATGGTATAAAACATGAAAGTTCACCACCATTTCATCCAGCATCCAATGGTTTTGCTGAAAATTTTGTAAAATCTTTTAAGCTAGGACTTACTAAAGCTCTGAAGGATAAAAGAAATGTAAATTTGTCATTTGAAACATTAATGAACAGATATTTGTTTCATTATAGAAATTCTATACATATTACAACAGGCGTCTGTCCGTCTCAATTAATGTTTCAAAGAAAATTAAGATGTAGATTGGATTTATTAGCAGCTACAAAAGAAGTTAAAGCAAATAATTGTAAGAAATATAGACATGAATCATTTAAAGAGGGAGATATAGTTTATTGTAGAGATTACAGAAATCCAAATAAGAAACAGTTTGTTAAGTGCACAATAGATGAAGTGTTAGGGGACAGGACATATTTATGTAAAACTGTGGATGAAAATTTAATTTGGAAGAGACATTTAAATCAGATTATAAGTTCAGGTTTTAAAGATTTAGGAACAAAAGATATTGTTAATCTTAATGAAAATAAGATACAAGTAGATTCAAATAATTTTAAGGAACATATTTCTTTGCAAAATGATTTGTTTAAACATGTTAATGTCTCTGAACAGTTACCTAAAAATGTTAATATCTCTGAACAAGTAGAATCAGTTTCAATGTCACCTAAACATGAAATGATATGTACTGATAAACAAATAAGTTGTACACCTAATAAAAGTATTGTTAATGTTAGACCTAAAAGAAATGTAAAAGCACCTGAAAGGCTCAATTTATAAGGAGGAGTATTTGTAGTGTATTTAATCTTTATAAGTTTTGCATATTTTATCTATGACATATGTCAACGCTCTCTGCCATTTGCCCTCCAAAATAGATGGTACGGTTTTTATGTGCAATGTGATTTTAAATAAAATTAAGTGTGATTTAATCGGTCATTTTCATTTATTTCATACATATTAGTTTGTTATTGGTAAAACATTGCGCCGTACCAATTTGTAGAGCGGTCCTTCTCACTACCTTTGTAAAGCAACGTTTTAAGATCCATCCATCGCAGGCCGGCGAGTGCTCTGGCCGTTTGAGCTTTGGTTGGATCAGCATAATATAGATTATAGGTACATCAGAATTACACATAAGCTACAACTTATAAAGATATTGTGTGAATTGTTCCAAATATGATGCAAAGTGTCTTGCGCAGACGAAATCGTGGGGTCACCTGGTGCATTTAGAGATATATCGATATCTGTAGTCTCCTGTACATTCAAATAAAAGTGGTAAGAATTTTTTTAAGAATGGTGGTGGTAGTAAGTTGGTGGGAAGTTAGAAGTGTCAAGGAACACTGTGTGTAATTACTAAATATTGATTTAATTTTTAAAACAATATTCTTTAATACTTTTTACATTTATTAATAATGTTTTAAAGTGTATAAATACTGTCAGATAATCTCCTTCGTATTTCTCATCTTAACACGAACAAACACTTTCATCGCTTTGGACACTACACTGGCACTTTTTTAAATCATGGAAGACCTAAAGATAACGATGGTGGCACTAAAAGAAGCATTTGCAACTAGGATGACAGCTTTTGAAAGTGACTTGAACAACTCACGTTGGCAGTCACCAACTGTTTCATTGTGACATTAAAAGAAGGACCTCGGATATTTCCGTCCGTAGGATATCTAATGCGAAAGTGTACAAAGCAATACACCTTCAAAAACCTCGGTTTGACTGTTAATAAAGGAGTCAATATAATGATTCCCGTTCAGGCATTGCATATGGATCCTAAATATTGGCACGATCCAGAAGAGTTCCGCCCTGAAAGATTTAGCCCAGAAGAATGAAATCATGTTGTCAACTATAATAAACTATTACCTAACACTACATAATATGTAATTGAATAATATTTAAAAATAATTGTAACGTTGAACCGTTGGAAGTGTGCAAAAAAAAATGGCTCTGTGCGACAAGTCCAGCCGTCTTGTCGCTGGAGATGTCAGTCAGCCGTGTTGCTATTTGTTTATATAACTAGCGGACCCGACAGACTTTGTCCTGTTAAAAAGATTTGTAAAGTGGTAGTTTTTTCTTTCTACTTATTTTATAGTCAGGGCAAAAAATTCTCTTGTACAGAACCGTCACCCTGATGGTAGGGAATTGTGAATAAAAAATAATTAATTGCCAAAAGTGCAAATGAACTATTACATTTTGTGATCATTCAATTTTGGAACGTGACATTAAATCCTCCAACGATGTATTCTGTGCTCCAACGCACACTGTTTTGATAGATATGATTGAATTTCAACTTTATATAGTGTTAATAAAGCTAATAAATTAAATATAATGTTAATAAATTGACTCTTTGATGTTAGGAACATACCTACATTGCTTAGACAACAGTGAGTGTTTGCAATATGAACTTTATACAATAAAAATAAAGCTGAAATCGACTGTACGTTACTGTTAGTTAGAAAACGTTTGTATGGGAAAAGAAGGGCTGTTTCTAGAGATTTTCTTTATGTTCGGTTTGTTATAAGTAGAATTTATGAGATGTATGGGTTTCGATCCCTTCACTCTCACTTCCAATTAAAAAGTTAAAAAAAGAAAAAATAATTATCTGTTACAAAATCATAACAGAATATATAAACAAGAATGTACATTTGTAAATTAATATTGAATTTGTAAGTATATTGCCGATTAATTTGTGCAGGAAGCAAAGGTTAAAAATACTCGTACTACGTTACAACATAATAACTTTTAATTTTCTGTAATTTATTAGAAATATATCTTCTGTAACATTCGTTTTGATCCCAAACTTGTATGAAGAGGTTTCGGTCTCCATGAAATGCTTTATCCATGCCTTTGAAACCGGAACATAGCCGCGCTAACATTATTGTATTGCGACAGATTTTAATAGAACGTAGTTACCCAAATAGACGAGTCTCGTGTAGTGTCTCCCTCTGTAAAAACCCTCCCTCCACATGACTGTAACAAAACAAAGTCCGGGTGTGCTACTGCAGTATAATCATGTAATAATGGACACACCACGGCGATTGTAAAATGGAAAAATTTTGATAATTGTAAAGTGATTACAGGCCGTTCCGAAGTCAACTGGGGATGAGCGCGCCCCTGTAATTAACTAGATGGACGCGTGCTGCTATTGATTTGTATACAGGCTGTATTCTTTGCGAATGTAGGTATTATTGACAAAATATCGGTCTTACTACATCAAAATATATATAAACTCTTTATTGCGCACAATAAAATACCAGCAAGTACCAAGGCGGACTTATGTCAGGGAGATTTCTTCCAGCCTACCCTAGATGGATTTGTGAGATTTAAAAAAATTGCGGGGAGACAGGATTAAACAATATTATACAAAATATAAAAGGGTGTCAATTAAATGGTTAGCATAGTATTGTTATTTCTGTGAGCAGAAAACGGTGAGCAGAAATAGCTAATTGGTCAGCAACTCATGGTCAGCAAACATTTCAAAATCAATCAGCAATTTATGTCATTCTGGATGGCTGTAATTATTTTTGTACAGCATATTAATTATATAAGCTGCAATCAGCTGCTCATGTTTAATAAAATTTTGGTAAGCACTCAGAGTGTAAGCAAAAAAATGCATTTTGTGCTGCATATAAGAGTAGCAAAAATACTTTATTTGTCATGCCTAACCTAACCTAACCTAAAAACTAAAAAAAAAAAAAAAAAAAAAAAAAAAAAAAAAAAAAAAAAACCCTAACCTAACATACCAATCAAATATACTGCTTATAGACATGTTTTTCTGCCGCTCAATCATGAAATCTTGCCGCTCAAGTAGTTATTTTGCGGACTGAATGTTTATTATGCAGACTCATGTTATTGTTGGCTGCCTATGTATGATTTAATTTTTGACCATTATCAAAATTAGTTGCGGAACAAGAATTGCTGCCTGTTTTTTTTTATTGCAAACAAAATCTTTGTATGCTGACCAAATTATTTAAATGCTGCTTTTGGGTGGCTCGCCAAATTTTATAATTGCTGACCAATGTAATTACTTCTCAATATAAAATAGATATGATAAAAAAATTGATAGGATACACCCATACGTAGTCCCAAAATAGTCTAAGACAAACTATGTAGGTGGCGTTCCTTTAGATTGCGCTTAAAAGAAGAAATGGATTGATATTTTTAACACTGACTGGTCATTCCACTGTCTACAGTCGGGTCAATTTAATAGGCCACATTTGACATTTCATTAAAATTCCTCAACTAACCTTGTAATGGCGGACATAAAATATTCAATATTTTTTTAGTTTGGAAATGCACAAATGACCGTTGTTACAATGTTGCGTTCAGTGAAGTCTATACGTAAGTGATGTCCCTCAAAAAATCGAATGAATGCAATGATTACTTGTGAAGGCATTATTCACCATGAATTAATAGTCAGTCAGTTAGTTTATTGTATTATTTTTGTATGTAAACATACATACGACAGTAATCGTATTAGGTATGATTGTATCTTATACTATATTGTATTATATTATTGTAATTATTAACATTGTAAAGAGGAGATAAAAAATAGACCTTCAGAGTTTCTTGCCTGTTCTTCTCGAGAAGGCTCTCCCAATTTCCGAACAGGTGTCGAGTCAATGTTTTTATTTTTTTTCCTTATTCGTACGTACGGACAAGGTTTTTGTTTTCTTTTTTTAAGCTTTGTTTTTTTGTTTTGTCTGTTGACGTCAATAAGTGCCTGTAAAGGTCTATGTTGAATAAAGATTATTTTGATTTTTATTTTGATTTTTTTTGAGTCAAATTTTTATTAAAATAAAACATGTTATTCTTTTGTTTTATAATAAAAAAACAATAATAACTTCTTTAACAGAGAAATAATTGGTATTAAAAAATTTTAAGGCAATTAAACTCGTAAAATATATTAATACAGTACCTATAAAAAAGAGCGTATTCACATTTAAAAGGCCGGCAACACGTCTGTTGTTGCGGGCAGCGATAATCACTTACTATCAAGTAATCCATTTGCTCGTTTGCCTATTACAGTTATTGTGGAAAAGTACTTTTTTTATAAGACAGGGATCTTATAAAAAAAGTACTTTTCCATAATAACTGTATTCGATTCACATATGTTTGAAGTAAATATCGATTTTTTCACCATAATCGGAGTGTTTAAACAGGTCACCTCACTATGAACAAATGTCAAATGTGGCCTATTAAATTGACCCGACTGTAGTAGCACGAACAGTAAAAGAGCGGGACTAAAATTTGGAGTTCGAAAGAGGTACATTTAAAATAGGCACGCTGGCACGCTGAGGTCGGGTAGAAGGTGGTAGTAAGTCAAATTCTACAGTGTAAATATTTAGAAGATGTAGGGGGGTATTGAGAATCTTAAAAACAAGATATAGGGTCTGCACATCTCGTTGATATCTGATGGGAAGCCACTTCAAACGAGAGCGATATTCAGTAAAACGGCGAATCAATGACGTTCGTTGTATTTATATTCTCTATATTAATAATGGCAACAGGCAGACGTTTGAAATATTATGTCTAATGTTGTACAGATACGAGTAATGCTACTGAACCGCCCTTTGCGCGTAAGTCCAAGTCGCACTTTTATGGTGATCGAAGCATTACAGATTAATAAAATATATTAAAAGATGTTACAAAATCATTTTGTTTTCTGTTTGCGTGTCTAATAAAAACTTAACATATCGGCAAAGAGCGATCTTATTACAATCAAAAGAAAAAAAATATTACTAATAAAAAATTCCACGCTAACTGATTGCTGTGTGTGTTTTGTATTGGCGCATACATACCACAACTATGTATCTTTTACAGATGTTAAGAAATATTTCAATGTTATCTAATTGAAACGCATATTTTACTAAAATGTATGTTTTATTATCTACCTATCTGATTTTATCAATCTTAGATCATGTTTACGCCAAAAACCAGTTTTGTGCTTGTTGCCTGCACGCGCTCGCTAGTAGATAGTAGTTAGTGTGTGTAGCAACGTGGTGGCTGGACTGACGCGACAATAACAGACCCGACCTATACGCGACCCGCGCCTTTACAAGTTATTACTATTTATTGTGATTGCACCTAAACTGCCAGTGAGAATATTGAAGAGAAGATAAGTACTCTAGTGGGTCATTCCTATGGTCGATCTAGGGTTCTCCGAAGGCGTAGTGAAGACGCGATAACATTTTGACTTGACATTTAAGAAGCAACGATAACAGGGCCCAGCACGTTGTATATATACAATTACATATATATACAATTTTTCCCTAACAGATCGTAAGATCAATCTAGGCGGAATATCTCTACCATCACCTTTGCAAACTGTAATATGACATTTGATACGCCGACATGCCGCGTGTTGTGTTACCAAACACACTAACAACACCCTGTGTCTGCTCGCATGATCCCCGTTACCCCTAATAGTGGCGACTCACAGGCGTAAAGAACGGATTCAGACATAGACAAATATTTCAGAAATTTTGTATGTAATATTATGTTTGGGACATGTTGGATTATTGGAGTATTTTATGGCTCACCAACAACGCAACACGCACACAATCGAACTACACCACCGCTCGGCTACCGGAGCTCCACTTAGTCAATACACTACAGGATATATGTGAATTCACTCGAAGAAATAAGGAATTGTCTCTGTTGTAATATCAGAGGCCTTACCATGACTGTTTAAAATAAACATATTGAACATATAACATATTGAAACGGATAGGTACACTGCTTTTGCAAGCTTGTTTTGTTCGTACAGGCTGCAAAAAACTAGAGGCTCTTTTATGGGGAAATCCATAATCTTTTATAACAAAGTTCTACAAAGTGTTACTGATTTGCCTTTTCACAAAGTACATGGCACAGTTTATATGGCAGTTTGGCGAGCGGCGATCGACTCCAAATTTTCGATAGTATTGTTCTGACGTTCTGACTGACGAGCTGATCACGAATATATAAGTTTTAGAAAAAGTTAACGACAAAAATCGCCGCTAGGGGGCTGTGAAGTTATGGGCAAATAGTCTGGTTTACGGCAGAATCAGCTCGGATATGTTATTCTCCTTGACGAGCTGATCACGAATATACAAGTTTTAGAAAAAGTTAACTCTATTTGGTTATATGATTTTACAATGTCAGTTAAGTTATCTCAGCCGGCGGAACACTGATTATGGTATCGCAAGGAAGATCTGGTCTGATTCGGTCGGTTGGTATCCTGCCATTAATAAAGTGTTTTACGCATTACACTAATATGATAATGCCATATACATATCTGACGCTTCTACTATGGATCGTGAGGTAACCTCCAGCAAGAAATTCAAACGTGTATTTCAAGTCGACAAGCTCTTTACTATAATGTTACTTATATTTACAGAAACAATTTAACTTAAAATTAATCCCTGTTTGTGTAATTATAAAATCTTTTTACTGATAATATTAGAAAATAAAACCAATTTGTCAGATCAATTTCCATTTGAGAATTATTTTGTTGCACATTTTCTAGCGCCGCGTGTCTCGGTAACAAGCACCACCTGGCCAGTGACGTCACGGGCGTCATTACGACCAGATTAACTCCTGCGGCCGCTCCCTGGATCGTGGTCAAACATGACTAATGGTTGCTGTGACGTGTTGACTGACTATTCGTGTCCAGATCATAAGAACAGTACCTCATAAAGGCCTACCCTAATTATTATGATTATTATGTAACATACTATCAATTAATATGAGAATTGCGCATGGTTTATCTATGTAAGATATGAATAACTTTACTAATGACTTTATTATTTGTATGTTACCAGCATACTCTTTGTATTGAAAACTATCATATTTAATCAAAATCAAGTATAAAAATATTTTTTATTTTATTTTTTATTTACTTTATTCAACATAGACCTTTATAGCTATTAGCGTCAAAAAAATAAGGAAAAATAACTCTATTATACCTGTTGCACATGTTTAGTTAGATAACTTAAAATTTGTTGTTTTTTGACATTTGATACAAAAAGTCTTATAAGTTTTATTTTTCTTATATATATTTATGATGTAATCACTACATAGTATATAAGAAAGTCGCTTTCTCTGTCTCTTTATCCATATGTTTGCTTAAATCTTTAAAACATAAGGTTTTGATGTGGTTTTTGTAAAAGATAGAGTAAGTAATTGAAGAGGAAGGTATATTACCTATATGTATAATAACATCCATTAAATAGTGGAGAAATACTGTTATTTTTGAGGTTTCTAATGTTATGTCGTAAATAATTACTTTTTTGCGCTTACATTACAAACGATTATATACAACGATCGCAGTTTTTCTGTAGTGAATTTAGTATCAGCATTGCACCCGTGCGAAGCCGGGGCCGGTCGCTAGTTTTAAATAAAAAACAAAAGCGCAAACACCAATAAATTTGTAGGTTTATTCTCTCTCTATAGAGATGCAAATATTACGAACTTGAGCATTAGATGACGCGCTCAAGTTGCGTCGACACCCTTTGCTTCGACCCTAACGACTCCGGAACGGTCGCTAGTGTCGTTAGTCGGCTAGGCGTCGAACCTTCTGTTCGCGCGCCTTCCACAAACACACTCATTGCAAAGCTGATCATAGCCATCTGAAGCTTCAGCATAGGTCCGTCCAAAAAAAAAACATTTAAGGGACTTCGGAATTGGACATCACTGAAGATGTCAACAATGAGTCCTAATTGAGATGGTCAAGGTTATGTCCTAGAAACGTAGGGCTAAAATAGGGTAGAGGTGCGATGTCAGATAATCTTCTCGTGGTGCGCCCTGGACTTTTGACGGCTAATAGTCTGACGGAGGGCCCTCCGAGAGGGGGGGCGTGAGATGGATGGGTCCAACCTGGAGGGCTGCTTCTAGCGGCCAGTGGCGGACGGGTGGACCCCCTTCTTCTTTAAGAGGAGGTGGTTGTCGTCCAGGGCACCCATTTTGGGTCGGTGGATGGCTGAAGGTATCCGGTGGCCACCCTCGTGGCGTGCGTGGTTGAGTGTACGGGGTTGTAGTAGTGTCCGCAAGGGTTCCCATGGCCTCGTCAGGGCGCGATGCAGCTCCCTTTCAGGATCGAGCGCTCGCGCCCAGGCTTAGTGAAGGCGATCGCTGAGAGAGGGCTAAAATAGGGTGACCTCACGCTGCCCGGCGCGGTTCGAACTATGCTCACCGGCCGGCGCCGGCGGCGGCGTGGGATGCCCTCTCTCGCTTCTGCGAAGAAGTGATGGAGAGGAAGGAGGCGAGTTAGCGGGCACGCGAACTCGATTCCCTCGCGTGAACGAGGAGACGTCGAAGGACAGGGCGGCGAAGGTGGGGGCTATAATGCCCTGATGCCGCCGTCCTAGTGGAGGTCGGCGGGCGATGCGGCCTGGGAACCGTGTCGTCCGCATTGCATCAATCCCTGCGACGGTGGGGGCGGCTGAACGACGCCAGCTGTCCCCATACCTTTAGCGGAGAGGGTGCCTGCACTAACATCAGTGCGGGCAAGGTCGAGCGGCTCACGCGGGTGAAGCGCACTGCGCACTCCCCGAAGCCGCTCAATGTGACCAGTGAGGTGTCGTCGATGATTTTTAGTGGGTATTGCGGCCTTCTGCCGCCCTCAATCAGACTCTGGATAGAGTGATCTCGATTTGATATACAAGTTATTCAAAACTGTCTTCAACTACGGAGTGAGGGATATTTGCACAGCTCGTGTAGAGTGCATCTCTAGTGCTTTCGTCGGCGTAGTAATGTTGCCAAGAATTGGATAGTAAAGAGCTTTGCTGGAGCTCCAGTTATCTTGATTCCGGAGCGTTACCGGCTCTAAGATTCCTCCCAAATAGAAAACTAGTAATCCAGTTGCACAGACCCTTGGACACTCTTTATGATGTTAGCTGCGATAGTAGACCCTAGTATCAGACCCGCTTCAATTTCTTTACTATATTTAGGCTAACTTCTTAACCTCACCTTGACTCTCAATTGCAGGAATCCAACGGTGTATGAGATACACTAGAAGAACACCAGTCCAGTGACCGTGACGAAAGACCTATTGGTGGTTTTTGACCAGCTCGTGCTGATTTCAGTATCCTACTGGATACTATATGTCTGTAATTCGAAGGGTCTCCTCTGTCGCCCTTTTTGGGCACTGGGTGTACCTGTGCTTCTATGTCTTCCATGAGGACGGAACTTGCTTTGTGTGAAATGTTGCAGGGGACACAACTGTTTTAGCACCACTGCTGGTAAGTCGTAAACAGCTCTCGTCAGACTTCACTTTAACTCTCTTTTAATTTTCAAGTCATTTTATAAGCCATAGATTTATAATAAACTAGCTTTCCACCTGCAGCTTCGCCCGTATTATATCATTTTTTTCAATAGAAAAGATATTTTCTCGTGGTAAAATGTTATATCTGATATTCTTATATTCCTCCCTGGGGCTCAAGTTATCTCCATATCAAATTTAATTAAAATCCATTCAGTAGTTTCTGCATGAAAGAGTAACAAACATCAATCTATACTCACAAACTTTTGTATTTCTAATGTTCGTAGGATCTATGGGTTCTATCTATATTGTATTTAAACTATTCTCGAGGTAGCATTAACCGCAGTTATTTTTCATAATTTTTTTAGTAATCTTATTCATAAAACATTCTCAAAAAATATTTGTGTCATGTGCCTACAAAAGTAAATAATTTTAGCATACAGTTCGAAATTGCTCTCGTGAATTAATCAGGAAGATTAAGCGCCGTTATGGACCTTATGCTCTTAGCCTTAAGTCGTAGGCGCTAATCCGGCGCGAACTGCCGAGAGTGTAAAAATTTGATGCGGCCACATGTCCCTGCGCTTACCAGCTTATGGATATGGCGAGTACAGTCGGCCTCTGAAATTAAAAAGGCATATTATATTAAATTTTAATTAATTTGAAAAACTTCACTATCCTTATAATAAATCTGAAGAGAGGTCAACTCTGTACATGAAATATATATCCAAAATAACTATCAGGGGGTGATTAGGGATCGATATTGAACCCAAAAATGCAATCAGTAAAATTTTTGTCTGTCTGTCTGTCTGTGTTACCGTTATAGAAACAAAAACTACTTGACAGATTTTATTGAAACTTGGTGCAATTATTTTTCATACTCCTGAGCTGGTTATAGTATACTTTTCATCACGCTACAATCGATATGAGCAGAGCAGTGAAGGGAAATGTTGGGAAAACGGGAAAAGTTATTCCATTTGTTAAGCTTAGGTCGCGTGTGCAACCTTAATGGCTAAAGCTAAGCAGAAATCATATATGACGGAAATGTTCTCCTTAAAATTATTTGAAAAATATCCCACGACAGCATATGTCTAACTTTTATGGTTGACTCACAATAACACGTGTAACTCCCGATAGCTTAGCAGTTCGAAGCTCTCTGATTATATTTGTCTACTCCTACGTTTATAACACTCTCAGCCAACCCTAATTAAAAAGCATAACATTATTAACTGTTCCATAAAAAAGAATCATAGAAATCGGTTTAGAAACACCAAAGACAGACAGACAAGACAAGAAGTTATACATGAAATACGTTAATATAAAACATCGCGCGTGAATTCCTAAAATTACGATTCCACGCGGACGAAGTCGTGGGCACAGCTAGTTAGTAATATTATTGTAATAGGTCTATTTAGATTAGATCATTAATGGCTAATTTCACAAAAAGGGTCTTAGCATAGGATAATCTCAAAAAGGATGCATCCTAGACAACGTCTTTCGGCTTTCTATCAGAGGGCACGTAGGATGGCCGGGTGTAATCTGGCGCGATGCAGCTCTCGTTCGGGATGACGCGCTTGCGCCCAGGCATAGTGGGGATCTTTATAGCGGTCGAATCGCGAAAGCGCACCCCGCTATGTGCCCCGTATGGGCCTAGAGAACTCGGGGGGGTTTTAGTGGGTAGGCCGGTCCTCTATGACGGGGAGCCCCACACACGGCCGCGCCTTGCCAGCGCGGTGTGTCATGGTGCATAAGGTCGCATTTCCCCCCTCAAAAAAAAAAAATAAAAAAGACAGTGGGGATCGCTGAGGTTTTTAGTGGGAAGGCCTCCCCCTTCTGGGAAGTAGAGCCCCACATAACTACCGGTTCTCGGGGTAGCAATTTCATGCATTTTTTTCAGCGTAACAAAAAAAAACAAAAGTCTAAACAAACAAATTTATTCTAATTATGTATTATGATTTATCTTTCTTTGAACTTTTTTTAAAAATGCACACGTTTTACACTTGGCTATACGCCATCATTGATGTAAAAGAAATTTAAAATCAAGTGCAGGCTTTGGACGTGTATACGTACAAAGTTAATAAATAAATATAAAACTACATCGGTTCGGAATTAGGAGCGCCTTCTTGAGAACAACAAGTATGAACCGCAAAATCTTATTTCATTTGGTTAATGGTAAGATTTTTTTTGTGTAAGTATATACATAATTATACAGAGCATCGGTATCGCTGTAGTTTTGATAATGGTCTTCGACTTGGGAGGTCCAGGCTTAATTCTGCCATTTACCAAGATGTTATGCGTTTATCGAACAGAAACTATTGTCTATAAATTCATTATTATTATTTTATTATACTCAAAACAAATTTCGTTCTAGTTAGTGCCAGCGGTTTTAAAGGACACTTATCGTCATATTTCAACCAATTTACACAATATCTTTATAAAATGTAGCCTATGTGTTATTCTGATGTATAAGTTATATTACTATAAAGTTTTATTAAAATCCATTTAGTAGCTTTTACGTGAAAGAATAACAAACATACATCCACACAAATGTTCGCGTTTATGATATTAATACAGATTCAGATAGCAAGGCGCAGATATGTAACTACGTGCATGACTGTACCGCCGCGCGGCACCCTTCGCGCCGAGCTAAGTGCAGGGCAAGGGAGGGTGGGCCGGTAAAAGCATATTTATGTTAGTTCCTCCCTTCGGCGAGATGTTTTCATGAAAATACAACGGCAGGCTGGCGACTCGCGCACTGAGGCTCGCTTTGTCGGCTTTTAAAGCCTAAGTTTGAGTAAAGGAGATTTGAAAATATTGTCATTTACAGAATATGTTGTAGCCGATTGATTCGATAATGCTGACTTAGACAAGTTGCATAATGGAATATTTTTCATTGATGCTCCATCCCTTTTGGTCACAGTTTATAGCCGAAAATAGCAATCTAGACCAGTGAATCCCAAAGAGGTCTAAATCGACCCCTAGGTTGTATACGATAATGGATCTCAACAAACACTGATAGTACCTATTTATTTGCACATAAATAATCTTCTAATGTAAATACATATACAATATTTATAAAAATACCTAAGTGAAGTAAAAAGTTATAATATACTAGCTGGCCCAACAGACGTTGTCCTGTCAAATGTCTCAAATGTCACGTTGTCTCACGTTGTCTCAAATGTTTTTAAATAAATAATTTAGCTGAAAAACAATATCTATATGACCGTATTGTGAATCTAAACCATTCTCAAGCCCCCTGGAATACACACAAAAAATTTCATCAAAATTGGTCCAGTCGTTTAGGAGGAGTTCAGTCACATACACACGCACACAAGAAATATATATATTAAGATGTATATATAATTTTGAATCGGTTTTGGGTAGACCCCCTACATACCTTGTATTGATCAGTTAAATAAAACCGAAAACCAAAACCCAAAACCGAAAAATATGACAAAGGGTCTACGACACAAAAATGTTTGGGAACCTCTGATCTAGACAATGTCTACCGTTTACCAGTACCGCTTACAAGATTTAGACATACTCAAAAGATTTACGATTAGTTAGCTGTCAAACTTCGATAATTTGATTAAGTAATTGAAACTTAATACACAGTAATTGTAATTGACAGGTATGAAAATATTGTTTACGAATTCTCAAAGGAGACGGATCTAGTCTAGAATAAGTGTTGAGGAATTTCTAAAACCTAGCGTATATTAGTAACTTCATAATAGTAAAGGCATGTTTATAAATTTAGTAATGCGTTTATGTGTGTGTATGTAATGTCTTTATAAACTTTATTTTTAAGAATATTTGTGGCCATACAATAGGCACTGGTTCCCAAATACAGTTCTTTAACTAGTTCAGGAGTAAAGAAACACTCAATTTGTATAATAGTTTTATGGAAATAAACTCTTATTCCTCTTACATCAAACTTGTTGTTGAGAATTTTATACTATAATTAGCGAAACTTTCTGATAACTTTTTATTGCCTTCAAATTAATGTTATTATTGATGTCGAAACGTGTTTAAAGTCCCAAGAAGTTAGTTTGCTTGGTTTATTAAAATATAAAGAGGGATCTTTATCAAAATCATTCAACATAGGCCTACCAGGTACTTATTGACCTCCTAAGAAATGGAAACATAAAGAGAACAAGGAAATAAACTCTTTTTCTCTTTTATTTTAAATTCATTGTTGAGAATTTTATACTATATTTAGTGAAACTTTCTGATAACCAGAGGTCGGAATCAGGTAGAGTTAAAAAAAAAAAAAGGTAGAGTTATTTATGTACTTGCATCGAAATGTTGATATTAATATCGACCTTCCTGGGATTTCTAATGGAGAATCCCGTGTGGCGAAGAATATTACATATAAATAATAATAAAAATCTCGGAGATAAACAAATAAAACAAAGATAATTAACATACAATTATTATTAGTTTACATTAATTCACTATACAAATTATTGATAGTCTTAAGCAAATTCTCATACGCATATTTCGCCTTTTTTATAAATACGAGCGAATACTTTTGCTTCTAGCCTAGACTCGTGGGGTTATTCAAATGGACCATCAGAATCATTTTCCTTGTCCGATTCATTACTAGTAAGATTTGAAGTGTTCGCTTAGGACATTACTGTATAACTTTTGTGAGGATTAAAATATATAACCATTACTTTTCAATATTTAGTTTATTTTCAATATTTAGTGGAGGGATACACGGGCAGAGGAAGGCCGAATAAAAGATGGATCGATTGTGTGAAGAATGATATAAGAATGAAAGAAGTAAGCATGGAAATGACGGCTGTTAGAGAGGAATGGCAGAAAAAGACCTACTGCGCCGACCCCAGATAATGGGAAACGGGCAAGAGGATGTAGTTTTCAATATTTTATGGCTTCAATTAATTTCTCCGAACATCTCAAATCCATTTGTACATTGAAAAAGAACGCTCTATGTCAACTGAGGTGAGGTTTGCAAATTTATACACTTCCTCCTCCTCGTCATTAGTACAGGAAGAAATTTGAAGAAATGAATTTTGCAACTTCGGACATCCGATGTCATTGATGTAAGTTTGGCATAGTCATGCGTGCAGTAGTTCAAATTGTGTAAAAGTAAATAACTTTTTATTTAAAAAATCAAGAAATTTTTTTCTGCTCATAAAATTAATCTCGGGATTTGAGGCATATCCATTTTATGAAATCATTGTAAGTACATGAATAACGCAACCTAATTTCGACCTCTGCTGATGACATTTTCATTGAATTCAAATTTATTTAATTCAATTAAGTCATTAGTGACGTCGAAACGTGTTCAAAAGTCTCATAGTTTGCTTGGTTTATTAAAAAATAAGAAGGGAACGTTATCAAAATCAAAATATTTCAACATAGGCCTACAGGTACTTATTGACCTCCTAACTTAATGAAACATAAAGAGAACAAGGAAAACCAATTTAAGAAATCAATCAGTCAGATTAAGAGATGTTAGGATATTCTTACACGTCGCGATTTTTTTTCTTTAATAAATAAATATTTCTTAACTTTATCAATTAGCCTAGTCCAAATTAAGCTCTAATGGCTTGTGTTATGGAATCTAGGGTAACGGATCGAAATATATATATTAACAACCATGACTAAGGTACAAATGCTCGCATCCATCACGCAAACATCTGCCTCCACCGGAATTCGAACCCGAAACTTCAGAGATGACGACACCTTGAAACCGGTGTACTAACCACTCAACTACGGAGGTCGTCAATCGTCAATTAATTTCCTACATATGAAGTTTGAAAACAAAAAAAAACATGGTCTACATTTATTAATGACCACACGATAAAGGTATAATTAAACCCTTTCATATAACGCGAGTCTATTTATTTCCTATTTCGGGCGGTCGATTTGCCAATCAGAAACGGAGATCAAAGATGTATCATTAAGTAAATTGAATGTTTACTAACAAGGTAACTTATACACACTATTTTCACAAGGACTACCAATGGCCGCAGGGTTTGCCTGCGATGAATAAGCAACCCTTTCGCTGCCGGATTGTGTAGCAATTAGCTGATTGCCCTGACTAACCCTTTGAACGGCTAACGGGAGGGATATTTCATTTCCTTAATTGAACACTTGATCTCTGTTCATCAGAATATCAAATTAAGGCAAAATTTGACTTAGATTAATAAACGGAAAAATTTGGACTGGACGTGATGTAAGATTAATATAAATATCATATATTTTAAGAAAATAATCTGGTTTTTTTTTATATAAAGAGTTCTAGCAAATGATGCCAGCCAACCTGATGTTGAGCGGAAGTGGCGGTAGCAGTACGAGGACTGGAGAATTACACGCCACACTAGGGACTTCTGCTTTGTTGACCTACAAGATGCATATTCTGTGCACCTGTCTATATATGTATATACATATATATATATATATACATATATAGTAACCCGACAAGGACCAGGATTCTGCAATATAAGCACTGCTGTTTCGCGGCAGAAATAGTTAAGATGGGGGTATAGAACAGAACAGCAGACAACTTTGGTTATCAGTTAACCTCCAGACAAATACGGGTATGCAACTCGGGTAAACTTAGGCCTTGGGTTGAAATACTAGATCCAGTCTTCCTTTTTTTTCTTGTCTAAGAGTAAGCACCTTCTCTCCTCTCTGCATTTTTGGGACTAATATTATTGGTTGCTTTTTCTAACATATAATATAAATGGCGAGGAGACAAGGAATTGCTATTCTCAAGGTGCATAGTGCTTCCGACAGCTTTGCCAAATAGTACGTATTTTTGAAGAAAAATTGTTTTTTTCTGTCGTGTTATTTTACGTTTGACTCTGCTAGAGATCTTAATAGGAAGTGGGCAGCGCACATTGCAGGGCTGACGGCCGTTTATGCCGTCATGAACATCACAATAGGAAAATGAATAGACATTTTTCATTATATGAGGTATATAAAAAAATTATTCTTTTAAATTTAATATAATTAAAGGGTCTTGAATATCACCTATATATTCGAATAATCATCGACATTGTAGAGTCTGATTTAGTCAGATATAGTCAACAGTACTAATCGAATCGGTCGAATAGTAGAAAAAATTTCAACTCTTCGATTAGTTCTATAAACAATACGAAATACGAAAATACCGGCCAAGTGTGACTCGGACTCGCATATGAAGAGTTCCGCAGCAGCAAGTAACATTTATGATTTATGACATATTAAAATAATTATTTACTTGATCTCGTTCAAATCAATTTTGGGTGGAAGTTTGCATGGTAATAACCAGTTTTTTTATTTATATTATTCATTGTCTCCTATGCAAATCAGTTAAGATAAAAATGATATTAGAAATCTCAATATTATTTTTGAAAATCTATCCATACATACAGCACAGGTATGGTTTTCACGAAAAAAAAAATATGTTTCAATTCATTTTAAATTTATTGTTTTTTTTTCTATTTTTGTGTGAATATCTTAATACGGTTCACAGAATACATTACTTACCAAGTTTCAACAGTACCTATAGTTGTTATAGTTTCGCAAAAAGTGGTTGTAACATACAATCAATCAGATAGACATGACGAATCCATAAGGGTTCTGCTTCGCTACAGAGCCCTAAAAATAAAGTATATTATTATGGAACATTAAAATAATAACTAATAACATTTGTTGGTGTCAGAAAGCCGCTAGATCAAACTGTATTGACCCTGTCAAATGAATATTGATGAGCAGTGGGCTGACAGACAGACATGACGAATTGTTAGTAATGAGCTTAGCCCAGCCTTTTGGTAATGTTCTAATGTTAAGTCGGTAGATGTCAGATACTATTATTACGATTAAAATATATATGATTAATGTGTACACAATTTTTATTTGGATTATTAAATTGCTTATGTATTTCGATGTCTCTAAATGTACTTAGATGCATTTGAATCAAATATCACATAAAATAATTTTAATGGACTTTTTACTGCATATAGCTTTTAGTTGATAATCACGCCAGTTTTGGCGTGATTAAAATTTGGCGGATTTAGAGACCGGAATTTAGTTTATCGGAAATTCGTGACAAACTCCGTAAAAGTCACGCTGAAAGCCGTATCATGTTGCACCGCGACAATGCAAGTTCCCACACGACTAGACACACTACGACACTTTTTTTTTGTTCCCCCTGAGGAAAATGCATTAAGTTGCATACCCCAGCTGTGGCGAGCCGGCGGTTATGTGGGGCTCTTCTCCCCAGAAGGGGGAGGCCTACCCACTAAAAACCTCAGGGACGGCCTTCCTCAGGTATGTAGGGAGCCCCCGGGAACACCAAGCTACTTCCGGGAACCCCCAGCCTCCGCTCCCCCGTCGATACAGGGAGCCCTCCTCGAGGGAGGCTACACTACCTCCCCCGGTCTCCTCCACCGACGACGCACCCCGGCCACGGAAGGGGCGTGGTCCACCCCGCGTCGCCGTATCTGCGGGCGCGACTCCCTCGCGCCCGCCGGCGACCCGCGGCAGCGCCGCAGCTGTGCTACCGAGCTCGGCGCCGCCTCCTTCGAGCGGGATCGGCCATCTCCCGACCCCATTCGGCGGCCTCCTTCTGGTGCATCAGTGCTTCACAGAAGGAGGCTACAGCCCTCCAACCTCCCTCGTCCGCCAGCATTGCCGCAATCAATGCCGGCGGACAGATCGAGACAGATCTCGCCCGATCTCTGCAACCAAGACTCGGCGCTCGGAGGCCCACGCGGAGCACTCCGCCAGCGTGTGCTGGGCCGAGTCGAGGTCGGATGCGCAGTGGTGACAATGTGTCGATCCCTCCCGTCCTATTCGACACAGATACTCACCGAAGCAGCCGTGCCCAGTGAGTATCTGAGTCAATCGGTAGGTGACCTCCTCCTTCAGACACACTACGCCTAAAACCTGTTTCGTGCTTGTTCCCGCACGCGTTCGTTAGTAAATAGTAGTTAGTGTGTTGCAACGTGGTGGCTGGATTGATGCGACAATAATAGACCGTTCCATATGCGACCAGCACTTTTACATTTTTATTCCTATTTATTATGAGTGCACCTAAACTATGCTAGTGAGAATATTGAAGAGAAGAGAAGAACATTGATATTGATGTCATAAAAGTAATCTGCGTTTAAAACCTCGTTTGTAATGTTTATAAAACCACAATTTCTATTCAATGACCAATTGTTGTTAGCATGACTGGTATAGATGGGTGTATGGGAACTTCACCTTTATATCGGACTATAGTCGACCTCACGTAGTGAGGTTTCCATAAATAAGTTTATAGTCACATTTTTTTTTCTACAAATTTAGCGTTATCAATTTTTATTTTTTACTTCATTGCATTAATTTTACATATATTACAAAAGTATACATAATTTAAAATAGACATATTAAGATTAAATACAATTAAGTTATAACTTACAAAATAAATAATTACAATGAAATAAAAAAATACATTAGAACTAAATCAACCTACATTAAATAGAAAACAAATCCTTGCGGTCACAGTCTAAGGTAATAGGCTAATAGCAAGATTCCTTCGTTGTATGACTTCATTGTATTGTAATCCTTTACTTGTTTTTACATCGCTTCATCAATACATTCATTCGCTTTCATGCACATCGCCCATTACATCAATTACATCCAAATTCATGATGCCAGGTCGTACTCAAAAGATTGGATTCCCTTCAGTGTGTCAAAATAAACGGCGCGTGAAAGTATTTTTGAAAATTATAATCGTTTATATCAGTGATTCCCATGACTAGCTATAAGGGGTCTACGTCAGCGAAACAAAAATTTGGGGGTCCATGAAATAAAAACGGGGGTCTAAACATACACTGATAGTACCTATTTACTTACATTATACTATCTTCTAGTATAAAGACATCAAATTATTTATAAAAGTACCTATGAAGTAAAAAAATTATGATTGACAAATGATGATTGTATTTATTTAACATCTTAATCGGACTACCCATGTATTATTAATATTATTCTTATTACTATTATTTATTATTGTTAAACACTCAACATTGTATCACTGTTATTATTGATTCTGTCTTTGTTTTATATTCTATTACTATTATAAAGGCGAAAGTTTGTAAGTATGGATGTTTGTTACTCTTTCACGTAAAAACTACTGAATGGATTTGAATGAAACTTTACCACAATATAGCTTATACATCAGAATAACACATAGGCTACAATTTTTGAGGTTACTATGAGGTTGTAAAAAAACACACTTTTTTGCGCTTACATTGCAAACGCTGACTGAATCCTACAAGATAGATCAAAACAATTTACTACAGTATTGTACAACTTAAAAAGGTCTACAAAAAGTCCGTGATGGTATATGTTTATCTCTTAGGAATAACCCACAAAAGGAAAAAGATCGTTAAATGTAGTTTATAGGAGCATACTGCAGTAGCTACCTATAGGCCTATGATTAGGGCTCTGCAGTGCTTAGTTACCGTATTTCTTACTTATTACTAGACTAGACGGGACGAACCTGAAGTCCACGCGAACGAAGTCGCGGGCAAAAGCTAGTGATCTATAAAATAAAATAATCGTTACATGTGGATTTAAAATATTTGATTTTAATTTTAGTTTTGATCGCGTTCATTTTATGTTGGATTAACTGCTGCAAGGTGATTAATTTCAAATTGATTCCAAGGGTTTCTAAGAAAAAGAATATAGATAGAAAGACAACTGACTTTATAAGGATTTCTTGGAGTACGGAACAGTAAAAACTGAACCTGTCTTGAGTCACATATTGGTAAAATGAAATCATAATTACGCAGCTTCTGTTCCAAACCAAAATTTGACAATCACTCTTTACCTCAGCACCCTAAGCCCTAAGTGATTACCCCGAGCCATCACGTCAACCAGCACGATAATTACAACCCGTGATTAAGCCAGGTAACAATCAATGCATGCACAATCCCAAATACCACCAGCAATATAGCCCCTTGCCAGTGAAGCGGACGGTGTCGCAGCATCCGCGGTTGCGCGGCCACAATGGCTGCGGTGGGCTGGAAATACGGGAACTTGTAATCAATCGGGATATGTCAGCGTGAATCATCTGCTTATTAAAGGTTCAATCTCAGGAGTGGTCTGGAACCGGTGGCGCTTGTAATGTTTCTATTGTTATCAGCTAAGGGCAATGGAGACTTACGGAGGTTATGGTTGGTCTCCCTGTACGTAAGGCAGAAATTTTAAAATCCAATTTTCACGGTCAAATTGTAAAATTTACTGATTGTACTAATTTATGAACGAATTTCGTAGTCGAGCGGTTAGTACACCGGTTTCAAGATGTCGCCATCTCTGAGATCCCGTGTCAAGCCTCGGTGGGGGCAGACGTTTGTGGGATGTGATGAATGCGAGCGTTTGTACCTTCGTCATGGTTGTTAATATATATTTATATCAAAAATATTTATATATGTATGTCTATCTTTTACCCTAGATCCCATAAGACTTTTGGTATAAGTGTAAAAAATATTTATTTATTTTTTAGGTATTACCGAATTTAAATTACAATGGGAGCCCCATGTTTGATTCTATAGTAGAAATTAAATCTTAACGCCATTCAAATGTCTCTCTCTGATCAATGTAACTTGACACGGTGGAAAATTCTACTGAAAAGATGTGTTAATAGATTTCATGTCTGGATGTATGCTGCAGGACACCTGGAATAGCTGATAGAGTTTCTTCATCGCGTCGTCAGAATAGGGTCCTAATAATTCGTATATACCTGTATAAAAAGAAATAAATTACAATAAATAAAAGCCTCGTAAATTTCACTAGGGAAAATATTGAAATAAAATAAAAAAGCTCTGAATTAAATTCGTTTAAAATTTGCAATATTGCAATCTAAAATTTGAAAACTTCCTTTTTTGACATGGGTAAAAAATCACAAAATACCTATTGTTACCTTACAGAAACATTACCCAAAAAGACTTCTTAACATTCTCCAGTGTTACGTAGAAATGATTCGGCTGTTATTTTTCATTAAAGCCCGCGCCCCATTTCCGATGATGCGAGGAGGGCCTGAGGGTGGCCGCGCGCTGACCGTCGCGGATCCGCGCTGGCTTTTGTTTTGAACGCCCTCGCGTTTTTGCTGTGTTAGTATTTGTATTGGATACTGTGTTTTTAAGCTTTATTATTTCGATAATGTATTTTTCAATTTATTCTTAGTTTCGCGTTTTTAGGTTATAGCTTCCTATTATGCGAAATTCCTGAAAGACCAGAATTTTGAAATTATATATTTGCAATTGACCTGATTTAGTGTCAAGACATTTGTGTATATAAATACTAGAAATATGAATGAATGCTTTTATTTGTATATTAATTAATAAATAAAGTAAAAAAACTAATAATTAAAAATGAATAAACAAGCTTGTAAGTAACTAGTTACAACAGTCAACACACTAATTAAAACATAAAAAAATTGTGCGCTGTGCGAGTCGTACTTGTAGTCATACTGAAGGTTGCGCAAATGAGTTAATATTTTTTTTTGTGAAGCTAATTTACGGTTTGTAGATTTATTTTCTTATTTGTGGCATATATTAGGTTATGAGTATATAGGTTTTGAGTCAAATGCCTTATGATGCAATCCGAAATCCATAAACCTGTTACATACAAGTTTATGGATTTCGGATTGCGGTTTCTCTACTTGTTGCTTTATGCTAATTTTTTTAGTTTACTGGTGTTGCTATGTTGCTTCCTTGTATTTTTTTTACTTTACTTGGGTTGTGATGTTTCATGCAACATTTTTTACTTTACTTATGCTGTAATGTTACTTCATGATAAAGTGTTAGATAAACAGCTTTACATATTTTAATTCCCATGCAATTGTCAATAAATCCCAATAAAATGCTACAATAACAGATTTATGGTTATCGGATATTGTTATATTCGAAGTGAAAAAAGTGTTCCTATCAGGATTCCTTTTTGTGGTACCGACTATGGAACCCTAAAAATCACTCCAACAATAAACGACATCATACGAGTATTTCAAATATTCAATCACTTGAAGCCTTCAGCAGTCCTCAATCAAATCAACCAAAATATATGATATGGAAACTTTTTTATTACAATTAAATTTAAATACATGTATTTGTGTCACTCGTAATTCATCTTATTTTTATAGCTACTAAATATGTCGCGTTAATTTCCTTGTCACAGTATCTATTCATCATTTTGGCGGTATATTTGAGAAAATAAAAAGATTTCTTATTATAGTTAAAAGATGGTTGAGAATTGAAAAGACCGGACACTAAAAACATCCCCTACAGTGGGAGCGCGTGTAATGACGAGCCGATCAGATCACTACTGGCCCTAATTTGCAGCTACAACAGTTGGACGCAATGATCCGCGAGCACGCGACCAGCCACATGTTACGGACATGTGTCTATTAGCTATATCACTTTTTATTTGGCAGCTACTTTGTATCACGGCTAACTTGGTGTCCTACCATGATCACCAGAGGTCGGAATTAGGTAGAGTTATTCATTTATTTACACTGATTTCATACAGCGAAAGAATAAAATGGATATGTCGTATGTAAAATGTAAAATAATAGTATGTATGTAAAATAACAGTGTCGATATGTCTGAAGTTTTAATACCACAGAAGCGCTGCATTAGGGCTTTATCTGGTACGACTCCAGATATTTCCTGCAGGCCATACTTTCATAAATTGAAAATTCTAACTGTTATATCCCTATACATTCTCGAAGTAGGAAAGCATGTCAAAAGTAATTACACTTCGTTTGTAGAGGCAATAGACTATTATCCGAGAAATACTAGATATCCCCATAGGCTTGTTCTAGATCCAACACCTAGAACCGCATGCTTGCAAAGAAATTGTTATGCAATGAGTATTAAGATGTTTAATAAATTACCAGAACACATAAAGTTTCTCCCATACACCGCATTAAAAAAGAAATTGCGCCTCTGGCTCTTGCAGAGAACATTTTACTCTATAGACGAATTTTTTAAATATAAATCGTAGATATAATTAAATGAAGATCTGATAAGTATTGTATTACATTGTTTATATGTGTAGATTTTTAATATTGTATGTATAACTTTTATTTGACAATAATGCAAACATTGCAATGCCCTTATAGGGTGTCACATGTGTCTCAAATATGTAATAATTACCATCTAATATTATGAATGTGTCATGCAATAAATAAATAAATATGCCTCAAATCCCGAGATGAATTTTAAAGAGCAGAAAAAAATCCGGAGTTTATTAAAATAAAAAGTTATTTATTATTTACACAATTTAAACTACTGCACGCGCGATGTTGCTAAACTTACATCAATGACATCGGATGACCGAAGTTGCGAAATTCCAATACACGCGAAGTTGCCACATTTGTAGTTCGCACAACATAGCTTGTGAGAACAAAAAAAAATATCTTGATTTGCCAGAAAAGAACATAATACAAAATTTCGGAATTATTAAAAAAAACCCCACACTAAGCACAGCTTGTAAAGTGGGATTTTTTATATTTTGGTTACGTAATAATTAACAAGTTTAAGAAGCCTACTTTGAATACACATATTACACTATGCACAAGTAAAATTCAAGTAAGTAAGTGAAATAATACTAACGAAAGATACACACACGAAAATACAGACACCAATTGACGCACCTACATAAGTAAAATTACAAAATACAAATTAGCGAAAAGAAATCAAGATGTCCTCAGAATATCGATATGTCCACGACAAAAGTTCAGACTTAAGTTTATATTTCGCAATCTGCAAACTGAGCTGGCACAATTTATACATTATATTAATTTTGTTGTAAATAAAAGGTTTCCTAAATAAAGCAAATTGCGTGACCCAAGCGGTTCTCAACTGTTGGAAGCGGAAGTCTAAAAGTACGCTTTTACAAAATACATTGGCATTAATTTAGTTTTAGAAATTCTTTGTGGGCTTGGATGGCGATAGCAAATATGTACAGTCTACGAACACTAAGCACTTGTGGCTCCTAATATAAGCTGATAGTCGGGAATAGCATTGGCTTACGCAGCATTGTTTTCAATATCGCTCGTTGGGATCGTTCGAGTGTTAATAGGTGCGACGACGCAGCGCTCCCCCATATCGCAACACAATACGAAAGAACAGATTGGCACAATGTGATGTAAATGGTTTTCAAAAGATTCCAGGATGCAATATCGCGTAGGAATTTCATCACATAGATAAACTTTCTTGTTTTCTTTGCCAAGGCGGTAATGTGCTCTTGAAAAGACAACCTATCATCTATAATGATCCCCAGGTATTTGATGCTGGAAGCTTTTTCAAGTTTTTCGCAATTACACGTTGAGGCGGCAAGAGAGTTTAAGTTGGGAGTACTAGAGTGAATTATTAATTCTGTATCCGTCGGAGGTAGGGATAGGGCGGTCTTATATAAAAGAGTACAATAGCGGAAATGCGAACTCGTCAATAAAGCCAGTAGGGTCAATAGGACCAAAGGCTAGGCTGAGTTTAGTCGGTAGGTCTGTGTAGTCGAGCCGTCTCGACAGTACCAGGAGTCCGACATAATCAACGCATCCCTGCTTGCCTGTTGCGTTGGTATCCATGATGGATTCTCAGCCTCCTCTCCTGAGGAAAAAAAAAAATAAAAAAAGGAAATGCGAAGTTCCGTCAATTCAAGCCAGGATCATTAGGGCTTAGGCGGAGTTTAGTCCGTTGGTCTGTTGGGTCGAGCCGCCTCGATTCACCAGGAGTCCGACATAATCATCGCATCTCTACTTGCCGTTGCGGTGGTATCCATGATGGATTCTCAGCCTCCTCTCCTGAGGAAAAAAAACGGAAATGCGAAGTACTCCCTGCTTAACAGAATGGGCTAGATTTTGTATTTATAAAAAAGGCGAAATATGCGTATGAGAATTTGCTTAAGACTATCAATAATTTGTATTGTGAATTAATGTAAACTAACAAAAATTGTATGTTAATTATCTTTGTTTTATTTGTCTATCTCTTAGGTTTTTATTATTATTTATTTGTAATATTGTTGGCTACACGGGATTGTCCATTAGAAATCCCGGGAAGGTCCACATTATAACAAGATTTCTATGCAAGTACATAAATAACTCTATCTAATTCTGACCTCCGGGTTACTTGAAACAGGAATAGAGGCAGTGCAAATTAGATGGCGCTATACGCTGCAAATATGATCTGTTTTAACATCACTCGAAGCGGTCATGGTAAGGCATTTCATGTTTTGAAGAATGTAATGCTGTTCTCGCTTTGAAATAGGTTCAGCACAGTGTTTGCATTAGGAGCAGTCCGCAGAAACAGTAGTGGCATGAATCTAAGAGCAAAGTTAGTGGAAGGACCACACGTTTGGCGCAGTGGTCGAGTAAGACCTGCAGAATGTTTTCCGGTTTGGACGTTTGTAGATTTGATATATCCTGCATATGTTAGATACAATAATGGTGTGTGTAGCAAAATAAAAAAAACTGTATTTTTTTATTGTAATTAGAACACAATTAGGGAATGGGAGGCTGCAGCCTCCTTCTGTGAAAATGTTATTTCTCAGAAGGAGGCAGCGGAGAGGGAGCGGTAAAATTACCCTTACGCTGCTCCCATCCGACAAAGACGGCTGGGTGGTGGAGGGCAAGCATTTATAGCTCCTCAATGACCATCAAAGGTGTGGCCTGTGCGCTTAAGTGGCTCCTCAAGCGTGCATGCAAAGGCTTCCCCGTCTGGGGATTACTGCTATGTCCACGCTAATACCCCACAGGTTAGTACCTGCCCGACCCGTAGTTGGCCGGGTTGTATAAGGGTGATCTGGAGAAATTGGGCCTCCAGTACCTAGATCGACACTAGCGATCGATTAGATAGCTAGTGTTGATTAGCTATTGACAGGTATGGTGCGTAACAACATTGCACCTCGTTAAAAAATGGACCACCAGCAATTGTTATATTATTACATCAAAATATTATGAATCCTTAAGCTATAGAATATAACATTTTTTTAGGGCAGCTATAAAATAAATAGTCAAACATATTTTACACTTATTTATTACATATATTACAATTATTTTTATTTGGTACTGTACAGCAGCATATAAAGGTAAGTGGTTGAACTACGAAAACTGATTTTATAGCGTAGGTAATAGAGTCGGACTCAAGCTAAAATGTATAAACTTACTTGCAACTTTGTATTCATTCTTGAAAGAATAGGAACAAAAGTTGATAACAAACAGAAGGCAATGTATAGGAGCAATCGAATCCTCCTATTATGTTGCTGGAATCTTACCCTGAATCGCATTTAACTGGTCGGATTCATTCCCGCTTTAGACAGAGACATCATCAAGCTCTTGTATTCTAAGTGCGTAATGATTGCGGAAGTAAGAACTAAGTACAGATGTTGCGTATATTGTGGGGAGTTCGAAAACTATAGCGGTTGCATCTGCGCCAGACGTGAGCGGATATCGGCTGATAACGTAGCGCTTTAGCGTCTTGAGGTAATGTGGCCATGATTCCAGTAAGGCAGGCACAATGTTTACGCAGGCAGATAAAATTAAAGTTTACATATGATTGTTTGATAGATTAAAAAGATATGCTCGTTTTGAATAATTTATATACGAATAGTTTCTTCGTCATACTTCTATTAATAACGTACTTTATATGTTCTTCTTTACGCATTCCATCCCAACTTTACATTAATATTTTTTTTGTACTACATATTACATTTATATTTTGACACGGATCTACGCAACGAGTAACTGGTTCAATCAACGCGACATACATATTTTATATGACCTAAAAAAATCAACACAGAATGCAATGATATATGTATAAAAAAAACAAAATTATAAATACGACGTGCTTAAGCTGATTTTTCAAGAAAATAATCTAACAGAACATTTCTAATCATCGCTCATTTGCATTTCCTTTTATCCAAAGATACTTTATGCAAGACGATATGATTAATTTATGGTTAAATTAAATTATGAAATAAATGAATATTTCTTACACTTACACCAATTAGCCTAACCCAAAGTAAGCTCTATAAGGCTTGTGCTATGGGAACTATAGGGTAACGGATAGAGATACATATATTTTACATATATATGATAGAAATATATATTAACAACCATGACTAAGGTAAAAATGCTCGTATTCATCACACAAACATCTGCCCCCACCGGACTCGAACCCGGGACCTCAAAGATGGTGACACCTTAAATTTGGTGTACTAACCACTCGACTACGGAAGTCATAATTATGCACTGAAATATAACATGAAACGTGTGCACCTGTATTACTAATGTCTGTCCACTTGTGGATCAAATGTCCGGAGTATTTCTGAAGCACGGTGACCCTACCGCGCGCTCCCACGATATCAAAGACACGCCGCCGGCGCCGGTGCTCTCGAGTGCCGCAAACAGGCGCCGACCGTACACCCATCGCTTACGAAGACTATAAATCAGACTCATACATGTTTTATAACGGGCAGTAGCAGGCAATGCGACTATAAGATGGTTCGACTGACCTACCAATCGAAGGAAGCAAGTAAAATCTGAAGATTGCACTTTAAACCTCCAGATCTTATCCAAATTTAAGCCATAATGTTATACGCCATGATAGAAAAATAGCCACACCAACTTATAGAATTGAATACCTTTATTGTTTACTAGCTGGTGCCCGCGACTTCGTTTGCACAAATGGTGGATGTTTTCCTACTTACTTGACACTTATCGTCATATTATGGACAATTTACACAATATGTTTATAAATTGCAGCTATGTGTCATTTTGATGTATAAGTAAGCTATATTATTGTAGTATTATTAAAATCCGTTCAGCAGTTTTTACGTGAAATAGTAACAATTTCCATCCATACTTACGAACTTTCGTGTTTACATTTTTATGTTTGTAACTGTACCCACGACACAGGATATAAATCCTAATGAGTCTCAATGTTAAAAAAATGAGTTAAAATATATAAGTTAATAGGGTATGTATTGAAGTATCAACAAATATGTCTTGACAGGCATCAACAGAGATATTAAGAATAAAATACACTAAGCGACAAATAGCCGTAACATTAAATAAGTTTTTACATACCATATTTCCAATTTTCGCTTGAACTTTGCACCGGGGTTCCTCACAGGGGCGTCAGTGGTGCTGTGGTCTCTGTATAGGTCTCCGAAACAGATGATTCGTGGGACCCAGGGTCGATCCTGCCATGTATCAAATGTTTTTTATTTTTCAAATTTCAAATGTAGATTTATCTGACGCTCCTGCGGCGAAGGAACACATCGTGAGGCAACCTGCATACACCTGCGAAGAAATTCAAAGGTGTATGCAGTCAACCAACGCACTGGGCAGCGTGGTTGACTGAGACCTAATCGCCCCAACATAGCTTAGGGTGCCTCTACCCTTCGGTAGGGCTGTATACGAACTGTAATTATGATGGTGACCGTCTAATGCTTTTTATTTTATCAGATATACAAGTGATTAACTTAGCTTTGTTCGCGTGGTCATAATCAGGGACCTGATTGGTGGCTTAGAGTAGGGTTATAACAATAGATAGATAAACTCTTTTTTACTCTTTTTACAATCGTCTTCATCGCACATAAACATAGCAACACAAATAATCTTAAAATTATATTTACCTACTTAAACAATAACCCAGTACAACCCGTGGGTTTTGTGTTTACCAATAATTTGCGAAGATGTTTATACAAAATAAATCATTGCTTTGCGGTATAAATAAATAAATATATATATTATATATATATATATATATATATAATATATATATATATATAATATATATATAATATACTCGATCAATGTGTTTATTCTTTATTTTTATCATAACCTTATTAAGGTAATGGAAAAAATATACAGAAAAGAAGTTGAAGTTTGGTTGAAAATGCCTTGTGGCATTAAGTCCCATGTTTCCAATATTATGATGCAATAAAGATTAACAAATAAATAAAAAATGTATGTCATGGTTTCATAGACAGTAGGAGTGTCTGAATACATACAAACACGACATGACATTCTTCGTTTTATTCTTAAAGTTTGATTTGAACAAGATACATTTCTAAATCAATTCAATGTAGCTGCGCATAATTTCCTTTGGCAAATGGCATTCTAATAGGCGTGGAATAAATACAGGCTTTATTTGAAAGCTGGCCGGGAGCTGCCGAGTGTTTGCTGGGAGTAATAACATTCAAATGGGTTCGGTTGTGGCCCACTCGCCTTTGCATTGGTCGGCATACCCTCTACAACTCGAAGGTTGGTAGAAAATAAGAAAAAAATATATATAAAATTTGGCGCCTTCTGTGTATATATACTCTGCATGCTAAAACGTCACAAGCTTCACTTGATCTGTGAGCGACTTACATATCTCTTTGCTAACTAGTAACTTATTGTGAAATATATCAGTGGACTGTAACAAGCTGTGGTTTAATTATTTAATTGTTAAAAAAAAACAATTAGCATCGCTATGTGCAGTGGCGGCGCAAGACCTAAACTTAATGTGGGCACATTTTGCGAGGCCTCTGTTGGTGCAAGAAGGGAATTTAAAATAAGATTTTCATTATTCATGAATAGAAGAGTGAGAAATAATATCTTGTCTGCGAAAGCGATTAACAATCCTCATAGATTTCAGCGATCGCTTGCATTCTTCAAGCAAATAAATCAGCAGTCATGTAAATATATTTTATTCAATTCATTTTCAAAAACTACTAAAATATTCAAATTACTGGGTTTTTGATTCACCAAGTGGGTGTGTCGAAATAGCGAGTGATAGTGGAGAGTGGAAAAGGAAGACATGTTGAGCGGACCCCAAATAAAGTTGGGAACAGGGAAAGAGAAGAAGAAGACGTTTGTTCACTTTTTTGAACTCTGCAACTTGCGACATACACTTGTAAAATGTCTAGTAAACATTTTCGACACGTTAGAAAACGCATCGACAAGCGTATTAAGGACAACATATAATCGTGTTAATTAGTTCATGCTATGGTCCTTTGGTCGCGCTGTTTCTCATAAAAATGTTACTCATAAACGCGATAGAAACGCTTTTCTATTTCAAAACTTACACTCGGGGCGCTGTCCTAAGGTCATGAGGACTAACGCTTAGTTTGTAGGCATTGCTCGTTGAGCCGCCTCAGGCAACTTTAAGTTCCACACAATCTTCGCCGCACTTCGTACTCCTTGTGAGGATGCTTCTCTCCTCTCCAGAGGAAAAAAGAAATATTAAACAATAAGAAGGCATAGACCACGATATGTGCAGCGTATATTTATGTAATGAAGAAGAAAATTAAACAACCTTTTGTATTGCTTTTGCATTGTATATTGCGTATGTTATTTTGTATTAAATCCATTACCTTGTAAGTAAAAAAAATAGAAAATTACTTCGAGTCTTATTAGCAGCTTCTCCAGAAGCTCCGGCTATACGCACTAGGAGAAGCGCAAAATATCTCAATAGGTCTAAGTGCGAAGGCCTCTTTTACAAGTACTTAGAGAGTTCTCCCACTGTTTTGCACGAACTCGCAATGTTGAACACGAGAGGCTTGAATCGGGATTTGGAAATTGAAACCTAAAGTAATTTTATTTTATTTGATGTGCTATTTCAGTCGAAGCGATTATTGCCAAAATTTGGCGAACGCTCCTTTATTATATTACCTCTTTGTTATTAGCGGTTAAAGTCTGAAATTGCTGTTTTGTACGGAGATTTCAAAGAATTTGGTTTTCAATACTAACGTTTTCCTTATTTATTTTATAATGATATAATAATAATACCTTTATTTCTGTCAGAGTCCATACATTTTATGTGTTAATAACAATTTAAATACTTATAAACTAGTTGTTAGTAAAACCTATCAGCAAACCTACCCAAGCATTGGGTACGGCGGTCAGACCTATCAGCAATAACCTTTAGAATACTATTGCAACTAATACGTAACCTTAGCAGCAATCATATTACTTCGTACCGTTAATGCCCTACGCTCTCGCTCCTGATCCTCATCATCCTTGATAACCAACATTATAACCAAGAGAGCAAACTTTACGAAATTTCTTTAAATTTTAAATTATATTTATTTTAAATTAAGTAATAACGTAGTTTTGAAATCAAGAAAATTAATTGTCATAAAATTTTGTATTTATATCTAACTAGCTTTCTGCCCGCGGCTTCGCCCGCGTGGATTTCGGGATTGGGTGTATAGAGGGTTAAGGGTCATAGCTTTTGCCCACGGCTACATATACGCGGAAGTCGGTTTATGGTGCGAAGATTTTATCGCGCTTCCCGTGGGACTATCCGTTTTTCCGAGATAAAAAATGCCGCAAAACTCCTCAAGAATCACTCTATCTATTGATGAAAACCGCATAAAAATCTGTGGCAGTAGTTTTTGAGCGAAGCCTTTATTGCGCATCCCGTGGGATCTGTCGATTTTTCCGGGATAAAAAGTAGCCTATGTTACTCGGGGAGAATGTAGCTTTCCAAAGGTGAAAGAATTTTTGAAATCGGTCCAGTAGTTTAAGCGTGAAGAGGTAACAAACAAACAAACAAACAAACAAATAAACAAACAAACAAACACACTTTCGCATTTATAATATTAGTTGGATGAAAAGCCTAAACCTTTAGTGTGTAACACTTTTTTTTCACTGATTTTAAGTACTATTAAAGACACTTTTTTATTCATGTTGATTAAATTCACATTTACAATTGTATCTTGCATTGGTTATGTTTACGTCGAATTGTTACTTTGACATTGACAGTTCTATAGTGTGGGCCGCTTATCATGATCCTAACACCATTATCTATGGGCAAATTAGGCAACCAAATCTAGCCAAGCGTCGTCTACAAAGATAGGTTCTTTATTAATAATACTGAAACATCACTCCGGAATTCATAGATTAAAAACAGTGTCGTAGATTAATAACTGCCCACAGATTATATACCGGATACTAATTAACAACAAATTATTTGCACTGCCGATTACAAAAATATCGTTTAGGATTAAACTTAAATTTAGGCAGATCAATTCTTCCTTTCCTTATAGTTCCACATCATCCTAGTTCCATTTAATAACAAACATAGGTACTATACATCGTCTATTTAGTCTTTGCCTCATCGGTGGTAAGCAATCTGTAATGGTATACTAATCTGTGACTGGGAGATCTGAAATCTGCGTAGACAGACGGAAATCTGGGAATTGGGAATCGATCTATTGTAAAAATCTCACGCATATTTCGTGATCTAAAAATCGTATAAAAGTTACTGACAGTGGTGTCAGGATCACAAATTTCAGGAGTATTTTATTTCCCATAAAATTATCCATATCTCTTGGAACGAACATAATTTAACCTAGTTGCCACCGGCACTTAGGAAAAAATAATAAACTAAAATATTTACATATTGAAAGCCCGATAAAAAGGTCAGTAATTGTTGCATTTATCTCTTTAATTCTTTAATTTCAATTTGTTCTCAATAGTAATGATTTTCACAAATAATTATTGATATTTGTTTTGAGCGGGTAGGCTTAACCACCCATACAAAATCATGCTGAAATTAGCTGCTCAGTTGCTAATCTCATGTATTTGAGGTAATTGGTGTTTGTATTTAATCATAATAATATAAATAATGTAATTCTTGTTCTTTTAAAATGTAAATGTACCATAATTTGATGAATGTTCAATAGATCATGTTTGATATTTTTCTTTGTAACCTAGTTGTCAGATTTAATTGTATGAAGAACAATAATGTATATGGGTTCCTTCTGAACCGCATAGACCACCCACAGTGAGTCCATGACTATGATAATGTAGCATTTTTATGATATGTAACAGGGCAAAAAGGTACCGGGAGGTTGTTATACCCGGCCCTACAAATTTATGTAAGGAAAATTTATAAAATAAAATATCCTTGAAGAATATCATATAAAAGTTAGAAGAAATAACTGCCATATATTAAAAGAAGAGTGTCTGGACCCAGTCTCAAGGAAAGTATTCAGTACTAACCACCGGGGATGGAATCTAGCTTAAGAATTCATGTGTTAGATTTTAGAATTACCATTTAATTATAATTTTATTTCAAGACCCTGATCAACCATTGTTGCTAAATATCCTTGCCGAGATTGATCAAACAGCACCAGAACCAACCTGCCCTTGTGATTAATATGTAATTCAAATTTGTTATTTTAAGTACATAATAAAGAGTACACTTATTTCTAATTGAGTATTATTTTATTTTTTTATTTAATTGTTAAAAAAAACTTAAATATAAATTGTCAATAATCTTATAACTTAAATTAATAAATCAGTAAACTTTGTTATTTTGTATTATTTGTGTTTTCTTTATAAATCTAGTTGGTGAGTAAGAGTAATATTACATTACAAGTGTCAAGGTTCTTTTTTGAATACTGACGTACTTTCCATATTTCAACACCTTATAGCCTTTTCTTTTCACATGAAATGTAGTACACATCCTTCCCCAGGTATCTGTGTACCAAATATTATTTACCGATTCAGTAGTATTGACGTGAAAGCTCGATAGATAGACAGAATCACTCTCGTATTCAATATCAGTAAGGTAGTGGCCAACGATTCAAAAATTCAGAAAAGAATCATACGATTGAGAAGTATTCGATAAGTCAACAGAAATGTAGTGTGCCTTTTTAAATGAATAATTAAAAAATGGAACCGCTTCCGTTTGTTTTGGAAGCCAATAACAATTGTTTCACACAGAAAAGTAAAAAAGTTTTTAACTAAGTAATTTTGATTTCAAATAGTGAAATCACCTGTCACGTCCATCGAGTCTACGTCATTGTTTCAGCTACCTTCAAACAGATCGCCGAATCTCAAACGTTATCTCACGCTGTACTTTTATCTCTGCATTATTCTCGAGAAATTCCCATTAATTTATTTGATATTCGCTTCGAAATAAAGGAAACACTGCCGCAATGCTTCCAAGTTCGACGTGTGGAGTTTATCGGCTGTCAAATCTGACAGTTCAGTGGCCATTGTGGCGGCGCCTGACCAATGGCGGCGTGGCCTTTGAATCGAATGTTTTCCTTTTGTGTTCGTCGCTATTGTTTAGTTTCTTGTTCTTTTTCTATTTGAAAAGTTTCGAGACACTACCATACATATAAATGGTTATTAAGCTGGCATTTTTTCGAAGGGTTCGATTCCCTGCAATTTGTTGAATTCTATAGACCTTATTAAGTTAGATTTTTAAAGTATCGCTTAATAATATTATGTCGTGATAACGTTCCATAATTAGAACATAACACCACGAAAATAAGAACAGTAACATGGCACAACAGAATAAATTAATATCAATTCAATTCATCGCGATTAACCTGGGCATAAACTTCGTTTTGTTGGAGCATACGCACAAAATAGCCACATAGCCCAAGTTCATATATGTAGATTATATATCTGTACTAATATTATAAACGCGAAAATTTGTTTGGATGAATGTTTGTTACTTTTTCGCGTAAAAACTACTCAATGGATTTTAATGAAACTTTACAATAATATAGCTTATACATCAGAATGCCTGTGTTATATATTATAGGTTACAATTAGTAAATAAATAATGAATAAATATATATTTGTTACACTTAGACCAATTAGCCTAGTCCAAAGTAACTCTCTACAAGGCTTGTGTTATGGGATTTAGGATAACGGATAGACATACATACATATATTATACGTATATAAAGATTTTTGATAGTAATATATATTTTAACAAACATGATTAAGGTGCAAATACTACGCATTCATCACGCAAACAACTGCACCCACCGGGATTCGAACCCCGGACCTCAGAGTTGGAGACACATTGATACTCGACACATGAAAGATATACGAGTACGCCATGTTAATATAACTCGAAACTACTGGAATTAATAAACCTGCGCAGAAGAAGTCGCAGGCACCAGCTAGTATATACTATATAGATGCTCATGTTGGAACTCACATCGTAAATAATATTTATGACAACCACCAAAAAATTAGCCTCCGTAGGAAACGGCCAGTAATTTGTTAAAAAAAACTTGAAAGCATTTCGTGCGACTCATCGTCGGCGCGGGGTAATTTTAAACCGTACAATCATACTTTGACGTACCGACGTTATTTTGACAGCTATTTTGGGGAGCCAGATATGCTAAAAGCTTTTAAGGGAGAGCTATTTATAATTTGGTGCCTCGCGCCCAGCGCCCGATGACTGTCGAATGACTATAAATTTACCCTTGCTCTATATAGAGCGACGAGACTTTTATATGAATAGCTCTATTCGGGTCTCAGCATAAAAATAGAGAAAACTTATATTCACCGTGTTCTTTTCCCGTCTTAACCATAATGTGATCAGCTTATATTAGTATGATTGTTTTTACTGTTAATATTGACAAAAACAGACGCAAGACGTAGTCACGGTAAGGTCTAAAAATCTTCCCCGTACCCTAATAAAATTAAACAGGATTAAAATTATTAAAGTCATAGGTTCCTTAACCGGACTTAGCCCTGAACAGGTACCTATTTAGAACAGGTGTGACAGACAACCTGTATGCAGAGGATGCATGAAGATAGAACACCACAACACGTTCTCATGGAGTAAAATTTCTCCACACCTCAGTAGCGCCACCAGAAGCAGCCCCCCAAGAGGCTTCTGGCATTCTATGAAGACTTAGAATGGTAGAAGTAAGACAGAAGTCAACCAGCACAGGACACACAATGACCCAATCATGAGTTCCTATTGCTATCCTGGTGTGAACACCAGAATAGCAATAGGCACACAGCAGGTTTCCGCTGGAAACAATTGAGACATTTTATTTAATTACCTGATTAGATGTCAGATTCAATAAAATTTAATTTTATCAATTTTCTTAACTTATCATACACCTTACCGTGTCTCAATTTATTTAAAGTAAAATTAAAATCTTTTTTTTAATCACATTGTTATCTACTGCAGCAGCTTTCATATCGTTGGTACAAGATCGCCTATCTTAAAATCATGAACATTTCAGACTTCAAAAAATACAAATTTTCTAACAAGTCATAATTTTTGTGATTACTTAATGATGATCCAATTTAAATAAAATTAATTAAAGATAAAGATAAAGCACGCATAGTAATACAAAATTGGATTACTATTTTTTTACCTCTTAAAATGTTTACCATTTTGGTTTACGTGGTGTCGTAACTTATACACGACGATAACACGTTTTTGCAATTCATCCTTGCCTTGTTAGGCCCTCAAGTATTACGTCCATGTGTCCACTTTATTTAAGTAGCATCTATCTTATTTTTGAAGATAAATTGTGCGATGTTTTCCATTTCGTCTCACTATGTAAAGAAAACAAAAACATCACATATAAAGAATTATGAAATGTATATAACAGTTCAATTAATCAAATAATTGTTGAATCCATAACTTCCACGTGCTGACATGCCTGTTCCATTAGCGCGTAAAAATAATATATAGGAATTTTTCACCTTTGCTCAGTGAGACAAACAAACAATTTCGTATCATCCGACCCATTATAATTTTGATGACTGACGAGGCAATTTATTACACTCTCGAGATAAAAAAGTATGTACTCTTTATATGAATTTTCCTAAATTGAACCACTTTTTTCTTACACGCTTATTAATCTTTCAAAGTAAGTATTTTCTGTATCATTGTATTTCCGATTGAATGAAAATTTCATGTCACAATTTAGAAACGTAATATTATATGACGTTTCTAATTTGTGACAATATTAATTAATATTTACTACTAATTACTATTAGGATATAAGGAGGCTCAAAGTCACTAAAAGGATAATGGAGAGGGGGGATATCCTTGGGGTTTCTTCGTGTGATCGTATCAGAAATGATGAAATCCTCACAAGCACTAGGGTCATCAACATAGCTCAAAAAAGTGCGAATCTTAAGTGGCAGTGGGCAGTGCACATTGCTCCCAGGACTGACTGCCGCTGGGGCGAAAAGTACCTCGAGTAGCAACCATATGCCAAGAACCCCAGCATTGACAAGCCTCCCCACAAGATGACCAAGCGTCTTGATGAAGATCGGAGGAAGACGTTGGATGCTAACAGCGCAGGACAGGCCCGTGTGGAGATTCTTAGGAGAGGCCTATGTCCTGTTATGTTATTTGTGTATGGAATGTTAATTATGTAGTTACATTGTGTCCATGTAACAAATCAAGATTCATATTTGCCACACGAAAACTGCCCCTGTTACGACAAACCAATATGTGTGTTTTGTGCCCACTTATATCTGCTCTTTACTGTACACATTTAATGGATACGGTTGATGTATTTACAATCGATACTGGAACAAAACTATGTTTAGTTTGATGAAAGATCTACTTATGTTTTGTAGCCAAAAGAATTGAATCTCAACTATGTGGAAGATAGATTGCCAATATACGAAACTCCCATTTATACTAATATTAAAAGAAGTAAAGTTTGTGTGTTTGTATATTTGTTAAATTGTAAGGGGTAATCTCGGGATCTACTGAACCGATTTTAAAAATTCTTTCACCAATAGAAAGCCACATTATTGCTAAGTGTCATAGGTTATATAAAAAACCAAAAAATAGAAAGGCGTGAGTAGTCAGTTTTGAAAAGTGAATCGGAGAAAAAGCGGTCGAACGAAAGCTTGAAAATGCCTACAAAAAAGTCAACGACAGCATATGTTTAACTTTTATATTTAAGTTACAAAAAGTATAAATAATTAAATTTTTAATATTAATAAATAAAATTAAATCATTAGGTCATATTTATTAGTCATATATTACCAAAAATTATGAATCTTTATGAAAATCTCATGAAAACCATCGTCTTAAGTGTGAAAGGCCGAAGCAGCGGACGGGTCGCGATGGCTTCGGATTTAATTCGGTTCGCGTTCGTGCTCGCTTCGTGAATTATTAATATTTTGCCCAACGAAGTGGGCACGAGTCAGCTAGTATTTAATATACTTATTCAAATATGCTGCACGCTTTTGTTGTTTCAGTTTTCTATCAAAAAAGCGAGTCAAATACGAGATGTGCTTACGTACCGAGGGTTCCGTAAAAACTTCTAAGTATGTAAATCAATATATTTATATAGCTACATAGAACTCGTAGAAGTAGAGTAGAATAAATCAAAACTTATTATTACAAGTATATTTAACATTTTGCACTTGCTACGCAATCTGTGCTCAGGTCATATCCGGTAACTTTGATTGACAGCAATTCATAATTTTAATGGCATTATTATTGTCCCTTGCCTATATCACGCGTCTTTATACGACATGGTCCTTTAAGGGCGTGCTCGGTACATCCAACGCGTAGAGGAAATTTAATGAAAGTGTGCGTGGGTCTAATCTCAATATGCACCATGAAAAATGCAGCTAAAGAGTATGCCTAGTTAGATGCACAGAATCTATGGTCATGACTGGTCAAAACGTTTGTGGAGTGCATTTAGGTGTTGGTGGTATATAATGAGCACCCGGCTATGGAAGAGACTCCGGTCACCTACCTTCTCAAAGTTGCTTATTATTATTTTAACAATAATAATTATTATTGGTGTTCCAAAAATTTACAAATACATTTAACGTAAATAGTTAAAAATATAATGTTGATTTTTCAAATAGGATTTTTACTATCACTTTTGTACGTCAAAGATGCTACGCGATTGGTTCACAAATCTAGGGTGGGAGACCTTGCATGGGAAGAACCAGCAAGGGCAATATTTACCTCCTTGTATTTTTACAGAGTCGTTAATTGGGAGCTGGCCTCAGATAAATAGTCTAAAACGAACTTCTTTTACAAGTTTAAGCAAGTTCGCATTTTATTTAAAAGCTCTAGTTTCTATTTAATCTAAATATTTGGCAACGAAACTATTGAGTAATTAAAATTAAACCCAAGCATTGCAAACATTTAAGTTAACCCTTAACTGTACCCATAGTAACTTTTTTCTTGAGATTTGTTTTTGACAATTGATTTAAATGGAATAGGTAATTACATTGGGAATTTTGTTGTAAAATGCTATACATTTCCTCATAAAAGAGTTTCTAGTAATATCGTTATTGTTTTCACAACTTTAAATAACAACACTGTGACATGAATTATACCTAATATTAATTAAAAACACATTTCTTTTTCACGTAAGTTTAAAACTTTTGCGGCGAAGAAAATAAAATAAAAATTCTCAGTTACCCAATTTTTTAAATATAACTTATGTCCTAATGGCATTTCAATAAAAGACAATGCCAAGATTTCTATGGCGCCATGCCCAACAAATTTTTTCCAGTTACAAACATAATTTATATATGAAATGATAGCTAAACATCTGCACTTTTGAAATAATAAAAGATAAATTATATTAAAGCAGTGGATCGGTAGTTATGATGGTATAAACAATATGATGTTTTTTCACAAATATTAAGTTTATCTTAGACTTTTTTATAAGATGCAATTTTTAGTAGCATCTACTATATCCTAAAAACAATAATAACAACAACTAATTGTTCTAACTATAAAAAAACAATTTTAAATCCAGTTCAAGTAACGCTCATACTTTATTAGAACACACGATTGAGGCTATCTATCAAAGTCATCTTTATTTACGGATTCGTAAATAAAGATGACTTTATAGACCTAATATTACATTTCTATTTACAGTGCACTTCTTGATATATGTAAATACATGTTATTATCTAACGTAATATTTTTATTTTATTTTGCATCAGAAGTAAAATGCGTTTATTCCTAAAAGCCTTTTAATGAGAACTCATTCTTACTAAAATGAATGATTAAATAACACTATTGAACATAAAACAACAATTAAAGAAAAAAAACTATTACCTATACTAAAAAGCATTCGACTTAGGTCCAATAGGTTTATGTTGGCTAAAAGGACTTGTATCCAGTGGCCAATAAAATTCTTTAAAAAAATAAGCTTTAAATTCTCCGACTAGGAAAAGGCATAGAATTCCATTAACAACTATTAAATGTAGTTTTTTTTCCCCAGCTTTTTAGATTTTTATATTTGTTGTTAGGATCTATAATTTAATTAAATATTTTTCATAAATGTGTAATTACTGTAACTTAAATTAATCCTTGGGGCAGATCTTGGCATTCTCTTTTATTTTTTAATATCTCGTTTATGTCTACTAACTAGTGACAATTTTCTGTAGACTTGTTACAAACCGTCCTTACTTTAACATGCGCGTGCGCCTTTCATGGCGACCAATCGTAGCGCGCGACGCCTCCTCAAGGCACTGGGCGTGGCCAGCGAAACCTTTGGAGTAATTACGAGATGGATTGATAAATCACTTTTCTGCTCGTCATTGCTGCTTGTGGGAAACTGTCAAAATATTATTGAATTGTCATTTCGTAGCTTTGTAACATCCAACCTTCACGATTCTAACTTAAAGTGGTTTTTACAGTGTTCGATTCAGATTCTTAAAAATAGCCTTATACAGACTAAACGTAAGCACTTTTTACGAAATTAGCGGTTAGGAGTGTATAATTTGCCGAGTTTCGGGAAATCAAATTGCCTGCGTGATTATTAAGTGGCTTTTTAAAGAAATGCCACTGTCAATTTTAGGGCGATGAAAAAGGTTTGATGGCTGAATCATGTCTTATGAACTTATTAATATACGTTGGAAGAAATCTGAAAAATGCTCATGGCTTACAAAGATTAATTTGAATTTGGAGAAGATTTATTTGCGTGACAGTTGGACGAGTTCTTAATTTCAATAAGTGCAATGTCTTACCTCCTTGGTCTGGTAGTTGATAATGTCCACTTTATGTCAAAAGGAAGCAGGTTTCATATTCAATGCGTGATATTTTGGTGTAATTTCAAAACACTTTAATTTATTTCTTGTATACTACAGTTGATAAGCAAGCAGGTTAATATGACTGAATCTGTATCATCTCTTATTTATATGATATACATACATCAAGCAGCAACTGCGAAGAACGATGCAAAAAATATAGGTTTTATTTACTTCATTTTCACAACTCGCCAGTCACACCGTCTAAGGGGGGAATTCGTTAAGATTTGAATAACCTGAAATGATTTAAAAAAAATAATAAGAACGATTATAAAAAAAAAATATACTTATTTAACAATGTATCGACATCATTTAGTATCAGAAAAGAATACACAATGTTTTTTTTTTAAATGTGTATTATTCATAGTTTTAATTAATCAGATATTCTTTAAATAATTCTTTAAGTAATGAAAATTATGCTGGCGCTAGGGCTGACATAATAACATTTCTAATAGTAAGCTTATACTAAAGGTCATCAGATAATGTTATATCCTTAAGTGGAGAAAAATAGGATAGCTAACTAGACAAGACCAGAAGAAACATAGGAAAAAGAAGAGATAAAAACAGACTTTCAGAGTATCTAGCCAGTTCTTCTTAAACTGTATTTCTGAACAGGTACAGGTCCCATACCTGTTACCTGTTCAGTTTTAAATTCCATAATTTAATTGTAATAAGAGCTTTTGACTTCAACCTCGCCGGATGTAGGTACAACGATAATGCCTACTCATTCTTGGCTTGAAAATCATGAGTTGATTTTAATACAATTAATTATTTAGTTTAGATACAGGAATATCTAGTGAGAGTGATAAGGTATAGGTTGTACTTCGCATTTCAAAGCAGAACAGAGAACATCATGTTTACGCCCTTCGACCGATTCGTCACGGCGCGCGCTCTCACGCCCGCCTAATCAACTAGTATAGAGCGCAGGACTTCATTACGTCCCGGCCACGTGACGTACTCGTCACGGTCCCGTTTCCCACGTGTTGGATTTGTCGCGGCTGCCACCGTGTCGCTGTGAATATTGTAATTAGTTTGGCTATAAAAAATAATATCGATAGGTATATAAAATTGAGGAGAGTCTCTCTTAACAAATAAGCTAAATTTCAAGGGAAGTCAATATAAGTAAATAGTAAGTATATTCCTTTCTTTTGTTATTAATATGTAATTGCGTTTTTATATATGAATTCTTTATTGAACAAAGTAATAATAAAAATACTAATTAGTTACATAGTTCAAAGGCGGACTTATGTCTGGGAGAGATTTGTTCCAACCAACCTTAGATGTTACGTGAAAATTACAAATTAGCGGGGCGCAGGATTTTTAAAATATAAAGTATATATATATATATATATATACTTTCTTCAGTATATCTTCTTCCGGTTGTAGTTTTTCGTCCATCCTTTCCACGTGCCCAAACCATCAAAGCATTCGCTTCTCGATTTTTATCACTATATCTTTTTTTACAGCGCGTATTTCCCTTATCACACTATTTCGCAATTTATCCTTCATCCTCACTCCAGCCACTCTCATCAAAACTCTCATTTCCTATGCATTAATTTTGTTTTTATCCTCTTTTTACCACGTCCAGCATTCATTCCCATACATGAGCGTAAGAGCCAGCATGCCTCCATGCCTTTTTTAACAAGGTCTGATTGATAATGAAACCATTTATAGCCCCATTCACTTCGTTTCCTCCCATTACGTTTCTTTCAATGTCAGACTTATACTTAGTGACTCTTGTAAACATAGATCGCAGATACACAAGTGCTATCACCTGCTTTAAACATTCATTTGCGAACATAACCTTATAATTATGACATCTTTTCGTCTTTTTCAAATAAAATGAAGGTCGCTTACTTTACATTTTTCATTTTTCTTCTTCCGTGGCCGGGGGGCGTCGTCGGTGGAGGAAACCGGGGGAGGTAGTGTAGCCTCCCCCGAGGAGGGCTCCCCTCTAGGAAGGGGAGCGGAGGCTGGGGTTTCCCGGAAGTGGCTTGATGTTCCCGGGGGTCCCTACATGCCTGAGGAAGGCCATCCCTGAGGTTTTTAGTGGGTAGGCCTCCCCCTTCTGGGGAGGAGAGCCCCACATAACCGCCGGCTCGCCACAGCCGGGGTATGCAATTTAATGCATTTTCCTCAGGGGAACATAAAAAAAGGTAATTTTCTCATTAGTTTCATCCAACACTTTTTAATCAGAACCTTTGATTACGATTTACCCACAATAATAAGTTGGCTATAGCCGCAATAATTTAAATAAAATTAAAGTTAAATAATGAATTTAAATTTAATATAAAGCCAATTAAAGCAACTTACTTTGCTATTTTAAATTATATTTAAACTTATGTATACATTCAAACCAAACCAAATATAAATTAAAAGCAAGCAGCCTTGTGTGTGTGTCTAAAATCCACTACAACTATGAACTTAAACGTAGGCTGACATGGTATGTCTGATAAGAGGTTGGATCTGCTCATAAGTAAAATAAATTCAGCTAAAATTTGACCCAGTAAATAAATTGTATTTAAATTGATTAATTCATTATTTTAACATCAATTAATGTAATAAGATTTCAAATTTCTTGATTCTACAATTTTATAATAGTACGAGTGGATATGAATGCATTCTTTGAAGAGAAAAATAACTCAGTGTTTGAAATACAAAACAAGAGGTGGTGAGTAATCTATAGTACAAACAGGGCCCCACAGATTGAATAGAAGTAATAGATAAAGATTATTAGGGTCTTTCGTGATCTCATGCATTTTGCACCGCGGTTGCATTAGCGGGATTGCGAGAGGGATGGGTGTGCAAGCACGCATATTATGTGCTACAAGATTGGGTGCGTAGATCCCTCATGTTTCGACGAATTTATAAATACTTAGTATAGTCGTTTTGAATAATTTCCTTGTGTATCTATACAAAATAAATAAAAATAAGAATATTGCAGCATGCGAATGCTGTCAAATTCCTTTGCCGTGATGGTGGTACCTTTGTGGAACAGTCTGCCGGTGAACATACGCGAGAGCTCATCTAATATCCTTTCATAACAAGCTAGAAACATTTATCAGAATTTCTGGTGATGTTGAATATATTACTTAGGTAATTAATGTATATAAAATTTTATTTGATATGTATATGTTTATTGTAATTAATATTTATTTAGTATATAGGTTTTTTGGATTTTTTTTTTCTGCGACAATCTTTTCGTCACCAGACTCTTAATATAGTAGGCTGGCAAAGATCCCTTTAGAGATAAGTTTACCAATGTATACGTCCTATCTATATATGTAATTCTAAAAAAAAAAATTTTTGTGCAGTCACAAATATATGTAATATAACACTTAACCTAAAGTGTATATTTTAATCGCTGTGAATTAATTGATTTTTATTAGAAATGTCATCGATATGTATTTTCTCATTTCGATAACGGTTACAGTATGAAATTATTTTCGATAATCCGCTAATTTCTCATAGTATCGGTTACATGCAAGTATATATTTAAATTATATAATTATAAAAGTAAAATACACATTATAACATTTATTCCTACGATTAATTATAAGTAATTATTAAAATAATCCTAATGAGTAAAAGCCCCCGTAGCCTGTTATTACTGGCTACGGATCTGGATATTTTTTATTTCGGATATCTGATAAATTCGAACATGGTTACAGAGGTCCTACATCTGTGATTTATAAAACCCACAACGAATGTTCCTTAAAATCCAATAATTTCAATTTTTCATTAAACGTAAAAATATAGCTATATTGACTGTTATATATTTTATTCTCTACAGAAGAAAAGGAAGTTACTTGAATTAAATTTCAATTACTTAAAAGCAACGTTATTGTACATTTAAATTAAAATCCCAGTTAAAGTTTCTACGCATAATCACGTTCTTAAAATGCTAATAAGATTACGGCCCCCAGACCACACGTCCAGCTATCTGTCGGATTAACATCACGGATTATTCAGACCAGAGGTTTACGAAACATTATTTTTATGTAATTTATGGGGGAAATATTTTGTGCGTATATCAAAGGTTTGCGTACATGAAGTATTATTGAAAAATTTTCGTCTGAAGCTTCCATTCGGCGATCCCCATGTAAATTGAACATTCGGTGAAGCTGTTCTTCCATTGGAAAAAAAAAATTCACGGTAAAAATATCCTATATCTTTCTCGGGTTTTAAACACTCTTCATACAAAATTACATCAGAATCGGTTCTGTTGTCACTTTTACATCCTATCCTATTATAAATGTTAATATAGTTTACACATTAGAATAACACATAGGCTACAATTTATAAAGATATTTGCTTCGCTTATATAAGCTACTGAAATACTAATCCTGCGCAAACGAAGTCGTGGATACCAGTTAGCTTATAATATTAGTACGCGTGAGTTCTTACTTTTGGAAAATACTTCCTACTTTAATATTAATTTTGGAAAATAATTCGTACATTTGGAAGAATAAAAATAAAAGTGTCATTATAGGTTTCGAAATTAATTTAATACTGAACCGAAAATGTTTAAAAATCTGAGTCACAATTTGTTACAGGTGAACTGTTTCAATTTACAATAAAATACTTTTTAAATTGATATCAACTGCGGTTCTTCATCTCTGCGAAGCTTATTAAGAACTTTAGCCCAAAATTAATCGTACTAATTACATCCACCTGAATGAGAATCCTTCACGAAAACCTTTCGCAATAGATAATTGTAACATACAAATCACCTGTACTTTAACTCTCTTTGCTTCACCTAATGCACAATTCTATTGTCTATGGTCCAACATGTCCGCTAAAAGGCACGAACAATGGCGGACCGGATGGATACAAGGGAACTGTTTTACTTTAATTGTTTTCATAATAAGGTGGTCGTGGCGATCGCAAGAGGGTCAGTGGTGTGCACCAATCACGCTGACAGTTAATGCACTTCCTGTATTGCATGTTTTTACAATTCTTTTTTATTGCTGATTCTGTTTATAAGAGTATAGTAGACTCAATTCTAAAGAAGCTGCCAATAGTCAATTTCTATAATATTATTATAGCTTAGGACAATTCGGGAATAATGACAGAAATGACAGCATATGTCATCCAAAATTTTAAATGAAAAGATTGTGACAGAATTTTAATCAAAAACAATCTAAGTGAGATTTTCTATCATTCTTCTAATGTAATTCTAATTATAAAAATTAATTAATATTGCTAATTAGAATCTAATTATTAATTTGCGATTTAGAAAATATATTTTCTATTTGCACACCATGATTCAACTCATTTCAGAATACAACATTGAAAAGTTTTGCTTAAGAGTTAGCTGGTGATACTAAAATATCACTTTTGCCGTGTTATTACAGAAAGAAATCTAAGATGGCGGCGACTCATAGATTTATACATAGCCATGTTCTGTGTTTCTTTTTGTTTTAACCGCCATTATAGATTCGATTCCTAGCCCAATTCAGCTTTAGATTATTTCGATGGCGTCCCTAAATCCAGTGATCTAACAAAACCGGCGGCAAAAATAATTTAGCTAAAAAAGATTCTAAATAAAGTGTGATAAAAATTCCACCCGTTCAAATATCAATCAACAATCTTTATTTTTGAACAGTGTATTTTTTTAATATAATAGCTTATTTATTTTATCTGTTACGGAATGAAAAAGGAAAGAATTTTTATAAAACATTGTATCGGAATATTGTCAGCGACTTAAAATTTTAAATAAAAAAGAGGAGCCTTATATTCCTTGCTCGATTATAAACCCACACAAATCTTGTAAGACTGAACCAATTACTTTCTGAGTCCAGTTGTGCTTGCTCCCTGGGTATCGTGACCTTTTGATAGATTGGGTGGCACGTGTAAAGGTTTTGGATTATATTTGTAAATCTTATAAAGAGGTGGTTATAAAAAAGAGTTTAACGTAGTATATTTTCTGTCTTTACTAAGACAGTTTTGATCGTAAGATCTACGAAGATAATGCTGGCAACGTATATAATTATTACTTTTGTTATGTATTTCAGAATAAATGTCTAAATGAAATTATTTTCGTACATACAGCATTACCATTGCGCGCCTCCTATATTTCAGATTGGCGCGAAAAGTCAAAATGACATTACATGACTTGATCGCCAAACTTTCTTAAAACAACTTAATTCACAAAATAAACTACCAAATAACTGTTAGTCAAAATATGTTGAAATTTAGAGTGGTAACATCTCTAGGAAAGCGATGTTAGCAATACAATAGTATCCATTTGGCTACATGCGTCGCCACGTGGCAGCCACGCGGCAAAATGGCGCGGGTGACAGTCATTAGAATGTTTTGTGTTTATTAGATTAATGTATGGTCGCTGATGGCGTACGAAATTGTTTACGGCGTTAGTTTTGAGCAATACTTCGGGTTGCTGATGTATCCGGTTGGTTTACGGATGATTTGGTGCGATGACAGCCCGATTATTTATTGTTTGTGGTGAGCCATAGAGATTTTGGGATAAAGAGTTTGGATTCTTTGGGTAACGAATTGCGAGGATTGAGTACGTTTAAGATATAATTAAAGAAATTGATACTTTTACTTAAACTAATAAAGTATGAATTTAACTAATTTGGAAATAAATAAAATATTGTAACATATAGAACATTATCATATTTAATAAGAAATAAAAACCAAATTTAATAAATTCTAAGCAACTGAACCGCATATTACTACGAATTTAAGTGTAAACAGATGATTATTTTTTTAAATTACTGCTGGCTACTGACAACTGTATATTTTAAAAACAGAACAATGTAGTTATTTGGTATTAATTTTCCTTTTTTGCATAAATAATTTAGCGAAGATCGCAGGAAGTCGCAGGATGCTGGTAGTTTGGAAGTAATTGTGGGATGCCTATTTCCAGCAGTCAGCGTATTTTGGCTGAAGTAACGATGAAATTATGACTTAGTTCCTATACATATAGCTGCTAATAATGCTTTTGAATTTGTTGCTACGTCTATGGTGGCTTTTTTTTGTAAGATAGGGCAGCAAACGGTCAAACGGATCACCTGATGGTAAGCGATAACCATTGCCCATGGACGGGTGTCCAGAGGAATTACAGATGCATTGACGGCCTTTTAAAAGGGAATAAGGGGGGAAGGGGGGCCTCCGGCACCCTCACTCACTCGGCGAAACACAGCGCAAGCGCTATTTTACGCCGGTTTTCTGTGAGGCCGTGGTATCACTCCGGTCGAGCCGGCCCAATTCGTGCCCAAGCATGGCTCTCCCACGGTAGAGGCTCGTAATAATAGCTTAAAGACTATTTCTATTCGAATTGATAAAACTAGTATCTAATATATATTTTAAGCTAATGACATTATTTTGAAAAATCGCTGTTAAGATTATATGTTCATATGGCACAAGGCGAATCATAGTTGTACCTACTAAATGCTTATTTGTCCTCCTGTAATACCCATGCTTATGATCAATAAGTAAATTGAAATGAAAAAAAAAGTGACTAATCCAGGTTCTAAGTGCATTTGGTTGGTCAATCAGACAACAGTATAAAGTTTAAAAATTAGTGTGTACAATATGTAGTTTGAGATAAAGTAATTTTTTACCAGATAAATTTCTTTTTATATTTGAACGGAATGCAGATTACCCACCTTACCTTAGTTAGTTTAGCTGAATTTTTATCCGCACTTAGCCTCATGATTGGACCATTGTCCGTTCTGTGTGGGTATCCCAGATCTTCCCAGAAGTCCAAAAATCTCTTGGGGTTTCTGCATGCTTCCGGTAGGGATACTGAGGAATGGGGAAGTTTTGTCTGTTATCTACCTTAGATTGCCCTCTGCAAAAATAAAATAAATTACAATCTACTGTTATAACGTTTTTTAAGTTAAAGTAGAGTATGTAAATTAAATCATAAGTCACACATCAATGAATCAATCCCTATCTTGAATAAATTGGAAAGCAAACATAAAATAATCAAAAAACAGCCAGAACCGAACAAATAAAGCATTAATTATCAGTGAAATCACAAAATCAACGTGAAATCACTGCCTCCCCAAAACACAATGTTGACAATCATAATACCCCTCCATTGTCTTCGGCTATAACGGGCTGAATACACGAAAGTGCATTGCGTTTTTTACGTAATACACTGTTTGCTTCATTATCGTTATGGGAAAAATTTCCCCAACTGTTTAGATTTCACACCCACGCTCTTTGATTAAAACTGCCGGTAACGTTGGGGTGCCGCAAGGGTGCATCCTAGGTCGCTTCCTCGGCTTTGTCCATTTTAATATTACCGATTCTAGATAAGCTTTCGTAGAAATGCATTGTAACGTTTCCGATTGTATCGATGTAATTGGTCGATGGTTTTATTTTGTTATTTTCATTGTAGTCTGTGAAATTAAATCGTACGAAACTAAAGTTTGCTTTAAATATAGATAGCACAACGTTGTAAATGAAGACTAGATTTAAAAATGATTAGTAATATAGTAGACTTAATTCTGTCCTTAAAGTAAAGTTTGATTTACCCTTCTATGTAAATAGTGCTATAGATAATGCTATAGATGCAACACCTCATTGTATAAAATGACTGCAAAAATACAAATCAATATTACAAACGGAAGTTGTTGTGCAATTAAGTTATAAAAATCTTTATAAAATTACTAGTTTTCCACCCTATTTTTCCTCCTCTCCCATCCTTTATCTCCTATTTTTAACCCTTTTAGGGTAATACTTTCATAAATTTAGAATATTATATTTATTTATAAATATACAATTATACAATATAATAAACTTATAGCTTTCTTTTTCTCCCTCCCCTCAGGAAAGGTTAGTAGGGTCTCGACCCTATCAAACTCAGCCTAAAGTTCTGGTCCTAATGACTTTACGGTTTGTAGTGAAAGTTTCTAACTTCGAACTTTCCTATTTGAAACCTATTAAAGCTCTTTTTATAGCATCAAAAAGTAGCCTATGCTATTTCTTAGGTTCTACATCTATTATCTGTGTACCAAATTTCATAAAAATCAGTTCAGTAGTTTTAGTGTGAATACACGACAGACTGACAGAGTTACTTTCGCAATTATAATATTAAGAAATTATAGAATAATGTAGATTATCCGTTATTTTAATTGATAAGAATAAAACGTGAAACTGCACATTATATTTCTTTGTATACAATTAAAAATTTTATGATCTTAACTATATTTTGTAATCATTGTTGTTTTGTTGTATCTCATTAACATTTAATATTTGTATTAAAACAGTAATTAGTTACTTATACGCTTTAATTTGTTAGAGAACATAAAATATTAATATCCTACACACGACGATTAAAAAATAATATACGCTCATGCAACAAATTAGGCTAATAGTTGTGTTTTTAAGAGCATCCATTATAAATTATTGTTCCGAATCCGCGCTTGCGTAGGCGCGAATTAATTAAGCGCGGTGCGCACAGCGCGCAATGGCCCGTGCGCGCGCGACACTTGCCCCCCGTATGCCACAGTGGGGCACTGTTCTTGATAGTTGCGTGAGTAATTTTTATGAATTTTGTTTTATTATTCAGTTAGCGAACCTTCGTACTGCCTAATGGTTACTGGACGTCACAAATACTACACATTATATTAATATATGTTATGATTTTTAAATAATTTTTCTTTATATAATATATATAGATATTATTCATGTATAAGTGTATAGATTTACATGTGTTCTGTTAGAACAGACTGATTATATTATGTTTTGTAACTCTACGCTTATTTGTGGTTACCAAGGTTACTTGGCAGAAATTGCTAATTTAGTAATAAGAATAAGTAAGTAAGTATTATTATATACTTCTTACACTTACACCAATAAACCTAGCTCAAAGTAAGCTCTATACGGCTTATGTTATGGGATCTAGGGTAACGGATATTATACACATTTAAATATTTCTAATAGAAATGTATATTTTAACAACCATGATTAAGGTACAAATGCATAATTCATCACACAAATAACTGCCCCCACCAGGAATCAAACCCAAGACCTCAAAGATGGCGACACCTTGAAGCCGGTGTACTATCCACTCGACTTGTATCTTGCTTAGTATTGTCAACTAAATTGCTGTTGATGTAATAATGTATTCAGACATTACTGAGATAGACATGGGCGTGAAGTACACTTTGTAGGTTATGTCTAACCGATAGAATGTTCGCCTATTCTCGGTTATTTTCCATTATTTCATCTTCAAATGTGTCGAAGAAACGCAGTAAAAGTCATCTATGGCTAACAGCATAGAATCATAAAATATATAATGCCTGCTCACTTTGCACTTGTGACCCAGCACGTGTGAGGGTAAAATCATATCAAAGCGAAACTTATCGTTATTCAATATAGACCTTTATAGACACTTATTAAAGTGAAAACAAATATAATTTTAAGAAAAAAAATCCTAAGTGCATTGAAAAAAAATTGAGTCTACACCTGTTCGGAACTTGGGAGAGCTTTCTAGAGAAGTAGAGGTAAGAAACTCGGAAAGTTTATATGTTATCACCTATTTTGATTTATGATATTATTATCATACATAAATTAGGAATATTCTTACAATACAATTACAGTCGTATGTATGCTTGCATACACATTACGTGTCGAAATATCAAAAAGGATATTTTTACCTACAGACATTTTTAAATCCAATTTTTTTATATTATTGTAAAGAAAGAAAGAAAAATTTTCATTTGTTATTTATTACTAAAAATCAATAAAAACTTATAACTAAATATAGTGTACCAAAAAGTACCTACTCAACAATCACTTAGTAAACGGACGTGATATTACGTCGCGACCACTCTGTGGAGCCAAATTTCAATATCAGGATGCTAATAAAATAAACACAAGCTTCCTCATGTTAAACATCATACAATTATACATATATGTACAAATATCAGTTATTGGCAATTTTGTTTTGTACAGCTATACAAATAACTTGACTTTAACGAATTGATCCGCGACAACGCCGCAAACATGGCGCTGTATCTTCAAAAGTAATAATCGCAGATACACAGCTACTACAGCTAATAGTGTATTCTTTCTTAATCTATATACATTAATAATAATTATTGCACCTATCTCATCTCATAGTGTTACGGGTTTACGGTTACAGGTATTTTACGATTTAGACTAATTAAGCCAAACGCGCAATGGATATATAATATATGTTACACACATTATATACTTTAAAAACAAAAAATAGACTCGTTCATTTAAAACTCTGTTTTAGATATAGTAATTTAATAAATGATTTTCAGTTGCTAATATATTATTATGGAGTACACTTCTGTGTTTAAACTGACGTTGAACTGTAGAATAGAAAACATTTATTTAGAATAAGCTATGGTACAGAAGCGATACAGTAAATTAACAAATGACCAATTAGGACCTGATCTCAGCATAAGCTGCATCTCAGCATAATGACTCATCTGTGGCAGCGTCGGTATTCTGGTCGGGCCAAGTTGGGTAAAATACAAAAGAAACAATATTCATGTGTAAATAATACAATAGAAACGATAATTGTAGATACTTTTTCTACGACTACTATTAAGGTATCATTCCAGTTATTTAAAAAAGTAAATAACGAACTAGGTATATATTAACAAATTATAGGATATAGTGTCGCGCATTATTTAAAAAAATGCAATTATCTTTCACATTATGGTATTAATTTTTAATTAGTTCAGTTGTGGGTAACAAGTTATAACATGTTAGTAAATTTAAGATATATAACACAGTATCAAGATTAATTGCATTTTTTATTATATATTCTATATTCCACAGTGAAAAATCTATATAAATATGTATGCCATTTCTTTTATTTAAGTTATACCTAAACTAGTTTTTTTTTGGAATTATAAAAATAATGTTCGTGCTTATTTTCTTTTGAGTGGTGTAGTATCAACAATACCCCATCGGTTTTTACGTCCCCCTCGCCAATCGCCTTGACTGACATGTAAATGAAAAATATTTTCAATGCGTATGAATATTAATTGTACAATACCCAATATTATAATATTATAATTCGCCAAATATGGCCTATTGTTCTGCAACGAGTACAGTTGTACATTTTGAAATTCTCATTGTGCAATTTAATAAAGGTGTTCGGAAGGGTTGAATAATGTGCCCTTATTGTAAAGAAGAATGAGTTACACGAAAAATTTAACTGCATTTTAGAAGGAATTTGCTAATTTATCAGCTGATATTATTTTTAAAGAGATGATTTTATTCACTATTGTAGGCTATTTGAAAAACGACGTGAAACTATAGTATCATACTATGAAACTATATAACATAAAATTCTGTAGTGTCTTTTGCAAACGTTTTATAAAAAGGGTTATAAAAAAGACGAAGTGCGTGTTTTTTTCACGTACTTAAACAACGTTACAGACGATTGTTTTTCTACGACTAGTATTTATTTATTAAATAATAATAATAATAATAAAAAATTTATTGTCCACCAATTAACATTTTATATAGCTATAACTAATACGTAATTTATGATCTACAATAATAATAATTAAAATGTGTAATCTAATTTGCAAAATAAAATAAATCTTAGAAAATTCAAAGAAATAAATATTATTAAAAAAACAAAACCTTAATCTAATTTTGTGGGGACAAAAGGTACTTGGCTCAGCTTGTGCTGTATGAGGCGTGATTAGCCTAATGCAGCGCTGATTTTCAGCCAAGTCCTGCTCTCTCCAAAATTCCAATAAGAAGACATCTTACTTAACTAAACTATATAATGATGTGTATACTGCAACCGTGCTTTCGTCTTGATAAATAAATCAAATAAAATAAAAATAAATTTAAATAAACAAAATAAATATATATAAAAAAACTGCTAATATTCAATATATCTATAGTTGCAAAACAGTTATAGGCACTCGAAAAATGTACATAATTTTAATTGCCCGGCATAGGGAGGCTTCAGGTTTTCCCCCGCACGTTGTTTGTTAAGCAATGCGGTTTTATAGTGCTTTTTAAATTTGAAAGCGCTTAGTTTATTCCGAAGTGGAGGGGGAAGATCATTCCATATTTTTGCAGCTCTGTACCTGAAACATCCCCTATACCTAGCAGACCTATGAGCCGGCACAACCATACAGCCTTGCACAGCTGACCGCAAAGTCTTTCCTCTTGCACCCTTACAAAACTAATTTATTTATTATTGTTTTGGAAGACCGACAGCACATAAAACATAAGATATTTTTTTTTTTATAACAGTTGGCCAATAATGGGTCTTCACGTATGGAAACATACATTGAAATAAGATTAGGTGTGAACAATTACTAATAAATATTTAAGATCCGAACTAATCATCTTAAAAATCCTCACTAAGTACACGCCTCACTGTCGCCAAGCTACAATTATATATATCAATGTTTTTACATTTACACAAATCATTTAAAGTCTTACTAGCTCGCAACAAGAAAGAGTTTTGCCGATAGTTCGAGGCGGCCACTGAGATGTAAAGGGGGGTATAGTGCCTGGTAGACCTAGATGGTACGTTGAATTTCAATTTTGATAACAATTCAGGAGAGTCAATTTTTCCTTGTAGAATTTTCAAAAGGTATATTACATCTGCTACTTCCCGTCTTTTGACTAAAGAAAGCAGGTGAAAGCGAGAGCACAAATTCGGTAATTTTCGGAGTCATAGCCGATTCCAAGACGATAACATAAAAACTTTACAAATTTCATTTGAAGTCGTTCAATGCGCTGGATGTACTTTATATATCGCGGATTCCAGATTTCAGAGCAATATTCCAGGATGCTTCTCACAAACGCGCAATATAAAATTTTAATAGTTTTAATTTCTTTGAAACTGCTGCTGCTTCGCATCAGAAACCCCAAAGCTTTGAACGCCTTTTTTACTATACTCTCAACGTGATCGCCAAAGAGAAGCTTCGAATCATGTACAACCCTAGGTCCCGAGCTACATAACTCCTTTCCAAGGTATGGTGTCTTAAGGCATATGAAGAGGGAACATTAAAACTCTTTCTTGAATAAGTAGATACTGAGCACTTCAATGGATTCAAGTCGAGCCTATTTCTATTACAGTAGTCATCCAGACGGGCCAGATCAGATTGAAGGTCTTTTACATCAGACTGAGAAGCAATAGCCTTAAAAATTTTCATATCATCCGCAAAACAAAGGAGCTTTGAATGGTGAAAGCATGCATCGATATCATTAACAAATATCAAAAACAAAAGTGGACCCAGGAGAGAGCCTTGCGGGACGCCACTGGGGACAGCAATCCAACCGGAAATGTAATTATTTATTGCTACTGCCTGAGATCTATTTGTTATATATGATGAAAACCATCTCAAAAGATCCCCACATATTCCCATGCTGTCCAATTTGACTATTAATAAACTATGGTTAATTCTGTCAAAACATTTGCTATAGTCTGTGTATATCACATCCACCTGCAAACCCCTGTCCATAGACTCAGAAACAAAGTCAGTGAACAAGATAAGGTTAGATGTAGTAGACCGCCCCTTAAGAAATCCATGTTGGCAATCAATAAATAAGTGCTTCAAACCTTGATAAATCACCCTGTAAACAATCCTCTCAAACAGTTTAGCTAAAATACAAAGTTTGGAAATTGGCCCATAATTTGTTACATCTGATTTTTTACCTTTTTTGTGAACTGGAGTTATAAAGGCAGATTTCCAAACCAATGGCATATCACACTTAGAGAGAGACTTCATAAATAGCATATGGACTGGACTAGAAATATTATTAGCGCATCTGTGCAAGAAGATCGGAGGAATATTATCAGGTCCGGCCGATTTTGTCAAATCAGTGAAAGCAATGCTTTAGTCACGTCTTGTAATTGTATAGTAATATTAGAAATATTGACTTGGGACAGGGCATTCGAGGTTTCATTAGGATAAGTAATCGTTTGGGAAGGCAATGAAAAATTCGAGTAGAAGAAATTTGAGAACATGTTACATATAGATACACCGTCATTCGCAGTGGCGTCACCGTAGTGCATAGTGGATGGGATTCCCAGAGTTTAATTTTTTGACTTCACAAATAACCAGAAGTACTTTGGGTTACTTTTAATTGAATTTTCTATTGATAAAATATAATTATTGTAGCATTCGTCCTCCAAACGTTTTTCTCTATCTCTCAATAATTTTAAGGTATATATCCTTCATTCATCTATTTTAAAAAAATACAAGTTAAATATGCATAAACTAATTAAATAAACGATAATTTAATGACACGTAGTGCAAAGATATCAACATTCAAATATGGAATGTTTAAATTTTTGACATATGTTTGAAATTGACAGATGTTGACTTATATTTGCCAAAGTTGCCACAATTTGTTTTTAATTTGACGTTTACTTACTACGTTACTTTTTTTCTTTCTAGCTTGCATGGTTTTAGCCAATAACAATATAAAAATTTTACTTTGTATTTTTGTGTAACAGTTAAAGGTTGGGAAACGGTATGATTATAAAATTATCAGGATAGAAAAGACAGGCAAGATAAAGGATCAGGAAAGCAGATGTAATATTATATTTTGATATTATTACTGGAGATAAATGTAGAAAAGATATGGTATACATCATAATTACAAATACTTAATAAGGAATTAACAGATTGAGGTGAAGGGACACGGAGATATGACAAAGAGGAAAGAAAAGTGGAATGATCATACAAACGGTGTCCGCGATGTGAGGGGAATCAGGAAGATAATAATAGAAAAATTGTGAAAACAATACGATTTTACTTCTACCAAAAATAAAACAATTAAATACAATGACAATTAACGACGTAACAATATCAAACATAAAAAAAGTGACAATATGCATGCAAAGAGGTTTGCCACCAACGGCAAGCAAAAAATATATATGATTAAAATCTCCAACATCCTCACGACATTCGCAGATATTATCGCTAACTATGTTAAGTCTTGATAAGTGAGAAGGTGTGCAAACATGACCAATTACTACGTTACTTACTAACAACAGAAGATTCAGTTGTTTCTTAAGTGTAGTAATTTTGGTGAATAAAATTACTTCATCTATATAATATATAATAATACGTTTATGTAATTTGATGACATATTTACTGATTCACAATTATTAGTGATGGTCAGAAAGCAAACAGCTGTTTGCTTTCAATTTCAATTCAAAATATTGTCCGATATGTCTTTTGAGACTTAAGTAACATTGTTTATGACCCATTTTTTCTGTTTACTTAATTTTAAGCAGTACTTTTTTATGTGTAATTGTTATTAAAAAAATCGTGCATTCAGCGCCCTAAATGCGTCATGACCAGCAACTCCAGCGCGTTCTGCAACGATTTATATTAATCTAAACAATATTCCAAAGCGGTTTTTTATAATACTGCATGCAACGTGACTCGCTGTTTTGGGAAATCGTTTTTTCTAATTACTGTCACTCACGTTTTTTCTACACTCGATCAGAATTTACAAGAGAACATGTGCTTGGTTTTAATGACAAATTCCGTCTTGTTAGTACAGTCTAGTTATTTGTTACATACAGATTACCCGACGGGCTACAGTCAAATGTAATAGTTTTACACTTGAACATACATATACTCAGGCCTCTTGCCCATGGGGGTAGGTAGAGATAACAGTTTTCCACTTCAGCGGTTAGGGGTGCTCTTGACCGGAGCTTTCTTCTGTATATCACCTATCGGGTTTAAGTATGCTATCTAGGCTGCTCACTACCAACCGGTCCATTCATAATTGCCTTATAAATTTCTTTCGTGAGTCCGTCTAAGCATTCTCTACTCTATTTTTGTCAATACACCATTGACACCGCACATTTCCCTTATCACACTACTTCGCAAATTATCTTTCATTGCCACTCCAGCCATTCTCCTCATAGCTTTTATACTTTATAATAGTCTAAAGTAAAACATATAATCTCGACCCAGAAGAAAATCGAATCACAATGTTATTTTCAAATAAAAGTGTTCATTTACAACCCCGCAAATTTCAAAATACATGTTCATTGGTTATTATTGGGTATTGGGTTTTTGTGCAAAAAAGCAGACTGCCTGAAGACCTGGTGCTAAGTGGTTACAAATACCTTTATACTCGTATTACATAGTTCCTGTGAGATTCGCAGCAAATCTGCAAATCTGAAAGCTAGTAAGTCGTATACCTATTTATGAGATCTATTCCACGTAACTTAATCTACATATTTTGTGTAGTGAATTAGTTTTACTTAACTTTTAAAACGAATAACCACCACAACCACCAGAGGAGACCATGTCTCGCAAAATCTGACCAGAGTTGTAAATTTTTCATGTACGTGATAAATCCTAAGATCAAGAATTGCAGATGACAAAAAATAGCCAGTTGGAATTTTGTGGCCGGAAGTGGTTGACTTTGTGTTGGCGTCTGTTTGTCAATGGAGTTAATGACCGTTTTTATAGATTCGTTGACGGCAAGGAACTTGTATGAACTTGTCTATATTTTTGTCTAATTCGCTGTTAATACGAGTAAGTACGTGGGAAGATGGTGATGTATTAGTTATCATGTACTTAAACAAAATACATTAAGTAATAAATAAATACATATATACCAACATATACAGGTATATGACATAGACAGTATTTTATGCGATATATATTTTTATGTATATTAATACGTAACAATATATCTATTTAAATATAGATGATAATTAAATCATAGCGTTAAATAATGCCTTTTCACTAGAGTTCGAAAGTTTTTTTTTTCTCTTTATATTTATTTTCCCACGGGGGATGGTAGTGAATCCTCATAAGGGGTGCGCTAATATTTGTAATCGTCTTAATAACCCCCTGGTGGTCGGACATTACACCGAATACGGTAGTTATGTTGGACTCTAGCAGAAAGATATCCTATCAACTAAATACTACCTACAGCCTTTGGTCGGAAAGAAGGCCTGGGACGTTATCGGCTTTGAGAGTTTTGAAAGTGCGATGGGGTTTATGCTTGTCTATATAGTAATACTGCTTGCGCCATGTAGGAGTTATTATAAAATTTGGTGACGTGAAGCACAACTCGGAAACGATTCTTTGAGTAAAATAAAGAAAAGCTGGCCTATTCTATCACAAAATTAAACAGGGTCACAATCCGGAAAGTCATAGATAAAGCACCTATGATTTGGCGGACTTGTCCCCTGAACAAGTCCTATTCACAATAGGCCTTACAGACAGCCCTCTATGCAGAGGATGCATGCAGGCAGAAGAAACACCACAACAAGTTCTCATGGAGTGCAGAAGCGTGGCTGAACAACGAGCAAAACTTCTCAACTCCCCAGTATTCCTACCGGAAGCATGCAGCCCCAAGCCCCAAGAAGCTTCTGGTATTCTGGGAAGACTTAGAGTGGTTGGGGTAAGAAAACAGTCAAACAGCATAGGACGCACAATGGCCCAATCGTGAGGCTAAGTTCGGATAAAACTAAACTAATTAAACTATGATATGTACTTCTCACTGGATTCACAAGCGGCCAGTGTTATAGATAAACCAAAGAGGTTCCCTAAAGTAATACAATGAAATAAGAAATAAAACTGAAATAAATTGTATACCTATAGCATTAAACGTAGTAAAATAGCCACTTTTCGCCCCCGCTGGTGTGGAGACGTGATGGCGAACCACATCGCTACTATTTTTAGAGTAGCAATTTTCAGTCATTGCATTCCCATGATCTGCAAGGGAATATCTGCCCACCTTTGAAGAACCCCGCATGTCTAAGTGGACAAAAATTTATATATAGGTATAACTTTTACAGATACTCGTATAAAATGAACTTGTTTAAACATGTAAAGGATATTGCGTTCAGACTATTTATCCGAGGCCAGTTTTTTTGCTGGTTCTTTCCAGTACAAGGTCTCCGCCGTAAAATTGTAATCCATTGGCGTTGCATCTTTGACATGCAAAAGTGATTGTAAAAATCCTATTTGAAAATACATTTTTAATTATGATATATCTCTAACTTACATTACAGAAGGTACACATTCTTAAACCAAATCTGTCGTAAACAGAATATGACTAAGCCGAATAATCCAATTTAATCAACGTGCTATTTATATTCATAATATTAGATCTATAAGAGGTTCGGTCATGGAGAAATGTGTAATTTTCTACAATACACTTCCGGAAAGTGTTACTGCTTTGCCTTTTAGTAAATTAAAAGCACTAATTTAAAAATAGTCTAATAAAATTATTTAATGATTCTGTACCAAATAAACAATTGTTAAGTATATCCGATTGTTTATTGTGTTATATAAAAAGTTTGAAGTGCAAAGTACTTATTTTTATTCCCTAAATCCTTGTATAAGGTTATGTAGCTGTTAAGCTCTTTGTATCCTTATATTTTATATTTGTTTGAGGTCAACAAGTGCCTGTGAATGCCTGTGTTGATATAATTGACATTATATAGATATTGTAGATACATAAATATATTATAGATAACGAATCTCCATACTATGCGATGTTTGAAACTGACGCCGCGTCGCTTTGCAATTAAATACTTAGCTAATTCAAATTGTGGTATAATTATTTAATTATGGTATATCTATGGTATCAGTCATCGACTACATTATATTCGAAATCAAAATGTAAGGTCCGCTCGTCCACTTGGCCCGTAGTAAGTCACCTTGTCTCCTACCACCAGACTCGACTCAAACGCTTCTCAGTTAATAGTAAAAAAGACAAACGCAATGTGACAAGCCACTCATGTTAACAAAAAAACTCGTCACAATCACGGCGACCTTTTGTTTTAGCCATCAAGCGGACAGACGGACACGCATTCCGGCCGGCGCCGGCGCCGTTATCCCTCACATAAATTACCTAAGCCAGATAAAGCCTTCGGGAAGGTCCTGTTGGTGCCAATTAAAGCTGTATTATGCGATTCGAGTTTAGACACTAATAAACTGTTTGTTCACGTACGATAACAGTGATATTTTTAGAGTTCCGTGTTTCGTATCAAAAAAAACAGAACCCTTTTTACGTCTATATATGTATAAGGGGTGCTGAAAGTTTAGTCACTCTTCGCAAATCACTGCGACCTTTGCAGATCTACTGCGACATCCCCTTGTTGAATTATAGCACCCAAGTCCTACTCCGATCGTGTAATTCACAATGGCCTTGCTGGAGGATGTTCTGATCTCATCTGGAGAGATCAAGCTTTCTTTTCTGTTCATAATCTTACATTTCATTCACTTCATTGATTCACTTTTTGTAATAATACTTAATTTATTTTGTTTATTTATTATGGCTTACCAACTAAATACATAAACGTAAGTATTATATTACATTTCGATAAAAATAAATATTTTATATGTATTTAAATTATAGGCGAGCACAACATTCTAATTAAAACAGAAATTCAGAACTGTCCTTCGGAAACAATGCATCTATCCGAAAAAATGTTTATATCCAATTTACGGTTTTGAAACACATAATTATAATTTCTTAAGATCGAGCTAATAGGAGAGTAGTAGACTTCTGATTTTATTTTTTCTAAAATTTAATATAAATGGCCTATAATTATGTATACGGGCTGTTACTGTAGGAACTGTAATATTAATTTGGGATAGGAGAGACGGACAATCCACTTTATGGTTCAACAATTTATATAAAAATATATAAATTATTAATAATTTATAAAAAAATATATAGTAATAAAACATCAATCAACACTGAGGCGGTATTTCGATGGTATCAAACGCTGTTTCATTAATACGATTATATCAAACGCTGTCTTCATGTAGCCGTGGAACTCGACAACGGATGACAGGAGACACAGACACCCCTTGTTCTTATTGGACACATGGCTACTTGCATCTGTCAAGATTCTCATGGATGACACAAACTTAATATTAAGCAGACATTGAAGATTCCCATATTCAATTTCAAGTTTAATCTACACTTCTATATAAAGAGGAAAGATATGATTGTTTTATTGTTTGTTTGCATTGAATATGCTCCGAAACTACTTTACCGATTTGAGAAATGTTTTCATTGTTGGAAAGCTACACTATCTCTGGTGAACATAGGTGATATTTAATTTACAAAACGTTAAGTAATATTATTAAACGCTAATTTTAACTTAATACTTCCACGGTTTCCGGAAAAAGGATGTTAACAGACAGATGGACAACAAAATGGTGAAATGTTATTCCTTTTAAGGTACAGAACTGTAATAAAAAGTTTAATTTAAAAAGTTAAAAAATCCGACTACTTTTCTGTGTAATTTGGAAATTAAACCCTATAAGATGCAATGTTGTAGCACCCAGAATCCATTCTAGAAAATCTGCCATCGAGTCATTACATTGGAGTAATCTGCGATTTAAGACTATAGTCTGTGTTATCAATTCACTAAGATTATATTTAATTATCTATCTTTAGAATCTGTTACAACTGTCTAGTTATACAGTTTTTTTTTCCAAATCACAAGTTTTGGTTATTAGCTTTTATAATTTAAAAGCTAATAACCTAATAAATAAATATTTCTTACACTTAAACCAATTAGCCTAGTAGCTCTGTAAGAGTTTGTGTTATGGGGTCTAGGGTAACGGATAGACATACATATATTATACATATATAAATAAATTTGGTAGAAATATATAATAGCAGCCATGACTAAGGTACAAATACTCGTATTCATCACGCAAATATCTGCCCCCATCGGAACTCGAACCCGGGACCTCAGAGATTTATAGATTTAGTGTCACTCTTACAGTAAATACAAATCTGAAAATACCTCTCAAGCTAAAATCAGCGTACCATACAAAGACAAAAACAGAATCTTATATATTTTAAAACAAATATATTAAATCTTATATATCTTAAAACATCCAAACTTAAATGTTTTGGGTGATTAGATATAAAAAATAGACGTGACACCGCTCCTTTTCTTCTTGTGCTGACTGAAAGAATCAAACTCTCATAGTCGATGCTTCCGACATTCAAGGGAGGAATGGAAGCGACGGCGTCATAATTATCATTTCAACCGAAAGGACCCCACTGTTGGGTACAGATCTCCTCTAAAAATCCCCACAACATATATGTATATTCGACGGCATGAAACAATATTTAAGAAGCATTTAAGCTATATACATATATATTCATATATATTCGTCTGCGCAGGACACATATTGTCATATTTTAGGAAATTCACACATCTTCATAATATCTTTTTTTTTTTTATATATGTCTACTCCACGGACTCGTAGTCCGTGCCTTTTTTAAACTGTCCTCGTTTGGATCTGCTACGTACTGTACGTACAGCGTCATATTATCTTATAATACTATTCCGTGACTTAACATTAACGTGAGTTGCGCAGCACTTACTTATCTAATAACTATCCTAATTTATACCTACATACAACCATTTAACAATACACTTAATTTCAATACTTTATACAATAAAATTAATTAATCTAATAATAATAAGCTATCCTAACATAATTAAATTAACCCTGCAATGGTGTCGATTCTAGCGTGATTCTCTAAACCCAAAAACCAATCCGACAACAGTCCCTCCCATTTCCCCTGTCATTTTGTATAGAGTATGACAAGGACAGACCGCCGCCAAACTCAGCTCTAGGTCATAATATCTTTATAAATTATAGCCTAAGTGTTATTCTGATGTATAAGCTATATTATAGCAACGTTTTATTAAAAACTATTTAGTAGTTTTTATGTGAAAGAGTCACAAATATTGATCTATACATACTTACAAACTTTCGCGTTTAAAATATTAGTAGGGATTATATACTTAAAAAAATGATTGCCCCTTCTTCTCGAGAAGGATTTCCCAAGTTCAAACAGATGTACAATCTATATATTTTTCCCTGTACGTATACACGTATAATATTATGTAACTCCTAGGTTCTTATTATAGGTACTTTTCAATTTATATTTACCTGACGTCCATAAGTGCCTGTAAAAGCATGTTGAATAAAGATTATTTCGAATTTTGATTTCTCATCGACATAATCATAATCTCGTAAGAAAATGGCTCAATAAATCGGTCCGTGCGCACTTCAAGATAGTGCGCTGTTTACAAAACGCTGCGCGCTGTGTGTACGGTTATCAACGATCACTATGCGCGCGCATATCTGCCTTCTTGCCCGCAGCATGACGTTTTTCAACACGACTTTTAGTCGGATACTATATCCAATCGTGAAAAACTAGATTAAGATGTGTGTACAGTATCGAGTCGGGGTCTACCCTATTCCAAACTATCCAAGCTTTCTGCTTTAGCAGTGAACCTGGGTTATTCATCTCAGTTCATATACGTCCCCACTGAGGGGCACGAGTCTCCTCATGCTATAGCAATTAGAACCTTAGCCAACACCGCTGGATCGGTGCGTATTGGTCGAATACATACATCTTAGAACTTTGTTCGCAGTTGTATGTTACAATTTAAAATTTAGTATTAGGATTTATATATAAGTAAACGAATAAGTAAATCCCCTGATGGTAAACATCGCCCATGACTACCCGCAACATGAAAGGAGTAAGATGCATTGCCTTATAATAGTTTGTTAATTAATTTTAAACCAGATGAATTACAAAATAAGATGTTTAAGACCTGATTATACCACATTTGCTAATCATCACAGCCTGTATACGTCCCCAACGAGTGGCACAAGCCTACCCTAATTATGTTACGGCGGTTATTAGGCCTTATTCAACTACGCTGTCTCGGTGCTTATTGGTCGAATACATACATCTTTGAACTTTATTCGCAGTTGTATGCAGGTTGCCTCACAATGTGTTCCTTCACCCTAGGAGCGTCAGATAAATGTACATATGAAATTCAAAAAACCAAAAACACATTAGTACATAGCAGATACCCTTAATCATCACATTCGTAGACCAGTGCCGGGACCACAGCGCCGCCGACGCTACTAAATACTATTTAATAAGCAACGCACGGTGTGCATGGAAGATGGTACTCGCTTACTATCAAGTGATCCGGCTGCTCGTTTGCTCGGCAATTGTATAAAAAAAATCACATGACATGGTAATGATACTACAGACTTGGGCCTGTGAAAAAAGTGCTTAGTAGTCTGAGCCATTTATAATTTTTGGTGACGATTAATGACAAGTTGTCAAGGTTTTCATCGAACTATACTAAATTTATACGGATCTGATCAAACACTTTAGTTTGTTATCACGAGGCCGACGGTGCCCATCATTTACTAGTAACATATCAAGCGCAGTTCCCTGATATGTCCTGATACTAGTATCTGAGTCGATAGAAGCTTTTAGTGATGTATGCTCAACCGATACCGCTGCTCTACATACTAGATACAAGTAAATTATGATAACACCTTATCACCACTCTGTTTGAGGGACCCTATTTAGCGTTATCACAGCTTATAGTCTATGCTGATTTACTCTAGAAACATTCTTTGCTTTGTAATTCGGATTTTTTGGCAGAAAAAGTAATCGTTGGATAAAGAGAATAGAAGGAACGTTGTTATTGAGAGTTGTTCTGCGTGATCAAATTTGAAATGGTATCCACAAAAAACCAGGAAAGAATTATGAATCTTATGTAGCAGTGCACAGGGTACAATATTTGCAAGACTTATAGAGGCTGAAAGGTATTCGAGTGGTAACAGATCCCATTAAAGCATTGGACACGAAAAGCACATGTCCAGTAGGGGGAATGGGGGTGGAGATATAATAAAATAAGCCTTTATTAATATAATATATGTATGTCTATCCGTTACCCTAGAGTTAGAAAAAGAGTTTAAATAATAACAATTATTCTAATTTTAATTTCCAACTAAATATCCTAATTATATTTACGTGTTGCTGGAACATTTCTATTCTAAGTGAACTGTCAAGTTCAACTGACATTTCTAATTTGAATGACAGTTTTTTTTTTTTTTTTTTTTTTTCCTCACGGGAGGAGGCAGTGAATCCTCATAGGGGGCGCGCCACCACAGTGGTCGCTATTGACAACCCCCTGGTGCTCGGACGACCTCGCACCGGATACCACCCGCGCCCGGTCTACGGCGGGTGGTTATGTTGGACTCTGACGGAAGGTCAGCCTACCAACTAAACACTGCCTAATGCCTTTGGCCGGGCAGAAAGCCTGGGGCCCTATCGGCTATATCGGAACGCTCGCCCTCTCAGGGGAGGGGGCGAGGTAGCGCAGCCCTTAACGGTGCATACGCTTCAGGGGATAGGCCGGTTCCCAGAGTGGGTCGGTCAACTTGATTAAATGACAGTTTCCTTATTTAAGATATTTATATAAGTATGAAGGTGCACCACTAATCTAACTTCAACAGCCTTTTGTATCTTTTGTCCCGCGCTAACCACCTGAGAATGAGCGAGATCGTATTAGAGGAATTTGTAAGAAAATACTCGCGCGTGAGATTTAAATAAAAAATAATTAAACGCGAATTTGAAAATTTGAAAAAAAAAACAACAACTGTAAATACTGTTCAGTTTATCTATGATAAGCCTTCTCCTTAGGAGCTTTATATATAAAAAAAAACACAGCCACACCTATCTATGCAAGACATTTCGATACTCCATTTTTTTGACTTTGCAGTAGAAGATTTTTACTTTTATCTTTAAAAGTTTGCTTAGATTTTGTGAATCTAATAGGCGGAGGAATATTTCAGTATATTATATTTATGAAAAAAAATATCTTGCAATATACTATGCATATCTTATTGTCTTAAAGGTGACTTAAATCAATATTTATACACAAACTTTTTCATTCGTTTATTCCTTATTAGTGTTACCATACTATGGTATGGTAATTATTATACCATAATTCAACTTATTTTAGACTATTGTCAAATTGCTTATATATATTAGAATAGTCTTTTCCGTTTATTAATTTATTAAAAAAGATATACCTACCATCAACAATATCAGTGCACTTGACAAAAGAAAACATATACAAAACAAAGATAATGGATATATCTTTAACAAGGTATACACAACGCTATTAACAAAAGGAACAAAAAAATCAACAGTATAATCAAAAAGAAACAACAGTAAATGCGTATAATTTTAGGTCTTCACAAACTTCACATATTAGAACTTAATTCCGATAAAAGAGCATTGAATAACAAAACTGTAGCTAATTATGAAAACCTCACTGCGTGCATTGTCACAGAGTTCCTAAGCCTAGTTCACGCGACCGTAGCAAGCAATGGAACGAGTACTTAAACGGATTATACGCATCGCTGCCAAATACAGAATGACATTGTGATAGATAGATGTTGTTATAGATTCCGTGAAATCTTTAAGGATTTGGATTGTGCATTCATATCTTGAGCAACTTCCATATTTACGTCGAGAGGTTTCGGTCTCAGGTCTCAACTAGAAGGGGACAAACCAAGAGTGGCACTTTATATTTTTGCGCAGTCGTCATACAAGACGGATGTGTTAGTAATGACTATGGTTGTAATAATATGCGCTATAACCTAATACAATTTTAAATTAATGAGCATTAATCACAAACATTTTCGTTGATTAATTTTAACCATCAACATCAATCAATTATTAAAATATACATTAACTAGCGATCTGCCCCGCTTCGCACGGGTGCAATGCTGATACTAAATACACTACAGAAAAACTGTCATATAGACTATATTAAATCAATGATGTGCTTAAAGTATTTAATTGGATAAGGATTAATGCTGTATTGGTTAAAATCGCATCGAAAATTAGCCATTATTTGTCGTAAAAATTAAATGATAAAAAAAAAATTGTGGTATATCCATAAGAGATAGACATATACCATCGCGGAGTTTTCTGTAGACCTTTTTAATGTGTACAAAACTTAGTACATTATTTTGATAAATCTCGTAGGGTTCAGCCTGAGTTTGCAATGTAAGCGGAAAAAATGTAATTATTTACGACATCACATTAGAAACCTCCAAAATAACAGTATTTCACCCCTATTTAATGGAGGTTATTCCCCTTCAATCACTCCATTTATTAAAAAAAAACGCATCAAAATTCATTGCATAGTTTTAATGATTTAAGCATACATAGGGCTATAGGGACAGAGAAAGCGACTTTCTTTTATACTATGTAGTGATTAATCAACAAATATACCTTATAGCATGAGTTACGATAAAATTAAAAAAATAAACAATACAGAAAGGACGCCTTACCATGATCCGTCAGAGTAGGCTTAAAACAATATTTGAGAGAGAGGCATCGTTCTTGGTATAGCATCATCTCGCTTGCACTGCTGTTTTATTCCTGTTTTAAGTGATCATGGTCAGAAAAATTCATATTGTGTTTATGGACTTAAAACTCAATCAATTACTCCAAAGTTTCCCGTAGCTATTCCGTATTATGTATTAAAAGCCCTCTCTTAAGGAGCGATCGCTCTCACTACAAGGCTTAGTCATTAGAACCAAAGCTTAGGCCGAGTTTGATCGGTAGGTCACATCGGTCGAGCCGCCTATATCGGTCTGGAGTTCGACATAACCACCGCACCGTGACACTTCGTTGTGGTGGTAGCCATGAGGGTCTCAGCCTCTCCGGAGAAAAAAAAGTGAAAATGAATGACTTCACCAAATATCCGAGAAATTTAATTTAAATCTTTAATTTAGGTTAATAAATTTTTAGATTTATAGATAGACAGAATTATAAATTCCAGTCTGCCTGATCACAATATCGTGCGTGTGTGCTGCAGCAAACCAAAAAGGCTATAATTCAACGTCAAATATTTCCTCATGAGACATGAGCAATACGCTGATTTTAATTTACAGCTTGAGGGAACTACATCTACGACGAAGTCAATCAATTACTCCAAAGTTCCCCGTAGATATGCTGCATTAGGTATATCTAATATTTCAAGGGAATTATTATTTAATAAGAGTGTTAGTGTTCTATTATGATGTCCACGTGGAGTAGAGCGGCAATACTCGTAAATCTTGGCTGTTGACAATTTAATGCAAACTGTCCAAACTGGGTCTCACAGTTTTTGTCAAACATCATAAGTTAACACAATGAGCAAGAAGTGGCTAACTCAGGAGAGATAGAATACGCGCGCGCCGGCGGATTATATAAATCCTATCAAACTGCTTACCGTGAAAGCCTCGACGGGATCACTCCCACTGTTTGGAGAAAAAAATGGAGAATGTTGTTAAAGATTAAAAAAAAGGAAATGTTTACAATCTTTACGTAATTTTTAAATTAAACCTTTATGTATACTATCTTACATAGGTATTTACTCGAAATATTTTCTTTGATGAAACATTTTGAACATTATTCTGACAATATTTTTAGAAAAAAATTGCCGTTGCAAGTGAAGTCTCGTGAATATTAAGGAAAACCACAATAGCTGAGTTTTGCAAAAGAGTTTGCACAACATGTACAAAAAGTTACATAGGTATATATATATATATATATATATATATTATATATATATATATATATATATATATATAGGTTGGGTACTGCAATGATTTATTTATTTAATAATTTTTTGCACATGTATTTAGTATAACAACAAACATAATTAGAAACAAAGTGTACAAAGGTTCTGCTTATTTCACAACTGAAATTTCTTCCAGCAGACCTGCGAGAGGAGAAGTTTTATATAATATTTGTACGCGTATATGACGGAGAAAAAAATACAAATTACAATAACAGAAAGAAAAGTAATAAATATTTATTTTAGTGTACATATAAACACAAACATACAATATACACAAATACATACAATAAAAATGGTTTTATATGTATGTATGTATGTGCGCGTAGGGTTCCGTTTTTAAATTGAAATAAATTTTATGTATAATATATGTTTAAGTATGTATGTATATAGATAGTTATTTATCTTGTAGATAATGTGGTCAATCATTGTAATAATTTAAGTATAAATATCGTATCGTATCGTATATATACAGAGACTCGGCTGAGTCCACAGACAAACTGTTTAAACAGTTTTGTGGACCTTTGTGTAAGAGAGGATTGTATTCTTTTTGTTATGTAATAAATAAATAAATAAATAAATAATAAATAATAATATAAAATATTTATAGTATAATATACCTAGCATAGGTACATTGTCAGGAATGAGACTCAGATAGTATTCCCTTATGCTTATGCTTAAAGGACCCAATACTGATTGTGGTGGTCTGTAATATAAACTGGCTTGAAATGTACCTCAGCAGACTTAATGCAGCTACAATACAAAAAACTAGAGGTTCGTTTATGGGCAAATGTATAAATTGTTATAACAAAATTCCACATAGTGTAGCCGAATTGCCTTTTCACAAGTTCAAGGTACAAGTTAAAATACGCTAATGAGTAAGGGCTATTACAAAGTCAACGATTATTTAAATGATGCCAATGCTTAGTGTTAATTTCATTACATTAAATTCTAAAGTATAAATATTTGTTTTCCTGTATAAATTGTAAACACATATTTACGTTGTATGATAACGACATAATTTATTGTAAATGTTGATATTGCTTTTGATAAAGCTGATAAGTTTGTTGCGTTATAAAGTCATGTTTGAATTTGATTTGATTTGATCTAGGCAACATTAGAATATAAAACAATACATAAATACATTTCAAAGTAATTAATTGTATACTTTGATTAGGGTCTTGAATTTAATTATATAGTTAGCAATATAATATTCACATCGATTTCTAAATCGTTTTACTCGTATTTATAACATTTTCCCTTACATACACAGTTAAGTAGTGTCATTCTAGACTATGCTACAAATAAGAGACTTGAGGCTTATGAAAACATCAAATCCAGATTAGACAATTGTTAGCTTAGTTGCAAAAAATGGTTTGTATATCGATTGATGGTAATGGGTAGCGACATCTATTTGCGCCGAGCGGAGTGTTAACTGCGTAAAAAGGTTTTGAAATAATCCGCTGCTGCCTTTTAGCAGTTAGGGTTCCTTGGGTTTTGTGGGAGGCTATACCATTTTTAATTTACCTCATATACATATATTTCACATAAATATAGCTTATTATTTCACGTCAATAAGTGCTTATGCTGAATAGTCTCAAAATTTTATTGTTTCTGTTTAATTAAAATTTAATGTCTTAATTGCGTAGGAGTTTTATTATTTTAATATTGTTTTACAGTCGTCGCTATATTGAATTTTCATCAATGTAATATTTTTAGTGATACTTGCAAGATTAAAACGAATTGATAGAAGTAAGAACCATTAAAATCAGCTCACGGGTAGAGACCATTCTCAAAAGAGTCACCATACACACACATGATGATAATCTTTACCTCTTCTTTGGGTAAAAAAACCGTAAACAAAACCACAGACTGCATAGTGTATACACAGTTATATTACGGACAATAAATGTTGGGAAACTTCTTTAAAATGTTACAATAAGCGCCCATTTTTGTCACTCAATAAAAATATCTGTCAAATTTACTGAAGTAGTACCTCTATCTAGCTGTTAAATTTTGTTTATTGAGAATTTCTTGCTCGCAGGCAGATGGCGTTCAAGAGTACAAATATAATACACACAATATTACCTTATCTTGGGCGTACAAACAACGTTAATATAAATAGTGTTTTTTTTTCTATTTAATCTTATTATAACTTACAATTAATTATCTAAACCTAACAAATTTGAACGTAAATCAGTTCAGAGGCACTGTTATACGTTATGGAACTAGACCCTCTTATAAAATTAATATATAATAAACTATAACCGCTTACAAACTATATATTAGTTACACGAATATAATAGCAAAACTAGTTTCGAAATATTAAGTAACGCCGGAAACATATTTACGTGATGTGAGGTGTCGTGACGCGTCAGAAGCGTATCGGTTTCTTACATTTAATATGGTTAGCGACATATTTGCATGTCATGTGTCGTGTCGCAACGCATTCCGTCGTGGCGCCGACTGCACGCCATCGATAAACAATTGCGCCAGAGCGTTGGTGAGGATTTTGACCATTAATTTTGATTTTGAATTAGGTAGAGTTATTTATGTACTTGCATCGAAATGTTGATATTAATGTGGATCTTCCCGGGATTTTTAATGGACAATCCAACAATATTACAAGTAATAATAATAAAAACATAGACAAGTAAAACAAAGATAATTAACATACATTTTTTTTTACTTTACGTTAATTCACAATACAAATTATTGATGGTCTTAAGCAAATTCTCATTTTCCTTGTCCGATTCATTACTGTATAACTTTTGTGAGAATTAAAATATATAACCATTAGCTTTTCAATATTTTCTGGCTACAATGAATTTCTCTGAACGAATCCATTTTTACATTGAAAAAGATCTTTTTATTTAAAAGTCACGGGATTTATTCTGCTCTTTAAAATTAATCTCGGGATTTGAGGCATATCCATTTCATGCTTTCGATGTAAGAAATCAGTGTAAGTACATGAATAACTCTACCTAATTCCGACCTCTGGTTATGACGCGATACGATACAACAGGCAAATGTGTTTCTCTACCGGCGCGTGACTTGTGGTGCGAACATCTAGCGGACACTTTTTGTTTTTTATATTTGCAGCAAAATGAAAGACGATGAAATTCACCTTTGTCTTATCTCTCTATTTATATTGTGAACCCAGTATGTTCCCAGTTTCATTGGTAAGAGAAATTGAAGATCTTCATCAAAATCACTGTTCGAATCGGAATAAAACATTATGTGTGTTTGAAATAAAAAATTAATAACGCCACGACGCGTCACGATAGTGACGTAGTAGATACACACCGTCACGACTGTAAACATCACGACACACAACACATAAATATGTTTTCGCCTTAACTGTTCCACGTTCAATCCATTACATGTCTTGCACGTCTAGTACGGAACCTTTCACTAAAATGTCGCGTAATAAAATTTTGGATTGAACAGAATCACGTTGTCACCACCGGCATTTCTTTGTCGGTTATCCCAACACCAATGTATAGGCATTAGAAGCTAATCCCAAAAAGGTTGGTGAAGTGTCGCCATTGTCAGAGATTATCATCGCCTGCTCAGCTTTGTCGCGCTGCTACTGTTCGGGAAACTTTTGTGTAATGCTTGTTACATATTTATATACGTACTAGCTTTCTGCCCGCGGCTTCGCCTGCGTGGATTTCGGGATTGGTCTATAGAGGGTTAAGGGTCATAGCTTTTGCCCACGGCTACATATGCGCGGAAGTCGATTTACGGCGCGAAGTTTTATCGCGCTTCCCGTGGGTCTATCCGTTTTGCCAAGATAAAAAATACCGTAATACCTTGCTCAAGAATCACTCTATCTATTGATGAAAACCGCATGAAAATCTGTGCAGTAGTTTTTGAGCGAAGCCTTTATTGCGCATCCCGTGGGATCTGTCGATTTTTCCGGGATAAAAAGTAGCCTATGTTACTCGGGGATAATGTAGCTTTCCAAAGGTGAAAGAATTTTTGAAATTTCTTGCCCGTGGCTCCGCCCGTCGTTGCTCCGTCCGCGTTAATTTCGATCCCACGGGAACAGTAGCTACTTTCTTCCGGATAAAATGTGATATCCTTCCCCGTACCACAGACTATGTGTATGCAAATTTTCGTGATGATCGGTGCAGTAGTTTAAGCGTGAAGAGGTAACAAACAAACAAACAAATAAACAAACAAACAAACAAACACACTTTCGCATTTATAATATTAGTTGGGATTGAATTTTGTTTATTGTACTTAATAAAAACACATATTTGCGAATATAGGTTTTATAAGAGGGAGTAGTTGATTCGAGTTCGTTAGATTTCGTAATAATTCTAACAATGAATCGAACGCGAATTACAATTGTCTATGCCTGTCGTCTATTTGGCTATTTTCGCCTTATCTGTTTCTGCTACTAAATCGCAGTGTTTGCACTGCTGTATTATCTCAAATAGATCTCAAATAGGTTAGATAGGGTAGAAAGAAAGGGACAGAAATATCTCCATTAGCCAAAACATTTAAATTTGGATATATTGAAAATGTATCTATCTCAAACACTTTACGTTAATAAACATTCAAATCTAGTTAGTTACCAATGATTATTTTCTGAACCAAATACTCGTAGCAGGCTGAAACTCGAGATTTCTAAGCAAGGGAATAATATTAACAGAGCAATCCAATAACCTCTCTCCCACGCAATAATCTTCAGTAATTAATCCTAGCTATTGGCAGTTCTCGGACGTTCCGGAAGCGGAAAGGGGGGAATGGAACCGGAACCGGAAGCCGCTGACCGGAGGTGACGTCAGAGCTTATTGATTGCGGTTAATTCATTCTCGGTGCTCGTGAGAAGATTTTGTTAAGAATAAGATTCGGGTGTGGAAGATGATATATATAAAATTGCAGATTAGGGAAACTTGATTTCATATTTTACAAGAATATTATAATCAGAAATATGAAAATAAATAAAGTTAATTTTATAAAAGAACAAGGTTTTCACCCACAACTTTGCCCGTGTCATATTACCCAAAAGGAAATATAGGTAGATTCTTTATTTGGTCTACAAACATACACATATTAAATTAAATACAAACATATAAGTACTTATATTTTTATACAGATGTAAAAGTAAAACAATTATAAAGTGAAAAAACAAAAATAAATCACATAATTATAAGATACGTAACATATACTTACTCACGGTAAAATTTATTTTATGTTTTTCCAAAGTCTTCAATCATCCCCATACTAAATTCATCAAAACACGGCTATATTTTCCCGTAATAAAATTTTCAGTATATCTTCTCTGAGTCTCCAACTATCTCTATATTAACTTTCATAGCTACAGCAGTTACATAATAAAAGCACAATAAATAAATACGACAATAAAAGTTTTACAAACGTATATCGACGGTCCCTACATATAAGAGGATAAGTCTAAAACTAAGGTTTACAGGAGAGTGAAATGAAAGGTCAAATCGCTCTAGAAATAAAAATACTTTCAGCTTTAAATATGTAATGTTTTTAAAGATATTTAATTTATGTACATTTTCTATAAAAAAACAGACAGATGACCGTTTTTACACCGTTATTGAAATAAAGTCACATCGGACAAATCTTAGATAACCGTTTGTACGTAGGATGAAATATTGCAATTTTTTATGATAAAATGCTAGTTTTACCTGTATAAAAAGAAAAAAATATATAATTATTTGTTTACAATGGTACCTTAAACATCTCTAGATCTTTAAGCAGTAATATAAAAAATAAATTATTGAAGACCGTGAATGTCGTTAACTTTGACAAGTCCGCGTTTGCACCGAGTGGCGCGTATTTATAATACTTGTTCTCATATACGGTTTGTGTATGTAGTAAAATACATACAATTTAAAAAAAAAACATGTATTGATATGAGCGTATGGACAATCTAAAGCCATATGTGTAATAAAAAAATTGACCATTTTCGACATGACCTTTTATACGTAGGGACCGTCGATTTATTTATATCTAACTAGCTGACCCGGCGAACTTCGTACCGCCTTAGCGTAGCTTTGATGCACTACTTTATTTTGTATAGTTGACCTAATGCTCTTTTAATATAGTCTATGGCTGTGAATGACGTTGACATTCGTATAAAAAAAAAAATGACATTCGTAACGCGCGTTTTTTAAAATATGCAAAATTAAATGTATACTTTTCAATATTTCTGAGAGATTTTCTTAATATTTTTTTCCGTAAGAACCATCCTTGGACTTCCACAAACATTTAAAAAAAAGAATTATCGAAATCGGTTCAGCCGTTCACACGTGATGCCGTGACAACGCGAAACGGGTTTCATTTTTATATATATAGATGAAAGGCCTAAAAAATTTCGTACATCCCATACAAAGCGCCATCCCCTATTACGAATCTTTACAGCCCTTTTTCGTATTAAAAAGTAGCAGAAATAGATCGAGAAAAACAATCGAGAAACTCTGAAGGTATATTTTTTTATATACCTCTTGTTCATGCTTATCTACAATACAATAAACTATTTAAAATAAACAAACATAATTTTATAAGTTTATTCACAAAACTAGTTTTATTTATTTGTTTATCTATCCACTAGCTGTGCCCACGACTTTTTCCGTGACTGAGAGTGTTATAAACGTATAAGTAGAGAAATATAATCAGAAAGCTTCGAACTGCTAAGTTATCGGGAGTTACACGTGTTATTGTGAGTCAACCATAAAAGATAGACATATGCTGTCGTGGGATATTTTTATATAGGTAATTTTAAGGATTTGCGTCATATATGATTTCTATGTAGCTTTAACCTTTAAGGTTGCACACGCGACGGAAGCTAAAAAAATGGAGTAACTTCTCCCATTTTCCCAACATTTGCCTTCACTGCTCTGCTTCTATTGATTGTAGCGTGATGAAAAGTATACTGTAACCAGCTCAGGAGTATGAAAAATAATTGTACTAAGTTTCGTTAAAATCCAAAACAAACAAAATTTTTTCTAATTGCATTTTTGGCATCAGTATCACTCCCTAATCACCCCCTGATAGGTAATTATTTTGGAAATATATTTCATGTACAGAATTGACCTCTTTACAGATTTATTATAAGTATAGATATATTTATATATAGTTTTTTTTAATATTGAATGCCCAGAATTAATTTTATTCACAAATTTGTTTAATTCTTACATTTGTTGTTTTGAGATGAGGTATTCGATATTCTCAAGTATAATATGCGCACGTGTAGGACGTCCATTTATGTTTGAGATTCTGTTTCAGTTTTTGTTGCATGTGCACACTATAGTGCCTTAATATAATGTTACGGTTTCAAGGTATCGTCAAATCTGAGATCCCGGGTTTGAATACCTATGGTGATATTACTATCAAAAATATTTATGTATGTAAAATATATGTATGTCTACCCGTTACTCTAGAGCTCATAACGCAAGTCTTACAGAGCTTACTTTGAGCTAGGCTGATTGGTGTATATGTAAGAAATATTTATTTATTAAATTAATTATTTATTGTTTATATATTTATTTATCACTTAAAAGTAAAATATAAAGTTACAAATAGATTTGTATAATTGGGTTGTAGATATAAATAAATAGGACATTAAAAGTTTTAAAAATGTACGTCAAAATATATCTTTCCTTATATAAAATCTGACATGACGCGAACGAATCTGCAAGCTGAAAGCTAGTTGAGAAATAAAGGACAAATAAAAAAAAGTAAAGTGGAATTTCGCGTCACATTTTATCTGCAACTACAAATCCGGTCTTTTTTATAGTACTTCCTTCCTTAAAATACTTAAATTCTCCAATTTTTTTGTGTAAAACTCTTTGGTTTTTATAATCCCAACATCTGCTGAAGGCGAGATAGTTTTATCTGTCTGCGCCCCATGTTATCTGTAACATAATGACGTTTCACCATTTGGCGCCACACGAATTTTTACGCACTTCCAACCTCACACGTCGAATGACACAGTAATTAAAGTTTAAATAATTACTTACTAGAAAAAGCATGTAATTTTAAATTGGATAAAAAATAATTTGGTAGCTATTTTAGTTTTACGTGTCCCATTATTACCAGCTACTTATGATACACAATGTATGATTACAATAGATTGTCAGGACACGCAGACCTCGACATATTTTCTCTTTGTCTCTAACAATTTGGAAAAAGAATAACAGAGTTGTTGAGGGCGCCATGAATATTATTTTATTTTCTTTAATTTTATTTTATTTTTATTATTTCGGGTTTTCGGTTTGCATTCGTCTTGCCATCATACATGATGATAATCATCCGAGTTGTTTTATGTTATTTTCTTTTTGTGATTTTTTTTTGATAGTGTAATATTTTGTGGTGTATGTTGTGACTGCCTTAAAAAATTGTTATTTTCAATAGGTTAAGGATTTGTAATATTTAGATGTAATAATATAACAATTGCTGGTGGTCCTACTTACAATAAATAAATAAAATAAATAAAAAAATAAATTATAAAGTTTGATTATAACAAGTTAGTTTAATAAGAAAAAACCACGATTTTATTCATAACAAAAAAAATCAACCAAAGAGATTTTATATTAAAAAATCTTTAACTTTATTGCAAAATAAGTGAATTTGAGACACAAACATTATATTCTATATATAATTATATATCACCAATTCTTGTGGAAAATCTAATGAGTGGTGTTGAAATTAATTGTACACTTTTGATCACTCGTAAACAATTGAAAATTACATACGAGTAAGTACTCGACTGAAAGTTAAATACTTGCCTGTGGCTTATATCATCACTACCTCGTAATTTTCAATATAGCTCACTTGTGTTCTAATATGCATTTATTTCCTGTTTATATTATAAATGTGAATATAATGCTGTCTGTTTGTCACTTATTCAGAGAAAACTAATGAACTGATTTTTTTTAAGATAGCTCGAGACCCCGGTAATTAATTTCTTATGAGAAATGTAGATAAAACGTGAAATCTTTTTTAATGTAATATGATATGGGAATAGTGAAACGTGGAGTAAGACCTATTTCCTATAGGAACTTCCGAAACAACGCGGGTGGAAGTCTCTCTCTCGGTGGAGTTTTTCATATATATCACAAAAACAAAATAACATCTGAATACATATGCCAACTACATTAGTAGCTCACTCATATGTCGCAGATGCTGTCGAAAGTTTTGCCAATTGTAACTTCGCTAGACATGAGCATGAAATAATGCTTCATAAGCTTTCGTTCCAAATATTGTAAACATAAATATATTTGTAAAATTTAGAATTTAAATTAAGTATTAGGTTGCGTTTGAAAATCCTACGATAAAATGATAGTGCCGCACGAGAAGCGATTAATCTTTTAAATTTACTTGCACATGTTGCCCGAATCAAACTAATTTTAAAGATAAAATACAATTACCATTTTAAAAAAATACAATAACTTTTATGTGGGACAAATGCATATTGTGACATTTAAAAAACAAATGGAACATTTTTAATATATAGAAACCAGTGAAGTGTTCACAGACAAATAACAATAATTAAACTACAATAAATAAGATATAAACATAAAACAAGGAATAGGCACAAGGAACATTCACACCAAGTCAATGACTTGTGCCACTAAAGTTAGGTAAAAATATAAAAGAAAACATTTATTCGATACAGACACAATACAACAGCAACGGACACGATGTGGTTATAATAAATTGGATACACATATAAATGTTATTACGTTAAGCTTGGCCGAATCGAAAGGGTAGCTGTCACAGCATATGCTCATAAATAAGTAAATAAATAAATACATACATAATTATATAATAGACGAGTTATAAAATTATTAAAATAAAAGAAATATCGTTATTTATTTAAAAGTCATCATCATCACAGCCCATAATGTACGTCCTCACCAAAGGGCACGGGCCAAACCTAGACCATGTTAAGGCGATTAGGGCTTAGTCAACCACGCTGGCCCAATACGGATTGGTCAATTACATACAGCTTTAAATTTCTCCGCAGCTATGCAGGTACACGATGTCACGATGTCACGATGTTTTCCTTCATTGTCAGATAAATGTACATATGAAATTCGGAAAACAAGAAACACATTGGTACATGTCAAAATCGAGCCCGGACTGTGGATTCGTGGACCAGTGCTGAGACCACAACGCCACCAATGCTTATCAAAAAGTAAAAAAAGAAAATCCTATCACGGTATTTTGAACGACATTACACTCCGAAGAACTTAACATACCTACACACACATACACGCACCAAATAAACACACATACTTCACAACTAGGTATAGATTTGAGGAGTTGACTTTTATTCTTTGATAAAAAGTCTACTCTTGTTTTCAGTTTACCCTCTAATTATATCTTATGTAAGATTTATATTTCTATTTCAAAAAAATGTTGTAGGTATCTGTGCTCTTGACTTCAGTAAACAAATAAAAAGAATGGTGTTTTAGATGAACATACAAAGAAATAGGTAAATATACAATAAAGACTTAAACGGATATAGAATCTGCTACAATAATTTGACATAAATAGATCTTGCTAGGTAGAATATGTGAATAACAAGTCAATAAGGAGCATCAATCGACCAACATCTAGATATGGAAACTATCAGTGATCGACAAGTGTGTCCATATAGAAAATGTTTAGCAACGTTCGTACTTTGTTCAAATGCCGGAATTATTTGTACAAATAAAAACAGTCTAAATTGAAAATTGTACAGGTATCAAATTTACTTATTTTATTACTAAACCATTGAATTTGAATGTAATTATATTTTTTTAATTAAAAGTTTTCCTGTTGTTTCTTTTACGTAAGTCTGTTACTATTTTGATACACCTACCTATAAGGAGAGAGGAGTACCCTATATTTTTGATTCTAACACGAAATGCCAGAAAAATAATACTCCGCTGGTCTTGGGTTGTTTTTGGTTAGAAATTCAAAACTTTTTTAGAGCTAGATATTGCAAAGATTACCTTAGATCTTAGTTTCAAGTTGATATCTCTAAAAAAGAGTCTTGCCAGAGAGGCAAGTTGAATTTGTAGGTTCCATTTTTTTTATTCGAAATACGGAACCTTAAAACCAAGTGAGAAAATCACGAACTCTTTTTAATTATAAACATCAATAAAGCTTTGGAGAGGTTTTCGAAATATCGAACCGCTCACATCACATCTACCCTTGCTTCGATCAAATGTATAGGAGAAATCACTCATCGCGCCAAACCCACTGATATCAGATAAAATAACAAAGCCGATCAAATAAATACAACTGCGATTAATCAAAAACAAACCGCCTAAAACACGCCAGATTAACATAGCCAGATTAAAAAAATAAAACCACAAAAAGAGAGCTCATGGATCAAAACCATAAATCATGCTCATTATTCGAACCGGATTATTTTTTACCGGAGAAAATGTTCAAAAAAGCATCAAAGGTTGTTGGGGAGCGCCATTTTGTGAGGGCGACCGCAGAAGGGCGGGAAAGCGTTAAACAGCCGGCCAATCAGGGCGGAGCTTTTTGAGAGGCGTTGTTGGTTCTGCCCAATGAGCGCGTGGCTCGATCCACTCATGCGCTTTTGCGTCGATCCATAGAATTATAGCTATAACACGGCAGTATGGGCTTGGCCTTTCTCGTGTGTGGACGTGTGTGTCACACAAAAATTATGTCAAAGTGCCTAAAGACGACATTGAGTGGAAATTAGTACTAATTTTTGGTGTATTTCTTTTGTGATAGTACTGTTGTGTTGTCTTTAATAAAAATAGTGTCAGATTCGTAGTTTAAACGTTAATTCATTACTTCTCAATTATATTTGCATTAAATTTTGGGCCATGCGACAAAAATCTGAATGTTGCTAGGTTAGCTAGTTGAAACTAAGGTTAAGATTGGTGAAGATACTTCGGCAGTGATGGTGATGGCCAGCGGAGGCGGTGGCGGGCTGGTTCAGTCCCCACCAGAAATGATGCATCACCACAACATGATGGACACCTCGTCACACGTCGAAATGATGCCAAGTAAGCATATTATTAAAGTAACTATACAAAATTTCATAATAAAAACATTACATCTTTCTTTATTTTCCATGTCGCAAGATTTTCCAATCGTCATTTTAGTTTTAAACGCAAAGTTCATATTACTTTTTATTTTGAGACAACGTACTTATGTTATATTCGTTTATTTCAAAAATAAAATTTATCAATAAATTAAATAATGCCTTAATGAAGCAAATTAGGAAATCTTTAACGATTGTATAATACATATTATTATTTAAGTGTTCAGAATATAAATAGATTTTAGTATTTTCAAACTAGTCTTAGATTTGTAAATCTGTTATAGGTACTAGCGTTTACAGTTTTAAATAATAATTATTAAGTGCTGTTAAAATTAACAGAATGTACAGATTCATTCCTGTTTCATGGATGTAATTGTCACATTGAATCTCGATAATAGAGCAATGTGAAGAACTACACTATATGTTAATGTTGAATTATATTTGATAGCAACAGAGATATATAATAAGGGGTCTGATTACATATTAAGTTTAAGAGCATAGACAACACTTCAAAATTATATATAAAATAGGTAATCAGAATTGACCCTAAAAAGCCACTAATAAGTATTAAATTCCAGTATAAAAATCATAAGTCAAAAGTTATTAGTATTGTTGTTATTATTGTACTATATTTCGATAACAGTACCTAATGTTCTCGTCTACAGTTTCGTTAAAGTTTTCTTGTCTACAGTTATCGCATAATCTAAAAGTTATATTTGAGACAATCGTTATTTATTGTTATACAATTTTCTTTATTCTTAATAAACTTTAGTTAATTGTTATGTTATATTATAATTGTATTTTTTTCGTATTCCTCATTCTTTGGGTTTATTATTGTTAAATTCTACCAACAAGCATACAAGATCGAGAATAAAATGTATCACACGTAATAAAATATACTGCTTTAATTGTTGTTTAATTTACAACAATTAATTTATTATATAAACTATATATAAACATCACTTAGCAGAATATTGATAATACCAAACTATTACAATCAATAAATCGTGTCATTGTAAACATTGCAATTTATGAAAATAATCGATTTGACGCTTTTTATAGAATGAGGTTGCATCTGATAACAAATTTAAAGAAAATATTGTAAAATGGATGGCGCTTTTGTGCTAAGATGAGACAAGATTATATGATTTGTAACGAATTGAATTAAAGCAATATATTGTACATAATCTATGGTAATTTATAAATATGATTTATAATCTATGATATGTAACTTGAATTCTAGTACCAATATAATGACATCTCTGAATAGGCTCGGAAAACTCGTATAATTGTTACTTGGAAAATGTGTCATTAAGAAAGCCGAGAACACTTTTTTAAATTGCATAACTGCATCAGCAATCATCTTCCAATTTTAGTACAAAATTTAATATAAAATAATTTATAATAATAAATATCAATAATGAATTTTGAACCACATAATTACGTTCGTGTTACAAAGAAACACACAAGGACACAAGAAATTTACGTTTAATCTCTTAACTCTTATTCTGCCAATAAATAAACTAGGGGGTTCGAAAGGGGAGTCCTGATTGATTTATAAATTGCGGGGTCGCATCGACCGGAGCATTATTTTTGCTAATGCAAGCGAGACCGACCATTAGAGGGTTAGGCGGAAGATTTATTTGTAGTGGAAGTCTGCGAGTTGCGCCGCTCCGGGTACAATAGACCGCAGTTATTTTAAGTGCTTACTGTGATTAACATTCATATTATTGTTACTGTAAGAATGTTTATTTTATGTTAAACTAGCTGATGTAGGGAACTTGTCTGTTTAACCTACTAAAATGAGTACAAAACATATAAAGTTTTTATTTAAATGAATTATTCATTAAGTTGAAAATTAGAGACAAAATAAAGCCTCGTCAAGACGAGACAAGCGAGACGCAAGCGCACACCAACTTTTTTTTAGAACAAGTCATCTTTTTTGAAATGTGAGGACATGTCTTGGGTTTGGACCATACCAGAAAAAATTCTTGATATATGGTATTAATAATAGTTGTTTTATTAAACATATGTATTACGTATACATTATCATTAAAAGAAACGGTTCGGGTAGCGGCCGAGTGGTCGGCAAAGGGAAAAAATTTGACTCCCACATGCTCTAAATATTTTGTATGAATTGCAAAGATTTGTTCTGGTTTGGATGTATGTGACATTAAATGTTTGTCACGATAAATAAATAGCTATAATAGTGCGACGTCCCTTAAAAAATAACTTAGTAACTTATTTACTTATCGTTTAGTACATACAATTGGTAGAGTACTTCCTAAAGTCGTAGAAAGTTAAAATTTAGTACGTATAGGTACAACACAAAAAATTACAAAAATCTTAAACTTTATCCTTTTCACTCATTATAATCTAGGGATGGAAGTTTGTATAATAGATGGCAAAGATGGTTAAGGTCTAAAAATTGACATAACGTTTTGTTACACTATACACTAGACAATAAAATACATATTTTATGATATTACATAACATAAAATATGTATTTTTTGCACCCTATCCTTTAAATTAGGGCACAGAATTAAACTAGCGTAACAAACCTAATGTGTGCCCTCTTTGATTGATTATGAAACAAGAGTATATCGATTCGACCATTAATAATGCCCACAAAATGGAAAAATATTTTGAAATAAAACTTGAAATATGAAGTGAATACCACAAATATTTTCCTGCAAAATGCTGCCAAGATGAGATCCAAGACTTGTTCATAAAGTTATCTCTAACAATACTTATATAATACACATATTTGGATTAAGGGTGTAGAATTTGTGAAGCTGGGATTGTAGAGTGAGAATATTGGCTCTACATAGGATTTCTTGCTTATTATTAAAATATGTTTTTAAATTTATTTGCGATAATTTACAAATGATTGTAATATTTTCTTGACTCGTTTAAATATACAAAATATACAGCCATATTAGTCAATCGTATACCACAACGTTATAAATTCAAAGCAATTCTTTCAAACTAGTTACAGTATAAATATAACATTAATTAATATGAGAAAAATTAACAAAATCTATAATATTTATATGAAAAAAAAACCGAGGGTCTTATTTTTGTCTCGTGCAATTATTTCAAGAATTGAATGTAAACTATTCAATATATAACATGTATTCAACGTGGACACATATTTTTGTAGTAGAAAAGTAATTGGCGTAATATATTTTACTTGCAAACTGCGACTCGCCTGAAGCTCGCTGTCAAACAAAACTTGACCGTGTAATTGAAAAATGATACACATTACAATAAACTAACTTATTTATGATTACGCCAATATGAAAGTAACGATGCAATATGGATATCGTGGCGATTCTCGCTCTCAATCGAAACTCAATGTCAAATGTACAAAATTTCAAAAAAGACACTTATTACAACGAATTAAGGTGCTACTTAATTTGACAATACGAGAGTGCTATCACAACATCGGTATCGTTTGGAAGCGAGACATTGAGATACGTCGAGAAATAGCGAAATTAGAGTCTTAAGTTATCTGTCCCGTATATACTCGTATGTTTGGTAACGACTCTATACCACCACTGTCTACTTTTAAATGTCAAATTACCTATATCTGGGGGCGTACTCTTAAAAACGATATTCGATATATCGTGGACTTCGTCGTGTCGTATCCTACTCTTAGATCGTTTAAAGCATTCCACCGAACGATCGAACGATATCAATTTTGACATAAGAAAGCCTCAAATGACAACGATGAATTGAATTTGACAGACGAACATTCGCAAAATTTACGTCAAATTTGCGAAAAGTAATACGATACGGTTAGAGGTGTCGTTGTAATTATCGTAAATTTGACGTTTATTTTTCGAATGTTCGTCTGTCAAATTCAATTCATCGTTGTTATCTGAGGCTTTCTTATGTCAAAATTAATATCGTTCGTTCGATCGTCTGTTGAAATGTTTTAAACGATAGTAACTAAGAGTAAGATACGACACGACGAAGTCCACGTCCACAAGAATATCGTTTTTAAGAGTACGGCCACTGTTTTATTTTAAGGTAAAATACTTAAACTGATTTTGACAAAATTTGTTCAAATTTTTATTATGACAAAATATCTCTTTTTTCTAATCGTGACGAAAAAATGTATTAATAAACTTAAATTTATGAAGTTTATTCCTTTAAGAAATTAAAGTTTATTGACACATTTTTTGCTCTACAATAATTGTCCTATCCAAAATTCTCATGCCATTAATTTAAATAACAAAATTATTTATTAATTCTTAATAGAAAATGACGAGTACTCCTCCAAATGATCACCTTAGACAATGCTCAATATTTTGTATCCTAAAATTATTCTCGCAATCTTCTTACTACATTATATAATTATGTACTTTTATTTGAATCAATGGTGGTCTAATGTTTTTTTGAATGCATGTACATAGAGCCAATTAACTAGGAGCGTTACATGTTCAATTTACAAGTAACTAGTTAATGGATCGCACTTTTATGTTGCAATTAGTATTACATAGTAGTTGCACTATATAATACTCGAAGAAACCACTTGGAAAACACGTGTAAACTTTTATTGAAAACTATGTTGACCAACAATTGGCGTATATATTTATTAGTGAGGCTATATAGTGCTTGTAGATTTGCAAAGCAACCGTGTTGAGATTTATTGTATATACAATATATATATATATATACAATAATAATAAAGGATACAAAAAGCAGTGATTCTCGACACGGCACGTATTGTCCGGAGATTTCTCTGTCTGCAGCCCTAACCACCGGTTTGTTTGGGCCTTGCCTCGCTACCGGCGGCATACTAGGTTTAAGTTTTTTATAGTATTTATATTTATTTCATATATCTATATTGTAAAAAACTTAAATTTAAGATTATTAATTAAATATATGAATAATAAATATAAATCAATAAAAATCAATTAGAAGGCTTTGAAGGCAGGACCGAAGTTTCTGCCATAGTTCTCATTACCACCAAAATCGAAATGTAAGTCAGCAAACGTGTTGACCAATAATGACAATAGTTTCTGTGCATCTGGGTATAGCTGCATTTTTCATGGTGCAGATAGAGATTAGATCCAGTTCGTACACTCTACGCACACTTTCATTAAATTTCCCTTAAATGCCCTCTACGCGTAAAATAATACGCGTATAAACTATAATATATGTACGCTTATAAGGACACGTGATATAAGCGAAATAAATAATAATAAACCTATAGGTGTGAGAGTATATATTACACATTTAAAAATCTAAAAAGTATTCTAAAAATGAGCACAAGGAGCTGAATAAATTATTATATTAAATAATAAGAACCTACACCTCGTTATATTCCTCATGCCACCCGCTTTAACTCCAGAGTAATCCCCACAAGCGTTAAAATCTTATATAGCTGTCATGATTTTTGTGGTGGTCCGGAGAAGTTGTGACCCCGGTGCCTGGGGCGTTACAACTAGGAAAAAGATGTTGTTTTGGGTCAGTGGACTGTTCATGGTGGTAGAGTTCTATACACGCACCTATTGAGACATTTTTATTTATTTATTTAACAACATTACTTAACTATATATGTACATTTTTTTTCTTGGCCCCCTTAAACCTGTTATAGGTTTGTATGGGAGTTGCATCGATAGCTACGGTGTGCGATAGCATTCCGTTCCCTATTAAAAGAGGGTATTATGGAGTTACTAATTCCAAACGAAGACATGTAACATAAGCTCGTTCCATACTCCTGATAATTTACGCGAAAGTAGCTAAAACCTAATTTTTAGAATCTACATTCGCCAAATATCGACTATGTTCAAGTTATCTTCGTTGTTATTTGTACCCAAACCAAAGAATTCAGTATAATATTGTGTTACATTCTCGACAGCGTTATAGTTCGCGACCAGCAACCGCAATGCGTACACGTTGATTTAATGCACATTTTGTAGTAATTGGACACATAATCTGGAATTACTGTGCTGGAAAGATTTTGGCGGTTATACACAAATTTGTCATAGCACATAATAGTCTAGTAATAAAAATTTCAAGACGTCCATCTTGTAAAAGTACTGATTAGACAATAACACAGAGTGAGTATGTAGAGCCAGACTCTATCTCGTTTTATTTAGATTTTAAAGTCGTCTGATCGAGTAGCTGTATAAAGTGATAATACAAAATATCTACAGAAGTAGTAATTTCTCTACATTATTACTATCGCTATAGCTTCCGTGATATAATGGATAAGGCCGCCAGCTTTTGATCTTCCCTATGGGAGTAGTTTTGTTACTCAGTTTGGTTGCAGGTAGCTCTTCTGAACTCCTTTTTTTCCGCGCTTTTACTAATTAAATTAGAGTTAATTTATTACCAATAAAAGACTATTTCCGGAATTAAGGGCCAATTATCTATAATCTTCTTTCATACGCTAGGGATAAGAATGAGGATAACATGTAAGATACAAAAATACACATTTACAATATATAATAATCCGAAGATAAATATGTGGCATACATATGTACATATTTTTTGAATTTGCTAAGTTTTCTCAAGTCATCCTTGTGCATAATACATTAAAATTATTTAAAGCATTAGCGAGACTCTATACATAATTTTAATGTATCATCCACATTCAAAGGTAAGCCAGAATGTAGGCACCGCTGCTACTTAACCCCGTCCATGTTTGCGGGGTCATTTAGCGCCACTCGCCGCAATAAAAGTCCGCGCTAAAAAGTAAATAACTTTGGAGCGGCGCCGCTAAAATATCGCATCTTAACATTCCTCTTATCTACCAAGCCTTGTGCCGTATAATAATATGTTTCCAGACGATTTAGTATCTTTTATAGCTGGATGGGATATATTTTAAAGATTTTTTGAATACGTTAAATGCAGGATATTTTTGTCCACACCATTTTTAAACAAATCAAAACCTTCCATTTCGGGATGAAATGAAAAGTTCCTATTGGATTTGATTTTATAGCCTTTAAAAAATCTGTATGAATTTCGACACCTTTGCATATAGTAATGCTAAAAAATGAGGTTCGATTTAATAAATTTACTTCTAAAATATCAGTGCGAACATAAAACGCTTGATAAACTAAGTCTGTTTCACGTCTTGATGAACAACTCTTTTTAAATATACCAAATGCAGGATGTTTTAGTCAACGCCATTTTTTTACCAAATTCTGACCATTCCATTCTGGGATTAAATGAAATGTCCTTAATGAAACTTTAAAAAAATCTGTATAATACACCTTTACATATTGTACCTATATTAAAAAATGGAGGTTGCATATAGAAATTCGCTGAACATAGTACATGAAGTAAATAAAACTGCTTATAACAACACTGAATTTAAATAAATCAAAACATATTTGCAAGAAAAATTTGACTTAAATAATAAAGTTTTAAAAATTAATAATAGATTCTGTATTACAACGATACAGTTTAATTTCCGCGTAAGTTTAATTAGGATTAAACTATTAGGATAAATCTATCCATAGAAATATTAATAATTTTATTATCATGACAAACAAACTGAGTAACTTTTACCTAATCTGTGGTTGAGTTGCTCATAAGCTTACGGAAACAGAAGTTTAGTTCATAAGGGTCCTAGCTGTAGTTCACACCTATACCTGTGGAGCTTTTCCAATGCTCCCGACACAAGAAAGTATTAATTTGTTTTTTTTAGATATGTAGAACGGCTTGGTTACTCAGTTATTACCTACAAAAGCTCATCTAATGTAGTGAAGTAAATCTATATGCAATAATAATATTATATTTATATATATGTGATTGGATGAGCGAAACTCGTTTAGTCTCAACCACACACACAAATCACACTTCTCTCTTTATTCTTCTGTCAGTTACTTTTGACAACAATAAGGTATTATGACAAAGCATGTATACATATATATCTAAAACCTATGTTGAATAAATGCTATTATAGTGTTAAAAAACTGAAAAGGGTTTCATTTTTTTGACCGCGTTAATTCAGGAATTAATATTTGAAAAAAATATACATATATCATTTTATTAGTCTATATATGTATTTGTGTACATATTATATAGTAAGTTTGTAACAGTTTTGATCTTTGTCTGCGCCAAACACAGTTATTTGTAGCTAGCCACACGGTTGACTGGTAGGAAATGCCTTGTAGCATTAAGTCCGCCAATTGTTTTAGATTATGCAATACAGATTAAATAAACGAAATTTATTATACAATTGAGGGACTATATCCAACAGACGCCGGTTGGAACGACTATGATGTTCATAAACGAAGTAACTATAAAACTTTCTATTCACTTGCTTTCATTAAAATACTTTCATCAATAAAAATGCCAATATATCGTTACACTTTCAGTACTAATTTTACATATTAATTGCTTATAGCATTGAACATTTTAATTGAGAATAAAATCTTGCATCCAGTCGACATGGCAGTTTCGAAATCACATAATTGTCACGGCGATATTAATTGAGCTTTGTTGAAAGCCGAGAGTAATTAATACGCAATAAAATTCTTATTTGCCGAGTATTTGTAATACAGTTATATCGCTCAAAATAGGGCTGCAACGATGTATCGAATATTTATAGTAGCGAATATTTATAGTAGTTGCGGAATATATCAAAATGAGTACATTTCGTTCCATTAGCATACTTAATAATACTGTTCAGGATTGCAGTCTATTTCTACAGTAAAAATAATGTTAATATTAGTATTTGATATTAAAATTAGTTTCTCGAGAATGTATCGCACGGTACTGTATTGGAACGATTAATACCGGCGATACGGTATAAGACTTTGAACCAGTTATTATTTATAAAGCAGCAACGGTTATTTTATTTTCTGTCATAGATAGATATTTGAAAGATTTTCAGTTATACCGATATCGATACAGATTTAAATATCGAAATTTTTATCGACATTTAAATAACTGCATCTCTGAGTATAGTTGTACAAAGTAGAGGCTGCGTTCGGCACAGAGATGGGTGGTCGAATAGCGTGCAACTCTTTGGGAATTACAGAATTATTCGCCTCGTTAATTAACAAAAACTTTGATTAGGAATCTGGTGCTATTTGCATTTATATTGCCGCGGCATAATCAGATGTGCTTATACAGAATTAATTAATAATGCAAGAAATTTTATCTTGCTATATAAAATTAATAAATTTGTGCTCATTCATATGAAACAATTTAACGATTTACCTATTTACTATTATAGTTTTAAAATCGAGTCACAGTTTTCTAATTATTTATTATATATGTATAAACAATATATATTATAAAATAACTATTTTTTTGTCATATATATTTTTAGTTGAAATACCTTTAACTGCGAGTATTATGATATAATATATTTTACAACCTTTTCTCCTAACTACCTTCTTACTTTCTCTTGCCCCGATCCCAAGTGTGGGATCGCCGTAACATTCTTCCTCTCTTCTCTATTACTCGCTATTTTGCACTCACTCCCTTCTTCAACATATCATCATTCAAATAGTCCATCGATATATTCTTTGGTCTTCCTCTCCCTACACGCCCATCATAACAAATAAATATAAAAAAAAAACCATAAAGGTCACAATAATAAGCAGAAATATAAAAACAAGGATAATCTGCAAAACAATAACTAACAAAAAACATTATTTAAATAATTAAATTTTAATCTGTGCTACTTTTCCGTAGGGTAAATATCCTGTAAAAAAAATCTTATGCTTGCAAATAATACGCGAAGTCAAAAAAGGTCGAGTCTCAACATATGTGTCCGCCATCAATAAGTGCTCTGCTATTCTGGAAGTCTTGTAAAAATTATCCACCAGATGTCAAATACCTTTGCCCAATATCTAATGTGTGGTCGCAGAGTACGATGTAAATAGTACTAGTTTGTAATCTGTGGTAGTTGTTTGCTAATTATACTCATTAAGTATATGTATGTGTACCTATGGTTGACGGTGCATTATCCAATTTAAATTTTGCAAATAATACAAACTGACAATGCTTAAGACTAATTGATGTTTCATATGTTATGTAAAAGGAAGTACGAAGATGAAGTTGCTACATTTTAAAAGTGACAGGTAGTGTTACATTGCTGTTTTATTAAGATAATTGTGACAATAAGAATCTCAATAAATGTGAAATGTTTTCGTAACATCTGTAGATTCAATAAAATTTGATAACAATAGAATTATTTCAATCAAGGGACTAAACGTACAAATGTTGGCGAGAAGAAAGATATGTTAAAAATATAAGTTTAAAAGAACATAATTACCGAGTTGACATGTGATAGAGACATTTGAAAGGAATAAATATATTTAAATCAAGAAATCAGTTAAATACGTAGATACTAATAATAAATAACTAACATTTGTTTGGCGCACCCGTCGAGTGATCGGCTGCTACGCAACGGGTCGCGGATTCGATTCCCGCACGCGACAGATATTTTGTATGATCTACAAAAATTTGTTCCAGTCCAGACTGGAAGACTGGAGACTGGAGGCGTATGTGCAGGTGAGAATTTACGTTTGCAACTGCACCCACGATACAGGATCTTAAAAAAAAATGTATTACAAAATGGTGAAGTTTTCACGAGGCAAAAACACGTTTTATAATTTCACAATATATTCGGAATGTGTATTTATTGTCACAAATACTTAAAAATTGACGAAAATTTTCGAGGCAATAAAAAACACATTTCTAACATGCTACGGTTATTTATTTGTCATGTTGCCATTTTGAGATATGTGGTGTCAGAACTTATAACAACCGATAATTGTCATTTTCTTTTGAAGCTAACCCGGAAGTTAATAAATTTAACCTAAAAAGCAACAAAATGATCCTACTTAACATGGCTGCTATTTTCTGTAATATCTATCGAAATGTATGTTCTTAAAAAGTAACCACAAATATTAAACCGTTCTTAAAATACATATTGAAGTGTCGGAGTAATGGAAAAACTCTCGCACGTGTCGGCTCCTAAGATGACCATCTTATACCATTTAAGGCCACATATTTTCACTTTTTATAAGTATTTGCCCACGTATCTCGGGATCTAGGAGCTTTATGAGTTTATGGCCCGCTCGAGGAATCCGCCTTTTATGGGGGTAGAAAAATTGTTAACCGATTTTATTAGCGCTGGCTATTTGGCATTTGATACGGCTTCCGGTTAGCTTCCGCGTTACAATGTAGAGAATCGATTTGGATACGTGTTTAAGATTACTAAGGCCTTAGCTCCATTTAGTACAAAATTGAAGTTAAATCATTTTCACAGTCAAAATTTAACTAAATTTAATATTTTCTCCAATTTTAGTATTTTTTCTAATCTCTTACACAACATAAAAAAATTGTGTAGTTTAGAACAATATTAAGTAATATTCTACCATAGGATAGTTGTTCTCTTCTAATTAGCTAATATTATTTATTACCTATTTATAAAACTATTATTATTTATTAGATAACTAGCTGACCCGACAGACGTTGTCCTGTCAAATGTCTCAAATGTCATGTTGTATCGCTGTATGTAAAAAAAGATTTTTCCGCTTTTCTGTTGAAAACGGCTTTGTCGGGAAAGATTCGATCGTCTTGGTCGCGGCATTATTAATTAAACTTCACTTCACTTCAATCCACTTGTTAATTATTTATTTAATAGAAATAGTTTTAATATTGATTTCTTACAAATATCAAATTGTCATCCATACGTCATTACATAGCTGTCATTTTACGTCAATTACATAGCTGTCATTTGCGTTTTGTTATTCCAAGTCTGATTCTTTTTTGTAATACCACGTTTTATAGTGACTGACGTTTCATGTCAAGTCACACAGGAACGCTGTCGAACGGGATAAAAAGTATCCTATGTCCGTCTCCTGGCTCTAAGCTCCCTCCCTACCAATTTTCAGCCAAATCTGTTCTGCCGTTCTTGAGTTATAAGTGGTGTAACTAACACGACTTTCTTTTATATATATAGATTATTTACCTTAGTAAATTTAATATTTATGTTGGAGTGTTGCAAACTGTTTCAAACGAGTGTTCTAATTATTCGGCTACGGAGGTCTTCGAATTTGCCCGTTAAGTTTTTGTAATTCTATACGGTTTGTCTGTGACCTTCGTTCTCCTAACTTAATTATTAAAGGTTTAAAAAGAGAAATTATCTATATTGTAAGTAGAGATTAATCTGTGACCCTGGAATGCAGCTACAGATGGCGTACTTGGTTGTCTACAGACGACTTTGAAATTAATATACCTTTTTATTTTTTTTTATTGCCTTACGTGGCAGACGAGCAAGCGGCACGCCTGATGTTAAACGTTAACCGCAGCTCATGGACTTAGCAATCCCAGGGGTGAACACAGCTAATTCGCTGATGAGATAAGATTACTCTCTTTAGAAAAGGAATATGTGTCATGGACCCAAAACTGCACCTAGGCAAAGTGCGAGACAAAGTGCGTGCTGAACTCAGCAAGTTTTATGAGGAGCTGACACGAAGCACGGAAGGGCCCCCGGTGCCCCCCCCCCCCCCGCCTGTGACCATCGGGATCCACTCCGGTCTCCCACTCCGGCGCGACGACCACAAGACGGGATTTTCGCCGGTTGGCGAGACAGCCTCCTGAGTAGGATAAGCTTAGGTTCGGGTCTCCTACTGACCGGCAGGTGGCCGGCGGAACCATTCCCACCGGGTCTCCCTGTACCCCGCCTCAGCCCCTCACGCTCTACAGGTCAAACACGACTTGCGTCTCGCTGGCCCCGGGCAAATCAGTTGATTCACGACACATAAGGAAGGGAAAAGGGACGAAGGAAAGGTGGGATGAAGGGATAATTGGGCCACCGGCACTCCCACTTACCGAGCGAAACACAACCATACTAAGTACAGCTGTTTTACGTCAGTGTTCTGTGAGAGGGTAGTACGTAGTAGTAGTAAATAAAAGTAGCTCATAGACAATTTTTTTATAGTGCTCTGGTATTTTTATATTTTAATAATTATATTTGTGTACCCCTAAAAAGCAATTTTCACATAATGATTTAGTAACTGTAACCTATTGTATCTTATCCCTACTAATATTATAAAAGCCAAAGTTTGTATGGATGGATGTTTGTTTAATAATATACTTAGCTTATACATCAGAATAACACATAGACTATAATATATAAAGATATACGCTACGCTAATATAAACTAATTGATATACTAATCCTGCGCAGACAAAGTCGTGGGCACCAGCTATAGTACTTGAACTATATGTTGATTCTAACTGGTATTCTGATATTTTTACAAGTTTATCGCATTAACAGAATGATATTCCAAATTGTTAGAGGGTGGTTAATGGTAACATATGTTTGCGAGATTACCGTTATCAGCTAACACAGGAACACGACACAGTAGTCCGCGGGGCGTAGGCCCTCCGCACGCCTGGTTACTGGCATTAATATACATTTGAAATAATTAGGGAACATTAGCGTGGGAAAAATATATTCTTAAAAATCTCAGTATAAAAAGGTCAGTCTCTAAGTAAAGTTTTCTTTACCAGCTGGTGCCCGCGACTTCTTTTGCGCAGGATTAGTATTGCGAGTAACTTACATTAGCATGGCGTATATCTTTATAATTTGTAGCCTATGTGTTATTCTGATGTATAAGCTATATTATTGTAAAGTTTCATTAAAATCAATTTTGTAGTTTTTACGTGAAAGAGTAACAAACATCCATCCATACAATCTTTCGCGTTTATGAGATTTGTATGGATCTTTTTTGAAGGTTATCTTTATCGAGAGTTTTTTCCTATGGTATAATTTCCCGGGTTTCAAATTATCTTCATACCAATTATTAGATTAGATTTTCTCCTTACGCTGGTCTCGATCCGATTTTCCTCATAAACCGATCGATTATCCTCATACAAAATTTCATCAGATTCTGTAATTTTTTAGTTCGTCAAATATATAAATCTGCATGTACTTGTTACTTGGTTTAGAAACATTCATATTCTTTTAATTGTATAAATGTTTAGGTAAGATTAATAATATACAAGTGATGCGTTTTTTCACTTCTGGAGTGGAGAGGTTGAGAATCTTCATGGATACCACCGCAACGAAATGCCACTCCAAATAAATCGAAGCAGCTCCACAGAAATGACCTACCGACTAAACTCAGCCGCAGCTTTAAGGGCAATAAGGGTCCTAAGGCTTAGGTGAAAAGGTGACCGCGCTCTCAGGAGAAGTCACGGTTAGCGCTACCCTATAAAGAGGACATATCCGCTAGAAAAGGCTAAAGAAGAAAAGATAAACCAATATGGCTCCAGTCTGCATAAGGGTTAAGCAGCAGTAGCGTGTACATCAAGGCAAAACGAAAAAAAACGCTTCAGCCTAAAATTTGTCATTTGCGAAAGTCCTAACTACATATAACCCAAACGTATGTATTGAATAACATTTCAGAACGGTTAATAACTTAACATTTTTTTTATATATATAGCTTTTAAACATGTTGGTGGCATTCTAATGCAGCTCGCTAACCGTGATATAATATCTTCACAGTAATTTACTATTTGAGATTTCGCATCCATTTTAAGCAACACCTTTTCTTTTTCATACTATAAAAAAACTTGTTTTGAAAACCTATCTTTATATGTCTTTGCTTAATTTGAAGATGGACACGATTAATGGCTAAAATTATGCTGTTTTCAAATTTCTTTTTATATCAAGCACATACAAAAATCTCTAGAAATGTTAGTTTACTAGGAGTAAAGTATGCTTCGTTCTTTTCAGAACGCGCAGTTTTCTTTTATCACAATTCGGATTTCTCCTTCAATTGGGTAGATGAGAAATATTGTAGAAGTAACGACGTATCTGCGATTATTACTTTCGAAGATGCCATGTTTGCGGCGCTGTCGCGGGTCGCTCAAAAACGCTCTATACATAGCACACTGCAATCGTGACGTCATAATTTACTAAAGTCACCTAATTTGTAAAACAAAATTGCCAATAACTTTGTTATTTTTACTTTTGTAGATATACTTTCTATATTAAATAATGTTACATTTAATGTAATTTAGAAAGGTATTCGTTTCATTTGAATTTTGTAAAAAATAATTGTACATGTTTTAGGAATCTAAAAGCAATATTAATACAAAATTAAAGTGAAATTTCTATATTGACTTACGTTCATGAGATAGAAATTGCTCAACTTTGATAATTATATAATAAAATTAGGCATATTCAGTTGTAGTCATCTACCTTATTGTGTTCGTTTGTAGCGACCCTGATTTCATTGTCACATACTGTGTGGTTTGGATTTCCCTACAAGTTTAATGTTGACATTAATAGACTGCCGTATTTTGGACAAGGAATCCATCAGCCATTGATGACAATTTGCAATGTTTATTCAGCGATATGTGAAAATATGACAATACAACGCCAAAAGTTTTTAGATCGGATTTTGTGAAGATATAGATTTACCACTTATCTTATCTTACTGACAAAAAATTTGACTGCCTATCTGACCCTTGAAACAGGAATACAGGTACTGATATTTTGCGACAGAAATAGGTAAGATGGAGGTACCCAAGCAGACCGCCCTGGTATAGGCACTCCCATCTTCTCCTTAAAGATAGCGAAAAAGTCTTAAAGTATGTAATTCCTATTTTTCTCTTCTGTATAATATATATGTCTAAGTATAGTATATGTTATTAAAACATATATGTATAAGTATATATGTTAATATATACTAGATACGTTTTGTTATTCCTCTTCTTGTTATTAATGTTTCAACCAGATATAAAAAGGAAGAAAATTAGTTTTTACGACTAATGTGTGTCCTACATTAAGGAATAGAATCATGTTGTATTTAGATCGAACAATATAACAGGTTTCTAATATAATTTTGTGTCACTATATTGTTTAATATACTCAACGTACATGAAGAGCAATCGAAGTATATTTTTTATTCCATATTTCGAGTGAAGATAAAAAAACATTCCAGAACGAGCATAATAAGAACACATTAAAAGTCAGTTTACCACAATAAGTAACCACCAAAGACAACTAACATCGATAACTTTACCGCGGTGCGTTTGCCGACACCTCGTAACAAACCGAAGACCAAACCCAATGAAGCGAAATAATTAACCATTACCAAGCAATACCATATTAACAGCTTTCAACAACGCGTTGGTAAACAGAGCGGTACATTTTACGAAGGCAAAAGGTCGACGGGTTTAAATGAAACGTTCTCTAGCAATGGTATTAGCAGTATCTAAATGAATTTAGATTTTGTTAATATCTTGTCAGTATTCTGTGCATAATGGCGATTATTAGAATGAATGTTTAAATCCTATGTTTTCACTATTGTTAATTTGATGTGAAACGTTTTGACACAGAGGATATAAAAGAAACACATTTGTTTGCAATCGTCATCAATTTTAACATTGTTTTTGTGTGGAACGAAATATTGCTAATATTGTTATATTGGCACTGCCGGTGGCGTACGATTTAAATAATATATGTGTAACATACCTGAGGAAAGGCATTGTGTTCTTTGCGAACTGTCAAATTCAATCGACATTGCTAATTTGAGTCTGACCTTTCATATTTTAGATATCATATTCTTCTCCGTATCATAATTTAAAAAGTGCGAATATGTTATGTTACGGAGAGATTCCTAAGACTATTTAATAAAGTCGTTCGGTAAGTACAGTTATAGCTATCTCTATTTTCCTACAGTTTAAAAATAATTAATGATTTTTCAATTATGACAATCTTATATGAAAGAAACTAATGAATGATAGTGATAAATAAATTACGATATTGTCTTTACATAATATTTATAATGTACTATTTATCGTTTGACATCAAGTTGATATCTTAACGATTGGACCTCTCAACTACTTAACCTTTAGTTATTGTACTTGACCAGTTTATGTAAAACATTATACATTATCTCCACTATTTAATGTTGTGTCAATAGATAATAATTTATGTGTAAAAGGTAGGTTCTTTTGATGTTAATGAATAGAATTTTAAAATGTATTTGTGATAGCAGAAGCGTTCGACTGTGAACGTTTTCGATTGTTACGAGACGTGTTAAATTTATTGAGGTGCTATAGGAATATGTGACATTTATAAACATTTTTTTTAGAATATTTCTGGTTTAGGGACAGAATTGAACTCTTTATTTTGTACAATAAATTACACATGTTAGGACATTATATACACAAGTAATATTATACATATCCCTGTTGGCGGTTTCTGCTGGAATACCTTCAGGTAAGAAATGATTCATATATGTATTGAGTTGGACAGAAAATTGTATGCTCATATAATAAATATAATAAATGTGCTGAAGTAACTGTACAATATATATATATATACTATAGTATGGGTACATTAATTTATAACTAAGTAATATGCAGTTATATACATATTTTGTTATGATGCATATTCTTGGCTTTTCCCTGAAGCGGTTTCCATAACAGCGAGAATAAATATCTAAACTACCTGACAATGTAAATCCATATCCTAAGTACTACTATATAAAAACTGTTACTGAACAGACCAAAATAAAAAGCCTTTTGAATATAAACCTTTGCTATAATACACGTAGTTTTCACTGTGGTAGTCTTCACATTACAAGCCCGTTTTGACAGATGTCATTGTCAGAGTTTATCTGTCAAAACTGATTGATTGAGTTTTGATAGATAAAGTATGGGCATGACAGCTGTCATCTTATAGCCTTATTTTAAATACCTAGGCTTTTGATTAAGTTTAAATAAACACGACATTAAATGTTTGTAAAAAAGTTACACTTAAGGGTTGTTTGGATAGGCTCACAAACTACTGAACCGATTTTAATGAAAATTGATATAGGTATAATTTGAGACCCGAAGAAGGACATTTTTTAAAACTAACTGGCTGGGACGTTGTTTGATATGAGAATAGAATAGAGATATATAATAGAATAGAGACATGGGAAAGAATGTTAGAGAATTGTTACCCCGGGAAAATAATAATAATCTTCATTTGTCAAATACACAGCAAAAATCAGTAGTAGATACTGTGTGTATATCCACACAAGGCTAGGCCTGACTTGTGTTTGTCATATCAAAGAAATTAACGTAGTGTATTTAGAGGCTATAGCAAAAAAAATATATACATGTAGCAAATATATCTGCCTTTTTAGATCTGATATAACGGCTATGCCGCGGGTAGAGAGTAGTTATAGATAAATATTAATAACAAATTATATAAATGAATGAACTGTGGAATCTAACAATAAATTAATAGTTTAATTTTTAATCTGACTTTTAATTATATAATTATTCATTAGTTATATTTATATTTGATCTTTCGGTGCGAAATGCCGCTATTATACGAATAAGTTTTATATTAGCGAACGCTTTCAAAAATCTCATCACAAACCATATTCTCACGTAAAAATAACATTAAACGCCGCAGCTTACTAAAAAGGTAAAAAATACACCAAAAAATAAGAGCGGTGAGGTATCAAAGATGTTATCCGCCTCATCGGAGATCGACCTAATCCCTCCCTATCTGATCATATCACGACTTCCGCGCGTGGCGCCTCGCCTTAAGAGTGCTTTTATGGGGCTGGGGAAATCGAAGCTTTTAGAATTCGATTATTCCGTTTTAGAAAGTTAACTGAGGCTAAACAATGAGGAAGGGAAAACGAAAGGAATTGCTAGAAATATATAAACATAATATGTACTTGTTTAAGCTTGTAATGGAAGTTGGGTTCAGACAATGAGATCAGCTTCTAATTGACGACTCTATAAAATACAGGGAGAACAAAAAAAATAGCCCTTGCTAGTTATTTGCTGGTCCTTTGCAGTACAAGGTTTACCGCCAATGGCGTAGCATCAACAAAATAAAACAAAAAAAAAGCTTTTTAAAAGCAAGCTTTTATTTTAAGCTATTAAACAGTATGGGTAGTGTATATTGCATGATGATGAATTTAAGCATAATTCACACACATCATCTCCGGTTGATGACTGAAAAATGTCTGAAAATCGGTGTTCTTGTCATTAGACAACTGCACATCGAGCCTAGACCATTCTAGCTTCTGTACACACGTCCATTACCGCTGGAAATTTTGTCTCTTCTGTGTAATATGTGCTTCATGTAATATGTATGAATGTGTATGTTATAACAAACCGACATAGTTTAAGCAAACATATCATGAACGCTGACAACATAACACTCCTAAAAGGACAGAAAACTCTCCAATTCCTGAAGGACTTACAGAGGAATTACAAACAGTTAGAATCGAAATAGGTACTAATATCTAGGTCGGAATGAGGAGTATTTATTATAGCGAAAGCTCCAATCGGGATGTATCGGTTAAAATGATGATGACGATAACGACGATAAGCTGTGAAGTGCATTGTTCATATAAAAAAAAAACAAAGTGCCCTTTTTGTAAAGTTGGGCACTTAAAATTTTTAAAACATTTATTACTAGCTAGGATTAGTATTTTTAATAGCTTATATAAAAGTCGCGTATATCTTTATAAATTGTAGTGTATATGTTATTGTGATGTATAAGCTATATTATTGTAAATTTTCATTAAAATTTATTCAGTAGTTTTTACGTGAAAGAGTAACAAACATCCATCCATACATACAAACTTTCGCGTTTATAATAGTAGGGATATTTTAAAACAATAAATTGCATATTACAACATAAGAAATAATAAAAACAGTCGTCAAAACGCAACGAAAATTTAAGTTACAAAAGCGAATCTCTTGAGAGCGGAAAGTGAATCGAACAAAACAGGTACTGGTACGAGTATCTGTAGGTATGATATAAAATCCCTTTATCGGCTGCGTAAATTCTGTCCATTACGACGCAGCCGCCGGTGCTTCGTCAGAAAAAAAGTGTCGGGCAAGGGTTCTCATTTTCTCGTCTCTACAAATACCAAACTTAAGCAAGTTTTAAATTTGATGTTAGCTTACATTGTTATTTATTTAGTTTTTTTCCCGTGTTGTCAGATTTTCTAGTTAGAACGTGATATTTTCCCGCGGTAAAATTAATCCAAAAAGTTGACGACGTCCGTAGTCGAGTGGTTTCAAGGTGTCGCCATCTCTGAGGTACCGGGTTCAAATCCCGTTAAGGGCAGATGTTTGCGTGATGAAAGCGAGCATTTGTACCTTAGTCGTGGTGGTTATTATATATTTCTATCAAAAATATTTATATGTATAATATTTGTATGTCTAATCATTACCCTAGATCCCATAACACAAGCCTTACAGAGCTTACTTTGGGCTAGGCTAATTGGTATAAGTGTCAAGAAATTTTTTTTTTATCATATTATTTAAAAAAAATCCATTGTCTATTCAAATCCAAATATTTGAAATCGTTTTTATTGGTTTTTTGTATAGGATCAAGATTTCATGCGATAGAGATAATTCTAGGACCTACACAAAAATGATTGTTATTTAAATAAAAAAAAAATAAAAGAGGAAATAAAAAATATACCTCCAGAGTTTCTTGTACGTTCTTCTCAAGATGATTGGTAAGGCTCCCCCAAAGGTGTAAAGTCAAATTTTTTTCTTTGTTCGTATGTACGCCAATGTACGAACAAACTCTTGTTCTCTTAAGCTTATATCTGTTTTGACGTCGTAGAGCTCTATGTAAAATATAAATTTCGATTTGATTTTTGAAATAATAAGTCGCCTTACACCCGGATTTTTATTCTGTTTCGTGGATTACAAACATAAACTCTCTCTCACATGCATATACGTCCAAACCGAAACGAATTTCTGCAAGTTATACTAAATATTTGTCACGTGCGGGCATCGAATTCGCGATCTGTGTGCGAATTCAGCAGCCGATTAAACGAAAGCTGCATCAACTGCGTTGTCAAATTATGATATGATTTTTTCTTGAATTACATATTGGTAGACATTTTCAATAAAAATGTTTTCATGTTTTACATTTATAGTAGTTTAATAGGAAATATACTAAAGATTTTTTTTATATTTCTTTAACACGAATAAATGCATAAAATAACAAAGACAATCAAAGCATTTTGCACAAAAGAACAAAGCAAATTGAGTAAAAACTAAGTTTATTATTTGTGAATAGAGTTTAGTGATGTTCGTAATGTTTATAGTAAAAATATAACTTTGCCAAATTCCGCTTAATACTTTGTAAATAATAATGTTTTTATTAATAAACATAGTTACATGGCCCAACATATTGCACAACCATATCAAAACTGCAGAAGAATGGGCCTTTAAATCAGGTACCAGCGGAACTCAAACTAGACAAAAGCTGTATCTTGAGTCCCGCAGGTGCGTACAATACTATGGTTACGTATACTAAGACTTTCAAAAACTTTCCAAGTTTGACGACAAAATGATAACCTATATTAATTTTATTAATTAACTTTTTTTTAAATTTTGACTATCACCTCTATATTTTGGGTATCTCTGTGTGTGTTGATTATGTGAATATATGAGACAGTATAAGTAACCGAGAGTGTGTGGTCTGTCTGGTAATAATCCCAAACAAAAGTAGTATTGGGAATAATACAATTACTGATTTTTCTTCATGGAGTTTCTTTACTTTACAATTGAAGTAATGGAAACCAAATGTGTTAAAATTACGCTCAAATAAAATAACTTTTAAGCCCTCTAATTAATCACTCCTTTTTATAGGAAAATATGTAAAAATTACGAATATACTTCGCCGAGTTATATTTTTGTAAGCATCGCATGATTGTCAGTAATCCCAATTAATTTATTGGATAAACAACAACAAAATGTGGCTAATAGGTTACCCCTATTAGGTGGGACAAAATCTTCGTTAGTCGATTTTTTCGACCAATAAAAAAAGTGTCGTCGTGGTAATGATGCAGAGCGAGGATCACCGGCTGCCACCGGCGCCGGGGCGCCGTCTTGAGATAACGCCGAATTTTTTCCACTTTTGTCTTGTCTTTTTTTCTGAACGGTCAGTTCTTTTATTGGGCCCAATAATGTCGACCCGAGATTAGGCTGGGTGACGTGGAATCCTGTTCTTTATCCATGTTAGACCAAGTCATTACTGTTATATCTAGAACCAGAATTATATATTTATAATTTATGTTGATTTATACAATTTTATTTTATATATAGTGCACAGAAATAGGTATTTGATCCAACCATGTCTTTATTTTCTATTCCCTTCTCTAGTTGAATCTAGTATATGCCATTTGGTTCCTATCCCTCATCTCTCTCCAGAGGGAGATTACTAAAAATCAATATTTTACCCTTTTGCTACTAAAATCCCCACTAAGTCTTCTGACACTGTAACACACATATATATCTAACTATACATATATATATCTATATATATATATATATATATATATATATATATATATATATATATATATATATATATATATATATATATATATATCTATATTTACCTTAATAAATAACTCTACTTATTTAAATTTCGAATTCAAAACTACCTAAAAAAAGTGTACGTTGTCCTTTTTTCAAAAAGTTGTCTTTTGATAACTATGTTATTACTTTGTTTAATGCCTGTATTTATGCATAAAATTCTAAGAGACCAATCTCTTAGTTATCACTACATAGTATAAAACAAATTCGCTTTCTCTGTCCCTATATACCTATGTATGCTTAAATCTAAAACTGCTTAACGGATTTTGATGCGGTGTTTTTAATAGAGTGATTGAAGAGGAAGGTTTATGTGTATAATAACATAACATACATATAATAATATCATAAGCACCCCACGTATTTTGTTCAATGACATCAATTTTTAAATTCATTACTACAGTTTCATTTTTAATATTTTAATTCAATCAATTTTAAAAGCGTGTTTTATAGTTTTTTAACTATAATTTATATATACAACGTTCACAGTTTTTCTGTGGTGTATTTAGCATCAACATTGCCCCCGTGCAAAGCCAGGGCAGATTGCTAGTTGATAAATAAATAAGGACAGCAAAATTCTTTAAAATTTCAAAACAAAATTATAATATTATAATTTTATTTAACCATAAATATTTTGGCACACAGAAATATGTTAAATGTAAAGTCAAAGCATAGAAGAAAACCCTCAAGTAATACTGTTTTCCACAAAAACAATGCAAGGTCATGGTGCAAAATATCTACCCAAACATCTTAACGTCAAACATTTACGTTAATTATGTTATATCTCAAAATATTTTTGCTAATCACCGCCGCGGCACAACACAATTTGCCGCAGGGACGCCCACTTTGACAGCTGTCAAACTAATCTGACATCTTCACCGCCGCAATTTTTTTCATCGCGTCCATCCCGAAAGAGACAATGGAGTTTTTGTAGGTGACGAACGTTTCAAATATTTCGTCATGTTTACTATGACCGGCGCCTAAATATATGCGTGAAAAAATTTGCGAAGAACGCCCGGTGACAGTTTGTTGACAATTTGTCAGTCAATACCGGAATTTTCCTATTTGATGGTGATGTTAGATCACATTAATACTGTCACGCATATGTTACTAATAAACATAAATTTCATTATTATTTACTAGCTAAGCCCGCGACTTTGACTGCGCAGGATTAGTATTTCGAGTAGCTTATATTATCGTGGCGTATATCTTTATAAATTGTAGCGTATGTGCTATTCTTATGTATAAGCTATATTATAGTAAAGCTTCATTACAAATTGTAAAATTATTGCTTAAATTGTCTAAAATATGAGTGTCAAGTAAGTAGGAAGATCTTGTCAGATCTCTATCTGTACAGATGAAGTCGTGAACACAATCTACCATCATATATCTTTATATTTTGTAGCTTATGTATTATTCTGATGTAAAAGCTATATTATAGTAAAGTTTCATTACAAATTGTAAAATTATTGCTTAAATTGTCCAAAATATGATGATGAGTGTCAAGTAAGTAGGAAGATATCTACCATCTGTACAGATGAAGTCGTGAACACAATCTATCATCATAAATCTTTATATATTTTAGCTTATGTATTATTCTGATGCATAAGCTATATTATAGTAAAGTTTCATTACAGATTGTTAAATTATTGCTTAAATTGTCTAAAATATGACGATGAGTGTCAAGTAAGTAGGAAGATATCTACTATCTGTACAGATGAAGTCGTGAACACAATCTACCATCATATATCTTTATAAATTGTAGCTAATGTATTATTCTGATGCATAAGCTATATTATAGTAAAGTTTCATTACAGATTGTTAAATTATTGCTTAAATTGTCTAAAATGTGACGATGAGTGTCAAGTAAGTAGGAAGATATCTACTATCTGTACAGATGAAGTCGTGAACACAATCTACCATCATATATCTTTATAAATTGTAGCTAATGTATTATTCTGATGCATAAGCTATATTATAATAGTTTCATTAAAATTCATTCAGTATTTTTTATTTACAAACTTTATAATATTAGTGGGGATTTTTTTAACAAATCAAAAGTCAGATAACGCATATAAAATACTTTTGTATAGGTGTACCCTTAATAATAATGGGGTCATAGGTGACGCATTACTCACCGTTGTTTTATTATCTAAATAGATTTTATGTTCGTTTTATAGACAGCCATATGATTATATCCTTTTAGGCTACATCATAATAGCTCTGGACGTGACACTCGATAGTAAGTCATGATAAGGCCGTAAGTCGAAGCAAGATTCGTCTGCGCTCTTCAACCTGTCTGTTTTACCTCTAACTTCTTATCAAATGGCTATTACGTAATAAATATTACATAGATAGAGCTATGCTTAAGGTTTCACTCCGTGCTCAGATATTACGCAATAGAACCAGGGTCACCGACAGAGTCTAAAGAATTGAACCTCAAGTAACTGCTGCTTGAGGATCTGGGCACATCGCTGAATTAAGCACCGTCGAGGTCCTCGAATAGTTGAGCAATGATATGGTGAAGATCCCAGGAAGGCGTTCGCTAGACGCCAACAACGCTGGAGCAATCGTTGTGGAGATCCTTGTAGATAACTATGTCCAGCTGTGGGCGTCTCTCACATAAAATGATGAAGTAAATGTATCTTAAAATATATATCTTATATGTTACTATTTCTCTGAAGTGTTTCATCTTAGATTTTGATATCTCATTTGTACTTCAGGACTATATCATGCCAGTGAGTAGCTTCTGTATGAGCATGTCGAGCGATATTTTTATAATAAGAATAATAGAAAAATAAACAATAAAAAAGAAGAATAAATAATAAAAAAAGAAGAAGAATAAACAATAAAAAAGAAGAAAGTTTCTTTTTAGGGTTCCGTACCCAAAGGATAAAACGGCACTTTGCCTGTTTTTCTGTCTGTCTGTCTGTACGTCGGTTACCAGGCAGTATCTTATGAATATGTGATAGATGGACAATTGAAATTTTCACAGATGATGTATCTCTGTTGCCGCTATAACAGGAAATACTAAAATATAAGATAACACGATGTCACAGTATTTTATTCATTATTTAACGCCCTAATTTAACGCATAAAAAGACATAGCTTTTTTTGGTCGATTTTGTATGATATTAATATCTGCAACAACTACACGCTTGACAATACTAAGAATATTTAGTTATATGTTCACTTTAAAAATAAAAAAAAATAATTGAAATATAATAAATATTTAACTAAGCACCCGTACAATATATAAGTACCAAATTATTCCATTTTTCTTTATTCCATTTGTTTGCATTGCTTTATTTAAATATCAAATAAAAATAAAACACTTTTTAAGAATAAGTAAGAAACTTGTCGGTTTCATTTTATCCGTATCCGTTCTAGATCAAATACTCACCGATGATCGATTATTGATATTGAAATACAATATTAGAAAAATTAATAAATAAATTTAAGCCAATACGAAAGCGCGCAGGCATCAGCCATTTTTTAAAATGTCAAATCAAAAGAAAGTGATGTTATAGTCAATTGAGCAGCGGCTTATCTATTGGATTCGGACTTTCCACTTTTAATACAAGGTTTGATTTCGTTTGACACATTTTGTTCCTTTTTCAAAAACACCCAGGCGCCGTTCGGTGTCGCCAACGGTGTCGCGCCGATGACATCCGGTGTGGGCAGAAAAAAAATGTTTTGTTTTGGACCTTCGTAGGTCAGTGACCATGGCGTTGAAATATGGTCCTGCGTGGTGAACCTGAATGATTTATAGACGGCCCAACATGAGGTATTCGGAAGTCGACGGGTAATTAAATGTTTAAAGAAAACGCAGCTTCAAGTACTTATTAAAAAAAATATTGCATTACAATGAAAAATTGTATATATAGTTCCTATAAGAATCTTCAACCCCCACAAAACTGATAACTGCCAACTAAGATGTAAGGTACCCGAATTCACGCCCTCATCTCATCACTCTTTATAAGCCCACTAAAATAGAACTAAAATAGAGGCCCACTTAGACAGTCTTTATTTGGTAGAATAAACGGAAACCGAAAAAAAGAAATTAATAAAAAGAATAGTAAGATCTGTATTGTTGAATGGATTAGAATTTTGGACCCTAACAGTAAGTAGCATGAGTGAGGTGCATGACTGGTGCGACGTATATGAATAAGAGAATTTACAATTAGCTCCTATACTAGAAATGATTTGAGAGCGAAAACTGGTATGGTATCTGAATGGCGTAGTAATGTGTAATGTCAATAGTGGGTAACAAGAAAGTATGAAAGTGAGTGGATAGGTCACAAAAAAGACCTAAAGTGAGAGATTGCAACAGAAGTAATATAAGAAAAGTTGCTGGAGTGGCAGATAAGATGAGTCAATGGAAGAGAATAACATAGCGCTCTGATCGCATATAAGGTAAAGAATCCGAAGATAAAAACTATAACAGGTTCAATAAATATTATAAATAAATTTCCATTCCAATACACAGGTGCCATAAAACTAAAAGCTCGTTCTTTTGGAAATGTATATCCAATTTAAACAACCATTAGGTAATTTATCCCGTACTCACAAGGTATCAAGCCTCTAAGTCTTAGAAGAGACTTTTCTTCCTTATGTGTGTTTTAACACTTATATAATGGGTTGCGTTCCGAAGAATCGTTCGATGTGATGCCCGTGGCAACTTTCTACCATCACATCGCTCGCCATCGACAGGGTGTTCATGCACACACACTTGAACCTAATTGGTCCCGTACAGTTTGATTCCAGAAGAATTTCCTCCTGCGTACACTTCGATTGTGGAATGAACTCCCTGCTGAGGTTTTCCCGGAGGGCTACAATATGGAGTTCTTGAAAAGGGGAGTAAAAGGTTCGTCAACGCGCGGGTGAAACCCCTGGTGTTGCAACTGTCTATTGGTTACGGTAACAGCTTAACAATAGGCGGGCCGTAGACCTGTTTGCCACCGTCGTACAAAATTCACTCGGATTTGTAGATTTCCACTTCAAAACACAACAAGATAAAATAAGAAAAACAAAACGAACACAGAGCTTTCAAACAGGAAACACACACCGGAGGTAATTAAAAAACGTCATGAAGCACCTGTGAAAGTCTAGTACGTGAACATGTCCAAAAATATTTAGCCATTAATTCGTCTATCAATATTTTTGTTTGAGCCGACAAATGGCTTCACACGGCGGTACGTGACAGACGGACGGACGGGCGTTCCCACGATCTGCAAACAGTCTGAGGATGTTTGGTTAATTGGATTGTGCCGGATGGCAGCGTACTAGTTTATGAGCTATGGATCTGATGGCATGCACCAGATTCGTTGCCAAAGGCCCAACAAGGCGGAGAAGTTCCTACGATTTCGAAGCTCGTGTAAGCTCAAATTACGGGCCACACCGTTTGTATATGTAATACGTAGGAAACCAGCCTTTCCTCGGCGGCTTTCCTCGTGCTCTTTAGAATTTCTTGTTCTGTAATAAAAGTCCTTCTGAAACTATCCTTGCATGGATATTCCTCAAAATCGGGTCAGCCATTTTGATAAATAGAGTAAGTTTCACATTTATAAGGTTTAATGTATATTATCTGCAACCTCCACAAGTACCACAGTGGACGTTGCCAAATGACATGAGATGGTGCCTGGGTCACCTGCCTCCGTGAGCAACGAAGCAAGATTTTTTTTTTAAAAACGTCGTCGGCGTCGGCTTCGCCCCACACTAGGATTATTTCCTTTTTTTCCAACAGAAATCTCACATGCAGAAACACCCAGACCGGAACAAATTTTTGTCGCATTTCCCCCCCTCAAAAAAAAAAAGGTCTTACAAAATATCTGTCCTGTGCGGGAATTGAACCCGCGACACGTTGCGTGGAAGGCGATTACTCGACCACTGCGCTAAACGTATGTCTAAAGATATACTAAAGCATATATTGTACGATATAACCGCTAATTTGCAATTCATTCTTTATATTTTGACAGTTCAAAGTGATAAACTGCTCTATCATATCGCGTTTAGATGGTTATGCTGTAGAATTAGTCTTATCACCATATTTAATATGACATAACATTGCTGTTTTGATGCAGAAATATATATAACAAAATAATACCGTATTTGGCGCAGGTAAACCTACCATGATCGCTTAAAACAGGAATCAAAAAACCACATGGCAAGCGAGAGGGCGCTATACGCTACAAGCGCGGTGTCTCTATTTCAATATTATTTTAACCTCACTCTAAGCGGCGCCTCTGAACTGTTAAAATTTATTAAAATCTACTGTTTTATCGGTACAGCGATACACGACCTTATTACATTGCGTTTAAGAGTTTATTTATGTTAGCCAGGCTGGTGGGGGAGGTAGTGAGCCTCCCCCGAGGAGGGCTCCCCTGTATCGGCGGGGGAGCGGAGGCTGGGGGTTCCCGGAAGTGGCTTGATGTTCCCGGGGGCTCCCTACATGCCTAAGGAAGGCCATCCCTGAGGATTTTAGTGGGTAGGCCTCCCCCTTCTGGGGAGGAGAGCCCCACATAAGCCCCCGCCGGCTCGCCACAGCCGAGGTATGCAATTTAATGCATTTTCCTCAGGGGGAAAAAAAAAAGCCAGGCTGGTGTGTAGCGTCTGACTTGGGTATGTTATTACAAAACAAATTTACTACAATAGAAATGATTTCTACTTTAACATTTCTCTTTAAGATATTATTTACTTTTGTGTTTCATATTACCTGCATACTGCAATTTCTCTTATTAAATTATCTTTATTAATAATTAAATATTAAAATTGAAAAAATTAATATTGAAAACAAAATAAAAAGATACCTATATTTCGTCAGTATTTTTACTTTGCCTTCATCACTATCGCTATTAATCACTATTGAAATGGGTTTAAAAAATTCAAAACGTTTATTTTTTTAGTATGAATAAAGAAAAATTCTTAAAGATCTCTATACGAGTACAATAACTATTTTAAGACTTGTACTCAAACACATAGTAAATGTTAAATTAATATTGCGGGTCTAATTCCTATTTAAACACATTTTTCTCCTAAGATTATGTTCTATTACATCAAATTGGTGTACCTACGAAGGGCCACTAAATATAAAAATGCTTCCTATATCTGAATACCCTTTTTGTGTACTTATTTTGCAATAAACATTTAAATTTAAAAACGACTTTATGTTATTCATACTGTCATGTTCTTCATGTGAATCAATATTTTATTCAGGACTCGTATACGGTAAGTCCCGGTAATTCAAACCAAGTGTTGGTAAAGTCGTTGGTAAGCCTACGGGAGTCTCCTGTCAACCGGTCCCGACAAAGCTGGACCTCTTACGTCAGATTACTGCTTCTGGGATTACTAAGGATGGTGGTATACAGGGAGGACATTATTACATTTTTTCGTTGCCTTTGTGTCGCTCTATCACATGGTTACAAATGTAAGGAATCATCAATCAATACATAGTATAAAACAAAGTCGCTTTCGCTGTATGTCCGTATGTATGCTTAGATCTTTAAAACTACGCAACGGATTTTGACGCGGTTTTTTTTAATAGATAGAGTGATTCTTAAGGAAGGTTTGTATGTATAATAAATGCATAATATAGTAGAGAAACACTGATAAATTTAAAGGTTTCTAATGTGATGTCGTAAATAAGCACGTTTTTTTGCGCTTATATTGCAAACGCTGGCTGAACCCTACGAGATAGACCAAAATAATGTACTACAGTATTGTACAACTTACAAAAATCCACAAAAAAGTCCGCGATGGTATATGTCTATCTCTTAGGGATAACCCACCATAACCATTTTTTCACTGCACCCGTGCGAAGCCGGGGCGGGTCGCTAGTATGTTATAAAATAATAAATTCATATATGTTGAAATACAGTGTACAATACAAAACTATCTGGAATAAATAAATTAACAACGTATCTGATAAAATTTAATACAAAGTCGCATAATTTCAATACACAGAATAAAATTTCTGAAACTTCTGAATCACTATCTAAATGTTTTGTTGTTGTTACTATGTAAACATAAATTAGTAATGTTGTATTAAGTACAACTTTTATTGTTGGATAACCAATTTTACCAATTCACAAGAAAAAGTACATAACATCATGCTTCTATCGATAGAAACGAAGCGTCAATGATAAATATTTCTACCTACATGTACTACACGTACAAAATATTGATGCGTAAAATACTTTTAATAAAGTTGAAGGATATTTATGTTTATATTTCACAAAAAAAAATATAAACAAAATCGATATTAAAAACAAATGAGAATAACTTGTTGCTTTCAAAGTGCCACTAGCCTAGCACGCTCAAAAAAAGTCTTACAAAAACAAGTTTTGACAAGACAAGGCTACCGTAAAGGTTTTATTATACTTCGTTGCGTCGTGCTGGCCGCAAATGGTAGTAATTAAAAAATATTTACTTCTCCTAAGTTTTATTTTTATGCCTCGCGAGGCATCTACGGTCCCGTACACAGTAATACATCATACAACAATGTTGTATGCTTAATAACAATTCTTTTGTAATAATTTTATATTTAAATTATTACAAAAGAATTGCTATCTGCTCTACGAATCGAATAATTCGCGGGGCCCGGGATTAAATACATGCATCTAACTCTTTTCATGTTGCAGGTGGTCACGGGCGATGTTTACCATCAGGAAATTGACTTGCTCGTTTACCTGTATATAAATCCTAATACTAAATATTAAAATCGTAACATAAATACAGTAGTTTCTGAGCTACACAAATCAAAATCATAAAAATATTCTTCAAATAGGATTTCTACAATCGCTTTTGCGCGTCAAGAATGCTACGCCATTGGTTCATAAGTCTACAGCGAGAGACCTTATACTGGAAAGAAACAGCAAGAAATTGTTTTCTTGCTGTTTCTTCTTGTTTGTACAAGGACTATATTTTTCTATCTGTATTTTTACAGAGTCGTCAATTAGAAGCTGGGGTTATTTACTATAGTCGAAATATTTGGCAGCGTAACTATTGAGTAATTTTTTCATAAGAGTATTTTTGACAATTGATTGAAAAGGCAATTTAGAACACTTTAAATTATGCAAAATTTTAATAACGGTGATTTTGTGTATTGTTCATAATCTTTAGTAGGTCATTTATAAATACTGTTTTTAATCTATGAAATGTGACTTGAATTTGGTGATGAATCCACGTAACTTTGACTTATGTTAAGTTAAAGCGTTTATATAAGTATTATAATGCCAATATATTTTTTATTATATTAACTGTCAGGAAATTTCTCATTACGACACAAGTGTAGTTAAGGGCAATAGAAAGAAATATTTCTGCGTTTATATTAAATGAAAATATAATGTCTTATAAAATTGACAATATAAAAAAATGAATAATAGGTCCTTAACTAAGAAGCTATATAGAAAATATATATTTGTCCATTACTTTTTAACCCTCAAGTGCAAGTTTTGGTTAAAATTAATTCTCCGAATTAGGATATTTTGAGCCAAAAAAATTTCACAAAATACCTGATGTTGTTTTTTTGTAAAAATTTTGTACCTATATAATTGACAATAACTTTATAAACTAATTTTCTTGCCTTCAAAACTTTGTTATTACTTAGTTTAATGTCTATTGATGTGTGTGTAAAAATTACGGAAAGTTTGCTCTTTTGATGATTAAATAGATAAGAAAAACGTTAGTATGTAATAAATTAAATTCTTTGAAATATCTATGCAAAACGGCAATTTCATACTTTAACCACAAATATTTTTGACATATTCTGACAGACACCCAATACTCACTTTAACTCTTAAGCTAATAAATTCTCCAAGATTTCTTACCGCCGCACACTTTAAACAAGGTGATGCTAGCCCATTTGGACTGAATGCCGAACAAACAGCGGCGTTGTCCTTCGCCCTACCTTTGGCGGTGGTCAAGTGTTTGCGGCGGAGTGCCGCTGGACGCTCCACCGACTGGACCTTTCAGTAAGCGTTCTTTGAACTTGCGGCATTTTGGTGGAACTTTTTAACATGATCAAAAAAACCATCATAAAATGTTTGCCTTTATTTAAAATGAAAAACTTCATTTTAGAAGTCATCATAATATTTAATTGTGGAAATTTATTTATTTATTAAGGTTTACCAACAAAACACATAAACGTAATTAATGTATTGACTTTTCAATAAAATAGTATGTTATATGTATTTAAATTACAGACAAGCACATTCTAATTAAAAGACGTTGTTTTATAATTTACATAGAAAATTAAAAATCTAACATGACGGCAATACAGAGTTATTAGAAATACAGAAATTTAGAATTATCCATCGAAAACTATATATATTAACTGAAAACTTGCCAATTTCAAAATTACAGTATTGATATAATTTATTATAATTTCTCTAAATCGAACTTATAGGAGAGTGAATACCGACTTTATTTTTACCAAAATTCAATAGAAATTGTCTAGAATTATATCCACGTACTGTTGATCTAGCAACTGAAATATTAATTTGTAACATAGCATAAGCTCTTTATTGTACACCAAAAAAAAAACAGAGAAAAAAACAGAAAACAACAAATAGCAAATGTACAAGAGGCGACTTTATTGCTGAACAGCAATCTCTTCCAGGCAGTCTTGGATCGGGGAAGTACTAAATGGAGATTTAAATAGAGAATGGGTGCAGTAATTGGACAGGACAATAGACTATAACTAGAGGAATCTTTGACAGGAAGTGAACACTGACTTGATTCTCAAAGGTCTCCAGCGTTCGCGTTCTCTTATTATAAGAGAAATATTGCTGTGCCTTAAAAGTGACCTTATAACTTTTTAATACAAGAATTTTGTACTTATATCAGACTTCCGTTCTACAGTAAAATTATATGTATTTATGCTACAGTAGAAAAATTAAATTAAAAAATTATATTTTTTACAAGCTGTATAAAAGCTACATCTCTATAATGTTCTAATTAAAATGTTTGTTGTTAAAGAACTCAGTTCTTTATCAATAACCGATCCTAGCTTGATCTGCTAATACGCTCCTTTATTAAAGGATTTCAGTGGTTAAGTGAAACGTCGTTGGGAGCGACATAATTGGAGCTTAACGCCCATCAGAGCCCAGAAGACATGTTAAGCTCGCGTGAGAAGGTATGAAATTACAAGTCATTTTGCGTTATCAATGTATCAATACTGTGCTATAAATGCTACTGTATGTGGAGCCGTTAAATGGGCGGTTTGTAAACGCTTGCGCTTGTCGCTTAAACTTATTGATCTTCTAACAGACTCGTTACGGAAAAAAAAGTATGTTTAGCCATACAATATAGTTCTCATGTAATTTGCGGAAGCCTGTATTTATATGGATTTCATATTTAGTTGCAGATTCCGTCACCAACATACAACTTTTAGCTTAGCCTGCGTTATGATGTTTTAAAAATTATCCTAGGTATATGGAAATCCTTCCTAGGCTATCAAATTATTCCTACACCAAATTTTATCGATATCGAGTCAACGGCTTTTATATACGTGAAATTGTAACAGACAGACAAAGTACGTTTCACGCTTATAGTATTAGTTTCCTTGCTTAATCCGTACTGATTGCTGAAAGCAAAATCGTGACCTTTTTACTAATGGCTCTCGTTGAAGACACAGTGTTTGGTAATTTACACAAGGAATTTTTGTATTTTAACAGCTTTACTAAATGATTAGATTGACTTCGACTACAAACGGTACCGCATCATCATCACCATCATCACAACCCATCGACGGGCACGAACCTACCCTAAATATGTTAAGGCGATATTAGGCTTTAGTCAATCACGCTGGCCTAGTGCGTATTGAAAGACTACGTACGTCTTTGAAATTCTTCGTAGTTATATACGGATTACTTCACGGTTTCCTTGACAATAGGAGAGTCAGATTCTAAAAAGTATTCAAAATATATAGAGTATTCGAAAAACGAAAAATACATTGCTACATGGCAGGATTGACTGCCGAATCATCCGATTCTTAGACCAGTGCCGAGACCACAGCGCCACCGACGCTCCTAAAATACAGTTTTGCTGCTGTGCTCTTGAAAATGTGCTCTGCAATGCTTTTGACGATACAAGGACTAAAACTTGATGAATGATTCAATATATTTTTAATCGACAAATTATGCCATTTCATAGCCCTAAGCCCCTCATCAAGATATGCAGATGCCGCCACGTCATTTTGACGTCTCTATCCACGTATCTGACGCCATCTTGGTATTGAAAAAGAACGAACGCATGGCCTTTAGTGTCGAGATCGTGAGATTAGTAGGCTTCGATGGGAAATATTGAGATGACTAATGTGTGTAATTTGGGGTTTGATTTGGTTTCGTTGGAATTGAAATACCAAATGTTGCGTCTGTTTCTGTGCTCCTATCAGGTCTCATAATGTTCTATTAGTTTGTCAGATAATTCTATAGTATAGAGAAAAGAAAGAGTACAGCATTAAATAGCATTAAGTCTTTCTTAGATCTAACATAGCAGAGTGGAGGCCAATGAAGCTAAGGAAGGCTTACAAGTGTTTTATGTCAATTATGAATATGCTTTTCGAAGAGATGACATTTCTTATTCTGATCTTGTTACCAATAAAATTAGGTGCACTTTCTCATAATATTTCAAATAGCACAAAACCTTTTACGGAGTAAAACACCAATAACTGTGTAAAATTAACATCCAACTAAAAATACTTGCAACAAGAAATAAAACTTGGGATCCTCGACTAATATCTGTGCAAACATATTAACTCGACGACTTTGCTTCAAGTGTCGTTTTCCCGTGCACTATATCGTACGTGAGCATTGTATTTCAATGGCTAATACGAGAATTGTGTGTGGGATTTCGACCCGTGTTCGGTCGCTTGTTGATTTTTCTCGTGTTTATAAAGGACGGTGGGGGAATTAGCAAGTACTACCGCGGTCGGCCTTAAAGTCCCTCTGGAAGTTAATAGGAGGTGTGAATGCTATAGTTAAATATAGATTTTGACGGACTATGGTCGTTGTGCTGCGCAGGAGTTTTGAATCAGTTAGCGGGAATGCAGGCATTGTTGTGGCGCTTGTGGACGACCACACTCGTTTGTCGGTGCAACACAAAGTTCAAAATCATGTTCAGATAGAAGTATCTGGTGACTCTAGTCTGTCACATGATGATTCCAGACAATCGTCTGAACAGTGAGAGCCTCTGCTTGATATTGGCAAAGTTAGTGGTAGTTATCATTTACTGTTAAATGTGTCTTATGCTGGTCTACGACTTACTACATTTTAAAACCCAATGGACATTATAAAACCAACAAAGTTTCAAAAAATAGCACGTGCTAATTATTTAACTAAGAGAAGAGAAGAAGGCTACCTAGAATAACATATTGGGCAAATTTCTAGAATATTATCTTTCTTAGCTGTTGTTCCACATCAGGTATTCATAACTAAGATCCATGCCGCTTTACGATCAGTTTCAATAGCCTCATCAGATCTGGACCTAAGTACTAAAAGAACGATTCTTCATCTTATTTAATCTAAAAACAATTAGATATTTTTTTCAAATGGTTTTTATCGTATTTTTTTATAAGATCTAGATTTACAAATGCATAAATTATTTAGCTGTTTGATAACTTGACTCTTTAGCATGCCAAAACACACTAATATATGGATCTGAATTTCGTGGTGTAAAAAGGTTATGTTATGCGGCAATAGCAAAACGACTCCACTCGCAGGTCCAAAACAGCATCACCCACGTACAGTGCGTATAAATCCCGTCTTTGGACAGATAACGCGGCGGGCGCGGCCTCTTTGACATCGCTCTTTGGTACACCGCCCGATTCGATTATCGAGGCCCAGGGCTGACCCCTGAGGTACTCTGAAAGTTTTTAAGCTTATTTAGTCGGTGGCGATACATTATTAGTGGTTGTTGTTGTTTGCTTTTTTTAGATTGTATTTATTTATTATGTATAAGAGTAATGTAAAAGTCTAATCTTTCGATAATTTGGATAGGTGTCTCGCGGGGTTCAATATTTTTCTAATACAGTGCACAGTAGTATAGTTTATTTTTTTCTTATTAGACTGGATGCGAATCTTTACGAGAATACATATATAAATCACAAATAAAATATACGATTTCGAATTATAATATTATCAAAATTACAGATTTAAATATATCAAAACTATTATGTTCGTAATCACAAGTTGGCAGGAGTTAGCGAGACTGTGGTTGGCCCGGCGACACGGCTCTCGGGGCATGGTTGCTTCGGGGGCTACTTGGACCGAATCGCCGTGGGCTCCCACGGGCAGGTGCCACCACTGCATAGAGTGCGAAGACAAAGACGCGCAACACACGCTCCAAAGCTGCATAGCTTGGACAGCAGAGCGCAGTAGATTAAAAGCCACGATTGGAGCGGACCTTTCGTCCAAGCCGTGCTCCAACGCATGCTAGAAAATCAGAAGAGCTGGACGGACATGGTCACGTATGCCGAGACCGTAATGGCAATAAAAGAAAGTGCGGAGAGAGACCGTGAAGGAGCCGTGAACACGGGCATTCGTAGGAGAACCGGGAGAAGAAGGGCAGACTACATGCGTCAACTGTCCCCGCAATGAGCATTAACACCTGTGCACAAGAAGCTGTGATTTGGGGAACTCAGTGCCACTGACGGTTCGAAGAGTGTGTAGAGTGAGTGAAGAGTGTCACGGTGCTCCCGAGCGTTCTTCACAAAGAGAGAGACGGGACCCTCACGGGCCAGCATCGCCGGAGTCGCGTTGAAGCCATACCATTCGGTAGTTCCCGCGACTTCCGGCGAAATGAACAGCAGGAACACGGCTGAGTTTTTAGTGGGTGCGAGCCCCACACTCCCCCTCCTCCCCTCCCCCGGAGGAGGGATAGTGCGCCGGGGACCAACATCTGCCCCGGATAGGCATTTCCTCCGCCTAAAAAATAAAAAGGTATTAGCATCTCCTTTACATTTCATTACATATGTGATAAATAAATATTTCTTATATTATATATGCCTTCACAGGGATGCGACCCGGGACTTCATTAACCTTGAAACCGGCGAACTAATCACTCAACTACAGAGGTCGATATGCGATACACAACACTAACAATAATGAGATTACTCGAGTTTTGATAATGATTCATAACAAGTAATTAATTAGGACATTTTATTTTAGACTTAATCAGATAAGGAATAGAGATGATATGATAATGAACGTAATATTTGTTTAACAAAACATTATTTTGACCAAACAGCAAAGTAATGAGTTTGAAAATAAGTATATATGAAGAATTGTTTTTTTTTAATAAAGTAACATAAATGATAAAAATGCGTGGGTTACATTTTTATAACTGAATAGTTACGTTGCTAAACATTTGACTATAGTGAATAACATAATGAAACTATAGTCTTTATATATATAATGTGGATTTGTTTAAACTTGTAAAGGAAATTGAGTTCAGACTATTTAACTGAGGCCAGCTTCTAATTGACAACTCTGTAAAAATACAGGGAGAAAAAAAATTGCCCTCGCAAGTTTTCTTGCCGGATCTATTTGAAAATAAATTTTTCATTTGATTTGACATAATGAAACAATTATTTAAATAAAATTTCGACTTTTTTATGTTATCTTTAAACTATAGTCTTACATTTGTAATGTGTTTTTCTTTTATTTGAAACACATTTATTTTTGTTTAATAACTTATCATTATCCCTAAGTTAAAAAAAGGATTCATGAATTAAATTAAAATATAATATAGTTTTGTTGTCACAACCCTAGCGTCCAGCGGCAAGCAGCGTTCATTATTGACACAATAAATTCTAACGCGCACGTTTTGAAAACCAGCCACACATACATTCACACACACACACACACACAGTGCACACAGGTGCTGTCACAAAGCTGGTGGCGTTTCCGGACCTAATCTGCGTGTTAATTACCAGAGAAAAAAACAATTAAGCAATAATTTGTTTCTGTAAGCCACAAAGCCGCGGTGACGTGTGACTTTTGTCAGTTATTGTGTGATTGTCATTAAGGTTTGAATTGATTTTAACACCGATACGAGTACATTCACCACGAGTTTGCTATCATTTTTTGACGTGTAGTAAAATATTAGCAACCATGTTAATCTGCTTGTACGATTTTGCCTGCAAAATGAAACCCATAATAGTTATTCTTTAACGGAATTGTAGAGTTTGCTTTCATCGGAGAGTTAATTTGTAATGTGTTGAATAATTGGTAAATGCATTCTTAAAATCAGATCAAGAGTACCCGTAACCGACGAGCGTGTATGAAAGTATTAATGAAAGACGAGGAAGCTAGGGAAGTACGCTTGGATCGTAGCAAGTGGAAAACTCTGCCTACCCCCATGGGAAAGAGGCATGAGTATACGTATGTATGTATTATTATATTAAATACTTGTTAATGTAAAATATAAATACATACAAATATAAGTATCAATTCTCAATTGATACCGAAGGGAGACTAGATTCGTTTGCTTAGAGTACCTTCAACTTACCTATTTCTACCGCAAAATTGCTGTGTTCTGGCGTATAGACAGTTTTCGCAGATTTAAATCAATTGTAAAAAATACTCTTATGAAAAAAGTTATTGTACTGTTATGGATTACTTAAGTGATAACAATGCTTGGGTTTGATTTCAATGACTCAAATAGTTACGTTGCCAAATATTTTGATTAGGTATAGTAAATAAAAACAATAAAACTGTTTTCTTATAGATGTAATGTGAACTTGTATATACTTGTAAAGTTAATTGGATTCTGAATATTTATCTGAGGTCAGTTTTTTAATGAAGACTGTAAAAATTCAGGGAGAAAACAAAATAGCCCTTGCTGGTTTTCTTGCTGGTTCTTTCCAGTACAAGGTCTCGCCGTACACTTGTGAACTAATTGCGTAGCAATTTTGATTTGCAAAATTGATTGTAAAAATGTAATTTGATGAATCATTTTTTGTTTTTGATTGTCTATTATATCACTGGATACTGTGGCCGTACATCTTAAGTCATATATTTGCAACATATACTTTGATTTTGGTTCGGTTCAGATTTTGAGTTTTTAGAGTAATGGCGCTAGTTATTTTTCTATTCGATTTAATTAGTTTTAAGCCGCACTGGTTACTTACCACCATCTCACAAACTACTAACCCCTAAACTTGTTTCTATGATAAATAGTTGTGGAATTCATTGAGACTGCAAAATTTTTGGGTGTAACATATGATACATAACAGTGATTCCCAAAGTATTCTATATCAACCCCTGCATATGACAACCTGCAAGGGGTCTACGCCAGCGAAACAAAAATTTGGGGGTCCATCAAATGAAAACGGGGGTCCACGCTAATGGATCTCAACATACTAATAGTACCTATTTACTTACATTACACTATCTTCTAATATATAAAGACATAAATTATTTATAAAAGTACGTATGAAGTAAAAAAATATTATAAAAAGGGGGTAGACCCCCGGTAGCCGGTTGGGTAGACCCAAAACCGAAAAACATGGCAAAGGGTCTACGACACAAAAAAGTTTGGGAACCTCTGATATATTACGAATCGGATGATTCGAGAGGCCCTTGGTCGATAAATGCCATGTAACAATATTGTTTTTTGTTCATCGAATTTCATGCATACAATACCCATACTAGGTCAGTGTGGTTGATTAATGTTATTGTTATGAGGACTATTATTGAACGAATGAACTATTATTGTGGAAATATTTTGCGAATATGTAGTGTATTTTTATACTACTATTCATTACCATTTATTAGATTGTTTAAATTTTTGTTATAACTTAAATTATTATCTTAATCATCCCAAACTTTTTTTCGCTTCGCGATTCGTTCGCGATTCGTTCGTTCACGATTTTTCTCTGGATGTTAGGTATTTGTAGTAGACTCCTTTTATTAGTAGACTACTAGGCGAAGTCTATACTTGAAGGCTATGCATTTAATTTGTGGTATCTGTTAGTTGTATTTTAATTTACATATATTGTGAACAATATCAAACACCTTCAAGAAATAACGGTTTATTTATTTAAAGCAATGGAATACTAGCATGACTTTTATGACTTGCACTCTTCCCGACTGACTGAATAATGTCGCTGACCAGGTCATATCTAATCCTTTCTACACCTTTTAAAATCAAATGTACAACTGTGTTCCGCCACGTGGCTCGCTGTACTGCCATGTATTGGATAATGTCACAAACAGAAAAGAGACATGAGTCAAATCCACAATCTATCATCATTGTATAACCTCAAGCATGAGAAGTAGAATTGCATATTTACATTACAATGACGACGTATAATAATTAAAGTTTTAACACATATGTATAAATTTTATATTTGATTGCATATGTTTGTACAGAGCTACACATTTTCTGCAAGGTTTCCGTAGAAAACCAATGTCCAAAAATATCTTGAGTATCGTGACGTAATACTGAGCGGAGATTTATTTCGTATTTATATTACTATTTTTTTTCATTACTCATTTTCTGCTACAACCTTAGGGTAGTTGAGAGAGTACCACGATTTATGTACAACATCAGTTATAATGCACACATACTTACGCTATACATATATCTGAATATAATAATAAAGAATAGAATAGGAACCAATAACGTAATAATAATACCGTTACTTTTTGAATCAGTGAAAACCACAAGTATTTAAGTTTATTCATGTCGATGCCTTAGCCTAATAGTACCAATTAGTAATCGAACACATTGTGTCAACCTTATGCGGTCGTAATAGGGGCGCCTAAAAAGTAGCGAGATAATGTCTCGCTAGTACCGCGGTTAGCTTTGTCAGCGCCGCCTAAATGTTTGCCGAACGCCAAGTACTTAATTAATGCAAGAATTTAACCTTAATGAACATTTAACTTATAAATCTTTGGCTGTGAATTTAGATGTAATTTGATTTTCTTTATATTTTACCGAAAAAAATCTGAGTAACCTTATATAATCAACGTAATTGATTTATAAATAATCCAATTCTTTTTTAACGTAGTCGTGTGGCTAGTGCCGGTTTCAAGGTGTGGCATCTGTAAGGTCCCGGGTTTCTATCAAAAATATTTATATTTGTATAATATATGTATGTCTATCCGTTAGCCTAGAGCTCATGCCTTACAGAGCTTACTTTGGGCTAGGCAAATTATATAAGTGTAAGAATATTTATTTATTTGTATAAACAGCGTTTAACTATTTTCTATATTTCTCTATTAACAATGTAAATGTCGATGGAAAAAAGTAGGAAAAACAATTTTGTTCCGAGTTTCTCTTATGTTCAAGAACGTTCTCTAATTTCCGAACCATATCCATAATAGTATCCTATTACTAAGACTCTGATTTTGATTCTGCTGTCCGTCCATCTGTCATCAGGGTGTATACGTAGAAAAGTTGGACATGAAACTGAAGAGTGTGTAGGGGGAGGAAGTCCGAAGAAAAGATAGATAGACTTTGTGAATGATATGTTGAAGAAGGGTGTGAGGGATATATATATATATTGGAGAAAATCTTAATGACACTTACTTTATGGTTGACTAGCTTTTTCCCACGACTTCATTCGCGTGGACTTCAGGTTCGTCCCGTCTAGTCTAGTAATAAGTAAGAAATACGGTAACTAAGCACTGCAGAGCCCTAATCATAGGCCTATAGGTAGCTACTGCAGTATGCTCCTATAAACTACATTTAACGATCTTTTTCCTTTTGTGGGTTATTCCTAAGAGATAAACATATACCATCACGGACTTTTTTGTAGACCTTTTTAAGTTGTACAATACTGTAGTAAATTGTTTTGATCTATCTTGTAGGATTCAGTCAGCGTTTGCAATGTAAGCGCAAAAAATGTGTTTTTTTTACGACCTCACATTAGAAACCTCAAAAATTGTAGCCTATGTGTTATTCTGATGTATAAGCTATATTGTGGTAAAGTTTCATTCAAATCCATTCAGTAGTTTTTACGTGAAAGAGTAACAAACATCCATACATCCATACTTACAAACTTTCGCCTTTATAATAGTAGTAGGATATTCCGTTGGTGGATCATTAGCTACTCTTGTTTAATCTACAATGTTTCTTACATATAAATATAGATTTCAAATGTTTTTCATTTTTGTTTGATTTTGCCGTTTATTTCATTCGTACATTTCAATTAATTACCGTATCGTCTCGTAAGATTTTTTTTTCAAGTCCAGTGATTTTGTTCTGAAAAATTAAGAAAATCTGTCTTGATTATGCTCGGAGTTTCGAGAAATTATGAAATTCGCAGAAGAACCAGGGTCAGGACAATGAGCAGAGGCACTAAGGTGGAAAAGTCCTTGAGTGGTAGGTGTGTATTGGTGTGACCGCGTTATTGGCAGCCCTTCAGTTGACAGACGATTTGGTGAAGAAGGGGCTGGATGGTAGTACCGCAGGACCCACTGATGTGGACATCCTTAGGAAAGGCCTATGTCCAGCAGTAGGCATCTATTGGCTGAAATGATAAACATCAGTAAATTTATAAAGCTCTGGAAACCCAACAAAATTTTTCTGTATTAATTTGTAGTCATAATAAAACTACTATATCTATTAACCAGTTAAGGCGTTATTAGTGAGTAAACGAGATTGTTTTATTTACGATGTACGCATCGTTAATATATAAAATGGCGTTATTTTCTCGTTTTGATTTACATATATGAATTGTATAATTATATTGTTGATCATGTGATCTAAAAATTATTTAATACAGATATTATTACATATTTAGTACGCATCGTTAATATATAAAATGGCGTTATTTTCTTGTTTTGATTTACATATATGAATTGTATAATTATATTGTTGATCATGTGATCTAAAAATTATTTAATACATATATTATTACATATTTAAACAACAATATTATATTATTAGATTTATATCTGATATTTGTAAAATAAAAACATGTTTTTCCGGGTCGCAAACTATCCTCATATCTTCATCGAAATTGGATGAGAACCAGTAATTTTGATAAATTTTGCCTATTTATCATTTATTTTTGTTTATTTATTATTATCCCCACTAATATTATAAATGTGAAAGTTTGTAAGTATGGATGGATGCTTGTTACTCTTTCACGTAAAAACTACTGAAATGAATTTTAATATAACCTTACAATAATATAGCTTATACATAAGTATAACACATAGGCTACAATTTATAACGATATAAGCTACTCGAAATACTATTCCTGCGCAGACAAAGTCGCGGACACCAGCTTGTGAAATATAATATGTCACGCGAGGGAAATAAAAAAACCAAATATTTCTAAAACAGATGTCATTTATAACATATATTCAACAATTACAATACATTAACGGACCTAATTTAAATAAATTAATTGTAGATATAGATAAATATTTAATCTTAAAAATATTAGAGTAAAAACTAAATAATATATAAAATGAACTAGAAGAATAGTGTCTTAATGATTACTAACATATTAATAGCTATATAAATAACCCACCTAAAAATAAATTTATCGTTATGGGGCGCGATGCCCAGAATGCTGACAGAATTATTTCGCTGGATCATCAAACTAGGCCCCTATTAAAGTATTATTCGCGTTCGATTCGTTATCGAAATCGTGTCAGTATCTAGCGTAAATTTGTGGAAATGATTCCAAATTGTGAATCATTCCCATATCATAATTATTAACTATGTTCGTGCATGAAAGTATTAATGATAGTCGAGGTAGCCAGAGAAGTATGTTTGGATCATAGCAAGTGGAAAACTGTTATCTCTGCGTACCCCTACTGGTAAGAAACGTGAGTAGATATATATTTTGTCAAACATTTTAAGATAATGAATTAGATCATAGTAATTTGATTTATAATCATAGATATACTGTTTGTATGATATATATATCTTATATATAAAAATGAATCGCAAAATGTGTTGGTAAGCGCATAACTCAATAACGCCTGGACCAATTTTGCCAATTAATTTTTTAAATGTTCGTTGAAGTTCCATGATGGTTTTTACGGCGAGAAAAATTGGAATAATTATCGGAAAAACCCTAAAATAGCCCTTTTTTTTGTTTTTGTATAAAGTTCATATTGCAAGCACTCACTGTTGTCTAAGCAATGTAGGTGTGTTCCTAACATCAAGAGTCAATTTGCGCTTTATTAACGCTAATACAGTTGAAATTCAATCATATCTATCAAAACATCGTGTGGGCGTTGGAGCACAGAATACATCGTTGGAGGATTCTATGTTCCAAAATTAAATAGTCACAATATGTAATAGTTCATTTGGACCTTTTTTGCAATTAATTATTTTTTATTCACAACGCCCTACCACCAGGGTGGCAGTTCTGTACAGCAAAATTTTTTGCACAGCCTATAAAATAAGTAAGAACAAAAAACTGCCACTTCACAAATCTTTTTGACAGGACGAAGTCTGTCGGCTAGTATATATATATATATATATATTGTAATTACGAAACGAAATCGAATAAGTATAATGGATGTTACTTCGACTCCAAGCTCTGACTTGTTGGGCTAGGCCCTAGGTAGCTGCCAGCTCTTAGATCATTAGCATTTACGAATCTCGCACCTAATTCCCTAATTCAAAAACTTCTTATAATAGTGGCACATTTTTATTATGTAACAAATTATAACAAAACCATTTCCTAAAATCATAAATTTGTAGTCCATCATTAGCTATGCAATCACAAACTATTACAATGAAATAAAGGAACCGCCGTGCAGTAGATTTCCTGGGAAACCTCGACTTAATAATCCAGAGCTTATGAAATATAGATATAACTTTGTTAGAAAGAGATGGTGGTGCGTAAAGGAGATGACTATAGGTAACTCATTCGGTATGCAGGCGCGGCCTGAAGAGGCCACGCCTTAGGATTATATCGATTTTACTCTCGCTATTATAAATTATTCAGAAACCTTTGGTGTTTTTTTAGTTTTGATTATAATAAATTGTACTAAATATTAGTTCTTGCTATGTATTCGGTTCTTTGTTTTAGTAATCGGTTGGTATCAATATACCAGAAGTTTTCGAGTTAAATCTTCTATTGACTACATTTCATAGGGTAGATGATTTTTTTATATTCCATATATGTTATCACCACAGTCCATAGACAGCGGGAGGCACGAGCCTATTCTATATTAGGTCGATTAGGCCTTAATCGACCACTTTTGTATTTCTTCGCAGGTATTAGTTATCTCACGATATCCTTCACCGTAGGAGCGTCAGATAAATGTACATATTGACTAGTTGAGCGGTTAGTATACCGGTTTCAAGGTGTCGTCATCTCTGAGGTCCCGGATTCGAATCCCGGTGGGGGCAGATGTTTGTGTGATGAATGCAAGTATTTGTTTCAGTCATGGTTGTTAATATATATTCCCTAGTTCCCATAAGACAACCCTGTCAGAGCTTGTTTGGGCTAGACAAACTGGTGTAAGTGTAAGAAATATTTATTTTTATTATTGTATTTATATAAAATTCGTAAAAAAAGCACATTGGTACATGACAGGATCGACCCAGGCCCCCACATATAATATTATATTCGTAGACCTGTGCCGGGAGCATAGCGCCACTGACGCTCCTTATCCGCTCTATATGTTATCAGCTTAAAATATTTTAGGAGCTACAGTGTATATATTTATTACTTTTTAAAAACAGCACCATGTTTGCGTCGTTATCGTAAAGCTCAAGAACGCTCCATACTAAATACACTGCAATCGTGACGTGATTTGGTAGCCTAATTTGTATGGGTGCATAAACAAAACGAACAATAACTTTGTTATTTGTACGTATAAAGGTATCGTGGCGCGTTTTATATCAGAAAGCTTAAACTGTATACTTTTATTAAAATTAAATAAACAAAAATATTGATTTAGTTATTAGGCTAGTTTAGGCTTAGATTATTGGTTTAATTATTTTTATCCACTCAATATTTTTACTTTGCATATAGGTACTTAGGAGAAAAATTACGTTAATTAGGTAATTATCCTTCCCTGAATTTCAATCCACCCCTAATTACAAAAAGTTTCACCACCTATTTTCGAACACCTTTAGGGTGAATCTTACAAACTTTAAATGTCATATTTATTTACTAATCAAAAATTATTTATTTATTAATCTAATCAAAAGCCTAAAAATGACCAACTTTCAATCAGTTCAGCTGTTATTATCAGAGGTTGGAATTAGTTGTATTTAATTGAGTTTTTAGAGTAATTAATTGAGTTAGATAATAATTTATGTACTTGCATCGAAATGTTGATATCAATGTGGACCTTCCCGGGATTTCTAATGGATAACCCCGTGTGGGCAACAATATTACAAATAAATAATAATATAATAATAAATAATAAAAATATCCCTTGGTGAAAACTACCCGATGTTTTCCAGGTCTCAAACGGTCCTTAATAAACAATCAAATCTTTCTTCTTTATAATATTAGTATAGACACATGCATTTATCGACGATCATAACGTTTATGACTCTCTTTTGAATGTTGTAACCTGTCTGTAAAAATATTTACTGTCCCTTTATAAGTTTTGTAATATCTTTTTTTACATCATTTAAAGCAATATTTATCTCTTATCTTTCAGAGAAGCTGCGGCTCTCCCTGTGTGTCGGCTGCGGTGGGCAGATCCACGATCAGTACATCTTGCGAGTGGCGCCCGACCTAGAATGGCATGCGGCCTGCCTGAAGTGTCAAGAGTGTCGGCAGTTCCTTGATGAGTCGTGCACCTGCTTCGTAAGAGACGGGAAGACTTATTGCAAAAGAGATTATACTAGGTGAGTTTTACATGTATAATATAAATATTGTTCGTAACTGAGGGGTTGTAAGGGAGTAACATCAGGAGGTCTGGGAAATTCATTAAGAATTACATTACCTGAGTGTCACTAGTAAGTTATCTGCGATTGTCAGATTTTATTACTAATGAGATCATACAGTCTGAGAAATAGTATAAAGTGCTTTAGGAGGACTTTACGACATCTGAGTATTTGACTACGAGAAATTTGCAATTATCAAAACTTATGCTGAAGGAATTATACAAAGTGAGTTTTATGTATATTTTAAAGTAGCATCATGAGTTATAAGAAAACGTACTATAAGAGAGATTACGCGACCTGTTTTTACGAGAGATTTGCTGTTGTAACTTATACAAAAGTGATTTTACAAAGTAGGTTAGCCTTAAAAGTAGTTCAAAGTAGCACTATGAGGTATGATTTCACTGACGGAGTATACAAAATGAGTTTTATGTGTAATTTTAAGTAACCCCATAAGGTGACGTAAGAATACGCGTTAAGGAGACATTACACTACCGAACTTTTCCGAATTAATCTGAAGCTGCCGGAACTTCTTGATTATACAAAGTGAGTCTTCTGTTTAGTCTGAAGTAGTAGTAGTAGTGAGGTATAAGAAAACGTATTACAAGTGAGATTACACTGCCTGACTTTAAGAGCAATTGGAGATTGCAAGAAGTTATTGCTTAAGGAATTATACAAAGTGAGTTTTATGAGTAATTTATATACCTACAGATTATACTACGTGTTTTTATTAGTAATTTGGCATTGCAATAATATACTATTATACATAGTTATGCGTTATTCAAGTCATTTACATACCAGAGAATTATGTAGGTAGATACCTTAAATGGCAGAGGGTACGGTATTTGATAGTAATAACAGATGTTGGGCTGAAAATGTATTTTAGTCGTGGCCAAGTACTGGAAGGCGCTTTTGTAGACCTCCACAAGCTGGATCTAGGTTCTAGTCAATGTTATGGGTTGTACGAGTAAATATAGTAAGTAAGTATCGCTGCAATATCCATACATCTGCGAAGATATTAAAAGTTGTATGTAATATACCAATCCGCATTTACCAGCGTAGTTGAGTAAGGCGTAACCACTCTAACATCGTTAAGGTCGGCTGGTGTCCCTTGCTGCGGACCGATATGAATTTTGATGATGAGTATTGCGGATTTCATGTGATGATGTAGAAGTGTTTGAAGGTGCGAATAACAAGCGACATATACACTACATCCTATAATAGATCAGTTTATAATCCGGCCCTCACAAAAAGGAATGCATAACCACCCGTCAATCACACAACACCACGGCGCCACTTTTTACACAGACACACAAGTCGAATTCACTAAAATAACTACACATGTTTACATTTTCACCCTTCATCTTTCGCTGCTAAAATATAGAATTACACATCGACAAACATTCTGAGCAACTCGTCAAATATCAGTTAATCTTACTGCTTTGAAATAGAGCATAAAATATTATTGGGTTGTTCAAAACAACCGCAGTATAGCGTTGACGAGATTGCTGTGATGTTCCGAAGAGAAAACAAGCTGCGTTTGACTGAGCATTATGTATTTTGGCGCCAAAACAAACGTCAGCTTGACAGCGCGGCGGGCGGCGGCAACCCGATAGTCTATGGTATAAAGTAAACATACTCTGTGGTGTTTGTTCCCGTTTGCATCGGCGGGATAAGCTGGTTTTTGGTTACTTGTGTGTAATGGACGTTCTGCAAATATTGTGAAATTCTCGAGTCGTCGGCAGAAAATTATATTTCCTTATCGTATTTGCAATTCGAGACAGTAATAATAAATAGTGAGCATACAACTAGTCTTGCGACCATGACTTTGTACGCGCTATATCTGATTTTACTATAGAAAATAAAGTCCTATATTCTTGATCAATTTCTATTTTCCTACATTCTTGGGAAATTTTAGGCAATTTTCAACGCTTCTGGAAAATTATGGTACAGCCCAATTGAGAACCATTTGTTATATAATATAGGCGATATGATTTTTGTGGTTCCGTATCCAGAGGGTAAAACCCCATTACTAAGACTCCATTATCTGTTCGTCTCTCTGTTTGTCCGTCCGTCGCCATCGCCAGGCTAATCTCATAAACCGTTATAGATATGAATTTTAAATTTTCACATATAATATATTTCCTTATAACAAAATAAAATTAATATTTTATTGTGTTATAGGGGCAACTAAAGAACAACATTTAAGTGGGGATCTCCTACAATAGATATGATGTTTTATGCCGTTTTATATTTTTTTTTAAACTTATGTACTATCAATCTTATCTTAAATTAACTTAGTGGGTAACTGAGAGCGAAGAAACAATGGACTATGTGAATGTTGATATGTTTAAGAAGAGAGTGAGTGTCGAAATGGCGAGTGATAGAGGAGAATGAATATGGAAAAAAGACATGTTGCTCCGACCCCAAATAAAATTAGGAACAGGGCAAGAGAAAAAAGAAGATTTCATATGGTGTTTAGTAAAAGAATGTATTTATTAACCATATTGTACTCCCCAGGGAAACTTCGGTAGGGCTCTGATTCCACAATCCGTGCAACTCCACTCATTATTTATTACTACACTAGCTAGTCCCCACGACTTTGTCTGCCCAGGATTAGCTTACATTAGCGTCACGTATATCTTTATAAATTGAAGCCTATGGGTTATTATTTCACTCCGTTCAAGCCGTAGGGCCACTAGGGCCAAGGCTAGGCTGAGTTTAGTCGGTAGGTCTGCTGGATCGAGCCGCCTCGATTCACCAGAAGTCCGACATAATCAACGCATCCCTGCTTGCCTGTTGCGTTGGTATCCATGAGGATTCTCAGCCTCCTATCCTGAGGAAAAAAAAATTATTCTTTCACGTTTATAACATTAGTAGGTGTACGGATCCATGGTCATTGCAGCTACGGCTGGCCACGATCGACAGTCAGTCGCTCCGTCGCATTCAAACTGTAAACACGTACTACAATATACGACCTAACTGAATGACTAGTTTCATTATCACCTCACACGCAAAGTCCTAGACAACAACCACAAGCCTACAGTAGGAGTAGTATCGAAAATAAATATTGTTCAAATGCTATCGAGCTAATGAACAAATAACGTAAATCCCAACTCCAAAGTTCGCCCCAGCGTGCAGCAGCACCGGCGAAGTAACATGACACTCCATGGACACGGCTAATTACAGCGGAACATTTAAAAGCTTTGGAGGAATCTTGTGTTTCTTCCCTGACATTTCAGTACCTTAAACAAACTTCTCGTTGGGACGTCGTATTTTTGTATGTTTTGAATAATTACGCGTTCATATATCCCCTATCTTCATTTTTTTTGTGACGTTATCTTTCTATTGTTACGTCAATGGCCTATGGGAGAGTGGAACAGAACAGAGAAATATTTCAGTTCTTATAAAAGTAGATTATGATCTTATGAAAGTTTTCGAGTTGTCACTGAGAACTTGTTGAATTTTTATTTTATTTTTTTAGATATGGTTAATTAGATCTACATTTACAAAACATAAATATGTCTCAATGAAACAACTTAGTTTAATAAGTTATAACTTAATTACATTTATTAATCGATAATTTCCTAACAGCGAGACTACTTCGTGCGAGTTCAGTAGATACATTTATTTCAAAGGGGAACAAAGAGTTGAACGGTGCATCATTACAAACATCTGGCAATGGACTCCATTTGTCTGAAATGTGTGATTTGAGGGATGCAGTTTTAGGGGATGTGGATTTTCCACAAATTCGTGATCTGAGTCTCTTCATTTTGTTACATTAAATAAATGATCTTGAATGATGAATAGAGATCGGATAATCGGATGCATATTTACCTAAAGTTAATTTTTGGCTCACAAATTATGGAAGCGGCTTTTTAAAATACATTTTGTTAAATAAAAATCCCGGGAAAATACGGGACTGCAAATTTAACGTAGTGATATTGTTTGAAAATTACTAAATTAGCACGTGGTATTTATTTTCAAAAGACCGAGACTCCGGGTTCATTTATACAACTATGCATACGTATTTACATGAAGTTTAGTTTCAGTTCCCCGTGCGATTTATGAATGTACGATTTATTATATGAAGAGTGTTATACGAAAGTAGTGAGCTAGTTTGACTAAAACAATAATAAAAAAATAGAAATGGTGCCCGGGCGTAAGTATGGTCTAGTATCTCACTCTGAGTTAACTTCCGATTTAATGAGTGTGAGTGCTATAAAGTTTTGAATGTACTTATTGTTTTATTTAACACTCGACTTTCTTCCTCTAAAACTCTATATACCTACTCACAAATCACACGGGGAACTGAAACTAACCTTCATGTATCGTCGTTTTTAAGCTCATATTACCGACTAGTTTTACATTACCAAAATGTTCTACAGTACCGGAATTCCGTGATTTTTATTTATGGAAATAAAAAGACAGTCCCATACTTTGTCAAAAACTAAATTAGGTAAATAAATAAACATCCGGCTATCCAATTCCGCAATCCCGGAATTTTTATTTAACAAAACAATAAAAAGCCGTTTCCATACTTTGTCTTAAACTAACTTTAGGTAAATATGCATCCGATTATCCGATCTCTAATGATGAATGATTAACCTATCCCAAACTAAGCACTATATGGTGTTATGGGAGAAGACAATATCATACAAATATATTTATAGAAATATATATTTACAGACAACATAAGTACATATAATCGTATTCATCATACAAACATCTGCCCCCACCTGGACTAGAATCTAGAACCTCAGTGAAGGCGACGCTTTTACGTACAAGCTACTTGGCCATGGAGAAAATTCTGAAATTGGTAGATTGGTAGATATAAGAAACTCCTCTTTTCAAAATTATAAAAGAATACAACTACTTTACTATTTACACATCAACACAATGAACGTATCAGATATACATATGTCCGGAAAAAACATTGTTTATTTTATATTAGAATCATTAAATTATATATCTTAAAATGAAATCCAAGAATTTTTATCTTTTAAGAAGTCATTGACATTGTAATACACTTTTTTATTAGAGTATTTTACAAGTGCTTTAAAGTTGTTCATAGGCAAAGCAGTAACATTTTCTGGAAGTGTGTCCTAGTAGAAAATGACACATTTCCCCATGAACGCCCCTTAACACGTAAACATTCTAACACCGAATTTACTTAATAACCACAATCTATAAATATCAACAAATTTGTAATACAGTTCAATATCCTTTCGAGGCTTTCAATCGAGCTTCCGTGTAGCACGGGGACATTTTCCGTCGCTTTCCCATTCAGGGGGCCTAAGTACATTTTCAAAGCCCTCCCCGGGGAGGTTATTGACCGGCACTTAGCGGAATGAGCCCCCGGCAATCTCGCTAAAAGCAGTGTGCTATAAGCAGGGTTAAGTTCGTTGTGTTGGCACACCTGGGGTAGGGAGTGATGTTTGATTAAAAACTTTTTTGTTGTCAACGAGAGTTTTGGTGATGTGTGAATGAATATTAACGTGTTTTAGTTGGTGGTGATATATTGTGAATTTTTATTCGCACATTTACGAGTAGTGAATAGGCAATATGTCTATAATTATAAATATAATAAACTAATGATTCTTTTATGCCACTCAATAGCTCCATTGTAATTTTTTTTTTTCACTTGTATGTAATGTATTAAGATACTTTGAATTTAATATTTATAAATATATTTTATTATTGATTTGTTTAATGTAATATTAATTAATAATTTAATGAAATAATGATTGATTGATATTGAAATTGATTAATAGGTATGTGTTTAATTTGAGTATTTAAGTTTTTGATATGTTAATTCAGATTAATACCAATATTGTGGAGTTTTTATTAATTAAATGATTCAGGATCGTATTCTACGAGTAAAATCAAACTCAAATCGCTGCTTGAGTTAAAAAGGGATGGAGCTATTGCGCCCAGATAACGCCGTTCCTTTCTGTATTCAAACAGATTTGAGTCTCTTTCTGTAATATGGGCCTTATTACTTTTAAAGTTAGTATGATCATGAGCGCGTATCCGTCACTCTTCCTCATTCTCTTTTTATTTATTGGGTATTGGCCAAGTCCGAGTTGCAAGAACAACGTATTACTTACTATCCACAAAATATTAGATTTTTAAAACAGGTTATTTTAGTTGTCTAAATCAAAAACATCAGTGCAGGCCCATAAAAGCTGTCCAAAGCGCTTGAAGAGGCGCGGGAAGCCAAAGTGGCGCTGGCCTTGTTATGAAGGAAAACACAAACAGTTATTATGACAGATATCTGAAACATTTTAGAATATCCAACATTAAAAGGGGTGCATTTGGAGTTGCAAGTTATTTGCACTATAGCATTACGAGTAATGAAATGAAAAAACAAAGAAAAAGGTGAGACAGGGGATTCTAGCTAGTTGTAATATAAGCAACGAAGTAGTAAATGACAGAGACTTACAAACTGTCTATTTCTGTTGTAACTGTCTATTTTGCTGTAGATAACAGAGACTGCTAAATTCCATATTTGTTGGCAGGTTATTCGGCACAAAATGTGACAAATGTGGCGCATCGTTCAGCAAGAACGACTTCGTGATGCGTGCCAAGACGAAGATCTACCACATTGACTGCTTTCGGTGCTGCGCGTGCGCACGGCAACTCATACCAGGTACATTCATCTTATACATTTATTTTATAATACAATGGTGGCAAATAACTAAATAAATGTTACTTACACTCGCAACAATTAGCCTTTGGTTATTAACACGTCTACATAGATAGTTTGTATGTCTAAACGCAAAAAAAATATCAACTAACTGTTGGCTCATAACCTCGACTCATTCACTCAACTGTCGTTGAGAGGTAAACATTGCAAGACCAGATAGATCAGTGCAAGACCACAGTGCTTTCTATATCTAAAACTTGTCTGTATACATCTTCATGACATTAATGACGTCATAACAAGAGTACAATTTTTTTTTTAATTAACTTAGAATGTTATATTTCTATGTTTAGGATTAGTTTATTTTTAGTTTAATATTAGTTTGTAAACATTGGATTCAATTAAATATATTAATGTGTTGCACAAATTTAATTTCTATTAAAAAATATAACCCTTTTACGAAGGGCATTTAAAAGAACATTCTATGTTTACATGACGTGTTAATTCAATTGTTAAATACAGTGAAGTCTACATATCCAATATCCTGGAAACTTCCTGCTCAGCATCCCGTTTGGATTACTGAATGAACGCACCTGTATTGGCTTCCTGCCCGACTGTCAACATTACAACTGACGTCCTCCCTTAAAATCAAAATAGTCGCTTGGACAAACAAGCGTCGATAACTAAATATTTCAACCTCACAGAATTATTTACGTTTTATTAATTGAACTATAAGGAGAGGTGATGAATGTTACTTCTGTTAACTAATTAGTTAAAAAGTTATTTTTAATTGGCTGGTAGCGAGTAGCGAATGTCCTTATAAATTTTAACCTCAAATAAAACATAGTTATTCTGGTAAACAAGTTATATTATTGTAAAGTTGCATTATAATAATTCATTTATGAATTTTTACATGAAAGAGTAACAAACATTCATCCATACTACAAATTTTCGCGTTTTAATAGATTTTAGTAGTATCAGGAGAAATGCATAAAAAAGATTTTGACTAACAAAACGTAATTTAAATATTGATATGGCCTGAATATGATATATTTTTCAACTCACTTGTTTGGTAACTATATTAGATATTTGTAATTAGGGACCTGAGTGCATTTTATTTGCGTGTATAAAAACTTTATATTCGAATATTTGCTTTCAATTTCTATACTATAGTGAACCCATTTTATAAGAATAATCTATTTAGTGATAAAAAAAAACTTGAATTTGTTAACAATACACTTTCCAGTTTCGTCGCTGTCGTTAGCTGCAATATCGTTTCTCTCAGTTGCAGTTCTACGTATCGTGTGTTGTAAATCTTAGAATCCTTGTCTTGCTTAGATTTGAATGAATATATGTACTGGCGTCAAAAAAAGTTGTCAACTTAGCATAAAAAAAAATCTATAAATAGACTCCTTTAGTTGCTCCTAAGGCAAGATTGTGTCCAGTATTGGACGTATAGTATTTTTTTTAATACAACGGTAGCAAAAATTATACAGCCTACCTGATAGTGGAATGGACGTTCACCGTAAAAGGTGTGTATCCAACAGAAGTAATGATTCCGTAGAAATAAGGGAGGCTTTAGTTAGTTACTTTAGCTAGATTTTTATCCGCACTTAGAGTCACGATTGGGCCTTTAAGCATCCTGTGCTGGTTGTCTACGGTCTCGGGTCTTCCCAGAATACCAGAAGCCTCTAGGGGCTTCTGCGTGCTTCCGGTAGGGATACTGGGGAGTGGAGCAGTTTCGCTCGCTTAGGGCAGCTTTATTAGCACTTATATCTTTATGCATAATCTTTATTTCTAATGGATGTACAACAATATTGTTTCGACTTACTGCAAAGTCAAGACAAACGAAATTAATTATTTTTTTTTCTCTTATTCCCAGGTGACGAATTTGCGTTACGAGAAGGCGGTGCTTTATATTGTAGAGAAGATCACGACGTATTAGAAAAGGTATATTATTTATCGTGACATTAAATGTAACTCACTGTAAATTTACATATATTTTTTCAACTTGTAAACTTTACAGAGAATATCCCGCAAAACTCGTCTTTGGTACAGGCTTCCATGACTTGTATTGCCTTTTATTTTCTTCCTCAATGAAGAGAAAGAGCATACTATACGGTCGTATATGCTATGACTCAATAAAAAACAGCCTAAGCAGTCATTGTACCTTGTCTGGAAGAAGAAGTCTGCAAACCCACAGGCGTCTCAAACGCTTTGTCTAAGCTTATTTCAAAATATAATCTTTATTCAACATAGGTCTTTACAGGCACTTATAGACATCAAACACATATAAAATTTAAGGGCACAAAGAACTTAACCTTGTACGCGGACAAGGACATATATAAAAGGTACTCTACATCTGTTAAATCTTTATATATAATATCCTGGTAGGGTAACTAGCGCCATATAGATAAAATATATGTAGCATTTATTCATCATTACAGCTTATATGCCAGAGGTTCCCAAACTTTTTGTGTCGTAGACCCTTGCCATGTTTTACCTGATATTGAATGCCTTCATCCTACAATTTACAAAAAAATATAAGCATATATAATATTTTTTTTATGTCATAGGTACTTTTTCAAATAATGTTTATGTATTTATATTAGAAGATAGTATAATATAAATAAATAGATATTATCAGTGTATGTTGAGATCCATTATTATCGACCCCCATTTTCATTTCATGGAGCCCAAATTTTCTTTTCGTTCACGTATACCCCTTGCAGGCTGTTATAGACCCCTAGGGGTAGACCACTTTGAGTTATATAGGAAGCACCGAGGGGCTCAAGCCTACCTTGATTATGTTCGGGCGTTAAGCCTTAGTTAACCACCCTGGCCTAGTGCTGACACAATTGAATTTCTTCACAGGTGTTCACTTCGCAAGATGCCTCACGATGCTTTCCTTCACCGTAGGAGTGTCAAATGATTGTATATATGAAATTTTAAAATGGTACACGTCAGGATCGATCGCGGGCCACCGAACTATTGCATTCATAGACCAGTGCCGAAACCACAACGCCACCTATGCTACGACTATATCGATATAATATCTGAATGGAAAACTGGAAAATGGAGCTAATCGGGGTTTAGGGGTGGGCGGTAACGTCAATGCCACGCGGCATTTATATAGAATTCCAAACGCACGCCCCGCTGTAAGGGTGGCTTTTTACTGTAGAATATAATATACTTTAAATCCAGAGATAGCGCCGTATCAAGACAATAAATATAATAATAAAGAGAAGACAACAAAATGCAATGAATCTTCTCGTTCGTAATGAAACTGCTGATGACTAAACTGGCTACAAATTTATCAAATTGTATATAATATAATTGCAATTTTAAATATGTCGGGATGTAATATACAGTTTGTTTCGTGACCGGTACAAATTATATTCAATAAGCAATATGCAAAATCAAAAATTTCAAAATTAAATAAAATAAAAGTAATAACTTTCAAATGACATCCTTAATCAGCTATTGACACAAAAGAAATGTTTGGTAGCTCCAGATTGCGCTCAATAGATTTCCGCGTAGTAAACCTTGTACGCGATGTAGGGTTGTCGATGCTTAGCATCAATAAATTTACTTTATAAGGGAAAACAAAAACAGCTTGTTTAGCGCTAATATTCTTCGTATAGAATTTTCAATTCTATAAATACAAATACACATAAATATTATTTTATCGGGCCTAAAATGACTTACATATTATATACCAAACCAAACTAGTCAAGAAAAAAAAAACGCCTCCACCACCTGTAGAGATCTAACAAACTCTATTCACTATTCTATCTCTCTCTATTTATTATTCGGAATTTACATCGCTTGTCATTTTTCGCTCGTAAGCAGCGCGCGCGCAGAATCAAGACAAAAATACGACTTAAGGTTATATCAGAGAAGACAAGACGTGGGAAGACATTAGTTAATGGTTCCGTTATCTGAGTAAATGGAATCACTTAGAGCATCGTTCGTTTTTCGCATTTCACTTGACACTTTTCTTTTTGTAGGGTAATGATAATGGCGCTTTTAGATTTCCAATATTTCTCATAACAGTTTGTCCTTAACACCCATTAAATCAACGATTAAACTACGTCTGGATTACATGTATGATATATTTTACACAAGTATGTGGCATTTGTTTAGAATTTTTCATCATCATTTCATTTATTTCCTTAAATGGCCTACTCTCATAATTCCGAAGTACCTCATTCTGCCTTTTTATTCAATCTATTATTTACAAGATATATATCGAAATTATTATTAGACAATTATAATACATATAATGTATATCGAATTTTCCCGTAGGAAAGATATATTACCAAATTACAACAAAATCCGTTCAGCTGTTTTTAGAATTTTCCCGCAGAAGAAACATATTTTCTTGTGGTAAAATTGTCTTACGTATATCCTTACCTGGGCTTCAGTTATCCTTATACCAACTAAAATATTTCCCTATTTGGAATTTCCATTCCAAATAGGGAAAGCCATTTCTTTAGTTGTTGAAGAGTCAATTCAAATATCGCTCTCACCGTTAACCTGTTAACTTTTCATCAGGTGAGATCAAGTCCTCGAACTTTCGTGTTTAATGAAGTCTATGAACCAAGATATCTCATGATTTGATTCCAGAGTGCGACAGCGAGCAGCGGCGGCAGCACCAATGCAGAGAGCAACAATAATACCACACTCAACAATAACAACTCCCACCATCCCCACGAGCTGGGCTCCATGTCAGGTAGGTTTCCCCCAGGTTCTAATTAAGGTAGAATGTACACATCACACAGAATCACGTTAAGATCCATGTTGGAAGATGCAGTCATTATCACTTGATGCAATTCTAAAGTATGTAGCTAAAACTACTCTCTTTTAAGCTGCCCACCATCTTTTAAGCTGGGATCTATGTCAGATAAGTTTCCCTTAATGCTTTTGAAGTTCGATGCTTACCAAAGGTTGGGAAAATTCATGAATAGTGGCATCGCAATGTAGACCCTACTGCATGCACTCAAAAGAGCAAGGAGAACACAGTGGGGCTTGAGTGGGTAGGCCTGGTACTCTTGTTAGGAGAGTTAGCCAACTGATTTCACGCTTTTCCCCACAAAAATAAAGGTGTGGCAAAGAAGGATCAAAAGTAGAATGAATAAACTGGAAACGAGAGCTTTGAGAGTAATGGCAGGATAAATGATGAAGGATAGATTGCGAAATAGTGTGATCAGGGAAATGTGAAAGACACTAAAATTGCGAAGGGAATGCTTATGTTGGTTTGGATATATAGAAAGGATGTATGACAGACGATTGACGAAAGAAATGTATAAGGCAAATATGAATAGGCAAAATGGTAGGTGACGACGACCTAGACCAGAGGTTCCCAAACTTTTTTGCGTCGTAGACCTAGACCAGAGGTTCCCAAACTTTTTTGCGTCGTAGACCCTTTGTCATGTATTTCGGTTTTGGGTAGACCTACTTACCTGATATTGAATGCCTGCATCCTACGACTTACAAAATTTTATTAAAGCATATATACATTTTTCACTTCTTTGGTACTTTTATAAATAATATATGCCTTTATATTAGAATATAGTATAATGTAAGTAAATAGGTACCTACTATCAATGTTTGTTGAGATCCATTATCATGGAACCCCAATTTTTTTTTTCGCTGGCGGGCCCTTTGCAGTTTATCATAGACCCCTGACCCCTAGGGGTCGATATAGACCAATTTGGGAATCACTGCCCTAGACGAACATACTTACATCAAATAGGACGTCTGAACAAAGGCCAGGTCAAGAGTTCCCATAACTAACAATCATACTAATAAAAGGTATTAATAAAAGTCGAGGACTTTAGGGAAATATGTTTCAATCGCAGCAAGTGGAAACTATGCTCCGCCTAACTCCATGGGAAGGAGGTAAGAGTAAATATATGTATGTATGTATGCAATGATTGCTTCACCGATAAAATTCGTCTGACACTGGTGTATGTGAAATTCCCGCGACCGGGCTAACCATCTAACCTGGCTAATCAATGCCACAGATTGGTAAATAACTACATACATCATATCTGAATATTGTAATCGCCCTTCTCCCGACACCTGAAGTACAAACCCGGTTCCACTATCCCGATATCACAAACATCGTTAATTAGTGTTTATCGAAGATATAGGGAACGCTCAAGTGTTGATAATATTCGCGATCGCGCCGTGATTACCGATAAGCCCTTTGATGTGTGCCGACAAAGCGTCCGCCTCTTTGATAGTGCCGCCTAAGATCGTGTCATTGGTTTTTTATCATCTATATTGCGTTCAGGGAAAGTCTCGTTCCATTCTAACATTGATTTGAAATATTGTTTGGTAGGGTCGGCCACTGTAACTATTGTGTATTTTCGTGCCATTTTGATAACAGAATAATTCAGATTTTGAATCACAGCTGAATTTTTTTCTACATACAAATTAACGTAGATTTAATTTTTATGTCTAAAATACTTCATTTATAAGCTTAATTTTAAAGGTCCTTATTTAAATTAATTATTGATACTAAAGTTTTTTTGGTAAGTTGATAAGATAAATCGAGTGAAGGTTTAGGATAAGATTATTAAATAAAATTGTTATGTACTATATAAGGAAAATAAATAATTACATTGAGGTGTAAACATGTATTTTCTATTTTTAAAGTCAATATTTGTTTTAATCTGAGAATATTATTAAGATTTTACTCTTAACACACCAGAGAAAACTCCGTGCTAGGGTTGTCAATGTGTCCGTCTTATATATTTCAGTCACAAGACAGTGTATGTGGAGGTTAAGATAGTCAATGAAATTTCTGGAGTTACTTTACATCTTACGTTTGAAGATCAACCATTGCTGTAGTTGGTTTTTGTCTGGGTACCGATTAGTTCAAAATCTCACAAAAAACCATATGTAATATAGACAGGGGTGCCGACTGTCCGGATTTAGCCGGTTTCGTCCATATATATAGGTCCGGTCATGTCTGGCCGATTAGTCACGTTTCCGGCCTGTCCAGATTTTACGGTTTTATATATTGCATAGGTACCCACCAGAATGGTGAGGTGGTGATGACTCTGTCCTCCTTCGCGGGTTTTAACTCATTTGGCTATAAGATTTTGTCCTATCGAAAACAAACAAGAAACCGGCTCTTGAGTGTTGAGAAGACAAACCTACATATAGGTGACTGCACCTAGTTACCGTCATGTCATGTCATTACATTGCAATTAGCAGTCCCAGCTTGGTGGAAAATGCAGCAGCGATTGGTGGAAAATAGATATTTTTCCGAAGTAAAAATTATTCGTACTGTGACACTTGTACGAACGTCAAAGAAGATTTATTTCACATTTTAATGGAGTGTGCCCGCAACGAAAGAGACAATAAAGTTAATGCAGGATATTAGACAGATGTAGTAGGCAAGAACTGTTTTTTGCTCTTAATAAGTGTTTATGTTTTAGTTTTAAATGTAGTAATAGTGCTAGAATTATAAGTTTCCTCCTTTGTTCTTTCGTTAAAAATAATGTCAATACGTGTAAATTATTTTGTAGCCAGCTGGCTACAAAATAATTTACACGTATTAACTACTACTACTACTACTACTAACACGTATTAACTACTAGTACTAACTTACACCATAATGGTTAAGCTTAACCATTATGGTGTAAGGCTTAAAAAAATGAATAATTATATTATAGCATGTGTTAATCGGGGATAATAAAGAGTTCTAATGTTGAAAGATGTTTTAAATTAGTTAAGTTGTAATCGAATTTACTCATGAAAAAGAGATATTTTTCCGTGCTAAAAATCATAATTCATAATATAGGCTAAAATCATTACGGCTAACGTAATATTCATTCGAATTTATAGTTAAAATGTGATTTGACGTTTGTATTGTCATTTTTGTTATGACTGCACCCATTAGTCATAACTGAAAAAAAATATGATGTAAGAGATATAATGAAGATCTACATATATATAATCAGGGTGTCCACATTCTGGAAAGTCAGGGAAAGTCATGGAAAAGTCAGGGACGCTTGAGGTGGTCAGGGAAAGTCAGGGATATTGAGGAGCTACCTGGAGAGTCAGGGAAAATTTAAGATATTTGTCAATAAAAATTTCTTGAACTGTAAATTGAAATCCATGCAAAAATTTCCCAATGATTGTAAAATGAGGGATATATTTAATGCTCTGGTTTGATTCTTAATCCAGACCATTGAAGCATTTTTTTAGGTCCGGAGAAAACTACGTAGTTTTTTGCCATTACCTACTAAAATTACTCTTTTCTTGTTTGAAATAAATGAGTATTTACAATAAATAAAGAGTTTTACTTTGACAGGGTGAACTATCAGTCATATTGTGCACATGGACATGTATCTTCAAAATTGGAGTGAACTATGTTATAATTATAGGTTATAACTAGTTTACTCACTTTTAATATTACTTAATTATTCGTATTTAGAAATCTTTTATTTCTTCATACAAAAAGTGCTCATTACTGTTATCTACGAGGAATTATAGAAATTTTACAACACTAGAACTAAAATGAATGCCAAAAAATGTTCATTTAATAAATTGTGGCTAGATCCCAAAGTCAGTCCTGAATTTTTTGAATGGCTGAATGATGTTCCAAATGATCCAGGATTAGCATTCTGTAAGATATGCTGCAAGTCCATCAAATTAAGTAACATGGGTAAACATGCACTGGTTTCACACGGCAAAAGACCTACACACGTTAAAAATTATGAGTTAAGAAAAATGCAACCAAACATTCCATTCTTTACAAAAAAGGTTGAATCTGATGAACCATCAACTTCGACAATTGCAAGCGCCACAGAGACTTCGTCCCTCAATATCGAAAGTTCTTATGACTCCCATAAAAGTAAAGTTACAAAAATGTGTATACCTACATACAAAGACGATGATGTGACATCAGCGGAAATACTTTGGGCATTAGAAATTGTTTTTAACAAAATGTCCCTTAATTCTAGTGATAGAACCAGCACTGCATTCAAAAGAATGTTTCCTGACAGCAAAATTGCCCTAAACTTCACATTGGGAAAAACAAAAGCGTCATATGTAATAAACTACGGAATAGCACCTTATTTAAGAACATGTTTGCAAAAAAATTTAGAAGATTGTCTATTTTACGTAATTTCTTTGATGAATCACTAAATAAAGTTTTCCAGAAATGTCAAATGGATATTGTTATAAGATTTTGGAACAAGGCTACCGAAAGAGTTGAAACAAGGTATTGGACAAGTATTTTTCTAGGGAAGTCGACTGCAAATGATCTATTAAATGGATTTTTAAAGGGTTTGTTAAATCTAGACCATGACAAGTTATTGCAGGTTTCGATGGATGGACCCAATGTTAACCTGAGCTTTCTTCATAAATTGAAAGCAGAACTTGCTACAGAAAATTCAAAATCTTCATTAATAGATATCGGAGTTTGTGGCTTACACACCGTGAATGGCGCTGTTAAAACCGGACATAAGCAAACTGATTGGGAAATAAACGAACTCTTAAGAACAATGTATAATTATTTTAGACTCACCGGCACGTCGAGCTCTGTATACAACAATTACTGGCAGTACAGAATTTTCACAGAAGTTCACTTCAATAAGATGGCTTGAAAATGGCCCTTGCATTGACCGAGCCTTTGAAACTTTCGCCTTTTTTGTACACAGCTTTGGTAGAATTATTAAAAACTCTTATGATGAAGATCGTAAATCCACAAAACTTGATAGTGATTTCATAAATCTGGATTTAAAGAACACAGAAAATTTATTGACACGGAAAAGGTCCAAATTGGCTTTGAAACAAAGCGTCTTTTAAAAGATGCAAAATGTACAGAAAAAGACAAACAGCTGTTCAAACGTGATTTTTTAAAAAATGGTAACATTTTGGCAATGGCTTGTATTCAAAAATTGCTAGAAAAAGCCCTGTTAAGAATAGATTTGTAAAAGGCCTGTTGTGTTTTGATCCTAAAATAATAAAGCATCAACCTGAAGTGGCTAATAATTGAGTGGACACTGTGTTGGAAATTTTGCATGAATCGGACAAAATTAAGGGATTTGTTGCTGATAATGCCAAAAAGCAATATCAAAACTGACTACCGAAGCCCAGAAGTCCTGGAGTCGAAAATTTGAAGAATTTGATAATGATAAAATTGGCGTTGATGAGTTTTACCACTCACTTATCGGAGATGATAAACAATACGTTGACATATGGAACGTTATGAAGATCTGCTTTATCGTCTCCCACGGAAACGCAAGCGTCGAAAGCGGGGTTTCCATTAACAAGTCTCTTGGTAGATAATTTAATGGAAGACTTCACCGCGTTCGGAAAGCTGTTTTCAAATAAAATTAATTATTGATTATGTATTCATTCATTAGAGTTTTACCACGATATTTCCTCAGTCTTATACCTATATGATACAAGATAGACTGTTGAATGTTCTAATATTATTTGGTTTTTAATTTGTTTTAGCAAAAAAAAGTGTTTGATTTTTTTGTACAATTAAGTTTTACTTTTCAGTAACAAAAGTCCTAATTTTTGATGAAAAAGTTATTCTATTTGCTGAAAAAGTCCCACGACCCTACTTGGGGGCCTGCTATTGTTTTATTATTATTTTTTAATTGCCAACACTAAGACTTCTCATTGTGGTATTAGAGCGAGTAAATGACTTATTTAAAAAAAATGTTTTAATTAGTTTGGTCAAGGAAATTTGAAAAAATGGTCAGGGAAATTTGAAAAAATAGTCATGGAAATTTGAAAAAATGGTCATGGATAGTCATGGAAAGTCAGGGATTTTCTTTAACTAATAGCTGTGGACACCCTGATAATATTAGCTGTCTGTATATCACAATTCCAATAAGTGAGGAAATTTATGTTTATTTTGTTTATTAGTTTATCTCAATTTTTCACTGTCCAGTTTTTACAGCATCATTGTTTCATCATCTCGTTGGCTGCAAATGGAGGTGCAGTAGGTATTCTTTCTTGCAGCAGAAATATAACATAAAGTATATGTGTCTGTAAGCGTCAATCACAAAATATATCTTTAAGTATGTATTTAAAGACGTAATATTTATACAATAGTGAGAAAAAAAATTTTGGTTTTATTAAATTGTAATGGCTCTTTTGTCCTTATATGAATCTAAATTCCGTTGATTTGTCACAACACAATAATAACATAATCCAATTAATGTTTTAAATTAAAAGCCATAGATTTAAGTTTAAAGCATACATTTTCAAAATATATATAGTGTACCTACATAATCTATTGCAATTATAAACAATGTTTTTAGTCTATGAAATGTAGTTTGAGTTTAGGTACAATCAGAAACATATCATGTTTTACATTTACAGTACAAAATCCGCTGCTATTTTGAGTGACGTAAAAGCAGTCTCAAGGTCAACATGTAAAGTTTGAAATGTTACTATATGTAAAAACGTAATACCATATAGGAATAAGCCAGGAAAACTCGTTAATGTGTTGCTCACAAAATCCTTCATCTATTCAAAGTCAAGGAAGTTGAGTTCAGACTATTTATTTGCAGGCAACTTCTAATTGACGACTCTGTAAAAATACAGGTAGAACTTGCTGGTTCTTTCCATGACAAGGCCTCCCCCGGGAGATTTATGAACCAAAGGCATAGTATCGTTGACGTTCAAGTTATTGTAAAAATCCTATTTGAAGAATGAATAAATAAATATTTTTTACACCTACATCAATTAGCCTAGCCCAAAATAAGCTCTGTAAGGCTTGTGTTATGGGATCTAAGATAACGAATAGACATACATACATAAATAAATTTGATACAAATATATTATAACAACCATAACTAAGGTACAAATACTCGCATTCATCACGCAAACATCTGCCCCCACCGGGACTCGAACCCGGCACCTCAGAGATGACACCTTGAGACCGGTATACCAACCAGTCGATTACGGAGGTCGTCAAAATCGAATCGAATGATTTTAATTTTATTAAATGCATTGTTCAGTACTTATGTTAAAACATCTCATCAATGTCAGTAGGGCTGTCACTTGAATAAATAATATACCTAATGCCCAAGGGTTACCCCCGGTTATAATTACGCCATTACAAGGAGAGCTTTACGCTGGATTAGTGAGGTGTGAAACGAATGACCAGGAGCTTAACAACTGTCCGGCTCCTGTTGTGTTTTGATCATGTTAATTTATAATGACTGATTCGTCAAACAAACGGAGAGGGCGAGTTTTACGAAGAGTATTAGGAATTTCTAGATTTTATTTTATTTCGCCCTTCTATAGAGATTTTAAGGAATATTACGTTAATCATACTATTTCCTTATTTACTTAACAATTCAGAACGACAATTCTTTAAGAAACGTATTTTAAAATAAAATCCAAACTAAGTTTACTCTGCTTTGCACTGCTTGAGTACAGTTAAAAAGAGATGGTGCTATTGAGTCTTAGAGAAAGAAAAAAAAGAGTTTAATACGATAAAATAATTATACAATTTGAGTGTTTCCTGACTCCTGAACTAGTTAATGGACTGTATTTCAGAAGCCATTTCCTTCCCAATAGTATAACCACAAAAATTCTTAAAAAAAAATTATATCTAAATATAATAGTTAAAATAACTTTTTTAAACTTTTAAACACATGTCAATTGACTTGAATCCGAACTTGTAACATAAATTTGAAGATAAAATAATAATTTCAGACAATAAAGTACAAAATTATAAAGAAAATGTTTGTTGAAATTTTGATCTGATCGGGTTGATCTGCAACGCAGGCCTGTCATAGATCATTGGGAAATGGTTATTCGGTTGTTCTTTACGGCTCCAATGAAAATCAACGTCACAGTTTGCTTTGACTTGAGTTGAGTGAGACGTTTTTAGTCGCTTGTATTACTATATGATAGTTTGATTTTTTTTTATGGTAAACATTACTAAGTGCCAAATAATAATGGTTCTTTCGTCCTTAGGTAATGGCATAATAATTCACTTAACATTCACATTTTTATTACTTTTATAAGTAATGATAAACAGCCATGAGGTCTGGGTAAAAGAAAAACATATTTGAAATATTTTTATAAATCTTTCTCATTTTTGGCGAAGACCGCACTGCTGCCCTGAAAAAGAAATGAGATGTTTAACTATAACATTGTCTAACCAACCTCCTTGGTTCCTGACCGTTTGTTAACGGCAAAGATGATGAGAAATAATAACTGTTTGGGATTTACTGTCAGGGTCAGAGGAATGTTCCTTTAAAAGACTGTAAAATTTAAACGGCCATGACCAAGGTACATATGATCCTATTCACAATACAATTAACTCCCTCCACCGCGACTCGTCCCGGGACCTTAGAGATGGTAACACCTTAATGCCCTACATCACGATTAAAGAGACTTGCGGTTTTTAAACATGCAATTTTACTTTTGATTTCAGACTCTGGCAGCGAGTCGGGCTCCCATAAGAGCGGGCGGGCGCGGACGACGGCTGCGGCGGATGGCAAGCCCACCAGAGTCAGGACTGTGCTCAACGAGAAACAATTGCACACACTTAGGTAGTTATCTGCAGTACTTATAGGACTTACGTTTTGACTGGAGGTACTTGAGGCATTTGATTGGGTACCTCCACCCTCGTATTTCCCACCCATATGTTCCGGTGCGATGGGTAACATAGGCAGTGAAATTAATGGATGCTGTAATATTCGGCGGCCATTCTTATAAATTAATTCTAGGGAATTTGTGATCAGTTATCGAGCGGGATAAAATATGATTAAATTATGTACTATTAAAAATTTTTCACAGTTAATTACAGATGAATATGAAAGAAAAGATTTTTTGCCATTTAGATAATTTATTCGTTCAAAACTATTTCATAAATAACCGCAGTATTAAAGTGTCGACAGACTGGAGACTTCACAGATTAACATGGAGACTTTTAACATTTCCCGTCGACTGGCGCCAATAACCTTGAGTGTTGCCATTGTAAAAATAAGTTTGAATGTAGTGAGACTCACAATTTTTTTGGATTATAATATTTTTAATTGACTATTATGATGATATATTATTTAGTTGGATTTACACATTTGAATCAGACATTTTTTTTTATCATGTTTGTGATAAATATATTTACAGAACATGTTATGCAGCAAATCCTCGCCCTGATGCTTTGATGAAAGAGCAGCTGGTGGAGATGACAGGGCTGAGTCCCAGAGTTATCCGGGTGTGGTTCCAGAACAAACGCTGCAAAGACAAGAAGAAAACGTTGCAGCTCAAAATGCAGATGCAACAGGAAAAGGTATTTGTAAAAACATCTTTGTGCTTCTTACATTCTATAAAACAAAATACTCAATATAAAACTTTATCTTGCCTTTTAATTCGACTTTATAACTGTTTAAATGAACAATAAATATAATGTTAATTATTTTGGTAGTTATCAAAGAATTTCGTCTATACATATACATATATATGTACTATAGGCGAAACTGTAACCGCTTACCATCAACTGACAGTCTACTTGTTTGACAACATATCACATAAAAGAAAAAGACTATATGTGAATAATGAGATTTTTTACTATTTGCTTTTTTAATTTTTACAAATGTACAGTAATTTTCATTATTTCTATGCTTTACTTTGTAGTGATTTATTATTTTATGTAATTAGTTTGTTATTTGGCACAGGACGTCCCAATGATACACTACGACTACATGTCAATAAGTGAACTTGGGCAGATGTGTATGGCCTAACGTACGTTAGACATGACGCTTGTATAGCGTAGCTAAAACTTCTTTACACATAAAAGAATGACATAAAACGGTGATGCGTATATGCAAAATTATTTATTCGTTTACAATCGTTTTATTCCGATGTTATATTTCGATTTTCGTGTAGTCTTGACTAACGTACGTTGGGTAGCTGAGCACTCACTCTCTATGATATTTTTGAGTTGAATTCTCTTTGAACATCTTTTGTGTTGATTAATAGTCTTAATTTTGAACAAGCTATTAGGTAGTCGTATAAAATGACTACACATAGCCAACGTACAATCTTAAATAAAATGTCGTGTTTATAACATTTGTAGAAATGAATAAACATATACCTTGTAAATATTGTTTTTAGCTTTTAGATCAGTCATGTTATTGCATTTTTTACGGTGACTGTTAGCTTATCTATCGCGTTATTATACAAGGCTAGTGAAATCGATAGGGGAAGAGATCCGTTGCGTAGTATACGATGTAGGTACTTGGTTTTTGAAAACAGTTCTTTTATTTATAAATATCAACTGCTATCAATGGAAACGTGTAGCTTAAAAACAAACTGTGTTCATCAGACTTCGCGGATGGGTTAAAAAATTCATCTAGGAATTGACTTTAAATGTCCCGTGAGTTCTTAGGAAGGGGAAAAACGTCATGTCACGTGAGATTAATTAACGAATTTGTCATAGATACGGCAGTAAATAACAAAGCTCTCGGGCTTAGCGGTAGGAATTTCAAAAAGGTGTCGGGCTAGCGTAGCGCAGCGTAGGGGTAGGCGGAGAGTAGAGAACAGAGAGTGAGCGCCCAGTGAACGGTGAGTCGCGAGGGCAGTGGCGCGTGGCTAACGTACCGTACGGCGGGGTGGGGCAGGAGGGGCGGCGGCTGGGCTACATGTCGCTGGGCGTGCCGCTGGTGGCGGGCGCGCCGGTGCGCCACGAGGCGGCCGCCGCGCTAGAGGTGACGGCCTACCAGCCGCCCTGGAAGGCGCTCGCCGACTTCGCGCTGCACGCCGACCTCGACCGCGCGCCGCACCACTCCGCCGCCTTCCAGCACCTCGTCAGCCAGGTACCGACCACACCTGACACACCATAATACCAAGTATAGCCAGATAATCTTCACTGAGGTGGTATACCACTTCTAACGTATTCATGAGTTAAAGAAATAAGTAAAGATTGACATTGTCAAATAAATTAAAAAATTAATAAAATTAGATTGTGAGAAGCAAACATCGATTCAAAGTAAAAATCAAATAATTTTTCAAATTAGATTTAACAATCACTGTTGCACATCTAGAAGTTACATCAAATACCTATATGAAAAATACGATGTTAACGCATTTAGAATGAGGAAGAACTACCAGAGGACTGGAACAATGGCCTTCTTATCACTGTGCCTAAAAAGGGAGAGAGGAAGGGAGAGTTAATTCATTTCCAGTCAGTGGGGAGCAGTCAATTTCAAGGCTTCACAGTGGCAAGCATTCCTCTATCGTTCTGTCAGAAAGTTCGCCAGGGGCCAGGAAGATTTCCTGGAAGTGTTCCTGCCAGCACCGTTGTTGGCTCTCCGATGTCACAATAAGTTGGCCCTCTTTGTTCTTTAGTGGCCTCTTCTTCGCACTTTGTTTGCCTGATAGCCAGATTGGTAGCCTTGTACCTACATCTCTTTCAGATTACCGGTGTCTGTCGCTCTTTGGGCTCCATCAACAATACCATCAGCCCACACACTTTTGTCCCGACGAGTACTGCTATAGATAGCCTTTCGGAGTTGCTGGTTGAGATCTTCCTGTACCTGGTCGACGTTCTGTGCTATGCGTCTGAGGTTAAGTTCTCGTCTGTGGCCGATGAGATCCCAAGTTTCTTGCGATAACTATTCTTTTCTCTTGTGTATTTTATGTCCGAGAACAACGGAGCTGCTTTAAGACCATTTTTATGTGATTCCACTGCGCGTCGACACTTGAATGTCCAGATCAAGGGCAGAGAAACGGTTACGGAGTTCCAGTTTGAAACTGCTAGCGCCTTGGTTTTCCAACTTGCTGAAATCGAAACGTGGGCTAATTTTAGGTACGTTGATCGAGCGAGTTGACGATACTTTTAGGCGTACTTCTGCAACCATGAAGTGGTGATCGCTATCGATATCTGCACCTCGACAATTACGCACATCTAGCAGTAACGTTCGCCAAGTAGAGCTGATAACCAGGTGGTCGATTTGATTCTTAGTGACACCATCGGATGAGTTCCAGGTGTATTTGTGGTAATCACCGTGTATAAATAACGTCCCTCCAATGGTTAAATCATTTGTCTGGCAAAACTCCAAAAACAGCTCTCCGTTCTCGTTTCGTGTACCCAGGCCGTTCGTGTCCATGTGTCGCTCGCAGCCAGAGTTATCTGTACCCACTTTCGCGTTGAGATCACCCATGACGTTTACTATGTCCTGTTTACGGATGTTTGTGAGTGTGGCGGTTAGTAAAATGTAGAAATCGTCTTTGGTCTCACTGCTTGCAGCGTTAATGGGCGCATAGCATTGGATAACACTGACTTTCCGGACTTTGGTGTAGAAACGGGCTGTGATAATTCGGTCCGAGATTGGTTTCCAGTTCAGGATTCCCCTTTTCGTTACGTCCGAGAGTTAAAATCATAAGTACGTTAATCATAGTTACGCATAACTTTCAGTTATTAGAAAAAATGTAGGTATCGCATAACCTATGTTGTTGTGACTTTGTTGGGCAACCTGATTTAGAAACAAAGTAAAACCTTAGAAAGTCGCCGCCTAGCAACGTCACGACGTCCTGCTTGAGAAAGCTATTCTATATTATTTAGGTTAATTTCAGTATCTACTCTTGGCTGATGTTGTAACCATAGACAAACTAAAAATGACTTTGTGATGACATAAACTGCTAAACCTCAATTGAAATATAAATGATGTTTTATACATACAGACATAGACTACCAAAGCTTTTTTTATAAATAATCTTTTGATAATTCACAATGTGTACTGAATGTATGTGCTAAAATAACATTTTAGCATAACATAAGGTCGGCATAACATTTTTCTGATTACATTATATTACATTGAATAAAAGTTAAAATACATCTCTTATAATTTCCAGATGCACGGTTACGATGTCCCGTCGCTGCCGCCACCTCGACCCCCTCACGGCGGAGAGGACAACTACGTGACGTACCTGGAAAGTGACGACAGCCTGCCTCCTTCACCCTAGTGTCGTCTTACTTAACCGCCATTCATTTTTGGTGGTGTCCGTCTTCAGTGACATTTAATAATAATTGACGTTTTGTGACATTTAAATGTAAATGTATGTGATTTTAATAGGATTATTATAACGGATCTGTAAATATATATTTTTTCTCTATATAGCAAATGGTAAACATGTATATTTTCTAAAATAAATAGTTTGACTTATTACACTCTTCCTTTCTGCATTTTGCAAGACAATCAATTTGTTTATGTATAATAAAGTATTATAAGTATATAAGTTTTAGTAAATGTTCATTAATTAAAATGTTCTACTTGTTTGAAATATTTATTTGCATTTAAATATTTAATTAAAATTCTCTGTTTTCATAATATCTACGACTTCTAAATTTAATATTTAAAAATCTTTAATTGTAATATTTATGTGATGCTTACCATTAGTTTTATAGTTAGTTTTACAGAAATATGTGTACTTTATATAAACTTATGTTTATGATAATATTTCTTCGATCTGTTAATGTTTTTCATGTATATACTATTATTGTAAATAAATTGTAAAGAATAAAATATATCTATAAATATTTACACAATATTTTAGGCATGATTTTAAGTATCTTATAATAAGAACTTTGCAATGACATTATTGTTATACATGTAAATGGGACTGGACCATTTATTAGTTTTATATTTCGCTGTAAATGTGAATATCTGATGGAATTTACAAAAAAAATACATTTAAATAGTAACAATAAACATTTTGATTGAAATTTTCAATGTTTATATGAATATGTATCGAAAAATGTACGTTGTGCAAAACAGACATTTCCACAAATTAATTTATTCAGTAGTTAATAAAATCTACACTGTACTTAGATTGTGAGCATTAAAATTAATAAAACTAATTATCTACATAAAACGTGTATAATTTTAATGATATGAACTTTGCTTATTCCTGGTCGTAAATTAACAACTTAAAACAATTTTATGCTAGTTAGAAACAGTCTTGCTGAAATAAGAAAACATATTTTAGTAAGATTCTAAATTACTTAGTATCTAAACCCATATGGTAGTCACATTTGAAATAAAATTCCATCGGGGAGTTAATACTAAACATACAATAAATGAATTTGTTTAAAATATATCGTTTAAGCGGGAAAACAAATCTTGGTCAATCAGGCCTAGCAATATTTATGTCCCTGTCACTCACTGTCAATTAAGATTTTTTTTGAGGTGCTTTACTGGCCTGTCCATTAAGAAAACCGTTTGACAGTAACGCTAGTGAGGTACATTTTTACTTAATATCAAATAACTGAAGAAATCTGTTCCAGGGAACAATTAATCAATATTGTAGAATTATTTAACACATGGTACTAGCCGGCTTAACCATTATGATGTAAGGCTTAATAAGAATAAAAAAACATATGGTACTTATTTCAAGCCTAGCATTATGCTATATAACAGACAATATTGGAAAACTTTCTACTTAATGTGTTGACGACACGAAACATCACCGTAAGTAAACCTACAAAATAAATAATAAATACTAGTTATAAATACATATATAAAACTGAAATAAACTTATATAATAACATAACGTGATATATACTTACAGATGTATATAGACTCCTGTTTTATAATAAAACGCTTGCTGTTTGGTGTGCGCATGTGTGCGGGAGCATCACACTGAGTTCTTTTGGGAACCGGTTGGGGAGTTGACCATCAATATTGAACACTACAGCACGTATAGGAACTTCCCGAAGCGCTTCCAAAAATACTCGCCTGTAGTGTCTCATTTCTCTTAATCTTGGAACCTACAACTGTCAAACTACATATTATAATGAAATAAATATAGTGCAGCGTATCAAAATTTACTTTTTTCGAGCCTATTAACACATCCTGTATAAGCAAAGTGAAAATTTAAACAATATTTATTGATATTATCACCTTTTTTCCACACAAAAAGATATTTGCCCATGGTAAAATTTTCCTATATCTTTCTTCGGGTCTTAAACTATCCTTATTTCAACTATTATCATCTGAGCCTATTCATATATATACTTCTATTCAATGTGTAAAGTAAAATCATAAAGGTATTTAGAACGTCGTATTTATTTATATCTGACCATAAGCCTTTTTTTTTTCCCCGTGAGGAAAATGCATTAAATTGCATACCCCGGCTGTGGCGGGCCGGCGGTTATGTGGGGCTCTCCTCCCCAAAAGGGGGAGGCCTACCCACTAAAAACCTCAGGGATGGCCTTCCTCAGGCATGTAGGGAGCCCCCGGGAACATCAAGTCACTTCCGGGAACCCCCAGCCTTCGCTCCCCCGCCGATACAGGGGAGCCGTCTTCGGGGTAGGCTCACTACCTCCCCCGGTCTCCTCCACCGACGACGCCCCCCGGCCACGGAAGGGGCGTGGTCCATCCCGGGTCGCCGTAGCGGTCGCGACTTCCTCGCGCCCGCCGGCGACCCGCGGATCTAATTATAAGCCTCAAAGAATAAGTTTCAAACTTCTACCTCTAAAAATGATGTATCATCTAAACAATCATTCATCCCTTATTTAAACCTCTTACCATCCTTTACAGAATGCCTACATTCTTTCCTAAGCTCTACACCATCTATGAATTTCAGAGAAATCGGTTTAGTGGTTTTAGTATGAAAGGATAACAGACATCGAGACAGATAGACAGAATTACTTTCGCATTTATTATATTTGTGAGGATTCAACGAAAAGGATATGATCTTAAACATTTTGCATTAATATAGTTTACTGTTAGACTGAGTTTTGTAAATTTATCTATGATACATCAAACATTGTAAAGGACAGTTCCGGCATTCCTTAAGGACAAACGTATATAAGTCGTATAATCGTAATTCATCTAAATTCGATTTAAACTTTTATTTTCACTAATAATAATGGGGTTAATGATAAAACCTAAAAGTGCGCGTTCCAGCGAGTGTCGGATTTTATTACCGAAAAATAATTTGAACGGTGCACTGTAGTATTGCTATTGGTATTGGTCATGGCAGTTTTTTAGCGCTTTATCAACCACTCAAATAAATGTAACTTACATTGATTTTTACACTTAATGGGGACGGATGACTTAGAGAAATACGTAGAGCTAAATAGTCTTACTTTAACATTCACTGATATTGAAAAGAAATTGTGACATCCAGCTATTCCGATATACATAGCACATCACTAGTGACAGCAGTTTATAAGTGACGCTAATGACATTGACAGTCTGAAAACATATTTTGATTTGTTTGTGTGTGGAGGACTGTGAATGTTGTTAAATTTGTTTATTTTTATTTTCTTCTGATACGATAATTTATACTTTGTATTGAAAAGACAAGTAAATTTAAATAGAAATAAAAATTACAGTCAAATATTTAATAACTTGCCTTTATTTCAATATTATACGTAACTGTGATAAATAATCATTGAAATGAGCGGCACCGGTGAAGAGTTGGAAAGTTTAAATCGGAAAAAGATTGGATTTACGGTAAGAATATTTATGTTCTAGTTATAAATAAAACTATTACGTGTATTTTAATCTGCCAGCATTTACTTAGAAACTTGGTAGTGATGAATATACCTATATAATAGTTTAATTTTGTTGTTTAAATGTGTGTCAGTACCTAATATGCACCCTGGTATGGTATAGCAAACACGACGTTATAAAATTATTACATAATAAAATTAAAACAATAAAAATTTATATTAAAGACACTCATATTACATGCAATTGAAATTGAAATTATATTGTATTAATTAGGTAATTGTTAAAGCAGAATTGACAGAATTATTACATTATTACATAATTGTTATTTAACTAATATTAGATGGTACATAAAACAAAATTACTTTCTAGGAGTTAACAACTAAAACACTGGGGATTCCAACTTGTGGTCTTTTCAACATATGTCTATTCACGTGATAGTAACACATAAAATATTATTTGTCTTTTATGAAAACAACCTCTGCTGTTAGCGGCATAAGAGCTGTCTCAAGGTGAACTTGTAAAGTTTGACTCATTGTGGTCTCACTGTTAGACGCAAAACCTTTCTAAGATGAAGAAGTGTTAGGCCTTATTACTTGTTCCTGGAAGTCGCTTGACGTTCCCGAGGGCTCCCTATATGCCTGAGGAAGGCCATACCTGAGGTTTTTAGTGGGTAGGCCTCCCCCTTCTGGGGAGGAGAGCCCCACATAACCGCCGGCTCGCCACAGCCAGGGTATGCAATTTAATGCATTTTCCTCAGAGAAACAAAAAAAAGGCCTTACTACTTAGGCCAGGCCATCTATATTAATCCCAGAGAGAATGAACCTCATGCCTCCCAATCACCCACCACTAGAGGCGATTCGTTAATCACAAATTTTCAATAAAAGTAGACTGACATGGTGACGTAGAAACGGTCTTAATTGCTATGTGATTACAAAATACTTGGCAACATATGTATTAGTCATTAAAATTAAACTTGAGCATTATTACCATTGAAGTAATCCTTAACCTTTTTTCATCAGACTATTTTTGACAATTGAGTTATTTTGTGAAAAGGCAAATCGATAAAACTTGTGGAACTTTGTGGTAAAAACCTATTCATTTCCCCATAAAAGAGCCTAGAAGATTTTTGCACCCTGTACATTAGAACAGCAATCTTATTTATATTTGTCTTGTATAATTTCAGAATTTGAAAATTTTCATTAAAGATATTAGAATCCTTCACTGACCTGTTAAGGTAATATACTAATTTCTATGAATAAATTTTAACACGAACTACTCTTTTTTTGTAGTATATAATAATAATATTTATTAACAAAAATACTGAGTTACATGGCCCAACATATTTTACAATTGTGTCAGTATACTACCGAAGAATGTCCATTTAGTGTAGCCAATTCCTATCAGCTTTTGTCTTCTGCAGGCTAGACCATGGCAGTATATTCGCATAATTAGTTTTATCCTCGTTTACCAAACCTAATTACTCTAATAAACAATTGGATATTGCTTATGCACATCGACAACGTTACGTTGGGAAACAGCGTGTGTTGCGCGTTGCGACTGCAGCGTGGTGGCAAAATAATTCCGTTTGCGATACAATTACAAAATTAATGATATGTACTAGTATTTCAGCCACAGTATCCGCCTGCACTAAATTAGATTTTCCCTTAGGAACGTCATATTTTCCCTTGGTAAAAATAATCACCTATCCTACATAAATAGTGGGAGATATTTAATTTTATATTATTTAAAAATGTATTCTTTAATTACTTAAGAAACGCGAGACCAAAACCTATACAAAAAAAAAAAATAAGCAAACACATTAAATTTAACTAATAACGTAATTTTAAGACAAGTTCTAGCTGTCTGTGTGTTCTGGTTCTGTTTGTGACCAAGCTGTAGGTATCTCATGATAACTACATAATGTACACAGATTACGTATTTTTGTTACCGCTATAACAACTAATACTAAAAACAGACTAATTAAATATTTGAGGGATTTTTTTTTGTAATTTTTTCTTGATACAGTGGAGCCCCGATAGTCCGACAATCATTTTGCAGGGCAGTGTCGGACTATCGAATTAAAATACATATACAGAACTGCCTAAGACCCCTTATAATCCGAATTTTTTTACAAAAGAGTACCTTGCAATCCGACAAATTACAGATCCAATGACAAGATTCTTTATCTATACTAATATTATAAGGAAGTAAAGTTTGTGTGTTTAAATTGTAAGGGGTAATCTCGGGATCTACTGAACTGATATTAAAAATTCTTTTTTAGTTATATAAAAAACCGAAAAATAAAAGGGCTTTTACGTGGTAGTCCGTTTTGCAATGTGAATCGGAGAAAAAACGGTCGAATGAAAGCGTTTCTTACGAACGCTGCCTTAACCCTTAACACCACTTGGTATTTTCAGCTTACACATCTACATTCGTGGGGGGCCTAAGTCCCCACTATTTGTATTCAATATTTAAGTATACTAAATATGAAATATCTCAGGATAAATTTTCATAAAATAAACAAGAAACATAAATTTAACTGAAAAAACAGGTTTAGTCGTATTTTAAACGTAAAAAAAATATTATTCCTAGGTACAAACAAAAGAGTTACCAAAAAATTAGTTACATTTACAGTGTTTTCTTCACAACCCCAAATAATATAGAAAATTAGAATATCAAAATAAAAAAAAAACTCTAATAAACCAATATACCTATAAACAAAAACAAACATAAACTCTCCAATAAGTTTCAGAACATGAAAAATCACATTGGAATAGTTGACCAATATTTTTTTTTATCTTATTCTAAAAATGTCTAAGCAGTCTCAATAATTAGTCTCAACATTCTAATTATAATCTAAAATAAACTTATTGCTGACATTTGGTACATATTTTAACATTTGGTAGAGTGGATACGACCAACATTTTTCATACATTAGGAGCAAACTCTGGGAGTATTGCCATCTTTACTTCGTGGGCACAAATGACACCAAGATTTCTTTGGTTTTTTATTCTGACTAGTTCCTTGTGTTGGTAGATCTTCAAGTACGTCAACACCAGCCTCGCGTAGAAACTTGTCCATCATATCTTTCAGCTCCTTACTAAGATTAGACAAACGTCCTCTTTCTAGAACATGAGGAATCATTAAAGCATATCCAAGTTCTTCTAAAAACTTGTAATGGCTCATCTGTTTGTGTTTCGATGCGGTATAAAGGACATGACTGTTTACTCCGGGTATATTCAATACTGCACAAAATATTGTGGTCTTCCATCTTTGACTTCTCCTGTTCACATCGTAAGCAGCACATTTCAGAAGTCAGTCACGTCATCGCTTACACTCAAATCTGATAATAATTCAGAAAAAATATCGTCGTTTTCGCTGTCTTCATTTTCAAGATCATTTAATAGCCTTTCTATCTGCTGGGAATTCAAATTTTTAACCATATTGCACCAAAACTTATAAAATATAAAAATACTAATATGGAAAAATACCTACATAACTACACTCGTACCTCACAAACCACAAACGTGAACAGCGCCAAGTCCATCCCCTGCTAGCTCTCGAGCATTCATTGGGAATACACGGGACCGCAACCGCGTCGCTTTTTAAAGAATTATGTTATTTGCAAAAAAGTAGGCGGTGGGGGAGTTAGGTCCCCCACGAGTGGTGTTAAGGGTTAACTATGAAAGATATATTTTTGAGTTCTAGAGAAAAGATGTGGAGCTATAAAATGCCTATAAAAAAGTCACCGACAGCATATGTCAAACTTTTATATTTCAGTGACAAAAAGTAGTTTTTTTAATATTACAGTTAGAAATTGAAACAACACTGTACTAAAAAAGGATTATTAATATTATGCCCAACGAAGTGGACACGGGTCAGCTAGTATTATATATATATATATACATACGCTGAAGTACAAATCATACTTCATTATGTATATCAAATTTATTAAATTTAACAACACAATATACGTTACGAGTTAAGACATTAGCTTACGTTTTATTATAAAATTAAAATCATTAATGCTATAGAACTTACAAAAAATATGCAATAACTTCACATTATTAAATAATTGTGTACAAACAAATGTACATACTAAAATAATCAAAAACTATGAATCAATCAATTTAAGAAGCATGAAAATATTCATAAATTTTTTTGTGTTTAACATTGTTAAAACGCGAGATTGAAACTTTGTTCTGAGGAACAAAAGTAGTCTTCTCAAAAGTAGAAGTTCGTTGTAGGGTGTACCATTTTCTTCAGCCCATTGCAAACCCAGCTCACAGGCGTTAATTGCATCTTGTGCTTTCACTTGCGGAGTAGTTGTAATTACTTCGTCGTGATCTTCCTGATTTATTATTGTATGACTGGAAATCTCTTTTATAATATCTTCGTCAGACATTTCGTTAATAATATTTTCCTCTTTATCCATTTCACGGTACCAGGTTTCCAAATCTACTGGACTTATGTGTTTCAGCAGCAATTTGCTCTACTAATAAACAGTGAACAATGTTTTGTAACTCGAATTTGAATGTTTTGTAACTTTTGTATGAATTATGCGAGAACCAAACTTGGTAATTTAAGTCAGTCTTGGTCTAGTTCGACATATAGCATAAAGACAATCAACAATGTACCTTAATGCGTGATGAATAAAGCTCGCCACTCATGCGCAATTTAAATATTATTGTGTGTACAAATATTATTTATTACTTTATTGACATGTTTAACTTTATTACTTCTAATTTATGTAGCCACTGATAGTGAAATGTTATCTTTGATACGAATTTGTGTTTATATATATATATATATACAGTGTGTTAGGGATCGGACTTCCGATACTTTACCAACGTGTTGTATGTTAAGTTTTATCGACAAAAACCTATACAAATGGGGGTCGCACCCTCACCCCTATGAATGAGAGCTATTTTAAAATTTTATTTCTCGTATTTTAAGGAGTTTATTAAATCTTGCTGTTTTACGATTTTATTTGGTCTTACATACACAAAAGTGGCCTTATTTAAAAGTTAATGAGCTGTGCTAGCATTTAACAATAAATTTGTTAAGAAATTCTTTACAATAATAAACAAAATCCTTTGATTTAGACGGAAAACTGGGTAAAATTATCTATTTTTTTTTAGTTATTGGGTTCTACCTAAAATTCCGGGCCCTTGACATATCATTTCTTTTTGTTTCAATTTATTGGCAATGAGTTGAGCTTGTAAATAAACCTAAAATAAGTACCGCTAAACAGGCAAATAGTTAAGAAACGGGTCTAACAAAACAAGTCAAAATTGACAAAAAAAACCCTATTCATAAGAAGGTAATATTTCTATTGTTTGTGAGAGAGAGAGGTACTTTTACGATTAGAAGGTGTAAGTAAGCCATTAAACTACACATTATTTGTAATAAATACAAAGAAAAAGAGAGCACGAGAATTTATTCAAACCTATTTTTTTACACAATTTGTTCGAAGTGACCGCCATTATTTTGAAGGCACGCGATTGCTCTCAATCCAACTTGTTGAGTGGCTCTTAATATCATATCTCTGTCGTTCCGTATCTCTTCAGCTGTAGCCATAATCCTCTGAAGGCGCTGCTCTCTGGTGTTTGGAACTTCCCGATAAACTTTCTGTTTTAATGTTCCCCAAAGAAAGAAGTCCAGAGGAGTCAAGTCTGGTGAACGAGGCGGCCAGGCGATCGTGCCGCCACGTCCGATCCATGGCGAGTAATTAGCATGAATGTATGCTCTCACATTTCAGGAGTAATGTGCCGGCGCTCCGTCCATTTGGAAATAAAAAGGCCGCTGCTGCCGACGCTGCCTGAACACCAGCGGAGCCTCTTCCAAAAAATCATTTTGTAAAAACTCCAAAAATCTCTCTCCGGTTAAACTATCATCTCTATCCGGTTAAATAAGGCCACTGTTGTGTATGTAGACCAAATAAAATCGTAAAACAGCAAGATTTAATAAACTCCTTAAAATACGAGAAATAAAATTTTAAAATAGCTCTCATTCGGGTGAGGGATGCGACCCCCATTTGTATAGGTTTTTGTCGATAACATACAACACGTTGGTAAAGTATCGGAAGTCCGATCCCTAACACACTGTATATATAGCTAATATTAATTACATTTATTTTTAAATACAGCTTATATAACTTATGCGTGTGAGGGTGTATGTATGTGTGTGATTTATGCCTTTATAATTAAATGTATGTGTCGTATGTGTATCATGACCTTTAGTACTTACTTTATAATTAGAGCTTCTGTGTCTTTGTAGTTTAACTTTAAAAGCCACTCTTTAATTTTATGTTTGCATGTAAATATATATATGACCGTAGTCGAGTGGGTAGTATACCGGTTTCAAGGTGTCGGCATCTCTGAGGTCCCGGGTTCGAATCCCGGTGGGGGCAGATGTTTGTGTAATGAATGTGAGCATTTGTACCTTAGTCATGATTGTTATTATATATTTCTATCATAATATTTATATATGTATGTCTATCCGTTACCCTGGATCCCATAACACAAGCCTTACAGAGCTGGCTTTGGGTTAGACAAATTGGTGTAAGTGTAAGAAATATTTATTTACTTACTAGCTTTCTGCCCGCGGCTTCACCCGCCTGGATTTCGGGATTGGGTCTATAGAGGGTTAAGGGTCATAGCTTTTGCCCACGGCTACATATGCGAAGGTTTTATCGCGCTTCCCGTGTATTTTTGTAATTTTAAATGTTACTAGTGAGAAATATAAAAATATTACTAATTACTATTTTTTTACATTTATACATGAAACAAAATCGTGAGAATTACTTATTATGTTCAACAATGGCCTCTTTGACGTGCGTGTGACTTTGAAGCTTATGGAAAACAAAATCACAAAATACGAAATTATAACGCGCCAATTTATTGATAACATGATAAAAAAATCAATATATAGCCTTTAACGGACTATATTTACCAATATTCGTTTTTCAAGAAATTATATTATAATTTGAATTACAAACGATACTATATCTTGGTAACACAATAGATATAAATCAACGGATATCACATGATCTTATCGGGATATTTGCTATTATGGCGCTGTTGCACTGAAAGCAAGATTATAGCATCATATAGTTTCTTTAAAACTTTCATATTGCATATATTGAATATAAATATATGTACAACGCGAATTACCACGCCATTTACATTGCTATTTTGTCGGTTGACGTTTCGACCAGGCCGTGGTCGCATATTTTTTGTTCTCCAAGTACCGTCACATACTATTCTCTGCATGCAGCGTTGGCGTTCTAACAACCGTTGATACATATACTCGTAGACGGAAAAAATGTTTTAGCGACAAATAAATATTTAACGCGTTTTAACGTGAGCGTCTTTTGAACCATGTACGTTTTTTCCTATCGTATTAGGTCATATTTTCATTGTGTGAAGATTAATTACTGCCCTGCGAGTAACGCTGCGAGTGCGGCCGATGCACATTATTCGTACTCTTAAAATCGAACTTAAGATATCTCGTTACTGCTGTGCCAAACATCTCATACTAACTCCACTATATTTGTATAAGTTAGAGTAGGATATGGCGCAACAACTATATCGTATTCTGCAATTAGGAATCATTTCCATACATTGCTGTTGGATGTTGAAACGATTACGCTAACAAATCGAACGCAAATTATACTTCGTCTGCGGACCTTGGGCGAATATTTTGGTAATTCCTGTTATGTATTTATATGGATATAGTTTCTTGCCTTCGTTATATTTTTATTTGATGAGTATTAATGAAATTAAACGCAGACTCCATGAGCGATACCGAATATTATTTGGAACTGTAATAAAGATTTTTTTTATAACAAATGAGTAGGTGCTATAACCATTACCTCGCATGATAATCATAGATTAGGTCCGTATTGGAGTACTCTCGACTTGACAAGACCAATGGAATGTGGCGAAAACTCCATCTCAATCATACATACATTATTATATTGTTATTATGAAAAGAGTGCAAATATTTATATATTTTTAAGTGAAATACAGAGACACGATTGCCAGTTATTATATGATAACCGCATAATTTTTGTATTTTCTCGTTGATTCTAATTGGAAACTACAAATGAGTTAGTATTGGATGAGCGGTTCCACTAAAACAAAACTGGAGAAATAAAAATAACTTACCTGTGCCAAGAAGATCTTTTATGTGCAATTACATAGCTTTATACAACAGTTTGTCGATTTGCCTGTTTATACCGTGGGAGAGCCATGCTTCGGCACGAATTGGGCCGGCTCGACCGGAGTGATACCACGTCCTCACAGAAAACCGGCGTAAAATAGCGCTTGCGCTGTGTTTCGCCGAGTGAGTGAGGGTACCGGAGGCCCAACCCCCTTATTCCCTCTATTCCCCTTATTCCCCCTATTCCCTTTTAAAAGGCCGGCAACCCATCTGTGACTCCTCTGGTGTTGCGGGTGTCCATGGGCAACGGTTATCGCTTACCATCAGGTGATCCGTTTGCTCGTTTGCTGCCCTATCCTATATATAAAAAAAAATACATTGCAAGCAATGATTAATTGAAAATTGTCTCTTATGAAAAAAGTTTATTATACTATTACGAATTACTTAAATGACACCAATACTTGGGTTAAATTTTAACGACTAAATATTAATATTCTGTCGCCAAACGTTGTTGAATATAGAAAATAACACAATGAATTTTTTTTTATATTGGGTTCACATTATTATTTGAGACCTATTAATTGATGACTCTGTATATAGGTAGAATGCTTCTGGTTCCCAGTACAAAGTCTCTCGCCACCATAGACTTGTGAACCAATGGCGTAGCATCTTTGACGGGCAAAAGTGATTATGAAAACCCTATTTAAACAATACATTTTAGATTTTCATTTATCAATTTTTATTATTTCATATCATAACTATGCGAGTGTTCACAGTACGTAAGTCACACGCGACATATGCGATTTCAAGCGAGTAATTTAAAATTTAAAATGGCCGATGTTCTGCTATTATCGCTCTTTGTGTACAATTGTGTTTATTGATCTGTATCTAGTTGGTACGTTTTATGAGTGTTTTATAGCAAGATTACTTGTGAGTAAGTAAAGCAGGTTCTACAAAATAACATGAATCAGTATAGTTTTGACTCGCTCATGTGTCAAGTGTGTGGACTGTAGTGGTAGTGTAAATAATAATACCTTAGAATAATGGAGGACAGTGTATTAACAAACAGAAAGAGGAGACTCGTGGAGAAGGTAGGCGAATTAATCAAAAATAAACTTAAAGTTATTTTGATGTACCAGATTATAATAGTTTCTTTCTTTTTTACAATAACCGATTACTTTTTAATTTATGCTTTCGACGATGTTACAACCAGATGTGAGGTTTGTCTTCTACAAGTGGCTTCCATTTGTCGTGATCCTTGCTATGAATCTTGACTGTTCCAAGTTGTAAACTGTCGTTTTTCTTAGGGCTTCTTCAATGTGATTCACCATTCCTTTACCTTCTGTAAGGTGTTCTGTGGTATTATCCACACTATCATAACTTTTAGTATTTCTTTTATTTACGTTTGTATATTTTTTGGTACTCTTGGCCGGATCTTTCTTCAATATATCACCAATTTGATCCATATATAGTCGCCCATTCATATTTGCCTTATAAATTTATATCGTCATTCTTCTTTTGTCCATCGTTTGTACGTATCCTCATCTATCATATCATCTAAATTATTGTTTACTCGCTGTCGTTTGTCACTCCTAAGTGCTAAGAGTCGATGTGCTTTCCAATATATTATTCACGTTTAATTTGTACTTTTATCCAACGTTCCTACAGCGAAGGAAACGATCGTGAGGCAACGTGTCAAAACGTGCAAAACTGACTGGTGTATGGGAAGTTACCAATTTGCACTGCGTGTTTGGCTAATTAAGAAAGCGATAAATTAATTCATTGTAGATTACAACCAACTCCTTGTTTCAATGGATTTAAAGTTATATTAATTAATTGCCATTCAACAATGGAATGTTCATAAAAAGATTTTCTTATACAAAATTGTGGGTGTACAAGTATATTGATCATATAATGGAAACATATCACCACTGCAACGCCAACAGCTCTGTCTGCGTCGTGGTTTAATGCCCATCAGCAGTCCTATTCAGCAGCAGAACCAGATACTGACCACGACTCCCGTCGAACATAACTTAAAAGTGTATCTGCGTTTGAATAAGAACACTTTGGACTGTATAAGACTAGATAAGACATTTAATTGTTATAACTACCCCATGGGGCCAGATGTTTTTCTGCTTGGTTTTTTGTTAGGGCTTCTATGTCCGCTGGGCAAATTTTGTTAATGGGTTTTTGCAATTAGAGGTTGGGGTGTGCAGGTGATGCTCTTTCACCTTCAGTCTCATCGTCGCTATCAAGTGAAGTGGAATCAAGTGCTAACATGCCGTACGTAAAAATAGCAAGATCAGTTTAAATCAATATCAACTCGCCGCTCCAACGGTGTTTATGGGGAATTATGTAGGTTTTTTACTAATCAAATTTCAGTGTTACTAATCTAACTTTTCATACAATTAAAACGCACAAATTGAAGTACTATTGAAGGCTGTTAAAAAGTCAATGATTGCTTAAATGATAACAATATTTAGGATTAATTTTTATGACTTAATAGGTGTTTATAATATTTAATGATACAACAATTGTGTAGACGCGAAAATGTACATGTGGACGTGTGACTTATTTAGATAAGTCACAGGAAGTATTATAATGGACTCAAACCCTATGTTCCAAGGACATCTGTCGTTTGAAGTTTATAACAGTGTATACACATGATCACATTATGTTTGTTGCACTAAACTATATATTATAAAAATTGTGAAGGAGAGAATAAAAATGACCTTGAATGAACGAATGAATGAATGGCCCATACATTATATGCGCATATTGCACATACGCATGCATTATATGTCAATAAATACATTACATAGATTGACAACCACAACAATGTTAAAGTACCTACATACATTGATGAATTTATATATATATATATCCTATGTGTTAAGTACTTCATCATCGTCATTTCAGTCAATAGACCCCCACTGCTGGGCTCAAGTCAAGATCTCCACCCCAGTCGGTCCTGCTCTACAAGCATACAACGCCTTACTGCGATCTTCACAAAGTTGTGTCGCTGTCATATGTGTCCTAGACATCACTGTTGAATAAATGTTCAAGGTCTACCGACCATCATTAGGAATTTCAATACTTTTTATTTTATACAATCACCAACGCAATAGGTTTTACATTAAGACTGCGAAATCCGACACTATTACTAGAGACATAAGAGTTGAGGGTAATAAGTGAACACCAGTTTTACACTATCTTCGATCGAAAACTGTCGTTTGATATCTAGATACCGTTGTTAATCACTGATTTAACGCCGATTAGAAATGAAAATGTAATGTTTGATATAAAAAAGAAGTTACTATCAGACTGTACATCTAAAATAATGTGAAGTAAAACTGAATAAAGGTTTAAGGCAGTTGTCCCACCACCGCGCCGACGAGGCTATTTTCTCGCTCAAGAAACGTACATTTTCCATCCAAGGCGACCTTATGGCCAAGGCCAGGCTTAGTTTAGTCGGTAGGTCACGTGGCCGGACCGTTCCGGTCGCGTGGAGTCTGACATAACCTCCGTGACACTTGCCGTTGCGGGGGTATCCTGGGTACGTTTCGTGAGGATTCTCAGCCTTCCTCTCCTGAGGGGAAAAAAACGTACATTAGATATAGGTACATTCCGCGCAAACGAAAGAGATGCATATATTAATAGTTAATCGCTGATTATTCACACTGCCGATTAAGACTCACGCATAGTATGTCGCTGAAAATGACAAGTGCCATCTACGGTAATACTCGCTCGCGCGGTATAGGCCAGTCATTAAAGCCTAAAACCCGTAAGTAATTAGTAACTTGTTGATTTACGTTAAAAATAGTATGGTACAATAAATAAACTATGTTAAAAAAAATACATTTTCTTTACGAAAAGTATTTTTAATAAAAATTTGATATACAGTACAAAACGGTAAAAACAGTTTAAATATAAATTTGCAACATGTTACTGCTTTTTTACCCTTGTTATCAACAAATTTAATTGTTTTTTAATAATAAACAATGTTCCGTATATTGCAAAACACTTCAAATTTAATACACCTTACAAAACGATAAAAATAACCTAATTCTAAATTTGCAGCGTGTTACAAATTTTTTTATGAACAAAAGAACACTTCTACCTTTTCCGTACGCTGCAAAATCATCCGGTAAGTTATTTTGCCTTCTTTCGAAAACCCCAAAATTTCCACTAAGTTACTAATTACGGGTGTGAGGCTATAATGACTGGCTAAATACTCGTTTGGTAGTCAGTACTCACGCCGAGAGACCAACTATAGTCGGTGCCAAATCTATTGAGAAAAGCGGACATTGACAGGGGTGAATCGAAACCTACAGTACAAACTGTAATGAAATCAATTGCTACGATACTTACCATGGATTGAATAATAAAATATAACACAATTTTGGCGATGCACCTACCAGATATTGCGAAGTTTCTATAAACCACAGACAATTCTTTACGAAACAATAAAACAAAACATTTATTCTGGCCTAGAAGTGAAAAAATGTTAACATTTTTAATAACTCGAAATTTAATATACTGCAAGTTATACTTTTTTACACTCGGCCCATTTCTGGAGTTCCGACTATAGAGTTCATTTCTCTACAGTGCGGCTTTGAAAGTACATGTATTGTTATTTGTTATGGACATCCAGCTTGCTCAGGACTGCCACCTCGAGCGAGCGGTGCGAGTAATCGCCCGTTGTACCAGCGGTAACAATATCGGAACTACATACTCGCTTCCTGTTGCTCGCTAACCCGTTCCCAATTCTAGCTCTACTCGCTAATCGTTCATCGTCGGCAGTGGGACAACTGCCTTAGGGCTGATAAGCTATAGAATATAGCGACATGAGTAGGGATTAAATTTCCGACAAAGAAAATATTCCATTACTATTTTAACCCCATTGTACGACACATAGGGGAGATAATGTGTTTAACAGACACAGACACTGGAATCAAATGTGCAAATCGATTTTGATGATCCTTACGTATCTTCATTCTATTGCCCTGTTTCCAATTTTATTTGGGGGCAGCGTAACATGTCGACACCCACTCCCTTCTTCAAAATATAATCATTTACACAGTCCATCCATCTTTTCTTCGGTGTTCCTTTCCCTACACCTAACTAACTATACAACTTTCCTAGTAACATGATTTTCTCTCTTATTAATACGTGACCGGAACAGGAATAGTAGATTGTTAACCGAGGGTGGAAAGAATCAATTCCCGAGGTATTTAGACGCCCGAGCGCAGCGAGGCCGGCTATAGTCCGAGAAGGAATTGATTCTTTTACCCGTGTTAAACACTCTACTTTTCACTTCGAATATATGAGGAAAATAAAACATTGGTTGTTTATTTAATCTATTTATTGATAATATATGATAATATCAGTAGACCATCAGTAGGCAGAACACAATTTGCCTCGTCTTTAATTGAATCTGGTGTCAATATTTCGGAATCGCTTGAACTCATTTTTAACATTAAAATCTGAACTAGTATAAGAGATTATTTGATTTTTTTCAAATTCCGTCACAGATATATATAATAAATACACATCCCGCCAATTTATGTCGACTGTGTAAATTTTAAATATGGAACTCACCGCGTGTTTGTTGCGGCTTATTCCGCTGGAAGTAGTTTGCGCTAAGTTCACACTGGCTGTTTAGAAACTCACATGGCCGCAGCATTTTTTTTTTATAGTTCACAGCTGACAGTTCGTAGCTGACATTCGTAGTTCTATTTTTAAAGTTCATTCCGGCCCTTGGGTGGGAAGTAAATTGTATGAGTTTTTCCCTCCCTATGTCGGGAAGCAGCATTTTCTACCCAATAATCAGATCAAAACAACATAACTTTCCGAGTATGACAAATGAAAAGTTCTTTTCTATCAAATCAACAATAGGAGCTACTTTCAGACTTAGCCCGACATAATAATTCCTCATTCTATCCTTTCTTATCACTCCACACATCCATCTTAACATACACATTTCAGCAACATGCAAACTTTGTTCATTCTGTTCAAACTTATTCGTTATTATCCTATTTGGTGAGGCTTTTCAAACAGAAACTATCATCCCCTATTTTTATCCTGCTTAGTGTAAAATGTTTATAAACTATAATGTGTTATTTTTTATAGTTCTTTCCAAACAAACTTGCATCCCCTATCTCAATCCTTTATAACCCTTTTTTTAACAGACTTTTTTTAGCTTATTCAGGGCTGTAAACTATCTGTGTACCAAATTTAATTTAAATCGGTTTAGTAATTTTGGCGCGACTTACAGATAGAAAGAGTTACTTTCACATTTATAATATTAGTAAGGATTAGAAATAAACTAACTGGCCGATATACAGAACTTCGGAAATGTACTTACTAGCATACTCGTATTATATATCTTTCGTGTGAAAACTGCGTAAGTACCATTGAATTTTTTTCATTTGTGTTTTTAGTGGAATATAATATTTCAGGTAAATGCTGTCAGATTATTAATTACAATAGGAATATTCTTGCCGATATTCATGTTTTGGTGATAAGTGAAGATCTAAGTGTAGCTACCACGAATTTACATTAGTTTACAGTCGATATCGACTTCGTAAATTTTTGTATTATTCTTTCCTACTTATAAATTAAGAACTTTTCTATTACATCACTTATGATGTTTATTTTAATTTGTATAATATTCTGATCATATCTCATAAGTTTTGATTTACAATAGGTGTTGCGTTGTCCCGAACGCCCGTTATTTTCTTATATTATTTAATTATATAATAATATTGCTTACCGGTCCGTAGTTCTGGCTTGGCTTGAAAGTGTGTTTTGTGTGTACTAATGTGCCCTACCGTATGTGGTTATAAATATATATCATATACTACAATACTTGTAGTGTATAAATAGGAGAACGCGTGGCCGACCACTTTTCCAATCTAATCCCGTCGAAACCGTAATATGCAAATATTAGTCCAATGGTATATTTAAACACTTCCGTAAATGATCAATTATTAATGCCGTAAATAAACCAAAGAATATATTTAAAATAAACTCAATAAAAATGCCGTGAAAAAATCCGAAGTGACAGTCAAGTACCGAAACCGTAATGTCAAAATCTTTTTTTTTTTTATTACTTTTTAAATTTCCTTTTCCGCGGTCCGAAACTCATAAGTCCTAAACAATCCCCCACCCCGAGATGAGCAACCCTCATCTCGCTAGTCTACCGGTAGACGGGACAGGGTTGCCACCGCACGGCGCATCACAGAGTCGCCGATCGAGACCTCTGCGAACCGAGGTACACCGTCAGAGCCTGGATAAAGCTTCAAAATGCGTCCTCTACGCCAACGTAGAGGAGAAAGATTTGAATCCTTAATCAGGACAAGATCCCCTACCCGTGCAGGAGCCGTTTTATCTGTCCATTTCAGCCGCTGCTGCAACATGTGCAAATACTCCGAATAAAACCGTTTATTAAAATTTTGTGACATCTGTTGCAGCATTTGAAAGCGAGAAAGTCGACTCAGTGGTACATTCCCAAAGGGATACTCAGGGAGAGCTGCAAGGGGCTGGCCGATGAGGAAATGACCCGGTGTCAAAACCTCCATATCGTTGGGATCCGAAGAGAGTGGGCATAAAGGCCGTGAATTTAAAGTTGCTTCCACTCTGTAAAAGACCGTAGTAAGTTCCTCGAACGTAAGAACCGTTTCCCCAATAACACGTCTCAAATGTGTCTTAGCCACCTTCACGACAGCCTCAAAGATGCCTCCCCAATGAGGACATCCAGGAGGATCAAACTTCCACGTAATGCCCTGAGTAGCCATTGCTTGTCCCAAGTCCGTACTACGTTTCGTTAAAAAATCATGGACCTCCTTAAGATACCTGTCAGCACCCTGATAATTTGTGCCGCAGTCCGACCGTACCAAACTCGGTAACCCCCTCCGTGAAACAAAACGTCCGAACGCCGCGATAAACGCTTCCGTACTAAGCGAAGATACTATTTCTAAATGTACTGCCTTCGTTGACAGACAAACAAATACACATAAATAAACTTTGTAAGTCTTAGAGGTCCGCAAGTGAGAAGCCCTGACAATAAAAGGACCAGCGAAATCCGTACCGACACCGTGAAAAGGTCTGGTGACACTAACCCGATCGCTAGGTAGGTCACCCATCATAGGCTGCATGGTGTTAGCCTTTAACCGATAGCAAGGTATACACTTAAATATAACCGATCGGACGCACCGTCGCGCCGATAGTATCCAAAATTCCCGCTGAAGAATAGCAAGCAGTGCCGTACAACCTGCATGCGAGTTAGTAATGTGCCGATCACTTACTATCAACTGCGTCAAGGGTCCGTCCTTGGGCAGCAAAAGGGGATGCCTAGCCGAATACGGCAGCTTCGAGTTGCGCAGCCGTCCGCCAACACGAAGTAATCCCTCGCCATCAATGAATAAGTTAAGTTTCTGTACGGCACCCTTTAACCGACCCGTCGTCCGTAACGATTTAAGCTCGTCAGAAAACCGTTCCGATTGTACCCGTCGTACCCAAAACATGAGAGCAGCACGCCGTTCGCCTGCCGTCAGAAACAAAGATGTATTTCTTACAACCGGTTTGCGAGTATTCGTTATAAACCGACGCATCCATCCCGTAACGGCCAGTAATTTATTAAGAGAGCTAAACCGCAGTAAAAGAGGGTTTGTGACGATTTCTTTCTCCACAGCCATGACACGCACACAGGGCAGCGGATCCGATCCGATTAAAACCGTAGGGGGCCATGACGACTCCGGTGCCGTCAACCAAGCAGGTCCCCACCAAAGGTTATGACTCACCAACGAGGAGGCATAACAGCCGCGAGAGGCCACGTCGGCGGGGTTCAACTCGCCGGTACGTGCCGCCAATTCAGATTCACTGACGAGTTTTGAATTTGCGAAACCCGATTCGCAACAAATGTTTCCAGCCTATGTACCGAGGTCTGGAGCCACGCCAAAACAATTTGGCTGTCAGTCCACGCATAAACGTTGCCTATGTTAATGTGCTTCCCGAGTGTATCACAAACATGATTCAATAACCGAGTAAGTAACGCAGCTCCCGAGAGCTCCAATTTGGGTATGGTTTGGCGGTTGCGTATAGGAGCCACCTTGCTCTTCACCGTGATTAGATGTAACGCTACTGAACCATCTGGCTGTATCGTCCGAAGATATACGGCTGCCGCGAAACCCGATTCCGAGGCGTCACAGAAACCGTGAAGTGACGCATGATACTTCCCCGGTGGAAGTATTTTACGAGGTATAACAACCCTTCCGATAGTGGGTAACTGATCAATAAATGCGAGCCAGTCCGTTAAGAGTTCAGTAGGTAGGGTCTCACTTAAGCTCAGCCAACCATAACCGTTGTAGAAAACATTTAGCCCAAAATATTATAGGAGCGATCCACCCGTTAGGATCATAGATACGAGCAACCGTAGACAGGACTAGCCGCTTAGTCCATATCTTTTCCGTTATTGTTAAAACCCGAAAGGAAAAGATGTCAGGAACCGGTAAATACTGAACACCTAAAACCGATGTTGAACGAGGAGAGTCCGGATTCTCAAATAACAATGGATCTTGAACGTGATCCGCTGGTAGTCCTTCTAAGAGACGTGGACTGTTCGAAATCCATTTCCGTAGTTCATAGCCAGCCGTTGCCAATAACGCTATGAGCTCGTTACGTAAAATTAAAGCCTCCTGTTCCGAAGATCCACCCGTGATAACGTCATCGACAAAAATTTCCGACTCTAAGACGTCCGCCGCACGAGGGAATCGAACGCGTTCCCGTTGAGCGAGTTCCAACAAGCACCGCATAGCCATCCAGGGGCTAGATTTCAAACCGTACGTGTTTGTGTTCAGTTCGTAGACGCGTAATGGGTGAGACGGGTCCTCGCGCCAAAGAATCAGCTGATACCGTCTATCAGCCTCATCAATCACCGTTTGCCGGAACATCATGCGTATATCCGTCGCGAAGACCACCTGGTGTCTACGAAAGGCCGAAATAAGATCCGAAATATCTTTATGTAGTTTAGCACCCGAGTGCAGGATTTGGTTCAATGAAACACCGTTAGAGGAAGGGGCCGACCCGTCAAACACGACCCGTATCTTACCGCTATCCGATTTAAAAACCGCGTGATGTGGTATGAAATAGTGTTCTTCCGATGAGTAGTCCCTCCGTGCCAGGGACATGTGACCTAATTGTACATATTCCCGCATGAACTCAATGTATTTGTCGCGAAACTCTGTATCTCGCTTCATGCGACGTTCCATAGAAAGCAGGCGTTTCTCAGCAGTGAGGTAGGACTGCCCCAGCGGTTTGCGAATGCTCACAAAGGGCAACCGAGTAACGAAACGACCGTTCGGTAACCGATAAACATTTTCGATAAAATGGCGCTCGCATTCTTCGTCGAGCGGGTCCTTCCGTGAAACCGTGGGTACCTCTTCTGTCTCCCAAAAACGCTGTACTAAATCCGAAAGAGAAACGCCCGTAAAAACCGTATCAGAAACCGTATCATATGCTGGGCCCATAATCATATATCCGTAGTGCGATGGTATAGCAACCAAGCCATTATTATTTAAATTTATAGTGCGTCCGGTGCACAATAATTGACCAAGCACATCAGTACCAAGCAACAAATCAATTTTTCCAATATTTAAAAATTTTCTGTCAGCCAAAGACAGGTGAGAAGCCGAGTTCAAAATTTCCGAAGGTAATTCCACCTGTGGATGTTCTCCTAAAATATCATGCAACACTAGTGCTGTAACTGTAATAACAGGTTGAGAGACCGATTCTCCAACAATGTTAAGGTACATTGACCATAAACATGTGACACGAGCACATCACCTATGCCACGAACCGAAATATTATTATTAAATATGTATAGGCCTAACCGTCTCGCCAAATTAACTGTTATCATGCAACCTTGCGAACCCGTGTCCGCTAGAGCCCGTGCTCTAACATAAAAACCGTTAATATCACAAATCCTTACCGCAACGGTAGGCAATAAAATAGTATTTAAAAAGGTTGCATTTGGCGAGGCGGCGGCGACTACCTATTCTTGAACGTCACTATGAAATGAAGCATTCACCCGATTAAAAACCTGGGCTGCCGACAGCGCCAGAGGGTTATATGTAGGGGGTCTCGAGCGCCCCAATGGTGCCCGAGTCAGGTGCCAACTGGCATCCGGTGTCCGGTAACCAACCGGATGACCGAAAGATGGCGGCGTGTTCCTCAATCGCGGCCGTTCCGCGAGTGGTGGTGAGAAACCCCTCGCTCTCGCTGCATACGAAGCCGCAGACGCATACTGTTCCGCAGTGACGTCACGGGATTCGTCCGCTTGAATATGCCCTATGCCCGCTGCATAGGGTGCTTGTACCATAGGCCCGGTGCCTCCCCCACCCGTATGTGGAGATGCCTGTGAAGTAGGCCTAAAGCCACCCCCACCCGTATATGGAGGTGTCGCGCGCACGTCCACCCGTCGAGGCGACGCTCGTCCAGAATGAGGAGGTGAAGTCCGTACTTGTCCGCTTTGACCCCCTCCTGAAGGAGAACCAATCCGTGCCGCTGCAGGCCTAACTCCACCATTCCTATTCAGGCATAACATCCCGTGATGTTTGCCGTTACAATGAATACATGGCCGTGCCACTGCACAACTATTAACAAGATGATCCCCTAAACAAAAATAACAAAACTTGTGATTTTGCACAAAACGCCTCCGCTGTTGAGGGGAACAATTTATAAAATGTTGGCATTTAGATATAAAATGGCCTATGATGCCACAAAAGGTGCAACCAACCCGCTTGGATTGCAACCTATTATTAATAGTATGGTCCGATGTAGCCATACCTACCCTAGTCCCCCGAGTGGGTGGCCTAATCCTACCCTGACTGAATACAGGTCTTCCCTGACTGGACACAGGCCTCCCAGATGGCCCTGAGGTAGCCGTTGCAGGAGGTGAGCCTACATTGTCAACAATCCGTGCTTCTTCCTCCAAGAAGGTCAAAAGGTCAATAAATTTAGGCAACGGGCTTGCCTCATCTCCGCTTCCATATTTTTGTTCAAATCTTAATTTTAAATCAGAGGGTAACTTATTCAATACAATATGGAGCAACAAGAATGACCACTCCGTTACTGGTAAATTTAATTTCTCCAAACAATTATAGGCCACTAGGGATTGCAATTGCTGGATCCAGCATACAGCAATCCAGCTGGATTCCAGCGCCTTTTAAACATTGCTGGATCCAGCATACATCTTGATCCAGCGATGCGAATCCGCAAACGTATCAATTTCTATTGTTTAGTTTTGAGTTGCCGCCATTTTCGAATCAGTGCGGCAACGTTGCCGTTCTGTCCATGGCACGTGCCGCAGGAAAGGCAACACCGACCAGTGTAGAGGCCGAAAGGGCATTCTCAGCAAGCGGTACAATGCAGTTCTGTGCGAAGCAGGTTGGGAGATAAGACTATAGATAAAATTTGTTTTCTAAGGTCTTACTTTCAGAGAATTCAAAAAAAGAAGTAGTCTCTTATCGTCAGACTTTAAACTGCCTAATTATTAAGGATTAACGAGCGGAGAGAAGATTATTTCAAAGCTTTTTTAGTATGATACAAAAATACTATTGAAAATTAAAATAGTGTTATTGTTACGGTCCTTTTTTAAAAGAATGTTAATTAAGTTAATTTTAAAAGAATTTGTGAGACTGATTGCTACTGATTAGCCGTCCTATCATTAAACATAAGCGTAATTAATAACATAGTGCTTACTTAGAAACATTATCTTAAATGTTATATAAATATAAGGATATGTTTGTTATTTAATTTTATGTGATTATTTTGATCTCAAATTATTAAAAAACCAAAGCAAATTAATATAAGATATCACCAAATGAGTGGAAGATTTCAAAGATTATCGTAAGAAGTATAAATTAATAAAAAAAGTCTTAAAAATGTCGTCTTTTTATTTTCGTTCCACGTTTTGCTGGATCCGCGCTGGATCCAGCTGGATTCAGGTCAATCCAGCAAAAATTCCGCTGGTGAAAACGCCGCTGGATTGCAATCCCTATAGGCCACCTTTAATGGATTTAAAAAATCATCCCTTATAAACATGATATTCCTTAAATAAGGCAAATTTAATATCTTTGCCACATGCGGCATCCGCAATTAACCTAATATTTGATATCTGCCCATCAATAGCGCCCTTGCAGTCTCATAATTGTAATCTGTTATGGTTAAATGTGAAATAACCTGGTGAGCGTCTCCGATAGACAACTCAACAGATAACTTAATTTTTGTGAGAGTGATATATCCATCCGACAATGTACCAAAGAATCAAAAATGTTAATAAATGACATCCAAGTTTCATACCCACCAGAATACTTGGGCAAATTTAAATCCGGCAATCTAGTATAAATTGAGGCATACTACTTGACTGACCCTTAACCGTGGGACTACTGGCCAGATCCAGTGTCCTTACCGCCTGAATAATGCTGTCATAATATTCTAAGCATTGCTTGTAGTCTGCCTGAGCTTGAATCAACCTTGCCTGCAAAGTTTCATTGTCTGGATTCATGTCAGCCCTATCATAACACATTTGTAAAGCTTGATCCAGGTCCGCCATGTATCTGTTTGCATTTGAAGCCCGCTCTTTCAAGGCCTCAACCCTGTCTGGTCTACTCACCAGAGAAAATGCGCTTACCAACCATTGCAAAATACGACGAATTTCGTTGTAACCGTCCGACATTTTAATAATTAAAGTAAATACAAAATAAAGAATTTACAAAATAACAGGTCCGTAACCGAAAAGTAAACCACGCTCTGCTACCAAAAAATGTTGCGTTGTCCCGAACGCCCGTTATTTTCTTATATTATTTAATTATATAATAATATTGCTTACCGGTCCGTAGTTCTGGCTTGGCTTGAAAGTGTGTTTTGTGTGTACTAATGTGCCCTACCGTATGTGGTTATAAATATATATCATATACTACAATACTTGTAGTGTATAAATAGGAGAACGCGTGGCCGACCACTTTTCCAATCTAATCCCGTCGAAACCGTAATATGCAAATATTAGTCCAATGGTATATTTAAACACTTCCGTAAATGATCAATTATTAATGCCGTAAATAAACCAAAGAATATATTTAAAATAAACTCAATAAAAATGCCGTGAAAAAATCCGAAGTGACAGTCAAGTACCGAAACCGTAATGTCAAAATCTTTTTTTTTTTATTACTTTTTAAATTTCCTTTTCCGCGGTCCGAAACTCATAAGTCCTAAACAATAGGTATGTCCAGAATTTTGTTAAAATAAAAACAAACCTTGAAAGTAACGCCGATCAATCTTTTCAGGATTTATCGAAATATTTATTTTTTAATTGTATATTACGGGTTCGGTTAGCATATATATTATAATTAGTGCTCGAAATAGGTAGTTTAATTTTAGTTTAGTACTTGCAGAAAGAAAGTCAATGTAAGCTTAACATTTGTGGCGGCCTGGCGTGCGCAGCTCGAATTACGGATCTGCGCGCGCCAGCGGGTCGTCGGTGCCGTACTCCCGCACCTCGAAGCTTGGCTCCACGGGAAGGAGGAAGTCACCTACCGATTGACTCAGATACTCACCGGGCACGGCTGCTTCGGTGAATATCTGTGTCGAATAGGACGGGAGGGATCGACACATTGCCACCACTGCGCATCCGACCTCGACTCGGCCCAGCACACGCTGGCGGAGTGCCCCGCGTGGGCTTTCGAGCGCCGAGTCTTAGTCGCAGGGATCGGGCGAGATCTGTCTCCGCCGGCATTGATTGCGGCAATGCTGGCGGACGAGGGAGGTTGGAGGGCTGTGGCCTCCTTCTGTGAAGCAGTGATGTTTCAGAAGGAAGCCGCCGAGCGGGGTCGGGAGATGGCCGATCCCGCTCGAAGAAGGCGGCGCGGCGCCGGGCTCGGTAGCGCAGCTGCGGCGCCGCTGTGGGTCACCGGCGGGCGCGCCGGAGGACCCGGGATGGACCACGCCCCCTTCCGTGGCCGGGGGGTCGACCGGGGGAGGTAGTGTAACTCCCCCGAGGGCCTCCACTCCCCCGTATCGACGGGGGAGCGGAGGCTGGAGGTTCCCGGAAGTAGCTCGGTGTTCCCGGGGGCTTCCTACATGCCTGAGGAAGGCCATCCCTGAGGTTTTTAGTGGGTAGGCCTCCCCCTTCTGGGGAGGAGAGCCCCACATAACCGCCGGCTCGCCACAGCCGGGGTATGCAAATTAATGCATTTTCCTCAGGGGGAACAAAAGAAAGAAAAAAGCGTAACATGGATAAACCTAAAATCAGCGTGATGTCATTTTATATAATCATGAAAGTTACGCAAAAGTCCAGGGCCGGTAGAGGGCGGACAAGTAGGACAGTGGATTTTTGTCATCTCATTAGGGCGTCATTCACCGTCCGTCACCACCGTTAAACGTCAGGTAAAGGCCATCTGCCAAGCACTATACAAAAAGGCAAAAACAAACTACTAAAAATCTCCATATAAATCGGCAATTCATAAGTAAAGCCTATTATTTATCGACTCAAGTTTTTCTTCTTCAAAATGTTTCTCTCATACACGATGTTTCCTAACTGCGTAATGACATGGTATTTTCATACGCAGGAGCCGCAGTATACCGGCGTTCCAGTGGACACCTACAATGACAGATACGAAAAGCCCTGGCAGCGGGTTATTATATTAATTCATATTTTATTAATATTACCATTAATGTGTGGTGAGAAGGGATGAGAGTCGTGATAACAGCAGTGTTATGGACATGAATGCGAATGCACATGACATTTTTACTCACAGTCTTATTAAAAGTCATGATAACAAAAGAGTTATGGATATGAATGCGAATGTACATGACATTTTACTCAGACTTATTAAAAGTCATGATGGCAAAAAAGTTATGGATATGGATGCGCATGCACATGGCATTATTACTCAAAGTCTTAATAAAAGTCATGAATTTTTTTACGGGCTGTCAATGCACCGATTGCAAAAAATTGTCCACCATTAAAAGGCTTTATTTTTTTATTCATTAATGCTTAGTTACAATATAATTTTTAGCGCAAGAAAATATTTATTTTAAACCCGCACGATGCCGTGACGGGCCGCAAGTAATAATTAAACTACCACATTTGGACCAAAAGTTGAATAATTCTCTAAATTTATTATTGATTGGGTTTTCAAATTTAAATAAACAAATAGTGACACCAATCAAACATTACACTATTGGATCAATGTGTAACATAAAAACATCGATTCTTAAATTAGTATGTTATAATTTATAAAGGTACGAATGAAAATCGACAATTTGATAGTTTAAGCAAATATTTATTATACAATAACGATATAAATAAACATACCTATTGTTCATAGTTGTATATTTTAATAAATATTTTATTTTTAATCGGTTTTATTGAGTTTGCTTTGTTTCAATATTTTTGTTTATATATTTATAGACTTGAGGTGAAGACAATTGGCAACTACAAAAGTGAGAGTTCATATTTAATAGGAAAAGTGAAATGACCTTGATCCAATTTTAACCCCAAGAAGATAAGTTTGTGCATTTACTGAGAAGTAGTGCCTCAGTTTTGAGGAGTAGTCCGATGCTATTAATGTGTAAAAAATACTGTAAAAATAGCGTTTGGCCGCTTCCCTTTAGTTAGACTGTCCGACAGACCAAAGACACAGGATTCTTGTGACACCACATCGCAGGGTTCTGTTTCTTAGCGATGCAGCTCTCCTGCGGGATGATGCGCTTGCGAACAGGCGTAGTGTGGATCGCTGAGGTTTTAGTAAGTAACCACCGGCTCTTGGGGCATGCACTCCAAATACATCTTCCTCAGCGTAACAAAAAAAAGGGTTCTACTTTTTGCTACTTGCCGTTTCCTACGTGACACAACAACTCTAATTGACATCACCTTAAAACTGCAGTAATCAATTGAAAAATTGATATTATTAAACTAAACACATGGGGTGCTTGTGGTCAGCCGGTCGGTACCGCTGCAAACGCTACGTCCAGTAATTTTTAAATCTGTAATATCTTCAAAGATATTCATTTAAATCATATGCTGTAAAGGGCATATAGTTCTATATTAAATCAGCAATGTTTTTAAGGTATTTAATTAGATAAGGATTAATGCTGTATTGGTTAAAATCACTTCGAAAATTAGCCATCATTTATTGTAAAAAGTAAGTGACACAAAATGTTATTACGGGGTATCCATAAGAGATAGACATATACCATCGCGGTGTTTTCTGTAGACCTTTTTAATGTCTACAATACTTACCTAGTACATTATTTTGATAAATCTCGGGAAGGTTCAGCCTTCGTTTTGCAATGTAAGCGGAAAAATTGTAATTATTTACGACATCACATTAGAAACCTCAAAAATAATAGTGTTTCTCCACTATTTAATTGATGTTATTATACATCCATTCCCTCCTCTTCAATCACTCTATCTATTAAAAACCGCATCAAAACCTTGGTGTAGTTTTAAAGATTCAAGCATACATAGGGATATAATATAGGGATGTTCTCTTTGCTTGTTTGTCATCATATTTAAAATAAAAAAACAATAATTGTTATTATTACATGATATTATCGTTATTATTATTTTTAGTTTATATTATTTTGTTTGGGATTATTTTTGTATTGAAGTTCGGTATTTTTTTGTTAACATAATATTAACATATTTAATGCAAAAAGATTTACATATATAGTTGTCTCAAGTGTCATATTGTCAGAACTGCACCAAATTGTAATATGTAATAATAATAATAAATAAATATTACTTACCATTACACCAATTAACCTAATTCAGGGTTTGATTGTAAGGTTTGTGTTATGGAATGTCGGGTAACGGATACATACATACATTACTCATACATGGAGATAGATATGTTTATTTTCATACAAATCCTAGTTATTCATCATCATGCAAACATTTGCTCTCACCGGGACTTGAACTTCGGAAATAACGTCACCTTAATACCGGCGTACAACCATTCTGCTACGGAGGTTGTATTGCACAACCTTACTGAACACATTACAAATTCTAGTTAGTTAAATATTATAAAATGTTCATATTTGATCATTGGCATTCTCCCGTGATTACCCCGTATTTAAATTAAAATAGACCATAGTAAAATATACAAAGATAGGAGCGTCGGTGGCGCAGTGCTCTATGAATTGGATGATTCCGGGGCCCTGTCGACCCTGCCATGCGCCAATGTGGTTTCCTTTTTCAAATTTCATGTTTACAATTATCTGACGCAGTTACGGTGAAAGAAAACATCGTGAGGACACCAGCGAAGAAATTCTAATATGTATGTAGTCGACCAATCCGCCCTAGGCCAGCGTGGTTGACACCGACCTCGATCGTGTACCTGGAGTAGTGTTGCCACATAATTTTTAAAATCAGGGACAATTCTAGGACTAGGATATTGTTATTTTATTTTGAAAGGATTTGTATTTAAAAAGGAAAATGCCATTTATTCTCAAATATGTACATACTTTTATAAGATAGTCGATGGTCCCTACGTATAAGAGAATAAGTCTAAAACTAAGGTTTACAGGAGAGTGAAATGAAAGCTCAAATCGCTCTAGAAATAAAAATACTTTCAGCTTTGAATTTATTGTTTGCGTAATGTGTTATTATAGTTAGACATTTTTTTAAATGTTTTTAAAGATATTTAATTTATGTACATTTTCTAAAAAAAACAGACAGATGACCGTTTTACACCATTATTGAAATAAAGCCACATCAGACAAATCTTAGATAACCGTTTGTACGTAGGAATAAATAATGCATTTTTTTATGATAAAATGCTAGTATTACCTGTATAAGAAGAAAAAAATATAATTATTTGTTTACAATGGCACCTTAAACATCTCTAGATCTTTAAGCAATAACATAAAAAATAAATTAATGAAGACCGTGAATGATGTTAAGTTTGACAAGACCGCGTTTGCACCGAGTGGCGCGCATTTTAAAAGTAGTACAAAATGACAAGAGCATACATATCCGCGTCTACGGCACCAATTCCGTAAAATTATAATACTTGTTCTCATATACGGTTGGTGTATGTAGTAAAATACATACAATTTTAAAAAAATCATGTATTGATATGAGCGTATGGACAATCTAAAGCCATATGTGTATTAAAAAACATTGACCATTTTCGACATGACCTTTTATACGTAGGGACCGTCGAGATATCTACGTACAGAGTAAGTAATTAACGCTAGTTACAATTTCAAGATGCAGTTTAGACTTGAAACTTTGGTAGTATATCAACACATTAAATATGAATAAAATTGAACACTTAGCTTATCAATATTCTGCTATTCTACAATATTATAGCTGATATGGGTCCAGATTCTGGCCCCACAGAATATCAGTGGTGGTGACGTAGATGTCACGGCCGTTTACTGAGTGGGGACCTTTTTGATACCTATACACACAAATATATTTATATATTTTATTTAATATATTGTTATTACGTACCAAATAAACATTTTTCTTTCTTTCTTTCTTTACAGCCAAATCGTCCTAACATATTTAGGTCAGGCTCGTACTGCTCGCTGGGGTCGTATATGGACTGTGATGATCAATTTTATATACTCAACAAATCGATACTCATTATTTTATTGTACTAACAATGTATATATATATATTATGTTAATTCTAGGTCGTTTCGGGAATCACGAAGAAGGGACTCCACTTGTATGAACCCGTCAGATCAGTGAGTGATTCTTGGGTTCTTATGGGATCTAGTGTTTGTTTTTGGGTTGTGTTTGATTTATTGTCTATGTGTTGGTATTGGTGGCACTTCGTCTGCAACGACACTGGGTTATTTCAGGAACTTTACCTTTGTCTTAATACTGACTTACTTTAGTAAATTGATTACAATCGTTATTTTATTACGTTGTTATCTATGCGACTCAATTTAGAAACGGATCATGAATTTTATATAATTTGTTCAAGGTCATGTGAGAATTTATAGCACCACGTTCTTAGCTAACATATACTGAATCGTCCGCGGTCATTCAAAGCGATGTAAAAGATAATGTTTTTGCAATATATAAACTCATGAACTGTTCTATTTATATATCGTTATTAGACCTATAAGTGTCAATGCTTTACTAAATGCATTGATATTGCATATAAGCCGAATAAGACATAGGACAATCTGTTTAAAGCTGGTACTAATATGCAAATTTTTTATCAACTGAATCCTCAAGACGAAACAACTTCCGTCTAGAGTCCGCTCCTTCAGTTATTTGTTACATCTATCGGAAATACCTGATTATTACATAATTAAAAAGTATAAAAAATAACATTTCTGAAGCTGTCCTAAAGAAACTAGGAAACCAGAATTGAGCAAGTATTTTTTTTAAAAACGTCGCGCACACTATTATTTTATCCTGTGTCGTGGGTGCCATTACAATCATAGGAATCTCACATACACAGGGACAAATTTTTGTAAGTCATATCTGTTCCATGCAAGAATTGAACCCGTGACCCGTTACGTAGTAACCGATTATTCTACCGCTTCGCTAAACTTGTCGTCAAGTTGCTTGACGCTTGTAATCTTCAACGTCCGCCGGACTTTATATCGCCAGAAGCTCATGTCACCTTTGGCTTCCTCCATTGGCATTTGGGGAAGACTTAAGCGCGTCCGATTTGCTTGACTATGCCGTTGGGCTCGTATTCTATCTCAAAGTGGTAGCAAAGGCACCGAAGAATGGCTTAAGTCACGCTAAAAAGACGGAATACCCGATGAAGATGGCGGCGATAAAAACAAATTGTAGACTTCTGATGTTTTCGTGATGAAACCAAACTAAATCTGGTTCGAGTCTGTTCTGACTTAGAGTCTGTCGTAAGACGCATTCCAAGCACGCATGATTCGCGTGACACGAGCACCTGATAACTAAAAAAATAAGTCCCGACATGCTATGGTAATAACTTATTGCTTGACTGCGCTGAGGGATTGGCGTCTTATATCGGAGTCGCAGCAAATTTAGCGAAGAGGAGGCCATCATGTTAGGTTATATGTCCAACCGCCGAGACTTGCTGGAAGAGAAGCTTGGATATAGGGCGACAAATGCCCATAATCTTCTGCTATCTACATCGACCATATGTTGAAGTAACACAGTTGTTACATTTTAATAAATATCGTTAAATTTATTTCCGAAGAATATTTGCTAAAACAAATAAATGGGGACATTCACACGACAGCATATCGCAAAGCTGATGGTATCAGCCACTCCCTGATATGATAACGTACAGATCAAAGTACACTTATCATTGGAATATAACCCGTATTGCTTAGGCCGTAAATACTGGTATATACGTTGTCAAGCCGATCTAGACATCAATATAGATATAATCATTACAAGCTAATACTTTGTAATTTGAAGTGCTCAAATGTTTCATAAAATTACACGATGTGAATGTATTGCACTTAGGAATTTATTGGTCTAATGAGAAAATAGGAACTACTAACTTCTGGAGTTAGATCCTACTAAGGAAAGGTCATTTAAAATTACAGCAAGCTGAGAAATCTCGTAAAATTTAATATAGACGTAATTAGGTACCAATTAAGCTCTGGGGTCTGATTTCCTCAAACGACCTTCTAGCACATTCTTCTCAGCAGAATGCATGGCCACCATCAGAGCAGCAGCTAGAAGTTATTTACATTATGCGATAGGGCATCTGATGTTCAAACTCTCTAAAACAGTCAGCACTGTCCTTATATCGGATTGTAATAATCTGCTTCGATTCATGGTATACATTAAAAACGACTCACTTGGCAACGGACGCAGCACGTGAATTAGCTAAAACGGTTTCAGCATAATACCCCTCATTTGTAGGCCCAGTTAAAAATTGGTTGCGAGAGAAATTTAAAGAAAATTACCTATCAGAATAAAGAACCAATGAAGCAAACGAACAAAAGAGAACAGTCCGGGTAGTATGTAAGCTCACCCGTAACCTTGACAGGTAAACAGTAATGATGGAGTAAGAAAGATGGTGGGACGTAGCCCAGCCCAAAGTAAGCTCTATAAAGCTTGTATTATGGGATCTAGGGTAACGGATAGACATACTATATATTATACATATATAAATAAATTTGGTAGAAATATATTATAACAACCATGACTAAGGCACAAATGCCCGCCATTCATCATGCAAACATCTGCCCCCACCGGGACTCGAACCCGGGACCTCATAGATGGAGACACCTTGAAACCGGTATACCAACTACTCGACTTCGGAGGTCGTCACTATTATGTGTCAGAATGTACATAATACATTATTACATACCATGGTATCAGATGCTAGAGAGGATCTTCCATAGCGAAATGTCAGTTTTATGCTATGATACGAATTATGAGACCTTTGAGAGCAATGACTGGTGACGACAAAGAATAAATTTGGAAATGGTGTGATAAGGGAAATGTGCGGTGTAAAGGAAGATATAGTGAAAAAAATCGAGAAGGAATGTACAGATAGTTGCATATACAGAAATGATAGACGAAACACGACTGACGAAAAAAATGTATAACGTAAATAGAGACGAATAGTAGACATAGTACAAATGCTCGCATTCATCACGCAAATATCTGCCGCCACCGCGACTCGAACCCGGGACGTCAGAGATGGCTACAGCTTGAAACCGGTATACCAATCACTCGACTACGGAATCGTCAAATATAGGCGTTACGTGTAAAAACGCCACATCATAATAATGCAAGTAAAACTCTTTGTGTCGAGGGGTAGAGCTTCCCAACACGAATAGGTCTTTACCATTTCACTGGTAAGTAAAAGTAGATTGATGGAACAAAGCTAAAACACCTCTTGGGAATATTCTGCAATATGTATAAAATGCCGTTAAATAATAATGCTTAAGACGGGTAAATTTAAATTATAAGTACGGGTCAAGAGTAATATATAAAAAAAAAAGTCGCCCCATGCAAGGATTTAACTGTATTATATCTGTCCTGTGTGGTGGATGCATGACAAATATAAAATCTTACATGCATACGTACAAATCGGAACAAAATTGTAGGTTATATAAAATAATTGGGTAGATGACAATTTTTTGTATTCTATACATAATAACAGTTCTCTTTTAGATGAGAAATATTGTAGAAGTTACAACGTATCTGCGATTATTACTTTTGAAGATACAAACAACGCCATGTTTGCGGCGCTGTCGCGGGTCGCTCAAAAACGCTCTATACAAAGTACACTGAAATCGTGACGTCATAATTTACTAAAGTCGCCTATTTTGTGTGAGCGTATAAACAAAATTGACAATAACTTAGAGGAGTTAGAAAGTTAGAAAGAATTATGTAAAAAATAATTGTACTTTATTTAGAAATCTAAAAGCAATATTAATACAAAATTAAAGTGAAATTTCTATATTGACTTACGCTCATAAGATTGATAATTGATAAAAAAAAATAGGCATATTCACTTGTCATCTACCGTATTGGCCCGTGCAGGAATCGAACCCGTGACCCATTGCGCAGTAGCCGCAATTATAACTCATATAATACACCAAACCATAATCTATCACAAAATAAATTTATTTATGTTAATGATGTTTACGCATATCTGGTTATATGCATACTTTTTATACTATTTCAAGCATAATCATTTTTAAATGTACATTCTCGCAAATTACACTCAGATTAGTCTTAAACATTAGGTATAATTATGGCACAATAAATAGTATGTTAAAAACAATTACGGCAATAAAATATGATAAACAAGAATAATTATGCGAAACTCGTTATAAATCCGGCTAAACTCCGGATTATGTCTAAGTTTAACAACCATACAGGCAAATCGTGATGGCGTTCGCAACTTTAAGTGAGAGGCTGATGCTGAGGCTGGCCGACGAAGCCAAAGTCGCCTTTATCATGAGGAACATTTTCAAAAACCGATTTAATCCGCAGAACGATGCAGCGCGGGTAGTGTTAAAACGAGTATAAATTTGTTTTATATCTACCGATTTCGGTTTCTTTTTATTTCATCATTTATTCCGATACGCTTACTTGCGGCAGTTGTTTGTTTGTTATTTAGTTTAATTGTTTGTTAATAGCTTATTTGCTGTTGAGGCTTTGCGAGTGTTTAATTATATATTATAGTAAGTGGTGCTTATACATTGCTATCAACATGAGAAAAATAATAAAAAACTTAATTTACTCTTATTATACATACAATGGTGAAACTAAGAAATCAACTCTACCCACAAGATCAACAATAGTAAGTAATTTAAATTTAGCTTTATTAACTACGCGGACGAAACTAACACTAATTTCTATTAAACATTGAATAACATAAACAATAAAATAAAAATTGTGATAAACGTATTTTGAAACGTAAATTATATGTTTTTTTATTGTTAGTAAAATACGTTATTTTTATATCCTTCTCTTTCTTATCTTCTCTAATCTTTATAAATTGTAGCCTATGTGTTACTCTGATCTATATATAATCTTTATTATTGTAAAGTTTCATTAAATCTATTCAGTAGTTTTTACGTGGAAGTGTGACAAACATCCATACTTACAAACTTTCACGTTTATAATATTAGTAGGGATGTAATATTTATTGTACGTAAAAGTTATTACACTTTAATGCTTAAGACAATTTTAGATTGCAATGACGCATTCTTCAATTATGAAGTAGATACATAGAATTTAACTTAATTTGGCCTGTTTTGTGTAAGTTGATTTGTGTTTCCATAAATAAACCTCTAAGGGTTGCTTATCGTCTATGGGTTGGCTATTGATCCTCATACTACCTATATAATGTTTTATTTGCATTTATCAATATATTTTTATGGCTTGTTTCGAGAAATAAACAGACTGTCCACCTGATGGTTTAGTACCTTTGCCAACAGTTTACTGCATCTGGTTCCTGTAAAATTTGCAGCAATTCTGTAACCCCCAAAAAATAATTGTGTTTGCCAAAAAGTCACATAAGATGAACAATCACAGTAACCAAGAATATCACTGCCTTCACACTGAGACACAGCTATTTTTCGGTAGAAACAGGTAAGGTAGAGGTACCCAAGTAGACCCTGGTATAGGGTCTTCCTGTGGTAAAATACCTACTATCAAATATTGAACGGTTTAGTTAAAACTTAGCATTGTATATTAAATAACACAATCGGGGATGGTCAAAGGGACATTCGGTGGCAAATGCCAAATGGAAAACAGAATACAAGTTAATTACTTGAATTATTAGTAGTAGTGGTAATGGGGGATTTTTTGAGGTGAAAGATCAACGAATTTATATATTTAGTAATAGTTTATATAATTCCATAGATTCTATAGAAAAACATTAGTATATTAATAAAACATAAGTTTTGAATACAGTATTTATTATTAACAAAAGAATTTTTTGGGATAAATTGCACAAGTTTGTCATGTGATCTCTTAAAACAGTTACAAAACCGTAGTGCAAGCGAGATAGCTGCTGTATGCTGTAAGAGCGGTATCTCTGTTTCAATATTGCTTTAACTCTGCTTGAAGCACTCATGGTAAGACCTCTGCAATCTGTTATAACAAATGTTTAATATAGTTTATTATCAGGAAAACCTTCTACCACCCCAAACTATCTACTAAGAATTCTGTAAATATCAATTTTATTACTTTTTTGTAATATTAAAGAAAAATACAAAGTGTTCACAAAATTTAAATTTGGAGGAATCCATGGTTCCAGGTTCCGAATGCTTTCATCGTACTGCTTCTCGCTTTCTACCTTCTAATCGGCTTCTTCACCCAGCTGGTAGAAGATAACATGCCCAGCGTTGTGCCTGAAGCAGACATACAATCAAACGTGAGTTCTTTTTTAAATATAAATTATATACTTTCAAACAAACATACATAGCCACAAGATATGACCACAACTACATGAAGGACACTTTCGTGACCCAAGTCTTGCTTCTCTTAGCACAACTACGTGGTCATGCGTTAGTATCTGGGCTTCATGTGTCGTAAGGGACCGTCCATTAATCACGTAACCTTTTACTTAGCATTTTAACTTCCCCTCTCCTATGGTGATATGTGGCCCCATCTATCATCACGTGAATTTACAAATTGAGCAGTAAAAGCTAGTAAGAAGTTCCGCATGACGCCATAACAATCGAGGCAAGCACATATCGATTATTTTAAAGTGTCAATAAAGCAAATACGAATAAATAAATCTTCAAAAGGCGTTCAATAAATATATAATAATAACAAATGTTGGTTGGTAACTAGATTCAACTTAGTGGTTGGTTGGTATTATACGAACGAACCCCTGACTTCTCAGACAGCCGAATTGCAATTTGATTGCTAGCTAGCTCAAGTATCGCGTTATATGTGTAAAAATTGTCATTTATTATATTGTCTCCAGGAATGGGACCGGTTCAGTGAAGAAACAGCTCTGAAATATCTCGACGTAATAATAGGTGATGAGCCTCGTGTATCCGGGACGCCCTACCATCTCCAGAAGACAAAAGACCTGCATGGTCTGATAAACCATATAGCGGCCAAAGCGACTGGGTCTGTTTCCACGGCTTGGCAGCTGACTTCAGGTTAGCTGTCCTTATGTGTAAGCCAATAACCGTAAATACCCAAAACACTGGGTTTACTTACTGCCACCTTCTACCCGGCCTCGGCGAGCCTGTGTGTCATACCCTATTTTAAATGTACCTCTTTCGAACTCCGAATTCCACTCCCGCTCCTTTACTGTTCGTGCTGCTAGATTGTGAAATGAGCTATCAGCCAGTGTTCAAGATTGTCAATCCATTGCTTCTTTTACGCGCAATCTAAAGGAACAAATAACACTACCTATGTAGTTTGTATTAGACTACTTTCTGCACTTCATCATATTATATACATACATAAAGTGGATACTCAAATGTGTCTCAGGCCCGATGTGGAAGAAAAATAAAACGGTTTTTTAGTTAATTTATTTATTATATTTTCACAATATCTGTGTTTTATTTATGTAAGCCCCTAAGATGTAGTAAGTTCTACAAATTCATTGATTCATCAATCCTAATCACTTATTTGACAGTTACTTATAGTCTTATGTATTTGACATTAGTTATAGTCTGTCATTTAACCAACTATTCTCTCGTGTCGTGAATAAAGTTAATTTTGATTTAATTTGGTTAAGTTCTAGCTGTCTGTAGAAAGTTCCAAAATTAAACAATATTTAACAATGTTTCCGCAGACGAATACAAGCTCGACCTGTCCGCTACCCTGGTGAACCACTACGTGAACGTTTCAAACATCATCGCTATCTTAGAAGGGGAGAGCGGATTCAACTTCGACGGTACCACCAACACTACCTTGCTGGTCAACTGCCATTACGACTCTGTGCCTTTTGCACTAGGTAAGTGGGCACAAATTTACCTGTCATTTTATATACAGTATGTTACATTACGTCGAAATAAAAATTGAAGATTCGGTAGAGAAAATATTATCGATAAACAAGCTTCTTTTTTCTACGGAACTTTCACTTCTGCTGGATATAATTAAATATTATTACGATTTTCTGCAACACCTGTATCTAATTCGCTGTGTTCCGGTTTGGTGGGGAATATATTGCAGTGAAAATAAATATATATTGTTTTATTTCGAACGTTGTATATAATGTTTAATCTATACAGGTGCATCGGACAACGCCGTGTTTTGCGCCGTCCTCGTTGAGTCGCTCAGTCGGCTGGCTCGAAGGACCAAAAAGTTTAGGAACAACATAGTGTTCTTGTTTAATGGCGCCGAGGAGAATATGCTGCAGGTATTGTAGTTTTATTTTTTTATAGTTTCATCTAAAATCAAATTGTATTTCACCGGTAATACATACATACACTTACGCCTCTTTCTCGTGGGGATAGACAGAGATCAGGTTTTCACTTGCTACGATCCAAACATACTTCCTCGACTTTTATCAATATTTACATGCACGCTCGTCGGTTACGTTTAATCTTGATCTGACCTTCCTTTAGTATATCACCTATTTGGTCCAGGTATGTTTGTTGTACTGTAGTACTGTGGGTAAATGTTTCGGCGTAAATTAAATTTCAAGCTTTCAGAAGATGCTTTTATCGATATGGCACTCCACATATACAATTACACATATACAGTTTGGATTTTCATACAACTTATGCTAATCGCTGCTCGCATATATTAGGTCAGTACAGACATTTCGGTTTATTTCGAAGAAGATAATATATATGTATGTGTATATATATTGATATATATATTGTTGTTAGACTTATATTATATTTATGAACATGCATATTTCCAGGGAAGCCACGCGTTCTTGTCGCACCCTTGGGCCCAGGGTGTGACCGCTGTTATCAACCTGGACTCCGCCGGAATGAACGGGAAGCCTTCAGTGTTTCAGGTAAGTCCTGAATCAAAGCTGCTCGATCGAGGGCTGATAGTGGCACTATGTTAAACTATATTTATTGAATATATATATATATATATATATATATATATATATATTCTTCTTCTCGTTCTTATGGAATGTGCAAGTGTGGCCGACCAACGGGAGAAACTTCTCAATTTACCGTTGATTTAACTCAACATCACATCAACCATCTGTTGATTTAACTTCCAATTCTCCAACAATTCGTCGTTCGTGTGCTGCAGGTGACAGACCCCCGCATCCTGGACGCCTACCACCGCGGGGCGAACAGGCCCAGTGCGCAGGCGGTGGGGGAATTCCTGTTCCGCTCTGGCATCGTGCCCTCCGACACCGACTTCAGGATATTCCGCGATTTCGGACACATTCAGGGTACGCACCCCTTTCACCCAAAATTGTTTTCAGTATAGGCTATAAATTTAACCACAGATAAATTATGACACAATGGATTACTAATTATATGTATCAGTTGATTTATTATGTCTTACTGCTGTTACTATAGCAATAAGTCTTGTCATTGGTACAGCGCCATCTATTGAACGCCTTTATAAGTATAATGAAGGAGAAATTGCGAAATAGTGTATTAGGATGTAGTGATAAAAATAGAGAAACGAATGCTTAGGATATTTGAAGACGTAGAAAGTACGAAAGAAAGAAGGCGGTAAGCGACGACCTATACCAGTGATTCCCGAAGTGGTGTATATCGACCCCCTATGGGTCTGTAACAACTTGCAAGGGGTCTATGTCAGCGAAAAAAATTTACTACGGGCCTACAATAATGGACCTCAACATATACTGATAGTACCTATTTATTTATATTATTCTGTCTTCTAATGTAAAAATGTATACATTATTTGTGAAAGTAGCTATTAAGTAAAAAAAAAATATTTAATATGTTTATAATATGCATTTTTATTACATAAGTAGGGGGTCTATCCAAAACCGAAAAATATGGCAAAGGGTCTACGACACAAAAAAGTTTGGGAGTTTCTAATCTACAGGAACTTGATCTACAAGATGAAGAAAGGTCAGGTCAATAGTACCTGTAACCGACGAACGTGTATGAAAGTATTAATGGAAGTAGAGGTAGTTTGAGAAGTATGCATCCAATAATTTCATTGCCTATTTTACCTTTGACACCGGTACAATATGAACGCGGCTATTTTGCAACAGTTAAGGGTAAGACGGAGATACCCATGCAGACGACTCTGGTATAGTCTCCCCGTCTTATTAATCATATTTATTTATCTATTCTCTACTGGTATAACTGTATGCTTATTTAAGCATAAAAATATCATCATGTCATGACAGCTTATCATATATGAGCTGTGATTACATGATGATATTTTCATGCTTAGATAAGAATATAGTTATACCAGTAGAGAATAGACTCATACCCCTTGGTGGGGACATGTCCCCACCAAGGGGCATAAGTCTATTTTATGTTGTGGTGATTAGGCCTTAGTCAACCATGCCGACCCAGTGCGGATTGATTGACTACATACAGCCTTAAATTTCTTCGCAGGTGTCGGCAGGTTGCCTCGCAATGTTTTCCTTCACCCTAGGGGCGTCAGATTAGCGTAATTACAGTACGTGGCAGGATCAATCAAGGGACTTTCAAATCATCCGATCAGGGGCACGATTCTCATGCAATAGAAAAAAGTTCACATTCGTAAAAAAATTCGAAGTTCGAATTTTTTTCGAATGTAACACAGTTAGTCTATTCTCAGAAGTTCACAATCGAACTAGTTCGCATGAACGTCATTCGAACAAAACGAGTGATACGGACCAGTAGAAGTGGACATTCGAATACGAATTTAAATCAAAGTTTGATTGGATATACTTTTTGTTTGTATTGATTTGACTTTACATAGGAAATGGACGAATTTATTGTAGATTTTATTAGGTCAAGAGTTAGAGGCAGCGAGTTTATTAAACATTTTCGATTAAATAAGAACCTTACATTAGAATTCATCCAAATGTTTCAGCCAGTGATTCAACAGCGATCACGCATTGACTTATTAAAAACAAAGGTAGGCAAAATAAAAAAAAATATATATGTATATATATATTCTACATATATATATATATATATATATATATATATATATTATATATATATATATATGTGTGTGTAGAAAATATCGGAAATAAATAATTTTTAATTTCTCGTTTGAAAGTTGTTTACTAAAAAACTTAAGAGTTTTAAAATTCAAGTGTCATATTAATAAAATAATATATTTTTAAAAGTAATATTTACGTATAAAATCTATTAGTAGATGAAGCAGTAACAGCGTTTTTATAAACGCTTAATAATTACGTAATTTATTATTTAATTTATACCCGACGTACTATTTCGAATAGTAATCGTTCTATGGGTGCTCAGAATACGAGATAAATGAAACATTCGAACTTTTCAGTAGAGCGGAGAAATTCGTATACGAATTTTAATATGGAAAAAATTCGATTGCATGAGAATCGTGCCCCAGGAGATGTATTTTTGAATCATAAGACGTGAATTTGGAATTCGAATACGAATACAAATCGTGCGCGAAATTATTTTCTGCTGCTTACAATTTTTTAGATTTTTGAATCACTCGAATTCAGTGTTGTCATTAAAAACAAATTCTTAATTAAATTCCGTTTCACGCAGAAAAATTCAAAATCACAACAACAAAAACAAAAAACTGGCGATGATCCACACGTGAAACGGATCACTGTCAAGGTCACTTCAGCGTTTGATATTCTACTAGTAGAAATCAAAAACGAGCGGGATGAACCACTCGTAGCACAACGCACGAAATGAAAGTTCAGAAATAGTGAATTCGGTAATTCGTATACGAATCTCACGATTTCGAATGCGAATTGGTTTTCTATTGTTTCAAAAATTCGTCTCCAGAATTGTATCCGATGGTAGTAGGATCGGTAGTAATAGTACCGGAGGAAGGTGGAGGGGAGGGCTTGTGGTAATGGAGAGGTGCGCGCTGGCCGCAGGTATCGACATCGCGTTCACGAAGTGGGGGCACGTGTACCACACGCGGTACGACGAGCCGTCGCTCATCCTACCCGGCGTGATGCAGAACGCGGGGCAAACCGTGCTCGCCGCCCTCATCCACGCCGCTGATGCCGACTTGGACGATAAGGTCACCCATTTTACTAAAATCACATCTTTATTGAATCGCTTTCTTACCTCTTTGTTCAGGCCAGAACTGGATGACTGGGAGCGTGGCGTCTCCTGTAATCCGGCTACTCGGAGGTCGGGATTGGAGGATGGTTTGAGGTCGGGAGTCCTGATGTTGTGTGGCCTATGTTGACTGGACGTCCACTCTAAGCCTGGTATTAATATAGACCCCCCGGAGGAGTCTGGGGGGTGCAGGTTAACTAAGGAGGGACGAACCGGGCCAGGGTGGAAACCCAGCACCCAAAAGTCTTCGTATCAGAGAGTAGTGGGATAGCGGCCGGGAGTAGCTGCTCAGTAGCAGCCCGTCCAATACAATCGGACCTTCCTGGAAGTCGCTTGGTGTTCCCGGGGGTTCTCCCTACAAGCCTGAGGAAGGCCATCCCTGAGGTTTTAGTGGGTAGGCCTCCCCCTTCTGGGGAGGAGAGCCCCACATAACCCCACATAACCGCCGGCTCGCCACAGCCGGGGTATGCAATTTAATGCATGTTCGTCAGGGGAACAAAAAAGATACAACAAGATTATATGGTGATTTGTAAAGAAAGAAAGAACATGGAAAGAAATCCTCTTTATAACTTGATACGACTAAATACGAATAGAACAAACAAGAAAAATAACTTTTACTATAAACAAATTGTCAAAACCACGGCAACTCTATATATTATGTACAAAAAAATATTTTTTTAGTTAGATGAAATAAGTTCTGCGGCCTCTTTGATTCGCACTCTTTTTTTTGTGATTGTATTTTTTTATGTCCTTATTAATTATCTATTTAATACTATATTTACAATTAAAAACCTAAGTAATTATCACATCCTTAATTGTTTCGTACAATGTGTATCTCGATTGCATTAGAGAATATCTAAATCACTCAGTTCGCCTTTTTCTCACTACCGCCTTATTTCAAATTGTTGCATGGTACAATATTTAATGGAAAATTAAATAAATGGCTAATCAATAGGTTTTACGTTATTATAGAATACTAGCGGACCCGACAGACTTCATCCTGTCAAAAAGATTTGTGAAGTAGCAGTTTTTTTGTTCCTACTTATTTTATAGTCAGGGTAAAAAATTCTCCTGTACAGAAACGTCATCCTGGTGGTAGGGCGTTGTGAATAAAAATTAATCAAATAATTAATTAACTAATTAACTTTGGAACGTGACATTAAGTCCTCCAACGATGTATTCTGTGCTCCAACGCACACACGCACACTGTTTTGAAGGATATGATTGAATTTCAACTTTATGTAGCGTTTATAAAGTGCAAATTGACTCTTTGATGTTAGGAATACACCTACATTGCTTTAGACAACAGTGAGTGCTTGAAATATGAACTTTATACCATAACAATAAAGCTCAAATTGACTGTACGTTTTAGATAGAAAATGTTTGTATGGGAAAAAAGGGCTGTTTTTAGGGTTTTCCCGATAATTATTCGAATTTTTCTCGCCGTAAAAACCGTGCTTGATCTTCAACGAACATTTTAAAAAAGAATTGGCCAAATTGATCCAGGCGTTGTTGACTTATGCACATTCTGCGATTCATTTTTATATATAAGAATTTGATTTTTACAATGAATTTTTAAAATGAATTTCATTTAATTTCTATAATGAATTTAAAAACAACAGTTTTTAATGCTATAACGACATGTATGGTATAATTAAATTTAAATCTTTATTAATAATTGAATTGGACGATAACAATGATGGCGTAATAGGTATTGTAATTGAGTTTTATAATGCTGACTGAATCTAATCTATCGTATAATTTATCTCAAAAGCGTTATAACGGTTAGTTCTCGGCCAACTCTGGAACTTTCTTAAGAAATCTATGTATGTTTCAGATTCCGCCCAGTGCAGTTGTGTACGTGGATTACTTGAACCTGTTCATGGTGGTCCTGTCGTACCCAGCTGCGTTGGCTGCGGATATAGCGATAGCTATATTGGGTTTTGTATCGGTCGCCTACTACGTGTGGCTAGTTGGCTTCAGTGAGTTATTGTTCCGTTTTTACCCTTATTTTATCTGCGTATTAATGCTCCGTTTTTACCCTAAATTATCTGAGTTAATGTTCTGAATACACCTTTATTTTATCGGTGAATTATTGTTCGTCTTTTACGCACGAACACTGCATGAGCGGCCAGATTTTATTTGTCAGGAACAGAAAAGGTTACATTTTACCTTTCAATGGACTGATACACAAACATTCGAGTAGTGCCAAGTTCACTTCTCTTTACCACCTCACTCCATATTTTTATCACAAACATTTGTCAACCGATTGTAGTGAAAATGAGTAAACAATGAATACTCATACAAAGTTAAGATTCTAAATGTTAATGTTGTATAAGCAACAAGACTAAGGTTTTCTTTAATACATCTGCTTCATCGTATCTTTACATCCCTGCAACCTTGATTACAAATGCCTAAGACTATTTCTAAAGTCTACATCTATACACCAAAATAATTGTATATAAAATTGAAAAAAAATATATATTATTAATAGTTAATACAAATTGCTTATAAATACAGGATGGTCAACAATCACAGAGCTGCTTTGGTGTCTCCTCGGCAGGACTGGTTGCCTGGTGGTGGGCTCCATCCTAACTGTTCTGCTGACAGTCTTGGCTGTCGCCACCACAGTACAGATGAGGTAATACAGAACATCACAGTGTAAAGTTGCATTTAAAATTGTAAAATTTAAGAACTTGGTTGTACTCGACATCAAATCTTCCCAATAGAATCTTAATGCAAGCAAAAAATATTTAATATTTTACGTAACGTTTCACTATCATTAAATCAGTTATTTTTATTGCAGTATATAGTATAAATAAAACTACATTTAATCCGATGGTAATGTGATAAATTATATTATATAGTTTTTATATTAATTAGCAGGAGCCTAAGATAATACCCGGTGACACACATTTAGTAATGGCAATAATTACTGTTTTGTAATAACGAATAACACTGTTGTGTTATTTTCCTATAACTGTTATTGTAAACTGTTGTCTGTTATCCTGTTATATTGCTGTTTTGACAAATGTTGTTGAGTACGATTTTTATTGTTATTATAGCTAGTTATTTTTAACAATGAACTTTCCTTAATACTTTTTCAGGCTTAGGACTGTCAGAATATTGGGCAGTAATTTAAATAACTTAAAACTAATTAATGAATATAATACTCTGGTGTATTTAAAAGTTCATTGATCTGTACATAATTTGTTATTTACATTCAATATTTACATGATTTACATGCAATATTTGCAATATTCTTCCATTTATGTACAATATCTACTCTAATTATTTATTAGTTACTTCAAAAGTTCACACGGCACTAATTTTATTGCAACGAATAGGTAATTTAATTTGCATACGCGATCACACAACGGCAAATCCAAACACGACACTAATTATTGCAACGATCACATAACTGCAAAAAATGACAATAGCTTAGGCACCAGCAAGCCAGCAACAGTGTACCTAATTGATATTTCAAATCACACTGTAAATCAAAATGAGTCTAATTGTCATACGCGCGAAGGTACAAAATTGTGAATATGGTATTAGTAAAATTACTATAAGAAATAAACAAATAGGAACTTTATTTCCTTGTGAGAAAGGTTAATATTATAAGAATAAGCAGTCAGGCAATAGAGCGAGCGTCTACGCCTATACAACGGCTTCAAGTGGCAACAACAACAATGCGACTAGGCGATTCTTTTGTCCACAGCAACGGCAGGATAACAGTATAAGCCGTTGTTAAATAATGTGTTATTCGTTACGGGAAAATAATTCATTATATTATCTGTTATTGAAATAACGACCATTACTACAGATATGTAAAGACCGTAGCAAGTGGAAAGACGTAATCTCTGCCTACCCCCGTGGGAAAAAGGCGTGAGTGTATGTATGTATGTATGTACTACACATATTTCATTTATTAAAGTCATCGTCATAGTTTATATGTCAAAACTATTATATTTTGACAGATACAGTGTAGGGTTGACACCTTTTTTTTTTTTTTTTTTTTGTTCCCCTGAGAAAAATGCATTAAATTGCATACCCCGGCTGTGGCGAGCCGGGGTTATGTGGGGCTCTCCTCCCCAGAAGGGGGAGGCCTACCCACTAAAAACCTCAGGGATGGCCTTCCTCAGGCATGTAGGGAGCCCCGGGAACAGAAAGCTTCTTCCGGGAACCCCCAGCCTCCGCTCCCGTCGACACAGGGGAGCCCTCCTCGGGGGAGGCTTACTACCTCCCCCGGTCTCCTCCACCGACGACGCCCCCCGGCCACGGAAGGGGCGTGGTCCATCCCGGGTCGCCGAAGCAGTCGCGATATCCCTGTCCTGTCCTACACCTGTCCCTGGCAGGCCATTAGGGAGGCGCTCGTATACCACGAGCTGCCTCCCTACCTACCTGGTCGGGGACTATCTGCGCGACAGGACGATCGGCGTGATGGGACGGGACGGGATGGAAACGTCGAGGAGGGTCGAATGCGGCGTTCCGCAGGGGTCGGTGTTGGGACCCCTGCTGTACGACGCGGTCCTTCGCACCAGCCTTCCTCGCGGCGTGAGTGTCGTCTGCTACGCTGACGACACTCTCGTCGTGACGACTGGGGCCGACTTCGGGCCGGTGCTCAGGCTTGCCGAGCTTGGGGTGGCATGTGTCGTGCGGGCGATCCGCCGGCTGGGTTTAGAAATAGCGCCTCACAAAACTGAGGCGCTATGGTTCCACGGCCTTCCGAGGCGCCGGGAACCACCCAGCTGCCGGATCCGGGTGGGTGACACGGTGGTCCCGGTGGGGCCGTACATCAAGTACCTGGGCCTCACTCTGGACCGCCGCTGGAGCTTCGAGGAGCATTTCGTGCGGTTGGTCCCCCGAGCCAAAAGGGTGGCGGGCGCATTGCATCGCCTGCTGCCCAATCTCGGGGGACCGAGGGATGGAGTTCGTCGCCTGTACGAGGGCGTCGTGCGATCCGTGGCCATGTATGGGGCTCCCGTGTGGTCGCAAGACTGCGCAAGGTCCCCCCGCTGCAGAGCTCTGCTACGGAGCCTGCAGCGGATAATGGCCATACGGATCATACGAGGCTACCGTACAATCTCGTACGAGGCGGCGACGGTTCTGGGACGCTCCCCCCCATTCAACATCCTGGCCGACATGCACGCGGCGACATATGCGTCGCGGCGTGTCGACCGGGGGAGCGATGGGGGGAGCGCCCTGGAACTCGCGCGCGAAGTGCCTAAGCGGGAGTGGCACCGACGGATTGTGGCGGCCTGGCGTGCGCAGCTCGAATTACGGATCTGCGCGCGCCATCAGCGGGCCATCGGTGCCGTACTCCCGCACCTCGAAGCTTGGCTCCACGGGAAGGAGGAGGTCACCTACCGATTGACTCAGATACTCACGCGGGCACGGCTGCTTCGGAGAGTATCTGTGTCGAATAGGACGGGAGAAATCGACACATTGCCACCACTGACCACCACCGACCTCGACTCAGCCCAGCACACGCTGGCGGAGTGCCCCGCGTGGGCCTCCGAGCGCCGAGTCTTGGTCGCAAAGATCGGGCGAGATCTGTCTCCGCCGGCAATTATTGCGGCAATGCTGGCGGACGAGGGAGGTTGGAAGGCTGTGGCCTCCTTCTGTGAAGCAGTAATGCTCCAGAAGGAGGCCGCCGAGCGGGGTCGGGAGATGGTCGATCCCGCTCGAAGGAGGCGGCGCCGGGCTCGGTAGCACAGCTGCGGCGCCGCCGCGGGACTCGGGATGGACCACGCCCCTTCCGTGGCCGGGGGGCGTCGTCGGTGGAGGAGACCGGGGGAGATAGTGTAGCCACCCCCGAGGAGGGCTCCCCTGTATCGACGGGGGAGCGGAGGCTGGGGGTTCCCGGAAGTAGCTTGGTAAGTTCCCGGGGGCTTCCTTCATGCCTGAGGAAGGCCATCCCTGAGGTTTTTAGTGGGTAGGCCTCCCCCTTCTGGGGAGGAGAGCCCCACATAACTGCCGGCTCGCCACAGCCGGGGTATGCAATTTAATGCATTTTCCTCAGGGAAACAAAAAAAAAAGGGTTGACACCTGTCATGACTGTGACCTCGCTACCAATCTTCATTGTAAGAAAAGTAGATAGCGGGAGGGAATAGAAGGCTCTAATCTCCTTCTGTGTAAATGTTATTTCTCAGAAGAAGGTTGCGGAGACTGAGTGGTAAAATACATCTTACGCCGCTCCCATCACCAAGACGGCTGGTAGACGGCTAGCATTTGCAGTCTCACAATGACGAGCCAATGTGTGGCTGCGTGCTGAGGTGGCTCCCCGTCTACCTCTATGTCCATGGTGGTCCAGGCATTAATACCGGAACCGTAGCTGGCTGGGTTGTCCAAGGGTGATCTGGACAAATTGGGCTTCTAATACCCAGATCGCCCTAAGTGAGGACAGAATGGAGATTGTGCCGGTCATGAGAACGTGCACGTATTGACGTTAAACATTCCTTGAGATAATCATCTCAAGGGTGCTGAGTAAGCTAGAAATACGCACGTACTATATTAGTATATAAGCCTTATTTTTAGTTAAATAAATCAGTTATTATAATGGAGACATAATAGACGATATCAGACTATAATCTGAGTCTCATTATGTCCATTGCCTAAACACTGGCAAAGACATCGAGGTTATTTAATGGGTATGCCCTGCTTCCTGCCGGATCAGTCCCACACACGCCTGTTGAGTAACCATTGACAGGTGGAATACTGTTAAAAAAAAGTAAAAAAGGAGTTGACCTCTGTCAAAACAGACTTGTGAAGACTTTAGTGTGTTGTTGTGGTATACTATACCAGATTTGTTACATTTGATGTTTAAATATTGGTATTTTTATAATAATACTATAGGGAAGCAATTGTAACACTCAATGTTGTATCACTTGATGACCAAGGAGCAGCTTAGGTATGCCCCACTCAGAATACTATCGGAAGTGTTAAGAATATTCCTGATGTGACTATAATGTCATTAGAATTACTTGCAATATGTGAAGCCCTGTTGTATGCGAGCCGTTCAAACTTTAAGAAAGTAGTAATAGTTACAGATAGTAAAAGTGCACTCCAACATATAGCTCAATGCGCCTCTGGGAACAGAGGTATCAACAGCTTATAAAATACTTGAGATAATCTATGAGCTTATTTCTAAAAATAGTTTCTGGGAACGAAGAGGCTGACCGAATAGCAAAACTGGCAATAACTGAAGGTGTACATAGATATCATTTTATTCGGAAATTACATCAAAATATAAGCATTCAATACAAATGTTTTGATAAATGGAGCGAATATTTCGATAAACGGTCAAAAGAAAAAGGCATTTGGTATAACATTATCCAGTGTCAGCCTTACCAGACGTAGAGACGTCACCCATGGTTTTACAATGTTAAATGAAGTAGAGAATATATAGTTTTATTTAATAGATTATGTTCTGGTCATTATCCATCCAACAAGTTTGGATATTTAATGAAAATACAAAATACAATCTCCTAACTGTGAAATCTGTGGTACTATGGAAAATATCCAACACTTGTTGGTGGAATGTGTGCGTTATCAAGATGCTAGGAGAGAATCAATTAACAGATTAAAAATTAATATTATGGATGGTATGTTCCACAGTATTTTGGCCCAGCCAACTTCTAAAGAGGCCCATATGTTATTCAATGTACTGTGCCAATCGCGACTACCTTGAGATTAACTGTGATTGTATATGTTCCGTATTGTGTATGATAATGTATATGTTCCGATAGGACTGACAGGACCGTTTGGATAAAAGTCATTTTAAAATAAAGAGAAATAAAATGTTGTATCACAGATTAATAAACAAAACATTGATTTATCATAAACTAGCGACCCGCCCCGGCTTCGCACGGGTGCAGTGAAAAAATGGTTATGGTGGGTTATCCCTAAGAGATAGACATATACCATCGCGGACTTTTTTGTGGATTTTTGTAAGTTGTACAATACTGTAGTACATTATTTTGGTCTGTCTCGTAGGGTTCAGCCAGCGTTTGCAATATAAGCGCAAAAAGACGTGCTTATTTACGACATCACATTAGAAACCTTTAAATTTATCAGTGTTTCTCTACTATATTATGCATTTATTATACATACAAACCTTCCTTAAGAATCACTCTATCTATTAAAAAAAACCGCGTCAAAATCCGTTGCGTAGTTTTAAAGATCTAAGCATACATACGGACATACAGCGAAAGCGACTTTGTTTTATACTATGTATTGATAATCTATGACTATAGAGATGTACAGAGATCATACATCGTTGTGCAGACACGTCAGAGGGACAGAAGGCGCGATTTTTTAATATGTATTACATACAATAAATATCATATTGTAACTGCTTGTTGTCTCAAAATAAATAAAATAAATGTACATTTGTTCAATGACTCTTCGATATCGTGTTGAATAGATATTTTTTTCCGTGGCATATTTTTATGTTTTATTTATTTATTTATTTGACACACAAAACAGAATACATTCGACTATAGATACATTGTTCTTATACAATGCAGGCCAGATTGTATTCCTAGGTATGTGTGTACAACATAAACGACACATAACTAGCGCAGTACACAAATGGCAATATAAAAGTTAACTTTTAAAATGAAACAACATAAACATATAATATAATAATGACATCTTAACTAATAATGTGTTTTTCTTTCTTTCTTTCTTTGTAGGTATCTGAGCCAGGCTTGGATAATAATTCCAATGTTCTGGTTGCCATACTTCGTGGGAGCAGTCGCCGCGTCGCATTACTTCGACCACTTGCGGTACAAAAAGGTATGTATAACACTCATTAAAAACATTTAATACGTATTCGCAAAGTATAAATACATCCCGACAAGGTTACTTAAGTATTTACTAACCAAAAAATTAAACCGACTTCAAAAAAAACACAAACGACAAAAACTTTAACCAGACAAAAGCATTACCTATATAACTAAAAAGCCATAAATAACCTAATTTATCTACCTAATGCATATTATATATATACAATTATTTAAATATTTACAACTTTATACCTAATACTTTAACAAAATCATCTTTAACTATTTAAATATTTACTACTTTTTTGAGGACGGTGCCAGCCAAACAAATAAATGTAATTAAGAAAACTGACCGACACTAAAATTGAAAGCAAAACTAAGAATAGGAAATTGCATAAGCGCGCTGAAATAATCTATTTATGGAAGCGACCGGCAACGACGTCTGCCCTCACGCGTCTGCCCGCGTTCGGGTGGCACACTCAACCGCGTGCCCCGGCCGCCCCAGCGCCCCGCGCCCCGCGCCCCGCGCCCCTCGCGCACCAGGCGGTGCCCCGCCACCTACACCGTATATTATGTATTGTATTTGAATTTGACAGCCGCGCGCGTCAAACAACACAACAGACTACGTTACCTAGGCTGCAGGCTGGGCGGCTGGCTGCAGCAGTTTCAATTTCGATTATCGTCTATACTGCATAGGAAACAGATCACGAATGAGAATAAAAAATGAGAGTGTGGATAAATTGCTTGTTCTCGCGAGAAGGCCCGGCGAGATTTCTCGCCGTGAGTCTGGATGTAATATACACAAGTATCACGTTAGCCCTACATACATTCGATCGACCAATTGCAGTACTGCTCCCAACTCCTAACCGTTAAGGAGTACTGTAGCATCATCATCAGGACAGCAGCATCAAATGTTGACACCCTGAAGCATACACCTGAGTAAGATATGATTACGTAACAAATACACCATACGAGCATACAATTTTCGGTGGTTGCCCTGGATTTTTCCTGGATTCCATCATCAGATCCTGGACTGGTGTAAATGGGACCACATCAGTAGTGAACTCTATCCAACAAAAAAAATGTTTGAAATCCGTCTATAATTGACGAAAATATCGGTGAACATACATAAAAAAAATATACATACAGAGGAATTGAGAACCTCCTCCTTTTTTGAAGTCAGTTAAAAAGTAAAAAATTCAGCATAATATTAATAGATTATAAAATCTAATATTTAATAGGGATAGAATATTACTATAGACAAAGACTGTCTGAATACTTGGTGCCTAAAATATATAATAAGTTTGAGGTGTTAAGAAAAGTTCCGAAAAATACCTAAACAATGTTAAAATCAAAGCTAAGCCTGGAAGCTAAAGCCGAGGTTTGTTGATTGATTGGTAGTTCTGTCTTCCAACAAGTGAAACCCTAGTGTCGAAATTGCTTAATCAGCAACGTAATTTTAGTGCAGTTTACCAACCGCACGAGCATAACTTATTTTGCAAGCCTAAAAACTAATTTAAAAATTGTTAGTATAATTCTCGTTTTTTACTTTCCAAAAAGGGCTTTTTTTTTTTTGAGGAGGGGAAATGCGACTTTATGCACCATGACACCGGGGCCTGCGTACGCGTCCCCTATGTGCCCCGTATGTGCCCTATGTGCCCCATATGGGCCTAGAGAACTCGGGGGGGTCTTAGTGGGTAGGCCGGTCCTCTATGACCGGAGAGTCCCACACACGGCCGTGCCTTGCCAGCGCGGTGTCATGATGCATTAGGTTGCATTTCTCCCCCTCAAAAAAAAAGGCTTTCGCGATTCGACCGTCATGTGCCCCGGGGCCGGCTCGACCAAAAGCTGGTCGAGCCACCGCCAAAGGAGGGACTGTCCGAGAAGAGAACCCCTGGACAGTCCCCCAGACAGAGAGACTTCGTCACGGCGTGCGCGCTTAGCCGGACGCGCCCGTCTCACGGACTTTCCAAAAGGGCCTGTAATTCTTGTGTGTCCAAGCCCCAAGTTGGTTTAAGATGGCGGTGGGTGTGGTCGTGCCCCTCGCTGGTGTATGAGGGGTGATGGTGATGTTGTTTGTTTGCACAGGGTGGTCTGAACCGCAGCATACGCACGCTGCAAGCCATGGCGGCCACCCGCGGCGCGCTGGCTGCGGCGGTGCTGGTGCTGTGCTGCCTCCCGAGCGCGGCGCCGCTGCGCTACGTGTTCTCCGTGCCGCTGCTGCTCATGAGCCTGGCCTCCTTCGTCACCATCACCGCGGTCCGCTGCCTCAGGATGCAAGGTTGCCATTCTTTACATTGTACAGTATAACCAATCGAAATCAATACTTTTCTTTCTCAAATTACATTTTCACAATCACTTTTGTACGTTACGCCATTACGAACCAGCGAGAAAATCAGCAAAGGCTATTTTTTTTCTCCTTGTATTTTTACAGAGTCGTCAATTAGAAGCTGGCCTTATATAAATAGTCTGAACTAAATTGAGTCCTTTATTATACTTGATAATCAGGTTTCACTGTGTTATAATCAAATCATAATTTCTATGTGTAATAGACAATTACAATAGTATATAATCTATATGTGTGTATGCTGTTATAGTGAGCCACATTTTGTATACAAGTAGTTAGTCCAAATAAAGCATTGCCACAAAAAAGATGTATTACTGTGTGTCCTACCAGTGCAATCAAAATCAAACCTTACCGAGAACACACTGTGTTATATGCTATTCAAAATATATGACAACGTAACTATTGAATTATTAAAATTAAACTCAAGCATTGTCATCATTTAAGTAATCCTTTATAGTTTTACCAAACCATTTTTCATAAAAGTATTTTTGACAAATGATTTGAATCTGTATAAAAGAAAATCTGTAGTAGTTTTGCTTTTATTTTTTTAATTCAATCATTTTTTAGTTGTTAGAAGCGTGGTTTTTAGTTTTTTAAACTATAATTTATTATATACAATACAACGTTACACAGTTTTTCTGCAGTGTATTATACCCGTGCGAAGCCGAGGCGGGTGGCTAGTAAGAAGTTCCAAAGAAATAAAATGTAAATGTTGTTATTACGGAGAGTGATTGCAAAGTAGGATAAACATTGTCAGGGTGGCAGCACCTGGTGATGGAAGTGATGGTGTCGGTGCCGAGCGCCATGTTCCTGAGCCAGCTGGCACTGCGGCTGACGGCCATGATGGTGCCGGTGATGGGCCGCGCCGGGAACCCAACCCCGGACCTTCTGATCGGCGCGCTCAGCCTGGCCATGGCGCTGCTGCACGGCGTGCTGCTGGTCTGTTTTTTTTTAGGGGGGGAAATGCAACCTTATTCACCGTGACATCGCGCTGGCTAGGCGCGGCTGTGTGTGGGGCTCTCCGGTCATAGAGGGCCGGCCTACCCACTAAAACCCCTCCGAGTTCTCTAGGCCCATACGGGGCACATGGCGGGGTGCGCTCTCGCGATTCGACCGCCATGTGTCCCGGCCGGCTCGACCAAGAGTTGGTCAAGCCACCGCCAAAGGAGGGACTGTCCGAGAACCCCTGGACAGTCCCCCAGACAGAGAGACTTCACCACAGTCTCACGGTAGGGTCACTAGACGGGCAACCTTTGCTCCCTTGCCCAGCGGAACCTTAACAAACTTATGCAATAACTAACTCAATTACATTATCAAGTTAAGCTTCAATTGAAACGAGGACTACCCTTTCTACTTTCATAACTTTTTTTAAACACTTCGTTTTATATACACAAAATATTTCAACAAAACAAAACGCATATTTATTACTTTCATTTATTTTCTTGTTCATAATTATTTCTTACACTTACACCAATTAGCGTAGTCCAAAGTAAGCTCTGACAGGCCTGTGCTATGGCATCTATGGTTATGTTTTTTTTAATGCTAGGCCCGGCAGTAGACTTTCTCCCGCCTGATATTAAGCGGTGAAAGAGGCCCAAATGAGATGACAGATAGGATAGTGACTTTACTTCACTCTCCTACCTGCCCTATCCCTGCCGGCCCAAAAGATGCTTCTTCACGCCTCTTTTGAAGGATCCCATGTTGTAGGATGAAGCAAACACATACGCAGGCAGAGAATTCCAAGTGCGGGAAGTAGGGCAGAAGAAGGAATTTTGGAATTTCTTAGTGCGGCGTGGAATGAGGGATATAGTGTACGGATGGCTCCGAAGACCCTTGCGTGTGTTTCTATAAAGGAAAGGAGAGGGAGGGATAAGGCTAAAGAGTTTCTGATGGTAACGGCTAGACATACCTGGCTGGTGCCCGCGACTTTGTCTGCACATGATTAGTATTTCGAATATCTTATATTACCGTGGTGTATGTCGTACAAATTGTAGCCTATATATTATTCTGATGTATAAGCTATATTATTGTAAAGTTTCATTAAAATCTATTCAGTAATTTTTCCGTGAAATAATAACAAACATGCATCCATACAAACATTCGCGTAATCAGTTAGTAGTAAGGATTATTTATCAAAGAGAGCAAGACAGAAACGATATATTTTTTAGTTATATTTATATCATTAATATTTTTAATTTTAAATGGATATATATATATATATATTATATATATATATATATATATATATTATATATATATATATATATTCTATGGATAAGGATGCAAGGTACTTAACTTTGAAACTATTTTTTCATTTTGAAAATTTAATATCTGTATGTTTGTTCGGGGGAACTGATTTATTTTGGTATAATTTGTTTTACATAATTTATATACAATACAATTAGTCATCAGGATCAACTCAAAAGCCTTTGCTGCAAAAATTTTTTCAAAGAATGCAATATTTCTATCTTTACTTGTATACCTTACAATTTTATTTAGGAAAAAAAAGCACATGTTTGCTTACTATATTCAGCCCGCAATGTCGCGCAAATTTTTTATTAAAAAAACAACTTTGTTTGTTACTTTACGTGTTGTAAGACAGACCCCCTCCCGCCCCTGTAACGCATCGTAACGTTTAATGGGACCCCCCCCCCCATCCCCCCAAATTGCGTTACGTAATACTTGAACGCCCCCTTACGTTCCTTGCGTTGTGTTGTTCCTCGTGTTATTTAACCATCAATATCTGGTTTGTTTCCAGTCGGGCATCGAACTGCTGTTCTCCAGACGTCGCATCTGGGTTCCCTTGGTGGGCCTGCTGGCCGCGTGCCTCGTCATATCGCTGGTGCCGTTCAGCCCGTACCAGGACAGCGGGCCCGCCACGCAGAGGCACTCCTGGTTTGTGAGTATACACTAGTGATACCAATAACGACTGTTTGGTAATAACGAATAACACTGTTGTGTTATTTTCCTATAACTGTTATTGTAAACTGTTGTCTGTTATCCTGTTATATTGCTGTTTTGACAAATGTTGTTGAGTACGATTGTTATTGTTATTATAGCTAGTTATTCTTAACAATGAACTTTCCTTCATACTTTTTCAGGCTTAGGACTGTCAGAATATTAGGCAGTAATTTAAATAACTTAAAACTAATTAATCAATATAATATTCTGGTGTATTTAAAAGTTCATTGATCTGTACATAATTTGTTATTTACATTATTTACATGCAATATATATACTATAACCAACTCAGGAGTATGAAAAATAATTATACCAAGTTTCGTTAAAATCCGTCGAGTAGTTTTTGTCTCTATAACGATTATACAGACAGACATAAATTTGACTGATTGCATTTTTGGCATCAGTATCGATCGCTAATCACCCTTTCATAATTATTTTGGAAATATATTTCATTTACAATATATAAACAAAATCTCGACACTTATTGTATATATAACTTGGGCAAAATGTTATAAAACATAAATAACTGCCATGGCATTTGATAATTAACATTTTATATTATAACTACCTTGGCATGTAATAACTACGATGTCATGTATTATAAGAATTCATAGGAAGACTTAATATTATTTATCTACTATCATGCTATATCATGCTATTAATCCTCTATAAAAGAACCTATAACAATTAGCTTGTTGCCAACATTAAAACACTGAATGATATTATGATCATTATATCATCCAAACACGTGATATTATGAATTTAAAAAAAAAGAACATTCTCCTGCAATGACATTTTCACCATCAGATCGCTAAAATTTCGAAAAAAGAACAATAAATTATAGTCTAATTCGTAATTTCGGATTCTCGTCTTATCGTGTTTTTTCACTCGAATATTGGAATTCTTTTATAGAGAATTCACATCATGATTGTAGATAAAGTCTTGTATGCAACTGTTATAATTATGTATTATATAATACCCCTGATTATACAACAGTTGCATAAATAACTATTATAGCACTCAGAAATGGTGAGCCACGACATTAACAAGACGGTGAGCCGGCGGCAGGCCGGCGTGCTGGTCACGTACCAGGACCCCTACTCCACCAGCGACGCGCTCTCCGCCCTGGACTCGAACGGCGTCAGGCTCAACTCCAGGGCGGACCTGTGGAGGGACTGCGCCAACGCCACCTACTGCGGCCTGCCGCTCTACAGGGTCACCTTCATAAAAGCTCTGTACGTCGCCTTGCTTGCTCACGTCAACAGACAGACATACTGACTCACGATTACTAATGAAATACTAACAGACACGTATAATAACTAGAGATGAAACGGATAGTGATTTGGCCGGATACCGGATACCGGATATTCGGCTAACTACGAGGCCGGAGCGCCGGATATCCGGCCACCGGATATTCGGCCGCTTATCGCGTTTCATATATGTGTGTGTATGTGCAAAATAATCCGTTACTAATATTATAAATTCAGTCTGTTTGTCTGCTACTCTCTCACGCCTAAACTAAAGAACTGATTTTGCTGAAATTTGATACAGAGATAGATTAGACAACGAGAAACAATATAGATAGGCTTAAAAACTTTTGTATTCCCACAGAAAAGCGCGATATAGACGAGTTTAGGGCGTAAAGCACTCAGCGCGAACGGTATCGCGGGAAACATCTAGTATTCGGTATTCGGCCGGATAGTGCCCTACTATCCGGTATCCGGCCGGATAGTGAAAATAGGCGGATACCGGATAGTTACCGGATATCCGTTTCATCACTAATAATAACGATGTAACGACCTCCGTACTCGACCGATTACACTAACACCGGTTTCAAAGTGTCGCCATCGCCGAGATCCAGGGTTTCATCCCGGCTGGAGCAAATGTTGTGTGATGAATGCGAGTTTTGTACCTTAGTCGAATAATTAATTAATCTTTATTTTACTCACACATAAGGTATGGGATATTAAAACAAGGAGTCTATAAAAACCTATATAATAATGATAACAACTTAACCATAATCTGAGGTCGTTGGAGCTCTTGAATTCTATAAAGCGGTTTCTGTTATAACATTATTATATATTTTTAATTGCATCCTCCCCAACATGTTATATATTATATATAATATATAATATATATATATATATATAATATATTATATAATTATATATATATATAATATATATATATATATATATACATCCCGGTTACCTTTCTGCATCCTTTTATATAGCATTATTGTAACGTCCACAATTTAGACATAATTTACAAAAACAATTTTAATGAATATTGGCTAATTAAACAATTCTAATTATGGCACTAAACTTTTCTTTTGATTATATAATGATATCTTAATATACAATTATACATATATTGCCTGACACAGTGAAATTAGTGTGAACTCCTAGCATATTAATAGTCAATAGACATCCGCTGTATATTTTTTTTTTTTGTTCAATGTGACGACTATTTAACTTCCTACTAATTTTGTAATGTCAATATTACTATTTTACCTATACGTATATTATAGCATCAATAAATAACCGTTTTATGACACATTTTATGATTTTGATAGATCCGATCCCCCTAGCATTAACAGGAACCAAAGAAAAATCCAAAATACGTCAGAGCATAATACTATGTTTACGAGGGTTATGTTATGATACTTGATACTTAAGAGAAATATTCCATTGTAGTAAACGAGTGAAATTTTGTATCACAATAAGTATGGAAACATTACAAAATAAAACAAATAGTTTAATAAAATCAAATTTGTATTATTGAAATGGTCGGTTGTTGATAACAATGATAAGCTATATGATGGTAATAAAATGGTTTAGGCTGAAACTCGTGAAGTTCTCTTTCATTTTACTGTCAGTGGAGTCACTCACATATTTTCTTAGTGTCAAGTGACACAGTGATGCCCATGTGATGCCACATCACATGAGCATCACCAGACGAAAGTTTGTACATCACAGCGCCGCCGGTAAGATACCTTAATTTGTTTGAAAATACAATAATTAACATCTGTATACAAAAAAATATATATTGTATGCTACCGATACTAAATGTTAGGCCGGCTTATGTCTTTGGGAAATAATTTATATTACATACTGGAAACTGGCCGTACCACGGCATACGCTAGAGAGCTTAATAAAAATACCATTATATTTGTCAACACTTGAGTGGTACCGACAAAGGAATTGGCTAAAAGATATCCCAGTGTCTAATATATATTATAATTATACCACACTGAGAAGGCTTCTCTATACATTATAATTATAATTTCGAAAATTACTAATTGCCATGATTGTTGATTCAAATACAAGCATTGTGTGACGAAAGAAATACTATCACTAGAAATACTCTATTCTCAAGAAATAAATAAAGAAATAACATCCTGACGTGGTGTGAACACACATCGTATACGCTGTGGCATCCACAGTATCACAACACATTCATGCTTTAACCAGTTTGAGACATCAAAATTTACTTATCGTAATATGTCGAATATTCCCTCTTATTCCCTAGTCCCTGTTATTCTAATGTAATTACGAGTATTAGTTTGTTATGACGCCATGAATAATAAACTGTACTTCTATTCTCTATTTATTTCTTCTATTTTATTATTATTTATTTAACAAGTTACTTAATCATCGTTATTTTGAAACAAACATTAAATAAATACTAGATACTGGGCCCAAATCTGGTATGATTCTCTAAATTTGAAAACATATTTAAGATCTCTCTTTCATTTTCTATAAAATAATTGACAGACTGCTGGTACATTTGGTTTTAAGTTTAGACAGTCAAGCCAGAATTGTGTCCAGTTAAATGCAACGATAAAGACATTAAAATAATCACAATAAAATTAAATTAAATACTCATTATTTTGGAATATTTTAACACGATAGTTGTGCGCTAAATATTTCAAGATAATTTGACGGCTGTAATAAATGTTACTCTGTGAAACCTTATCTGGCTTAATAATTTAATATTACGATACATAATTACCGACAACATGTACACATTGATTTTTGAAGAAATATTTGTATTTTATCCACATAATTAAGTAGCAAAAAAAAAGTTACGAAAAATCAGTAAGGACCCAAGCATGTTGATGTCGAGTATCTACATCCAAGCACCCTTCGACAATTAAAATAAGTGAAATAAACAAGATATAAGGATAATGTTATTTAAGATTAATAATAAAACAACCTTGCCTATAAATAACCATCAACCTTCACATTAAAATATGAACGATATAAAAGCAAAAGAATTTAAAATTACTGTTTGACGAATTGTTGACTACACTATTTTATGAATAAATACACAAATGATATGGCGCGTTGTGATAAGAAATCAATTGGGTAAATACACTATTTTTTTGTGTATGTATTCTGCACGAATACTTTGATTTTTAGCCAATCTTTGTTATGCAGTGTAGCGGGATGTTGATTGCGAAGTTTTTCACACTCATGGCGTTTCGGTGGTTGTTTTGACTTAATGTGTTTGTTAAAAAATTTTAATACTATCTTTTTTTGTTGTTCAGTCCAAGGCACAAGAGTTCTTTTTTTCTTTTCTTTAGTAGCATTTACAGTATCCAAAAGGTATGTTGCCTTTTGTGGATAAGCAACAGCCGCAGTACTCATATTTTTAGTAGATTTATCATTTGGCACTAAATCATCATAATCCATAATATCTTCAATTTCGTCATTTTCATTGCTTTCTTCTCGTAACAAATCCTCTTCTAAATCTATATTTATGTCATCCAAAGATTGACCTTTATAAACATCCGCTTTACCATTCTCCATTAATAATAATAATTTTGATATTTTGGCCGTTTGATAAATATCATCCGGTAATCTGTAATTTTGCCTGTGGATTGCTTGTGTGTGCCCCATGAAATTTGCTAATTGTTCGATGTCAGTATCTTTTAAGTTTAACATCTGCGTAAGGGTAGCTAAATGTTTACGTAATTTTGTCGTAGTAATAGCTTTTGGATTTTTGGCTCCACATGACTTAGCGTACATAGCCACCACTTTGTATCCACATAAAGGAGTTTGACATCCTGGCTTTGCGAATAAGTAGTTATTATTATCCGGTATATAATTTGATCTGACAGAGATCAACAGATCAATGTCGCTTTGGACATCATCTGACAACAATACAGGTACTCCTCGTCCCCTTTTCCCCCTTATAACAATGCGTTTGAAACTTTTCACTAAATATTTTTCAGCACTTGATATAACGCGATCAAATTCTTCATAACTGTTATTACTATTATTACAATCTTGATAAGTGCTAAGAAGCAGTCTTTGTAATTCACCAGGCCGACGTCTATTTAAAAGAATAATACGGCAGTAAACCGTTTCCAGTAATGAATTGTACGCTTCGATATTGTTTTCTTTAGACTCTCGTAATTTGAAAGCTGCATTTTTAGCCTGTTCACGAAGATGATCTTTAAGAAGTTTCAAATCACTCGCTAGAGGAATTATTGTTATCTTATTCCATTTTTTGAGATTTAAGTCGCTACATGCCTGACTTGAAATATCATATTTCCAATTAGCCTCAATCAGTTGAATGAGAGTTTTTAAATCAGACTCCAATGTGGCATTTTCTACACTAGTTCCTGATTTTAATGTTGCCATAATTGCAATATTACAACACTGTTTTATGCTCGTACTTATATTCAGTGCATACGTAGGAGCGCCATAACGTTCTATTTTATCGTCGTAGCTTGATACTTTCTTTGTGGCAGTTACGATTAAATCATAATTTTGCGGTTTCAGCACATCCATTAAATCCTTAAAAGTCCTCAAGGTTTTTAATTGGATTAATAATTTAGCTAATTCTCTCATCTTTCGAGACGTAACATTAATAAAATGTTTTTCGCGATGAATTCTCATGTATTGAGCACCAAATGCACAAATCAATGGATCTTGTTTTGCTTCTAGAGATACACGATCTGGTCTCATTTTAGGAAAAATCTCACTCTTAAGCTTTTTGTCAACAGGAAGGTGTCGTAACATGAAGTTTTGTGCAATAACTTGGGTATTATTAGTTTGAGACTTAGGGTGACATCTTTTTTTATGTTTCCATAGTTGTTTTCGTGCGTAAAATCCTAAGCATACCTCACAAGGTAAGTATTCTGTATTTGGATAGATATTACTTTTCTTCATCGGTTTCACGCACTTCGAAACATTAGTTATATAATTTCCTTTTTTACGTAAAGCGGTTAGAAGATTTTTTCGTTTAATGCTTTTTTTGGGATAAGCTAAGATTTTTTGAACCTCAGTTTCGGTTGTGTGATTACGTATTACATGTCTGGCAAAATTTAAAACACCTGTCTCACAATAAAAACAGAAATCTTTTATTCGTTCCCTACGCGTTTTATCCTTTTTATTGGTTTTATCTTCATTTTTGAAGTCAGTGCTATGCAAAGTATAATTAGCATTTTCTTTATCACTTGACTCACTAGACAAGTCCATGGCTGTAGGGTAAAAAGTTGCATCTCTATCGCTTTCATCATTTGATGAACTAATATAACCAGGCGAAATTATACTATCGTTATCAGAATTATTACATTTAAAATCTTTTGATATATTTGATTTTGCGGAAACACAGGGCTTTTCCTTTATTGGAGTAGAATAAGATGACATTAAATGACTAGTAGACAAATAATTGTTTGTAAAAGCATGTATATCTTTCTGGTCTCGTTGAGAAATATGCATATTATTATGAGAATTATTTGAATGTGCAGCCATTGAATTGTCGGATTTATCTACATATGAATATGTTTGAGAAGTACTTGTACTATTATCGGTAGTTGCAGATCGGTTATTTTCAGTAACTCGTGTAGTAAATTGGTTTTCATGTGAACCGATAGATTCCGTTATATTTGAGGTCAAATCTGAATCTTCGATAAAAGAATAAGATTTTGTAGTATGTTGCTTTTCCATTATATATGATTGGTCACTGTCACTAGGTGGAATAAATATGTTTTTAGGAATACAAACGTTTTCAGATATATTAGAGGATAAGTCAGAATTTTCGACATAACAATATGACTGGGATGCGTCTGTATTATTTATTGCGATAGGACATGACATTTCACTTCCGCTAGGTGAAATATAATCATTGTCACTTATCTGATTATCTTCCTGTGTATTACTCTTATTCAGTAACCAATTGTCCAAATAAATCTGAGGGTGTAATTAAATCACTGACATCTTCAAATGCAACACTACTGGTTGCACTATCTATTTGAAAAGAACTGCAGACCATAGACAAGTCTGTAATTGACGCTTGCGGTGTAGTCTCTGTATATTTATTTAAAGTCGAACTTACATGTTTTAATTTAGTAACCGTTTTCAATGCCTTATTTTTTCTGTGATGGTTATTACTATCTGAAATAAAATTATACAATAAATAGTTGCGTTATTACAATTAATATTGAAGATTTTTTTGGCAAAGTGTATAGGCTGCAGGGGAAAAAACACAGATATGAAGTAAAGGATAGTGCAGAAATGCTATTTGAAAGTGTAAAAATATCTGTTTAATTCAATAGATTCTTTTTATGTAAGCCATGTCTTGACAACGAAACGCATAATTACATACGAATAACAAACGAAACAAATAATTACGCGATTTTTTTTGCTAATTCTAAGTAGTTTACGTGCCTTTTATTATTATATATTCATTTCAGAGATTTATTTTCACTTATACATGTAATGTGATTTAATTAAAATATTATATTTACGACAAATGAAACAGGTATCGATATTTGACACAGCTAGTTAGACTTTAAGTAATTAACTAAAACTTTGTCAACTTTGCTTTTTTTATTATTTTTAGATGTTACATAGATATTGATATAATAGCGCATAAACATGTGTGATTTGGATGGGATTCGAACCCAAGTCTTCAGACAACAAACGAATTCTGCCAGCGTGTCATTATCAAACAAAAGTAGATTTTATTTACTTATTAGAGATTTGATAATTAGTTAAGCTTAAAGCAAGCTTGAAAATTTATTTTTATGACTTAAATTTAATTATGAATCCCTCAGTATTATTGTAAATACGAAAGTAATTCTGTCTATTTTTGTGTTACGTAATCAGGCCTACTAAACGTACTTAAATGAAAGAAGATGGCTAAATACAGCATGGGCAGTTGCCCTAGCAAATAAATACTGGATACTGATACAGAAATAGTCTGAGACCTTTTTAATGTGGAAAAAAAATAATTGCGGAAATAGGTAAGGCTGAAGTACACCTGCAGAAAGCATATGTGCTGATATACACGTCCGGCAGAAAACAGAAAAGGTATTGTTCAGCAGCAAGAATCCTGAACGAAAAGAAATTTTGTAATTTATGAAATCGGCCATTATACACACCGATGTTAGGAGCAGAAACCACCTGAGCGATCGTTGTAAAATAAAGTCACAGCGGTCGATAACCCCACGCCGCGCGATCTTTTACAAAATTTTTCGGTAACAGAACTAAGAAACCAGGTGTCACTTTGTGGTACGATTTGGTACGTACAACTTTCGTACGAATATGATTATATCCCATCTTACAACGAGAGACCTGGGTCTAATGTAACTTGAGCGATTAGACCGGAGAGAAACGGTACTGAGGGCAATCGCACTAACAAATCGCAGCTGAAACGATACCAATTGTCACTCAACCAATCCGAGAGCTAGAATATCACGTCATCGAACAGATGACGTGATTTTGTTTAAGGTTTTGAATCGTCAGCCCGTTAATACATATATAGATAGGTACCTATTTTAATTAATTTTCGATGCATAGATAAATAAGGTTTATTTATACCTACTGCAACAATACGGGGGAAAAAATAGCCTGTACTAGATTTATGAAATAATGTCCTGGATGCTTTGACTTTTTAACGTAATCATGTAAATCCAAATTTGTTACACTTTCCTTTTTAATAACACTTTTACGTAAAAAAATAATACTTAGCTACTGAGATAATATACCTACTAATTTTAAACAAATCCATAGTGCGCCAACGTGCAAAGAAAATTAAACCTATTATATAAATACAATATATTATATATATTGTATTAATATAATAATGGTCATTATTGCGAAAACATTTTAAACAAGTTTTGCATAAGTAATGTTTGAGTATATATTATATAAGTTAAATAGTGTACCTACATATAAATCAATAATTACTATTGTGTAAAATTCCCAAGTATTTGAACAAGTTTAATAAAACATTAAATAGATGTCTATTTAAAAATGAAAACATGTAGTAAGTAGATAGATGTATTATTTACCTGATTTCGGCAGCAAACTGAGAATCCTTGCACTTCGACAGTGTTTTTCATTGTTTTTTTTAATTATGGACGCCACTTCTCTTACAAAACAAGTTCATAGGTCGCGTCACCTCAAGGAAATGGAATCAAAATAAACCGTCTAAAGAAATTCAAAATCGGTTTCAATTAAGCAACGGCGATTTTTTGACCTTGTAGCCGGATGTTACGTACGGCTAAATATGAAACGTACTTTTTACGATAGAAGCGCCACCATTCGTGTGTTCGAAAAATGATCGAACTAACAAATATGCAGTTCGATCAGACCGCTCGAAATTTGACGTCCGATTTGATATTTTATATTTCATACTTTTGTCATCAGTGCAACAACCGTAAGTGATTGGGACTAGTCTCCCATTTGGCTTCCGTATATCGGACGTCACAAGCAGGTGGACGTCACATTAAATGCAAAAACGACCATAATGGACGCCGGATGTATTGCGAGATATATTATATAATATATATATATATTATATATATATATATATATATTATAAATTATTATATATTCATAATTTTTTATAATATTTGAGTATGATTTATTTATAGAAAAAAATTATTTATATAAGAGATGAATTTTCTTTCGCTCCGTTAAGTTTTGCTTTCTGAATACAAATGCATAATCAATTATCTCTGCATCACTTGAATGTTGACTGGTAGAAAATGCCTAAGGCATGAAATCCGACATTGTACATAAAGTTTAAATAAATAAATTAATCACTGTTTTAGAAACCATTTTCTTTTAAATCGATCGTAGATCGATGTGGTGCGCGTCTCAAGAGTAAAACTGTCGATAGATTATTGAGTTTTCTATCGATTGACCTATGCTAGCGATTAAATATTTTACCCTTTCTTTTCAAAAAAAAAGGTAATTTCGCTATTTAACAATATTTTAAAATGTCAACTTTTCAGCAGTCATATTTTTTATTAATCGAATTCGGACAAGATTGTTTGTCGATTTGCAAAAACATGTAAGATATATGTTTGAGAATTTTTGTACAACTAAATACATTTGTATTTCTCATATAATTCGGTAATTTAAGTAATTTTGATCTCAACTGCACGCCAAAATAATAATTTCGGTTTATTTGCAAAAAAAATTTTTTATTCGAATATTTAAATGTCGTACTTATCAATATAGACAGTATATACATATATAAATGTTCATATAACAAAGATCCAAACATATTTCCCGAGCTTCCTCGACTTTAATGCAGACTCATCGGTTGTGGGTATTCTTGACCTGAACTTTGATTGACCTTGATTCAAGTTGCTGACAATAGGCTTGTATCCACTATGAACAAATCTGATGCGTTAGGTTGCATAACTATTAAGATGATCATTTATTATGAAAAAACAAAGTTTTATAAATAATAACTTTTGATTATTTATATTTTTATAAAATAAAATTGCACAAAATAAGCCATAAGTCACGTGACAGCAAACACCAATTAAAAAGTGTTGCGTCACGCCGTGCGAAACGTCAAAGTCAAAATGTCATTCCCAAGTGTCTTGTGGAAGTGCGAAAAAGAATGGCATCATTCCTTCTCGCGAGTGTCAGCCACTTTTTACGTATCTGCTGATTGTTTGGCACGTATATAATATTTATTTTGGTGTTTTTTATACTTGTGCTTGTACACTGGGGCACTATGCAGTACTTGTAATACGATGAATCCATTTTTTATTAAAATAACTTCACAATACCGAATATTCCGATACTAAAACATCTGTGTTTTGCACGGCGTGACGTCATTCAAGACGCCATGACAGTCATGAGCGTTTTTGATGACTAATGTCAAATATTTAATTAAATGCAAAATTATTCTTATAAATAAGCATTTTTTTTCAAAAATAATAATTATTTTGTATAGAATAGGCATCAAGGTATATTAGTATCTAACTACTGAAATTTAGGCAACAAGCCTATTATTGTCCCATAAATGATGCTTTGTTAAACATATTATATTCGTGAGGAAAGTATGTAATTTCTAACTTGTTTCAGCTTAATTCGCTCCTCGGGCATTTTTGTTGGGAATCGACTACTTACCGCACTTGTGTAAAATGTTTATCATTTAATTTTTGCATTGCGGCAGACATCGGGCGGTGTTCTTGTACACGGAGCCGCCGTCGCCGTTGGGCTTCGAACCGGACGTCCACGCGAACAAGACTTGTTCCAGCGACCTCTGCACGTACCACTTCTCTATGCCAGGTGAATTGCGCAGTCGTGACTACTGTCTGACATCACTTTCTACAGTCTTGTACCGTACATTGACGTCAGCTATTGAATAGCGCGCGAACTACACGTCATAACACCTAATTAACAAGTGCCTGTGGTAATGTTCTATCGTAGGAGAATGTATGAGATTATAGAAATCAGTCTTATTCACTCATTAAGTACTCTATTGTAGCAGGTGTTATTTTGCGGAAGTCCACGAGACATCTTCAGGATCTGTCTCGCTGAGAGACGAAACACGTGTCGACCTTGTCTGCTTGTTGGACAAGTCATCATCAACTGCGCGGAATCAGCAAAAAACAATATCCTTTGTTATTCACTCATTTACTGAGTCACCACACACTAACACACACACAAAACATAGAAGGTGCAGAAGGAACACGTTAATATAAGTTCAACACTAACAATACTATTTTAAATTAGCCAGAAGCAGGGCAAGTAAAGCATCTCAAAAAAAAAATTGCCAGAAGCTGTATACATATAAGTTAGGATGAGGATTAATAAATTGGCAAGCGTAGTCAATACCATAAACAAGCAGGCGTACGTGCGCACAGCGCGTATTAATATCGACTGACTTTTACGAGTACCGCAGCCTTGCATACCCCGGCTGTGGCGAGCCGGCGGTTATGTGAGGCTCTTCTCCCTAGAAGGGGGAGGCCTACTCCGGCACGAATTGGGCCGGCTCGACCGGAGTAATACCACGGCCTCACAGAAAACCGGTGTAAAATAGCGCTTGCGCTGTTTCGCCGAGTGGGTGAGGGTACCGGAGGCCCAACTCCCTTCCCCCCTTATTCCCTTTTCAAAGGCCGGCAACGCATCTGTGACTCCTCTGGTGTTGCCTCCTTGGTGGGTGTCCATGGGCAACGGTTATCGCTTACCATCAGGTTATCCGTTTGCTCGTTTGCTGCCCTATCCTATATAAAAAAATGTAAAAACCTCAGGGATGGTCTTCCTCAGGGAAAGGCCTTCCTTTCATGTAGGGAGCCCCCGGGAACCCCAAACCTCCGCTCCCCTGCCAATACAGGGGAGCCCTCCTCGGGGGAGGCTACACTACCTCCCCTATTCTCCTCCACCGACGACGCCCCCGGCCACGGAAGGGGCGTGGTCCCTCCCGGGTCGCCGTATCCGCGGGCGCGACTTCCTCGCGCCCGCCGCCGACCCGCGGCGGCGCCGCAGCTGTGCTACCGAGCCCGGCGCCGCCTCCTTCTGGAGCATCACTGCTTCACAAAAGGAGGCCACAGCCCTCCAACCTCCCTCGTCCGCCAGCATTGCCGCAATCAATGCCGGCGGAGACAGATCTCGCCCGATCTTTGCGACCAAGACTCGGCGCTCGGAGGCCCACCGCAACGCGGGGCACTCCGCCAGCGTGTGCTGGGCCGATTGTTGTTATTGTATTGTATTGTTTATTTATTGTATTGTTGGGCCGGTTGTTTCGCTGACGTAGACCCCTTGCACGTTGTCATAGACCGCTAGGGGTCGATATAGGCCACTTTGGGAATCGCCGATATATTATTTAAGTGTATTGTGTAGTTTTATTAATATTGTAGATTTGAGTTAATAATAGATGTAAATAATAATATTATATATATTTTGTTAATATTTATTTTGATTTATATAAAAAGTTATTTATTATATATATGTATGTCCATACTTTCACCAAATCAACCAACTGCACATACGCACACACACCGTTACCAATTCATAAGTTCACCATACAGTAACCATAAATAGTTGTAGATTATTTTGTATATATTTTTATAGGCTTAGATAAAGTATTGCCGGCCCCGGGACACATGGCGGTCGAATCGCGAAAGCGCACCCCGCCATGTTCCCCGTATGGGCCTAGAGAACTCGGGGGGGGTTTAGTGGGTAGGCCGGTCCTCTATGACCGGAGAGCCCCACACACGGCCGCGCCTTGCCAGCGCGGTGTCATGGTGCATAAGGTCGCATTTTCCCCCTACAAAAAAAGGCTTAGATAAAGTATAGTTGTGTTATAATAATTTGTATCTGGTGTACATCCCGTATAGCTTTCTTAAACACTTCATTCTTAATTAAAACTGTTTAAATATTTATTTTCTAGGTTATATTATATTTCTATAACCTGATCTACCCACAACTATAATATTAAAGACCGTTGCACTCGAGCGCCGCGCAACAAAATGAACGCGGTCGGTTTTTTTCCCACGGGGGATGGTAGTGAATTCTCATAGGGGGTGCGCTACTGTTGCAGTCGTCTTAATAACCCCCTGGTGCTCGGACGACCTCACCGGATACCACCCGCGCCCGGTCTACGGCGGGTGGTTATGTTGGACTCTAGCAAGGCTAGCTTACCGATTTAACACTACCTACAGCCTTTGGTCGGGCAGAAGGCTTGGGCCTTATCGGCTTTGAACTAAAGCGCCCGCCCCCAGAGCGGGGGGCGGTGCGTACGGTCGGTGGTCGCACCGCTATGTATTCTTAGCTCCACTTGAGCCGCGCGGGAGGAGTTTGGGGTAAATATATATATATATATATATATATATATATATATATATATATATATATATATATATATAAGACAATTATTTGTAAACAGGATTTAAGGAGGTTAAAATAAACTTCAATTTGTTTTCTTTCGCTAGCATATAAACTATACAACTTTTAAACGAATCAAAGCATTTGCAAATGTTGGTCACAATTGAATCTATGAGTTAGGTTGTTTTAAAATGAAATAGAATCTCAATAAATACCAGCAGTTTTTTCGTCACAATTTTACTACTAATTTTCTTGCCTTCAACACTATTGATACGTTTAGTGTCTAATAACGTATGTATAAAATATCATAAAGTTTGCTCTGTTGGTTATTAAATAAATAAGGAACACATTAGTATGGAATAAGTGAATTTCTTTGAAATGCACATACAAAAGGCAATTTCATAGTTCAACTGTCGATAATACGTTGTCATTCACTAGTGACACCGCACACGTTCGTCACGCTGTGCCCGCGACCAGGCGTCAACGTGACGGCCTGGTCGCTGCGCACCGAGTTGGCGGTGGCGGGCTGGATGGGTGACCGGCCCATCTACCAGCTCCTGCACTCCGTCGCCACTTACCAGGAGAAGATGGAGGATCTGAGGCTGTCTGTTACTATTAAGGTAATAATATACTAATAGGTATACATACTCATTAGGTAATAATATACATACTTATACTCTGTCCATTATGTTATTTTCTTTTTGACAGATCGCGCGTATGAAATATTGTTTCTATTTTCAAATTATAGTACTACAGTAATAATATACTTTCTAGACGGGTAACGCCCACATAGTGAAGTGCTCTGTGCATAACAAACTACCACAGACAATAAGCAGTTCTTGAAATCAGATAAATCGATAAATTGTCTTCAAATCAAATATTTGTAAATTTATTTATTTCCTTCTCGACAGCTACCTTACATTATTTATAGGTATGTGAATTTTAATATTAAAACGCATATGTAGTTAATAACATCTACGTCAAGTTTAAATCAAGAATTATGATCAAGAATACTTAGAAAATCACATACATACCATTTTTTTAACAAACTAGCTAGGTAATTTGGTAATTCGCCAAAAATATAAAATTTTGCCTAATTTACTTGGTATGTGTAAAACTTTATTTTTTCATATATTTCTGATCCATTTAAGAGAGAAAAAGGAAAACTTTCTTAAATGGATCAGAAATATACGAAAAAATAAAGTTTTACACATGCCAAGGAAATTAGGCAAAATTTTTATATTTGGCGAATTACCCCAATTGGGTAATTCGCCAAATATATAATATAAAATTAAACAAGTAAATTTATTTACATTATTTATTACATAGATTCATCAGATTCTTCTTCGTAAATTACACTAGACTCGTCAGTTTGGTCCTCTGTTACATAAATAACCAATTCTTGTGCCATCATGTTATCAATTGCAACATCTCGATCCCATCAGACATTATTAATTTTTTTGTTTTATTAATTTAATATTTATAATAAAATAATATCGCTGCATTAAATCGATTAAAAGTTCTTCTTAAATAAAATCGATATTCTGTTTTAATCGAATCGGTAACTTGCGAGTTCATCACTGATTTTCAAAATATCTTAACTGTCAAAAAGAATAAATATAATGGACAGAGTATAATAATATACTGACACATTCAAAATAAAATAAAGATGTTAGGGAAAAATCGTATATATAAACAACGTGCTGGGCCCTATTATCGTTGTTTGTTAAATGTCAAATCACATTGTTACCGCGTTTTCACTATGCCTTCGGAGAACCCTAGGTCGACCATATATAGGAATGACCCACTGAGTTATTCTCTTCACAATAAATATAAATAAAAATATAAAGGCGCGGGTCGCGTATAGGTCGGTCTGTTATTGTCGCGTCCGTCCAGCCACAACGTTGCAACACACAAACGCGTAACACGTCCTTAGCGTAAACAACGAAATTAATTGAGCTTGATTTAACAAACAGGGACTCGTGAGGAAATAACACACTTTCTACCCTCGTATCCAGATGCCATGTAAGATTTTAATATAATGCTCCAAGATCACGTTGTTGTTGTCGAAGAACAAGTTGGAGAAGAATTTTTGAAACAATAGAAAACCAATTCGCATTCGAAATCGTGAGATTCGTATACAAATTACCGAATTTACTATTTCTGAACTTTCATTTCGTGCTTTGTGCAACGAATGGTTCAACCCACTCGTTTTTGATTTCTACTAATAGAATATCCAACGCTGAAGTGACGTTGACAGTGATAAATTTACTCTGGTTAATGCAAAGCTTGTATATAGGTACATAATAATAAGTAAATATTGTACGAGTACATATATTTTAATTTAAAGATAGTCAAATATTTATTTTATAATATGGTGAGCTTAGAAGAGTACATTTTATTAAATTATAACCTTAGTGAGAGGATGAAGAGGATTTTTTTTTTAAAGTTTTTACAAAAATAAAATGTTTTGACAGTTGAGTAACAGCCAGACAATTTATAATTTACATTCCGTTTCACGTTTTTTTTTTTGTATTTGTTGTTGTGATTTTTAATTTTTCTGCGTGAAACGGAATCTAATTAAGAATTTGTTTTTAATAACAACTCTGAATTCGAGTGATTCAATCAAATCAATAAAATTGTAAGCAGTAGAAAATAATTTCGCGCACGATTCGTATTCCAATTCCAAATTCACATCTAATGATTCAAAAATACGTCTCCAGTTCTTAAAATGAGCATAAAGAAGTCGAAAGTAATATCGGATTCCCATGTAGCACCCACTTTTATGAAGGTTGGAGGCTCTACACTGGAAGATGTGCTTGGGTATGTTCCATTGAGACAAACAGTCCAACTAGGTACATAGGTTTAATTACCAGCAGAAAAGATCAATCGACCGACCCAACTCGGCTGGGCAGCGTCCAAGAAGTTACGCAGCATATTATTGGTTCAGCTACCGCAATGCCTCATGATTTAGTCTACAAGACTAGTCTTTGGTTCGTGCATGTTGCCAAAACCAAAACTGGCCACTCATATGGGCCTTATAAGGAGACTCGGAGTCACCCAAAGGGCAATGGAGCGGGCTATGCTCGGAGTTTCTCTGATCGTATCTGAAATGATGAAATCTGCAGAACCAAGGTCTACGACATAGCCTAGTGGGTAGAGCACATTGTCGCAGGTCTGATGGCGGTTGGGGAAGGTGTTTTTTTCTCATGAGAGAGAGGAGCACGAAACGTGCCTAAGATACTCCCGCAACGGCAAATGTCACGGAGGTTATGTCGGACGCGCCCAGAGCGGTCTGACCACGTGACCTACCTACTACACCCCGCCTGCGCCTAAGTTCTAAGAACTGTCTAGGCTAATCATGAGAGCGACCGCCTCAGGAGCTCTTCTCCTATGCAGCGATGCAGCGCTGACCCATAAAAGGGGTCATATGCGCTCAAAAACGCGCGGGAAGCCAAAGTGGCACCGGCGGTATCATAAAGGGGTGGGGGGGGAGATCCTGGACTGGCTATGCCAGCAACGTTGGTAGACCTCTCATGAGGCGGTCACCTATCGATTGACTCAGATACACACCGGGCATGGCTGCTTCGGTGAGTATCTGTGTCGCACAGGACGGGAGGGATCGACACATTGCCACCACTGCGCATCCGACCTCGACTCGGCCCAGCACACGCTGGCGGAGTGCCCCGCGTGGGCCTCCGAACGCCGAGTCTTGGTCGCAGAGATCGGGCGAGATCTGTCTCCGCCGGCTACATGCCTGAGAAAGGTCTCAGCCCTGAGGTTTTTAGTGGGTAGGCCTCCCCCTTCTGGGGAGGAGAGCCCCACACCACCGCCGGCTCGCCACCAGCCGGGGCGGCTGGTAATGCATTTTCCTCAGGGAAAAAAAACAAAAAGACCTCTCATAGCAGGGCTGACGATTTGGTGAGGATTGTAGGAAAGCGCTTGCAGCACAGCAATCTATGGGGGAAGCTTCTGATTAAAATGATGCTAGAGATATAAATAGTATTACAAAAGTCCTAACAAAAGATGTGATCAACAAAGGTGGGCAGCGAGGCGCAAGCGCGCCCAGCGCTGGACGTGGGCGTGCACTGGCACCTGGCGCACCACCCGCAGCAGTTCACGGCGCAGTACCGCCGCCTGCTGGCCGCCGCGCCCGCCTACTTCAACGTCGCCACCTTCATCAGCCACCGGCACGACTTCGTGTTTTGATCATTACAATTGACATTAGGCAAGTGGAGGGTTAAGAGTCGTCGTGAGGGATCGTTTTATCGCTTAGCATATGTGTACGAAATGGATTACAATAAGTTAAAAAACCAATGCCGAGATTGTCTCTTTATAAAATTGTCGCTTGTATTAATAGATGCAATATTAATAAAAACACCAGTTCCTTCTTAAAAATATATATATTTGTGAAATTTATTTTTTTAAGAATTTAACAATTAAGTGTCAAGTTTCTGAATTAGTTTTTACACTGAATAATTTATCGAACAAATAAAATAACATTGAATAATTTATTTTATACGTGTATAAGAATTATTACGAATTTAAATGGTGAGTTAAAATCTTATATGTCTCACAGAGTACCTCCATTGGAACGGATATTTAGTAAGTGGTAAATACTATTTATAATTCTATTGTATATAATTGTAATATAGTACATAAGTTTATGAATAATGCGGGTTTTCTATTATTAGTAATTCACACTATTAATTGATAATATTTAACAAACGGCAGAATAGTTATCGAATCTTTTTGTCTATTTTTTAACATAAAAATGTTATATGGTCAATTGTTATCTTTTAATTATAAACGCCCCCACATCGCCGTGTCTGGACTGCGTTGGGTCTGAAGTGTTTTTATCATAGATTTATTTATGTAAGGTATATTGCTCAAGTATTCAGACCCAACGAAGAGTCCCTGGCGGGTCTTAGTAGTAGACACCATATATTTTGATACTATATATTCCAAAATGCCTTCGTTGTGGGAATAAAAATAAGTGAGAGTATTATATCTCATTTACTTGAATTACTACTTACTAACGTAGTATACGTATACTACGTTAGTACGTTTACAACGTAGTATACGTTGTAAACGTATACTACGTTAGTAAGTAGTAAAAGAATGAAAATAAAAGGCCAACGAAACTGTGTCCTGATGTTTTATTAAAAATTTACTGCGGGCAACATTGTTAATCTGTCAAAGTCAAGGTTAGTTTGCTCAGGTAATCTTGATCTTTATTAACTAATTATTCATAATATTAAGGATGTGACGACACATTTCCTTGTTTTCATTTTTAACGTTAAAGAATTCAGAATATTTATTTTTCAAACTTAATAGTAATGTAGATATATAGGGTATGGGATGTTTTTATTTGTTTGTTCCTTCCTTTTCACAAATATGTGCTATTTGATCTTAACGCACAGCTTGGCTTCATCATTAAATATGAATCTTTACTTTGTTACAGAGGGTCATATCACGATACAAAAAATAATATATAATCATATATTTAATTGACATTTATAATTTGCTAACACTTGGCAAGTTGATTAAATTAAACTTATAAACAAATGTTACAAAATAGATCGTAGTCACAAACAATAATCAAGTATCAAAATATTTTTTTCCTACTTTGATGTGGTCAGTAATACCACAGTTTTTTTTTAATTTGCCCAAATTACTTCAGGTCGCGCTTTCGTTACCCAGGCCTTAGAACAGATCAAATTTTATGAGTTATTTTATGTTTCACATTGCATGCTGCTACATGATTAATTTATTTATTAGTCAAAATAAACAAAAATAACAAAATAAAGCTTTACTGTTTCAAGCAAGTTTAAAGGTTTAAAATAATAACATCGTCTAATTTGGAAACGATAATTGATATCAATCGAACATTTCCCAACTGTAACTGGAATATTACATTTTTATCCTGAAACTGCTTCAAGAGCTCTATGTATAATTACTATAGACTATGGTACAATACACATCATATTTTGCATTATTTAAGAATTCTACTATAAAATGTTATGAATATAAAATGAAATATTTAATAGGATTATGAAATTATTGTTTCGTGACATAATGTTATATCTTAGTACAGAAGATTTTCTATCAATATCATATAATCCTATAACTATAGTTATAATAGAGAAATAATCGAGTGGGATCTATTATCGTTTTTAACTATATCAGATTCGTATATATTTCATAGTATAATGTCTAGAGTACCAATTGTGTTCTTTGAGTCAGGGTTTAGAGAATGTTTTATAAATAAAAACATATGAAATATTAAATATTTTTTTGTTCAGCATTGACTTTTTTTCAATTTTCCCAATATTATCATTTTTAATGGGCATCGCCACCACTGGCCTACGAATCGAATGATTCGGGAAGCGCTGGGTTGATCCTGCCGTGTATTACGAGTATAATTAGTCTTTGGTTTTTCGAATTTCATATGTACATTTACGGCGAATGGAGACATCTTGAGCAACCAAACTGAGGAAACTCAAAGGTATCACACACTTGGCCAGCCTGCTGGTTTCGTTGTGAACATATATGAACTCTGATGATCATTAATGTTATCACGTCCAGTATTCCTACCTCGTTCACCTGGGTCTGAAGTATCGTCTGCGCTCCACACTGCGTCGGGCGGGCAGGGTTGCCATATCAGACAACGTATTGCTTGTAAGTGCCTAAGACAGCAGTGCTGCTGGTACAGACTTACATGCTTTCCGATTCAATACATTTTGTGAATCTCTATTGTAAAATATGACAATTCTTTTTAAAAAACTCAAATTTAAATCTATACATATAAATAAAATTGGAGTGTCGTCTGTCTGTTTGTTTCCACTAATCTCTGAAATGGTTGAACCAATTTTGACGGGACTTTTATGGCAGGTAGCTAATGTAATAAGGAGTAACTTAGGCTACTTTCATTTTACAAAAATAACGTTCAAGCAATGTTCAAGTACTGCCCAGTACCCCGCATAGCTTAAATTCCATGCGGACGAAGTCGCGGATACAGCTAGTGTATATATATAAGATGTTTGCTATACTTTATTTAACACTGTTAAAAAGGAAAATGAGTTTAATTATTCATTTTTAAAGTGTTTGTTGTGAATGTTTCCAGAATCCGAATTAATTGCAGATTTTTTTTTTTTTTGCGTGGGGACAATGCACCTTGTCGCCGCGCTGGCTAGGCGCGACCGTGTGTGGGGCTCTCCGGTAGAAGACCGGCCTACACACTAAAAACCCCCCGGTGTCCTTCCGGCCCATATCGGGACGCGTGGTGGGGTGCGCTTTCGCGATTCTACCGCCACACGCCCACTATGTTAGTAAAAGCCTTCTCGGTATCTTTACTATTATAGAATGTTTTACTGCACTCACCATTTAACTTATTAAGATAGTTCTATTATTATTTATTTATAGGATCACCAATGTAATCAGTAAACTCTTTGTAAACTTGTACGATACAAGTTTTCAACTAACCGCATTTGCAATTATAGGAAACCACAGCATGCAAAATCAAATAATAACATGTACATTTATAAAAACGTATATAAATAAGCGTACATGACATAGGTACTAACATTAGAGTGCATGAAATGTTTTTCAATTCGCATAAATGTAGGAAAGCTTTGAAAGTCAATGTCAAGTTCAGGCAACTCTGGTGAAATATTTGCCAAGCCGACTACTGGAGAATTACAGACAATCTATTATTAAAATTTACTAACATAATTCAAATCAAAATCTAAATACTTAATAATCTTTATTCAACCTACCTTACCGGTAGGCAGATTTTACATCTATTATAATTGTCAATTTATACTGTGGTTTTTGTGGGGGTTTCAGATATGCTGCGAATTTCGCACGAATTACTGTACTATAGGCGACTACTTACTATCAGGCGGGCATCGCTCATTCATCAACATATCACATGAAAAATAAAGGTATTGTTTGCCCGAATTTGAACGGTAGTTTGGAAGTGTTAGTATATCTATTTATTCGGCATACAAAACAGAATACAATCGATTATTCATACATATTTCACATACGTCATACAGCATGAAATGCTCGTATATCATTGCCTTACCTAGATGGTTTTTATTACTCTTATATTGGACACAATGAAACACAAAATGAGACTTATTCATTTATTTATATAAAATATTTACAACTATCTGGCACAACTTGCTCGAGAACATATTTGCTCGACTGATAGCCAATTTCAGGTTCTTCCCCTTGGCTACACCAACTCGTTTAAAAGGTTTTCTAACACATTTGCTCTTTCTGATGGACTTGTTACTTATTGAAAATGCGCATTTTTACTATTCTCTAGTACAGCACTATAGTGTTTTTAATTTGACGATGGATTCGGTAATTTGAGAAATGTATGTATACACAGCAACGCGTCAGACTTGAAATGTTCATCTTGAGACGCAGCTTGTATGTTTGATGTCTCTAATTAAATGTTAAAGACCAAATAAAGTTTGATTTTTTTTTCAAAGCTAGTGTTGAAAAATGTCATATGAAACGCACAATGTTAATTTCTTTGCACACTCTCCTTTAACGAGCGCGTCTATGACTCACGCTGACAAATGTATCTTAACTTATATATAAATATATAATATCAGGTATAATAACATCAGAACATTATCTAATTTATTGCTATGAACCAAACTATTATATCTGATTTTATACAATAGATAGGTACTTACATATCCTTGCTCAAGACCAAATTTTTTGTGTGTTTCCTCGAAGTATTACGTTGACACATTACAGTAGCGCGAGGAAGAACCTCTTATATTTGACCACTTACAAGTTTGCGATTTGAACAAAATAAAGCCATTTATACATAAAATATTATAGTCAAAAGTTTTCCCTTAGACACCGAGCGACAATCATGATAGTAATGTTACGATTTTCCATCAAAGTCGTACACCTCAATATGTATAACTATCATTTATAAAAAAACTATTTCTCTTTTATATTAATGCCAAAGAAATTGATGCCGTGCTTTTTTAACGTTACAAAATAGAAGTTATTGAAAATATTTATCTTTAATGTTTATGCTTTCAATTATATGGGAATCGATTCGTCTCTTCCCTGTTAATCTTTTTTCTCCTGCCTTGTTCTCAATTTTATATGGGGTAAGCGCAAAATTTCTTTCTCTTCCACCCACCATTTCAACACTCACTCCCTCTCTCTCAGTTTTTCAATAGAAGCTACTTTCAGACTTCCCTCTATATATTTATTGATATAGGTATTCATTCCTCACTATATGCTTTCTTGTCACTCCGCACATCAATCTAATATTCTCCAGTAAACCTAACATGGTTTCCTAAAACGGTTATAAAACCGTCGTTGCAAGCGAGATGACGTGACGTTATACGCTGCGGTGTCTCCGTTTCAGTATTATTTTAATCATGGTCAAAAAAGTAATATTTGAAATGTAGGAGGACAACCTTACGCCACTCGATGTACAAACAGAAGCATTATTATAAAATAATAAAGAAGTGCCACAAAACTCCTTGATAATCTTATTGATTGTTGGACATTGGTGTGTTTATTTGATTTGATGAAATTGATGCTGTGATTATGTAAGCCACAAGTAAATCAAATCCCCACGCCGTGACGTTGATATTTAATACAGCTATAAATATGGTCATTACCAATGTGTGATCCGCATATATCTGTTTTATATAGTGTAAACTCCATATAGCAAACTTCTATTTAATGAATACTCTTTAAAACGTAGAATTTGCTAAGATTTGTTTGGTTTACATTGTTATCCTGGTATTGAAACACTCTCATTAGCGAAATAATACATCGCTATTTCAACCCCAATAAACATTTATTTCACTGACATTACTGATAATGATTCTTAGAAATGTGTTAATTAATGTAATAATGTTAATAAATGAGTTAATATGTTCTTCCTACTATCGTCTTATTGCTATAAGTTAATAAGTAAGTTAACTTTGTGTATTTTTAGTTGCATGAATTTTCGAACTGTAAACATGGCGATTAAAAGAAAGAATGTGTGTATTGCTGACAAAGTATTACTAATTCGCGCGATAGAAAAGTGAGTTAAAAAGTGATATTGCTAAAGGTTTTGGATTCAGTCCGTCTACTGTGTCTACCATTTAGAGACCATTTAGAGATTATTTTTACAGACTGAAATGGATGGAGTTTTCAAAAAGTCTCTCCACATAACGAAAACTGTTTATAGCGTAATAAAATGCACGGTCCCTTCAATTTCGCAATATAGAGTTTACACTTATTTTAACATATATTTGACAATTTCATCTTGATTGAATTATGATAATATTATTTTGGATTAAATTTGAATCTGTATCTCATAAAAGATTTACTATCTTCCAAAAATTGTATTAAATGAAGTTAAGGAGTTTTCTCTTTTATGCATAGTGCATTATGAAAAAATACACAAGGTTACCAGTTTGACACATACCGATACCTTAAAACCGCCTCTATTTGCAACCCAATAAAAATTGTTATTTGTAGATTCATAGTAACATGCAATATGGAATGTCGACACAGCCCCAACAAGATATAATGAGGCATTTATCGTGCGATTGCAATTTAAACACCATTTTGAAATCTATCCTTTTGATTTTGACAGTTCAACGTGATAAATCGCTCTATCTAATTACGCTTCAAAGGTGCTACGAGAAGATGAAGAATGAAGAGGGGAAAGAAGAGGGAAGATGCTACGAGGGCTGAATTGATAATAGATATATTACAAATCATTTTAGGAATAGCTTCAGAGAACGTTGCCTCGAAATAGACATATCAAAAGCACGGCATTAATTTGCAGAGATCTTAAGCAATGACACCGCACGTACATGGAATAAAAAAATGTGCATCCTCCTATACTTTTGGGGCTTTTCGCTATGGCAGGAATCTACTCCACCATCTCAACCGCACCTGATCTCATTGCTTACATTTATACGTATCACTAACGCACGATTTTAATCTTTTCATCTTTACTTAGCTGCCGTTCATCCCTTTGGAATACGTGGACACTACTTAAAAAACTAAAATGGATTCCGCTCCTGAAAACCGTTTAGTTAATAATATCAATTGATTACTTCACATAAATGAACACTCAAGTGCCATACTGACAAAACGCCGGCAACTGATTTGTGAATTTAAAGCCAGAGTTGGGATAACAAAATTATAACTTAAGAAAATGCGGCAAATTAAAAAAACATACTAATTATAGTAGGAGAAAAAGTTCTATAAAAAACCAGGCGAAGCTGCGCTCGGAAAACTAGTTAAATATATTTTTCTCCTAATTCCATGACGTTTCAGGAATGTTTCGAGTAGTTTGAATATTTTCAAGATTATCTTCAAACGAAAGAAAATCTATCATAATATTCGGATTGTAGAGGATTATCAATCAACAAGGATCAAGATTACAGAATCATACTAAACTTCAGTTTGACAGGTTGATAAGTGACAGCTGCACGTGAAAAATCAATTCAGATGAAAATCACATTTATAATAGTGTTTAACTTTAAATTCTCAAATCAGAAACCGGCTGATAATCTTATATTACATTACCATGATATTAATTGCAAACAAATTTGGTAGGTCTATAAAGTATGGCTGCCATTTTTTACTAACGCTGCCCGATACCTTTGTACTAAGATTTCAAGTCCAAATCTATTAATTCAGAAAGAGGTACGTTAAAATAATATTAACTGGCAAGCAAAGAACTGAGTATTACATTAAAACAAATGGTAGTGCTGTGTAGCTCACTTCCACTATAAAAATATACATGTCTATTTATTGCTCTAGATTACACATCTCTTCTGTATGTGTGGCTGTGCAGATTACCAAAAAATATTTAGCAAGCTTCATATATCACAGAACAATAATTTTTCATTAAATAATTATTATCAGTTATATATTTTTTTTTTTGAATACAGAAAAGGAACAACCATTACAAATTCACATTTAAATCCTTACAAAAACGTAGAAAATAAATTCGATTAATACAAATATTACAATTATAAATACATATTAACATTGTGTATTAATTTATTGTTTCGATTTTCCTTAGACACGATGTCCGTGTGTCAGGTGCAGCCAAGATGGTTCCCTATTAGATCAATATGGCCGTGCCTTACTAAACGCTGTAGCTACATTACTTGCGCATCTATCTATTCGTATAAACATAATTCTAAAATATAGGGACGTAAAAAGTATACGAAAAATAATTATAAATTTGTGAGCAATTACGTGATCGACAAAAATGCAAAACGTCAATACAGGACAAAATGGCGCCTAGAAAAAATAATCGAATTCAGCGAGTATTATTTTTTTACTAATTTCTTTTTTTAGTGTACTCTTTATTCTGCAGTTTGAACAAAATTACATGGTCTAAGATATTTATGAATCAACAAAATATGCAAATATTAACTAAATTACTTTATAAATGAAGTTTCTTTATGGCTGTTTCCCATGGCACAAACAGAGAGCACAGGTTCTCAGAGGTTGCTCACTTGCTACAGTTTGAACGCACTTGAAACTTAAATTTAAAACTACAAAATATGCAACTGCAAAACCTAGTATTGACTTAATTGTGGATATAACTCATTTATCAATCGGTCTTATTTATAAAATTTTTGTAGTCGTCGATCAAATGAATGATTTCATTCAAATCTTTCATCAATTGAAGGATTTTATCTAAATCTTTCATTAATTAAATCATTTTATCTAGATTTTTCATCAATTGAATCGTCACCTAAATCTGTCATCAATTGAATCATTTAATCCATTCGATTGTTGCACTGAAATATATTCTTTCAATGTACATTTTACACTTCAAACTTGTAAAATACGTTAAACATGTAATATAATTAACATATATTTTAAGTTACATACATACATGCAATTGTACAAACATTGTTTACTTTTAAGATTACAGTTTTATTTTATTCTTTTACATTTGAATTTTCAGTAAATGGAATTCTTTATTCTCTCGTCTTATTTTGATATTCACAGTTATTTTTGCACGCATTAAATTCTGCTATTAAGGCATAATGGATTTTATTATTACGTTTTGTTAAATTTGTTAAGTGTAATTTGAAGTTAAATTTGACGCACCTGTTCGTTAGTATTGACATAACATAACATGATATAACTCTGTAATGACAATTTAATTGATATGATTATCATGTGTCTTTTACGCATTTATACTTTTTTGGGCAACATCTACGAATATTAGGAATGTTTTGTCACGTTTTGTCATGCTTTGCGAATGTTGCCCACACAAGATACCAGTGATAGACGTTTTGCATTTTTTTTTAATATGGCCAGTTCTTTATATTTGTACGTATAATAACATTATTATTAAAAATAAAACAATGTTACAAAAATATCACTTTGTAAACGTGTAAAAATATAAATCAGACGTGAAACTAATGTACTATTTATCGAAAACTCTGGAGACGGAACTCAAGTTGTCATATCAGGCTCTTTTACAAAATGTACACTTACAAATATTTGCTTTTCAGGCAATTATAATTTTGACGTTGTATCAGTGACTTGGAACGTTTCTGAATATACAATTATTGATAGTATGCACATGACACTGACTGAGAAGAAAATTTCTAAATATGCGGATCTTATCTGCATAGTTAGGGAATAGGTTGCCATAGTATAATCCACTGAAATACGTTCAGTAATTTTAACTTCACTAATAAACTTGTAGTTAAAACAACAATTGGCAATGTCATAAAACACAATTTATATTGTTCATAATATGCATAATATAGTACATTGGCTGAATCAGTTTTGGAGGTTTTCTGCTCAACTTGACACTGCAGAGCTACGCGATTTCAGTCATGTCCAAATTCTCCTGGAGACAATGCTTCAACAATAAAATATATTTATTTTAGCTGCGTTCTTAGCTCACATTACATCTAATTTGTCATACACAAATCACCTGTATCTTGCAATCTACTGGTTATCTATCGCGTACACGCATTTTTAAATAGTTATTTGCTTCTGGGCGTAGAAGCTGTCAGGATTCACTAAGATTTCTTCATATAACCAACAGAGTTGAACTTCACGTACACTTGACGGTTCCATCTAGAAGCTTACGCCAAAGATCAAACTGTTCATGGTAGCGCACCATGTGGAGCGAGATGGACTTCCGCAAGGCGCAAGGCGCCGGCGACAACTTGCGATTGTGGAACTCAGCCGCATGGATCCGCCGGATGCCCAGCCGGGAGGCCACCACTCCCGTCACGAACACGTCTTCCAAGCGAAGGTATCGTGATTTCAACGCCGTATCAAATAGTGGTTTTATTGCGTCAGCCGTCACTAAGTAAGCGGGACCCGTCGCAAAATCCGGGAACACCTTGTCGGGGAACTGCGACGGAGGAACGAAGTACTTGGACCGCGGCGTTCGCTTCGGCAATGACTTGCGCACGACTTTTCCCCATATAGTCTTGGTGGCGTTGACTCGTGACGCCGTCTGCGAGAACTCCAGCAAACGGGGTATATTGATGAACATGTCGTCGTCGGTTTTGAGCAGCCGCCGCGCTCGCGGGCAGTACGTATCCGCCCACTCCAGGATCGAGAGCGTCTTGAGCGTCATGTTGGAGTAAGTGTCGACGGAGCGGCCTATGACCAGGTCACCGAAGAGTGTGTCCTCGGCGAGCAGCGCGGGGCGCAGCGCGGCGGGCGGCGCGCCCAGCACGAAGGCCACGGACACGTCGCTGCGCTGCCGGAAGTGGCCCCACGTGAGGCGGATGGCGTCACGCGCGGCGCGGTGCGACGGCGCTGACGTCACCGCCACCAGCAGCTGCAGCCGCGCGCCCAGCGCCGGACACAGCTCGGGATGGGCGTGCTCGTGGCCCGCCTCGTATATGTCGGCCGCCACCAATACCTTGGCGGCAGGTGCGGCGGCTCGGTGGCTCGACGGCTTGGGTTGCAAGGAGGCGGTGCGGTTAGGCGGTATCTGGGTGGTAGTTGTTGTGGTGGTGGTGGTGGTGGTGGTAGTGGTGGTGGACGAGATGGAGGCGGAGGCGGGGCCGCGCGGGCGGGCGGGCGGCGGGCGGGCGGGCGCGGGCGGCGGCGGCAGGCGCGCCAGCAGCAGCAGCAGCAGCGCGCCCGCCGCCGCCGCCGCGCCGACCACCGAGCGCCGCACGCCACTCATCGCGCGCCCTCACCGCGCCGCAAACCAACCGCCCACCTGAAACGTGACAGTTGTGCATTTAGCACTCGATGATAACAATAGCTCCTATCGAGGTAACAGCTAGGTATAACTATAAAGGACTGTACGCTGTACTATAATATTGTCCCATTATACTACAATAATATTTTCCCATCCAAATATACACTTCAGATGGATACACAACGCTAAATGTTCTTTCGTGACGTTTGAAATATCTGTTTGTAAGGCACTAACTACATAGATAAATAATTGGCCAGCTGCTGTTCCCCAAAGAGATATATTATCAGTCCTCTTCCAGGTTGAATTTGTAATTAATTCAAAATATGTCAAAGATTATCATTGTACACAGTAGATAAGAAGATCATGGTACACAACTAAGAAAGTTGTGTGATATTCCTAAAACCAGACATTTGATTACTTACTGGTAGGACAAGGCATAATAGACATAAGCATGAATATTAACCTATTTCAATATATAGGTATGTGTCAAAAGCTCTTTAAGTATCACTATTGGAGAACATATACAGATGATTGCATACGTTCAACACACTTTCCTATTATCTCACCGTTGCGTTGTCCTATAAACAATTCTTGTTCTTCCTTGTGATTTGAATCGCCTTCAAATATACTGTTCAATAAACACACATATATAATATTATGCCATAAGGTTTAACGTAAGTTAACTTTTAAATTTAAAACCTATTGCCCTATTGGGCCAAGTCCCATGGGACTCGGCGTATATATTAACAAGCTCTACGCACGCACCAGCCCTTCGCCCGTTCAATAAGATAATTTATCAAGTAGGATTACATTATTGGAAGTACATTAGGATCTAATTTCTAATATGTATATAAAAACTCAATTTATATAATGTCTCTGCAGACGTATCAAACTTCAAGGCGTTGTTCATAATATTTTTCAGTAGCCTTGTTCAAATATGTCTCTCTTCCATGTTATTATCGTCGATTGAATCGGTAGTAAAGCTTTGGTTTTTGCTGCTCGATACAACTGTTATCAACGACTGTTTACGACATTACAAGAGTAATCCATTTCATAACAAGACTACAAACTAAATAAAATTAGATTTTCATCTATCTGAACAACCATAATTTGTCTGTGCTCGCGTTTCTTCTTCGAACATATCGTCAATTATCATACGTCGTAAATACCCAAGCCTTGGTTTGAACATGTTACACGAAATTTCACACATGTTAATCCTTTGTTCGATACAAGACAAACGTAGCAGACAGTCGTTTGATAACAATACTTTATGCATATCGCAATTACATTTGAAATCATATTGTTCATTTTATGTTTACAATAACACTCTTTGATTTAATAAGTATAGCAACCATCTTTGTCACTATTATGCACTCCTGTATCACCCGGTTTGAATTTCATACATTTAACCTTTATATAAATAGGATATTCCTAATTACCATCTATTAACACGTCACGTTACGAAATACGTTCCCATTTACCACTTATGTCAATTATCTTCATTGCTCACCGAGAAACACTCACTTTCACAGAATGTACTCAAAGTTTGGGGTCTTACGGTTAATGTAATGACGGCACATTACGGTAATTTTATGTCAACATGTACGCACATGGGTGTACAGACGCAATAGGGTGTAGGTGCATGTGAGATTCGGTTTGTCATTGCGCCCACGACACAGGATAAAATCCTGATGTATCTGCAATCTATTTTTACAAGAAATGATAAATATGAGTCTGACATTGAAAGAAGTGTAATGACAGGTAACGTGAAAGTGAATGGGGCTATAAATAGCTTCATTGTCAGGCAGACCTTGTCAAAAAAGGCGCGTCTGGCTGTGCATAGAGGCATGTTGGTCCCTACGCTTATGTACAGGAGTGAATGCTGGGTATGGCAAAATAAGAAAAAAAAAAATAAAAAAAACTTTTTAAAAAAAACACGCTTTTTACGCAAAGACTAAAAAACGTTTGAAAAAACTTTTGTTTGTTATAAAGACTAAAAAACATTTGATCTAAAAAGTAGTAAATAAAAAAAAATTAAAAAAACTTTTTAAAAAACACGCTTTTATTAAAAAGACTAAAAACCGATCTAAAAACTTGAAAATAAAAATAAAGTCACGCTTTTAGAAAATTTGGGTACATATCAAGAAAAATTTCTGATGACAAAAAGAAATGTAACTCAAAAATTTGTCTATAAAATTTAGCAAATTAGTCCAAGAACTCAATGACTATAAAAGCGTGGGGTGTTCAAAATTAAACATTACTCATTTAATGGTCTTAACATTTACACCCCACGCTTTTATAGTCATTGAGTTCTTGGACTAATTTGCTAAATTTTATAGACAAATTTTTGAGTTACATTTCTTTTTGTCATCAGAAATTTTTCTTGATATGTACCCAAATTTTCTAAAAGCGTGACTTTATTTTTATTTTCAAGTTTTTAGATCGGTTTTTAGTCTTTTTAATAAAAGCGTGTTTTTTTTAAAAAGTTTTTTTTAATTTTTTTTTATTTACTACTTTTTAGATCAAATGTTTTTTAGTCTTTATAACAAACAAAAGTTTTTTCAAACGTTTTTTAGTCTTTGCGTAAAAAGCGTGTTTTTTAAAAAGTTTTTTTTTTTTTTTTTTTTATTTACTATTTTTAGTCTCGTGATTATTATAACAAACATAAGAAATGTACATAATTGTTCAGAAAATGTAGTATTAGAATTAAACATATGCATTATATCAAATTCTATCTGTTTGCTTCATTGAACCAATCACTCTAAACTAAAAAAATTATTTTTTTTTATTAAATGAATCAAATTGTTAATATTTAGAATTATAACGTTGAAAACTATAATGAAACATCAAAAAAATTAAAAAAGAATCAAAAAAGTAAAAAAAAAAGAATAAAAAATGTTGGCTGCGAGTGAGGCTTGAACCCATGACTGCAGGATTGCAAAAAAACATATATTACACTATCATTACTCAAAAGAGACAATTAAAACTGTTACCTCATTTTGGCGGATATGCATATTAATATGATTTATTTAATTCCAAAAGCGAATAATACATATTATTTAAATATATGGAAAATTTTTATTTATTCAAACAGTTAGTAAGAATATATAGATATATTTTAATCCAAGGATTTATTTAAATCTTATGATTTAAACTAATCCTTAAATTAAACGGTCATTTAAAATTCAAATTAAGTCAAAGGATGTCCATGGGAAAATGACAGATTAAATTTTTTAGTGTTATTAAAAAGTTTTTAAATAGTGATATTTCTACATTATTATTAAATGATATTATTAATAATCTTGTAATAAATGATAAAAATGTATTTGGAGCAGTGAAAATGTTTAATATTGACATATCAAAAATTTACATCATCGACATTGGATTATTTCTCATATTAAAAAGTTTTAATTTATTACAACATAATTATGTATTTTTATGATTCGAAAATGATTGAATATTGTATTGTCATCTAGAATACACATGTAAAAAAAATTTGAGCTCGATTGGAGCAGTAGAAGTGGTCGAAAAATCGATTACAAGATTTGATCATGACAAACAAACGGACAGAGTAAGTCAATAAAAAGCGTGTAATAAAAGCAAGATTAATCCAGTGAAACTAAGCTTTGAAGGGAATTGCTACGTTGGGATAGCTCGATGAAGAGTAAGTTGCAAGTGTGATAAGAAATAAATAAATATTTCTTACACTTACACCAACTAGCTAACCCAAAGAAAGCTCTATACGGATTGTGCTATGGGATCTAGGGTAACAGATAGACATATATAAATATTTTTGATAGAAATATATTTTAACAACCATAACTAAGGTACAAATGCTCGCATTCGTCACACAAACATCTGCCCCCACCGAGATTCGAACCCGGGTCACCTTAAAACCGGTATACTGTCCACTCGACTATGGAGGTCATAGATGAGGGATATATGTCGTTTAAAAAAGATGTGGCGACGAAAATCGAGAAGGGTACGATTGGTACGACGGTTATGACACGTAAAAAGAATGGACGAAAAACGACTGCCGAAAGAAATTTATAAGATAAAAAAAATATAAATGGGCCAGCTGGTAGAGGACGACCTAGACGAACATACTTGGACCAAACAGGTCCAAGGTCAATGAAGAATGAAGGTCATGTCGTTACCGAAAATCGTGCACGAAAGTATTAATGTAAGTCGAGGAAGCTAGGGAAGTATGTTGGGACCGTAGCAAGTGGAAAGCTGTGACCTCTGCCTACCCCCGTGGGATAGAGGCGTGAGTACATATATGTATGTATTTTACAAATGTTCAACATAAATACAAGGGTACTGTACAATTAAGGCAGAGTATTTAGACAATACAGGAACAATACCAGTCGATGTTCTTTCAAATTCAACCGCTGACTGTTCACTCCGGCAAATAAAACCAAAGCACAATCTGATTGGACAGAACAATTAACAACAATACAATAGACTTGATGTGTCTCCTGATAATATAACTTAGTGACCTTAATTATATTCAGATCTTCATTTGTCACAAGGTAACTACACTAGCACAATATTCATCTAATCACTGACTGGAAGCGAGCGTCAAGTACAATGTAGGCCACCAATAATAATTACTCAGTCTTGATAGACAGACAGCCTGACACGACTACTAACGGCTACCAACAAAGACTTTTAAAATGAGATTGTCCAGATAAAAAAAAATAATTAATATAAGAACAAGGAAAATAAATCATACACTCGGCATCCAAAATATCGCACCTCAGTTATAATAATTTTCAACCTTCAATTTCCAAAAGTTAACAGCATCCTACCTAAATAAGATGTGATTATGTGTGTGATATGTGATGAATAAGAGGGTGCAACACAAAGTTTTAATTAAGGTTTAATAATGTATATTTGTTTTTTATTAAAATTGTTTTTAAATAAATTTCTCGACATGTCTCACAGTTACTTGTTTATTTTTTCTAATTAATAAACCGGAACGATTCCTATACCTACTTTTTTGTACAATGTACAATAAATGATCAATAAACGTGCTTTAAATTGTACCAATATTATTTAGGTAGGATGCTGTTAACTTTTTGAACTTGAAGGATGAATTTTTTTGACGCCGAGTGTATGTTATACCTAAATAAGTATTATAGAAAGTCTGCAATATTATTTTCTTGTTTGGTTATTAGATACTTTACCTACCTAGCCATTTGTAACAGATATATCTATTTATCAAACTATATATTTATTAATGACCCGACAATTTTAGAACCTTTACCACAACAACAAATAAATAGATTTAAAACAATAATCATATTTCCTATAAATCTTTCTAAGAACTCATTTAGAAATAATTTATGAAGTAAGACATAATGTCATATCGCTGTTTGATTAAATAACAGGGTAAATAAGCTCCACAGACACAGGAAGATTTCGAGACTCATCTGCGTTAGCTTCATTTTTAAAATCTCCCTTCCAAAGATACGGTATATAAAATTATTAATGTTTTCGGGTTGTCTTTAAAAAAAACTAACCAGAAAGAAAGTACGTAAATACATTATCCATACTTTTCTGGTACGTGGATTTAAATAAAATAGACATTTAAATAACTATGTATGTTGAAATTATCTGTTATTAACAAATAATTATTCGATTTAACACAATTTATACTTACTCTGAGGTAAACAGTTTGATTGTTACATTTGCGGTCACAAAAAGCTGGTATTTGACGCAACTGCTGTTGCATACTAAAGTGTGAAAACATTACAAGAAGAAAAAAACGTGATTGAAGGAAGTTATATTTGATGGTTTGATTGTTAATTGTCCCGTCACGAGCGTTGCGTCAGCGCAGCGAACTTGCGCTGACGTCTCATCATTTGCCAAGGTAATTAAATCTTCCGCCAAAATAATTGCTAGAAATAAATGTTTTCTACAACAATGCTGATAGCAAATTGGCATCTAAGCATTATGAAATTAGACGTCTTAAAAGAACTCTAAGCAAGAATAAATTTAATCATTTTAACATCGGTGACGATCTCCATAGCCGAGTGGTTTTATATATATTTAATTGTTGGTTGTATATACATATGTAATACAAATAATAATACAAGTTGTAGCGATACTATTAATAATTAATACTACTAGTCTTCTAACATTTCGAGGAAACATGATAATTGCCTTATTTTCAGGATATTCATTGGAATCTTACAGCGGTTTCAAGGTGTCGCCATCTCTGAAATCACCAGTTCGAATCCCGATGGGGGCAGAAGGAGGCTGAATGCGTGAATATATATGCGTAACTTAATCATGGTTGTTAACATGTATTTTCATTAAACATATTTATATATGTGTCTCTATACGTTACCCTAGATCCTATAACATAAGTCTTAAGAGTGCTTACTTTGGGCTAGGCTAATTGGTTGAGTGTAAGAAATATTTGTTGAAGAGAAATTGTTTTATTAGAAAGGGATGACCCGTTTGTATACTTAGGATTAGTAGTTGTTGTATCATCTTATTTTTAATTTCTTTTGTCATCAATAATTGTCTATAAAGATCTACGAGTATGTTGAATAAATCTTATGTTTATATTAATTTCTGACGGAGCTTACTTTATTTTAAGAGAAAAAATCAAACCTACAAAGTTTTTTGCTTATTGTTCTCGTAAATTAGAACTTATGTGAAGGCGTGAAGTCACCATCTTTCCTATAGTGCTTGCAGAACTTTCATTGTCTGGTATACAAGCATCCATAAATCGTTTGTTCACGCTCTCCAATAATCATAGGTTTAATGAAAGTCGAGGAAGCTAGGGAAGTATGTTTGGATCGTAGCAAGTGGAAAACTGATCTCCGCCTATCGGAAAGAGGCATGATATGGGAAGATAGTCTACATATGTGGAGTCAAGATTTTCAAATCTGTGTGGTTATTTTCCATTCATAGATTTGCAATTGTGATTCAATTATATGCTTATTAAAAGCGGATTTATGTTTATCTAGATCTTTTATATGTACGAACATTATGAAATTTATGAAAATTTAATTTTTTTTGAAAATCGTCCTGTAGTTGAAACAAAGCTTGCTTCAACATTGCGATGACTCCAAATCAGGAATGCAACTAAAACCTTTAATCACGCGTGATATAGCGCTTCCGTAACCAATGACTCACAAATAAGCGATGATTTAATGACGATTATAGGAATTTAATAATTAACTCCGTCTTAACGATTTATGAGTTAGCCACGATTTTACGATAAGATTTGAGGAAATTATTTTTTTTATGATTGAAGGACAGGTTTTATTATTTTGGTGGTATGCACTGGTGGTGGTTATAAATATACCCGAATTGATTAACAGTAGCGTTAGACATTTATAGCAATCTACAGAGATTGCATGAACCCCTCAGATGAACGCCTTCTACAGTAGGGATGTCCACTCAAAACATATATCGATATAAAATATCGAAACGTGATATCGATACCTTTCGATATATCGTTTGAAAATATCGATATTTTTTTTAGCTAAAATTTCATATTGTCCTTTTCTTATCAAAAGCAGTTTGTTGTTTATATTATACCTATATATGAAAGTATATAATCAAAGACCAGAGTAAGATTAGACCAGACCAGACCAGACCAGAGTTCACCTTAACTTAATCAATGTTAAGAATAGATAAGAAAATGTTGATCGGCTCTATGGAATGCATTTGCATAGCTCTATCTGTGCCCACACACAGATGTTGCCGGTTAATGAAATTGATTCAAAACTCAAATCATTGAGTAATGTCATAATTTTCTTCGGTTCCGTTGTCATTATGAGTCAGTTATAGCTTTTTAATCGATTCTATATTTTCATAAATAGATCGATATATCGAATAAATTGTCAAAATAATGATTTATTTCGATATGGCAACTATCGAATAATTAGATATATCGATGTTAAATGAATATCCCTATTCTACAGAGAAGGCGTTCATCTGAGGAGTTTATATTTTGATAATAATAAATATATTTGATAATAATAATTATATATATATATATATATATATATATATATAATATATATATATATATATATATATATTTTTAGTGTTATATTATCAATTGACATATAACACTAAAAAAATATACATACATAATTAAATATGCTGTAAATGTTGTTTGTTAATGTATGTATATTATCATTATCACATCAAATTATTAGTGTAATTAATTTGAATCTGTAACTGCCAAAATATAAAAGGTCTTTAATTTTTTTTATTTATAGCAAGTTTATTTATGGGTCCTGTACTATCACTGAAAACCCATGACATTTTACGTAATCAATGACATTTAAAACGTGGCCAGATTTATACTCGTATGTACATACTTAGTTACTTTTCAATACTTCACAGATTATTAAATTCGAAACAAATAGAAAGTGCGGGACGGAAAGAGATATCGGTGCGTAAGCCAAGCAGAATCGGAGCGAGGAACTCCTTCATTCTCTCGCTATTACTTTGTAACTACATAAAATTACACCAATTGTACGATATTTAAACGTCATAGTTTCGACACATTAGTATGATAAAGATGCACTTTAAAAAACTTAGTTAATATCATATTAATGATTATATATAAGGAATTAACGTAACTGTCAGTTGATTTTTAAATCTATTTAATGGCGTGGCTACTAAGACCTTTGAGTAATTGTCAAGAGTTACGTGCAGAATGTATGTGGAGACGACAGAGTTCATAGTATCACAGACTATGTGTTTATAAGTTATATACAGTATTTATAATTAAAACCATATTTTAAACTGATTCTCGCGCGTGAATCACCACTGTACAAGCAGAACACCAATCCAGAAGGCAGGAAGCCTACACTGAGATGGCCATAGTTTTCTATTCACAATTTTGTAACAATATACCTACGTCGTATTTTCTCAGAAATCAATACAATAACACCAACAAAAGCTGTAACATTTATTTCAGCTAAAAAGACATTCACGAACTTCACGCGTCGTGTCAATGCTAAGTTTAGTGCTACCGTAACGGGACTGCGTGCCTCTACAGTTCCTAATAGTACCTTACAACGTACTTCTAAAACAATGATAAAGCCTTTGATGAAGGAGACACGATGATAGTAGCAGATAGCGCTGTCCCGCTCTAACCTCTAACCTGACATTGTCTTAAGCTAACGCAGTAAACCGGTCAAGCGTGCACCTTAAAATTAAAATTCCGATCCCATCTCATGAACCGTTTGGAATCAAGTCATTGGCATATACACGTTTGGAGCAAATCGCCACTGCTTCAATTAGACCACGAATCATTAGATTATTTTTATATTGGCTTGCCTTATTTGTTGCGACAATTATTTTTCTTTAGTTGGATTTACCCATTAATTCTGCGATATTTGTAAGACCCTAGATTAACGTCAAAGGGTCCGGAAGAGACACAGGAACGCATATGACGCTGATCCTCCTCGCAGTAAATGGAATCAAGCAATGAAGAATTAATTCTCAAGAATTTTGATAAAATAAATCGAAGTTTATAAGCACTGCGTTGACGTATATGATAAGTTTATCGCAGTAACTACTTATCATCGTCATTTACTGTCACTGCGATTCACTCATGGAATGATCTATTAATTTATTATTTAAATCTATTTATAATCCACCACAATCGGGCGTCTGCAAGTAAATACACATTTAAGAGACTGGGTCGTGAGCACTATCTGATATTACTTACCTTATCTCAAACTATACTGTTTAAATATTTATATTCAAGATTATACATATAATATTATATGTCTACGTATGTATTAGATAGTAAGTTTGTAAAAGTTTTGATCTTTGTCTGCGCCAAACACAGTTCTTGCAAACTAATCAGTCGGTGCATTTGTATTATTTATATTGTACAAAAAAGATTGAAAAAATAAATAAGTTGGTCGATAAGGCAGCAAATAACTTTTTTGGCATTTGATTTGGAATGAAATTGTGCAAGTTATAATTATATTAATAGAGCACATGAAATAGCATCGGATTCATGAATAGGCAGTGTTCTATCAGTGTCAACTGAGGCAACAGGTGTGACGCAACAAACGAATGTAATTTTTAACGGCGCGCTAATAAGGCGCTCAAGCAGAGCGCGGCTACACGCACCTGAGACTGCTTATAAAACAAAAGGGGCAAACAATTGAAAAGTGCTGCATCGTCTCAAATCAATGGGAACCAGTAGTATATTCCATTGGTCGTGTTTATCATCTTATATAGTTTGCAAAGCAGGAGTATAATTCCTTGCGGAATTTGTATTCCGAAATAACTGTTCCATTCCTTTGCAAGACAGTAGGTACTTAAGCAATTCATACAAACAATAATACACTTTACTTTGGTTTGATAGGATATCAGCAAAAGTTAAAAAATCTATAGAATACTCGAAACAAATATAGGGTTAACAAAGAGCTTTAAAGCTCTTTTTAACCCTAATCCTCCTTAAAAAAATTACTGATTACTTTTAATGCAACAATGTTTTGCTTAGTTTTAGGACCATAGCTTATTATTATAAGTAACTATTATTTACCACGTATCTATGTACATTCGTTTTTGGTAATAATTACTGCAATGTTTGATAAAAATAAATAAATTTTTATTTGAATCGAACAACCGTTTACACTTTTTATGGGGGAAAGGATCTATACTTGTTGGTGACCTTGAAAGATAATACACGATGTACGATTATATGTATAAAAATAATGGGGATGTGGAAATATAGAATTTTCTGGAAAAATTCGATCCAGCGTACATTATAATTGCCTCAATGCTAAATTGTGACCAGAAAAAAACCTCTAATTAAGGCATAAATTATACACGTACTAGACGCGTACTACGCATGTGTATGCTTAAGGATGTGGATAAATCAATATTTAGGGTTTCAGATCACACCTAATGGTGATAATAAAACTAAAGGTGGTTAAGTAATCCCCACCATTCCATCCAAGCCGTTGGGCCTTTATCACCAAAGCTGAGTCTAGTCGGTTGGCCATGCCGGTCTAGCCGCCTCGATCGGTACGGAGTCCGACATAATCACCCGTGTCATTTGCTTGCGGTGGTATCCATGACGATTCTCAGCTTCTCCTCTCCAGAACGAAACATTTATTTTTATTTTAATAATTGTCAACAATTGAACAGAAATGCCACAGCTCTTGTGTCTAAACCAACCTACCTTAACTACGGGTGATGAGGCCCTTGTCACAGCACGATGGCCTATTGGTAGACTTCATAAACCTTCAGACTTATCGAGGGAGACTCTCTACTATTGTCGACTGCGGGTACTTTATTTATCTCTAGGGCAATGTGTTCGCATTGCTATGTTCCAGCTTGGAAGTTAAGATGGGTAGTGAAAATAATGGGTGGCAAAAACAACATCCACTGTAGAGTGTCCGGGGGTCTAGTGGGGTTGCATGTTAGTTGCTATTCTCACAGGAACCTCATGTAGATGTACACTTAATAGGCGGACAGTGGAAACAGAATCTAGCAATGTATCTTACGATTAGAAGAGAAATGCCGAAACCATATTACCACCGACGCCTTTTATATAGTTTACTAGCTGGGGCCCGCGGCTTCGTCTGCGCAGGACACTTATCGTCATATTTTGGACAATTCACACAATATCTTTATAAATTGTAGACTATGTATTAATCTGGCGTATAATCTATATTATTATAGTTTCATTAAAATCCATTCAGTAGCTGTTTACGAATAGCTAGATTTATGTTTACTTGACGTTTGAGCTTCAATTTATCTGTCGATTGTTTAAGCCAGGGGTCACCAACATTTTGGCTTATTTCTTGTCAATGGCTATTTATTCAGATAAAAATCCATTACGTATTAGTTACAACGAGATTTTACCAACTCTGTCCCACTGTAAGTAAATCAAATTCAAATCTAATAATAAAATAAATTTCATTCATAAAATCAAACAACATCAAAATCAAGTTAAATGACAAATACCTTTAAATAAATTAAAGTTTAATCATTAAGTACATTATTTGTATTGATGGAATAAAAGTTTTATGTCATTAGACCTTTTATGTAAAAATAATATTTCATCTAAATAACTATAATTATATTATATATTTAAGTTACTTATCCTTTTGAGGACCACAAAAGGATTATAGATTGCTATGTATAGTATAGTTTAAAATGTAATGCGTTTTTGTTTAATCCTACTACTTCCTACTACTATTATAAAGGCGAAAGTTTGTAAGTATGGATGTATGGATGTTTGTTACTCTTTCGCGTAAAAACTACTGAATGGATTTGAATGAAACTTTACCACAATATAGCTTATACATCAGAATAACACATAGGCTACAATTTTTGAGGTTTCTAATGTGAGGTCGTAAAAAAAAAACAAATTTTTTGCGCTTACATTGCAAACGCTGACTGAATCCTACAAGATAGATCAAAACAATTTACTACAGTATTGTACAACTTAAAAAGGTCTACAAAAAGTCCGTGATGGTATATGTTTATCTCTTAGGAATAACCCACAATAACCATTTTTTGTCCTTTACTTTGTACGAGAAATAATGGCTTATTTACGAAGCGATTTTAAGCAATACAGTATTAATCCTTATCCAATTAATTATCTTAAATACATTGTGCATTTAATAAAGATCAATATGGCTTTTTACAGCATGTAAATTAAATAAATATTTTCGAAGATATCACAGATTTAAAATGCAGAGTCATAGCAATTTCGGCGATAAATACCGTTTCGGTGATAAATACCGGCAGCGGTGCCAGGCGAACGGGGCGTGGAACCTGAAGTCCACGCGAACGAAGTCGCGGGCAAAAGCTAGTTTATAATAATGTTTATGTTAAATGTTTTACATTTTAATTAAACAGCGTAAAGGCCTGATTTTCCAATTGTTATATGTCTGCTCGCATTGTAAATAATCACAAAAACATTATTATTTTCTCGTTAGTTCATGAATAAGTGTGATATAATTTTGACACCCCAGATGAATTCGCGGGCTACACCGTAGTGATACGGACCGCATGCAGCCCGCGGGCCGCGGATTGTTGGTCCCTGGTTTAAACCATTAATTTGCTAATATCTTAAGAACGAAGGTTGTTGTGTTTAGATGTTTAGCGCTTGATAAAATAATCATTAATTGCAAGCATCCAGTGGTATGTTGAAATTTCAGTACGTTTGGATTCTTGATTTCATTCCTTTGTATCGGTTCATCAGGTTTACATCAGATTTGGTACAGCCAGTAACACGTCAAGGTAAACACTTGGACAACGTGGCGGCAACAAAATAGAGATGGTTTTAAGGTCAACATTACAGGTCTAACGTTGAGACAGGTTTAATATCACCCGTCATAGCGACGGTCCTCACAGCTCAAAATCTTGAGATCTCCTTAATTCCGCTTTATAAAAAAAACGAATGTAAGCTAAAATTATTGAATAAATCATTTGAATTGTGCAAACACCAACAAGACAGTTCCTCATAAGATGGACCGAGGAGTTAGTGAAGATCGCTGGAAGGCACTGGATGCCATCAGCGTAAGATCGATCGGTGTGGATATCCTTGGGGAAACCTTTCTAGCAGTAGGTGTTTCTCGGCTGAAATGATGGTGGTGATGATGATGATGATATCAAGAACTTTCCTGCTACATATGAAAAACCAAAAACTGCTGATATAGCTATAAGCAAGATGGGCAATTAGGACCATGGATACTTTCCCATTGCCTATAACGCCGGTGACAAAATGACACTAGCGCGATTAAGATACGATATATCAATGCAACATTACCAGCATGAGACGTGAAATGAACTGCGAATGCACAAAAACTGTAAATGTAATTTGCAAACATTGAACAGCCAGAAGTACACACAACAACACATCCCACTTGACATGTTGACCTTGAGACATGATTCCTATGTCGCTCGTAACAGCTGTGGTTTTTGTAACGCAGATGTAAAAGTTGTTGCTAACAGTACAATCCGCGATCGAGGTCGGCTATGATAAACACACTTAACTGAGATAACAGTATCGATTTTTACCAATTTTGTTCACCGAAGCCAGATTATTCAAACGAGGGAGCAAAAGTTATCACAGTAATGTCAAAATAACCTCAGACACCGAGACGTCTAACGTCGAAACAATCGATATTATTATCTGTATGAGCTTTTTTTGCTAGTATCATAGGAGTCGCTTGGTTTCCATGATATTAGTTAACAAATAACATTGATCTCTGGGACCTCTACCGCAGCAGATGCGGAACTAACATATGTGTGAGCTTCTCTTACGTAGATACAAAATACATTTATTTAGTTTTAACCCTTTACTATATCGTGGGAGTCGCTCGGAATTCATGATATCGATTGAATGTAGCAGCTAAGAGTCCACCGGATCTAGAAGACAGTGTTCTATTATAGTGTTTCTGAGCAAACCGCCACAACGCCACAAGCGTATCGCTGTTAATAAATAATTAATAAAGCACGCTCTTTTTGTACATGGAATAAACAAATGGCAAATATATTACACTAATCTAAAAACAACAAAACAATTAGGCGGCAAATACGTCCGGTAGAATCGCGAAAGCGCAACCCGCCACGCGCCCCGGTATGGGCTCAGAGGATACCGGGGGGTTTTAGTGGGTAGGCCGGTCTCTCAGACCTGAGAGCCCCACACACGGCCGCGTCTTGCCAGCGCGGTGTCACGGTGCATAAGGAGCATTTCCCCCCGAAAAAAAGGCGGCAAATACGATATAGTGTTTTGTTCGATAAATCCTCGACAGTGCCAATAACATTGCTGTATGTTAAGAAGGTACAAACGCAGATACATTGTTGCTTTTACAATAGTTCTGAGCTAAGAAAGTATTTATTTTATATATAGAATATAAAAAATTTAAACCTACCCCATTCTGTTAGCTATATACATTTTTTTTATTATAATTTAAATATATATTCTTCTCTGGGTGACGGCTAAAAATCGGTGTCATTGTCGTCAGACAACCACACACCGAGCCTAGACCATTCTTGCTGCACATACATTTACTTCTACTGAAATTTATTTGTGATATAGTATATTCTGTGTAATATGTACTTCAAGAAATATGTGCGTGTTTTAAAAAAATAAGCTCATTATCTATCCATCTAATCCTAGAGTTATGCCTGTTTATAAAATGTAATACCAATTCTTTTTATTTTACATCAGACACGAAATTGAATATTCGTGGCAAGTATAAATATAACATTAATCTCCTCAAATACAAAAGTGGTTATATTATTGCAACACGAATGTATATATAATTATGTATGTATATATTACTGTCTTCTTAAAAAAATTAACGGAAATAAGTTTAAAAATGCCTTTAAAATGGCTTATTAATAATACATTTTATAGTCCTAAAGAGTTTACTAATATTATAAACGCGAAAGTTTTTATGGATGGATGTTTGTTACTCTTTCACATAAAAACTACTGAATGGATTTTAATGAAACTTTACAATAATACAGCTTATATATCAGAATAACACATGGGCTACAATTTATAAGTATATTGTGTGAATTGTCCAAGATATGATAATAAGTGTCTAGTACGTAGGAAGAAGTCTACCATCTGTGCAGACGAAGTCGCAGACACCAGCTAGTTTGATAATAAATGCGTATATTTTGTAGCACTTAATTTAACGTTAATATAAAATTAAGGTTTGAGTGTATGTACATATGTTCATGTACAATTCTATTCTATAAATACACTAATTGGTTCCGATACAAAAGTGGTTCAGAAGGCGAGCCACTTATAGATTATATCCACGGTACATTCCAGTGCAAATCAGCGGTCGCTAGTTACTATACTCTGTCCATTATGTTATTTTCTTTTTGACAGATCGCGCGTATGAAATATTGTTTCTATTTTCAAATTATAGTACTACAGTAATAATATACTTTCTAGACGGGTAACGCCCACATAGTGAAGTGCTCTGTGCATAACAAACTACCACAGACAATAAGCAGTTCTTGAAATCAGATAAATCGATAAATTGTCTTCAAATCAAATATTTGTAAATTTATTTATTTCCTTCTCGACAGCTACCTTACATTTTTATAGGTATGTGAATTTTAAATAAACGCATATGTAGTTAATAACATCTACAAGGTCAAGAATTATGATCAAGAATACTTAGAAAATCACATACATACCATTTTTTTAACAAACTAGCTAGGTAATTGGTAATTTGCCAAAAATATAAAATTTTGCCTAATTTACTTGGCATGTGTAAAACTTTATTTTTTCATATATTTCTGATCCATTTAAGAGAGAAAAAGGAAAACTTTCTTAAATGGATCAGAAATATACGAAAAAATAAAGTTTTACACATGCCAAGGAAATTAGGCAAAATTTTATATATTTGGCGAATTACCCCAATTGGGTAATTCGCCAAATATATAATATAAAAATTAAACAAGTAAATTTATTTACATTATTTATTACATAGATTCATCAGATTCTTTCTTCGTAAATTACACTAGACTCGTCAGTTGAGTCCTCTGTTACATAAATAACCAATTCTTGTGCCAATATGTTTGACAATATATGACAATACAATTTATGACAATTAGACAATATATAGTTAGACAATATATGACAATTTATTTCATGTATTTGAAAAAACCAGATAAACGAATTTAATATTTATAATAAAAATAATATCGCTGCATTAAATCGATTAAAAGTTCTTCTTAAATAAAATGGATATTCTGTTTTAATCGAATCGGTAACTTGCGAGTTCATCACTGATTTCAAAATATCTTAAACTGTCAAAAAGAAAATAATATAATGGACAGAGTATAGTTGTCGGGTATTTGTCCAGTGTCTGGACCGGTCGCTAGGACGCTGACGCCGGACCCGTGGATTACAAAAATATAAGGGCAAGGCTCCAGGACTATTCAATCTCGTCGTTTGACTATGGATAAATTAATGATATTGAACTATAGATGACAATTATATTTTACTGTTTCAAATAAATACGAATTGCAACTATTGTCGAGTGATCGACTACTACGCAACGGGTCACGGGTTCGATTACCGTAGAAGATATTTTGTATTACCTGCAAAAACTTTTTCCGGTCTAGGTTAGATTATAATTATCTTTGTTTTATTTGTCTATCTCTGAGGTTTTTATTATTATTAATTTGTAATATTGTTGGCCACACGGGATTGTCTATTAGAAATGCCGTGAAGATCCACATTAATATCAACAACGATGCAAGAACATAACTAACTAAATAAGTCTAAAAAATTCTGACCTCTGGTTATTATTCTATATATTCTATGTTTGTGACTGCAGTTAAGATACAGGATAAAAATCCTAGTGGGGTGACGTTTTAAAAGAGAAATAAGATTGCCTTTTGGTTTTTGTTCCTTAATAATTCTACTAATATTATAAACTATGTATATTATATGTATGTATATGTAGATGACTATATTACAATGTAGTTGCTGATTGCATGGGCTCGTGATGTGATCTAGAGCAGAGGTTAGCAATTTTTTGTGTCGTAGATCCTTTGCCATATTTTTCGGTTTTGGGTAGACCCTAGGGAATGCAATCCCGACTCGAGATTGCAAATTCAGGATCCCGCGGGATTAGAAATATCAATCCCGGAATTTTCGGGATCCCGTCTAATTTAAAAAAAAAATTGAATTCTGATGACTGAAAAAGCTAATAACTGCTTGTTTGTGATAGTGAGGTTAACTAAAATAACATATTACTTGAAAGAAAATAAAAACCTTTATTCTTTAATCTCACCAACTAAATAATAATCAGGTTGTAAGGAAATTAACGTAGGTAAATTAGGTAATCAAAACAATAAGCTTGTTTCAAGGGAATTAGGAAAAAGAGTGATTTTGAAAATGACTCTTTAAAAAACAAAGGGTATTAATAGTTTCATCTGCTAAACGGTATCTAATGTCCGTTGCAATGTAGCCCGCTGCTGAGAATGCCCTCTCCGACTCAAGGCTGGTTGGCAACAGCGTGGCGAAGCAATTATATGCAAACTGCAAAAATCGCCCCCTTGTTCTTTACACTCAAACAAATCCATTTCTTTTTTAATGGTAGATTCTAATTTGTTTAAGCTCGTGGATGTGGATATACGTGCAAAAGGACTTTTAGACGCTCGCAGAGTTTCTTTTAATTCCTCTTGAAGCGATTTATTAGTTTGTGCAGCACGTAAATTCAAATCTTCTGCAATCATTGAAAGAGGCAAGTCATCTTCGATTAGTACTGCCGTATTAATAACTGCTTGGTTTAGTTCTTTACGATATAATCGTGTGATTATGTTTTTTTATTTCTTTTCTTATAAGATACTTGATTGGTAATTGATTCTGAGGACATGAAAGACTCTTCATGTCCTCAGAAGTACAGAACACTCTGAACGGCAAACGCTCACCACTGCCGCCCAATCCCGTCAATCTCGAACGGGATCTCGTCATATGATGTGTCGGGATTGATCCCGAAAAATTATACGAGATCTCGCGAGATCGGGATCCCGCGGGATCGGGATTGCATTCTTTAGTAGACCCCCTATTTACCTGATATTGAATGCCTACATCCTACAACATACGAAATTTTATAAACATTTATAATATTTTTTTTACTTTATAGGTACTTTAAATAATTTATGTATTTATATTAGAAAATAGTACATATATAATAAGTAAATTGGTACTATATGTGTATGTTGAGATTCATTATCGTGGACCCCCGTTTTCATTTCATGGACCCCCAAATATTTGTTTCGCTGACGTAGACCCCTTGCAGGTTGTTATAGACCCCTAGGAGTCGATATATAGGCCACTTTGGAAATCACTGATCTATAAGAAGCGTTGCGTAAAGTTGTAATATGTGATATATATTCCAAGATGTATGAAAATTTTGTGGATTGTGTATCTTACTATTAATTATCTTTTTATTTTTGCATATCATTTTATTTACAGTTGGTTCATGATTACTCTCGAATTCGTTTGAAAAATATTTTTTCTCTCGTATGAATACAAATCCATTACTGGACTCAAGAGTTCCACATTGATTCCTTTTATCGAAGTTGTGTTGAGATGAAAATCCGGGAGAAAAAATATAGCCCTTGCTGGTTTCGTGCTGATTCTTTCCAGGACAATGTATCCCGCTATAGACTCTGGAACTAACGGTATAGCATCTATGAAGTGCAAAACTAATTGTACAGATCCTATTTGAATAATACATTTTTGATTTTATTTCTGCTCTGTTTCTAGAGTCCCACGCGCGGGAAAAATATTATTTTCCTCCCCTACGATACAATATATAATTTCACAATGCCCGCGAATAATATTTTATGCTAATTTATTCATTATTTGTCTAACTGCTTTGTCTGGCTTTGGCAGCGAGCGCCATGACTCACAAGTCAATGGCCGAGATGATGCTACTCTCTGACGATATTCGAACTTTGAGGCTCCCTTTGTCATTAACCCTTCATTATTAACTACGAAATATGGTAAATTCACTTTTTTATAAGCGACAGCGTTTTTTTTTTTTTGCATTTATTTTATTTGCGTACCTATAGAAACATACATAAGGAATAATATGAAGACACAGAAACGGTATGTTTGTAAGAACATAGTAAGACGTTTGAATGAATATATAAAAATCAACATTACTGGAATTGTTCAGCTCCCGCACCACGAGTAACGAAGCATGACATACTTAAGCGTTTGTCGTGCTGTATAACCGCCATATTGAATGTTATATTCGTATTTTGACAGCTCACACTGGTAACTCGCTCTATCATATCGCGTTTCATTAGACTGCTTCGTTGGTAGAGCTGTTTAGGCCTAGTGTTGTTTTTGCATATTTTAGGAAAGCAATTCACTTTTAGTTGAAGTTATCATAAGTGAATTTGAGGCTAAGAGCCATATTACATCACGAACACGATTTTTGCGTAAAATGGACAATTTTGGCGTTGTCGATCTCAGGAACAAAGATAAATTAACAATTTTGACTTAATGAATAATGCAGAACAGCTATTGACATAGTTCGTAGCGGCCTCGCTTTTTGTAAATTTTGCTTAACTTTTTAACAAAACCTAAAATTGTAGAGAAAGATTTTCATAAAATGCGCGAAGGCACTTTTTTGAGCTCCTGGATTGAACTACTGTTCTACATAAATGAAATTAAAAAATGATAATTTTATCTCTTGTATAGTCATATAGTTCGTAGCGGCCCCGGAATTTTGATATATTATTAATTTAATATAAAAAAAATCTTATTCTAAACGAAAAAACAACGAAAATCGCTTTATGTTGACTGTGAACTATCTACGATAGTATTTATTAATAAAATTTATACCAGAATAAATGTCACTTTATGAGGAATAAATATGTTATATTTTTTAACCATGAATTTATTATCTTACTTTAATAAAAACGATAAATCATACTGCAAAATTATTACAAAATGCGATGCACAGGCCGTCCGAATTCTGGAGGGCGGGAGCGTTACTTCAAGCCGATAGGGTCCCAGGCCTTCTGCCCGACCAAAGGCTGTAGGTAGTGTTTAGTTGGTAGGCTGGCCTTCTGCTAGAGTCCAACATAACCATCCGCCGTAGACCGGTTGCGGGTGGTATCCGGTGCGAGGTCGTCCGAGCACCAGGGGGTTGTCATAGCGACCACTATGGTGGCGCGCCCCCTATGAGAATTCACTACCATCCCCCGTGGGAAAAAAAAACCGTCCAAATTCATTAGAGCTTGAGCGCTCCTCAGAGTCGGACCTATGTCGAATTTCTTAGCGCCAACATCGATCGAATCCAGTGATCGTGCCGTTGATCGTCAGTGTATAGCGCGATTATCAGTTTTGATCACGTAACTAAAATTATTTTTTTGCGACTTTTAAACTATTTTTTTTTTTATTTCATATTTTTTCAAAAGTTATTCTATTCTATATATTTTTTTGGAAATTCGGCAAATAGGTGATTCTGTTTTATGATGATTTATACTCCTATATAATTGGTACTGGTTTCTAATCTAACGTATTTTTAATTTAATACTAAAACCATCTTTTGCTAAATAACATTCCATAAAAATATAAATATAAAAATTTTGGGATAAGTATCAAAATTGCTTAGTCGTAGCATCAACACAGTATGGACGTGTGACCTTCAATGAGTTGTCGGGACGCTTCGAAATACCTAATCTCGCTGAATGAAGAATTGTAATAAGCTTCTTAAGAAGAAGGAAAGAGAAGTTGTATTTGGTTGTCTAAACAAATGGACACCATACGCAGGTTCCTGTTGCAACCTACAATTTTAAAAAGGGAATATCATATTACTAACTGTGTAATTTATTGTTTAAATAATAGTTTAGTATTAGTAATTAATACAAATCAATAAATGATTTTCCGATTCTTCATATAATAAGAGTAGATATTATGTATTTTATTGAGTTGGCGGTAAGTATATTAAGGATATTATACAAATGAAATAAATAGGTAAATATAAATACATACATACAATAAAATATATATGTACAATGTGTATATATAATACATAAATATATTCATATTATGTTATGTAATAAGAGTATAACGAGGACGGAACCAACAAATAGCTGCTCATTTAACCGAGTTATAACTAGTGGTAACCCCAAAAACTCAATTAAAACTTGAAATAAAAAAATATTTTAAAATTGTTCTTATTTTTAACTGGCTGTGCCCACGACTTCGTCCGCGTGGAATCGTTATTCTTCAAATTGGTGTCTATACCGATTTTGATGATTCTTTTTTATGGAATAGTCAATAATATTAACTTAATTATGGATGACTGAGAGTGTTATAAACGTAAGAGTAGAGAAATATAATCAGAAAGCTTCGAACTGCTAAGCTATCGGGAGTTACACGTGTTATTGAGTCAATCATAAAAGATAGACATACGAGTATGCTGTCGTGGGATATTTTTTATATAACTTTAAGAAGAACATTGCCGTCATACATGATTTTTATATAGCTATAACCATTAAGGTTGCTCACGCGACGGAAGCTTGACAAATGGAGTGACTTTTCCCGTTTTCCCAACATTTCCCTTCACTGCTCTGCTCCTATTAATTGTAGCGTGATGAAAAGTACACTATAACCAGCTCAGGAGTATGAAAAATAATTGCACCAAGTTTCGTTGAAGTCTGTCGAGTAGTTCTTGCTTCTATAATGGTTATACAGCCAGAAAAAAAATACTGATTGAATTTTTGACCTTAGTATCGATCCCTAATCATCCCCCGATAGTTATTTTCGAAATATATTTCATGTTTTTCATTGACCTCTCTACAGATTTATTATAAGTATAGATAAAGTAAAAATAACTAAAATATTACAAATTATTTTAATATATTCTTATTAATAAACACTGTGTGAAACAAAGTTATTGAAAAATGTAAATCTTCGTTCTCTATTTAAAAGTATTGCAATCTACTAAATCACGTCATCTAAACTTACATGTTTTGTTTCAAGTGTTGTCGTTAAAATTCCACGATGTTTAAAATAATCTCAGTCATTGTAGCATAGATTTTTTGATTAGATTCCTCTCGCTTGGAGCAACTGACGAGTATTGTTAGTGGTGGTGGTAACTAACTTTAGTGTAATGATTACAATCGAAACAAAAATTCTCATTCTTTTAAATCTCATTACATTAACTACAAAAATAAGATATAAGACAGCTCGCATAGGTGGTAAATTAAACTTGCAAACAATCATACAAATCAGCACTGACAGTACAAAAGCACCAAAAATATAAAGAAGCCTACAAAAAGGCTATAAAAATTAATAAAAAGAAACATCTTATATGACCCAAGGGGTGGTGTGTTTGGGTCAAGATGTCTTTTATATTATAACGAAGACCACGATCACAAACTCACCTTTCGAATTTATTATTATTTATCATGCTCCTATCATTATTATTACGTCATGAAAGTTAAATTAAAGAACAAAATATATTTTAATGTATAATGAGGCTTCTTCCTCCTGTTGGTGTAGCTTCCTCCATTCCTTTCTATCCCATGTCAACTTTTTACAATACGATGTTAACCTGTTCTTTAATTGGCTCCAAGCCTATTCTTCAGCTTAATTCCAGGCCTTACGAGTCTTTTTCTCATGACAATACAATACAATTTCTTGGGTCACGGCCTTGAATACAAGCGACGTTCTCTGATTATCCAACAGGAACATGCTAATCATGTAATGATTGTGACTCACGGCTTAGGTGTCCGTCGTTGGTTGATAATCGTGGCCTGATATCATGTCATCTTCGTATTCATTCGTATATCATCATCTGTTGTTATGTATCAACCACCATATTAATGTCACCTAATTGTAATATGTTATTTACTTTAGTATTGCTTACTTGTAGTTCTTAAGTATCATATTTGTCAATAGCTAATTTATCATTTATTTACTTTAGTTTACTTATGGCCGTTTTCACCAACCTTGTCTTAGCTTAGGTGACTCCTAAGTGACATGCTGTCACTTTTTATATTAACTGAAAAGAGTGAGACAGCATGTCTCTTAGGAGTCGCCTAAGCTAAGACAAAGTTGGTGAAAACGGCCATAACTCTTACTTCTTAAGTGTCATTATTGTATTCTGACTCACCCAAACCTCTCATACCCCTCACGCCTCCACCCTCACCAGTGATTACTAGATACACCAGTGATTCTCAAAGTAATCTATATCGACCCCTAGAGCTCTATGAGAACCTGCAAGGGGTCTACGTTAGCGAAAAATCAATTTGGGGGTTGATGAAGTGAAAATGGGGGTCCACAATAATGAATCTCCACATACACTGATAGTACCTATTTACTTACATTAATCTATCTCTCTAATATAAAGACATATATATTATTTATAAAAGTACTTATGAAGAAAAAACAATATATATTTTCATTCAATATAAGGTAAGAACCTACCCAAAACCGAAATACATGGCAAAGGGTCTACGACACAAAACAGTTAGGTAACTTCTGATATACACCAACCTGGGCCCTTCCATTCCAGTCCTAACCTTCATCTTGTAAACATCTCTCTGTATCTAAATTATAAGTAATAAATAAGATTTAGTAGAAATACTTAGTATTTTTAAAAAGGCAACTTCAGCAAAGTTCGCGTAATTGTATATTTATACAGTTCTACACGACGTATAAGTGCTGCTATTTTAACATTCTAAATATGTCTCAATTCAGTTCTTAACGCAAATAGCGCGCAGAATTTTGTGTTGAAAATACCAAATTGTTATTAGTTTACAGACAGAAAGTTTACATTAGCATCGCATAAGTACCGCTGATAATCACCTGACCATGTGTGACGCCATTTTCTAACACTCCGCTTAGACGGAAGCCAAACCAGGGGTTGCGGGGTGTAAATTTACAACTGTAATGTAATACCTTCCAACTCTTTCCAAAACGTACTACTTAAGCAGAAGTCCACCAAAACCATAAAATTTAAAAAGTTTGTGCCTGGTTGTGACTAAATGAGGTTTTATCTATATGGGAATGATTCCGTAATTTGGAATTATTTCTATACATTGTCGATATACATCAAAGCTATTTTGATGAACGAAATATATGGGAATGATTCTGTAACTTGGAATCATTTATATACATTTTCGTTAGATATTGAAGCGATTTCGATAACGAATCCAACACGGATGACTCGCATTCGTTTCGTTAGAACAAAATATATGTATGTAACTCGGAATTCTTTCTATACATTGCCGTTAGATATCAAAGCAATTTCGATAATGAATCCAACACGAATGATTCGCATTCGTTTCGTTGGAACGAAATATAAGGGAATGATTCCGTAATTTGGTATCATTTCCATGCATTGTCGTTAGACATCAAAACGAAATGAACGTGAATGATTCTTTGTGTAGAGAGCTCAAGTTAGTCGTCACGCTAAATCTCCAAAATAGAATTTTAAAACTCCATATCTGGGAAAACTGGAACTAATTCTTTCACGCGTGGTTTTTCTTTTTTTCAATAGAGAATAAAGAAAGTTAGAAATAAAGTTATTCAAAATTAGTCAATATGTATTTTTGATTGATCACTGTAATACCGGAAAACAATTAGGGGATTTATGATGTGTGTGTAGATATCTAAAGGTTTATAATATGAATATTAACTGATGAAAATACAATTTCTTTCTTCGTATCTAAAACTTTATAACTTTTTAATGCCATAGAAAATAATAATTTCTTCATTACTTTTTAACTCTAAGGTACAACAATTTTCGCTTACGATTAAATCTAAGAATTAGGTTATTATAAACTAAAAAAAAATTAAAACGTATCTTGTTGTTTTTATTTTTCGTCTAATTTTGTACATTTTTGATTGTAACAACTAATTTTACAGCCTTCCCAACTATATTATTCTTACGTTTAATATCTATTGACGTACGTATAGAAATTTTTACAAAGTTTGCTCTCATGGTTAAAGGTTAATATGGACTATTCTTTGAAAATAACATTTTTTTACTTTGATTCCTAATTGTAACTTGACTTTTGTAATACAGGCTTGACCTAGCATAAAAACCAGAAGACTAAACCACTGTAATAAATTATAAGCCATTTATATTTTAATGTAACTGACATATGTTAGTATTGTAATCTGTCTTTGGGGCTTGAATAAATACATTATTATTATTATTACTCATTTATATCTTCTCTCCTCTTTTAGAAGGTTTATACCAGATACGCGGGCCAAAGCCAAGCGTATAAGGGATCAAATTGAATAAGTCGAGGTGAGTGTTGACGAACTTAGAAACTTGCGTGTTATTATTATCAGGAACATTGAAGTTTCTCAGCGTGAGTGCTGGTTCTAACTGTAATTACGGGCCTAAGCCAAGTAAATTACAGAATGTGATGTATTGGTGGTGTAGTTGGTGAATAATAAATATTGTTTTCATCTATTTGCAAAAACTTTCTAACAAGGCATGTGTTAAGGATGGCTGCTTTTGTAGGGTTATGAACAAAGTATCTTTGAGATTTAATATTTTTAAGCTATTGAAGAGATGATTTCGGATTACACCAGTTGTGGACAGGATTATTATTATTATTATTAATAGAATATAATATAACTATCAACATCCCGACCTTATTCAGCAGCATAGCTATAGGATACGATCGACCAGGTCCTTAAGTAATCGAAGTACTTTCTAACAACGGGCTGCCAAAGAAAATATCCGCTAGTCACTTGTCAGCCACGTTGGAAGAAAATCGATCATTAAAAGAATACGCATTGACCCAGCATTCAACAACATAGTAATGAGCATTCTTATTGTTATAAATGAAAAGAAAAAAGATATAAAAAAAGAAATATATAACGTACTCGTTGTTCACCACCTTTCTGAACGTAAACATATAACATAATATTACAGTACCATGATGTAAGACACTAGAAATGATTATGAAGATACAATTATATTTTTACAATTAAGTAGTAATTAGATTAAATAATTTATAACAGAAGTACACATGTAGTGCTAAAATTAGGCATTTATTGTGAACGGTCTGTTTCTTATTACTCGTTGTACATAACTAATAAATGAACGCTACAAAATCTGAAGCTTACTCATGAGATCTCATCTCATCTCATCATCTCTAAATATTATTTAGACCAGAGGTTCCCAAGCTTTTGGTTCGTAAACCACTACAGGATCCGGTAACTAACAGCCAGCGAAACAATTAGTAAGTCATAAACAAATGCATAACTTCGGATGTTTGATGATGGACACAGATTAGACTTATAAGATATTAAGTTTATAAGATCCGTTGGTTGTTTATGATATATTTTACTTGTTATATATACACAATACATTTCAAATTACAAAAAAGCTACCGAAGCCTACAAAAAGAATGTTTGTCGAGATTACTCTTTACACCAGAAGTCATACTTACTTACTTACCTGATATTGAATACCTACATCTTACAACTTACAAAATGTTATAAACATTTAAGTATTTTTTTTTTACTTCATTGGTACTTTTATAAATTATGTATATGTCTTTATATTAGAAAATAGTATAATTTAAGTAAATAGGTACTATCAGTGTATGTTTAGATATATTATCGTGGACCCCCGTTTTCATTTCATGGACCCCCAAATTTTTGTTTCGTTGACGTAGACCCCTTGCAGGTTATCGTTGACCTCTAGGGGTCGATATACACCACTTTGGGAATCACTGCTTTAGACTAAAGGTTCCCAAACTCTTTTGTTTCGTCTAATCATCCCGATATCAAATCTACCTAGAGACCCGGAAAGCTAGTATTATCATATATCTATCTAGCATTGCAATCATGATTAAACATTAATTTATGCGCGGTTGTGTATCTGGTGCATAAACGATAACGTAACGTTCTTGGCTTACGTAGCTAGTGGATAGGAAAAATATTACCAAATAGGATGAATTAATACAACCCGTCCATATTAATGTTGTAAAGCAATGAGTTTGGTTAAATGTGCCACTCTCAAAAACTACCACGGGATTATGCACGGCATAGCACGTCTAGACATGAAGACGACCACTATTTAAGGGCATTTCAACCGGAAAAACAGAACCCTTAAGAATCACTTGTTGTCAAACTAAAATCTAAATACTAATGAGGGCCGCCCGTTAACGTTGTAAAAAAATCAAGCGTCTAAATAAAAGGTTGTTCATCTACATGGAATACATGTTATAGATACTTCTATTTGTAATTACGTTCGCGAGAGAGGATAATGTACGAATACCAATATGTTCCTCTGCCTGTGCTGTAAGACCTTCCTTCCTCCTCAATTTGACGACTCTAGGCCCTGGCTGCCCTTGTGAAAAAAAATCTTCGGATTGCTTTAGTTTTTATACAGCTTCAAAGGTTCGGAGATATAAGCCGAGAAACGGATTTGGATAGACAACAAAGTGTTCGTATAAGGATTCAGTTTTTCCTTTTGATGTACGGAAACGTAAGCAAAATACTTAAGGTTTAACGTTACAATCGCATGCGTACAATCAGGAACGTAAGCAGCAACGAAATGTAAGTACACTAGGGTAGATAGATAGACAATTTATTTACTGCACACAACAAATAAAACAAACAACATAAATATTAAAGGAAGTATTGTAGGCAAAAAATCAAAATCATTGTAATCTTTATTCGACATGGACCTTTACAGGCACTTATAAAACGTCAAACAAATATAAAACTTAAGGAAACAAAGAGCTAAATAATTTTGTACTATGTATTCGCATGTACAAGAAAAAAATAAGTTACTTTACACCTTATCGTCATGATATAACGTCTTATCGCTAATAGCAATCTCTTCCAGACAACATTTGTTTATGAAATATTAAAGCAAATGGCAGTGTACCACTATTACCTTAAACAAATCAAACAGATCACATGTTATTAAATAGAAATTTATAGATGTAGAATAATATAAGATGTAATGTGTATAGAGTAACGACAATGACCGCGACGAAACGAAAGTAAAAAAAACCAGCCACCATTTTCCATATGGCTGCCGATGTCTGGCGAAGGCCTGTTCTGTGTAACGACTCACGGCGTGACAAGCGGATAAACAACGAAATATCCACACGTGAATCAGTTTTACCTTGAAATTTTTTGCGTGTGTAATAAAAAAATTCATAACGTCGGAACATGATACTAGCACTGTTGAAACAGCGTCGTCTTGACCTCAGAAAGGTAATCTGCGCAAAGATTTCCTCTGTTGATTACATACAACGAACAGAGTGACGACATTTTATTTAAAAAAACTCAGACTGTGTGATCTGGGCTTGAACAGACGCTAAAAAAGGGTGTTCAGGGCTTAGAGATGCTGGGACAGAGAATATGGGCAGTCTTTAAATTTTCTACGTGACATATTGCCTCACGATTAAACAATAAAAAATGACCACACAAGATCTTCAGGACCTGCAATAGATGGGGATACCAACCATCCAGTAATCTGTTGGTACAGTGGATCAACTGATCCAATCCAAAGAAAGAATTACCTTATGTGTGAGGAAAAAGCTATTTCCAAAAGCGAACTATTTTATGCACATTTATATTTAGTTATGATGATAAGTTATTTTACAAATGTTATATTTTATTTGTAAAAAATAACTTATCATCGTTTTTCAAATAGCAAAACTGTTTATCAACAAGTTATTGATAAAATAAATAATCACTTCTCAGAACTTCCATATTAGTCCAAATTTACAGCTTAATTTATTATCTATATCTCACTTTGTCACAGAGTGTTTACCTAATACAATCTGCACTTTAAACATGTAGATTTTTTTGCTTTTAACTGAAATCATTACTATGCAAAAAATTTATATATAAATATTTCTGCATTATAATACAGGTAGTTTATTTATAAATTAGCAGACTGCTCCCCTGATGGTATTTTACAAGATTACAGTTATCTACATGTGGTTCCAGTGAGACTTGCAACAAATCTGCAACCCCATAAGTATAACAGATTATATTAACTGTAACTTTCTAACTTTACTGTAAACTTATAACATAAAAAAAATATCACAGGACCTAATAATTTCACAGCCATATTTACTTCAATTTATATTGAAACAAAGCAATGCATGCACTGATAATATGTGACATAACTATATAAGACAGGGTAAACAAACAGATAACACAGATATAGTGTCTCTTCAGGGATACTGTACAGTTCAATTAACTATATATAACATAAAATATGATGTTGTCAACTTTTATTCTAAGGATATACATACAACAGACATATATATTACATAAAATTATATTTTTAATCAATAGAACTGTTTAAGCAACCTGATACTCCAAGCTCCATGACAAACACACATGTGCAGTTTATAGCTTCATATCAAATATCACATTACACAGAATTATTTTGTAACAAATGTCAAGTTGCATTGAGTCTATGTTATCAAACATTTTCACAATTAGAAACAACAATAAAACTAATTTCACACTTACTTTGTAATGTCTTAAAGTCAAATAAAATATATTTCAAAGGCCTTGACTCTGTTCATTGAATAAAAATCAATTGTGAACAATGGTAAGGTCACTGCAGAATCAATTATAATAATCTGTCATTGTATTGTACTTTTGTCACAAGACACATCACTGTATTATGCATTTTTACATAAAAATAACTCTTCTTGTGATTATGGTAATGTATCATGGTCACCAATAAAAATTCTGCACAAAATCTAGGTGTAAATATGGTCTTACCATCATTTATAACAACTCGGAACTGGCAATCTGACATCAAATATATGGAACTAAAATGTTATCTAGCCAATATTTTCTTATACTGGAGTGCCATAATACGCTCCAAGCCATTGCAGACAAAAAACCAGGTAACCCTGCAGTGGATAAAAGGACACAGTGACTCACTCGGAAACGACGCGACAGATGAGTTGGCAAAAAGGGGCTCCAACACGAAAGTGTATGGACCAGAACCCTTAATGCCCATTCCACAGGCAGAAGTAAAAACCTGGCTGCGCAGGAGAACAGAGGAACTACACCTAAAAGAATGGATAACCAAGGAGGGAGGCAAGCGAACGAAGGAAGCAGTCCCGGTACCTTCTTATCAAACTAAAGAGACAAAATCCGAAAGATCATAGCTACCATAACTGGACATTGCCTTTTAAACAAACACCTGTACACAATTGGTATAACAGACAGGCCCTTGTGTAGAGGGTGCATGGAGGCTGAAGAAAAGCCACAGCATGTTCTTATGGAATGTGCAAGTGTGGCCGACCAACGGGAGAAACTTCTCTATTTCCCGGCGTCCCTGCCAGAAGCATGCAGCAGCCCACGGAGGCTGCTGGTGTTCTGGGAGGAACTGGGATGGATGGGATAGGAAGGAGGCAGACGCAGGAGCCTTCTCCTATGCGCACAATAGCTCAATCATGAGGCTAAGTGCGGTGGAGCCCAGCCAAAATAACTAGCCAATATTTTTATCACAATAAGATTGTTATTATAATAACAATATTGGCAAGATGCTAAAAATTAGTCATTTAAGTTCAGAAGCTCTACCAACCAGACCCCATAGAAAATTGAAATTGATCTTAACCACTAGACTGTGAAGGCAGTAACAGAGACAAACAAAGAACATACATGTCCCTCCATAAGATGAAGGTATTGTACACTTGTATTGAACTTGAACATCAAAAAAACTAAATGTGAATTAGTGTGATAATTCATTCATTTAATTAGTAATGTGAAGAAGTGAATCACCATTGCAGTCGAGATAGTTATCTTAATACCTTAATTTTATTAATAGTATGTAATAGTCTAATCACAGGTTTCCAATTCCAAATAATTTAATTTTGGTAGAATTACAATAAATGTTAATATGGACCAGTCCTAAATTTTAAACAGAAGTCTGCCTTGTTGAAATACATAATCATTATTTAAACTGAGAAACACTTTATCAGACATGCTCCAATGAAAATATAGATATTTAAAGACACATTAAAGAAATATACTTTCTAGTATATTAGAAAGATAATACTTAGATTATAAGTAATACTTAGATCAGATTTTTTCCAATTTTAACTATAAAATATGAATGTTATTTTAAGTATCATAAGGATATTCAACAGTTGCAATTGTTTATAACAAGTTTTATGCCAATAAACGATGAATGGAAATCCATATTAAAATTATTTTAAAATATATAACTGATTAATCTTTAAAACAAAGAATGGTTATATGTTGTTATTGTTATTTATTTCTATTGTTTCAATCAACAATAGTCAATTACGCTAGTTAATGATTACTCACTGTATCCTGCAAAATTAAATTTAATAATAAAATAATATAATGCTTTAAATAGAACATTTTAAAACAAATGCAGAATAAATTGTTGCTTACTTTTATGTTTTTAATACAAGCCTCGTGGAGGTACATTGATTTTTTATGCAAAGTATACAAAAAAAAATTAAAGAATGTACTGACCATTTACTGGATGTGAAATATGTGAACTCCTGGATAATTTTGACGCAAGTGGAGATACCAGTCGGAGAATACCCACATCACCCGTCGTAGAGATTTATCGTCGAAATAATTCACTGTTTAAGCACTTGAAAACGAGATACACAACCCATCGCGACCACTAATTGGAATCAACTCAAAAGTTATGTACTGGTATGACGCGCAAGCCGCGCGACGAGATAAAAGGCGATAAAAAAATACAAGCAGTAGTTTACAATTAGTACCTACTAGCCAATCATGACATGAGTGACAGTGACATTGACGGTTGACATTGACAAATGAGAAGTTTTCTTTAATATGGCAAAGGTAATAAAACTATACCATACAGCATAATCAACAGTAAGAATTGTAAGTCTTATGAGATTATACAATAGCAGTTTGTCAGGATAATTATTTTTTATTATGGAGAAATAATATTAATTCTAGTTTAAGTAAAATATAAAAATTTATCTTGCTATTAAACTCATAAATACACATACTCACGCTTCTTTTCCAGACAGAGATCACAGTTTTCCACTTGTACTATCCAAACATACTTCACTAGCTTCTTCGTCTTTAATTAATACTTTCATGCAAGCTAGTCGGTTAATTATACTCTTAATCTGACCTTCTTTCAATATAATTTATTCTTTCAATATATGCTCCAAGTATGTTCATTTAGGTCCGTTCCTTACCAATCTGCCCATTGAAATTTTCTTTATATTTTTGTTTCCTTAGTCGTCCTTTGTCCATCCTCTCTATGTGTCCAAACTATCTAATCGATGAGTAAAAATTGATACCCTAAAAACAGTAGCAATATGGTATGCCAACCTTTACGTCTTGGTATAGAATTAGAAAATACATTCAATTTAGTTATTGTCTACATATATATCCAATATACCTGTATTATTATATAATTAATATAATTTTGTGGTTGCGATAATTAAAAATGACTAGGACATATTACCCACATGGACATGGCTGATGGCCATTAGGGCGATAAGGTCTTCGAGTGGTAAGCATATACTGGAAACCACAGCGTATGTAGACCTCCCGCAACATATAATAATAATTTCATGAAGAGCGCGGAATGATCCTGAACGCTAGCAGTGCTGACTCGATTGATGTGGAGATCCTCGGGAGTGCCCCGATGTGCGCATCACTCGCCTTAAATAATGATAATAAAACTCCATAGATTATATATAAATATATACATATATAGTAATATGGTTTGCCAACCTTCACGTCTTGGTATAGAATTAGAAAATACATTTAATTTAGTTATTGTCTACATATATATCCAATATACTTGTATTATTATATAATTCATGTAATATTGTGATTGGTAATCTTAAAAATATTTTTTCATGTTAGGATTTTCTCTAAAAGGTAATCTAGACAAAGCAGCAAATATAAATGATAAAATGAAAATTTTTACAATTAAGAAAAATACATAATGTTTACATGTTAATAAATATACCACTGATGTTTACCTATTAAGTATCTACAGTGAATTAATTTATTTTCAGTATTTGGAGTGGTGTAAAGTGAGTGGAAGAACACTAAACAGAAGAAATAATGAAGGTGCAAGGAAACGTCTCGGAGATACTCTGAGGAACTAACGTCGACATAAAACTACAGTATGACTATTCATACCAAATCAATGAAATTTGTATTGTAAGAAAAACCATTTTGTATTGTATTGAAAAAAAAAGGCATAACAAGTTCTAATTGTGCAGTCTCGACCTTCAATCTCTTCCACATTTCTTACACGATGACGAGTTGATTATAAAAAAAACGATGTGTAGATATCATCGATATGCAGCAACAGGTGCCTTATACATTCGAATCATTCACACTCACGATCACAAGCAGAACAATCAGGGACGTCCACAGAAGCGCGAAACAACTAAATCCAGGGAGCATAAACAATTGTGGAAGTGCAATACAATATTATCTAGGACATCAGATATTACCTACCTACGTTACCTTGATTAATTTGATTAAACACATGTAACTAAACTAAATATTCCTTAAACTCAATAACAAAAACATCCTCTAATGTAACATAAAAAGTTAAAATAATTGCAAAAAAAAATTAGCTTCAAAACACAATCATGTTTCAAAATAAAAATCGGTATCAACATTTACTTTACCGCCACTTGGAAGACCATATAAAAAGCGACATCTACCAAACATGCAAACAAAGGACATGGACAAAAAGTGGGCCTCAATCATGTACAGAGATGTAAGATATATCAATCGATAGGTAATTTTATGTTCATCATTTTAAAATTTATTATATATTTTTTAAATGCCCCGATTTTTTGTAAGTGATGTTTGAAAATACCACGTTTTGGGATGTGTTTACTTGGATATCTAGATCCAAGTAAACACATCACGCTAGTCCAGTGTCAATTAGTTAACTACATACATATACCTTTGAATTAGGTGTATATCGGTTGCCTCACGATGTTTTCCTTCATCGTAGAAGCGTCAGATAAATGTACATATCAAATTTTTAAAACGAAAAACACATTGGTTGCCTGATTGACCATCCGGTTTGTGGTCTATTGCCGAGAACACAGCGCCACTGACGGTCTTTTTTAAAATTGGTTATCAGTAAATCCTTCAAATACCACATCCACTATTTCTTTAGCTCCATGACTCATCTCAAACACGTATCTGGAAAACGCGTCTGTCGCATCACAGTTAATAACGCGATTAATTTCAAGCGTATTGGCGTTGCTTTGGTCGCGGGCACAAATTGCGTTAGGCGTGTTAGGCGGTGTGCACACGCGCGAGCGGCCCGTGATTGGAACGTTATCAGGAAATGGCAGGCGCCGCGCGTGCGCGTCCGACCGCTGTTGCGCTGAGGCCACGAGTTGTACTAGAGCGGAGAGTGTAGCGGTTGACAAGCTCGATCGTATCAGGTATCGAATCGTAAATGGTTGCCGCTTATGACTATAAGTCCCATACGTACTATACTTCTTCAGGTGTCCCACAAGGATTGAACCTCTCGCCTCTCTGTTTTCAATATTCATCAATGACATCTGCCAAGTAATACAGCACTCAAAATTTTTCCTATTTGCAGATAACGAAAATTTATATATAAGTAATTACGTTCTTATTACAAATATATATATACGTAATATTAGGGACTGGTGTAATCGGAATAATATGATATTAAATAATTATTTCCATATTAAGTTCACCAGGAAAAAAACACCTCTGGATTATGTATATTATTTAAACCGTCATCCATTGCAGGAAGTAAAAGAGATTTGTGATTTGTTAATGTGTTTGGATTCCGCTATGAATTTCAGAGCCTATATCGATATGGTTACCAAAAGGGCTTCGCGAATGCTGGGGTTTTTAAAGCTTAACATGAAAGTTAACATAGGTTCCAGACGACTCATCCACAAACTATTCTTTATAATGTCCTAGTCTGCAGTAATCTCTAGTATGCCCGCGTCGTATGGAATCCCTTCGATAGTGTTTCATCACAAAGGCTTGGAGTCTAATCAACGCTCATTCACAGGATATCTTCCATTCGCGGTTTCAGAAGTATCTCACCGATGTTCGGTAGCCCGTCGGATGAGACACGACATAGTATTTTTATATAACAACCGATTGATAGTAGGTAGTGATATCCTTCGCCAGGCTCTTTAGTGGTACAGTGTTGATGTCGAAGGTATCCTATCGCGAGGACTTTCTATCTGCCATATAGTAGAACTAACTTGGGCTTAAGTTCCCCAATAGTTCGTATATGTAGAGGCTACAGCGAGAAACAGTTAAATTGCGATGTCGATATATTTTTTGATACATTGGATTCTTATAAACGAAGTAATTAATTAATAGCATATATAATTAAGTAAGTTGATTTCAGGGTATGTAGATTTTTTCAGTTTATTTATTTTTCAATATAATTGTTACATACTACAACCTTAATGGACAATGTCGTGTACATTTCTAATTGTTATATGTATAAGATAAAATACATTAGTTAAATGTTAGTGTCATAATGATACTTATGATGTTAATGTACCTAAATAAATAAATAAATAAGGGTCGACATTGTAACTATCTTGAAAGATTTTCCCTGATAATTTATTAAATTTCGCTTATTCGTATAGATCTTTTATGTAAAATTTGTGATTTACCTAAACTTCCAACATATCTTGCACACTCAATACATCACGTATGAAGGTAATATAAAACAGAATAAAGTGAAGTGAACAATAAAGTTATGCTATGCAATATGTTACTGCAGGATATAATGCATTGAAATATCAGAAAGTTGTCTGTGTTTGTCTTGCTGTATCACCTTAAACACATCTACATAGGTAATGGTATTGCCAATTTGAAAACGTCCCATGAGTTTCCGTGTATAAACGGAACGGTATAACGATGACACGGTTTTTTGTTAGTACGCCTCATTAACTGGCATTATGTTTTTTTTTTTTTTTTTTTTTTTTTATAGGATAGGGCAGCAAACGAGCAAACGGATCACCTGATGGTAAGTGATAACCGTTGCCCATGGACACCCGCAACACCAGAGGAGTCACAGATGCGTTTCAAAGTTCAAAGATAATATCGTATTAGAAGCGAAAGCATGTTGCTTCTGCTTATTTGTAAAACAAGTTTTATTTATTAAGCATGTGTGGATAGACTTTGTATAAATTAGTGACCCAATCACCATGCAGTCGTGTGTGCTTAAAAATAAAATCAGTTCTCGCTAACAGCAAAATGTCGTGGCCTAGCGACTTTATCGCGGCAGTTACTTCAGTTGCCGCGTATCCTGCAAATACTCGCGTACCGCGGCCGCCACCACCTGCACCGTCCCGTAGATTCCACACCGCAAGACCGCGTCATCCTATACAGTGTTACTACAAAACGTCTTACAGTCGTTTAAATATAGTAATGGATTGAATTTGAGATTATCTAGCGCCCTATTTATTTATTTGTACTAGCTGGTGCCCGCGACTTAATCTGTACAGATAGTAGACTTATCGTCATATTTATATACGCAAAAAGCACTGAATAGATTTCAATGAAACTGTACAATAATATAGCTTATACATCAGAATAACACATAGGCTATAGTTTATAAAGTTATTGTGTGAATAGTTCAAAATATGAGGATAAGTGTCAAGTAGGTAGGAAAAAATCTATCATCTATACAGACGAAGTCACCGGCACCAGCTAGTATCACAACTATAGAGGAGGAATTTTGACATTTGCATCATACAACAACGTATGTGAAATATCTAACTGTAAGTAGTAAGGTAAAATCCATCGATGGATACGTTATGGAGAACGTTCGCCAGTCTCCCTAACTCAACTTTACAGAGAATTGTTTAAGCTATAACTATAAGTATTTATTTATTGTGATTAGATTTTCTCTATTATTTCTCTATTTTTGATACAAAACTGCAGGTGGAACAACTACTCTTCGCTAAGACAGTGAATACTAGTGACGACGAGCGAAGTCACTTGCAACGTGTAGAATTACAAAAGACCAAATAAATAATAAAATCACGTAAACAACAGTTTGTAGTGAACTCAACAGCAGATAGTATCGCATTTTCAGTAGACTTGAGCAAAAGCCACGCTGTAGTCTTACGGCTCCACGGCACAAACTTCACGCACGTCCCATAGACTCTGACATACGCGGCATGGAGGAGCGTAGCAACGGGCTTGTCGCCTTCTGCCTGGTCTACCTCACGTTCTTTCTTGACAATGTGCTGCTCACGGTATTAGGTCAGTGCATTATTAAATATATCAGTGTTAGCAATCACTTTCTATAAATTTTATGAAAAACAATTAAATTGATGAAAATTGGATTTATTGAAAATCATTAATTCACAGAGAAGATTAACAGTGTTCCCACGTTGAATCAACAGAAAACCTTGGTCAAACAAAAGTCTGCGGCGGATGCTTCGTTCCGAGTGATTGAATTCTAGAATTATATTTGTTGTGCGCAGTGCCCATAATCCCGGCGTGGGTGCGCGGCGGGTCGCTGGCGCTCTGGGCGGCGCAGCCGCACGCGCCGCTAGCGGCCATGCTCAACGGGACCGTGCACCACGCCGCCCAGCCCGGACCTGGTGGGGATCTAACATAACTATATACAAAAATAATATTAAAAAAATAACGTTCGTTAATTATTTCACCGAACACCGCGAATGACTTCCCTCACTTGATCACCGCCGACAACACCTAAAGATTATTCACAGTTCACAAACGCCAAGTATATATGTATACTATAAAACCTGCCGCAGCGTATGTGTGTGCTCTATAGTAACGTAGCCTTTTTAGGGTTCAGTAGCCGAATGGCAAAAAACGGAACCCTTATGGATTCATGTTATGTCTGTCTGTCCGAATGTCCCACTTTTTTCCGTAACTATAAGAGCTATATTGTGGAAACTTGGTGAGTAGATATATTCGGTGAACCGCATTAAGGTTTTTATACAAAAATAGAAAAAACAATATGTTTTTGGGGTTCCCCATACTTAGAACTGAAATTTTTAATAAGTTATTAATCGTAAACCGCATTTTACCTTTCATTCAATCAACTCCAATATAATCCCAACTAATATTATAAATGCGAAAGTGTGTTTGTTTGTTTGTTTGTTTATTTGTTTGTTTGTTTGTTTGTTTGTTACCTCTTCACGCTTAAACTACTGGACCGATTTCAAAAATTCTTTCACCTTTGGAAAGCTACATTCTCCCCGAGTAACATAGGCTACTTTTTATCCCGGAAAAATCGACAGATCCCACGGGATGCGCAATAAAGGCTTCGCTCAAAAACTACTGCACAGATTTTTATGCGGTTTTCATCAATAGATAGAGTGATTCTTGAGGAGTTTTGCGGCATTTTTTATCTCGGAAAAACGGATAGTCCCACGGGAAGCGCGATAAAATCTTCGCACCATAAACCGACTTCCGCGTATATGTAGCCGTGGGCAAAAGCTATGACCCTTAACCCTCTATACACCCAATCCCGAAATCCACGCGGGCGAAGCCGCGGGCAGAAAGCTAGTGAAGAATAAAGAAAAACATTTATTTATATGTATAGTGGTACGGACTACTACGGTCTCGAGTCCGACTCGCACTTGGTCGGTTTTTTGATTAAGCTTTGTACAATAGAATAGGAAGATAAATAAATAAACCAAATATTGTCACGTCAATCTATTTTTAATTTAGTTCGTTTAAGTTATTTAGTTTAAGTTAACAGAAGACTAGTACGTGTTTTACTTGTTCTGTGGCTAGGGTCTGGAGCCTCGCAGGCCCTAGTAGGCGCAGTGCTGGGCGCCAAGGCCGCGGCCCAGCTGGCCAGTGCGCCCGTTGCAGCCGCCGCCGTCTGCCGCGCCGGGCCCGCGCCCGTGCTGGCCGCTGCCACGGGTCTGCTCGCTGCCGCGGCCTTGGGTAACGGGATTCTGTACTTTTATCATCTATACCAACTTTGTTTGGCTGAATCATGAGAATTGCACGTGGATCATCTGCGGAAGCGTCTCTAGCTCACGTAGAACCCGTGTGCAATCATGAGTGCTGAAATGGAATAGGTACAAATAACAGCACATCAAGGTACCACAAACTAAGTTGTGTTGTAGCGTTAGCAGGGTGCGGCTACGTGGGCGGCGACGGGCGCAGCGGGGGCCGCGCGGCATGCGTGGGCGCGGCGCGGGCGGCGCAGGGCGCGGGCGCGGCCGCGGCCGCCGTGGCCGGCCTAGCGCTCGTGGCCGTGGCGGCGCCGCCCGCGGCCCGCCACAGAGCGCTGGGCGCGCTGTTGGGTGCCGTGGCACTAGGTATGTAACAAACACTAATTGTAATTTAGAATACAAGGAAGCTCTGTCACCCAAAGTAATGGATAGTGCTATACTTGCAATATCGATGTAGTCATTTTCAAACGAATGCCCGCAGGCGTGCTAGTGGGCTACCCTTTCGGCGGAGCCGCGAGCGAGCTATGGCGACGATCCACCCCCTTCCTGTTGCTTGCAGCTGCGCTATTGACTGACTTGCTGCTTCAGACTCGTTACCTGGACAAGGAGGAGTACCGACAGGTGAGGCGTCTATTCTAATCTGACACCTCCGTAGTCGAGAGGTTGATGTAGGGGTTTCAAGGAATCGCCATCTCTGAGGTCCCGGGTTCGAGTTGCGGTGGGGGCAGATGTTTGTGTGATGAATGTGAGCATTTGTACCTTAATCATAGTTATTATAATATATTTCTACAGAAATATAGTAGACATACATTTATATAAAATGTCTATCCATTACCCTAGATCCCATACTACAAGCTTTGCAGAGTTTACTTTGGGCTAGGCTAATTGGTGTAAGTAAATGTAAGAAATATTTATTGTCGCTTATATCACGTTTCTTATAAGACACGGTCTTTATAAGGCGTGCCCGGATACAGATCCAACGCGTAGAGGCCTGAGGCCATTTAAGCGAAATTTAATGAAAGTGTGCTATTATTATTAGGAACATTTAAATTTGTCAGCGTAAGTGCTGGTTCTAACTGTAATTACGGGCGTGAACCATGTAAATGTGATGTGTTGGTGGTGTAGGTGGTGAATAAAATCAATATTGTTTTCATCCATTTGCAAAAACTTTCTAACAAGGCATGTGTTAAGGATGGCTGCTTTTTGTAGGGTTCTATTATTATTAATCTCTAACTCAGATCTCTGCTTGAGTACAGTTGGGAAGGGATGGTGCTATTGAGCTCACATCGTAGCGTAATTACATCCTTAGTAACTTCATCAGTATTTAATATCATTATATAATATTGTTGAAGAGATCTAATGAACTCGTATTTAGTGTAAGTACCAACTAATAAGACTTCCCAGGCGGAAAACCTTAGCCTTAAAACCACTTATGACTCGTGTATCTGCAGACCGAGAAGCTGATGGAACTGTCGCGGTGCTCGGTAGAGCGTGGGTAAAGTTCTTAATCAACAATGTTCAAACGACGGTTTGCTGCTTGAGGTTGGTTAATTTGTTTTTTTTTAAAAAGGTACAGTAAAGAAGAGTCCTACAGCATTCTGGGTAGGACTCTTTCTTATAATTGTTATATTAAATTAATTCTTCAATATTGGCAATATGCAAAAACATTTTTCTAGAATTTATATATCTGATTGTTTTAGTACGGCGGCAAATAAAGTACTCTGTGACGGCGGCGAAACATAGAGTGTGTCAACTTAGCTTATTTGCGTTGGCAGATAGTCATATTTTAAATATTGTCTGACAAACCAAAATCATAAACGAAAGAAATAAAACCGGCTAGGATTCCTAATATCATAGACATGAGTACTAACCATAGGCAACATAAGGCATGTAACAGCTGCACTGTTACAGAACATGTATGTGGCGTGTGTATATCAATATATTGGGGCCAATATGCAGCTTAAGTGTATTTGATTCAGCGTCGGGCGTGCAGCGGCGGCTGGGTGGTGGGCGGGTGGCGCGGAGGCGTGCGGGCGGCGCGCGGGGCGGGGGCGGCCTGCGCCGGCGCCGTGCTGCTCACCACCGCCGTCATGGCCGCGCTCGAGCCCTGCCTGCCGCTCTGGATACAGCACACCTTCCGGCCGCAGGTACGCTGCACACTGCATGCCCCCTGGTGTGTGCGGCCCCAGGTGCTATCACCACACAGCTCGCTGCAGTATGTTGGTCCTTGAACGCCTTTGACTGTAATAACTGTCCTTAACTATAAAATTACGGGATTTTCGCTTGTATTTAAAACTTTATAACGTTTTAAATTTGAGCGCCATAAAATACATATATTTTTGCATTTTAAGAAAATATATAAATTTCAAAACATACCTACCAACTGTTTAGAAATTGCTTACTTAAGAAATTTGTATATTATTGACTATAACATTATAATAACTAATTATCTTGCCTCCATAACTGCCTTCAAAATTACGTATTTTAATCTCTATTAACGTGTATGTAAAAATTTTCTAAAGTTTACTGTCGAGGTTATTAAAAAAAAAAGAGAAAACGTTAGTACGTAATTAATCTAATTCTTTGAAATCTCCATACAAAACAGCAATTTCATACTTTAAACCCCTAATGGTCACTGACCTCTTCGTCAGTTGTTAAGCATGACAAGGCTATGAGACATTTTATAGCGTCGTCCTTTCTTAGCTCCGCTAGTAGTCGATTCGAATTCGAATCGAAGAGGTACGGTTTGGGAAAGAGGTAAAAATACTTTAACGTGTTGGTTATCATTCTCAGCGTTGGCAAGCAGGCGCTGTGTTCATACCAGATAGCGCTGGCTACTTGGTTGCGGCCAGTACAGCTGGACCTTTAGCCAGGAAGCTCGGTGCTGAAAGAGTGGCTATCGTAGCGGTGGCCGCTGTAGGAGTGGCAGCCATGACCGTACCGTTAGCACCAAAGGTATTTATGATAACTGTACAGTATTTTTGCCAGTTGGATATTGAACTTTTTTATATTCTAGTGTCTAAGTGCACAAGAAGTACCTTAAGATAGGTAAATTAACTTGACACAAATATATTATTAATTTCAGTTCAGCCCGCAGCTGATGATAGGCCTCCACCAGGAAGCTCCACATCCTGTCCTGCGCTACTGGCATCCAGCGCTTTCCGGCGATTTTCACCAAATTGTCTGCCTATCTTGTGGAGGCCCTTTTTTTTTGTTCTACTGAGAAACCTCAGCGATGGCCGTCCTTAGGCGTTGTAGGGGGCCCTTAGGATCGAGTGTCGCATCTGAGGACACTCGGCATACGCTCCCCTGGGTGCACTAGGGGAGCCCTCCAACTTCCTACGACGTCACCCCCCGACCATTCGGGGGTGCGGTCCCTCCCGGGTCGACTCCACGGGCACGAGCTTCGTCGCGCCTATCAGCGACCCGATCTTGTGGAGGCCTGTCAACGCTGTTGTGTCCATCATAAGTCTGACAAGAAACTTTGCTTACTGTACTTATGTTTCGTAATTCTTCGGACTATGTCCGTGACCCTGGTTTTTCATAATTTCTGATAAGATCACGCAGAGAAAGTCCGTTTTATAGTTATTATTTACAAAAATTATTTGTGTAAGACTTGAAATTTATAAGCTTTCATAAGCTTTAGCTACGAGGTTATAACCGCAATAACGAACTGAAGATTGTGAATGAAGTTAAATGACACACATCAGCGTAGTATTCCTGAATACCTAAATATAGCAATAATAAATAAAATTCCAGCTGGAACCCGCGACTCCGCCTGCGCAGGACTAGTATTTCGAGTAGCTTATATCAGCGTGGCGTTATATCTTTATAACTTGTAGTGTTATTCTGATATATAAGCTATATTACTGTAATTGTACTATCCATACTTTTTGTTACATACATTTTCCATGTCATACTTGGAATGTATGACGCACAGTAGATTGAGAATGAAGTCACGTGACAAATGTCAGCGTGGTATTCTTCAATACCTAAATATAGGAATAGTAAATATAATCATTGACCTTATTAAGTTACAGAATAAAACAAAAAAGCCGATTTATTGCAACAAGACACACTCACACCAGTCAACCGAGTAGCTAGTTAGATTAAAATGTGTTTGTCGTAGACATAATATATTAAATATATATCGAAATATTATTGAGGATTTTCAAAATAATCCACAAATTGTTTTTTTGAAAATACAAAGGTTTTATTTTATTTAACACGCTTTTATAATATTGCAACAATTAATAAAAATCTCACATATAAATTAAAGAAATGACATATAAAGTTCACGAAATATCGCTTACTCAATTATATCTTTTTACTAGCTTTTGCCCGCGACTTCGTTCGCGTGGACTTCAGGTTCGTTCCGTCTAGTCTAGTAATAAGTAAGAAATACGGTAACTAAGCACTGCAGAGCCCTAATCATAGGCTTATAGGTAGCTACTGCAGTATGCTCCTATAAACTACATTTAACAGCGTTTGCAATGTAAGCGCAAAAAATGTGTTTTTTTTACGACCTCACATTAGAAACCTCAATAATTGTATGTGTTATTCTGATGTATAGGTAAGCTATATTGTGGTAAAGTTTCATTCAAATCCATTCAGTAGTTTTTACGCGAAAGAGTAACAAACATCCATACATCCATACTTACAAACTTTCGCCTTTATAATAGTAGTAGGATTTAGCTCTTTACAAGTTTTTTTATATATATAAAAAACTTTTTATATATAAGTATATAAATCGTGCGTCACCTTTTACAAACGACACGTAAAAGCGCGAAGCGCGGAAAATTCGAACCAGTAAAATGACATTTCATTACATCTATTATAAATTAATATTTAATTAATACATTGTATGTTTTTATTGTTTTGTATTGTGTGTAATTATGTAATTAATACATATATTAACATTTGTATGCATCTTAACTGAGTGACTTAAAAAAGTTTTTGTTTACATGTGGCATATGATGGCAAATCGTTTCTCTTTTGTTTCTTTTTATATAAAATTCTAACTGTAACATAAATATTCACAAATGTATTATAAATATAAAATAAAAATATTTAATTTAAAGTCTTTTAAATCTTTATTTATAGCAGTATTTAAGCATAACAGTTTGAACAAGAGTAATCACGATGTTTAGTAGCATTTTCATTCAGTCGCCTGTACTTCTGGTAATAGCCTGTGTACGTAGGTGTCGTGGTTAGCGGTGCCGCACCTGGTGCTGGGGCTGGGGTTGGGCGCCACGGACGCGGCCTTGGTACCCGCGCTAGCGGAGCGCAGGGCGCGGGCACTGCCGCACGTGGCCGCCCTGCTGCAGGCCGCTAGCAGCATCGCCTACACCCTTGGTGAGTTAAGCCGGATCCGATCATAAATACATAATTTAATTTTAAAATAATCAAATTTTATGTCAAAACCAAAATCCAAAACCAAAACTTTATTCAAATATGACTTTACAGAAAGCTCTTTTGAATCGTCCAAATTTTTTTCCTACCATCCATTCAGGACGTATTTTTTAGCTGATAAGAAGAATGGGCGCAAGAAACTTATCAGCTTTATCAAAAGTAATAACAATATTTACAATAAATTATGTCGTTATCATACAACGTTCAATTACCTTCTTACCAATAATCTTCTTACAATTTATACGGGAAAACAAATATTTACACTTTAGAATGTAATGTCTTCAAATCAACACCGAGTATTGGCACCATTTAAATAATCATTGACTTTGTAATAGTCCTATGTAGTGATACTACCTCTTAAATTTCATGAATCTGCCACAAAACCTTAAAAAAGCTTGCGTCTAAAAAAAAGATACTGTACTTTTTCAAATACCCACCTTCAATACTTTCATTTACAAATAGTTATTTATATATTTATATTATTAGTGACTAAACAGTTCTTCAGCTCATCAACTTTCAGCTTCTGGCAACATTAAATAATAAAATTAAATAATACTACGATGGAAATCAGTTTCTCACGGGAGCAGAAATAGACTGTCAGTTCCACCTAGGAAAATAAAATTAAAAGGTTTCGCAATATTGTTGAATTATTTATTATATATGTGTGTGAGTGTGTGTGACTGTGTGGTGCCGAGGTCAAGTCTAGCGCACTATTTTTTTTTATTTGTTAATAATGCTTTATATATTGTAACTGTTTGTTATCTCTCAATAAATAAATTAATAAAAATGAGAATTCACAGATTATCATTTAAACTATAGCTATCATGTCTCATGATATGAAGGTCATAATACAGAAACATAATTGTATGTCAATTCCGATAGGTGCCTTCTATTCTCTATCACACTTATTATGCTGCACTACTTTAAGTAAAAATAATCTTAAGCTACATTATATTCTCTACATAATCATTAAGATCAACAAGTACGCTCTACCAGGTCCGGTGCTGGGCGGTCTGGCCGCCTGGCGCTGGGGCTTCGAGAACATGATGAGGACACTCGGAGCCGCCAACCTTCTGTATACAGCCGTACTCTACCGAGCACTTCGGAGGCATCCCTTGTCTGAGCAGGTACACCTTCTGTATAAAGCCGTACTCAACCGAGCGCTGCGGAGGCATCCTTTGTCTGAGCAAGTATACAGCCGTACTCTGCCGAACACTGCAGCGTTATGTCGATGTCTGAACAGATACACACCCATAACTCCGACCAGCACACCTTCTGTATACCAACCACATACCATTGTCTAGATTCTTTACACTTTTAAGGTCTATCAACCACCGACCATTACATCTCCTATATGAGGTTCTTTCAGTCACCTACATATATACACGTCCAGAATCTCTCAACCATATTCTATCAATCAGTATCCTGTCATACAGTACTAGGCTACTAAATAAATACTTTTGTTGGTTAACGTTATAATATTTTTTAATATTTTTACTTGAAGCGCACTTGCACTATACCTATAACATGCGCACTATAACAATGTGTCTACGCACAACCCGACGTTGGGAATTCACTATTCTTTTTAGTGTTGTTTTAATTGTCACCGTGCGCGTGCGACCCGTTTTATTGACCACTGCCGTGTGGAAGAACGAAGTACGTCTTACGTAGACTTGGATTGGAGACCTGATACGAGAATCAAATGTTTCCTTCCTAATTTTAACCTTAAACTCCTAAAACAGGACTGGACTCTATTCTTCGTTAGTTGTTGAAAGCGCAAAATACAAAGAAAATATACAGTCCACTATTTTTAATTTACAAGCGCCACTAAACATAATTATAATCATTAAAATAATACTGAACAACCAACTTCTGACAATATGACAAATTTTTCATAGACACCTGTCCATTTGGTCATTGGATGTTATACATCCTACATACACGAAGAAGCTCCATCCATATAGGGCGGAGCCACTTTGTTGTACCGCGCCTTTTTAAGCGCATAATGTCCTTTTTATAGGGAAACGCCGATCGTGTTTTCTCCTCAGGGTGTAGTCACCTCTCCATCCAACTCGCAGAGCCCTTAAGGCCAAAGGTCAGAGTGAGTTTAGTTGGTAGGTCATTCCGGTCGAGACGCCTCGATCGCTTTGTATTCCAATATAATCACCATGGCATTTGGTTGCGGTATTATCCATGAGGTTTCCCAGTCTGTTCTGCAGAGCGGTACCTGAATCAAAATTTTGCAGGCTTTTCTTTATTATTCAATAAAGAAAAACAATACAAATTGTAAAAGATATCGCAACATTATACTTCTCTCAAAATGCATGTCGTCGTAATGAGACCCTTCAAAAAGAATTTGTAAAAAGTATAATAAATACAATTATTAATATTTATTTATATCGTGTATTTTTGTTAACATTATTGTAATTTTAAAAAATACAAATGATGGTTTATGACTTATGGTGTTGTATATCATTTTTATACAACTCTTGCTTAAAAGAGTTTATCTAGAAACTTCTTCTAACGCAAAGTATTTTTGAGACTTAAGCGATGTAATTCCACTGTTTCACGAAATTATTAGTGAATGGAGCAGATCATACAGTAAGCGTGTTTGTGTTAGACAAACATAAAAGCGGAGTGAGGAACAACGCATTCTCTTTCATTATTACTATATGATTACGAAATTACACCAATTGCCTTAATTGGAACGGCACAGTTTCGACGCGCTGGTGCGATATCTACGTCGTATTTGTATATAACATTAATGCATGTGCTTATTCTACAGTGGGGTGCGGGCACGCCAGATTCAGACTCGGAGGAGGAAGACATCCCGTTGGCGCCCGGTCACTACGCGGAGCTCACGGAGTAAGCGCCTCCTAGTGGGCGGGAGGCAGCCAGGGCCTATACTCTTAGGTCCATATTCTAAAATCAAACTTAAACTCAAATCGCTGTTTGAAGCAAATATTTGAGTTTCGTTCTGTATTATGGGTCTGTCTTACAATCGGACATACGATATATTGTCGTCACTTCACCACACGTTTCGTTCTAACTTCGCTGGGTGTATGGCTGCGTTCTGTTTGGCGATTATGTGAATGTCATTCAAATCACCGTGATCGCTGACAGCATCCAACTTGACGTGTGATGACGTCATTAACATCATCATCTTGCTTTTACTTAGTCATGCCTCCGATCGTCAATGTCATTTCTGTTTTCGTTTAATAATTGTAATAGATAACAAAAATAATACAGAAGTAGAGTTTTCCGTCATTCCATATGAGATACAGCGAAAAATGGTTGGTAAATATTTGTTGTGATAATAAACGTCAGCATCGCCGTTGGCGTCTTGAGCGTGACAACTAGCGTTCATTTATCGATTTTATAGTCCAGTCAAAATAGACATTTCAGTTGGCATTAATTCCCAACAAGCTGGATATTTGTGCAGGCCTTGAATAAGTCATTACAAATGATATGTCAAAAGTCCCCATCGATCCCTCTTGTGCGTTGTTTTTTATTCGAGGTCAAAGGTCACAAATTTGTGTTTTTTCGCTCTGAAACAACGAGAGCTATTGAAAAATGGTTCAGACAAAGTTTGTAGATTGTAAAATTGTCTACAAAAAAGACCCCCACACTTTCCTTACTGACAGACGACAGCGTAAATTTATATATGAAAACTTTGTAAAGCGTCTCTAGCAGGAATGTACCTGTACACATTTTTCATATTAGATTGATACGAGTATAACGCCTGTAGTTACTAAACGTTAAGTAAATATAGAGAACTACAGCAAACTCAACCAGACCGTATGTAAAAGCTATTAATCTAATAGTAAATATTATTGTATATTGACAAACAAGTAAATTGCCTATCTGGTAAATGGTTACAGACGCCTATGTAGTTCCTACGAGATTCGCAACAAATCTGCAATCCCCACAAAAACCGCCTTGTACTTTGCCACATAAGATGTAAAGTCGCTGCTTATCTTGCCCTTCATACCGAATCACAGCAATGCGAACACTGCTATGTTTCAGCAGAAATATATAAGATGCAGGATCAGGAAAAAAATTGAAAATCGTATATTGCTTTTCGTAATACGCCAATGATATTTGTCGATAGCGAAGTAAACATTAACAGGAGTAAAGCGCCAATGACACTGGACGAGCTCGATGTAAGGTGAACAATTCAAAAAATTATAAGGCTTCTGATTGTCTATATATGTCTGAAGAGAGTGAAGAGTGAATGGAGAGGTAAAATGAAATTATATAGATACGCATGTATTGTGCGAGCGATTGAAAGAAGAAAAAACTATGTGCGTGTATTAGGAACTAGTTTAGAGGGCTATGTGCGTATATTGGCAACTAGTTTAAAGATAATTGTATGTTCTTGTTGTTTGTTGTAAATAAAAATTATATGAATAAAATGTGTTATTCTTTTCATAATGCTGACTAAATTAGTCTGGGACATGACGTGATGAAGCGACAAGTTATATTTTCCGCGACAAGTCACCTGTGGCCATGGTAAATTTTAATTAGAAATTATTAGATTAATTTAAATATTAATTATAATTAATGTTATTACAAAATTCTTTTAGAATTTCTCTAAGCTTCTTTTAACATATGATGTTTATTATTTCAGCCATAATATCTCCCAAGGTACAGGTGTACACCGGTCAGTTCGACGCTGCTAGCTTCCAGGGATCACTAATCCATCTTGTAGACCAGTGATTCCCAATCACCACATCGACCCCTAGGGGTCTATGATAACGTGCAAGGGGTCATGCCAACGAAAAAAAATTTTGGGGTCCATGATATGAAAATGGGGGTCCACGATACTGGATCTCAACAAACACTGATAGTACCGATTTGTTTGTATTATACTATCTTCTAATATAAAGATATATACATTATTTATAAAAATACCTATGAAGAAAAAAAGCTTTTATATAAGACTAGCTGACCCGCGCCCACTTCGTTGGGCATAATATTAATAATCCCCGAAGCGAGCACGAAAGCGAACTGAATTAAACCCGAAGCCATCGCGCGCCGTCCGCTGATGATGATGATGATGATGATGATGATGATGATGACACTCCGCAATAATGTGGCTTTCTATTGGTGAAAGAATTTTTAAAATTGATGATGATGATGATGATGATGATGACACTCAGATTTAAACTATCCTATCTCTCAAGTTGGATCGAACTGCACATGGTGTGCGAATTTTATTATAATCGGTTAAGTAGTTTAGGAGTTCATTGAGCACAAACATTGTGACATGAGATTTATATATATTAGATAGATTATAAAATTAAGTTGTAGGATGTAGGCATTCAATATCAGTTAAGTAGGGGGTCTAGCCAAAACCTCAAAACATGACAAAGGGTCTACGACATAAAAAAGTTTGGGAACCTCTGTTGTAGACTTTTCCACCCCAACAGCTGTCAGTCCTGCGAGAAAATGCCCTAACCTTTACATACTCAAATGTCCTATTATTATTAAAAACGTAATTGTATTTTATATATCTTTTACAATATAAATATATATTTTAGTTTCTCAAGAAATAATATTATTAGTGGAAGAGGCACCGGATTCTCTTATAACGGCGAATGTGGAAAAATATAACGAGTCTTTAAAACCGACCAACATACGCTTTGAGTATTTAGTAAATATTTCAAATAATTGGAAACAGCATTAAAATTTAGAGTTCGTGGATATTAAGTTTGAATAGACTGAAAAAAAATATACATCATGCGTCTTTCGCATTGGAGTAGGAATTATACGCTAATAATTCCTATTCCAATGCGAAAGACGCATGATGTATATTTTTCTTCGGTGATCTACATGTAAATTTAATTAAATCCAGATGTAAATAAATTGCATAAAATTAGAAAGCACCGATAAAAAATATATATGGCATTAAGTTGCTTAAAACAGGTATATGAGTTATTTCTGCGATCTACTTATAATATGTCTCAATATTTAAGTGGAAACTTCACTAGTGAATGATTAGACATTTTATGTATAGTTGATAAGTAAGATGTAAACTGTTTTATATATAAATAAATAAATCCGCCATTTGTTATATCGAAAGAAGATTAAAAAACGGCAAAATAATGAATCTGTTCAAAAAAAGTTTGACCAAAAATATTTCAGACCAAAGACTCATTTTGTCTTGTTTAGTTTATCATTGACGTGGACCGTCATTTGTTTCATCAAACGGGAATGCCGAATCGGTGGCGCCTGTCAAAATTCTCGTAAAATAATACACCGTTTGGAATATATTATAAAATTTTTGTGTTTGTTTTAAATTCCTGTCAGCCGCTACTATGCCGTGCGAAAAAATTGGTAAGTGAAAAGGTATTTCATGTAGACTTTGTTTTAGGGATCCGTCGCAAGAACCCTAAGTAAGGAGTGTACAAGATACTTAATGGTCACAAACATATCCTAGCTAACACACAATAGGGATATGCACACTTTTTTATAATTATGTTATATACTTTTCTATTAAATATATTATATATCACTAAAAGTAACAAATCATTTATGTTGTTAAAGAGATCCAATATGCAAGGACATCACTTTACGAACGCGTCATATGTGTTTTCTTTATTATGAAATAGGATCATAACATGTTACTAATGAGAAGGAAATTCTTCTCATTCCATGGATTCAACATGCAGTAGACCTAGTCTAAAGTGTTGCAGAGAGGGGAGCCAGAAACAGCGCTTGGGATTTGTGACCCAGGCCAAGCTTAAGAGACTTTTACGATGCATCAGCAACCTTGGTTACCCATTTGCTGTCGATTACTTCTTCATTTATCTGTATTCCTTTTCTTCGTGTGAGCTAATACAATATGTATGTCGCTAGGTCATCCGTACTAGAAGTCTCACTATCAACTGTCTATAACTCACAACTTTAAACACAGCGGGTTCTTTATTTGTAATTGGACCCACTCGCCGTGGATGCCAATAGAGGCGGACTCCCAATTAGTTCGTCTCGAATTTTCAGAAACTGTTGCAATCCAAGATCAAAATTAACAATTGTTTCTCTCTGTAATATCTACGTCTAATTTCATATAGAATATAACGACTGTGCAGCTGAAGAGCGTTACGTAGTTTTGTTTCTCCAAGGAAAATCCGCAAAGGCCATGGACACTAAGATGTCACAGACATTAAGGGAGAATAAAGCTTCCTAAAGCACCGTAAAATTTTGGGTGGCGTGCTTCAAGATAGATTTCAACACGAAACTCTTGAACCCCTGTCGTGTTATCTTCTACCGAATATTAGAGTGGGAAATAACTGATAATACAGAGAACAAAGTCAGGAACTTTTCAGCAACCCCTCGTAAATGTATTTAAGTGGTACCTCTCGTACCTAACTCACCCGCTCACAAACCAACAATGTATCCGTTGCTTGTTAGTTAGTTAATAATTTTAAGTATTTATTGTCTTTGGGGATGTTCGTCTTCCAAGGTAGAGTTTACTCAGTCAACAATAGAGGCCTCCTTAAGCAGCCTCCATTAAAAAAGATGTTCCGACCTAGATCTAGAAACCCCAAAGTCTTTTGGTAGTCTGTAAAAATAACATACAGAGTTCCATGCATATTCCCTTTTACGCTGTGTGTTGAGTGACAGCAGAATAGAAATATGCTATTAATAATTCGTCAGCGTTATTTTCGCACAGTATAATGTGGATGAACTTAGCTTAGGATTCTGGCACTGCTGATTTACTTTCTAGGTGACTCTCAAGCCACCAACGCATTGGTAGTGTTTAGTTTACTCAATTGCTCCCGAAATGTGCGTTACACACGCACACATCATAGTGTTTTATAGCATATTATATGGTGAAAATCTGTTTATTTTGTAATTTACTAATGAAGAAATCACATTTCGTCATTATCATCATTTTCTATTCTAAGGTGATGTCGCAACGAATTTTCTTCTTCTTCTTCGTTTCCTTTCCTCTCTATCATACGCGTCTCCGCACAATCCATCCAAACTTTCTTAGGTATACTCCTTACCCTTTGATAATATCACTCTTAACTCACTTCATTCCATTCCATGCAAAAAGATGACTTCGTCAGTAAATATTTACTTCTTAAAGTACTAGTACACTTTTCAAATTTCATACAATCTATAAAAGTAGGCAATGCGAATGTCTACTTTAGCGTTTTTTATCACATTCAACTATACATTATTTCTTGTGTATATGAATATTTGGGAGTAATACAATACTAAAAGCAATGGATTGAGTATAAAAGTATAACGTTGCTCTAATTAATAATATTGCCTAGTATTGAGTCCCGTTCGGCTAGAACGATCTGATGAATCTTTTATCGGGCAATATAACCGCCATCTTGAAATTTATTTATCATAGCGCGTTTCGGTGGACATGCTGCGAGGTTTAGTGACTCTACATACTTGAGCGTACTCAACACGTAACCCCGCAGTTCTCGCCTTCTCCAAATTAATTAAATAGCAGCCATCTGCGGCTAACACCACGTACTAAATACGGCTTTCTACGGTATAGATAGATGGCACTCTTAAAATGAAATACACGATAGGTATCGTTGTCGCTTCGCTTTATGTCTCGTTCTAACTTCAGTGTAAGTTAGAGAAGACGTGGCACGAGAATGATTTTGTGTGTTGAGAGTACGGGGTTGGCGAAGAGTAGTGTGACCGTGTGGGGTACTGAGAGTGCAGCTTGCGGCAGGTCCGGGTCCCGGCGCGTACGCGCTGCCGCCGGGCGTGGGGTACGCGGGCCACGACCCGTCGCGGCCGCGCGCGCCCATGTATTCGCTGGGCGCCACGGGCAAGGGCCGTCCGCCACCGCGTGGCCCAGGGCCCGCCTACCGCGTGGACGGCCTCACCAACAGGGGCATCGCTGTTGCGCCCCAGTGGAGCTTTGGACTCAGGTAACTACACTCTCATGCACTATGCGCAACTAGCTAGAAGATAGCTATAAACAAATGAATGAGAATCGTAATTTTACGATCAGAGGAAAGCGTATCTTTGCATAAAGTAGTTAATATATTATCAAAGTATTGTCACCAGTAACCACAGTGATGATGGACAACTAGTGAATAAAGTATGTAATATAATTTATATTATTGCCCAAATATATTTTTTAGAATATATACATTATATAAATATATATATATATATATATATATATATATATATATATATATATATATATATATATATATATATATATATTCGACTTCGGACTTCGTCCGCGTGCATAGGTAGCATTTTTAATGACTGAGAGTGTTATAAACGTAAGAGTAGACAAATATAATATATAATCAGAAAGCTTCGAACTGCTAAGCCATCGGGAGTTGCACGTGTTATTGTGAGTCAACCATAAAAGATAGACATCTGTCGTGGAATATTTTTTATATAATTTTAAGGAGAACATTTCCGTCCTAATTTCTGTGTAGCTTTAACCATTAAGGCACACGCGACGTAAGCTTAAAAATGGAGTAACTTCCCCCGTTTTCCCAACATTTCCCTTCACTGCTCTGCTTCTATTGATTGTATGTATTTTTGGATTGTATGATTGGTTGTAGAGTGATGAAAATTATACTATGACCGGCTCGAAGTATGAAAAATAATTGTACCAAGTTTCGTTAAAATCCGTCGAGTAGTTATTGTTTCTATAACGGTTATACAGACAGATAGACAACAATTTTACTGATTGCATTTTTGCCATCAGTATCGATCCCTAATCACCTTGATAGTTGTTTTGGAAATATATTTCATGTACAGAATTGACCTCTCTACAGATTTATTATAAGTATATATTACATCCTGAGATATTGCGATACCACAGCTTAATCAACGTTTTCAGTATTTCTTGGGATGTATGTTCTATAGTGAAAAGCCGGTTAAGGCTTTGAAGGTGGGCAGCGAATGCTCAATACCAGGCGAATGTTTAAAAAAAATCCTAGATATTTGCCGTAGGAACACTAAAAAGGTCATATACTTAGATACTTCTATTTTATAGAATGACCGAAAAAACACCACAATGGTGACAAGCCTATGGACACTTGCAACAGCAGGGGATGCCGTGTTGTCAATCCTTTACAAACGTATTTATTCCCCGTTTGAGAAGAACCACATACTGGTGTCTCCGGGAAAACCTCGGCAGGAAGCTCATTCCACAATCGAAGTGTACGCGGGAGGAAATTCCTCTGGAACTGCACTGTACGGGACCATTTAGGTTCCAATGTGTCAGCATGAATTCCCTGTCGATGGCGAGCAAATGTCGATTGTATTGTTGTTCCAATTGAAAAGTAGGCTAGGCAGTGACATTGCTAGGTACGCTAACTTCATATCTTATACTACAGCTTAGCACTGAACACTGTAGTTATATAGGGTTTTTTGGTAAGATAATATTTATTTCTTACTACAAATTTTCAGTATATGTGCTGTGTAAATCCAAATCCGTGCTCTTCTTCCGCCTCTAAGTTTATTTATTGTAATTTATTAATTATACTGTCTACGTTTATAATGTACCCTAGAAAATACGCAGGTACGATCAGTTACTAGAGAGGGGCTAGTGGGGCTGTGCCCACAACGGAGGTGGAGATTGTCCTCAATATGCCTCAATATATTCCAGAGTAAATCCCCGCTCCACATCTAAGGCGCCCGGCCCCGGCGCACACGCACCAGAACGTTGTCCGTATGGACACCGCGCGCCCATGTACTCGTTGGGAGTAAGGCCTGATATCTCCTTCAAGAGGTAAGATAAGAGAATCATTATGTTTTCCATTTCTCCAATTTCATTTGTATATTTATCTGTTTACATTGGAAACACCCTGATGAAAACTACATGTCTGGCATGATGAGGCATAAGAAATGACAACACGCCCACACGCTACTACAAGAACACTCGACTGTTTTGACTTAAATAACTTTATACTACCCCCACACCCTCCACTTTTTTACACTTTGCAATTTTCCTAGTGTGTTTTAGTGAAACAAACTTCACTTGAAGAACGAAATTTTATCAGACCAAGTATCATTGTCAAGCCATGACTGACATAGATAACTCATATCGTGTAACTCTAAGATAAAAAATATTTTATTATTAAACATATCACACCTAGAATTAATAAAACTGACTATCCAACCTCCCATGGTCTTATCAACCGTCCTTTTTTGTTTTTTTTTTTAGGGGGGGAAATGCGACCTTGTGCACCCTGATACCGCGCTGGTAAGACGCGGCCGTGTGTGGGGCTCTCCGGTCAAGAGGACCGGCCTACCCACTAAAACCCCCCCGAGTTCTCTGGGCCCATACGGGGCACATGGCGGGGTGCGCTCTCGCGATTCGACTGCCATGTGTCCCGGCCGGCTCGACCAAGAGTTGGTCAAACCACCGCCAAAGGAGGGACTGTCCAAGAACCCCTGGACAGTCCCCCAGACAGAGAGACTTCACCACGGCGTGCGCGCTTAGCCGGACGCGCACGCAGCCTCACGAAGGTCTTATCAACCGTTTTACGGGTCGAAACAGCGGGAGATGAGAATCCGTAGAATTAAAGAAAAATGGAAATGAAGGCGATTTGGAACTTAAAACTCTGTGATGTGGCCGTTCTCTCGAACCACCGGCATATTTCTTGTATTCGAAGTGACACACACCACACACAGTGTCCGTATTTCACAAACCGACTGACAACCACGACCTAAATGACTGTGCAAATTGACGTTTTAGAAAAAGGAATTTCCATATATTATGTACAATACATATTTTTTTCATACACATAGGTAAGTCAATCAATGCCTAGTTGTACTCAAGGCTTGTATAGAACGTTTCACAAATAATGCATGGAAATTAAATATGTACAATTAATTTTCAAAATAAATGACGAACAACCTTGCTGGCTGCTAAGTTTCGGAATAAAAATCGTTCCTTTAGAATTAAAACGATTTTCAAGAGATGGCCAGTACAGTATTTTTTATTTACCTTGAAGAAGGTTGTCAAAATAATGCTCTAATTTCGAAGCATATTTGAAAATAAACATATAAGATTATAAATGAATTGTTTCATCACAAATTGATATAATGTTTACTCTTCTTAAGGTAAAGACGCTATGTGTATGCTATTAAGCGTAAAATGTTTCTTTAATCGGCAGTCAGAAAATGCCTCATTATGAAACTGAGTACTGACGTTTTGACAGATAACCCATAGGGATGATACTTATCAAAACGAACTACTTAGATTGTGAAGGCTATTTATAAAGTTCGCTTACTGCCACATGCATCATAATATATTCTACATAGGCCAGGTCCCGCGGCCAATGCGTACGCCCCGCACCTACCGTTGGGTTCTCCGGCGTACTCTCTGGGTATTCGAGGGGCACCCCGCCAGCTACCGCGGTCGCCCGGCCCAGCGGTGTATTACCAAGCTAATACCGGTGTCTATTTGAACAGGTGAGTTGTGAATGATTCTTTACGTAGATAGTTTAAGAGGAAACATCGAGACTATGACAATTGAAAAATAGGGCATTATAAAATATACTACTGTCGCGCTCCCTACTCACGTGTAGAGTGCGATAGGGAACAGTTCGGGCAGAAAATACCTACGAATGGAAAACAGTCCCGTGTTTATTCCTCCAAACCTGAGCCGATTATAATTCTTTCTTTAATGAAAAAAATTAAGAAAATTTTCAGCTGTGTCCCTATGGTTTGCTTTTTGAAATGATAATATTTATTTGGGTGGATATCAGACCAATATCGGCGGGTTCTGTATAAGCAACCTTGAATATATGAAGCTAAATATGTTCAAGTTTGCTTATACAGAACCCGAATATTATTAGAAGTTAAGAGTATGAAATTGCCGTTTTGTATCGAGATGTCAAAGAATTTCGATATAATATGTTCTTTATTTATTTATTAAACATCAAACTATGTAATAACATAGTTTTCAACGATAAAAACAGCAGGTGTCTTGAGATAGTTTTATAATTACTTAATACTGAGATTCAATTGAAACCAAAACTTGCACTTTATAGTTCAAAAGTAATGCAGAATCAATATTTTTTATGGTGCTTAATTTTAAAAAGTTAAGGAAAACAGCACTTTCATAGTTAAGAACCAATCATAAAAATTTGATATTTTATGGGCCAAACTGAAAGCTGATCATTGTTCAGTGACAGCTGATCATTGTACAGTGACAGCGGATCATTGTTCAGTTACAGCTGATCCTTGTTTAGTGACGACTGGTCATTGTTCAGTAACAGCTGGTCATTGTAGAGTCTAACGAACTAGTCGGTATGCTCAACTACCATTTTGGTATTAAAATCATAGTATAAATGTGACACAGAGCTCCGGAGTACTCACTGGGCATCAAAGGTATGGGCGGTGGGCGTGGGATGAAGTCTCCAGGGCCCGCTGCGTATCCGTCCAATCTCTACAACACCAAAAAGGTAAATTATCTATCAAAAGCTCTTATTTGAATACATCTCAATGTTTACATATATAATGATATATCTTAAGATGTAGTGTTTTTTGAGGGAGGGGAAATGCGACCTAATGCACCATGACACCGCGCTGGCAAGGCGCGGCCGTGTGTGGGGCTCTCCGGTCATAGAGGGCCGGCCTACCCACTAAACCGACTTTTTTATTCCGACTACACTTAGAGATAAGAAAACCAGTACTTAGATGAAACAGTACCAGTACCTACGACACAGATAAAATTGTCAGTTCCGCCTCCGGCTTTATCGCAGTATCACGTAAAAAGTAATTCTTCTATTTCAGAATCCGTACGCATATTCTTTTGGAACCAAACATAGCGATTGCGCACCGCCCATGATTGTAAGAGAAGACACCATGGATTGCCTCTAGACAGAGATAACTTCCTGATAATTATTATTATTTATGGATAAAACTCGAAAAGGCATTTCGAGTCAAAAGTCACTACACATTTTTGCCTCTAATATGACAGTTAGAAATAATCTATCTTTAGACCATGGGAGCTATTGAATTTCTTTTGATTCAGAAAATACCAGAACATAATGCCATAAGACACCATTAATTAGCTCTAGACAAAGTTAGAAACCATACAGTATCTGATAATTACTATAAAATACCTTTTGAGTCAGAAGACATCACACAATCTATAAAAATTATATTAGATTGAGAAGGCACCATAAATTGCTTCTAGACTAAAAGTTAGCAGAACCCTATCCTCAGACCATAGGATTTCAATTGCTTTTGAACTATACGTGGATGTTTTAAAATGGGAAGTCACCGTAGATGTTTACTAGCATGCGTTAGAAGACAGACGTATGATCTACGGATTCACGGTAAGACTCCAAGGATTACTTTGTTCTGGAGACATAAGTTCGCCTTTACCCAGAAACCTTTAAATGTATTGTATCTAGAAGACAGAATATATTGGATTATAGTCAGTGTCAATAGGAAAAAATACGCTCGGATTATTTTACATCAAAAACATATATCATGGCTTGTCGTTAACCAGAAAGTCAAGATACCGTAAACTGACTCTGAGCGAGGTCAATAGATTGCTTTTAGCGTTAAAAGGCAGGCATGTGTTTTAAAAACACATGTTTGGTAGTACGGAAAATATATTTTGTTAATAAAATGTATATATTTTGATTGTAATATTAAAAGAATATTGTTCTTTATTGTTGAAGTCTTAATGTATTGTAAGTAACATTGTTGTGTAAAAATATAAACTACGTTATTACATCAAAATTTGTTTTATTAAAACAATTTACAAATAGTATTTCTTAACTATTGCCATTTATTTAACTAATATTGAATGTTAAACTTATTTTCTGATAGGAAATCTGAAGTGGTTGTGTAAGCAACAGGAATATTATAATGTACAATGGAACAATAGAACTAAATTCCTTATTACAACCACCTTATTATTAGTAAGCTCCATCCATTGCCTCTCTTCTTCAATTACCTATAAAAGAGACAGATCTACGTTATTAATTTATTTATATTACACGGAGATAAATTTTAAAAATCCAATTATCTTTCTGTGTTATATCTTCTAGCCATGAGCTTAGAATGTAACGGTAATATAAAAAATATATAGGGTATTATAGTGTAAAGTTTAATAACTTTACTATCCTCACTTGAGAATAAAGGTGAACCTTATTTTAACTCCAAAAACCCTCAGTCATGCCAATGTTATCATTGGTGCGGCTCGTGGTACTACTACTAAATAAAGTACCACGCAATTTAGTAGCACCATGTAAATTGTATGCTTGGTACTGCTAAACATTAACATATATACATATATCCATACTAATATTATAAATGGGAAAGTGTGTCTGTCTGTTTGTCCGTCTTTCACGGCAAAACGGAGCGACGATTTGACGTGATTTTTTACGTGGAGTTAGTTGAAGGAATGGAGAGTAATATAGGCTACTATTTATCCCGGAAATATCGACAGATCCCACGGGACGCGTGATAAAGACTATTCAAAAACTACTGTTCGGATTTTCCTGCAGTTTTCATCAATAAGACAGTGATTCTTGAAGAAGGTTCTAGGCTATGATGTATCCCGGAAGAACCAATAAATCCCACGGGAGGCGCAATAAAGACATCGCTCAAAAATTACTGCACAGATTTTCATGGGGCTTTCATCAATAGATAGAGTGATTCTTGAGCAAGGTTTTGCGGTATTTTTTATCTCAGAAAAACGGATAATCCCACGGGAAGCGCGATGAAACCTTCGCGCCATAAACCGACTTCCGCGCAAAGTAGCCGTGGGCAAAAGCTATGACTCTTAACCCTCTATAGACCTAATCCCGAAATCCACACGGGCGAAGCCGCGGGCAGAAAGCTAGTATTTTAATATTATTTTAGGTTGTCTTACAACGACACATTGAAAGAAATCTTAACACAATTACTTATATTTATGAGTGATGTGATGCCTTTAATAAATATTCTTAATTTATATTCTCTCAATTAAAGATTTTTGGATATATGTATTAATGTAACAACTCCTGGTGGTTCAAAATTAGAATAAATAAATAAAGGGGAATGCCAAAATCTAAATCGAATCAAAAAGCAAATGATATACTTTCTATAATATTCGTAGGTAATTCATATTTAAAAACCATGATTTATGAAATATTAATAATAGTAATTTAATTATTATCGGCATTACTGACGCATTCCATACCAATTACATGATACAATTACAATATGTTAAATGAAAATAATATGGTACTTCAAGTGGGCACAATATCAAAGCAGTACAATTCCTCCAGCACAATTCTTTGGTGATTTCATTACTGTTGGCTACACTAATAAAATATTTTTTATTTTGACATGACCAAATTTATATATCTTTTTAATTTAATAAATAGTTAAATAGACTTAATTTATATTATTAAAATAAATTGTGATCTCAAGTATATTTGAGTATGTTTAACTATCCATGGCACACAGAACCAGAAAAATACAGACCACTCAATCAAAATAAAGGTTCTTAACAATTACAACAATAAAATGTTTCAAGGAGAGTAAAAATTTATAGTAAATACACACTGCAGATTTCTCTATACATCCATAATATATATGTATAATATCCCGGATATCTCTAATTTGTTTTGGTGAACTATTAGTGATATATGATTCATCTTTGTAAGGGGCTTAATAAGAAATCTTGGCATTTCCCTAATTTTTTTTTTAAAAAGCTTAGTTACTTAGTAGTCATACAAACAATCACACAAACTCACTTTAATTTCAACTATAATAATAAATATTAAAAAATGTTACAAACATTGAATTCAAACCTATACTCAAACAGTACAGTAGCAAGGGAATTATAGTGTAACAACTTTATATATAGTAAAACAAATCTGCAAAATGAATAATGTGGTAGTGGGTCCTATATCTAACAGCCACCATCAAGTAGCACGAAAGAAAAACCAGTCTAGTGTGAATCGCACTCGTTTATTGAGACTTCACTACATTCACAAGTTTGTGAATAAAATGCAAAAAAAGAATATTTCATTGTGATGGAATAACAAATTAACATTATGAAATTCAATATACTACACCTTTGAGAAATTGTATGAACATAAATATTTTGTTATTACAATACACATTAGAATCTGCGTAAGGACTTGAGACGGTTATTCCTCTTCATGCCAGCTGCCCTTACTCGCAGCCAATACTGCTTCGTATTGGGGTCTAATGACTCTAGCCGCGGTGGTGCTCCTGTGTTCAGGGTCCATAGCCAATCAGGGTATTCACTGTCATCTTTCAACTGCAAAATATACATAAATTTAAACATGCATGCATGCATAAAGTTTGAGTACACTGACCAGCTACCATTTTACCAAGATTAGTTGTCAGTTTAGTCCATCAAATGAAAAACCATAGCCTACATACAACTTGCAAGAAGTATCTGATAAAAACTTGGCATTCCATGGATTCACCATGAGGATTAGTGCCTGATCTTTTGTGTTGCTAAGAGAAGAGCCAGAAACAGTGTCTGGGTCTTACAATCAAGCTGTAAGTTTAGGGGATGCATCAGTTTTGATCTTTATTTCCCCAGCTCCTCTGTCTACCTAACCATATCCAATATGATACTGCAAGTCGCTTTAAAATAATCTTTATGCAACATAGGCCTTTACAGGCACTTATGTAAAACTGAAAAAAACAAAAGAACTTAAGAGCTATATATATGTGGAATATTATAACAAAAAAAAAACATATTGGGAGGACAACAGGGGCATAAGAAATGCCTGCCTGATGACCCTGCATGAGGTCTGCATGCATGGTTTGGCCCCATTCAATCATCTGGCGATTTTCATGTATTCTCAGATAATTCTCCTTTAGCAAAAGTCCAATTACTTGATTGGACAAATCCCGGTGCGATTTGACAGTATTGCAATGACCTATCACTTAGGGTAATTATGCAGTAACTATTCAGTATTTTCATTTAAAGACAGATACACTCAATTTATTATACCTACTCACTTTAATATCTTCACCAGTCAAATATATATTAGATCCACAAACATAATTTATTAGTTTCTCAGGGTCAGTTTCAACAGGTATTTCTTTTTTCTCCATTGTGGAAACTTTTCCCACCTTTTTCTTTCCCTTTCCTAGGCCCATTACACCTACAAAAACAATAAAAAATACATATATTAGAGATACTATATAGAATATTTATAGGAAGGGATATTTATGTTTCATATCAAAAATGATAATAACAGAATGTTAAATTTTAAACCTCCAGCTGCAGAAGTTTTCTTCACTGCAGCACAACATACAGCATTTGACTGTATTTGTCGTGGAATAATAATAGTAATTTGTCGTAATTGTAACAGGCCTCTTTTTAAAAAACTTGGCAGCATTTTATGTTATTCTAAAATATCAATTAATTCTTAAATTATCAGAACAACCGTAACAAGTGCTCAGGTTACGTATGGTACACAGATTAGTGGTATGGTACAACATATACTATATAATTTGTGGTTATGTAGCACAGACCAATTAGATGTTATGTAGCTTCATAGCTTGTTGTTGTATCAATGTCAGTTAAAGGCAAACGAATTAGATGTATACTATCTTTGTCTTCACCAAGATCATCACCTTAAAATAGATAAATTAAGTAATACCAAAGAATATATATGTTATAATGTAACCATTATGTGAATATATCGCTAAGAATAAATGAGTTTAGAGCTCACGTTTTTAATTACAACACCCAAATAACTGAATTAGGGAAACTAATACTATGACTAATATATATGCAATAAAATAGTAATATTTTAAAGATTAGATAGGCAATACGAATGAGAAAAGTATTACGTAACACTCAGAACGAAATAGATCGATGAGGCCATTCACGTATATTAAGAGAGACTAGAGTACCAAATGCTAGTTGATTTTAAAATAAATATATGAAAACACTAGCTGGTGCCCGCGACTTTAGCTGCACAGATTGTAGATTTAGTCTTACATACTTGACACTAATCGTCATATTCAATTATCCAAAACAATTCATACAATCCCTACTAATATTATAAATGCGAAAGTTTGTAAGTATGGATTGATGTTTGTTACTTTTTCACGTTAAATCTACAAGATGGATTTTAATAAAACTTTATAATGATATAGCTTATTCATTAGAACAACGCATAGGCTACAAATTATAAAGATATTGTATGAATTGTCTAAAATATGACTATAAGTGTCAACTCGAAAAAAATCTACCATATGTGCAGGCAAAGTCGCGGGCACCAGTTAGTATCTTTATGATGTAGTCTGTAGTAATTCTGCTACAGTTATATAGATTATCATAACATACATTATTGACTGTCCAATATGCCAATATTTAAAGTGTATTAAGTACTAATTAGTACTTAAAATGATATATATTTATTTATGATTTTTATCATACAAATAAATTATAAGAATCATTCTAAACTATTATATTACATATTGATCTTACAGGGTCATATATTGCTTCAGTGTCAGTTGTTAGTACAATTTAGCTCGAAAATCTATCTTAAACTAATAGAAAAAATGACTAAAAGTGTTATTATAATACAGTGTCTTGTAAATAGTGCATTATATTATGACATAAAATCATTAAAAATCGTTACGCATGCAAACAATATAGATTGATAATATTTTTCCAAGGTATTTTTGTAGAAATCGATTTTAAACGACTTTATGCTGTATATACGATTTGGTAGTTAAAGCTGTTTTTGAGTTGCAAACTTTTACATCGGAGAATTCTATACTAGTTATAAAAATATATTGTAATTAATATTCTGTGGAATGTCTATTGTATATAAATAAATATAGAAAAAAAAAGATTTGGCTAGATTGTTAAAAAAACCAATGCCGATTATAAAAAAAATGTATATAATTTTAATCTGTATATTAATGAGTGTTGTTGGTAGATGCGGGCCGTAGATGGAGAATGCTGTCTACGATGCGGGCGGAGGAATAGTCGTAGACAGTACATTCTCAGTCTACGGGAATAGTAGTATACTAATCTGTGGGAATAGTATACTAATCTGTGGGCGGAGGTGAGGTGCGAGATACGTAGTATCTCTAAGTAGTCTGTGGAATAGTATACTAATCTGTGGTCTGTGGGTGCGAGAAAAGTCAACAAATTAAGTCAAAACAAGTGTTTTAAAATTTTAGGTGAGTATTAATATTTTATTTAATATTTAGGTAATTTAAAAAATAGTACATATGGTTTTATAATACGTAATATAGTGTGTACATTGTAACAGGTTTTTTGGAGTTATTTTGTTATTAGTTGCAAACGTATTGTGTTATTTTCAGTGTGTTCCTTTGGAGATTACCGATGATTCATAATTTTGGTGCGATATAATTTATCTTTGCCGTCTCGATCACAGTATCCCTGTGTTCGTGAACTTATTCAGATTGTGTTGGTGACGTAAAAGTGTTATTGAAAGCGCTGTTTTTTAATAGAGCTAAAAATGTTTAGTTCTGATGAATTTGACGATGAAGACTATTACAAGGTAGGTTGGACTGTCTCGCTCCGTTGCTTGTTTGTTCAGGGACTAAAAAACTATCTTAACCCTAGCAATTGTGTTGATCATTAACGTAATGTCCGCTATTAAGTTGCCGTTTTTCTTTTTATTGTCGTTATTCATGAAAATATTCACGGTGCTGGTAGTGGTCTTTTAAACCTCAAATCTTAATTCTGTTTTATATAGTTCCTATCTGATAAAGTCATAAAATTCGGTGGTATAATTAATGTGAATGTTCAGCTTTTAAAACTGGCAATATACAGCAACAGTCAAAACCAACTGTAAGTAACATTTTTTATTTCTGTTGGCAAATAATGTGACTCTCTATTCCTGAATATAGGAGCCTCAGGGTTGAGTGTTGTGAATATAACATACAACCCTAAGGCTTGTTTTCATATTTCGATTCAAATATCTTCGGTACACTCATGGTTTCTGTTCAGCAGGTAACTTCACATTGGAAATTCTAAGTCACTACACTAACTTGCATCATTTTGTGTAACTGCAATTTCTCAATGATATGATTTACTTTCCTATATTAGTACATCTAAAAGTTAATATGCATATAAGAAAGTGTTAGTGAGCGGTGCTCACTCAGATGGTGATCTGAAGTCACTTAAATACTTTATTTTTTTCAACTAGTCACTTGTTGATTGGTAAATAATGCCTTGTTGTAACAAGTCTGCCTTTTGTATTTTTTTATTGTGCAATAATGCTTGAAATAACTATTAATATATTTTTTGGAACATGCAATACTCTAATGGTTGTCATGCAATAGATTTCTTTTTATTTCCTATTTGTTCCGACTATAAACAATTGTGTTTGTGATATTTTAGAATCTGTTTGTACAGTCAGGCTTCATTTTGGCATAATCAGAGTTATTTGTAAAGAAATTTAAACTAGAATATTTACTTCTGAATTATGGTCTCTTGTATTCCTTGTTTCAGTCATATATTTCTTCCATCTGTTTACAATCCAGTTAGTCTGTCTATTTGCAATAAACATTATGTGTAGGTGTGTTATTAATTAAATTTCAAAGCCTCTTTTCCAGTAATATTTGTACAAATTTTATTAATTTTGGTAAGTAGGTATAAAGAATTGTGAACCAAAGAATATACTATAAACTTTATGTTGTTAATACATCATAGGGCTTACGATTTAAGAATGCTTGTGTGTGATTAAGCCCTAATGACACAATCATGTGTATATAGTATGGAAAAATCACTATTTTCAGTTTTGTTATTTGGAAGTTTTTTACTATTGTTTGCCGCAAGGCAACTTCCGAGACTTTGTGTTATAGTATAAATATAATATACATATCATTAAAAAAAGTCTTATAAATATTAACTATAGGTATTAAAAAAAGTCTTATTTATAGAAATTATGATATTGATGTTAGTATGGTAATACATTTAAGAAAATTTAATTTTTAAGAAGAATTTTGATAACATTTGTTTTCAAATTCATAAATTAAACATGAGAAATAAACATAAACTTTCCACTCCAACATACAGGGTGCAAAAAACTAGAAGCTCTTTTATGGGTAAGCACATAGCTTTTTATAATATATATTTTTTTTATTTAAAATTTTGTTCAATAAAATGTTTGCAATACGTTTTTTCACAAATCAATTGTTAAAAATTCTCTTATGAAAGAGTTATACTGTTAAGGATTACTTAAATGATAACAATGCTTGGGTATAATTTTAACAATTTGATAGCCAACATTGCCAAATACTACTTGACTTTAGTAAACAAAATGAAACTATAGCTTTTATAGATATATTGTGAATTTCTTTAAACTTGTAAAGGAAGTTGGGTTCAGATTCAGACTATTTATGTGAGGCCAGCTACTAATTGAGGTCCCTGTTAAAATACAGGGACAAAAAAAAATGGGCTTGCTGGTTCTTTCCAAAGATCTTCAATCAAAGCCATAGACTTGTGAACCAATGGTGTTGCCTCTTTGACTTATCTTATTAAAAAAAAAAAATTGATTTGATTCAAATACGTAGTAAATCTTCTTTTTTTATACCACAATGGTGGCAAACACTTCGTGATGGTAAGCTCTCACAGTAGTTTTTTCAATGCTAACTTGACTTTGTCAGCTAACTGACTTTAGAATTGGAGATGTCGCCACCAAGAATTATAATACTTTTTGATATGATCATGATTGTTTCTGGAATTGAGTGTTAGAATTCTGCAATTGGTGGTTGTATATATGTAATACTAATAATAATACAAGTTGACTCTAGACATCTTTAGAAATCATTGTAACTATGATGGTACTAACTAATAACACTAGTATTCCACTATTTAGAGGAATCATGATCATTGCCTAGTTTTTGGGATATCCATTGGAAACTTACAGGGTTTCAAGGTGTCACTATCTCTGAGGTCTGGTTCAAGTCCCAGTGGGGGCGTCTGAGGTTTGTATAATTAATGCAAAAACTTGTACTTTAGTCATGGTTGTTAATATATATTTCTGTCAATAATATTTATTATATGTATGTTTATCCATTACCCTAGATTCCATAACACAAGCCTTACAGAGCTTACTTTGGGCTAGGCTAATTGGTGTAAGTAATATTATTTATTTATTGCTTATGGAGTTAAATTTGGTTTGTTCTCATTTTGTTGTACCTCTGTCAAGACACTTTTTCGGGAATGAGTTGAGGATAGGTTGAAGTTATAACATCTGATACATATGTGTTATAAAAATTAAACTTATAAATCAACACAATCTAAACCTACATTTAAACCATATTTTCTAAAATTTTAAAAGGGGAAAATTTTAATCGAGACTTAAAGAGTACTTCCCTTAGATCTAGAATCAGTAAATTTGGTAAGGACAAAGATCTTACATGTCGAAGACCGGGTGGTGCGCGCGGTTCTAGACGCGCGTGACTGTGGCTGCGGCGGCGCGGCCAGTTCAGGTTCGGGACAACACCGACATAGACCAGACGATTTATACAGACTTTTTTAGACACAGACCGTCAAATACAGTCCACATTTTATTGCTTAAATAAACCAATATTAAGTTAAAAAAAATGTGCTTTAAATTATTTCCAGGTTTTTATATGAAAGTCTTGGTGCGCGAGTTCGTACTGTACGAGTACTTAACCAGCTTTTTTTCTTCTCCCACATGGGAATGATACCTCTAGACTTTATATAATCCTATTTGTTCCTGTAGGCCTATCTGTAAATAAGTTGGTGCTATATGCTGTAATAGTAGTCTCTCTGTTCCAATATTGTTTTACCCTTGTGATCGCATAAAGTAAGTTTAAAACACCTTACTCTAAGTAGCCATGGTAAGGCTTTGTATGGCAGACCACACTGGTTATGTCAGTAACTGAGATCCTTTGTCTCTTCACTATCTTATTCTCTTGTATCACGTTACCACTCCATCCATCCCTTCTAAGTCTTCCTTTATTTCTCCGTCCATCCACTGTCATAGTCATCACCTGTTGTTAATTACATATTCATGTCATTCCAGTCTTTGCCTTTTGATCTGGTCTACTATAGAAACCTCTTTTCAATTGCTTATATAACAAATTCATTTCTCACCTTTTGCATAGACATTACTCTACAAATCCATCTTTGCTAATGCTGAGTACAAGTATTTTAATAAAATCATAAACACAATAGGTAATTCTCTGTGTTGTGTTAGTATTATGTAGTCGTTTGTTTGCTTACATCTCGCGTGTTTAAATAGCTACCAAGTTTACCAACCATATTCATGTTATCGCTTCCTGTGTAGCCTGGATAAAGGGGGTTATTCTTAGCCCTCGTCATAATGTCGTATAGGCAGTTTGTTGTACAACGCTGTCCGGAAACGAACTGTGTATTGCGTTTTTGAAAATTTGAGTGGTTTTTAGTGTAGTCTCGAATTCGGTATTCGTAGTGTTCGGGGAATGATGGCAACTGAATTGTCAGAAATTACATTCCCGTTTGTGATTTTTCAATAGGTAATATAATCAGCTATGTTTAATATAATAATGCAGAGTAGTTAATTTTTACGGGCTAACGTCTAACTACTGGTTCTAATTGAAAAATTATTTTGTTTGTACTTTTCGAAGTAGCACCAATGATCTCAGCGATGCGTATAGTAAGGCTTTGGTAGGTACTAGCTGAATTTTTACACCAATTATAGCCCAAAGTAAGCTCTGTAAGGCTTGTATTATGACATCTAGGGTAACGAATAGACACACATATATTATACATTTATAAATATTCTTGATAGAAATACCACAGAGATGGTGACACCTGGAAACTGGTACTAACTACTTGGACCACGGAGATCGTTTCAGTATGATTTAAAGAGACGACAGAGTATTTATGTAATAAAATAACGAACAATACGAATTGTCAAAGACAACGTAATAGACTACAGGCCCGTGTTAAAAAAAATATGGGTCATTTGAACCACCAGATGACCTATGTAGAACGATATAAGAGCATAAAATAATAAGATTCAGCATTATGCCGTCACTTGTAAGCTGTCCAACTGAGTGCAGGTGAGAATTCAAAAGTATCTACAGGTAGAGTGGGTATATTTTGGTCATATATTTTTGTACGGCATTCTTACTATCGATAGATCCATGAAAAATAATAAGACACGCGTAGTGCCGTAAAAAATTGGTGCGCCAAAAAGTCGGATTTTTTTTTTTATTTTCCGACAATTTCCAGGGTGAATTTGATCATTTAATTTTGTACGGCATCAGTTTCATGCTATTTCAGTACTGCTTCTAATACATTATTCCGCAACGCCGTACAAAAATCATGCGACAAGGGGAAAAAACCGAGGGTTCCAACCCCCTCTTTTCCGTCTGCACTCAGTTGGACAGCTTACAAGTGACGGCATAATGCTGAATCTTATTATTTTATGCTCTTATATCGTTCTACATAGGTCATCTGGTGGTTCAAATGACCCATCATTTTTTTAACACGGGCCTGTAGTCTATAATTATTATGAATGTCTTACCAATGAGCTGTTTTAAGGACAATAATTAAAGAAGTATAAAAAAAGGAAATGTGCGGTATGAAAGACGACTGACGAAATAAAGGACAATGCCCATTCCTGCCCCAGCACGCCCAGAATAATGATTCTGACGAAATGTCTTATTTAAATATAATAAAAATTTTGAGATCAATTAAAAATCAGATAAAGCATTGGATAAATAACTATTAAAATATATTTTTCAATTGATATTTTGTCATTTCCGTTGTAATTGCTTAGTATGTGGTAAAGAATAATAGCCAACTAGTGATGGCGAAAAAATCGCTAGAGGTGTTTATATCGATAAGTCACGATGAATTACGTCAATAACATTTAGATATCCATGGATGTTAAAATTCTCTCTCTTATCTATAATCGAGCGCCTTCATTTTATTATCGAGTTTAAATAAATGCGAATCACAACTATCAATGTTTGAATGAATGTTTTATTGTTCTGTGAAATGACAATTCTTGTCTGTATCTAACTATGTCTACGACTAACGTAACATTTCATATGGCAGGCTTTTCACGAACATGTAACGCTATCACTGTTTGATACGTTGGCTATTATAAATTAGTGCGATAGAGCGATAGAGAATCTTAAACCTATATGAACGGTCGACAAAAATTCAAAAGCATCGAATTTAATATGTTACGTTATTGAGATAGTTCCAGTATGTTTTTGGTTTGGTTGATAGTTATTAGTGCGATGCGGTCTCTGTACAATCTACTCGGCATTTATATGTGCCAGTATTACATACTGTAATATTGCTGATTGGCATAGGTGTACATTCACTTGTTAATCTTTTAATTAACAAAGTTAACATTTCTATGTGTAAACGGATTAACTTTTAAGATAACTTTAAAATAGTTAACGAGTCATACTCGATTTAAACCATGGCTCACCGTTAAAATTAAATGGCGTACGTTGAATGTATCCCGGTGACAATATCCGTGAGCTAGCGTATTACGTCGACGTGCTGGTGCGTTAAACAAGCATCGCTAGGATATTTATATTGTAAACAATTATTATCTTAATAATTATTATTCTAGTGTAATATAATTATATTCATAATTAATTGCGAGGGACTTCAAATTCCTTTCAGGTTCACAGATAATATAACCGAGTAGTATATAATCCAAGGCTTAAGCCATGGGTCGACGTTGAAGTCGCATTTATTAATAAAGACATATATATATATATATATATATATATATATATATATATATATATATATATATATATATATAACATTTTTTAAATCTGGTTTAGTTAATGTGTGTTGTCTCATTTCAACTTTCAATAAATATTATAAGTTAAAAAGAGAGCAATCCGTAGATTAACTAAATCAGCTTTAAATTGGGTTTATTAATACGGGCCTATAGGTTATGCCCGATAAATTTCTGCCCATTTGCTTTTAGTATTCCTGATCATAGAGCTTTTTGTAATGGCTTGATGAGAGGGAGCGATACAAAGACATCGAATTAGCATTTTCTAATTTGATAATTTGTGCGAATTCCCATCACTACTATCACTGTGACACATTCATTCTGCGCAGCCCTGTGCATCCATATAAATCGTCTACCAATAGTCTTCTTTGCAGCAACACTCTTTCGTTCAATACCACAGATTAGTATACTATTTTAGTTCAATACTCAATCTTTAAATCAACTTCATTCTTCATTCAGTTTTTTCTATTTGAAACTGCTACTGCTACTTAGTGGCTTTCATGATATTAAATAAGTACAAAACGATTATTTTTAAGTTTCAGAATTCTGCGTCTGCATTTTGTTGTTTTCGTGGTTGATTTGCTCGCCGTATTTCTCTCAGCTATATAAATAATTGACACCAGGATTTCTTTTTTAACGGATTTATTGAGTTGTCTACCTGATTTCGGATATTCGTTTGTGCTTTAAGTTTTTTAACTTTTGTTGATAACAATGCTTCGTTGCCTAAATTCTTTGATTATATACACAAAGCCTAAATTACGGCTCACGCGTTAACGAATACAGAGGCACATTGTTACAAATCTGTATCAAGAATTACAAGCATTATATATATTTTTTTTCGTTATGTCTCCATTTATATAAGATATTTTGCAAATCCTGTGATTAGAGGAAACAGCGCCTAGTAAATTATTAATAGCAATGTTGCCTGGATACGTAAAATATTGGCAAAATTCAAAGAGTAACAATGGTTTTCTATCCACATTTACTTTTGAACCTGTCTTTTATATAAAATAAAATGCAGTTATATTTAAAGTACAGTTATAGAGCTATCAAATGGTATAAGTCTGAACTCTGGACATTTCTGGGGCAGAGCCTCATACAAATATGGGCATTGTCCTTTGTAAGGCAAATTTGAACGGGGAAGTTGGTATAGGACTAGACGAACTTAGTAGCAAACAAATAGGTGATATATTGAAAGAAGGTCATGCCAAGAGTACCCGTAACCGATGGACGTGTATGAAGCTTAATGAAAGTCGATCGAAAGTCGAATGTTTCGATCGAAACAAGTGGAAATCTGTGATTTCTGCTTACGTTTAAATATTTTACTATCACTTAATGTGTGCTTAATAAATTAAATATTTAACCACTAGAATTGATATTTTATTTCCTATATACATAGTATACTTTTAAAATAATTTGCTTAAAATAGTTTTTCTAAATACTTCTCAAACCTACGGTATTTTTGAGATATAAACAATCTAATCCAAACGTATATCTATAAAGCTCTTTTTTAAACGGAGGGTTCCAATAGGTAACCAAAACATTAAAAATTAAATACAATTATAAGTTTCGCTGATAAAATAATCGTAGTTTCCCGTATTTCTAATACGTGCTTATTATGCGGACTCATAATGTACTAATGAACTTTGTTGCTGTCGCGAATGGCGTCATTGGGGCCCGTCATAAATACCATAGCTTTTGTAATACACTAGCACGTTTGCTCTATTTATTTATTTAAACTTTATGTACATATGTTGGTGTGCAATTGCGGACCTAATGCCGTAGGCTTAATCTACCATTCAACCATCAAGCGATGCCAAGATACAAAGAGGTAGATGTACAAAAGACATTAAAATATATATTAATATACAAATATTTTGTATGTATATAGAATTTATAAAAAATCCTAATACCAATAGCCTAATATCACAAATTATAACCTAAGACTTCCCTCGAAGAAAAGTTTGCGCAATTTGTTTTTAAGACTAAGCTTGAATGAGTAGAATGATTGAATGGAGCGTCAGTGGCGCTGCGGTTTAATAATTAATAATGCGGGGGCCCGGGGTCGATAATGCAATGTCCTAACGTGTTTTTCATTTTTCGAATTTCCTATGTGCATTTATTTGCCGCTTCTACGGTGAAGGAAAACACCGTGAGGCAACCTGCTGCTGGCGAAGAAATTCAAATATGTATGTAGTCAACCAATGTGCGCTGAGCCAGGGTGGTTGATTAAGGTTACCCGTAACATAGGGTAAGTTCTTACCCCTCGTTGGAGACGTATATGGACTTTAGTGATAATGTCTTTGTCATCTTGTGATACAAGTGATAAGTAAGTAAATATGTCGATTACCCAGACACCCACAGGAAAAAACACGACATGCATTCTCATGATACAAAAAAGTTACGAAGTGTTTAAATAACCCGTCGTACAATTTTCTGTCCCAAACACTAACACGAGGATCATCACAAAAAGTGTATAAAATAACTGATAAAACAAACCTAATCCTCAATAAACTATAAACAATAATAATAACAAACATTCTCATTATCTTAACGAAGCCATTCAAATTCCCTTCGTTCCAATATTTCAATAAAGGTTTTTCAACTGCGGCATATTATGTCGTATCGCATTTGAATCACCGACATATATCTTGAAACAATAACAAACCACAGTTGACGCCATATTAAAAACAAAACGCACCTAGCGCTGCGGTGTGCGTTAAACTAATTAAATTAGACGGCGGCTTTTGATTCAGCGTGTAGTGTTGAACGTTTTGAGCGACTCAAATATTCAATTAATAAGCTAGATGTATGGTTGAATGACGTTGTTCAGTCAAAGCTGTTTGATTGAACGGCTATTTTAACCAGTTGGCTGCGACATATAGACAAACACGTAGACTGTCCATCTGATTTTTTTCACGAATTACCATAATTCGTTACAGTCACCTATACTATACTACCTATGTTTTTTTGTTGCGCTGAGGAAATGAATTGAACTGCATACCACCGTGACCGGTGGTTAAGTGGGGCTCTCCGCCCCAGACGAGGGAGGCCTGCCTACTAAAACCTCAGAGATGGCCTTCATTAGGCATTGTAGGGGGACTCAAGTTCGAGTATTACATCTGAGGACCCTCAGCCTTCGCTCTCCTGTTTACACCAGGGGAACCCTTCTTGAGGAGTGGAGTGTTCGCAACCTCCACTCCTTCGATCCTCATAGTACCTATGACCTATGGTACTACATGTAATATGTGACATAAAATGTCACAATACCAGTACTTTGACGCCGGAATAAAGCAATGCAATAAGAACCCAGGATTTGGCTTATGACACAGACACACAGCCCTTTGGTGACAGACTTGTTTGAGTTTGTTATATGCTTAATAAGCATAAAATATGTTAATTTTGTTTCAGGGTATTACGTACGAGACGCGCCACACAAGCCACAAGCTGGCCGGCATGGAGATAATCTTCTCGGTGTGTGCCATCATCGGTATTGCTGTGCTGTTGATACTGCTGTGCAAATGTTGTCGTCGGTCCAACAGGGGCCAGGTCATCAGTACACGTGAGTATCTGATCGAGTTTTGTTGACAATTTTAGTGAGAGATCTTCCGAGTAATAGATTCACTATTACAATTTACCATAGATTATGTACAATACACATATTGTATTTCTTTGCGCTATGGGTATGAAAGACTATCTGTATTCTATGGCAAAACTTTGAAAATTGAGTACGTTTGACCAGAATGCAATTTGCTCGAAACTCCAATTTTTATTTTATTGGATGATTTGCTGTAGATCGCAGGCAGGCACTGAACGGGTGAGGCAATGTTCAGATATGCGCGTCCTTCGTTTGATGATGATTACATATGACGGAAACTAAGCCAACCTCACCAGCTCGCAGTCCAATATTGTAACCAACAGACGGCTCTGGCGCTAATCACCAACCTGCTCTGGGTCGGTTTCAAGGTGTCGCCATCGCTGAGGTTCCAGGTTCGAGTCCCGGTGGGGGAATAATGATAATAAATATGTCTTACACTAATTAGCCTAGCCCAAATTAAGCTATGTAAGGCTTGTGCTATGGAATGTAGGATAATGGCTAGACATACATATATTATACATATATAAATATTCGACAATCATGACGAAGGTCAAATGCTCACATTCATCACACAAACATCTACCCCCACCGGCACATGAACCCGGGAACTCAGAGATGGTGACACCTTGAAACCGGTGTACTAACCACTCGACTATGGAGGTCGTCCAAGGAAAGAAGGAAGGAGGAAGATGTTTGTGTGATTACTGCGAGCATTTGTGCCATAGTCATGGTTGTTAATATATATTTAAATATGTTAAATATCTACACTAATAATAATATTATAAAGTAGTAAAGTTTGTGTGTTTGTATATTTGTTAGATTGTAAGGGGTAATCTTGGGATCTACTGAACTGATTTTAAAATTCTTTCACTAATAGAAAGCCACATTATTGCTAAGTGTCATAGGTTATATGAAAAACCGAAAAATAAAAAGGCTTTTACGTGGTAGTCCGTTTTGCAAAGTGAATTGGAGAAAAAACGGTTGATTGAAAGCGTTTATTACGAACGCTGCCTTAACTATGACAGATATATATTTGAGTTCTAGAGAAAAGATGTAGAGCTTGAAAATGCCTACAAAAAAGTCAACGACAGCATATGTCTAACTTTGATATTTAAGTTACAAAAAGTAGTTTTTTTTAATATTACAGTAAGAAATTAAAACATAACACTCCTAGAAAAGGTTTTTATTAATATTATGCCCAACGAAGTGGGCACGGGTCAGCTAGTTTATAATAAGATCACATGACACAAGCCTTACAGTTCTTAGTTTGGGTTCGGCTAATTTGTGTGAGTATAACAAAAAAAAATATTATTTGTTTTTTTTGAGTAACCTAGGTCCAGCAGCAGTAGGCTTGGTTGCAGATGTTGATGATGAAAAATATTTTTTTTATAATTTTTTAAACAGTTTATAAATTGCTTTAGTTTTCCCAATGTCCTGTTTGTAGTTTATCTACCCAACTCGATCATTTATTTAACCTGATTTAAGATACAAATAATTGGAGTCTTTATATTATGCTTAGTAGCTACACTTCTAATCCTTATCTATTATTCTTCGTTAATGAAAGCAATGACGTAACGTTATCTATCACAAGGCATTATCTTATACTGTCGTTGATAAGTCGCGTCTATTGCATTCCCTTATACTGCTTGGCTTTAAACTGACCACAAGAAATAAGAACCCAACTCTCCTTGTTTGTGATTGAGCAAATTACAACGTTAAATTCATATCAATAAGATCGCTTTATCTTAATATATATATTTCTTGTGTGCGTGTGTATGTGACTGAACTCCTCCTAAACGACTGGACCAATTTTGATGAAATTTTTTGTGTGTATTCCAGGGGGCTTGAGAATGGTTTAGATTCACAATACGGTCATATAGATATTGTTTTTCAGCTAAATTATTTATTTAAAAACATTTGAGACAACGTGAGACAACGTGACATTTGAGACATTTGACATTTGAGACATTTGACAGGACAACGTCTGTTGGGCCAGCTAGTAGTCTTATATAATGTTATAGATAGATATATAGCGAAGTTTATTTGCAAGAGACGTGTAAAATTTCCAGTAGTATTTGACGTGTATGCAGCAAGGAAGCGTGTAGTCTGATTGCCTCATGACAAGAATACCACCATTTTCAGAGGTCACCCAGAAATGAAAAGCAGGCACTCATTATTCACATCAGACCAGAAGGACATATACTCACGCCTCTCCCATGGTGGTAGGAAGAGATGACAGTTTACGACTTGCTATAATTTTCGATTTTCATGAATACTTTCAAGCATGCTCGTCGGTTCCGGGTACTGTGACCTCACCTTCCTTCAGTATATTATTTATTTATTTATTATTAATAATAACGTGTTCACAATATAAAGGACAACACTACATAAACTAATTCTAGTTTTTCCGAGTGATGCCGATTTGCATTGACTCAATACAATACAGTCTTTTGTGTTGAAGACTATATTTGAAAAAAGATAAGTGCTCTTCATATGTGGAGAGTGTCTTAGCTTTATTACACTGGAATGTTACTGCCATAAAAATATCTTCTGTATGCGTTCTAGTCTTTTAATGTGCACCACAGAGAAAGGTGACCAAAGTTGACCTAGAAGGGTTTTAAATAATATTTGGCAAAAATTTACGAGATACCGCATTTAGAATAGACAGTAAGTCATTTAATAGTTTTGAAGGCGAGAAAAATTAGTTATCACCACACTAATTGACAATAATGTACAAAATGTATAAAAACAGCGGGCACTTTTAAAGATTTTTTTAATTTCAATAAATCTTGTTCCGAGATTTAAATATAAAAACATCTAGCGGAATAATAAATTTTTCTATGGCGTTGGATTTAAAAAAACATAATGCGAGCGAATAAAAAGCGAAAAAAAATAATTTCATATATTAATATATATAAAAAAATGTTATAAACAACATTTTTTTATTATGTTTCAAATGCGTTGTTACAGAGCCACCGCCTCCTCCTCCGGGGACCGTGGTCATAGCACCCTACCCGCAACAGCAATATGTCATCCAGACGCACTCTCCTTACGCAGGTAATTATACACATACATAGACGTACATTGCCACACATGTGTCGCTTGATGCTAACCTGTCAATACAGACTATGGGCATTCAATATCCTCACTTACAAGCATACAGCTCAAAAATTGGGTGAATGACAATTTTTTTAATCTATATATAAAAGAGTACTCTTTTAGATGAGAAATATTGTAGAAGTTAGTATCTGCGGTTATTACTTTTGAATATTCAGCTCCATGTTTACGGCGTTGTCTCAGGTCTCTCAAAAACGCTCCATAATACTATGATAAGTAGACTGCAATCGTGACGTCATTCTTTAGTAAACTCGCCTAATGTGTATGAGCGTATAAAGAAAATTGCCAATAACTTTGTACGTTTTTAGATATACTTTCTATACTAAATAATGTTACATTGAATGTGTGAAAACTAGAAGTGTATTCGATTCATTAGAATTATGTGAACAATAATTGTATATTTTTTTTAAATTTAAAAACTATATCAATAAAAAATTAAAGTGAAATTTTCATATTGACATACGGTCATGAGATAGAAATTGCTCAACTTTGATAATTATGTATATAATAAAAATTTTATAACACAAATTAATAACAACCAACAACAACCTCCTCCCCTTAAATCTATCTATAGTATTGTCACAAAAACTAATTCAAAATCAATAAAAAAAAAAAAAAATTAAACATTTTCTTTAATATTTATAAGTTTAAACTAGTGATGAAACGGATATCCGGTAACTATCCGGTATCCGGCCTATCCGGCCTATTTTCACTATCCGGCCGGATACCGGATAGTAGGGCACTATCCGGCCGAATACCGAATACTAGATGTTTCCCGCGATACCGTTCGCGCTGAGTGCTTTACGCCCTAAACTCGTCTATATCGCGCTTTTCTGTGGGAATACAAAAGTTTTTAAGCTTATCTATATTGTTTCTCGTTGTCTAATCTATCTCTGTATCAAATTTCAGCAAAATCAGTTCTTTAGTTTAGGCGTGAGAGAGTAGCAGACAAACAGACTGAATTTATAATATTAGTAACGGATTATTTTGCACATACACACACATATATGAAACGCGATAAGCGGCCGAATATCCGGTGGCCGGATATCCGGCGCTCCGGCCTCGTAGTTAGCCGAATATCCGGTATCCGGTATCCGGCCAAATCACTATCCGTTTCATCTCTAGTTTAAACATCAGGTGATGTAAATATTATTATTAAATCTTAATTGCAAACAAAAAGTAAGATGGCGGATGTCATTATAAGCAACCTTCCGTCATTAGTCATCGAACATTACTTACGTTCACATATTGGGCAATTAATTTACCTTACAACCAACCAGCGTAATTATTATGCGAGTAACGTTCAAATTTATGCTGATTTCTGATTATGCGAAATCGGAATCTATTGTTAATACGAAAATACCGATTTTATGTGTACAAACATTATGAGAAAGTTCAAGGTTGCGACAATTAATAAATAGGCATTTGTAAAATGTATTGTTGACGCACTGTCCTCGAACTCACCCGTAGAGTGTGATAAGGACAACAACAGTTCTGACAGAAAATGCCTACGAATAGAAAACAAATAAACGTTTCGTAATGCCCTGTTTATTCCTCCAAAAATTAAACCGACTTAAATACTTTTTCTAATAACAAATGAAGGAAGCTGTATCTCAAACTTTTTTTTTCACGATCACAAACATTTTTTTCTTTACCTTTTACAAATTACTTTTTAAAAGATTTATATTTTTTGTACTAAATAATAATTTGTTCCGGTCTGTATACGTATGTGTGATTCCATGATTGTGATCGCACACGAAGCATGATAAAAATCTCACTGTGGGGCGATGTAAATAAATAAAAAGGATAACATATAGACATGACGATAGAAACTAAATAATAAATTCTCTAAGGAGTGTGATTTTCTAAGGAGAAAATAGGGGACTATGTTTGTATGAAAACTACATCGTATTGTTTAATGATTGTTGAGACTTAACCAAATAACACCAACCCCATAACCAACGATCATATATATATTATATATATATATATATATATAGTATAACCAACGAACGTGCAAGTATGCTTAGATCATAGTAAGTAGAAAGCCTTGATATACCTCCATAGGAAAAAGTGGTATGTAATATATATATATATATATATGTTAAGGTAAATTATATAAAAATGAAATAAAAAGTACCGCGTTATAAAAAAAATATCATTCTAAAGTCCTCGTCCTTGATAAAAGAAATAGGTAACAGCAATTCGATGTGAAATCACTCGAATGCATGCTTGTCACGCCTAATCGATACGCGGGTGTTCTGGTATTGCTTAAGGAAAACGTGACTCGATGATGTCAGAAATTGGACGTCAGAACTGATATGGTCGATAAGGCTGTAGGAAGGCCTAGTAAGATAACACACAGTGGCAAATCTGGTTATGCACAGGAGTTTTGAAATTTTCAAAAACGCTATAGTGTTTATATGTAATATTGCATTTCTTTAAACACGGCTAGATTGAAAAATCTCAGAAATTAATGTCAAAGTATGTCAGACTAATGGTATGTGATTTAGTGTAACTATAAAATAAAGAAAACATATGTGTGAATGTTTTGTTTAGTTTTTTTTTTATCTTATTAAATAACTTTCTTGTATTGTACAAAAACCACTTAATCCTAATTCAGAGTGTGCTACACCCGTCTAGCTCCCAGAGTATATATAACCCAGGTCATAAACAACCCTCTTTTACTGTGATCTTAGAATATCAAATGTTAATTGAAATTAGAACGCAAAATGATTTATTTTAATAAATTGTTTATATGAATAGTATATAGTATAGTCATACTATGATATTACAATGATACGTATGCATTTATCTAGGCCAATTACGTACTATATAGATAACACTACTTAATAGGATTTGAGTGTGCCAAAGTAATTAACATTTGTTTCGACAAAAAGAAATGTATTTTATTAGGTTAAATTCAAGAGAAACTATTAAAGATAATTTTAACATCTATTAAATAATATTTAATAATACACGCTATCAAATATTGTAATACACTAAATACAAATTTATGTTACTCCGCAACGGGTCGCGGGTGCGAATCCCGCACGGAACAAATATTATTGTATGATCTGCAAAAATTTGTTCCGGTTCGGATGTTTACGCATGCCAGATCTCATGTAGGATAATATGTGTGTGTGTGTATGTGTTGTATGTGTGTGAGTGTGTGTACATACATAAACAACTCGCGCCTATTTTCTATGGAGGTAGGCACAAATTACAGTTTGAATCGTTTTATAAGGCGCGGCCTAAGCCAGGTCTTAAACTACCCATAGTCCGTTTTGGCATGTGTTATGCTAGTTTTTTTTTATCAAGGGAAATGCATTGACGCACCGTCCAAGCCCCCTGGGGACAAGGGTGTGGGACTCCACAGCAGCCGCGACTACTTACTAAAACACTCGGGAACACCTCACAGGCCATGAATGAGCAGCTACGAGCATGCGCAGAGCGCTGCGCTCGCGTAAGCCGCTCGGCCTAGCCCGCACCGCTCCAACGTGGAACAGCTTCCGTCTCCGCTAGAGGCATGGGGGTAGTTAGTGTTCTCCATAGCTACCCCCACCATCGCAGGAGTCATGTGCAATGCAGGCGATACGGTACCCATCCGCACCGCCCGCCGACCCCAACTAGGACGGCGGAATCAAGGCATTGTAGCCTTTCCGTCGAATGTGTTATGCTAGTAGTTAGTACAACAATAATTGTAACTACATTATATATTATCCCAAATATTTAAAAAAATCGGTTATATATTTGTTTTCGATATTTTTTTTAAATTTTGTTTTGTTTTTCATTTGACAATTTTATATTATTTCAATCTCAGTGTAAGTGTACCATAAAATTCACAATTACGTGGCAAATTGTCATTTGGTTTTTTGAAACCTCCCAGCGGCCACGAGCACAGTGCCGTACCCAGCGGCCTACCCGCACCCCGCGCCCCACGCCGCGCCGCTGGTCACGGCTGCTGCGTCTCATGCTCCAACTGCACCGGACCTCGCTGGTAAGGCCGTGTACTCACTCACATGACACAAGACTGCGACGTGTACACACGACACAGCATGAAGAAGAATGTACACAAACTGTCATGCTTCAACAATCTACGATACATCTTAAAGAAAGTCGAAATAATGTTGTCGTTTGATATGTAAGCGAAGATTCTGTGGAAAAAATCCCTGAGTGTAAATATTGACAGCCTTGCATCAGCGTATGAGACACACTACTCAGCAATCTATTGAGCGCCATTGCGTCTACAGCTAGCTAGCATTTCTTTTTTGTTAGGGGTGTCATTTGAAAGATGTTGCTCATATTTTGAAGTCAGTTAACACTAAATCGTATTACAACTATCCTGTATCTGACAGTAGAGACAGGTATATAGATAAACCTTGTACTCTAGGTAGCGGGTGTCCCCAAAACAATTCGAATTAGTCTAACATAAAAGAGTAATAATTTTCATAAGAATTTTCATTTTAAATTTCCATAGGTGTAACATTTTTACTATTGACAACACTTGGCACTGAGAATTTATAGCCTGCGGTTATCTCAATATCAAATACATATATTATTAATAAAGTCTGTATAACTGTAATTATACTTATACTTGCACACAATAAAACAAAGTTACCATAAAAACTAGCAGGTACCAAGTTAATTGGTCCAAAGGCGGACTTATCTCTAAGAGAGATTTCTTCCAACTAACCCTAAATGGTTTTGAGAGATTTATAAAATTTCCGGGGACGTAGTACAGGAGACAATATTCATATATAATAAAATACAATTGTTTTTAAAATATAAATAATAGAAGCGTCATATTTATATACATAATTAAAATAGATATGATTAATTGATTTTTTTGATAATTATATCTTGCTGCCACTACATTGATGTTTAAAAGTCTGTCATTTGTGTTGCTCTACATTAAATATATGTACACAGTACACAACAACATGAACATACATAGCATTACATGTAGTATACAATATACACAGTATAATATGACGTATTCAATAAATTCGCTAAAACCACAATTACTAACATAATGAGTTGAATTATTAATTAAAGTTATTTAAATAATGTTACATTGGCCCCCTAGCCTTCTATGCGATGCCCCCGCCTGGTTGGAACGCGCAAGGTGAATATAGTGCTTAAGAACAAACGTAGCAAATACTTGTTGTGTTATGTAGTTTTAGTCAAGTAGTGTATTTCATGTTGGATTTTATGTAGTTTCAGTAATTATTAGTGGCGTTTGAATATAAGCTGCATTATCTTGAGTAATTTTTTTGCTCATCATCATTATCATAATCGGATATGATCTCAAGCATAGCCTTACTACATTAGGACGATTAGACTTTATAGGTCCTAATGACCCTATGGCTTAATATAACAAGGGCGTTAGTCAGCCAGGCTGGTCCAATTTACACTGAGTCCAACTGTCAATTTGTACAGGGAATTGGAAGTACAAGTTATCATCCTGTAGGATGAATTGTTTATTAAGTATTTATAGTAACTAAGTAAATTTTCAATGCCAGTTCAAATGCGCGAGAAATAACAAAATTAGATTTCATAATGTTTCAATAAAATAAATTGTAAGGCTTTTCTACATACTAAGCCAGTATGTCCCAATCTTTTGCAGAGGATAGGGTAGTTAAAAATTTAGTAATATGTCATGGCGCCTTAACCTAGCTAGATCTTTGTCGAAATAAGTTCAATTTCTAATTTATCTAAGAAAAATGAAATGCACAGGCACAGCAATTAAAATATTCACAATAGGAATAGTGAACTTTTGTTTTATTCAAATTAAAAGATAAAATGCAATGACTAGAAAACCATAATATCTTGTTATATTTTGCTATTTTTGTTAGTTTAAATATTACACGGCTAAATTATTATTCTTTAATGCTATGTTAATTACATTTTTTTACAGTTTATAATTATAGTTTATTGACATTATTTAATTGAAGTTGATTTAATTATTTATATATTTAGATGACACAGCCAAATAATTATGATTAAAATAAATAAAATAACAAATTTTAGCAAATACATACAACGTTTTAAAGAGTTTTCCATTAAATAGAATTTACACTATTTATGTATGTATATGTAAAAGTAAATAATTTGATTTTAATATACTTTTCAGCGTTACCTCCATCGTACGAGCAGGCGACTGGTGCAGGTGCACATCAACCACCAACTAATTTTACACAGTCACCTTACAACCCTTCATACCCCCATTAAGGGGTAAAACAAACAGCTCCCAAAGACGCTCAAAACCATATATTTTATGGGAGTCTTAAATTTATTCGAAGCTATGTATTATTATGTTATTAATTCGACGAACTGGTCATTGTGTAGTGGTTCGGCCAATGTTCCGTGATAGAAGCTGTGATGTCAGTTTGGCCCATCAAGTTTCAAATTATCTCACAAGTAAACCTTGGTAATGACCAAGGTTTCATTCCTTGTTATGTCAGTATTTGTTGTTCAGATCACAAGGGTCACGGCATGTATTGGTATTTAGCGAAAAATACTGCTAAGCATTTAAGATAATATTAAATTGATTATAACTGTCCTGTGTTAAAACGTGTGTATAAGTAACGTTTTGTTATTGAATTATACAACCTGATTAGAACGACACTAGTTAGTTTAAAATTGGATATTCCCCTGTAGCTCGTGCAGCAATAAAGTTTTATCGTGTATTAGAACCGCCATCTTGAAATTTGTCCTTAGTACTTAGACAGTTCAGAGTGATAGATCGCTCTATCATATCTTGTTGCGTAAAAGACTCACGCAACGGGGGATTAGTTAAAAATATTATTAAAATTACGGAATGAAGACTTGGTGATTTTCCAAACTTAAGATATCTATCTATAATTTTTTTTTTATTATTTAGTTAATTTAATATTTTAATGTTAGTAAGTTAGTCACAAATAGGTGTGACTTGGAGTCAAATGCGTCGAACTTATTTTCAAATATGTAGAATAACTATTTGGTAATTCTCAATTTAACTATTGTAAGTACATAGCTAGAGTTATTTACTTATTGTTTGAAATTGTTTTGGAATATTTTGCCGCCTCCCTTGGGCGGAATTTCCGATTGGTACAACTGCATTCTCATCAGCTTATATTTTATGCTCTATTTTGTAATTTTTTAACAAAAGTTCTTTGTTTGAGAATTAAAATTCTATGTTGTGAATGTTGCGTTTAAAAAACGCGATCCAATAACTTTTACCGTTGTTTTTAATAGAACACTGTTATAGAATGAACTTAGTTGAATGTAGAAACATTTGCAACTGACTTCATTATGATTCCGTTAGAAACAAAAAATATTTCAAATTTGCATTTTTATTGTTGGTAATGAATAAAAAATAAAATGAAAATTATATGTTCTTATGAATAATTATTAATATGTTCCGGTTTGAGAAATAATATAATTTTGATAAAACAAAATATATGTACATTATAGTTAGCATTTTAGTAAATGAGGCAGAAATTACAAATACCCATAACGTCATGTTATGAACTTATACATGGGGTTTTCAATTAAATGGTATAGTAAAATATAATTTATGTTGTCATTACACTATTTTTGTTGTAATAATTGATATTAAGCCCAAAAAGGTCAAGTCCTTACTTGTAGTAACCTCATTTATTTAATAAATTTGTTTTTTTATGGCCATCCTAATATATGTAGCCTCAGATTTTTTACTAATCATGGCAACCCTAGTTCAGCAGTACAATTTTGTTGTATGATTTTATATAAAAAAAAATGATATTTTTTCAAACATTTTAACAATACAGTCAAGTTAACAATACAAAGAAAATATGAACCCATATGTCTCTATGAAAGTATGTATATGTTTTTTTAAAGTCAGTTGTAAGAATAAGTTTGTACTTATTGTTAATAATATAATTAAATGAGATTCTGTATATTCAATAACTGCCATATCTACGTAAAGAAAACTATATATTTATAAATGACATGTTTTATTTTATACATTACTTATAATTGGGTAATAGACACTATTTTTCTTTTTGTATAAAGAATATAGCCCATCAATGTTGCAATACAATATTGTTTATATAACTTTGGAAGCTACAGCAACATGTATCAGCGGTTTGAACAATTCTCTAATCACGACATCACCCTGTCCTTAATTGTCGCTTAATTAATACGAGAGTATAAAAGAAATGCCATATATTTGTTATGTATAAGTTTACATTTATGTGAAAAAGCTTAATATGTCAGTTTTACTCAAAATATGTTGACAGAATTAAGCTTAGTAGAAAACTATTATGAGAACAAAATAATTATATTATATGTAACTAAGTTAGGGCAATAGATAAACATACAACCTAACGCAAAATAGTGTAAACCAGTTTTTTTTTTTAATTGAAACATACAAAAAACATAGTCACCCATAAACGTAGCATACAGTTAGTAATCAATGAAAATATTAATTGTAAATATACTCCTAGCTCAAAATACAATTTTCAATATATGTATGTAGACGTATAAAAATGTCCAATACAATTTTTATAGATTAATAAATTAATATTATGAAAATTTGTTGTGTTCCTGCAGACATGCTTTTTTTTTGCAGGAAAATGTACCATGATTTTTATAATAATATTTCGCAAAATCCAAAATGTACATACAGTATTCACAATCGTAATTAACCCTTTTTCAAATTATGTTTATAGTATGTTTATGTTTCTCAAAAATTTGGGGTATTATTTTGAATTACTCTTTTTTTTCTCAAAAATCTGGGGTGTTATTTTGAATTACTCTTATTGTTATAAAGTACCACAATTGGCTTATTTAGGCTACAAATAAACATTTATTTTTTTATAAGGTTTCTCTAAATTTAATTATTATAGCGTACTGAATTGAAATTTACAAAATACCAACTTAATATATGGTGATGTAAATATTTTACTAATTTAATGTAATGTTACTATTGCTAAATATTGGTCTTCCGACGGAATTATACATTTTTGTAAATGTTTCGGTCAGTAGAAATGTCGTTTGGTCTACCAGATAAGGTTATTGGGATGGAATAATGAAAGACTGTTTGTAAGCTTTGTAAGTTCGTAATATATAACTAAAGTGCGCTCAAGATAAGCCTGCTCACGATCCGAACACGTTTGTCCACGGTGTTGTCATTAAAATTTAATTATACCAAATTTGGTGTTAGTTTTTAGGAAATGTTCTAATACTCGTTCCTAGTTGGTGCTTATATTAAAATACGTTTCATAGTTTAAAATTACAAAATGCATAGATTATATACGAACCGCGTTATATTTGTGTAAATGCAGTTCGTTAATATTACAAATTATAATTTGTAATATTAACTGCATTTACATAATTATATGGATATTGTTTAATTTAACATTTGCTATTATTACAAAAAGTAATCTTTAATATATTTCGTTTTTTTTTGTTTTATCAGTTCTATTATTGAGAAATTATATGTGATATTAACAACAACAATGAAGTTACTGGAGAGGCGCACACTTATCTTGCATGCACTATAGTACTCCAGCAATCTTGAACAAATTGTTATTAAAATTTAAAGTAAGAGGTATAAAACGTTTGTGTAAATAATAAATGTTTTATTATTTTGAATAAATCTTTTATTTTTATAATTTTGGTTTCTTTTCATATTAATTTATTTGGGATGGGTTGGTGTTTAAAACGTAGAAAGAAATGTTTGAATAGTGAATATGCTTATAACTCGAAAATATTTCATATTATTTTTACGTGTTCTTGAAATATTAGTAGTATCTAGAGTAAGTGTAATCGATTCTTCCATACATTTTTTTTACTTTTTACTCCATTGATTAGTAACGATTCTGTGTTTCGCTTATACCTTGTAAATTTACAATTTAATTATTTCCATCTTATAAACAAATGGGTCTTATTTTGTATCTGAGAAACTGTCCCAGAGTAGTCTGCTTATTTCTGTCGCAAAATAGCAGAGTTCGCATTGCGTGTTCTGGCGTCAAGGGTAAGATAGCTAGTGAAATCACTGGGTCCTGTGACTTTATATCTTAAGTTACATGTTCACAACGTACACTGTGATGTTGTGATAGTTGCAAATCCCACAGGATCCACATATGCTATAGCTAAACTGCTACACAGGCGACGCAGTCTGATTGCTTTGTCATTATATCACATAAAAAAAACAGAAACAATTATGAGGCTCGGCTTCCTAGTATAGATACGACCTCGAGATTTACCTAATACCTGCCTAAAGCGTGGAATAGGGTCGTGGTGGCACTTTACAAAAAGAGGATAGGACCCCGACTGAAGAACTAGACCCATTACACTTCCGTATCATATCTCTGATCCGTTCTCGAGTTATCACGAATCGTCTCGGACACAGGTTTGACAACTTAAAACCTCAAGAAACAATCATGAAATGACCTGCCTCAGTGTTCCTGCAACGCCCAGTAAATTTACATTTAAAATACCGCCCCAAATACCTGAGCTATCGTGGATTTATAGTATATTGAGTTGATAATGCATTTATAGATATGTCTATGGATACAGATAAATAATATAAATTTCACTTCAATTTACGCCGACTATATTTTTATATATATTTTTTACTTTCCGTTAGGTAGACTGGTAGAGAGTGCCTTGTTGCAATAACTCCACCTTTGAACCTTTTGCAGTGCAATAAAGAGTAAAATAAACAATTAAATAAAATACACATTTTGGTATAGACACCAATATAGTTGATTTAATTTTTTAATATTTAAGCCGTTCTATCTTTAAACAATTATTGTAAATAAAAAAAAAACTTTTAATTTTAACTATACTAGCGACCCGCTCCGGCTTCGCACGGGTGCAATGTTGATACTAGATACACTACAGAAAAACTATGAACGTTGTATAAGTATATTAAATTATACTTTAACAAACTAAAAAAAACACGCTTTTAAAATTGTTATTGTGGGATATCCAATAGAGATAGTCATATACCATCGCGGAGTATTATGAAGACCTTGTCAATGTGTAAATTACTTACATTATTTTAATAAATCTCGTAGGGTACAGCGTTTTCAATGTAAGCGAAAAAAATGTAATTATTTAAGACATCACATTAGAAACCTCAAAAATAACAGTATTTCTCCACTATTTAATGAATGTTATTTATTATACATATAAACCCTCTCAATCGCTCTTCATCAAAATCCTTGGTGTAGTTTTAAAGATTTAAGCATACATAGAGATATAGGGATGTTCTGTTTGCTTGTTTGTTATCATATTTAAAATAAAAGACAATAATTGTTATTACATGATATTATCGTTATTATTATTTTTAGTTCATATTATTTTGGTTGGGATTATTTTTGTATTGAAGTCCGTTTTTTTTGTTAACATAACGTTAACGTATTTAATGCAAATTTAAGATTTACATATCGCACTATTCCTGGAAAAAGGAAGTAAGTGATTTTCACCTACTTTTCAGGAGCTTAAAAAAACTGTCCTATATTTTTATTATGAGGTCTAAAAAAAAGTTTCAAAAAAATAATCGCAGTTCACAGTTGCCTTCAACTACACGTGTTATTTAATTTAGGAACAGATTGATGTACTTCGAGATAATCTAAAAAACACGGTTACTTCTTTACTCCACGAAACACGTCGCATATTTGCAGAGGTAAGTACAATTATTGCTTTTTAGTTATGTATTTTGAAATATATGAACTAATTTAACTCTACTTACGGCTTTGTACCTACTCTCTTATATTTCATTATAATCTAGAGTTGTAAGTATAACCACGTTGTTATTTAACGGAAAATCCTTTTTTGTACATAGAGTAATTAGAATTACACAATAGTCCTAGAATGTAAATATAGGAACAAGTAATTATGTATATTTGCGTTATAGATTTTCTTCTAAATCTTCTTTTAAAATTTACGTAAACATAATTATGACTATCAGCAGAATAATTCTAAAACGAATAAATGTAAATATGCATGCCCCTATTTTATGCTGGAATTTCATGTTTTTTAAAGTCGCAAAATTTTTGTATTTTTGCATTTATTCCTTCATTTTTGTAAATAGCTTCATGAGATTTTGACAGGTGTAAACCATGATGCTCGCTTCATTTACGTAATGAAACATTTTCGACGCAAGTTTAGTTACGACTTTTTTACACGGGTAGTGCGATATTTGGTCTCAAGGGTGATATTATCAGAAATGCACCAAATTGAAATGTTACAACACAAGAAGTTATCTAAGAAGAAAATATTCATTAATCAATAGAGAATTCTGAGGTAACATAAAAAAGTAGTACTGTCGAGATACTTTTTACATATGCAGTCCCTGACTCCTAGTAGCTCCATTTGCTATTTTGTGATGCCATACACAATAATTCTACGTCACAATGTATCGGGATGTGTCGGTGACGTCGGCCTCCGTCAGACAGACGTGAGTCAACGCCGCGGCGGCGCCGTCAGAACGCGCCAATGTCTCCAGGGATGAACAGTTAGATAAGGTTATCGAATACAATTAACACCATCAGAAGAATACAATAAATAGTTCTTACCTAAATAATGTCCTGATCTGGTTAGACTATTACTTTACTAATATTATAAACGTGAAAGTTTGTAAGTATGGATGTATGTTTGTTACTCTTTCACGCAAAAATTACTGAATAGATTACAATGAAACTACAACAATATAGCTTGTACATCAGAATAACACATAGGCTACAATTTATTAAGATATTGTCTGAATTGTCCAAATTTATTTTTGTCCATCTTAGAAACTAGTTAAAACTATAGGTTTGATGTCAGTAATTCCTCGACAATTAAAAATTCTACATTCACATATGTGTAGTTGGATGTGTGTGTATGAATTAATGAGGTACTTATGTACATATATAATATTTGCATACATGTAATACAACATTTATTAAAGTCATGGATAAAGATGATTTCTCAATACAATTATAAGATGATTATGGAACAAAGAAAAGTCGGTTCGAAGGATGTGTCCTCTTGTAGGCAACCCTGCCTGAGGCGCCGCGCTGTCGCGCCACTTGTTGCCGAAGGATCTATCAGCCCCGGGAGCCGGCGGTTGATTTTGTTACTGAGAAATAACTTATTGTGTTTTCAATGATCTAAAGAACTACTGAGTGTTTTATTTATTATAAATCATGTTATTAACAATCCAAAACCTATCCACTCTAATACTTATTATTAAGAACAAATATGTATATTTTTCTTTCAAAGATTATTTTACCATTTTGAGGACCTGACATGACCGCAGTTAGATCTGAAATTACATATTTTTATATAATAATTTTTTGATCAATTTTTATTGTTCTATCGCACTGAATTATTATCAACGCCAAGAACCTGCCCGTGCCTTAAATAGAAAAAAAAAACAGAAAAAAAAAAGAAATTAGAATTCCTATGTATAAATATATTAGTACCCTTTAAAGAAGTAACAAAAATGGTGACCTACAACATTGCATTAATATCATATTTTTGGAACTTGGACTCCTGTGCTACACTCACAGTGTCGAGATATTCGTCAGACGGTCTCCGGAGGCTGCGGCGGGCGGGGGATAGCCCATGTATTTTGTATTTTTTTTACCAAACCTGTAGTTTAGATTCTTTAACGTAAAGTGGATGGGACCAAAAAACAAAGAAACCTTTTAAAAGAGAATAAACGGAAGAAACAAAAAATAGTTACTTTTTATAAAATTTATGTTTGATCCGAGGAAACAAATTAAATTTAAAAAAAAATTATGTGTCGTGTCATAACAGTGAAGAATATTAAAGTGGTAACGTAGTGCAACAAGTTCAAATAGTTATTAGGGGAACATTAATTGGCTCTTCGTTTCATTTAAATGAGCACCACAGCAGTATAGAAGGTGAGAATCATGAAATACAGAATATTGCAAAAAAGGACATTTACGTAAATTCTAATAAAATAAAATAAATAATTGAAATTTTATATGTTACTGGCTAGGCTGAGTAGTCAAGAAAACATTAAAGTCAACTTAGTTCAATTCAACATAATTACTTAATAATAAAAGTATTACTTAATAGTAAAAGATTAGATGAATAGTCAATAAATAATGGTTAATATAAGTAATAGATATTAAAGATAGTTACAAAAATAGTGCAAGTGGATAAATAAAAAAATAAAAACATTGCTCCGAAACTGAATTAACATGTAACGTTAGTTTTAGAAAGAAAGAAAAATTGTTTATTCGGCATACACAAAAAGGTTTCTACAAAGTTTAAGGTAAAAAAACAAATTGCAAAAATATAAAAACAAAATGATAATAATTAGAATATCAATAGCATTATGTTACCGTTGGATTAGACCAGTGGTTCCTAAAGTGGTCTATATCGACCCCTAGTCATAGTCATAGTCATAGACCCCTATGACAACCTGCAAGGGGTCTACGGTCAACGAAACAAAAATTTGGGATCCATAATAATGGATCTCAACATACACTGATAGTATCTATTTACTTATATTATACTATCTTCTAATATAAATACATATATATTATTTCAAAAAGTATCTATGAAGTATAAAAAATATTATATATGCTTATAATGTTTTGTATGTTGTAGGATGTAGGCATTCAATATCGGGTAAGTAAGGGGTCTAACCAAAACCGTAAAACATGGCAAAAGGTCAACGACACAAAAAAGTTTGGAAACCTCTGGGTTGTATTCTGTCGGTGCCCTTATTTTAATTAGTCGAGTTATACTACAATTATACAGATTTATCAAAAGTAATGTCTAATTATATAATGTGACAATATCATAATGCTATTAATAATTGCATAATATTCCAATTAAATTAAATACAGTGGTACATACATTTTACTTATAATAAAATGTCACTTGGGATTAACATAAAATTTCAGATTAAAATAAAACTCAGGACGTATGCCTCCATATTGATTGCAACTGTAAAAGATGTCTTATTACAAAAACGGTAATACAATTTATCGCCCGGTCCTCGTTTTACGCGTGTTCCGCAAAATGGTGTCATTGTGTCAACACATATTACAAAATTATGAAACTAAGCAGATGTCTCTAACTGAGCTCTACACTGATCTCTTACAGAAAATAGCCATTCGTATACGTACCATTTACAGTTTGCAGGCTAAAATACTCTAATAGAATCGCAGAATCGCTAATTGCTTAACTCTAATTAGAATCTGCATTTCTCGCGATACATTTTTTGTTCTCTGATGGGATTCTTCGGATTCTGGCTCGAATATAATTAATGGCCTAACGAACGCTGCCGTACTGGTAAGGTCTTAAAAAATACGCGAGATGGTTCTAGGTGCATCTCACGAGATAAAACTTGGTTTTTGAGATAATTTCTTAGAATTCTTTCCCTTATTGCTATGATCGACCTTTTTCAATTATGTTAAATTACCTACCAATAACAAAATAACTACTATATATATATGTATATATATATATATATATATATATATATTTTTCCCCCTTAGGCTGAGAATCCTCACGAGGAGCACGAAACGTGCCCAGGCAAGTGTCACTCATCCTTAGCCTTGGCCATAAGGGCCCTACGGCTTAAATAGAGGAGGGCGATTGGAGAGTTAAAAAAAATGTATTGTATTGTTACGAGCTGGGGTCAGTAAATTAAACGGCGGTCTACCAAAACACTGAACTTTTATTAATTAGTACACTAACTTCACTGAAAGCACTGAAAGTCGCTTCTTAGTTCTCCAATATCACTTAGATGTTTTCGCACTGTATCGCAAAACAATACTGCTTCCCGCGGCCGGACACAGCCTTATATAGTCCCCTAAGGCTTGCCACTCTTGCCAGAACATTCGCGGACACACTCGAATGTGTAGTCCAATACGTCGCGCGTTCGAGACGTTTCGAGTATAACTGTCTCGATACTCGAATATTCTCGATACACAATACTCGAATATTCCCGTACTATCTTTCTCGAATATTCTGTGTTTGTCTATCTCTTTCTAATGATGTTTTCTCATTCTAATACTTCTCGAATGTTCTAACTATCTCTGTCTCTTTCTACTATTGCTATCTCTTTCACTCCTATTGAAATTTATGTCCTTTTACTGAAGTAGGCTTAATGACTCATAAGGGGTCCTGAAAACGCCTGAAAACGGGTTTTCAGGTTATTGCGGCGTTGGATAGAGGGTAGCCTGAAACGTACTGAAAACATGTTTCAGGCGCCTGAAAAACTGTAACTTGGGTGTAATTTAGATTTTTTAGTATGTGAAAGAGCTACTTCTGAAACGGCCTGAAACGACGTTTCAGCCTGCTGAAAACGTTTCTAAATCACAGAAAATCACTTTTGAAGTTTTACTAAGCCACCGGCGTAACACTACCCCCTCCTAAGACATGCTCGTCCCGAGCATCATTATTTCCGTGGTATTTCGCCAGTCGGTCAACGTGAACAATCTTACAGGGACTACGTGCATTTCGCTGTATCCGGTACGTGACGTCGTTGATCCTCTTCAAAACTCGATAGGGTCCTTCCCATTTGGCTTGAAGCTTCGGAGATTTCCCTTTACTGCGGACTGGATTATGTAACCACACCAACGAACCCTCTTCAAAGCCCTTGTTGTTTACATTTCGGTCGTAGAGCGGGTTTTCATCTTCTCAGACATCTGTTGGCTTGATTGTCTGACTTGCTCGTGTACGTCGTTCAACTTGTTGCGCAAAATCATTCGCGTACTCGGTTATATTCCGCGGGGCGTCAGGTGGAATTCCAGTAAGTAGATCCGCAGGCAACCGTAGTTCCCTACCAAAGTTTGCAAATGCTGGTGTCACCGAAGTACTTTCATGGACTGCGCTTCGATATGACATCAGGAATGGTTGGATGTGCTTGTCCCAATCCTTTTGCCTGCTTGACACAACCTTTGCAAGATACCTCTCCAATGTTTGGTTAAATCGTTCCACCATTCCATCAGATTGCGGATGGTAAGAAGTGGTCCTCGTTTTATGGGTACCCATAACTCGACACATCTCTTGAAATATTTGAGACTCAAAATTTCTTCCCTGATCACTATGAATTTCCAAGGGTACTCCAAAACGGCAGAAGACTTCATGGACTAATTTATCCGCAACTGTTGAAGCCTCTTGGTTAGGAATAGCGAAGACTTCCGGCCACTTAGTGAAATAATCCATCACAACCATGAAGTACTTGTTTCCGCATTCACTTTCCGGAAATGGTCCCGCAACGTCTATGGCAATCCTTTCCCATGGTGCACCAACGTTATACAGTTTCAATGCACCTCTGCTGCGTGTATGAGGTCCCTTTACTGCAGCACAACTAGTACACTTGCGGCACCAATCTTCAACATCGTCACGGCAATTTATCCAGTAAAATCGTTCTCTTATTTTCAACAGAGTTCTCGTCACTCCCATATGACCTCCCGAACATCCGTTATGGTACAGCTGTAGAACATCCGGTATCTTGGCTTTGGGTACAACCATTTGTAGATGACAACGGTCTCCTCGAGCGTTTTCCCATTTGCGGCACAAGACTTCATTTTGGATAACCAGGCTGTCCCATTGAGCCCAATAGCTCTTCGTGATGGAACTCATCGACGCAATATCACTCCAGGCAGGTTTAGGAGTACCGGCTTTGATCCATTCGAGAATCGGTTTGATGTCTACATCATACTGCTGAGCGTGCCGAAAGGTTTCTTTCCATTCATTGCTAAGATCCGTGTTTAGCATTCTCACAGGTAGTTCTTGTTTTACGTAGTGCTTGCAGTCTTCAGAGCAAGGTCTTCTTGACAAAGCATCTGCATTACCATGAGATCTTCCACTGCGATGTTGGACAGCGCTATTAGCTGCCCTGTTCTCCTGAGGCCCATCTTCATCAATCCCTGAGCTACGCTTAGGACAACTTGATCGGAGGTGTCCCTTTTCGCCACAAGTGTAGCATCTAGGGCTGTATCCCTTGAAGCGGTCACGCACAGGTGTTGCAACTACCTCCCTGACACGGTGAGACCGATGGTCTTGCCTCACAGCTTCCACTTCTAGAGCATGGGCCAGGGCGTCTTTAAGGGTTTCGTGGTGCCCGAGTCTCACAGCAGCTCTCACTTCGAGGTCCCGAATGCCGTCGACAAAAGCCTGTACAAGGTTGCCCACAATTAACGTCGGTGCGGACTGGTACGCTTTACGTACCAGTTTTTCTACCTCTAGGGCCCATTGTTGCAGGTTTTCACCAACACGCTGAACCCGATCTTTTAGCTGGGCCCGAAACACATGTTCAAGGTGTGCGTCGCCGTATCTTGCCTCAAGCGCTTCCAGTAGTTCCTCGTAGCTCACCTTCTTGTCAAGAGCTTCGAGGACTGTCAAGGCTTGATCTCGGAGGCCTAGCTTGAGTGCGGTCATGGCCTGGGCTTTAGTCCATCCATTTGCCTCCATTACAGCCTCAAACTGTATTTTATAGGCTGACCACGAGGAACTCCCATCAAAAGGTGGCACTTTGAATCCTCGCACCGAAGGAGCGGCAGTGACGATAGTGGCTGTCCCATCTCCGACCTTCAGATTACCCAAAGCCTTCTTGACATCGGCAATCTCAGATTCAGCTTCGCGGTGAGACGGTTCTCGTGTTGCAAAACCTTATCTTCTATCACTTTGACCTTATTGCCGAAAGTCGCTTGGAGATCTTTGATCAGGACCATTTGTTCATCTTGGCCGAGCTGCAGTTGTTCCCTCAAAAGGCGAGTCTGCTCCTCCTGACGGCGGGCTTGCTCTTCCTTATCGCGCTGCAACTGCTCTTCCAGACGGCGTGCCTGCTCCTCCTGACGGCGGGCCTGCTCCTCCTTATCACGCTGCAACTGCTCTTCCAGACGGCGTGCTTGCTCCTCCTGACGGCGGGCCTGCTCCTCCTTATCACGCTGCAACTGCTCTTCCAGACGGCGTGCTTGCTCCTCCTGACGGCGGGCCTGCTCCTGTATCATCGCCATGAAAGCCGCCCAATCTGGTGCGGCAGCCGACGTTGAGGAGTGGCTTCCATAACTGACTGCTGGTCCTCGTCAGTTGGCGGCTGAGTAGCTCCGAAGCGTCTCTGGTCGGCTTCCTGTTGTCGCTGGCTTCTTGTCCGGATTCTTCCTTCCGTGTCTTCCTTTGGTAGAACCGGCATACTGATCCCACTTCTGACACCAAATGTTACGAGCTGAGGGGTCAGTAAATTAAACGGCGGTCTACCAAAACACTGAACTTTTATTAATTAGTACACTAACTTCACTGAAAGCACTGAATGTCGCTCTTAGTTCTCCAATATCACTTAGATGTTTTCGCACTGTATCGCAAAACAATACTGCTTCCCGGCGGCCGGACACAGCCTTATATAGTCCCCTAAGGCACTTGCCACTCTTGCCAGAACATTCGCGGACACACTCGAATGTGTAGTCCAATACGTCGCGCGTTCGAGACGTTTCGAGTATAACTGTCTCGATACTCGAATATTCTCGATACACAATACTCGAATATTCCCGTACTATCTTTCTCGAATATTCTGTGTTTGTCTATCTCTTTCTAATGATGTTTTCTCATTCTAATACTTCTCGAATGTTCTAACTATCTCTGTCTCTTTCTACTATTGCTATCTCTTTCACTCCTATTGAAATTTATGTCCTTTTACTGAAGTAGGCTTAATGACTCATAAGGGGTCCTGAAAACGCCTGAAAACGGGTTTTCAGGTTATTGCGGCGTTGGATAGAGGGTAGCCTGAAACGTACTGAAAACATGTTTCAGGCGCCTGAAAACGACTGTAACTTGGGTGTAATTTAGATTTTTTTAGTATGTGAAAGAGCTACTTCTGAAACGGCCTGAAACGACGTTTCAGCCTGCTGAAAACGTTTCTAAATCACAGAAAATCACTTTTGAAGTTTTACTAAGCCACCGGCGTAACAGTATAATAGGCATTCGAATCTTTCTAGAATTAACAGCTTAAAAGAACTAATTAAATCGTTATCAAATCTATATAATATGTATAATTAAAATCCCACTCTTATCCTATCCTACTACTGTTCCATTCAAGCCGCAGGGCTCTTATGGCCAAGGCTAAGGCTGAGTTTAGTCGGTAAGTCACGCGGCCGGGCCGCTCCGGTCGTGTGGAGTCCGACATCGTGAGGATTCTCAGCCTGTCTCTCCTGAGAGGAAAAAAATATCCTACTAATATTATAAATATGAAAATTTGTGGGTACAGATGGATGTTTGTTGAACATAAGATAGAATCAAATATATAAAATTTTATCACGGGATAACGTGAAAATCTGGTGTAATGCGGGCGAAGCCGCAGTCGTAAAGGTAGTAATAAATATATTTTCTAATATCGAACCATAGACGTAAGTGCGAACATATCAAAACCAATTAAGACTAGACAATATGAAAATAAATTATCTATTGGCTGCTATCGGAAAAAAAAGTAATAATTTATTTCTTTTTCCAATTCTAGCCAATGGCGATTTCAATCTTGTTGTCGCAAACCTGTTTTCACAAAGTTTATGTAGATAGAGTTACTATAAAAGCCACAAAATACTGCTAGGATAAGCTTAAGAAAGAATAAGCTTCCAGTGAATGTCGTCCCTTAACAATGCAAAGTTAGCTCTTTTGACGACGTTACAGAGGAATAATTGCTATATAGTTTTTAAAAAGACAGAGAAAAAATATATAAATGAAAGTACATATTAAAAGAGAGGAAAACACTTTCATGTAATTGCTAGCGTTTAGTTTAATTTTCTACAAAACCCTTCTCTTTTGACGTGAAATATAAGTCGACGTCACCTGTTCGGAAACTGGCAGTTCAGGCAAGAATCTAGAAAGATGTAATTCCTTATCCCGTTTAGTCATACATCAACATTAGGATTATTCAATAAGATTACAAAAATGTTAAAAATCTATGGATTCTATCGGAGTAATTAGAACAGTTTACCAAATCGGATATACGAAGTGAAATTATGAAATTTCACTTGTTTATCAAAAATATGTAGTTTTGACAGCCATATAATTAGACCCTTAGTAAATATGTTTTTATAAGTAGTTTTTATTTTACTATTTTTATATTTTTATATTTTTGTTTAAGGGTATTCTAATTATTTCCACCATTGAATTGTATAAAAATGTATTTGTCTTTGTAATCTGACCAATAAAACATTTATCGTGCCATATAACCGCTATCTTGAAATCCTATGTGTTGACAGTTCATCATATTGCGTTTCGTTATTATTGTATTGCCTGTACCAGGATAGCAAGGGTCAGTGTGGCGATGGGTGCAGGAGGTGTGGGTGCGCGCGCGCCTTCGCACGCCGCGTACTACGTGGCCCTGGCTGGCGTGTTGGCTCTGCTCCTTTTGCTGCTCATGTACTTCGCATACTTCTGTATCAAGCGAGTTAAAGGTACTAATCGTCGTACTAAGAACTAGGTAGTTATACTGTTATATATAGGCTAAAACAGTAAGATAGCTGCGTTCAAACCAGTAGAATACGGGCACATCCACAGACTCACGTCATCTTAGACTGTATGAATCGCGTATTTTGATATTTGTTTCCATATTCCATTCTGTAACTCTTTAATGTTGCTAATTTCCGAGCAAATCAAGGAATTCTATTGATAAAGAGATTTCCATCGAATACAAGCTTTACCCTTGTATTCGATGGTTCGGTGATGGATTCGAAGCTAAAACAAAATCAAAAATTTATTCTTCAAATAGGACTTTTACAATTACTTTTGCAAGTCAATGATGCTACGCCATTGGTCCACAAGTCTACGCCGGGAGACCTTGTACTGGAAAGAACCACCACCACCAGGGCTGTTTTTTTTCCTCCCTGTATTTTCACAGAGTCGTCAATTAGAAGCTGGTCTAAGATAAGCAGTCTGAACCCAAGTTCCTTTACAAGTTTAAACTAAACATAAATATCCAGCACAGAAATCAAAAAGTTTAAATAGACGTAAGCAAATAGTATGGCTACTTAAAGAAGTTCTAAATTATAATAACATTGGACAAACAAAATAAATTTTATGTCCATTATAGTTTTCCTAAGTTTATCAAAGCGCACTTATCCATTCAAAACAATTTTATAGCTACAAGTTTCGCTTCCAGTTATAATACTCGTAATCTATAATAAAATTGTCGCCATTATTACAATGTTAAAAGCATTGTTAATTTATGGCAATATAAACATTTTAGTTGTGGTTGAGGGGTTCGAAGTTAAGTTTAATTCAAAGTTCATAGTGCATTATTCAAAGTGCATGTTTCAATTCAGTTGTTTGGTACCTTAGCCGATAATATTTCGGTATTTTATTGTTATAAATTGGTAAATTTTGATCGTGAAAACTTGTGCCCATGTGCTTAGTAAACTGCGATATAGTAACTAAAGAATTTCGTTTTGACAACATTGCGGTACAAGTTTAGAGTTCTACTATGAGTTAGCAATCATTTTCGATGGTATTTGACGTATAATAAACTACAGAAGTTAAGTCAGTATAGTATGACGACTAGTACAATTACGTTCTGCTAAGGGCGCTGTACAAAGTTTTCATACAAAAATTTACGCTGTCGATATCGTTTGCAAATGAATGTAAACTCATAGAGTACTAAGACTTTCCTGGCCTGCCATAGAATGTAAGTATACTCTTATAATAGTATTTTGTTGACCAAAAAAAATATTACACAACTATATACTAAATACACAAACAAACATATATAATAAACGGTTTTACTATATTTGCATCATTATCATTAGGGGCCATCCATAAATTACGTCACACGGTTAGGGGGAGGGAGGGGGTTGACGAAGTGTGACATTGTGTGACAAGGGGGTGGGAGGGGTCTTAAATTTCGTGACGTCATATTTCAAAATCTATTATAAGCTAACTGTTAAAACACAAACTTTAAATTATTACTATAAGTATGAAAAGTGCTGTAAATATTAACTTTTATTGTAAAGTCTGTATACTCTCATAAATAAATAAAGGAATAGTATCTTCTTCTATTAATAGGGGTACTCCTGAAACGTACTATTTTTTTAATTGATTTTAGTAGGTGATTTTGAAAAATATAATAAGAAAATCATGAAATGACCATATACTTATTTAATATAAGTAATCGTTTTTTGTTTTGATGTTATTTTATTAAAATAAAAATAAAACTGATTTCGAAACCCTTTTATCATTCAATAATTTCAAAATTTGTGTCACACTAGGGGGGGGGAGTCTCACAAATGTGACTAGCTGTGACAAGGACGGGGGGAGGGGCAAAAAATCACGAAATTCGTGTGACGTAATTTATGGATGACCCCTTACCACGAGTACATTGTCGTTTGCTATAATAAATCACTTTTATAGCTTTTTACAGCGTCAACACCTGTAGATAATAAAGTTATCAATAGAGGATTGTGGTATAAGTACTACGAACGCACGTAGAGTTGTAGCGTAGTTTCAGAAGCGCACGTAGCGTATAACGTAGTGTAGCCGCTACGTTGTTCGTAGTATGCGGTATAAAGTAGTTGTTAAGCCCGTCACAGACGTAGCTATAATATATATTAATATAACGGACTATAATATATATTATAACAAACTACTACACACGGAGACGAAGCTATAACATATATTTTTGTAATCATTAGGTATGTGATAGTTGTTCGAAGTGTTCGCTTAATATACATCAATGTCTTAAGATATAGTACCTACCTTCGTGACATCATAGAAATATATATTATAGCTGTGTGTGCGGGCACTAGATAATTTGTATAGAAAATATATGGTAATATGTTTAGCTATATTATATATTATAGCTACGTCTGTGACAGGCTTTAATGAATACACGTTCCGAATAAAGAGGTGAGACAGTACTCTCGATTGCGAATTAGATGCATAACACTGTGTCGAGAATTCGACCAAGAATTTAACTTACAAAAGCGACGAGATAATCGTTCAGAGTCCCGTTTCAGTCACTAAAGCCAGTACTGTCTCACCCACGCTTTACGATTGTTTTTATATTTCGCTGCCTTAGCACGTGTTGCTTCTTATACAACGATATATATGTGTATTGCATCACAATGAACGTAACTTTCTATTAGTCTCAGTTTAGTAAATATTTTTAATCCTTCGTAGATCTAGGGTGAAGGAAGATACTTTGGTTAAGAGCCATATTACATCTCGAACACGATTTTTGCGTAAAATGGTCAATTTTGGCGTTCTCGATCTCAGAAATAAAGATACAATAACAATTTTGACTTAATTAATAATGCAGAATAGGTATTAACATAGTTCGTAGCGGCCTCGCTTTATATAAATTTTGGTTAACTTTTTAACAAAACCCAAAATTGTAGAGAAAGATTTTCATAAAATGCGCGAAGGCACTTTTTTGAGCTCTTGGATTGAACTACTGTTCTACATAAATGAAATTAAAAAATGATAATTTTATCTCTTATATAGTCATATAGTTCGTAGCGGCCTCGGAATTTTGATATATTATTGATTTGATATAGAAAAAAAATCTTTGTCTAAATGAAAAAACTACGAAAATCGCTTTAAGTTGACTGTGAATATCATCTATCCACGATAGTTTTTATTAATAAAATTTATACCAGAATAAATGTCACTTTATGAGGAATACATATGTTATATTTTTAACAATGAATTTATTATCTTATTTTAATAAAAACGATAAATCATACCGCAAAATTACTACAAAATGCGATGCACAGGCCGTCCGAATTCATTATAGAGCATGAGCGCTCCTCAGAGTCGGACATATATCGAATTTCTTAGCGCCAACATCGATCGAATCCAGTGATCGTACTGTTGATCGTCGTCAGTGTATTATATTTTTTGTGACCTTATATATATATATATATATATATATATATATATATATATATATATATATATATATATATATATATATATATATATATATATATATATATAATTACGAATTTTGTGTAACTTTTAAAATAATGTATGTTTAGTATAAAAATAAAATATATAAACTATATCAGTGTCCGTTCTCTTGTAATAACCAGAGTAAAAAAAGTAATAAATAGAAAAATTATACACAAATATGTAGGTGGTAATTATTCTGAAATTTGTAAAGACGAAGAAGAGTTTCAAATGGACCCTGATTTTTTTGTTAAACTCGTATATTAACGTAACTCAAATTAACTCGTACAAATAAAAAGCAAAAATAATTATTAAAAATTCTCTATGATACTAAAATATAGTGTATTATTTATGTATATTCATATTATATTTCAGGTGCATTCAGGTGGCTAAATTGTACATAGCTTATCAGTTATCACGTAGTCTAACGATAACTTTGTCCATAGCTGTTATATTGTTGCACAGTAACACGTAGCAGTAGCGCGTAGTCGCTACGACGCACCTAGTGTATAGCGTTGTGTATAGATTACTTATCCGTAGCCATAGCGTAGTGTAGATGCTGTCTGTCCTTAGCGTACGACAGACAGGCGCGCCAGTTCCAGGTGTACGCCGGCTGACGCTGCCTTTCATCACGTACGCTTAAGAGGTAAGTGATATTTTGTTGCTACCATTTTGTATAGTAGCGCTACGTCAAGGTTTTACGTTTGCGTTACTAAAATCGACCGTATTGCGAGCAACGGAAAAGTAGTCCAAAGGTCCAAAAGTATAGCTTGACGTGGCAGTTACTGTACTATTATTTAGAATTTCATTTCAGTAGTTGTTTAGTAGTATTTTTTTTTTCATTTATTTAAAATAAAATCAAATTACTCGTAATAGGTAAGAAAGTAGCACCAGTGACACAGTGGACAAAAAGTAAAATAGTGACATAATGTGGGTATATGGTAAGGAAATAAAAAATCATATATTATGTATGATTGTTTTAAATTATGTACTATTGTTATAAGTTAAAACAAACATACCTACACTCTCGCTTCTTTGTAATGGGGGTAGGCAGAGATAACAGTTTTCCATTTGCTACGATCCAAACATACTTCTTCCCTGAATTCCATTAACACTTTATTGCACGCTTGTCGGTTACGGGTACTCTCAAGTTTTTTTTTTTTACAAAAATGCATCGCAACTCTTCTATAGCGTCTTGTTTAATGCTGCGAAAAATAGGAGTGCTTACACCTAATTTTAACAAAATAGACAGCAGTTCCCAGTTATATGAATAGTCGCTCAAATGAATATCAAAAATACCTTGTAGATTTAAAAACTAGATGTTATAGAAATTAAGAGTAGATATTTTTTTATGCTTGGTACTTTGCTTTATTAGTGGATACTACCGGTAGAGCTTGCACAAAATAATTTAAGGTTTCCTCGTCAATCATCACCGGTTGTAGTGATATCCATGAGGTTGCGGTGGTATTCACGAGGTTGCAGAGGTGTCCACCTGGATTCTCAGCCTCTTCTCTCCAGAGAGAAAAATAATTTCGTTTAGTCCAGTAGAGTTTTCGTTAATATAATTGAGAGTAATAATGTAATTTAAATTACCTTTGACTTAAACAACACAAGAGTACAATACAAGTTAAATCTAACCTTTCAAAGAAAGGTAAACGTTTAAAAAAATAAAGAATGAAAAAAAAACAAATATTATAATTTCATCATCAATTCCGTTTTTTATACCGCCAGTCTAATGAAAATGCATTAATGCTTATTTCAAATCAGTGTGAATTAAAAAACATCTTTATACTTTGGTTTCGCTAGCCAACAAAGCTACTTAAACAAATAACAATGCGCCTTACACAACAAACAACTATTTTCTTTTTAACTATTGAAGTTGTCTGAAGACATCAATATATGAGTGTTTCTCCGAAATTGCGTTCTTTGTCTGATTCATATGGCCTAATTTTTTTTTCACATTTAAGCTTATAAAACATATTTTTACGAAAGATGGTAACCTAAGATACAATGTGTAAAAAAGGCACACTTTTTGATAAAATGGTTTCCGAGATAATTAACTTTAAAAATTTTGGGGCCATATGAATCAGAATCTGTGACATATGAATCAGAATTAGGGATAAAAATGAAATTCTAGTTAGAAAAATCAGTCAATTTTTATTAAAATCACAGTAAATGCACATGATGCTTATCATAATACCTAAATCTAGTCATCACAGCGTAATATGGCACTTGACAATATCAATCATCACAATATTAATTACTTTTCAATACGTTCTGCAATTTTCTTCTTCTCTCTTTTTTCTTCCTTAGATAGTACTGGTGGCATTTTTGTGTACTGTAATATAAAAACGAAGATTACAAATTTATTAATAATCATACTTAAAATGCCTTTAAATAAGACTGTCTCAATTTTGACAACATGCAGGTACAGTATTGTATTTGTATTTGCCACTACAGTAGGTATGTATACAAATAATACACTGTTTGACACATGACTGAAATTTCAATATTTTAAGGAATTTCAAGTTACAGATACCTTATTATTGACCTGACGTTTCAACCCAATTATGAATAATGATGTATACCTATTAAAAGGTGAGTAAAAATTGTAAGAAAAATTCTTGAGCGGGAATCGAACCCACGACTTATCACGTTACGTTATAACGGTCTTAAAAGTTAATATATTGTTACAGTATATTACCCTTTTCGTCTAAGCAGTAGTTTGAGCCTATAAACTACCGCTAAAACTAATAGTTGAGTAAGTAGGTAGTTTCATTAACCACTCGTTATTATTTTATTTATGTTATTTAGTTAATTAATTTTATTTTTAAACTCTCATTTAAACGAAGTTTGTTTTTATTGTTTACCTTTATTTTATTACCTAGACGAACGGAGTTTAATACCAATATATTAGTTTTAATTTCAGGTATAGTCTAATTTTCGAAAATTTATTCGTCGATAGATATGAAACCCCTTTGACGTTATTAGGACTGCTGCGAAATTTACAGCTACTGTTTTTAGACACGTAAATAACATTAGGTTCATACGAAATGACTTGTTACAGGCGTAACGTGCCGCCAATGTAACGTTTCATTAACAATATGTGTGACATTCTGATTAATATGGTATTTTTACCATATGAATCAGACACATATCAATCAGAATTTTACCCATAAACATCGATAAATCATCACACGTGTGCAATTAAAGATTGTTATTTATACATAGGTTTCTGTTCCCCAATGGCATTATATTTCCCGCAGATTCAAGTTTGAAAACCATTTACTTTAATTATAAAAACGAACATACTAATCAGAAACACAGGTGTACCAAGGCTATATGAATCAGATATTTACCTTTATATCTCCGCGACGACACGAACCAGCCACACTTCTCAGCCACGACCACGTCAACCGAGCCACTGGCTACCACCAGCGCGGGAAAGGGTCGCCTCATGTTTCTTAATTAGCTGGGTACGTTCGAGTGAAGCGCGTGAATATGAATCAGACTTTTGTGCCGGACACTCACTATTTTTTTATTTATAAATAAACAATCGTAAATATTAGTACCATTTTTTTTGGTGTAAAGAAACAACTAATATTCTTTCGTAATAATTATAATTTACATCAATTTATCAATATGAAATAATGTTATTGTTAGTAATGTTCAAGAAACTGGGTTACGGACACACCATATTAGTCAGAAGAACTACTTTTAAATATTTTTTTGAAATATTTATATAAATATTATTTAAAAAAAATAACTTGTGCAAGATAGACAATAGTCTGAAATATGTTATAAAATTAATTGCAGACTGATTTGTCAGTTACTTACAAAAATAAACCTCAAGACATCGAAAATTTAGGGTTCGAAGAATCACTCATATATTTGTTACATTGTTTGTAACTTGTGTTTCATTTAATTTTTGTAAATTGTGTACAAATGATTCTTTTAAACCAATTACAGCCAATGTGTTTTCATTACAGATGATGCATTTCCACGCGACGTAGAAAAACTGACCCTACTTTGAAATCTGCCTTTTAATGTTTCACAAAATTATTAGAAAACAAATCAGATCACACAGAAATTACGGAACGGATAGAGTTAAAAGCGTTACGTTAGCCTAACATAGCATCGGAGCGAGAAACGACGTCTACACTTGCTCGCTATTGCTTAATGAAATTACACCAATTGGCCGAATTTGAACGGCACAGTTTTGATGCTCTAATGCGATATTTAACTCTTGTTTGTTTATAGCATCTATGGTTCGAGCTAAAATATCTGTATAATTAGAATTGTTTTGTACTCTATCCGCAGAACTAGTCCAGGAGGAGTACAAGAGTCCGAGACCGACCACAGCCTCTTATCCAGTGCAACCAGGTTAGTCACACCAGTTGTGCGAATTACCGTCATGACATTTTATTGTTCTTCATGAGGATGGCAAGTAACAATGTGTATTTATATGTTGTATAAACGATCATATTGTCAAAATATGGTTCCTAAATCGTAGATTAGCACAGTAGTAGGGAATTTACAAGCGCAGACAACGCTATTTGTGGGCATAAAACGCATAAGTCATTAACAAGATTATCTTAAATTGGGTATTGTGCAACAATTTTATTTCTATACATTAACTCAAAAATTTAAAGTTTTGAGAATTTACATATATTTAAAAAAACTGCGAGTAAATCAAATAAATCAGAAAATGCGTATAAATGTTTTCCGGTGTTCTAAAACTTCATTTTTGTTTGACATTTGATAACGCTCAGTTGATTTTTTTATGTTAAAGGTTAAACAAAACGCATCAATGTTTTAAAACAGTTATTGTGTTTGTGTAAATTAAAACACAATCACTTGTAAATGAGAAATTGCGCTATATTTTTATATTAGCATTGTTATAAAGTTAATATTAAATCTTAATTTCTTATACTTTATTAGACTACAACGATGAAACTTAATACAGCTAAATAATAAAATCTTTTTATTCAATATGTCGTCCTATGTTTTAATCTTGCCATTTTAATTAAGTTTTCTTATGAAATAAAATAAAACCTACATCGATAAATTAATTAATGTGTATAAAACATGACAATTTAATTTGTATTTGTATTTTTAATGTCATATTTTAATATTTTTAATTTGTAATATCTCTGTTTCTGTTGGTTAAAATTTGATTTTGATAAGTTTCCACAGTACCCAAATTTGTCCTTTTCTAGACAAACATTATCTTAATAACGAATTACTTCTTGGATAAAAATCTTTCTGCATGGATATGTTGTAGTCGTTCGTGATGGCGCTCGCGCAATGGCGCAGTTGTGTCAGCATTTGCCCAGTGACAACGTGTTCCCTGCGCCACAGCCTCATTCAGCCAACACCACACTACAACACTCTCAATCCGCTCACTCCACACCACAACGGTCACATTCAATGAACTTAACGCCACAACACCAGACGCATTCTGTCAATCTGTCCACTGCTAGTTCCACAGACGTGTCAACGCTCCCGTCAAGTAGTAAGTCGGACCCCCCACCTTCCTATGAACAGACGCAACCACCACACTATAAAACTCTAGTGCCTCCCATTATTGTGACTCATGATTTTCAAAACACACACTAAAATCATAGCAATAATGAAAATAGTAGCAGGCTGTTTACACGTAATGTGGCATTGGATTGTTTAAAGACCGCCTGCATCTTAATCTCCAACTTCACTTTGATTCCGAAATAACAATTTCAATACAGGTAACACTGATGCAATTTGAATACCAACTATCTCTGGTATTAAGTCTCAAAAAATTCTGTACCAGATTCGTTTTTTTACAGTATCTACATCTTATCCATTTTTTTTTTCATAAAGCATTAGTAGTTGTAGTGCTGCTTTCAGAAAGGTGATAAATACATGTGAGGTGATAGTAGTGTATTTATTAGGGTTATTATTGTAATTTTATATGTCAAGTTACATTTTAGCAGGGTTCACTGATTTATTTCAAATCTCATAGGCCCATGTACTACCGTAGGCATCCAATTTTTCATCAGGTTTGCAGCTGGCTTGCTTGTCATCAGAGTTGGATATAAAAGAAATCTGTTCAATTTCTTTCGGTATACAAGCAGCGTGAGGTCCTAATGACTGTACGCTGACACATATGAGGCTTACATTCTACCTATAATTGTTTCGTAAGGAAATTTATAAAAATAATGCTTTGTTATATTAATGTTGATTTTTTTTATTATGGTTAGTAAAATGTTAAATAATAGCTGGGTCTGTCAAGAATTATTGACAGACACAGCTATTATTCAAGTCGACCACCATCTTAACTAAGTTTGTCACTGTAATAACAATATTAATATCAAATTTCTGTTCCGACAAAAAATGAATAGTCTAGGTGAAGTTCGCTGCCATCGTCATATGAAACTTCATTACTATATATTTAGAATATTGTATTTGATTGATAGTTCCTGGATGATATATTAGTTTCATGACAGTCGTGGCAAGAATATTCAAAGTGCTATTTTGGAGTCAAAGTGCAGTTGTAATTTAGGATCACATAGAATACTAATTAACTTATATTATTATAGTATTTTCGATATCTTCTATATCTTTTTACATTTCATCTAATTTCCGTTACACACATAAATCTTCATTAAAAATTCATGTATTAAATTAAATTAATGACCAAATATAACACGATAAGTGATATTTGTAATAAAAAAGAAATTTTGCTTAAAATTATAATAAGGTATTTAACCAAATTATTTAGGTACTTAACGGGTATATACGACTATTGTTGTACCTTTTTATATTCACTCAGGAACAAACTTAAAATAAAGCATATTTTTAGTACAACTATAATTATACACAAAAAATCCATAATTGTGAAAAAAATACATTTTTTTTATTGAAATTATCTTATATGGATATTTAATATACGGTGGTTAATATAGTAAGTAATACGTTTGTCCTCGAGTACAACAATATTCTTAATAGAAATCCTCTATGGATACTCTACTTAAGTGCCAAGCTATTTGCTTAACATTTATATAAATGTCTATTTAGAGTAATATGTCTATGTTTCTTATATACCGTTTATATGCTTAGATGTTGTTTACACTATATTATAATAAAATTGTAAATTGCAGTGGAAATCGATGTTGCTATGCTCAAAACGATTGTATAAAGTTTGTTGTATTGATGTATAGAATAAGTACGAATGCGAAAGTAAGTGAAAACGAATACCTGACTTCATCACCCTTGCCTCAGCTTAGAACAGCCTTATAAAGAAAGCTGTCACTTTGAGATAAAAAGTGACAATATAAGTTATGATACGTAACTCGACTTGAACGCGGCGGCACCTAGACCCGTTATGCCATCGCCTCTTTCTTATTACCAACTAGCTGTGCCCACGACTTCGTCTGCATGGAATCGTAATTATAGGTAGCATTTTTAATGACTGAGAGTGTTATAAAATGTAAGAGTAGACAAATATAATCAGAAAGCTTCGAACTGCTAAGCTATCGGGAGTTACACGTGTTATTGTGAATCAACCATAAAAGGCATATGCTGTCGTAGTATATTTTTTATATAATTTTAAGGAGAACATTTCCGTCATATATGATTTCTGTGTAGCTTTAACCATTATGGATAACTTGATAACACGCGACGGAAGCTTAAAAAATGGAGTAATTTCTCTCGTTTTCCCAACATTTCCCTTCACTGGTCTGCTCCTATGAACTGTAACGTGAGTATACCTTAACCAGCTCAGGAGTATGAAACATAATTGTACCAAGTTTCGTTAAAATCCGTCGAGTAGTTTTTGTTTCTATAACGGTTATACAGACAGACAAAAATTTACTGATTGCATTTTTGGCATCAGTGTCGGTCCCTAATTACCCCCTGATAGTTTGGAAAGATATTTCATGTACAGAATTGACCTCTCTACAGATTTATTATAATTATAGATTCCATTCATAAGTGTGATCATCTTCTGAAATAGTTTTTCACTATTGTCACTTAGTCCGTTAGAGTTTAACTGACACTATTTGTTGATAAGGCTATAGGCATGAACAACTGCTCGAGGCCTCTTACACATCCCCTTGACTCTTCAATATCTGAGCGAAGGTATGTTGAGATGGAACTATTTGTATACTGAGATTATGTGGCAACAATATTAGTAGAGATGTTTTTAATCTGGTTTAATTATCAACTAGTATAAATTATAAGTGACAGAATTGTGTGCTCCATATGTATGCTAGTGTAAAAAATATAATCAAATCATAAATATAGAAATATAATTATATAAGTTTTATAATCGTGTTTTATATAGATATATACAATTTTGATAAAAATTAACTTACTCGATGTTCAAGCTTAGTTAATATCGTTTAAAAATCACTTTAAAGTGTATTTTTATATATCTAATTTACCTTTCTAAATTCTTTGAACAGCCTTTGATATTATGTTTACTTGGAAAAGTATATTGTATTATGCTTTTTAGAAACATTCCTTGTATAAATGTATTCATTTTATATAATGTAACATGTCAAAATTTCTTATTACTTAGATAATGTAACATGTCTAAATTTTAAGCATCATCATCATGTAATTCTCCCGCTCATCTGTTGTCTGTCATTTTTATCTTCCTTCATCTTAGCACTGAAATTCTTCCCATGCGTATCCTATTTTTCTTTGAAGTCCAGAGTCCAAGTTTCCAAGTTTCCAAGTTTATATGTCCTCAACTGGAAATGATGTTAATGTTTTTCTATAAAGTTAAATGGTCTGTTTACGGTAAATGAATTAATTTAAATTGATCTCAATTGCTTGTGTGTATTTGGTGTGTTGTATGTTTATTCATTGTTGTTATAATCTCTGTATGCCAAATAAATAATTGTTGCTGACTTTTTATTTATTTCTTATCTATCCCACATTGTTTTACAGTAAATCTCATTACCGATGGACTCTGATGTTTGGAGTAATGTTATCTACAGGATATAAATAAAATAACAGGTATTAAGAATAACAAGTATTTTTATATTGTAATATCAAAGATAATTATGCGCTCCGAAAATACATTGACATCTGCTATGACACGTATGCTACCATCTACATGTTTATTAAATAGAGTATGAAAATAATTAATTGGTTTTAAATTGAACCATTAAACTATTGTTAATGATCTTACAGTAAAAGCATCAACATAATGAAATAGATTGACAAAAGCATCCATCGATGTCACGCCGAAACCAGCTTCACTTTACATTGTTAATGAACTACCTATCTCATCACTAACTATCTGAAAACAACATTTTATCAGTATTGTAATTGATAGACAAACTATGACTTCAGGTAAGGACGTGGTAGCAAGCCAAGCGAATTCAGAAGCCCTATTTGAAACTAAATCAATGTTAATACCGATAAATATATGAATTGTAAATTATTACGTGTTTAGCCGAAAACGTTTATCGTAGGGTATTTATTAAGTAAAACTCTTCACCCCAAAATACAGACTCTGACTATTCAGTGACTACTATTTTATATAACAGTAAGCTGACAGTAAAAAAATCGTTCTTATGACAGATAAGTTGTAAACACTGAGTATTAATAAATTCAATTTCACAATTGAACCAATAGACCTAACAATTGACTAACTACTCATTCGTTCGTTTTATTACATCCAATATCCAATATTCAATCACGTTCTTTAATGTAATATTTGTATATATATTATATATAATACTAGATGATGCCCGCGACTTCATCTGCGCAGGATTATTATTTCGAGTAGCCTGTATTAAGCGTGGCATATATCTTTATATATTGTAGCCTATGTTTTATTCTGATGGATCTATTTAGTAGTTTTTACGTGAAACAGTGAAAAACATCTATCATATTTTCGCGTTTATAACATAAGTAGAGATCAACGTCATTATAAGCATAATATATTTTAAAGTACAATAGTAAAATGTAAAAAATTTTTGCCCTTAACCTTCTTTAAGTACTTTTTTCTCAACATTATGAGCAACGCCTTTAAGGATTGTTGAAAAATTGACTTAAAAATTAAAGAGTTAATATTTTCAAAGTCAAATATTAATTACATTCTAAGCCTTTGGTTTTTAAAATACACTATACTTATTTATTAGTTCCCGGTACATATCTCACTAATACGTCTTAATGGACTTAACTAGGTTATAAAAATAGTTAGCATTTATGTATACAGCATTTCTATACATTCAAATACAACATATGAAATATTACATATATTTGTTACATCGCTTTTGAATGATTACAATGTTATTCGAAAATTATGGAAAAATATTTTATTAATTTAGTAACTTTTTAAGTCGCTCTTATATGTGATTAAATGCAAGACAAGCGTTACAATTTGGTTATCACAATTTAAATCTACATTCTACTACTAATCTACGTTATACCGCATTTTCCATAAGGAAAAATATATTTTCCCGCGGGAAAATGAACCTATTGTTCTTATTCGTATTTCCAACCGTGTTCATACCAAATTGCAAGCCGGCCAGCTTTATTTTCAGATTTTTCCACTATAAAAATTTATTTCCCGATATCTAAGGGTCTCCAATTATCCCTATCAACTTTTATCATAATCGTTTCTGTAGTTCCTACAACTAAGCTAACAAAAACTTCCATTTCCTATGTACAATTACAGTAAAATTTGAACAAACTTTTAATGTCGCATTTATGTAGTGCCTAAAATACAATGATGTACTTTCCATACGATCATTCATCCTCTATTTCAACCCATACGCATTTTTGCATTAATAAGTAGCCTATAATCTTTTACGGGCTCTCGAATATCTATTTACCAAGTTGTATTATAGTTGGGTTCAGTAATTTTGGCGTGAAAGCGCAACAAGCAGAGTTATTTTCGCTAATAAGTGTTTGTAAGAATAATCATTGATATATTATATACGGCTAAAATTTTAATGTTTTCATGTTAAACAGACTTTAACGCTAACGTTTTTTTGTTCATTTCACATCGAAGTTATTTAAAACGTTTAACGTTAACTTTTTATAAGACAGAGTAAGTATATGCATTTAATACTCGTCTTCTACCTTTCACCGTCTGTTTAACATAAAGCCTGTGACCTATTTATTTTTTATAACAATTTATATTAAATAAAATGACCCGGCTGACTTTGTACTGCTTGACAGTCGATGACACATTGTAACTGACTGTCAAATCAGTATAAGATAGCGCCATCTATCAAATATATGAGTAATGAATAACACGTATCTTCCCTACTCTCCGAATAAACGCCATCTATTGTTCGTTAGCTTAACTACATAATTGCTAAGGCTTACAATAAGATTTGCACTATCAATAAGTGATATATATGTATATATCACTTATTGATGATATAAGTCAAATTGATAGACGTAATAATCAACAAAATCAGCCCACGTGTTTGGTATCTGCAGTGCCAGCCACATACATACATACATGGTAACTGGAACACTACCTCTTTTTAAAAAGGATAGATTTCCAACTCCATGTATATATATATATATATATATATATATATATATGAATGTAGTCGCTGCCGGTTATTGCCGGCTTAACCATTATGGTTATTATTATGCTTCATTCATATATATAGGGTAGGTAACCCTGTATATAGACCAAGGAACTTATAGTCTAAGTTCCTTGATATAGACTGAAAAATCAACACATCAACTTCAGACTCTTGTCAGTATGTTGTCTAAACAAAACACAGATAACATTTCCACAAGTATGACTTAGGTCTCCAGAACCAACAGTTAAGGCTGAGTTTAATCTGTAGGTCTTTCTGGTCGAACCGCCTCGATTTGTCAGCAGTCCAACACAATCACCGTGACACTTGGTTGCGGTGGTATTCATGAGGATTCTCAGCCTCTCCTCTCCAGAGAAAAAAAGTCTGATTAATAATTTTCAACCGATATTCTTACTAATCACGAACAAGAGTTTTGACGTGTTTTGCTTATGTAGCCAGAAAACAGAAGTTATTTGGCTAGTGAAGTATCTCATACATCCTTAAGTCCTTTTCTTGAAACCACAACTTTCTTTATATAGCGGTTTCTTTGGCAGGAGTTGCACATACGCTGAGGTAGGCTGGCGGTCGTTCTTCACACGTTTCTATATCCACGTCCAGGTCGCTCTCTGTGGAACACAAAATGTAGTTCAGTTAATGTTTTGCAACATAAGTATTCAATGTACAATTCTCCTAACTGCAAATTTACGAAGCCTACAATAGGAACACGTTACAAAGGTGCGCAGGTGGTGATCTCTTGCCAAAAACGTACGGATATTACGGAACAGCTGATGTTGATACGAGAGCGAGCCTTTATCTGGTTTAATTTACTTTTTTATACAGGTAATTGTTTTATGCCTGCAATTTGGTCCGCTTCCGAACATTTTTCCGTTTGTTTTCTTCAACAATCAGAAAGAACTATTGTGAATTTATAAACACGCTGTTCTCATTTACTAAGCAAATTAAAATGTACATCGGGGGAACAATCAATCAGTAGTAATGGAGTTTCATACAAAGGCCATCGTCTAAAAAAGTAATAAAAACACTTGTAAATTTTAATAAGTTTCATTCTTTGTGCTATTTATAAGAAAGGATTAGCATTTGACGCATAACAAAACTATAATTTATAATTATAAAAAATAATAAAACTTATAAGTTAATATTTATGCCTAAGCTATACTGCATGCGTGAATATGTGTACTGCATGCATTAGAGAGTGGGGGGAGATTTTTTCCCTAAAGAGAGACAACAGGAATACTTATGTTTTTCCCTAAGAAGACTACCCAGGATAGCGCAGTTAACTGCCGCGGAGATTATGTTGGACTCTAACTGGATTATATTGAACTAATGACCTTTCGGTTGTAAGTGAAGGCGACCTCTCCTCAAGAGGTGAATTGAATAATTGTTTGACGAGCAATGTAAGAAAGTGAATCAGGTAACATGGGAACTGACCAGAGAATGCGCCAGACTCGGGGCGCAGCGGCGGCGCCAGGATGTCTCCGTCGCTGGCGTGGCGGGCGGGGCGCGCCGGTAGCATCCGGCCGACCACCGTCGCCGGCGCCGGTGTGGCTGGAGGCGGCGTTGGGCCGCGTCGGGCCGGCGACCCCTCTATCGAAGACAGGTAGCACGCTCCTTCTTCATAACCTACGGGCTCTAAATATGTACAATATAGTGCATAAACAGTTAATACTTGGGGCTTTAAAAACTCGCTAACACAATATATAAAGAGGTGAATGTATCATTTGGTGATGTATTATCAATTAGTCATTGAGCATAGTGAGTAGATTTTCCAATCCCAAAATATAAGTAATCTCGATTTCAGTCCAGACCGGAATGCAATAAATGAGAAAAGACTTCTCCTCTCAGCACTGTTTCTGAGATAATTTATTACATATATGTATATAAAAAATACGATCTAATTGAAAATGTAAGAAGATTAATAAATAATAAATACATCTGTGGTATTACAGATACAATACCATGTTTGTACCATCAGGAGAGAGAGGCTGAAAATCCGTCACTATGGAGCACGAAGCGTGCCCAGGATACCCCCGCGATGGCCTACCAACTAAACTCAGCCTTAGCGTTGGCCATAAGGGCCCTACGGCTTGAATGGAGTATGGACACAATACCGAAGATAAATAGAGTAAAAATTGATTTAAACCTACCAACAGATGGCAGCGAATACGGCCCGGATAAACTGACTCTTGAATCAATAGAATGGTGCATCGCTCCAGAGCGGTCGGTTTCCACCTGCTCCTTCATCTTCACCAGCTCGTTGAACGACTGCTTGGCTTCTTTCACCTTAGAACTATTTACTTCATTTGAAGCTTGAATGTTTTCATTGTCACCTGTGTAATAAAAGGCCGTTATCACAACGATTGTGTTACATTTAAAAAATTCTGGTTATAGTCAGAATCAGAATGATTCAAGCTTGGAATTATAAGAGTGATTCTGTAAGAAATGTATCAAATAGGAAATTGTGCAGTATATTGAAACAAATTTTCTTTCACAAGCACTTTTTACTTAACGCTTATTCAAAGTAAAAAAAAACATCTTTGAGCTTTAAGTGCTTGTGCTGATTTAGGCTTAGGTAGGAAAAAATTTGGACAATTCAAAAGAGCTTTCTATAAAGTCATATTTGAACAAAGTCAATTTATATTTTGATTTTAAAACCCTACCACCCTAGCATAAGGACAGGCTCGTGCCTGAGCTGAGATATGATGTGCATGTGATTGAATCTAATAGATAAAGTAAGTTATATTGTTGCATCCGTAAGGTTTAATGAGACACTATCTAGTGTCAATAAAAGGTTAAAAATATCTGTTAACTTTTAATAATTTGAATTTGTTGATTCTCTTGTACATGTGGTTTCACCATAAAAACAATTGTCAACTTGTGATATCCCTGCTAATATTATAAACACGACTGTTTGTATGGATACATGTGGGTCATAACACAAAACACTCGAAAAAAAAAACGCACAAAATAAAAGTCACGCAATCGATTCAAAATGTTATAATTTTTATATTATCGCACGCCCGTGACTTTGCCTACGTCAACTTACCTCGCGGGAAAATTTTATATAAAGCAAACAAAGCTAGTTTTGAATAAAGTTGATAGTTTATTGTCGGTAATACTCTAAATCATCAAAATTAATTCAGTAGCATTCAAGTGAAAAGGTTATAAACAATAAACTATGTACATTTATACTTGAAATTAATAAGTCAAGACATATAATAAAGCTTATTTAAATACCAACTTATCAAAAGAATGAACACAAAAGTCTAAATTTCACTTCTGTAGAATTTATCTTTTCTGTAGACATGATATCTGCAGAAGAGATTTCTACAGGAGAGACAAACGAAACAAAAAAAAAATAATACAATCAAAATTTTAAGGTTAGAATCTTAACAATGGCACAGTTATAAACTAGTTCTTAAATCACATAATGCCAAAGTAGTTTAACATAAGAAATAGTCATAATTACTTTGCAATAAATCACTAAGAAAAGATGCACTGATGTTTGAAAAAACTTGTGTATTTAATTATGATAATATTTTATCAAAACGTATAGGACTTTCTTCTCAGCATTCAACCGGCAACTGATGCGTGACTCAGTGTTACCAACACAAAAAAATAAAAGTTGAATATGCGATCTGTTACGAAAAAAATAATCGTTTATTTTTTAGTCTACAGGAAAGATGTCAAAATTTGGAACAACATTTTTATTTATTTTAAATGAATAATTAACACACTTATTTCTGAAAATCTTCATTAAGTGTGTACCTACATACATACATGTCATTATAATAAAAATACCTGTTATTTTAAAACCACAAAAGTATTTTTTATTGCCCTCCAAAGATCTGTACTCAGTATCTGAACAGTCTACAGGAGGAGAATTTTATAATGATAAAGTTAAATTTAAATAACTAATTGAATATTTTTATTTTTCCTTTTTATATAATTAAATGGACATAAATGTGATTTTCATAAATTAGAAAACTAAGCAAGTTAAGTAAATACTAAGTTAGCGTTAAAGTAAGTGAACGCTTTTTTTTTAATTTTTGTGTATGACCCATGTTTGTTACATTTTTACATAAAAACTACTGAATGGATTTTATTGAAACTTTACAATGATATAGCTTATGCATCAGAATAAAACATAGGCTATAATTTATAAAGATATTAGATGGTTGATTTTTTTTTACTACCTCGACACTCATCGTCATATTTTGAACAATTCACATTAATTTTGACGATAAGTCTCAAGTAAGTAGGAAAATCTACCATCTGTACAGATGAAGTTGCGGACACGAGCTAGTGACACAATAAATCACAGTATATAGTAATTGTGTATATCATTTATATCTATTTCTAATTCTTTGTTTATGTGTGTCTATAGACTGAAGATCTGCTTATCAACATTACCTATATAAAAATTGGGCGCATTCTCAGTTGCGTCTGTATCCTTTACATCATCCTTATTGGATTCCTTGCATTTGCTTTTTGAAGATTTTATATTTGTGTAGTGCTTCTTGCATTTCTTAACATGGTCAAGGTATTGTATCTTAGGTTCAGGGTTCAAACATTCAGCTGAGGAGTCGAGACAAGCCAATGGGGCTTTGGTAGGGGAGCTGAGGCCAGAATTGACAGATTCGTTACATTCTGTGGGTGGATGTAACGGTATGTACAGGTCTTTTGAAGACCTTTCCCAGTCTCGTCTGTGTAAAACTTCGTCTATAACGCTTGGTGCGGAGTGGTAGCGAGTCTCCGAGCCCTCTTCGAGGTGAGATTTCCGACGACCACGTATCTCCTCGTGGCTTCTGTGTGCTAATAGGGGCTGTTTTGAGTGACCTGTAATCATATTGTATTATACAATAGGCTATTTTCATGTTATAACATAAAAATGTGAAATATTTTTATTTATGTAGTTTTTGTACTGTGCAATGCAAAAATTATATTATTTCTTCATAAAAACGTAAGATTAATTTTATATTTATAATTTAAAATCGATGTTTCATTATCTATATATCACGTGACCGAAAACACCAACCGCCATGATTTTCTCGGTATGACGTCATTAGTACTAAAACAAAGTATGTTTGTAAGCAACGCATCTAGATGAAAGAAGATTGCTCATTCCAGTAGTTTTTGTAGAAACATTGTGTCTCAATGATTTTCTTACCAACAATAAAACAATAATATTTTAAGTATTTTGTCTTTTCTGCTTATTTAACATTCCTTTTGGGAATATTTTTCTGAAATATATCAGTAATAAACTTCCGTTTTACAGCAAATTGACATAATCTGCCATGTTTATAGGGTTGGGACAAATTATCTCGCTAGAGTAAATGTATTCTATGCAAATTATAGAAATCAATCGATTATTATCTGTGGGGTGATTTTGTACCTAAATCGACAATCGAATCGCTTTGCTTAATGTCTATTCCCTCTATGGTGGGACTCATTTATTACAAACAAGTGTCACATTTATGTAGATTTGAGGTTAACTTGCCGGTTATTGTTATAGTTATTCGTGTTTTAAATTCTGTTTTTGAAAAATGCCGGGTTCTAAAAGAAAATCTTATAGAAGAATATTGTTTTTGTTAAAACTTACAAGAAATTTGTTTTAGTTACTTACATAAGATTTTTATATATTTTTGTTAATCACTAATTGATAGTTAATTCACAGGATAATATTTTTGTTTTGATTTCCTTTATATAAATAGTTAAATACAATACAATTAAAATTAAAATATCATCATATAATTTAACTACTGCAAGAACTTCTTTATGATAGTAATTAGATAATTTTCTTGTTCTCGAAAATATTGTGATTATAAATTAATTTATAATCAAAATACAATCATGAGCCTATGTTATGTACATAACACACCATAATGTTAATTTGATTTTATTTTGAAAAGACTGCTGTATAATTACATAGTTTTATTAATAATAAATATAAATATTTTTAAAAATTAAAATTCAGACCAAAAATACATAAATGAATGATTCGATTTCAAATAATAATTTCCTTTTTACTTTAGTTAGTTAAACTCTTCCAATACATTACAAACAAATAATATAAAAAATGAATGAATTGAAACAGATAAAAATATCATTTCTGTTATTTTTTTTTACTATTAATACGAAGGCATTACTACTACTACTACTACTACTACTACTACATACTATTAATAAATTGGCAAAAAAAAAAAACATTAACTCTTCCATCTTGTTAACTCGAGTTCAGCCCGAGTTGAGTGAATTTTAACTCGCGTTAAATCGAGTTTTGTTTTTACGTGTTGGCACATCACCACTATCTTCGGCGTTTGACAATTTTGACATTTCTTTATTTTAGTACAATTGACGTCACAGACATGGCTGTCGACGTTTTGGCGCCTTATATTACGATAATATTTTGATCGTTATTTTCTGCTTGCAGGATAAATATTTTGCGAAAATAAAATAACAATTGACTATCGTATGTAAACGAACATTTTAAAAAATATTTGAAAAAATTGTAGAATAGCCAATTATGTAATTAATTAACATTTACGCTTTTAACACATAATCAAATGGAATTAATATGCGCATAATGCGGTAACTAATTAATTGATATACATCGAAATAAAAATTCAATAACTCTACTATTTCAAAAATCAAAACTTTTTGAATGATTTTTTTTTTATATTCTGTTCTTTCTTTTATATAGTTTCTTTTATATTCTGTTCTGTTTCGCTTTTACTCAAAAGTTACGAAATTACAGTATAATTTGTTTTGTTTAATCCTATTAGTTTAGCATTGAATAATGTAGACAATAAAATATGAATAGATACGTTTTACAGATATGATATCCGAAGCCTCTGACTCAAACTAAAAAAATCCTAATTTAGAAAAAAAGGTCCAATGCACACAATTAATACAAATATGATTTGCTTTGATCTAAGCAGATGTAGAAGTATACATCTACATCTAGAAAAGTAAAATATAGTGACCCACAAGGCACCGTTTTTGGACCTTTATTATTTTTAATTTATATCAATGATATTGATTCATTTGCTAGACATCCAGTAATATTTTTGTCAACGCTATCACAATTTTAATAGAAATTGATAATAATATAAATTTTACTAATGGCATCATTAATATAATTTCAAATATTATACAAAGGTTAAATGACAATAATCTTAAAATAAATATATAATGCAATTTTCTCAACGACAACCAGAGTAACATATTAATGTTAATGTTAAAGGGACAAATATTAATAATACTAAAAAATATAGTTGATAACTACAACATAAAAGTTTTGAACTTTGTGGCTTTAAAAAATAAAAAAAAAAAAGAAAAAAAAATTTTTAATTTAAACGGTTTTATGTTAAACATACATTGCAATGTTTAAGATAAATGTACTAAAAATGTACTAAAAAACAAAAAATAATAAAATAGATACAGTCGTGGGAATTATAAACACATGCATAGACTAGACTAAAATAAAACCGTGGGGCACATTGAAACAACACAACGATTGTAGACAATTGATGTGCCCCACGATTTTATTTTAGTCTAGTCTATGCATATGTTTATAATTCCCACGACTGTATCTATTTTATTATTTTTTGGTTTTTAGTACATTTTTAGTACATTTATCTTAAACATTGCAATGTATGTTTAACATAAAACCGTTTAAATTAAAAAGTTTTTTACCTATTTTTATTTTCTAGTTTTTAGTTTTTATTTCGCATTATTCTCTTTTAAAACCTAAGTTATCCGCCATTTTGTAGAGACCGCCATTTTGGATTTTAATTTTATATAGTACATTATATTCTACTAGTTGAGCACTTTCATTTGATACCCATATTGATAGGATTGATTAAACCTAAGTTTTCCGCCATTTTGTAGAGGCCGCCATCTTGGATTTAATTTTTTTATAGTACATTGTATTCTACTGGTTGAGCACTTTCATTTGATACCCATATTGATGGGATTGATAAAACCTACGTTATCCGCCATTTTGTAGCGGCCGCCATCTTGGATTTAATTTTTTTATAGTATATTGTATTCTGCTTGTTGAGCCCTTTCATTTGATACCCATATTGATGGGATTAATAAAACCTAAATTGTCCGCCATTTTGTAGCGGCGGCCATGTTGAATTTATAATGATAATGAATAAATATAATTGTATTGTCACCAAAATCCAAAGTGTATACAAAATTTCAGATTAATCGGTTGACAGGAAGAGGGTGAAATTTGATTTACTAAATTTGACCCAAGAATGAATGAACCGGGCTGAGCTAAATAAAACCGTTTAAAAATATTTTCGTGGAAAGATATAATCTAAAATGATGATAAAAGGGTGCACATTTTTTTAGGTGATACTTCGTCTATGGTCTATGATTACCCGAGGTGCTGGGTAGGTGCAGCGAGGCGGCGCTACTGGCCAGCCGCCGCCCGAAAAAGTCGCCGGAGCGCCGCCGAGACCCCGACTCTGTGTTTTGTCAATTGTAGAGCTTAGTGCGATGAGTTATCTATTATATATGGTTAGAGTTTCTCTCAGCAAATCAGAAATTATAAAATTTGCTGAATAAGCAAAGTAAATGGTGTTCGACAAGATTGACGTGGTTGTTAAACAGCAAGCGTTCGCACTCACGCTCAGGGTAGCGCATGCAGCGCAGGATCGATCAGCGTGGAGATCCTTTGGGGATTTCTATGTTCTGCAGAGGGCGTCTCTCTAGCGTTTACGATGTTGTAAGTTTTTGCTTATAAATGATAAAAAAGGATTGTAAAAATCTGAGTCATTTAAGAAAATGTAGGGTTAAGCAAATACATAGGTGTACAACTTTGCTTCCACCGTTTTGTACTTTTTTTTTTTCGTGGGGAAATGCTCCTTATTCACCGTGACACCGCACCGCGCTGGCTAGGCGCGGCCGTGTGTGGTGCTTTCCGGTCAAATGGACTGGCCTACCCACTAAAACCCTCCAGTGTCCTGTAACCCCATATCGGGGCGCGTGGCGGGTTCGATTTCGCTATTCTACCGCTATAACGCCCACGGGCCGGCTCGATCCATTGATGGTAGATGGTCGAGCCTCCGCCAAGGGTGGGGATTGTCCGAGAACACAGTTGGAGGGGAGGAGGCGGCAAGATCACTCCTCCCCGAGAAGGGCTCCCCTAGCGCATCCAGGGGAGCAAAGGCCGGGGGTCCTCAGATGCGACACTCGATCCTGAGGGCCCCCTACAACGCCTGAGGATGGCCATCGCTGAGGTTTTTAGTGGGGAGGCCTCCCCCTTCTGGGAAGGAGAGCCCCACATAATCGCCGGCTCCCCGCAGCCGGGGTATGCAATTAAATGCATTTTCCTCAGCGGAACAAAAAAAAAGGACAATTCCCCAGGTAGCGAGGCACTGAACTGCATGTGCGGTAGCCAGCCACGCACGTTGCCTTCTCGGCAGGGTCACTAGGCGGGCGCTTGCCCGCCTTCACCTGCCAACTACCTACGGGACCCAGGAGCTCACTCTTCCATGACCTCCTGGGACAACGACGACGCCGGCGACAACAGTACTGGGGTCGTCCGCCGTTTTGTACTAGATGGTTGTAGCAGTAAGCGGTAGTCGAAATAAATAGATCGTAGATGTCATACAATAAGCTTATTAGTCGATTTGTGTCTGCATCATAAAGTTATTCTCGATTAAAAATGACAGCTTACGAACCAAATTCTCGTCATTTACGGTTTTTTTTAGGTTTTCATTTAAGATAATTTTCTGCTTTATAATGAATAAATCTGCGCCTGAGGCTCATCGAATGCTCTCAAATATCTATGGTGAGGCCGCTATTAGTGAAAGAACGTGCTGAAAGTGGTTTCAACGCTTCAAGAACGGTGATTTTGACGTCGTAGACCGGCATGGCGGTGGAAGACAGAAGGTTTTCGAAGATGCAGAATTGGAGGCATAACTTGATCAAGACTTGTGTCAAACGCAACAAGAATTGGCAGGATCATTGGAACTGATGCAACAAGCCATTTCAAAACGCCTGGAAGTGATGGAAATGATTTAGAAACAAGGAAAGACGGAAGGGATTTCTTCATCGCATTGTGGCTACTAGTATCCCGGCCATGCTTCCACGTCGACGGCCAAACCGAATTTCACGGTACCAAGGTCTTGCTCTGATTTTGGTGGGACCAGCTCGGCGTAGTTTATTATGAGTTGTTAAAACCTACTCAAACAATCACAAGCGATCGTTATCGATCGCAATTAATGCGCTTGAGTCGAGCATTGATAGACAAACGGCCGCAATATAACGAGAGACATGATAAAGTGATTTTACAGCATGACAAATGCTCGACCCCATGTTGCGAAACTGGTCAAGATATACTTGGAAAAGTAGAAATGGAAAGTCCTATCCCACCCGCCGTATTCTCCAGACGTTGCTCTCTCGGACTATCACTTGTTTTGACCAATGGCACACGGCCTGGCTGACCAGCACTTCCGGTCTTATGAAGATGTAAAAAATTGGATCGATTCATGGATCGTTTCAAAAGATGACCAGTTTTTTTAACGCAGGATTTGTACGCTGCCCGAAAGATGGTAGAAAGTAGTGGCCAGCGATGGACAATACTTTGAATCATAAATGTATGACCAGTTTTTTACAATAAAGCCTCGAATTTCGGAAAAAAACGGCGGAAGCAAAATTGTACACCAATATACTCTGTTGATGTTGACTGTGGTGTTATTACTTGTATTTTTAATATTTAGTAGAAAATACCAAATATAATTAGATAGTTTACTAGAAAACTGTATGGGTTATTATTACTGATTTTTAATTTATCATCCAATAATACTTATTTAACATTTAACTGTATAAAATGTCACATACCGTTTGCTAGTTTGCGATGTTTGCGCGAAGTAGATGTGTCTGAAAAACAGACGTTGGCAGTTAAAACGGATTCCATTAATCGTGCCAAAAATCTCGATTGCCGATCAATTAGATTCGTCATACATTATTGCAGAAGGATATTTATGTTATAGCTTACTACTTATTGACCCGGCTAATCTTAGTTTAATGCATTGTCATACAAATTATTACTAGTGTAGAAAAACAAATAACTAATTGTTAGTTATGATTAAATTAATAAAATGACTATTAAAAAATAGGAGTAGGATAGAATGTACAATTTGATATATATCAAACATATTAAAAAATATGTTAGGGTAGACAACCCTTATCACTTAGGAGTATAAGAAATATACAGTAATCGATTCTCAGACCTACTCAATGTTTATAAAATTTCTGTTGCTCAATGTTTAAAAAAATCGGTTGAGCCGTTTCGGGCGAGTATATACAATAAATAAAAAGTTAAATTGAAAGTTATTATTTAGGAAAAATATTTTAGTATACTTCTGAGCCTATTTCGTTATATGCCCGAGAAATCGTTAATTTAACTAAACTCCAAAAAGTTTGGACATAAAGAGGACATGGATCTTGTTATTGACTTTCTTTCCTAAAGCCAGTAGGATGTGCGGCACTGGTGTGAAACAATCATAAAGAGACGTTTATCATTCTTGTGGAGCGCACTAGTCTTCATCTTTGGGGGAATGGGAATCAAGATTTTGACTTATACTCGGTATACCGAGTATGCCTTTGACCTTCACATGCCATTTTTAGAAATATAATTTGATTGCGTTTAGGTATTACCAACATGATTACCAGAGGTCGGAATTAGGTAGAGTTATTTATGTACTTGCATCGAAATGTTTATATTAATGTGGTCCTTCCCGGGATTCCTAATGGACAATCCCGTGTGGCCAACAATATTCTTAAGCATATATAGATTAGTCTTAAGCATTGGCGTCGCTATCGCCAAGGCGCGGTCCTGGCGCGTGCTGTTGGGGGGACTGGATAGGGACCCATGGGGGCGCCCGTACCGGATGGTACTGGGCAAGCTCCGACCGTGGGTTCCTCCGCTGACGGAGACCCTGGACCCTCTCGTCGTGGGAAGAGCCGTGGATACTCTCTTCCCGAGGGTCCAGGACAGTCCCTCCGCCGCCCCGTCGCCCGGCCTTTGGTCGGACGACCTCCGGGTGACGGAGAGCGAGCTCGCCAGAGCCATTTCGCGGCTCTCTGCGCGCAGCGCTGCCCCGGGGCCGGATGGGGTCCCGGGAAAGGTGCTGGCGCTGGCGCTCAGGGCGTTCGGGAGCACGATGAGGCAGCTCTTCACGAGCTGCCTCTGCGAGGGCGTGTTCCCCGTCGACTGGAAGTCGGCCAGGCTGGTGCTCCTCAGGAAGGAGGGAAGGACCGGTGACGTTCCGTCTTCGTTCCGTCCGATCTGCTTGCTGAACGAGGCGGGGAAACTCTTCGAGAGAGTTATCTCCACCCATATCAGCGAGCACCTGTCGCGCGTGGGTCCCGACCTATCGGACTGCCAATTTGAATTCCGGCGGGGGCGATCAATCCCTGTCCGAGTCCGCAGTCCGATCGGGGGGGTGGCGTTGGCGGTGTCACTAGACATCGTCAACGCCTTCGGCACCCTCCCCTGGCAGGCCATTAGGGAGGCGCTCGTATACTATGAGCTCCCTCCCTACCTGCGGGCCGTGGTCGGGGACTATCTGCGCGACAGGACGATCGGCGTGATGGGACGGGACGGGACGGAAACGTCGAAGAGGGTCGAGTGCGGCGTTCCGCAGGGGCCGATGTTGGAACCTCGCATACGACGCGGTCCTTCGCACCAGCCTTCCTCGCGGCGTGAGTGTCGTCGACTACGCTGACGACACTCTCGTCGTGATAACTGGGGCCGACATTGGGCCGGTGCTTAGGCTTGCCGAGCTCGTGGCGGCATGTGTCGTGCTTGCGATCCGCCGGCTGGGTTTAGAAATAGCGCCTCACAAAACCGAGGCGCTATGGTTCCACGGCCTTCCGAGGCGCCGGGAACCACCAAGGTGCCGGATCCGGGTAGGTGACGCGGTGGTCCCGGTGGGGCCGTACATCAAGTACCTGGGCCTCACCCTGGACCGCCGCTGGAGCTTCGAGGAGCACTTCGTGCGGTTGGTCCCCCAAGCCAAAAGGGTGGCGGCCGCGCTGCATCGCCTGCTGCCCAATCTCGGGGGACCGAGGGATGGCGTTCGTCGCCTGTACAAGGGTATCGTGCGATCCGTGGCCATGTATTGATTGCGGCAATGCTGGCGGACGAGGAGGGTTGGAGGGCTGTGGCCTCCTTCTGTGAAGCAGTGATGCTCCAGAAAGAGGCCGCCGAGCGGGGTCGGGAGATGGCCGATCCCGCTCCAAGAAGGCGGCGCCGGGCTCGGTAGCACAGCTGCGGCGCTGCCGCGGGAGGCCGCGGATACGGCGACCCGGGATGAACCACGCCCCTTCCGTGGCCGGGCGGCGTCACCGGTGGAGGAGATCGGGGGAGATAGTGTAGCCTCCCTCGAGGAGGGTTCCCCTGTATCGACGGGGTAGCAGAGACTGGGGGTTCCCGGAAGTCGCTTCGCGTTCCCGGGGGCTCCCTACATGCCTGAAGAAGGCCATCCCTGAGGTTTTTAGTGGGTAAGCCTCCCACTTCTGGGGAGGAGAGCCCCACATAACTGCCGACTCGCTACAGCCGGGGTATGCAATGCGTGTGAGAATATGCTTAAGCTAATTCTCACACGCATATTTCCGCTTTTTTATAAATACAAAATCTAGTATATTCCGTTAAGCGGCGAGTGCTTCGCATTTCCGCTATATTCTTAAGTTCTCACAAACTATTTTGTGCGAACTACAAATGTAACATCGCGCGTATTGGAATTTTGTAACTTCGAACATCCGATGTCATTGATTTAAGTTTGGCTACGTCGCGCGTCCAGTAATTTAAATTGTGTAAAAGTAAATTATTTTTTATTTAAAAAATCATGGGATTTTTTTCTGCTCTTATAGGCTTATCAATTTTATTCTTTCGCTGTATAAAATCAGTGCAAGTACATGAATAACTTCATCCTAATTTCGACCTCTGACTCTGATGATTACCTATCACTGTCTTTATGGTGATGGTCTAAACAATTATCGCTTCCTGTAAGCGTACGGAACCTTTTTTATTTATAATGGGTCCATTAGTAGACCAGGAGACCCCCGGTAGATTAAAATCTCCAGCTAATATGTAATTATTGTTTGGGCATTTTGCTATAATATTAATAAGAACAGTCGTGAGCGTCTCAAGCCGTGCGGACTGGGTGTTATCAGGAGGTATTGCGGACTGGGTGTTATCAGGAGGTATAATATAATAACCATAATGGTTAAGCCGGCAATAACCGGTAGCGGTACATTCTGCGAGGAACCGAACTCTTACATTTATGTGTGTAGTACTTTATCTATGTTGGCAGCTCTGCGATCGACTTTCAAAAATTGAATGTTTAGGAATCCGTGACCTCAAAGTCACCGCTGACTATTTAATCAGCGGTGATTTCGAAATCGCATTCGTTATTCAAAAATAGGTCTCCAGTGCTTGTTTGCACGATGACGGTTAGAAAATAGAGTGACCTCTGGTCTGTTACGCCATCTACGTTGATAAACTTGCAGTAACCCATCTTCTTTTCAGTAACATTACTGATTCAACTTTACATACATATGTAAAGTGGCTGGATGATAGAAATAGAGCAACTGTTAATTCAACCACCTCCGTAATTGAGTGGTTATTACACCGGTTTCAAGGTGTCGCCATCTCTGAGGTCCCTGGTTCGATTCCCGGTTGGGGCAGATGTATGTATGATTAATGTGATCATTTGTACCTTTGTTAAATCAAGATAAATCAAATATATTTTTATATGTATGTATGTCCGTTACCCTAGATCCCATAACACAAGCCTTCAAAGTTTAAGAAACGTTGGCACAACTAATGGTATATCTTCCTCTTCAGTGCGATAGACATGTGTCTAGCTACTATCCCTTTATCAAGACCCTTTCCCTAGAACAATAATCATTAATAATTAACTTTAAAGAAATATTTTTTATTTGAACCACACTTTATTTAATATAAAATACATATTTAACAAACAGTCTAGGTTAAAATGTTAAGTTTTCTTAATACGATGCTATCTCTTACCAGAGCGTGCTGCTTGCGGCCAACAGCAGAGCCAGCACAGCACCAGCGCCGCCCGCGCCTCCGTCCGCGTCGCGCCGCCCGCCATGTCTGCGGAATCGTATAATCACCGTCATCATCACTACAGTGCGATTTAATCTGTGTGGAATGGTCACTTTTTATTTATATACTAATCCTTCCCGCAGTCGAGTGGTTGATGTACCAGTTTCAAGGTTTCCTCATCTCTGAGGTCCCGGGTTGGAGTCCCGGTGGGGGCAGATGTTTACGAGTTGAACGCGAGCATTTGTAGTTTAGTCATGGTTGTTATAATATCTTTTTACCAAAATTATTTATATATTAATAATATATGTATGTCTATCCGTTACCCTAGATCTCATACCACACATGAGGCTGCGTGCGCGTCCGGCTAAGCGCGCACGCCGTGGTGAAGTCTCTCTATCTGGGGGACTGTCCAGGGGTTCTCGGACAGTCCCACCTTTGGCGGTGGCTTGACCAACTCTTGGTCGAGCCGGCCCCGGGACACATGGCGGTCGAATCGAGAGAGCGCACCCCGCCATGTGCCCCGTATGGGCCCAGAGTACTCGGGGGGGGGGGTTAGTGGGTAGGCCGGTCCTCTTGACCGGAGAGCCCCACAAACGGCCGCGTCTTGCCAACGCGGTGTCATGTTGCACAAAGTCGCATTTCCCCCCCTCAAAAAAAAAAGATCTCATAATACAAGCCTTACAGAGCTTACTTTGGGTTAAGCTAATTGGTGTAAGTGTAAGAAGCATTTATTTATTTATATTTATTAATCAAAGCCAAAAAAATAGCCACGACGATTGTGAACGTCCGAGCCAGTAGACGCGTGCTCCATTTGCGTCGACTCTCTTTTCAGGTTGATCCTAATGGCGCGGAACTGCGCCGGAAAACACAGAAGTTCTCGTACCTCCCACTAACAGGCTCATGGTAGAGATGAATATAGCCATTACTCATACATTACACTATAGTCACGCTGGTCAGACCGCCCTGGCCACGTGGAGTCTAACATAATCACCGTAATACTTGCGGTATCCTGGGCACGTTTCGTGCTACTTGTGAAAATTTTCACCCTCTCTCCAGAGGAAAAAAAACTGCTTGAATCTTACTTTCCGTTTAGTCATCATCTTGTAATGTCCGGATCAACCAGTTCATTGTTTATTTACCTACTTCATTATTGTGACAAAAATGAGAAATGACTATACCAGCTAACGTGGAAATGATTTTCTTCTTCAAAATATTAACGTATTATGTATTTATTACCAAAACCACGGATCTTAAAATATTATACTACAGTACCATCACTAAATTGTTTTGGGAGACCGTGTTATATGGCAGTTGGCACCATTGTAAGGCAAACGATACATCGTTATAAATATGGTATGGTTAACAGTATGGAGGTGGAGCTTCTGTATTCTAATATACTTCCGCTTTTGGCTTGTCGTACTACATCCCAGCCGAGGGGCCCTCATGGCCAACTTTCAGGCTGAGTCTCCCGCCTTGATCGGTCTGGAGGCCGACATTATCACCGTGGTACTTGGTCGCGGTGGTATCCATGCGGATTTTCAGCTTCTGCTCTTCAGAGTAGAAAACTATATTCAAAAATACATTTATCTATTTGTTTGTCAGTTGGGTTTGTCAAGTCAATTTGAGTGTGAATGTAATTGGAACTGTCAGATCAATTTTGGTAATTAGACGTTATCTTAATCATAGAAAGTATATTTTTAGTTTTACATTATTAGTATTAAAAAAATATTTTCCAAATATTTCGAATGTCTTGAATACTCATGTTCCATATTCAAAATTGTAAAATGAAATCAATCAAAATCAAAATTAACTTTATTCAAATATGAATTTATAGAAAGCTCTTTTGAATCGTCCTACCACCCATTCAGGACGTAGCTGTAGGTAGCTGATAAAAAGAATGGGCCATGGTACCATATTTAACTGTCAGTCACATCATTAAAATCCTTGTCGATTCACTATACTTAATTCTTAATTATATTTATAAAATATTACTATCGTCTGATACTTGAGTTATGTCAATAAAAAAAATGATTTTGATGTACATACTCCTCCAGAAATATAATAATTACTACAGACAAATATATTTAAAATCCAAAGCAGATAAAGTGTTAATTGTACGGTGATGTTTTGTTCATATTTACAATATATGAGTGTATGAAATCAGACTAACCTGTGTATTTGGTTTCCGGGGGTTATCCAGGCATCGCTCCCGTCGGCGCCGGGCGCCGTTGTGCCGCAGCGTCGGAGCCTGCGATAGCGACGGGATAGCGCAACGGCACACCGGGAGCTAAGAAGGTTGTGAAGGTTACATCACTGCAATATTTACGTAAAAAATATAAAAACAATACAAATACAACAAATAAAATACGACAAATATATCTAGATCTAGGTCTTTTAAGTTAGGTATTAAGAATCATTCTTTTAAGTTCCAAAATGAGATTGCTCTTCCTATAACAATATGATTACTCGTACAATGACTTGTAACAAGAATAAGCCAAAAATAATGTTAATGGTGGTCAGGCCTGTGATGGGTAACGGAAGTTGTGCCATATTTCACCTCCGTTATGCTTCGAAAAAAAACATTAGACAATGACTCATCCTGCGCTTGATATCGTTCCAGTAATGTCGATCAACCAAATCAACTCAAAATCAAAAATTTATTCTTCAAATAGGATTTTACAATCACTTTTGAATGTCAAAGATGCTACGCCATTGGTTCACAAGTCTACGGCGGGAGACCTTGTACTGGAAAGAACCAGCAAGAAAACCAGCAAGGGCAATTTTTTTTTTCTCCCTGTATCATTACAGAGTCGTCAGCAGTTGAAAGCCGGCTTCAGATACACAGTCTGAACCCAACCTCTGATACAAATTAAAACAAGTAACAAATATATATTTCCGTCACAAGAGTCATATCGCATTAAAACAAATCTGATATGTATATGTCCGGTACAATACAAAAATATCATTTATTAAAGAATCATTAAAATTATATATCGCAAAATTTACATCCAAGCATGTTTAATTATTCAGTAAATTTAATATCGTAAAAATTACATCCAAGCATTTTTATCATTCAAGAAATCATTGACGTTGTAATACGTTTTTTCATTAGAGTATTTTTAATATTTAATTAATTTTAATTTTTTTAAATTTTCATAAATATATTGACACACTAATGTCATTATATTTATTTCCTTAAATAAATCTCTGAGTGATTCTCTTTGTTTTATATTATAGATAGCGCGAATTGCTCTTTTTTGGAGCATCAAAATATTTTCAATATTCGTCGCAGACCCCCACCATAGTATGCCATACGTCATGATACTATGAAAATAACTGAAATAGACTAATCTTGCCGTTTCAACGTTAGTCAGTTGTCGTACTTTATATATAGCAAATGAAGCAGAACTAGTCTGCTTGCCAAGGTCTCAATATGGGGATCCCATTGCAATCGAGAGTGGATTGTAATACCCAAAAATTTAGTACTATCAGTGAATTCTACAGTTTCATCATTCATTTTCACAATATTGTTTACTGTTTTTTCATTAGACAATGAAAATTCAACACATTCAATATCGATATCAACCCAACAATGCGAGTGAATGGAGGGATTGTGTTTAAGTGTCTTGTATTTACGCAGGCGTTTGTCTACTATAATGTCACTCACGTAGATGGTTCAATCTTTAATAGCTATAGTTTCAATTATAATATCACAAATTCATGAAATGTTTGTGTATATAGTGCATGGTGTTTCTGTAGAGAGAATGGCATGGTAACTGCTACTCGTCTAATGTTGAAATGTAAATTGGTGTCAAGTTTTTGCTCCGACGCCAGCATCAGGGAGAAAAGATCTCGTTGGTTGTCACCCGTCGTAGACATGTCAGTCGATGGCGTAGCATATTTAATCTTCAAAAATGATTCTAATGTTTTATAAATAACAGTGAGCGCCTTATTTCATATTATATTATGCCACCTAAGCAAAACTAGCAACTGTGTTAACAAAAACATTTCATATTTCGTGAAAGTCAACGACGGAAGGTGCAATCAGTAACTAAACACAATTGAATTATAATGTCTGCCGCGTATGTACGCGGCGGACCACCAACCACGTTAACCAAGTTAACCATGTGGTTAACTTGGTTAACGTGGTTGGTGACCGAAAATTGATTAGAAGTCACAACTGGTAATACTGCTGGCAAACATATTGTGCAGTTTGTACTTCTGACATATATAACAGCTCAGTGCAAATGATTGCAAACCTTAAATGGTAGCGGGTAGAGCACACTGTTCGCAAGACAGCCATTGTTCAAAAATGTGTTAAAGTGGAAGGCATAACTGAAAATTTAACCACTTCGGTGCCATCAAATGCCCACCATTCGACTGATTTCCTCTTCATGGTTATTTACAGTTGTCCAAATGAATAATTTTCTTGTCGTAACTACTATGTTTAATTAATAACACTAGCGGAATGCTCTGCTAGTCTCTCATAGTAGAGCGTTCCACTCGAATACTATCAGTTTACGTGTGTCTGTCGCAAAGCAGCAGTGTTTGTCGCAAGCAGCATTGCTGTGTCATTTTTGATACGTAAGATAAGACAGTGAAACTACTGAGTACTGTAACTTTACAGTAACGTTACAAGTTAGTGTATGGTTTGCAGATTATTCAAAGTTTAGACGTTCTATTGCAAATTTAATAATTTCTTCATTTTTGTAAACAGTAACCAAATCTCTTGGTGTAGCGGGCCCGGCGCGGCGCCGGAGTGTCGCCCATCGATCTGCAGAGATGTTTACGGGACCATGGAGCGAGTCTGTCCAAGGATGCGCTGAGACGATCAGCTGATGGCTATACTAGTGTTCATTTTTTCAAAAGCATTTCTTGGTTTTGAGTATTCTTATTAACCGGAGGGAGACTGCACTAGGGTGCTCTATTTCAGTAACTCTTTCTTATTCTACCGCAAATCAGCAGTTTTCATTGCTGTGTTGAGGTATGATATGAAAGGTAAAAACGTACACTGTAGTCGTAAAGCTATCCAAGGATTTGCAGATGTGCTGTGAATTTCGCATGAATCACGTGTACTGTAGACGGCAGTGACTTACCATTAGGGAGGCAGTCTACTTGTTAAAATTATAAATCCAATATTATAAATTCATCAGGGCTCATATACCTGCCAACCTAACCTACTCTGACTATGGCCATAGTCAACCACGCTGGCCCAGTGCGGGTTGGTTGACATATTGTTATGCATTAAAAAAGAACACCTGCTCATTACTTTCCTGCAATTCACGAGATCAATGTGTGGGCATAATTTTTAATGGTTCTATTTTTACTTATAATACCATTAAATAAAAAAAATGTATATATCGTATAGTGCATAGTCAATTTTAAGTGTTCTTGGTACCGGGAATGTTCAATTGGAAACTGGTTATCTAATGTTGAATTATATGTTGGTCTCAAGTTTTTGCTCTGACGCCAGCAGCTTTTCTTTTTTCAAATGTGTGTGGCGTGTTGATCTGGTAACTGGGGTTCTCTATATTATATTATTCATTATTATCTCTATATTTTATATATTATATATACTCTATATTATATATATATATATATATATATATATATATATATATATATATATGTATTTATTTGGTACACAGGCATCACTTGTTCACTTGTTTACTCAACAATTCAACTGAGCTATCGCCTTTTTGTATCTCTGCAGCACGCATGTATTGTATTATTATTTAGTACATACTTATTGTATGTAGTAACATGGACTGAGGTGAGTTGTTTGCTGGTTCTACGTATACGTATTTAACTCGTCAGAAGTTAGCAATCCATCCTTTCCTCGTTCAATTTGTTAATTATAGTTATTAAGTTTGTTTTATTTTATTTTATGTCTGCTTTTGTGTGTTGTAAAATGATGCAAATAAAGTATTCATTCATTCAGCAACAAAGAAGAAAGATCTTGTTGGTTATTTCCAGTATAAGGTGTCCCGTCGTAGATATTTCAATAAAGGGCGTAGCATATTTAACCTTCAAAAGTGATTCTGAGCATTCTAATTTTCTAGTTAAGAAATGACAGCGAAAATCTTACCTCGTATTATATCTTGCTACCTACATAAAGCTTTGTCGATTAATAACATTTCATATTTCGTGAACATCAACGAGAGAAGATGCAGTCAGCAAATAAAATACAATTGAATTAACGCCAAAATAAGGAATGGGTGTACTATGTGGAATTATGTATATTTCAAAGTGACATTGAAAGCATTTCCATTGTTTTAATTTTTTTCCCTCTGGTGAGGAAAGGCTGAGGAGACTCATGGCTACCACCGTAATCAAGTGCCTTGGTCCTTGGTCCTAATGGCTCTACGACTTGTAGTGAGAGCGATCGCTCCTCAGGAGAGGTATTCTTTGACGAATATTCTATTCATCTATTAATAATAATATTTATACTTAGAACTTCTCAAATAGAGACGAATGAACTTATGAATTTACCTGGTATGTATGTACTGCAATAAAATTCGAAATGAAGCAATCAAGAATAACGTTAGAGGGGAATGCTTAAATAGTTTGAAAACGCAGAAAGAATGGACGAAGGACGCCTGAAAAATGAATTTTGTAAAGAAAATTAATGAATGGGTAAGTTAGTAGGGGATGACGTAGACGAACATACATGGAACTTTTTTTTCCTTAGGAGAGGAAGGATGAGAATCCTCACAAGGAGCACGAAACGTACAGGATACCACCCGCAACGGCAATTGTCACGGAGGTTATGTCGGAGTCTCCCTCTGCCATTACCTTATTGCTTTAAATGGTTTATTTAGTACATAGTATATACAGTATACAGTGTTCTCACGATTTGCCTATATGGTTCTTAGAACTTAGGCACAGGCTGAGTTTAGTTGGTAGGTTACGTGGTCAGACCGCTCTGGCCGCGTGGAGTCCGATGGAACCTCCGTGACACTTGCTGTTGCGGGGGTATTCTGGGCACGTTTCGTGGTCCTTGTGAGGATTCTCAGCCTTCCTCTAAAACTCGTTTTAATGTAATTATTATCAAGTCTATAAAGTGTAAAGTCGAGACAGAAATTAAAAGGAAAATGTTAGACTATTTTTTCCATAACCGTTTGACCTTGGCGCATGCGTAGCGCGGCTTCGGACACCTACTCTCTAAATCATAGAACTTACAACAAGAGTTGTCCTTTGTTCTTAGCGAGCACAATTAAAAATAATGCTTTTATTATGCTTATTCAATTTCAGTACTTAAAGCGTAAAGACAACTATCGTAATCTTAGAAAATAAAATATAAAAAAAAACAAATCCTACTAACATTAAAAACGCGAAAGTTTTTGTGTGGATGTTTGTTAGTCTTTCATGTAAAAATTACTGAATGAATACACAGATAAAGTGTGCTATTAAAAAAGTGTTCTATACCAAGGTCATTGCGGATACGGCGACTCGGGAGGGACCACGCCCCTTCCGTGGCCGAGGAGCGTCGTCGGTGGTGGAGATCGGGGGAGGAGGTTATAGCCTTCTCCTAGGAGGGCTCCCCTGTATCAGGAGCGGATGTCGTTTGGCGTTCCCGGGGGCTCCCTACATGCCTGAGGAAGGCCATCCCTGAGGTTTTTAGTGGATAGGCCTCTCCCTTCTGGGGAGAAGAACCCCACATAACCGCCACAGCCGCGGTATGCAATTTAATGCATTTTCCTCAGGGGAACCAAAAAAAAAATGATTCTTTTTGGCACACAAATAAAATAAAAACTAAAACATAATTCTACATATAATATAAATATTAATAAAAGCGATGTTCTCGGTGGCAGTGTGCCATCAAAAACAAACAAATAGGTACGTGAAATAAATGCAGCAAAATTTCAATGAAGTTTGTACCTACATGTTATTATATTATACTTATTAATTTGTGTGTTACAAAGTAAATGAATTTTCTTTTTACTTATTGTTACTTTTTGTTACAATTTGGCACTTAAATCTGTAACTCGCTCAAGAACCTTATTACTCTGAGTCGATAAATACAGAAAGTTACATTAGATTGTATTCCTTGTCTATCCTGTCTAGGTATTCCGCTCCGCTAGTCGCTACTCGCTACGTCGTGCACCAGTCCGCCATTGCGTTGCTACAGTGTGCGCGTATTTTGTGTTGTGATCTGTCTAAAATGAGTGTTTTTCGTATCGATCCTTCCCGATAACGTCAATCGAGGGACACTGTTGTAAGTTAAAAATGTTTTCTAACGTAATCAAGTTAAGTGAGCTAGTTAAAATACTGTAATTGTTGTTTTCGGTTGTAACTATCGATTATCTTGTTACGGCGAAAGACATTACAGCTGTGCTTATTGTTTGGGTTTGATTTAGCTACTGTGACAATTTGTCGGCTAATTTAGTTTAATTCATTTATTGGTATGTTATGGTTTCATTCATTTCAATTTATTCGATGTAGGCAATTTAAGTCTTAAATATTATTCACTTCAATTTTATTCTTGGGTTTTGTGAGGGAGAAAAGATAAACTTAATTAGGTATCATCTATCCGTTTGCGATTTCATCACAGGCTGATTTCGTTGTAACTTATTTTCTTTTAGAAAAGGTACATTTTGCGACGTACAAATTATCACATACTGTACAAATCATACAATCATTACTCGAATCATATCAAAATACGTAAATTTAATAGGGATTGTTGCTAATCTGGTAAAGTCACTTTACTATCCGTTTTTCTTAAGTAGTGATTATTTTGTTTACGATTACTACTACGACGACTACTACTATAACAAAGAAAGGAATCTTGAATCATAATTTGGCGTTGGTAGTTTTTCTAGGGGTTTCAAAGTTGTAGTAAATCTTGCAGAAGCAGAAGCCATAAAACTATCTTTAACCATAGCCATTATTGATGTCAAACTATATAATTTAAGGGCACAAAGATCTTAAGATCTACATGACCTTGAACACGGATACGTAGAAGGAAAATAAAAAGGTACCTACTTTACATCTGTTTGGAAATTGGGAGTCTTTCGAAGAACAGGCTAGAAACTCTGAAGGTCTAATTTTTTAACTCCTTAAAATGATAAAATAACACAATTGCGTATATTTGCATATTAATACAAACAAATTGGATATACATATGTCCGTTAAAATAACTATTTATTTAATACAGAATCATTATACAGTGCAACCTCGATATAACAAATCGGAGGGGCACAGAAAATATTCGTTATTACAAGTTATTCGTTGAACTGAGGTTTGTTATGTTGAGGTAAGGTTGATTTAAAATTTGTTATAAAGAGGTAAAAATGTGTTTAAGCTTTTGGACTGGAGAGGACTGGGCATTAACATCAACGGCGAGAACATGACGCACCTTCGTTTTGCTGATGATATCGTAGTCATGGCCTACACCATGGAAGACTTGGGCATAATGCTCGAAGACCTCAGTAGAGTTTCACAACAAGTGGGTCTTAAAATGAACATGGACAAGACGAAAATCATGTCGGAATCACCATGTAGCACCCTCCTGTGAAGGTTGGAGGCTCTACACTGGAAATTGTTGACGAGTACGTTTACCTGGGCCAAATAATCCAACTAGGTAGGTCCAATTTCCAGAAAGAGGTAAATCGGCGGATCCGACTCGGCTGGGCAGCGTTTGGGAAGCTACGCGGCATATTCTCGCCCATCTACCGCAGTGCCTCAAGACGAAAGTCTTCGATTCGTGCGTGTTGCCAGTGATGACATACGGAACAGAAACCTGGCCACTCACAATGGGCCTTATAAGGCGGCTCAAAGTCACCCAGAGGGTAATGGAGAGGGCTATGCTCGGAGTTTCTCTGCGTGATCGAATCAGAAATGATGAAATCCGCAGAAGAACCAGGGTCACCGACATAGCCCGAAGAATTGCGAACCTTAAGTGGCAATGGGCGGGGCACATTGCTCGCAGGACTGACGGCCGTTGGGGCGGAAAGGTCCTGGAGTGGTAGGCATATGCTGGACACCGCAACGTTGGTAGGCCTCCCACAAGGTGGACCGACGATTTGATGAAGATCGCGGGAAGGCGCTGGACGGTTGCAGCGCAGGACCGATCTGCGTGGAGATCCTTGGGGGAGGCCTATGTCAACAGTGGGCGTCTATTGGCTGAAATGAATGAAGGTAAAAAAAAATGTTTTATTTACCTCAACATTACGTACTTATCTTGATATAGCGAACAACTTTGTCTAAGAATACGAGTATTATAAATGTGACAGTAACTCTGTCTGTCGCGCTTTCACGCCATAACTAAACTACTGAACCTATGTAATGCGATGTGCCGAGTACGGTTTGACTCGAGTCAGACTCGATTCCTGCTTTGGAGTCGCTTACTCGAATACCAAATTATTTTGATTCGAGTACGTCGGACTCGATTCCGGTACTCGAGTAAGTAAGAATCGGTTCCTACTCGCTAACTCGATTCTATTTATGCGATTTCTACTGACTCGAGTCTAGTATTCGAGTTTGGTTAACTCGCTTGTACTGGCAAACTGTTTACATAAGCTCCTATGCTCTATGTCTTTATTCAATGTTTATTATCTTTTAATAAAAATTACAGTATTATTATTTTTGTGTCATTGTGCTTAACCTAACCTACACGCTGTTTGTAGCTAACTCCTTTCTATTTTTCCTTTTTGTTCTAAAATCGAACTCTAGTTCTGGACTGGACTAGAATTTCCAGACTCGAGTCTAGGGATCGGACTCGAATCTATAAATATTCGTATACCAAACATAGAATTCGAGTACTGGGCTCGAATCAGGGAATTGAGTTCTGATTCGAATACCGAATAAATTGACTCGAATGGACTCGATCCACCAAAACAGTGACTCGGCACATCACTACTATGTAACTTTTGCTACACAGATATTCCAGAACCTCAGAAAGAACATACACTATTTAGCAATGCGAAAAAAGATAAGGGATTGAAATCGCTAATAAAATTGTAATTTTTATAGGTTTTTGACTTTATATATATAAATAACACATTCAAAGTTTGTAAACATTTTACCCTGAACGGGGTGTAAAATATGTTTTTTTTAATATTCTCACAAACTACTGAACCTGATTTCCATGAAAATTTGAAGCCCTGAGAAGGGCATAAGGTCATTTTTACCAGGAGACTATATTTTGGCAGCCGACTTGGATTTGATGCACTTTATTTGGAAACGATTGAAGACTCGGGGAAGAACATGAGAAAATTTTTAACGCGGTACCTAAAATATATCTTTCCTTTCGGAATATCCGATATAACGCGGGTGTAATATTGCGATCGCTATCGTAGCTTTTCATATTAGATTGACATGTTTTCTGCTGTTAACGTAAAATACGAGGAAACTAAAAGGAAGCACATGGTAAAGCAACAAAAGGAAACAACTGGATATATTTTGTTCCTTGTTCACCACAAATATAACTGCGGAATAGATGCATCACAGTTTTTATCTCCAGACGTGATAAGGGTCGTATCCGACATTAAACGATATGCCGTGTCTAGACGTCACCAATATCTGCCGAAGTAGACAGGCAATGACACGAGATAATTCAGTAAATACTTTCAAATTAATAACAACAAAAAATATGGTTCCGATATATTGTTCCAGTCAAAAACCTTCGCTGTGCATCATACGGATACGGGACGAAACATTTGAAATGACAAAATTTTTCTGGCGAATAAATGCAGTCAATCGATACTGGACAAGAAAGAATTTCAAATTGCTCTTACATAATAAGCACATTAAAATAAACAAGGATGAGTGTTATATAGTTCTGCCAAAAAAGGAAGCTAGTTCAGCATGTGCCAGACACAGGCGCCTGATCCTGGATTTCAGGAAGTCCCTGGTATAAAATATATAATAACAATATATCAGGCAGGCAGTAAGCCTTATTACTAGTGTTGCCGCGAATACTCGATATTATTCGGTATTCGGCAGTACTTTTTTACATTATTACATTTTGTGAATAGTCGTCTAAAATAAAAAATTTACAATAATTAATAATAATTAATGTGTTAAAAATAATACATTTTACAATATTATTTTCCTTATAATAAAAATGTATTATTGTATACACAGTATCAATTATTATCTTTGATATTAAAATTCAGTTCTGTGCCATATTTATGAAATTAGATAGACTTTTTAATTAATTTAAGACTACATATGAATGTATTAAAACATGAAGCAGATTTCTTTAACTTTATTTCTTATAGCCCAGGTTTAATATTAGGTTTTATGATTAAAATTATTGTTAAAGTTAGGTAACTAACAAATAAGCTGTAGATTTAATACTAATAATACAAATAATAATTATTATAATTATTCTTAATAGTAATAATACTATTAAAAACTTTTATAACTATTTAACAGGAATAAAAATTGTATGTACCTAATTTATGTCGATTCGGCTATTTACTAGTGATGGGCCGAGTCGCCGTTTTGGTGGATCGAGTCGCTTCGAGTCAGTTTATACGATATTCGAATCAGGACTCGATTCCCTGATTCGAGCCCAGTACTCAAATTCTATATTTGGTATTCGAATATTTCTAGACTCGAGTCCGATTCCTAGACTCGAGTCTAGAAATTCGAGCCTGGAAATTCTAGTCCAGTCTAGAACTAGAGTCCGATTTTAGAACAAAAAGGAAAAATAGAGCATAGGAGCTTATGTAAACAGTTTGCGAGTACAAGCGAGTTAACTAAACTCGAATACTAGACTCGAGTGTGCAGGACTCGTATAAATAGAATCAAGTTAGCGAGTACGAACCGATTCTTCCTGACTTGTACTCGAATCAAAAAAAAATGGTATTCGAGTAAGCGACTCCAAAACAGGAATCGAGTCTGACTCGAGTCAAACCGTACTAGGCACATCGCTACTATTCACCTTGTGAACGGCGATTAATCGGTATTGGACTTTTCGCTTATAACAATTGTTCGCAGCAACAACGCAGCAATACTTATTACTACCATAGAAAAAAAATTTAAACATTATCCCTTTTTAATGAGTGATTAAATGTTACATGAGCAACTGAAGCGCAAATTAGACGATCTCCTTAGTCGAGTGGTTGGTACACCGGTTTCAAGGTGTCGGAGATCCCGGGTTCGAATCCAGGTGGACAAGCCTTAGAGCTTACTTTGGGCTAAGATAATTTGTGTAAGTGTAAGAAATATTTATTTATTAAAATAATACGCTGAGAGCGCGCTGGTGGCGTGAGGGCCACCCGAGCGACTACGAGGTCACGCGTGAATTCGATTTACCGTACCTATCTAAACTTAGAATTTTATCTGTTATATCAGTTCATTTATTGAAGGAAAATCTTAATGAATGGGCGTATAATGAGCGAAACGTCTTTATCACCACAATTAAGCTGAAGATTGCTTTATCTTAATTATGCACTTATAAATTTTATTAATGTTGTTGTTATTAATAATTGTTATGGAAAATGATAGCCTCAGGCTTACTCGCTAATCTAAAGACGAAAAACTTGTATCAATTTTTTAATTACTTATCATGTAAACATATAAAGATACATTCATATTGTACATGACGGTATGCTGGTCTCTATGCCTGTGGGTTCGAGTAAAAGCACAAAAGAAGGAAAGGAGTATTAATTTGCCTTGGAATTGAGAGCTTTGAGAGGAATGGAGGGAGCTGGAGTGACGATAAATGATAAATTGCAAAATAGTGTGATGAGGAAAACGTCCGGTGTGAAAGTGTAGTAGCAAAAATGGAGAAGGGAATGCTTAGATGGATTGTAGACGTAGAAAGAATGGACGACGAATGAAATTTATATGGCTAATATGATACGGAACCTAGAGGGCCTAGGCTCTATCACGTGCATATTTGTACTAAATAGATAATCTACTGAAGAAAGGTCAGGTCAAGAGCACCCGCAACCGACGAGCGTGCATGAAAGTTATAATGAAAGTCGAGGAAGCTGGGGATGTTTAGATCATAGCAAGTGGAAAACTGTGCTCTCTGCCTACTCCCATGGGAAAGAGACGTGGGCATGTCTGTAAATACAGAGCTTCGAACATCGCGATGTCTGTCTGTTTTCTATAGATTGCGTTTCGATGTGTGTGCTCAGAATTTGCACAACATAATTCCACCTGCACCATTCCACCTTCAGACAACGCGACGTGGTGAAGGTTTTCATCCATATGTTGTTGCCATTCTGTTCATTCGCACCAAACGACTCGCGTCCACATTTATAATGTGAATTGCCAAACTGTGGATCCCATCCAAGTCGTAGGGCCGTTATGGTCAAGGTTCAGGTTGAGTTTAGTCGGTAGGTCATTCTGGTCGAGCCTCCTCGATCCATCTGGAATCCGACATATTCACTGTAGCACTTGGCTGCGATGGTATTCATAAGAATTTTGAGCCTCTTCTCCAGAGCGATAAAAAACTGGAATGATCTTTCTGCGTCCATGATTTTTTATTTATTGTAACCTAACCTTTTATCCTTAACCTATAATTACCAAAATTTTAAGGCAGACACAACATACACTACAAAATACACAGTCAAACATAGAAACACTATTAAAAAAAAAACATAAACATGTTTCCGATAATTTGAGAATTTTCAAGGCAAGAGCGAATTGGAATTTAACTTGCGTGCTCCATCTTAGGCCACGAGTTCGTTTTCCATTAGGTAAGATTGAGGTTGAATGTGTTCACATTCATATTTAAAAAAAAACGTTTCCTAGTGCCGATACTCGAACCCGGATTCTTAGAGATAGTGTTTTGATAACAGCGTAAAAACTTCACGATCAGGAAGGTAGTTAAATCTGCATATCTATTTACACCTGCAGCCTTCTTTGGGCCGAATATTTAAAAAAACCTACAATGCTCCGATTATGTAACTCTTTTGCTATCAAATTTAATCGTAACTGATAGGAGTTAAGTTGCTGTTTTATTAATATCCAATGTGATAATTACCTTTCTAACGCAGCAATGTATCTGCAGTATCAGCTTAAGTCGATATGTGATAGCGACAGAATTACATAACCAGATTACTGATCCAATATAACAATGTGTTCAGGGTACTTATTTTTTTTTCTTTCCCAGTAGTGATCTAAGATCTACATATCTCCAGGTCTGTCTGTTTGGTGGTCAAGTCTGGCGCGTTGCTGTACATAGTGCCAGATCGATACCGTATTGTTTTTCTGCCACTATACGCATAAGATTAGGTTCCTTTATTTTAATCTTGGTCCATCTCTTACACTAAGTGAAGCACTCCGAACAGTACAATGATACTTTAATACTATTTCGTAATACCCATATAATAAATTTAAATCACTTGCTAAAAATACACTAATGATAAGGGCCTAGGGCTAATAAACAAGAAATCATTGGCGATTTCTTAAATGAATTTTCTTAAATAAATAATTACTTTTACCAGACATATGTATATCTGATATATTTATTGTATTGAAATCTAAATAAATGTAGTTGTGTTATTTTATTATTTGAAAAGAGGAGTTTTAGGAGGAGGAATTAGACATTCTGAGTTTCTTGCATGTTCTTCTCTGAAAAGTTCTCCCAATTTCCAATGTTACTCGTATATAGCTTTAAGAGTTATATAACTTTGTACGTTGCTCTTTGTGTCTTTAAATCCTGTGTTCAATGTGTGGTGTGGTAGAAGATGTACATCATATTTTAGCAGAGTGTACTCAGTGACAGACTCACCGCCAACACCTTCTGGTCGGTCATTCTCATGAGATGGGCAGGTTTAATAGTATACTTGCGCAACCACTATTTAAAGAAGCACGAGATACCTACAAATTAGTGAAATATATCCTTAAGTTAAGATTGTAATCTTTGTTTTTTTCCTATGGGGGTGAAATATTCAAACCAAATAAACCCTCCTTTAAAAATTAAAATAAAACGTCAATAACTGCCGCCTGTAAAGGGCTAGTTTGATTAAAAATTATTTTTATTTGGACTAGATTTGATTTTACCCTTCATATTGTCCCGACCTTAATGAAACTGCCCTTATGGTCTGACAACAAAGGGCATATGTATACATCGATCAACCGTCTATAGATTATCTATCAGACAAAAATGCATTCGTATTTTTTATACTTAACTAGATAAAGAACCGTGATCGTGAGGCAACCTGCGTACACCTGCGAAGAAATTCAAACATGTATGTAGTCAACCAATCCGCACTGGGCCAGCGTCGTTAAGGCCTTATCATTCTAATATAGTTTAGGGTAGACCCGTGCCCCTTGGTGGGGATGTATATAGGCTGAGACGACTATATTCAAGATCTATCCAACATCACGATTTCAATACAAATTTAATGGAAATACTATCTGTGGTTCAAACCATTCAAGGCAGGTCTGAATTGCCCCAATTCAGACCTCCCTTTGAATGGGAACCGCCTAACTTGCATCTTAGGAAGCGACGCGCAATCGCATTCGCGAATGAACATAATAAAGGATCATAATAAAATTATATTTTTAACACATTAGAATACTATAATCACTTTTAAAGTGATATTATGTACAAAGCTACGGCAGACCTTTTAGATTGGAATGATTTGAATTCCAATATTAACATACACAAAAAAATAACACTATTAGTAATTACGTGCAAAAACTAAACGAACGTGCGTTTAGTGTTGCCAGAACATATTAAAGTGTCTCTAATGATTATTTAAATGCTTTGAAATAAATAAAACATTTAGTAATGATAAATCTTACGCCTATCTGTGTGTTTTAAATTTGAAATTTATTTATATATAAATTGCCAAACCCATACATAATAATCATTCGTTCAATCGCTATCAAATCATTGTGAAAGCGATTTTGATAAGTTAGGCGATCGCATCGCTTTGATTTAGGCGATAGGGCCGCAGATTACAGATTGACTTTTGTTCAGAAATGACAGTTCCAGTGTATCCTTAACCTATTTCACCAATCAATTTTGGCGTTACTTACGATTGGTTTTCGATCCAAATTTACAATATTGTGATAAAAGATGGCCTTGAATTTAATCTCGAGCAGTGTCATTTGTAGGACCTTATTTCTACAAATATTGGCGATGAAAATAAAATTACAACGCAAATAGATAACAATTGAATAAATCACTGACAGAAGCCGTCAACTTCCGTTCGACCCTTTTGTTTATAGCCGATTTTAAAGTCTTGCTGAAAGTTGCACAGTATCATAATTTTGTAAATAGAATTAATTTCCTTTCATTTTGTTTTGCTACTTATTTAAAACTCGTGTATTCCATAAAGTAGATACCAACAAATGTAGATCTGCGAGAAACGTAACAGCTCAAGACGTGCCATGAAAAGGATTATGGATGATGACATTTTATATTGAAACGCAGGCAGAAGGTCTATCGATTGGTATCAATCTTGGATTAATTTCAAACTTGGATGGAAGATCATTATTTCTGCCAGTGAGACGGCACTTACCAACAAAAGCCGACACTTGCCGTTGCCGGAGTATCCTGGGCACGTTTCGTGCACCTTGTGATGAATTCTCAGCCTTCCTCGTCTGAGGAAATAAAAATATAGTAAAAAGCGATATGCTTATTTAATCTATATTTTTCATTTCTTTCTGACTCATACTACACTAGCGAACCGATCTTTTTTTTACCATAATATTATGTCGCTATAGGATGGATTCTTGTAAGACTTTACCAACTTTGTTACGGTACCTAGTAATGCTTCAGCAAAAACATCGTGAGGCAACCTGCATACAGCCGCCAAAAAATTCAAAGGTGTATGTGAAGTTACCCAACACGCACTGAGCCATCGTGGTTGACTACGGCCTATCGCTCTTAGGGATGAAACGTTACAAGTAAATAAAAGTACCTACTCGATACTTTTCTTCCGATATCAAGTACATTTTACTCGATACTTTGAAGCCAAGTATCAAGTAGGTATCGATTAATAGTACTCATCAGTATATGCCAAAGTCAATTTTTCATTTTAGCATTGCTTATGAGAATGTGTACCTTGAATTAAAGTTTTTTTTTATACATTAAGTATTAGTAACACATCCATTTTTCGCTTTCGCCCAACAGACAAACAAATATTTGATATTTTTAGGAAACGCTACCAAAACGAAAAATTGACTTATTTTCGTGAATTTAATTATTAGTATTGAATTTTACTTTTATGGTTTTAATTTAAGATTTTCCAAAAATTGTTCGATACGGGAAAGTATCGATATTTTTAAATTGATACCGAGTAAGTATCGATGCTTGGCGAGCGTTACTGTATCGAGTAAAAGTCTCGATACCTCAACGGTATCGCTTCATCCCTAATCGCTATAAAAATAAAGTTAAGCGTAAGACCACACTGGATTGGGACAGTCATTGGGCACGTAGTATAGTTGACAGTTTAATTTAGATTATTTTATCACTAACGTAACTAACTTACTTAAAAAAAATTGTTACAAAACGTATTAACAAAAATATGGATATTACAATAGTCTGAAATAAATATTATGATTATTATTTTAAACTTTATCTGCCAAGTGAATTGGGTGTATTTACTATTTCTGCGAGCATTGTGCCAAGCAAGAAATAGGAGTTTATTGGGGTTTTGTGAGAAAACTTCTGTTTATAAAGACAGAAATTTTCTCATAATTCTACAGGTGTTCAATATCGTGGCTTGACTCCAAGTTTGGTTGCAAAGTGCGAAGTATGACTCCAGTGGTTGAAAGAATGATTGGTATGATTTTGACTATGTGCGGGTGGAACCCGTTGTTTTTTAATTTCTATCGATAATTCTGTGTATTTGGCTATTTTGGTAGTATATGTAGATGCGAGGTTATGTGTATTAGGGATAGCAATATGTATGATGAATGCAAAGCGAGTGATTTTATTGAACAGCAATATGTATTATTATTATAGCTCTTTTTTCCTCCTGAAGAGGGCGGGCTGAAAATCCTCCTGGATACCAGCACAACCAAGCGATCGGGATGACCTACCGACTAAACTCAGCCTGACCCTTGGCCATAAGGGCCTGAATCGAAAGTCTCATGGCTCTCGTTACTCATTTGTGTTAGCAAAACTTGTAGTTACAGTGAATATGTGAACCAGTAAATAATTATTCTTACATTAGCAGCAATTAAGCGAGGCCAGTATCGTTACCGTAATGATCGTGTACCGTGAAGTCTTGCGTCAACCATTCGGGTCAGTAATCAGAGGGTCGGCTCCGCTAAACCCAAGCCAAATAACTGGATCGTTAAGTTCGACCAATCAGAAAGTATGTTTACCAACTACATCGGAGACTTGAAAAACAATAAACGCGCTTCCATTGGTCAGTTTAATATTAATTGGAATCGACCTTCAGTAAGACGGCCGTAATGTACTTAAGAATACTATAGCTACCGTACGATTATAACAATTGCTGTCTTCAATAGTTAATTTGAGGTTAATTAGTATATTGTCACCTCTTCTTTTTAAGTTTTTATATGAATAGGGATTATAGGAATTTAATAAATAAAATATCTTAATTTAATTTTTTAGATTTAATTAACACTTAATATATCAATAATAATAAATTTCTACATTGTCATTATTAATTATAAAAATAGGAAGTTTAAATTCCTTGAAAGATGAATGTGTGTAAAGTCAAATCAAATAATGTAATTGTCTTACCTATATTATGATATTAAAAAGAGTAGAATAAAAGCCCATCAAACTTTTTTACCTTTTCTTCCAGAAGACCTCGACTCCTTGTACATATCCGCGCATGGTAATTTTTAATAAATATTAATATTTGTTTGGCGTCAATAACTGCTTGTAAATGCTTATAATAAATAATACCAGAACCGAAATAATAATAACATACAAAACTGTCAGGAAATTCATTTCGTGGACTGAATACCCTGCCATCCCAGGCATCATGGCAAACTATTTTTCTGAACATACCCCATTGTAAATGTGGTAAAACTCGCATAATGAGGCCAAGTCTCAGACGTAAAGGCTCAATTCCATGTAAGTTCCAGATCGCCATGGATATGCTCAGAGGGTCTGGAGCGATAAGGATTATGGGAGCTGGTATTGACTATGCGTCACTCATATTCAAGTTCACGCCTCTGTAAACAGACGCAAATCTCAAAAGTTTTCATTTTCGCTTACCTCAGAAATAGTGAGTACCACGTTATCATTATCGATAAAATCGAATATGCAAATCGTCGGCACTTCTACTATCACGTACTGTATTATAATAAATCAATATTCCAAATCCTTACAAACGTTATCAGTCGAAAAATCAAACTTCGAAATCAAAACAGTGATAATGATTCCCCAGTAGTCATCCTAATCTGCATGATATGTGCCTTTTATATAATGACTTTTGATATAAAAAAAATTCCAGAACGCTGATAAAGAATTTACTAGGGTCTTTTCCTAAAATCAAACGAACTTAAATCTCTGCTTGGTTGCTGAGTACTATTAGATAGGGATGGTCTATTGAGCCCATATAGTGCCATTAATTTCTATGCTTAAGCCGGTCAACCCTTAGAACAAGGTACCTTGATGCCCACTACCAGTTATGATGTGCAATTCTTTGAGCAATGCCCATCACGCTGGTTCTTCTGCGGATATCAAGATGTTTTATTTAATCACGCAAAGAAACGTATAATGTATTTGAACTGGACGTAAGAACCACGTATTATCAGACCACAAAGCATTCCTGTTAGAATCCTCATTTAAATGATTTACATCTTTTGGAATTTATTCATATGGGCCGTTGAATGGATACAGCTCCATTGTATAAATATTAGATAGATAGATACCTAGATAAAGCGTTTATTATAAATACACATAAATATCTATTAAAACAATGGTAATAATTGAGAAAAAACAAAACATACAATCAAACACCATAAATATATATAAACGCAATAAATATAATTATACTAGCGCTATTATACTACTGCTTATGTAAATTTTATTTTTTTTTAATTTTAAATTTTTTTTTTCAGGGATTGTTAATTTACCAATTACAGATAACACCCGAGCAAGGATAAACGTAAGACTTGCCTTTACCTTAGGCGTATAGAAAATATCTCCTAAAAGCCTATATTACTATTATTATCGTTTACTATTACTGCGGCACGCCTGTGGAATAAGTTGCCTGAGAGTATTCGTGATAGTCGATCTGTGGAAACCTTCAAAGTTAGACTGAAAGAGCATTTTTTATCGCAACTTGAGTCGATCAATTAATTAGTCATGTTTATATTGTAGGTATGTTAATATGTATATATATTTATAGATATATGTATGTGTGTATGTATATATATATTATATGATTATTAATATATATTATTGTTATATATACTGTTATTTATGTATTTATAGTAATAGATGTACAGTCGGGTCAATTTAATAGGCCACATTTGACATTAGTTCATAGTGAGGTGACCTGCTTAAACACTCCGATTATGGTGAAAAAATCGATATTTACTTCAAACATATGTGAATCGAATACAGTTATTATGGAAAAGTACTTTTCCACAATAACTGTAATAGGCAAACGAGCAAATGGTATACTTGATAGTAAGTGATTATCGCTGCCCGCACCAACAGATGTGTTGCCGGCCTTTTAAATGGGAATACGCTCTTTTTTATAGGTACTGCATTAATATATTTTACGATTTTAATTGCCTTAAATTTTTTTAACATCAATTATTTCTCTGTTTATGAAGTTATTATTGTTTTTTATTATAAAACAAAAGAACAACATGTTTTACATACATACACTCACGCCTTTTTCCCATGGGGGTAGGCAGAGATTACGTCTTTCCACTTGCTACGGTCTTTACATATCTCTTTCGCTTCATCTACTTTCATAACATTCCTCATACATGCTCGACGATTGCGGGTACTTCTGACCTGGCCTTTTTTGAGGAGACTTTCGATTAGTTCGAAATATGTTCGCCTAGGTCTTCCTCGTCCCGTATCTCCACTCACTCCAGCTTCATAAATCATTTTGGTCAGTCTACTTTCATCCATCCGTTCCACATGCCCAAACCACCCAAGCATCCCTTTCTCTATTCTTGTCACGATATCCTCTTTCAAACCACATTTCTTTCTAATCACTTCATTATCAATCTGTCACTCAGTTTTACTCCTGCCATACTCCGCAAAGCTCTCATTTCTACTGCATTTATTCTGCTTTCATGTCGTTTCTCCCATACCCAACTTTCACTTCCGTACATTCATGGTGAATAATCCCTTCACAAGTAATCATTGCATTCATTCGATTTTTTGAGGGACATCACTTACGTATAGACTTCATTGAACGCAACATTGTAACAACGGTCATTTGTTACAACGGTCAAAAAAATATTTAATATTTTATGTCCGCCATTACAAGGTTAGTTGAGGAATTTTAATGAAATGTCAAATGTGGCCTATTAAATTGACCCGACTGTTGTTAGTATTTTTTAAGGAAAGTAATTAGTTTTGCTTTGTTTTGTGTAGTGTAAATTTTCTATACTTTGTTGATTGCATTTTAAGTAGTATCCGCAATTTTATGACTAAATCCCCAGTTAGGTTGGCTGGAAGAAATCCCTATTAGGGATAAGCCCACCTATGTACATATTTTATATTTAATGTTATTTCCTGTGAAATTTTTATGTGCAATAAAGAATTTAATATATTACAAGAAATTCCTTTGTTCGATAGGTTTGCGGATATCCTTTACTTTTATCCCGATATCTGCTTACTTCACTAGTCTCCGCAGATAAGACATATTGATTAGATAAATATAAATAAAGCACTTGATTGCATTTTCATTTTTTACATAAAGTAGGTAGTTTGGAGCAATTTTGCTTGCGTTAATCAAATACAATAAAAATGTGAAAAGTATCCGATAAATACTATTCTTAATAGAACCAGGAACACACCTATAATTCTAAAATACGTGATTTCGCAATATGTCCAAACGTAATAAATTAAAAATTTCAAGATTGTCTCGATATCATTATTTCAGCCAATAGACACCCACTCTTGGACATTTGGTCTGCGCCCAAGTTCTGAAGACCACTCGGTCCTGCGCTGCCAGCGTCAGCGTCCTCCTAAGATCATCGTTAAATCGTCGGTCTACCTAATGGGTGTCTTAGCAATGCTACGGAGTACATTTTGTTTCACATCCAATATTTTCCTTAGCATACTATTTCGCAATTTATTATCATTCGCAATTTATCATCGGCACATGACATAAAAAATCAAAATGTAAAACAAACAGAACAATAATTATTTGGCTTAGACTGCAATGATAAAATTATCAAATATATCTATGTGGTTTTGTCAGAGACAAATAACAGAATATAACACCTGCCCCCGTAGCGTGACGTATGAAATGACAGTGGTATGATATAGAGATTTATCACTTTGAATTATCAAAAAGTAAATTGAAGAAAAAATTTTAAAATGGCGATTGTATCGCATGATAACCGCTTTATCATATTTTGTTTTGTTGCTTATGCTATAGAAGATAAATATGATGAAAGCAAACCATAAGTTAACACTGTGCGGTTAAGGCCTTAAGATTATACCGTCATTAATTAGCTTAACCATTTTATATTTTTTTAGGAATTTTCAAAATGTGTCTTATTATTTTAAATCAAGCTGTTATATATTGCAAGTTTAATTCAATTTAAAAATTTGGCCCTCAGCGTTGATACAATTTCTCTCGGCTCAAAATTTTATTTTCTCTTACTTATTATACCACTCTGCCCCACAGCACGATGCAGCCGACCGTCAGCAGCGGGCCAGCGTGGTGGTGGTGGTCAGCCAGCCCGGGAAGTCGACGCTCGAGAAGACGCAAGGTCCGCATACTGCATCTGCCAAGGTCTGGTCTCGCACTCACCTTGTACACGCCCGACCAGATCCGCCATATTATCAGGTACACAGATATTTTTGCTGCCATAGATTAAATAGTACTAGGACAAACCCTCTCAGAGGCGCTTTCAAAACCTTCGTTTAAGCACACTCTGACAGTTCAGAACATCCGAGTAGGCAACAACCGATTCAAGCGTAGATTGAAAATCATCCCTTTACGACACGGCGATCATGAGTGTCTAAGCCAGTGACGTGCGCTCAATTTACGACGTCGTCTCTCTTTTAAGTCGGACCCTTTTTCTTTTCTTTTTTTGTAGCAGGCGATCCAATGCGCCCGCCACCCTTTTGGCTCGGGGGACCAACCGCACGAAATGCTCCTCGAAGCTCCTTTTAAGTCGGACCCTAACGATCCAGAACAGCTCTGAGTCCGTTAGCAGGCAAATCGTAGAACGTTCGGTTCTCGCATTTTCCACAAATAGTCATGAGCCTGTGACTACAGCATAGGGCCGTCAAAAATAAATGTAAATCACCGATCGACTTCATGTCCAAATTAACTCGAAAAAAATGCTAAATATTATTTATTTTATTAATTAATAGGTTGTTCATGACACTAGATTATACTTCGCCACGGTAGTAATAGTGACAGTATTCTAACTTCACATAAACGGACGAAAGGCAAACTATCCCACGTAACTCGAATCTCGGCGCTGAGTATGCAAGCAATCTCGAATGTGCCGCAGTAACAAATGGATCCTACTACGTTTTTTTCAGAGCATTTTTTAAAATGAGGTCAAGTACCTACATGTTAAATATCACACAAAACAATTGTAGTATATATTATGCTGTTTTTGACTGCACGTCTTCAATTACCTAATTTAACTGAAAATTTTGTAAGGTACGGCTATAAATGGTTTTATGTTTAGGTACGTATTTTGCTTAATTTTAATAGAAAGGATTACTTATTTACACAAAAAAATGCCTGGTTAATCGAGCCTTGTCCAGGTCTGCTCGCATCCCAGACTATCGTCTTACTCCTGACATGTACAGCTGATGCATTCCCGGCATCTAGATGCCTACTAATTCTGTTTTTCCCTGTATATGCCTGCCATTTCAATTTGTAGAGATTGAATTATGTTTCATAAATAAAAAGTAAATACTAATATTATTTTTTTAAATAAATCTAGTTTGCAGTCACATGAATCGCATATAATGTAGAATAATGCTGAAGTAAGCATTATTTATCGTCACCGGTCATTGTCTGTTTTATTCGACATTATTATTCGATCGTGATCGTGACATTTATTTTGAAAATCATTATGTTGGTAATATGTAGCTTATTGCTATAAATCCAGCTGTGCGTTTTACTTCTCCGGCAACATATATCGTTGACAAAAGATCCATTTAAACCCATAAAAATATCTCTCACTTCACTTTCAGATATGACAATCGATGTTATACACAAGCATTTCTGCTTAACTCAAGTTTAAGGTAATGGCTAATAGACTCAGAAAGGATTCGTTTTAAGGTGGATTTACACCAAACGAGCGAATGCTCATTCTATCCCCACTACGTCAAATTCTTCTAGTGTAAACAGGCGTAGAGCATTCTTTCGTTGTTCTTAGTGCGTTCGCAAAGATTCTATAGAATATTCTAAGAATGCTCGCTCGCTCGATGTAAACGGCGCAAGGGCCAGTGTTGCCAACACGAGTTTTTAGAGCTAGATTTAGCTCTAAATTATCTTGGCTAGCTTTAAAAATGTGGGTCTAGCTCTTTAGCTCTACTTTTCTACAGTTTTAGCTTTTTTTCCATACATACATATAAATCCTTTGTATTTTTTTTAGCTCAAATACTAGTTTAAAATAGCAAAATGTACTACCATGTCTATGTTCGGTTTGTCGGATCTATGGTTTGGTTATTCTATGGTGGTGCTGGTTGTCTGTGGTTGGATATTTCCCAATAATTCTAAGATCTAAACGTTTCGGCTGTTGAGAAAGTAGTATTAGTATTAGGTACCTACCTACACGTGAGTGAGTTACTTTTTCAATGTCAGTGGTAAATTTACAGTGTTAAACGGTCACTTCAGTTCGGAATATTTGTTATTATTTCGTCCGCGCGTGAATTGTTATTATATTGTAGTGTAATGGCGCAAAAGTAAGCACCTTATACACAGAAGTTCAGACAAGAATGGTTGGTCTGAACCAGAATTTCAAGGTTGGCTGAAGCAGTAAAAAAAACAGACCCCACCAAAGCGTTTTGTTCCTACTGCAAATGCGAGGTTAATTCAAAAAAAGGTGATTATTAAATCACTAGCGACCCGCCCCGCTTCGCACGGGGCAGTGAAAAAATGGTTATGGTGGGTTATCCCTAAGAGATAGACATATACCATCGCGGACTTTTTTGTGGATTTTTGTAAGTTGTACAATACTGTAGTACATTATTTTGGTCTATCTCGTAGGGTTCAGCCAGCGTTTGCAATATAAGCGCAAAAAAACGTGCTTATTTACGACATCACATTAGAAACCTTTAAATTTATCAGTGTTTCTCTACTATATTATGCATTTATTATACATACAAACCTTCCTTAAGAATCACTCTATCTATTAAAAAAACCCGCGTCAAAATCCGTTGCGTAGTTTTAAAGATCTAAGCATACATACGGACATACAGCGAAGCGACTTTGTTTTATACTATGTATTGATATGAAAAGAAAAAAACACTTAAAAGCGGCGCAACCATTTTCAGCGGGACAATTAAAAATAGATTTTTATATATAGAGTCGCGTAGTATGGAGATACGGGCTTTCGTAGTAAAAAATTATTGAACGCCATCTATGAACAGACTTGAATATTATATTAGTATTATAAATAAATGTTGATTTTGATTTTTAAATACAGTACCTACTTTTAGTTCAGTACTACACTAAATAATTTAGCTCTTTTTTTAAAAAAAATCTAGCTCTTTTTTAGCTTCTTTCGCATATATATCTAGCTCCCTTTAAAAATTGAGTTGGCAACACGGCAAGAGCGGTGTGAACAGTTGCTTAGAACATTTTAGCGTGTTCGGACGCGTTCGCTCCACTGAGCGGTCTCATCAAAGTGTTCCTGTGTTCTAGCGATTGTTTACGTTATCGTATCGATTAAATTATGGATTGGTTCAAGAGAAATGTTTATTAATGATAGAAGCCTACCAAAATGCCAGATGTCTATGGGATCCGACATATGAACACTTAAAAATACAACTTTGTTTCATTGTTTCACCTACATTATCCAGTGTCCTTCGTTGCATTAAATTTGTAACCCACCAACGTCTCTTCCGTCTTTTATTTTTGAGCTTTTGCTTCAAAATAATAAATGAGTCTGCAATAATGATTTCTCTGTCAGAATCAGACATAACAAAGCACTACCAATACCAACCAAAGAAATGACTCGAACGAGCAAAGAACATTCGATCTAGCTCTTGTTTACACCAAAAGATTAAGAAAGAACATTCTTGTTCTAGTTCTAGTTCGGTGTTCGTTTGATGTAAATTGATACGTCAAGCTTTAGTTTACACTAGATATTAATGAAAGAATGCTCTAGTTCTAGCTCTAGCTCTATGTTCTTTTAGTCTAAATCCACCTTCAGATTATCTCTCAAACTTACCGATCTTTGACGAGTATCTCAATTTCTACCACAATATAGAATTGCTCTGTTCTGCCGTGAAGGGTAAGATAGGCAGTTAAATTACTGGGTACTGTCACTTTACATTTAATATCACACTAGCGCCCCCCAACCCCTCTATCTCACAGGGATTACTTGGACTATAGGTGAATGTAACCATTTAACATGAGAGGGGCAGTTTGGTGCTTTGTCAATATAGAAAAATTATTGCATAAAGGAAATATTGTCCAATTCCTTTTTGATGATTGTTTAAAAACTGTCCAGAGTCGCTTCCGACTTAACACTTTAATGCCACAATGTTGGGAGTATACGGCGTATACATTTGTGGTAACAAAGAAATATGTAAGTTAGGGTTAAAAATGGCAAAATATTAAAGTGACTCATTTATTTCAAGAATCTTATAAATTTAGGAAAACTCTAAAAGTTAATGTCAAGCTTAAACAACTCTCGTTAATTTTTTGTACAGACGATCCAGGTGGATAACTATAAAGAATTGCAGCCCATTCTAGTCTACAAATATTTTTTTTTAATAGATCACGGGGATCTCTTGCTATTCTTGAACGAATATTAGTAGAGAAGTGGGTAAGAAGGTAAGGCAGTCGATACAGTTATTCATAATTTTATAAAGAAATGCCAGAGCCAGCAAGTTGCGGTGCAAAGAAAGTGTCTAGGTAAAAATATTTGATCTTATTAAATAAATATTTCGTACACTAATAAGCCTGGTTCAAAGTAAGCTCTATAAGTGACTTGTGGTATGGGATCTAGGGTAAAGGTATAAATATATTTCATAGAAATATATATTAACAACCCTGACTAAGGTACAAATGTACCGCATTCATCACATAAACATCTGCCCCCACCGGGTTCGAACCTGGAACCTCAAAGATGGCGACACCTTGAAACTGGTGTACTAACCACTCAACTACGGAGGTCGTTAATCTTTATGTTCTTAAAATTTTAAGAGCTTTAAAAACGATAAGATGGACCAATAGGTTTGCATCAGGTCCTTGCAGCTCCGTTTTACTCAAGATACTGTACACATTTCGCTATGGCAACTTTTTTAACATGCACTATTCAGTTCTAACTGCTGGGTGTTTTCCCTAATTCTGATGGTCCACCACAACCACCATACTTGTAATACCACCACACCATGATACTTGGAATTGATAGGACAACGGTCATTTTATTAAATTCTATCTAATTCAAGTGTGATAAATACGTAATTCTTATCCATACCTGATAACGTTCGGAATATAGACAGATTTTATGAGAAAATGGCTATCGCATTCGCAAAGATCGCATAAAAAAAATACATTGATGACATGCACTTATCTTGTATTCAGTCAAACAGTATTATTTAATGTTAATAATTTACCTCCTTTTCCAAATATAAAGACTGGCAATTTTATTTTTTTGTGGCCTGTAGTGCGAGCATGGAACTATCGATAAACAAAATTTGACAGCTAAGATCGATATACTCGATTAAAAATTGGTAAATTTAACAAATACTCTTACGGAGTGACAAGGACGGATGCTTTTGGAGGACAACTTTTAAAGATGTTGGCTCAGATTCGGAAGTGGCGCTAGCACCACCTTACCTAAGACAGTTTTTCTTTTGAACTTTCGCCGGTATCATCACGAACGATGTGTGTGTATTTTTCGTTAAATCTTTTAACGGAACCATTTAACGGAATTTCTTTTTAGTAATCGATTAGCTATTAACGAAATGATTGATTAACGACATCCCAGCTCTGCTAGTGGGTACTTAAACCTTATGCGCTTTGCACACGCTAATTAGATTTTCAAAGTAGTTCTTGGAAGTTATTGACAGATCTTGAGAGACACAATGATGGAGTTGAACGATATTAAGGGTTACATAACTGTAATTACCGGATACAATGATTTGACTCTGATCAATAAATTGACAAATTCTCTATAGTTGTCGTAGACAAATAAATAAAAAAATGAAGACATTGTTCTTATTTAAAAATAAGAACAATGACTGAGCTGTATTAATGGATATGCCAGTGAAATTATTCGCTACTGTGACCAGTTTTTTGTCACAACTTCACAAATACCTTATTCTGTTAAAATATTCCAACTGATATTGAAGTCTATACGCTCAACATTAGGTTGAATTTCGGTTGCAGAAATTTGTCAGATGATGGCAATAATGTTTTACTATAGAGATATTATTAAAAACCGACTTACGGGGCACGTACATAAGAGTAGTTATGTTTTAATGTTTTACAACGTTATTATTAATAAAAAAGGTAATAAATACAGAAGGCACGGGACGGAAAGAGACAACGTTGTGTTAGTCAAACAGTCGAAGCGAGGAATGACGTCTTCATTCTCTCGCTGTTACTCTACGACTAAATGAAATTACACCAATTGCCTGAATCAGTTGAATGGACGCGATAAATATCGCGTCCATTTTCGTGTTACATATAACAAGAGGTAAATACCTCTTGTTATATGTAAATACCTCTTATTATATGTAAATACTTCTTGTTATATGTAACACGAAAATGTTTATACTTACCATCTGATTTGACGCTTCTGTTTAAGTATAGCAATGGATAGTGATAGCAAAATGTCAAAGTAAGCTATTGTAACACAATGAGGGGGTTGGGTGGCCTTAAGAGATAAAAGTGACGAGTGTCCCGATAAATCACGAGTTGTAGCAATTTTGAAGATAAGATAAGCTATGATCTTATATTGTTGACTGTTTATGCTCAGAGTGAGTGTCGCGCTATGAGTCCCGTTGGAGTCGATCGTGTGCTCGTGGACCCAGTGCCGGTGTCAAAGGACGTTGTGGACGATTGGTTCAGTGAAGGGTTTAAAGTGGTACTATGTTCCTGGTGTACAAGTGAGTTTTCAGTCGGAGATCTTTTCAAGGATAAACTGTTGCTTTTGAGTGATTTCCCGGGTCTTAATCTCGAATTAGTTTAATGAGTGTTTAGCAACATACGATCTGCTTTAGGCCGTCTTTTCACTATATTAATCATATACATATACGTAAATACCGCACCATTTTATAAAAATCTTTTTTATTTATCTTACATAAAAATTCAATAACAGTTCATACTGTTTAATTAGCAGCGCCGACGTCAAGACTGTCTAAAAGTTATATTCTTTTTTTTTGTTTTTTGGTCCGCTGAGGATAATGCATTAAATTGCATACCTCGGCTGCGGAGAGCCGGCGGTTATGTGGGGCTCTCCCCAGAAGGGGGAGGCCTACCCACTAAAAACCTTAACTTTGAATGAAGAGGAAGAACTCATTTTGTTTTCCAATAATCGAGATTTAATTTTAAAACATTCAGAAGAATCAATTAATTCATTTTAGACTAACATCAGATGCGATTATTTATTTATTTATTTAATCTTCATTGCATAATAATAATACAATCGGCGGACTTAACGCAATAAGGCATTCTCAACCAGTCAACCGGAATAAATGTTGTAGACTATAGTGAGGCGATGGAAGAAAGATTAAGACATAAATAATTATGTAGTATTCCTATAAAATAGATATATATTAATTATACTAAAGATATAGAATAAATATTAATGAATAAATACATATAAATATATATACATAAAATATATAATAAATAAATAAAATATATACTAATATTATTACAGCTAGACAGAGACAGAAAAGTGATCACGCACTAATCTCTTAAACGTGGTTTTATTATCAGCGCGACGGATATGTATTGGAAGATTATTCCACAGACGTATAGCGGATACAGTAAAGGAATTGGTTACGAAGCCGGAGTGATGGACGGGAAATTGAAGGGTCAGGTTATCACTTGAGCGAAGGTCACGCTGGTGAGAGTTCCCCAGAAACTGAAACCTAGATTTTAAGTATCCTGGAGTATGTGGATCATAAAGGATATTAAATAGCAGACGGACAACTCTGACACTCCTACGCTCACGGATAGGCAGCCATTTGAGTTGGTTTCTATAATCCGAGATGTGGTCGAATTTACGTAAACCAAACACAAAACGAACACAGCTGTTAAGCAAACGATCTAATTTGTTCAAAAGATGTTGATTAATATCAGAAAAGCAAACGTCAGCATAATCTATGATAGGGAGAATAAGAGCTTGTACAAGCGCGATCTTTGTGCTAAATGGGAGAAAGAATTTAAGCCTATACAGAGACCGTAATGCGTTGACCACCTTGCGAGAAATCTCATTGACCTGGTCCTCTCAGGTGAGAGAGCAATCGATAAGAAGGCCTAAATTCTTGACTCGAGGTAGATACGATAAGCAGTTGCCGTTAAATACCAAAGAAGGTATAGAGCTTATATCTAGAGACGACAACTGTCGAGAACTGCCGAGTATGATTGCTTGGCACTTATCAGTATTGACGGATATGCCGTAACATTCTGACCATTTGGCAATTCTGATAAGATCCTGGTTGCAATTGAAAATGGTCTGATTTATGTTACTTTTATGGGTTTGAACATATAATTGGAGATCGTCCGCATACAGATGGTAAGAGGATTGAAGTTGAGTGGTTAGAGAGTTTATAAAAAGAGAGAAAAGAAGGGGAGAAAGTATAGCGCCTTGTGGAACACCAGCAGATAGACCACGCCAGCTGGAAAGTTGCTGATCAACCCGAACAGCTTGCTGACGACCACTAAGATACGAAGAAAACCACGACCTAGTTGAAGTAGATAGTCCAATATGTGAGAGTATAGCGAGGAGAATGTCATGGTTGACTGTGTTAAACGCGTTAGAAAAGTCGACAAGAATCATAACAGTCAACAGAGCATCCTCCATGCCGTCACGCACGTTCTAAGACTTTGATAAGAGCAGTGGTATGTCCAGGCCGAAAACCAGACTGAAAAGGACTTAGGAGATTGTGACGGAAGATAAAAGAGGAAAGTTGCTTGTGGACAGCAGCTTCAAGGATCTTGGAAAGAAATGGTAGGATGGAAATAGGTCGGAAGTGGTTAAGGCTAGAAGGGTTAGAAACTTTGGGAAGAGGAATAACAATGGCTTTATGCCAAGCGAGAGGGAATTTGCCAGAGGAAAGAGAGTGATTAAGGATAAATGTAAGAATAGGAAGTATGGAATCAATAATAGGTATAATTATAGATCTACCTATTTCATCGTGGCCAACTGCTGTCGACTTCATAGAGAGAACAATTTTTTTAACATCCTCTTCAACTAAGGGACGGAAATCGAAAGATTCGTTAGTGGAGGCCTGGGAAGTAATAGATGAAATAGTGGAGAGACTTACAGAGTTAGAAAGAGAGAAAAGTGATTGTTGAAATCATTGAGTGAGTGAGAAAAACTATGTAGACGAGAGTCTCTCTTACCAAAACCAAGAGACCGAAGAAACTTCCAAGTACTGGCAGGATTAGAGTTAAGAATGTTTTGATGAAAGTATTGTCGTTTAGCGGCTCTTACCATCTGATTGCATCGATTCCTAGCGGTTTTAAAAGCTTCCCAATTAGAGTCAGTACGGCATCTTTTGTAAAAACGAAAACATTTATTACGTCTGCGCATGGCCATGCGAACCCCTGAGCTGATCCACGGCGCGGGTGGCCGACGCATCCTAACCCGCCTTTTAGGCGCATGCTTGTCATAAAAATTTATTAATGAATCATTAAAATATGCAACCATCACATCAACATCCTTAGTCTCTCTAATGGGGGACCAGTCAATATCACAGGCGTCACTATTAAGGCTCTTTACATCTAATCTGGCAAAATTACGCATATAAATAACACGGGATTTAGGTTTGGGAGGCTTAGCTTTATAAGATAAGAAAATAAGGTCGTGCCTGGAGAAGCCAGGAGCAGAAAGTTGGCCATGCTTAACGAGATGAGTAGAAGAGGAAATTAAAATGTGGTCAATCCAGGAGTCAGGAGAAGATATATTGTGGTGAGTTGGGTCTAGCGGAAGTATTTGTAAATTAGCCGATTCAACTATGGCTCGAAACTTACGAGATTGGACATTGACTTTTGAAGGTTAATGTTAAAATCGCCCATTATAATATGATGCGAGAAATCAGTTGCGACTGAGTTAAGCACAGAGTCCAATTCGGATTGGAAATCAACTGAAGGAGGGCAATAGACAACTCCCACGACAACCTGTACACCTTTTATATCAATATTGATGAATAGGTATTCTATGCCACCATGACGGGAACTGGAGGAGGCTAAAGGCTTGTAAGAAACACAGTCAGATAGGTAGATAGCCACTCCACCGCCATCTTTGCCGACACGATCATTGCGGATAACATTATCCAATAATAGCCAAAAAAGCTTTAAACATATTATTACAATTTTCCACGTCTTATTTTTGTGAATTCGGATTTTCAGCATTAGCCAACATTAAAACTAAAAAAAGATCAAGATTGTTAAATGTAGAAGACAATATGAGAGTAGCATTGTCATTTTTACGACCAAATATAAATGAAATTATCAAAAAACATCAAGCTCAAATTTCGCATTAAAAATATTTTTATTCGTCGTCATCAATTATACGGTGACCTCTGATAAATAGTCTGAACCCTTTACAAGTTTAAAGAAGTTCACATTACTATCTATCTATATTAGGAATAGTCCTAATAAGTCCTAATTAAGCTGCATTACTATACATACTTAAAATATTTAAGTGCTTTATTTAAGACATTGCTAATTTTGTAGATTAAGCGATGTGAACGAAAACCGAGTTTTTTTCCCTCTGGAGAGAAGAGGTCGATAATCTTCATGGATTGCCACCGCAACCAAATGCCACGGGGATTATGTCGGACTCCAAACCGATCGATGGAGCTCAACAGAGATGACCTAACGACTAAACTCAACGAACGAGCCTTGGCCACACTTGTTAGAGGGGTGAAAAGCGAAGTTTGAAGGACAGTGTGGAGACACAACTGCTCACTCCTCTAGTCATGAATAGCTTAACTTATGTAGAATTTGAGACTGTATTACAAACAAAGAAGACAATTTTATATTAATAATGAAAAGTCATTCACAGGTTTTCCACTTCAAGTCAACTAAGCGAATGTAGAATAGTCCAGAGAAGTGATCACACTATAAGAGCGTGATCTACGCATAATCTTAGCGAAAGAAATACCCGAAATCACAGAATATTCTAGTCTATAGATCCCAAGATCGTTGCTAAATCTTTAAAATCCTATTTGCTCCCTTCTTCAAAAACCCAGTACTATACTCCCTGAAGAAAACCTTGGCATTTCTCTTACTGGTGTTAACACGACCGCCGGGAGTGGTATCCATAGGTCGCTGGTTCATATCCGGCTCGAAGGACTATATGTTGCGGATAATGTCCTAACTCTATTATTATTAGTATTTATTTATTTTACCAAAAAGAAATAATTACAGAAAATAATCCTATACTAGGCGTGACATAATCTCTTTAGAGTTTTGCCGCAGGCCATTTTTAATAAATTTAATTAGGAAGATTTACTCAGACCTAGGTTTAAATTAAAAGTGGACTGTAAATTAGGCACTAGTTATATTATATATATTTATTGTATTATATATATTTACATGTCATGTCCGACAGTCATCTTCGAATAAGAATATTAGAACGTGATATTGTTAATGAACGTCCGATGTGTTCTGTCGTAATCGGGTCGCCGCGCGCCCGAAGAGAAACCCGAGATCCGGCGTTCCGGCGGGCGTGTTATCACCACTTACCACAATTAAAACTTAGGCTCCAGCTTGTGGGGATGGACATCCTGGCGATAGTGAGCGACTCCTTACACAAACAATACAACGCACAAGACGCAAACATGCCTTAGGACCTTATTCTAAAAGCGAGCGTAAACTCAAATCGTTGCTTGAGTACAGTTAGAAAGAGGCGATGCTATTGACAAGGCCTCTTGTACACGCACGGTTTTCACCGTGAAAATCTACGGTTAATTCGCCGTGTGTGCTGTGTGGATCACTATGGAAGCTTGTAAACGTGCATAGCAACGCCGCCGCCGTGTGAGCCATGCCTACCCCTCGGCGCGCTGCGTCTACTGACGGCGTGATTTTCACTAGTGGTGTGGTGTAGTGATAGGCCAACTCGGAAAAAACAAACCTCGAGTTAACCCGGGTTAAAATCCACGTAACTCGGGTTGAACTCGAGTTAACTGGATGGATAAGTAAATGTTTCTTTTTTTGAGTTTTTACCCAATTAATCCCTCAGCTGTTCCAACATTTATCTGTTTCAATTCCTATGTATTGGGAGAGTTATACCTACTAACTAAAGAAACAAAAAAGTTATTGTTGGAGATCGAAACATTTATTGAACTATTTTTTGGTCGATTTTTAATTAAAAATAATACATATTTACTATCAATTAAACTATTAAATTATAATAGCAGTCTTTTCAAAATCAGACTTACATTATGATGCAAGCATGTACATAAGTACATTTACGAGATCATAATTGTTTTATAATCAGTATCAGTAATCACAATATTTTCAAGAAAATGAAAGATGAAAAAAGACGACCGAAGTACTCATATTATTTACTTTTATTTGTTGAACCCTGAAATTCCTCGACGGCGGCAATGGTAGAATTAGGATGCTTTTTTTGATGTGTTTTTAAAAGTGTGGTCGTATTTATATTTGAATGTATCTGAACACATCTTACACGTAACACGTCCACTCACTGAAGACGAATCGAAAACATCCCAAACTAACGATAGTTTTTTGGGACCCGGCATTTTTCAAAAACAACCTCAAATGTTTGTTAGTTATGAACGAATTAATATGATGACTATATTCATTTCATTCTTTCATAACATACTATTATTAAAGTCTCAAATGATCGGCAAACTTCGCTCCATGTCGGTTCTATTCGGTTTTCGAACTCGAGTTAGATAGAATTCAACTCGAGTGAATTCGAGTTACGCTCACGCTCGAGTTAACTCGAGTTAGCTACTCGAGTTGCTAGTGAGGTGAGAGGAGAGACTAGTGTGGTGTATGACAGTCTTTGAGAGTGTATTGACGAAGCCGGACGTATGCACGATTTACGTATAAAGATTTCCGATTTTGATTCTAGAAAGGCCTATAATATGGGATAAGAGTATTGATGAAATCGGATGTGTCCAAAACCGTCTTTGCCTTTTTTTTCAGTTTCCTGTATATGTAATAAGCAGAAGTTGGAATTAGGTTATAGGTATTTATGTACTTGCATCGAAATTTTGATATTAATGTGGACCTTCCCGGGATGTCTAATGGACAATTCCGTGTATTACAAATAAATAATATTAAAAACCTCAGAGTTGACAAATATAATATTTATAATAAAAATAATATCGCTGCATTAAATCGATTAAAAGTTCTTCTTAAATAAAATCGATATTCTGTTTTAATCGAATCGGTAACTTGCGAGTTCATCACTGATTTCAAAATATCTTAAACTGTCAAAAAGAAAATAATATAATGGACAGAGTATAATTCCGTCCTCTAGTAATAAGCGACGATATTCTTCTTTCTCGTATGAACATTCATGACGCAGCACGTCCTGCAAAGATTCGGATAAAACCGCTACTGAACCGTACTTGGCCAATGTCTCGTCCGGTAGTTTTGCTCTCACGTTTTTTTTAACCGTTCGGCTAAAACATCGTACGGTTAAACAACCGTGATGCGGACAAGAGGCCTTAATGTCTCAATATTTCATAAACGACAGCGTGGACGCTCCTTGGCAACAGTTTGGTATCTTATCAAAATTAGCTATCACTAAAACTTGATCATGGACATTAGTCCATTAGTTAGAATTGATTGAAGAAAAAAAGAAAGTATTTTATTCAGGATATTTTCTTAGTTGTTTTTAAATGTCATGAAATTAAATTATATTCATATACTCGTATAAACTCACAACTCTCCCATGGAGGTAGGCTGAGATCACAGGTTTCCACTTGCTACGATCCAAACATACCTCCTTCCTTGACTTTCATTAATACTTTGATGTACCCTCGTCGGTAACGGGTACTCTTGACCTGACCTTAAATTAAATTAATCTATTATAATAACATTCGTTATATAAATTGGAGGTATATTGTTTTAACATAATACATATGTATAGATAGTTTCTATACATATTTATTATGTTTCTATTAGAAACTATCTTCTTTCGCATTTAACTGTAACCCCTACAGTTCAAATTTTAATTACTCTGTGAACTCACATTTAATTTTTATTTTATATTAAAAATAAAAACAATGTCAAAATACCTAGTATTTTTTCTTCATCATTTTGAAAGTTCGTGTCTCAAATATATGAAAACATTAATTTATCAAATTTATTCATTTAAAAATAAAGAGAAATAATTAATAATACCATTAAAATGTCATAATGCACGGTTTTGTACAGCTAAATCTTGTTTTGATATTTTTTGCTGTAGTTTGTATAGTTCTCACCTAAATACAACCCTTAAATAAATTAAGAAACCTCCGTACGCAACGGAAATTATATATATATATACATAATATATATAAATAACTTTATCCGACATTCCTACGGTGAAGCAAATGGTCACGAGATAACTCCTGCGCAAAACCTCAAAAGTGTATGTGAGGTTGGCCGATATGCACGGAATCTACTTGCTTACCTAAGATTCGAAGACTTTTATTTAATTAGGATAATTCTTTCCCCAGGATGGGACCAAATATACAGGATAATTTGATCAAAAACTAGTTTAGTACAATCTCTTACTGACGTCTGATCACGGTTTCTTTGCAGACTCGAGAGCCCGCCGGTGCAGAGAGTCACTGAAGCGCCGTGGGTCGCGCCGGAGCACTGGCCTATTCACGACTTTTTGCAGGTAACATTTCTATGGTATAGCTTTTACATAATATACGTTTTCCCTATTTATCTGATAGGCTAGAGCTAAGTGTACATCGACACCATCAGGCAGTTTTTCTTTTTCTTAGGAGAGGAAGGCTGAGAATCCTCATGGATACCACCACAACGGCAAGTGTCACGGTGATTATGTCGGACTCCTGGCGAATCGAGGCGGCTCGACCCGACAGACCTACCGACTAAACTCAGCCTAAGCCGTTGGTCCTATTGACCCTATGGCTTGACGTGATATGGAGGACCGCACCTCAGGAGAGACAGTCAGCGCTGCCCTATAAAGAGAGCATATGCGCTAGAAGAGGCACGCTATACCAAAGTGGCTCCGGCCTATATTGATGGGAACCTACTCGTATCTAAGCAGAAGGCTGCCGAGAAAAGGATGGCAAGGGGCGCGACGGCTCAGACGCCGCCGCTTACAAGTCTAGAAAGTCCTACGTTAATTGATTGGGGGCATCAGGCAGTACATGCCCACTGCTTGTATAGGTTTCTCCCAAGGATCTCCACACTGGTCAGTCCAGTGTTGCCTTTGGTCGGACAGAAGGCCTGGAACCTTATCGGCTTTGAACTTAAACGCCTGCCCCCCAGAGCGGTGAGCATCAGTGCATGGCGCAGCCTCAGGAGAGTACAAACGCTCTGAAATGAGATCAGTTACCAGAGTGGTCCAATTAACGGTATATGTGCGCTTATGCACTTAATAAAAAGCTATATTAGCTACAGGCGTTGTGTGTGTGTAAGTTACTTAAATGCATGTGATGCTCGGCGACGCAGAAGCGCCTCAAGTAGCTTATTTAAGTTTGTTAATATTTCATTGCACGGGTCGGACAGTGCGTGGTTAGGACGGCGAATGCGGTGGGTGATTGTATAGTCGGAGGCGTTTTTTATAAGTGGATTGGGGTGGGCGGATGCTGTTTTGAAGAAGCGTGTAAGCGTCCAGCACCTTGATGCGGTCCTCACCTAGTCGCCTGCTCCGCTTGTGGGAGGCTGCAATGTACGGCATATGCCTGCCGGTCGAGGACCTTTCCGCCCTAGCCGCCGTCAGTATTGCGAGCACTCTGTGACACTGGTTTATCTGCGGTTATCCAACATAACCACCCGCCGTAGACCGGGCACGGGAGGAGTCACTACAATCTACCGTGGGAAAAAAAAGTTCTTCTGCGGTGTTCGTCATACAAATTTTGTTTATACGCTCAAACAAATTACGAATATTCTAGTTATATTGTAGAAATAACAGTGTACCTGGAATTATTACTTTTGAAGATACAGCGACATGTTGTTTGTTTGTTTATATGTATACTTTCCATATTGAAAAATGTTACATTTAACGTAAAAAAGCTTCAAATGTTTTTATTTTGTTTGAGTTTTGATTTAAAAAAGGAATGTATTTATAAATATTTTTAAAAATAAATCGACTATGTTATTTTGACGTTTTATCTTTTATATTACATTCTGTAAACAATTCATTTATTCTTAACTAAATTTAAAATCCTTATGTGTTTACTGAGCTGACGCAGTTGTGACATCGCACGGCGATATCACAGTTTGGCTGTTGTAATGTTAATTGTCTTGTCTGCATCTCATTTGTTAATTGTGTACTGTCGTGTGATGTTACAATAAACTGGATTTCTTTCTTTCTTTCTTTGTTTGCTGAATATATAAATTAAGATATAAAGCTATTAATAAATTTGTTTCATACAGTTTTGTAATAACTTAAATTAGTCTATTACTGTACTTTTATAAAGTACAGTAATAGCGCGATAGGTGGGTCGCGTAAGTCGGGGTTTAACTTTGCAACACAAATACATATATAGTATGATTAATCAGGACCAGAGTTTCTTGAGACATGACATGAGAAATGACTCATTTTTTGTTCGTGTAGATGACATAATTTATTGGTTATATTAAAACGCACTATACACGTAAAATAATTCTACGTGGAAACGTTCAAACCTGTCGCAAACTGAATACTGAGAGGCCGGGCGGAGCGAGAGAACCGATGCGCGCGACAATCGAAAAGAAAAACCGCGATCTCCGAATTCGCGTAAAACGGGGTAGCGTAAGTCGGGGTATTACTGTATATTAAAAGATTATTATAAAATTGTCGTGCTATCTCACTAAATTCTTTTAAAGATCGTGACCATTTCCTCCGTAGAATGTCCGCGTCGGTCGCCCACCGTACACCGGGTTATCGAGTGGAAACCCCGGGATAACGGGATCCGTGGGGGATAACTCCCGCGGGGGCTGGGAAGGCACTATGAGGGGCTGGGCGGCCGGCGCGCTGCTGCTGGCAGCCGTGCTGCTGCTGGTCCGAGCCTTGGAGCGCTGTCTGCATCGGAAGTTGTTCAAAGGTATAACAAAGTTTACCAGTGTTAAAATTATGGGTAATATTTAGAATGAGCTATGCAACTCACCTTAGAATAAAAGTGAAGAGTAATCACACGTAGGTAACTAGCTAGTACCAGCGACTTCGTCTGCGCAGGATTACTATTTTAGTAGCATATATTGGCGTGGCGTATATCTTTATAAAGTGTAGCCTATGTGTTATTCTGATATACAGTGTGTTAGGGAACGGACTTCCGATACTTTACCAACGTGTTGTATGTTAAGTTTTATCGACAAAAACCTATACAAATGGGGGTCGCATCCCTCACCCCTATGAATGAGAGCTATTTTAAAATTTTATTTCTCGTATTTTAAGGAGTTTATTAAATCTTGCTGTTTTACGATTTTATTTGGTCTACATACACAAAAGTGGCCTTTTATTTCAAAGTTAATGAGCTGTGCTAGCATTTAACAATAAATTTGTTAAGAAATTCTTTACAATAATAAACAAAATCCTTTGATTTAGACGGAAAACTGGGTAAAATTATCTATTTTTTTTTAGTTATTGGGCTCTACCTAAAATTCCGGGCCCTTGACATATCATTTTTTTTGTTTTAATTTATTCGCTAAACAGGCAAATAGTTAAGAAACGGGTCTAACAAAACAAGTCAAAATTGTCAAAAAAAACCCTATTCATAAGAAGGTAATATTTCTATTGTGTGTGAGAGAGAGAGGTACTTTTACGATTAGAAGGTGTAAGTGAGACAAAACACAACAGATGGTGCCTTTGTGTATTTGTTTTTCATTGACAATCAGTTATCCCTCGCCCCGCGTTGTGAAAACTACACCATCGCTCTATCACTCGTACATTCTTTAATTTGATCGCGCGTTATGTCGTATTCAGCTGAAGAAATAGCAGACATACATTTTGTGTATGGTTTCCGATCCCTAACACACTGTATAAGCTAAATTACTGTAAAGTTTCATTAAAATTTATTCTGTAGTTTTTACGAGAAAACGTAACAAATATCCATCCATACAAACATTTGCGTTTATAATAATAGTAGGGATTCTAACCCAAAAATTTAAAATGTATAGATTACGAGTCTATGAATGTAAATGAAAACATAAAAAGGCAAGCTGGTGCCCGCGACATCGCTTGCGCAGGATACAATTCACACAATATCTTTATAATTGTAGCCTATGTGTTATTCTGATGCTTGGGCTATAACGGTTTATAATATTACTACGGATAAAATCAATGATGTTTCCTTAACTTCCAGAACAGGGTGGTTCGGACGAATGGCCGACTCCAAACGTCATAGCTACTAGTGGTAAGTTCTTAATTCAATTATATTACAGTATATTTAGATAGAAGAAACATTCAGATACAAAAATGTTTATTTCAAAAGCCTTAAATTAATAATCTGCAACGCCTCTGATGCTGTGTATTAAACCATTTTGTTTGCTCATTTACCCCCCTATAATATAAAAACAATCAATAATTAAGAATCAATGGGAAATATTTTGATGCATACACACATTGCTTTACACGTCTTTCGCAAAAATGCAATAAAAACTGATTTGATTTACATAACAGCGTCGTCGTTTCCTATCTGTGATCCATTATCGGCCGATTTAACAGTGACAGCACTATTTAGCTTCCGCTGTTTATCAAACGAGTATATTTGAGCTTCTGTGTATGGCTTATCGTGGGTTTGACGCCAATCTGACGTAACTACCTAAGACCAATCAATAAGCTAGCAACATTTGATATCAAAGTCAAATCTTTTTGATCATCAAGATCAAAAAGATGATTAGCATTATTACACAACTACAGCGGTGAAGCTTACGCAATATTATCGTTTTCAATACAGTGTTGCCATTAAAATGCTGTAAATGACGCTTACTCATACTGTACGATGTTTTGAAACTGACCCCGCTTTGCATGTGCATTAGTTATCTTAAAAAAATATTTTCTAAATTCATTTAAATCATTTGATATGAGTCGTGTATTTCCACAACTTAAGTATAGCTTTCGTGATTGTTCATCGTCATTTTATTTTTTGATTGCGTTAATTCCGTCCATAGTGGACAACTAGCTTCCTATATCATGTTTGTTCTATGCATAAGATTTATTTATAATTAAAGATAAATATAATAATTTATTTGAACATAATGTTATTAAAGTAAATACCGGATGGAACAAATTGAATTGGGCTACGCCGGGCGTATATATAAAAGCCGTAAAAGTCGTTTTATTAATTAATATTAAATAATAAATAATATTCCAAAATATTTAAAAAGATATATATTTATTAAAACCACTTGAAATGTTGTTAAGAAGAAAACAGGAAAATCCAAGAGTAATGTGAATTCATTATAATTGGAAATCAATAATAAAACAACAAAATCTGATATTGCAGTTAATAGGTAGTAGAAAATTTCATTTTCACATACCTTTACAAACAGCAAGTACTATTAACTAGTTTTTTTTAATGTTGGTGCCCGCCCCAACATGGCTATCGCTATCGTTTGGGAGAATGTGTAAATGGCGGTAGAATCGCGAAAGCGCACCTCGCCATATGTGCCCGCATGGGCCTAGAGAACTCAGGGGGGTTTTAGTGGGTAGGCCGGTCCTCTCAGACAGGAGAGCCCCACACACGGCCGCGCCTAGCCATCGCGGTGTCAAGGTGCATAAGGTGCATTTCCACTCTAAAAAAAATAATAAAAAAAAGGGGAGAATGTGTAAAAGAACACCGAATGTTTCAATTTTAGTTACATTGATATCAATATAATATTAAAAACGTTTAAAATGATTATTAATAAAAATGAACTGAGAACTTTTGCCTCGCTCCGCTACTTGCATTCATTTTTAATAAGTGTATTGATGAAGGTGTTCCGGATCTCATGAAAATAGCAAATTATTACCTTTATATAAATCTGGAGATAAAACGATAATGAAGGATATATTTAATTAAGATTAACTGATAAATTGTATTTCATTACAAAATTAAATCACTCGCTCAGTTAATATTTTGATTGTATCTTTAAGCCCAACTTCCATTACAAGATAAGATAAATGTCAGTTTACATACATGTCTGCCACAATAAAAATTGTATATATATATTTACTAACGTTTCTTAATATATGTTATTATATAATAATATTTAATAAAAAAATTCGCTTGCTACAGCAGACTCCTCTGTACCCACACACATTATATTACTCCTCTTTGCACCAATATTGATCCTTTATCCTTTTTTGGAGGTCCATTTAGGGAGTAGCAAGTCACCACCTCCATCGGTGAAAAATGTGTGGGCATGTGAGACCCGACTGCCATTATATGGGGATTCCTTTAGGATTACTAACAACACCAAGAGATTCCGACTGAGAGCCTTGTCCGCACATATAAGGAACTCCTCACAATCATCGTGCATATCGAGTGTGGTGCTGCTCAACCAAAGCCGAGCCCATCTTAAGGTAGGAAGTGACTAGATGCTGTCTGGAGAGCCAAAGAAGGCGATCGCTTCCTTCTGTATGGGTGTAATATCGAAGGCAGTGGAGAAAGAGAGTGGGAAAACGATTCCATTCTACTCCCCTCCGCCGCAAACGTGTGCATTGCAGAAGTTGGATTTCATTTTATTTTTTTCTTCCCCCTGAGGAAAATGCATTAAGTTCTCTCAAGGCTCTCCTCCCCAGAAGGGGGAGGCCTACCCACTAAAAACCTCAGGGATGGCATTCCTCAGGCATGTAGGGAGCCCCCGAGAACACCAAGCTACTTCCGGGAACCCCAGCCTTCGCTCCCTCGTCGATACAGGGGAGCCCTTCTCGGGGGAGGCTACACTACCTCCCCCGGACTCCTCCACCGACGACGCCCTCCGGCCACGGAAGTGGCGTGGTACATCCCGGGTCGCCGTATCCGCGGGCGCGACTTCCTCGCGCCCGCCGGCGACCCGCGGTGGCGGTGGCGATCAGCCATCTCCCGACCCCGCTCGGCGGTCTCCACTAGAGCATCACTGCTTCACAGAAGGAGGCCACAGCCCTCCAACCGCAATAAATGCCGGCGGAGACAGATCTCGCCCGATCTCTGCGACCAAGACTCGGCGCTCGGAGGCCCACGCGGGGTACTCCGCCAGCGTGTGCTGGGCCGAGTCGAGGTCGGATGCGCAGTGGTGGCAATGTGTCGATCCTTTCCGTCCTATTCGACACAGATACTCACCGAAGCAGCCGTGCCCGGTGACTATCTGAGTCAATCGGTAGGTGACCTCCTCCTTCGTGGAGCCAAGCTTCGAGGTGCGGGAGTACGGCACCGACGGCCCGCTGGCGCGCGCAGATCCGTAATTCGAGCTGCGCACGCCAGGCCGCCACTCCCGCTTAGGCACTTCGTGCGCGGGTTCCGGGGTGCTCCTTCATCGCTCCCCCGGTCGACACGCCGCGACGCATACGTCGCCGCGTACATGTCGGCAGGATGTCGAATGGGGAGCGTCCAAGAACCGTCGCCATCTCGTACGAGACGGTACGGTAGCGTCGTACGATCCGTATGGCCATTATCCGCTGCAGGCTCCGTAGCAGAGCTCTGCAGCGGGGGGACCTCGCGCAGTCTCGCGACCACACGGGGGCCCCATACATGGCCACGGATCGCACGACGCCCTCGTATAGGCGGCGAACTCCATCCCTCGGTCCTCCGAGATTGGGCAGCAGGCGATGCAGCGCGCCCGCCACCCTTTTGGCTCGGGGGACCAACCGCACGAAATGCTCCTCAAAGCTCCAGCGGCGGTCCAGGGTGAGGCCCAGGTACTTGATGTATGGCCCCACCGAGACCACCGCGTCACCCACTTGGATCCGGCAGCTGGGTGGTTCCCGGCGCCTCGGAAGGCCGTGGAACCATAACCGAAGTTGGATCTATGCAGCCTGCCTATCATGATCACCTTACCTGAGCTTATAACCTGTGCACTAGGGTGCTTCGCGATATGCAAGTACATTCCACCTTTAAGGATTTTAATGTCCACAATAATCATCCATAATCGTTAAGAACCAGCTGTTAAGAGGCAGCTGGTCAAGATAATCATCAGGGTGGTTTAGTCGGTATGCCCGGTGGGGAGAGTGCTATACACGCAACCTACTTTGGTAGGTCGGGTATGGTTAAGATGATAAATAAAAAAGTTTAACTCACTGTACACGAAATTGTAATTTTCCTCCAACACTTAATTACTAGATACATATATAAAAAGCATAGAATCTATATGGATAGGAAGAAGGAGAAAGGAGAAACAATATGTGCCGGGGAAGCGGGGTTGGTAGGCCTCCCGCAAGGTAGACAAACGAGTTGGTGAGAATCGCAGGAAGGCGCTGGACCACTGTAGAGATCCTTGGGTTGGGCCAATATCCAGCAATGGGAAAATGGGAGTGGGGGAGTGGACACAATAAGAATATTGTGTCCACTCCGAAGTTAGATTTTTTCATAGCTGCAAAGTACTATAGACCTGAGCACTTCATATTAATTTCAATTTGATACCTGAGAAAAAAGGGTTATGACAGACGCACAATAAAGTTATCAAAGATACTCTATTCCGTTTATTGGTATGGAGTACGCAACCCTGAAATTAAAATAAAATACAAATGGCGCTTTTATTCTAAGATAGGCCAAAATTACGTTGAATTATCACAAAACAATAACTTCACAATCCTATTTTATGTTTCAAAGCATACACTTTATTCGTAAAGCATTATCTTACCTTGACTTAATTTAATAAATGTTATGTTACAGGTGACTACTCATCAGGAATTCGGGAAGGAGATGACTTGCCACCCCCGTACGCCGCTGTTACCTCATCACCGACCAACAAACCAATAGAAGAACCTCCCCCGCCATACTCCGCTTGTTACTTCGCCAATCCCAAAGACATGCCAACCGTACATTTTTACAGGCGGAGGGATTCGAATGAAGCAGGACCTAGCTTCGATACATCAAATGATAACCCAGAAGTGAAGGAAGAAACAGTGCAATGTGAAGTTGTAATTCGTGATGAACACGCAGTGAATGAAACACGCAGTGATCAATCCAGTGATGTTACTGAAGATTCACGCAATGATCTTCACAATAACGCCCGAGCTGAAACGTCAAATATGGTTTATAATGTTTAGTATGCACAAATTAGAAGCCACAATTTAGTGTCCGACCGAAACTGATTTTCCAGACGAAACCGAAACCGAACTTTCGGTCTTGCTCTCTGTTTCGGCCGAAACCGAAACTTATTAAAACATTTAAAATTACGATTATTTACTGAAGTTTACTGTTTTTTTTAACATGAGAGTTAAGTAGTGTTAAAAAATAAAAACAATCATTAACAAATATACTGTTAAAAAGTAATTGTTGTGACATAAAAATACGTACCTATTGCCAAACATAACTTCAACTAACGATAATGGACGGTGTCGAACTGAGGTGGGACCCGCCGGTGAGTAAGCACTAGTTAGCTGCGAAGTTTACCGAACGACGCACGAAAATTCACGAACACTCGAGTTTCGGTGGGGCTGAAACTTTCGACATGTTTTAACCGAAACCGAAACCGACATTTCGGTCGGTTACTACTAGAATTATCTGAAGACTTAAAATTGTGTATGCGACTAAAATATCTAGCGATAGTTTATTTCGTGTGTACCTTTATTTGCTTGAAGCTTGTTATAATACTCAAGTATTTTAGACGTTATTAGATTTATTTAACGATATAAATATGATTATATTATATGTATCTATTTTTATGAAATGAAAGGTAATTGACGCGTATGAAATGGTGATTAGCAATAATTGTCAATAAAATGAATCTTATTAGATTATTAGTGGTCCCTTAATTAAGACCTTGTTAATATTATATACTATGTGACTGCTATAAGTGTTTGTCTTTGTAAACTATAGAACAAGATTGTCGATTTAATGCAATCAGAAAGGGGGAATCTGATATTCAGTTTCATTGTGTTGGCACAAAATACAACAAAGTATGTTGCATTTTTATTCTAAGCGAGGAATTTGATATTTTGATCAAGCCACCATTTTCAGAGAAAAACGTTCCGACAATAATTATGTTTGAGATCGTGAATATGGGAAGTCGAGATCTACTTATAGAAGTCATGTTGTAAGCGTATATTTGCATATTGCAAACTAGTAAGTACTTTTGTAATTTTGTAGACGCATTCATTCAATTTAATATCCACGCGTAGTTTTAGATTTCTGACTTAATCACGCTAGTAGCTGAGAAAGTAACTTCATATCCATCACGTCTTCGCGTGCCACAAGTTGATTTTATAAACTTTAAAAGTTTTTTTTTTATGATTGTTCGTATTCTTGCCCCTCGATGGACACATTTTGTCGTATTTAAGTTTTTGACTGAAATTATTTTAAAGTAAGTACCTTAGCGCTAGTATAATAGCTTAGAATTAGTAAATATTTAAAGCATTTGTTTAATTTTACCATTTATACATGTGTTTGTGATTTGTTGTTATTACGAGTGAAAAATTATAATTAAAATACACTGCAACTAGAACACTATATTATTTATTAACAGATCTTTTTTTACTTTAATATAAATGCACTTTAAGCTACTTTGACATACGCAAATTGTACAGTAAAAAATATTTAGTCTATTCAACAATATTATATTGTCTATGTTTTAAAATACATTAAGCCCATAAGAGATCACTATTAATAAGTTTCCCCTTCAAAAGTTTGGTCAGAAATTCTTTACAAAATAACTTAATCATAACGATAAATATCTTAATAACTACAGTCTTAAATTCATGACGTTAAATATTAGCACCAATATAAATTACAGTCATATAATAATATAAAAATAAATCTTAAATATAACAACCTCCTATAAATGCGTACTTACAAATCTCATTGCATTATTAATATCTAGAAAGAATCATGTTATTAATCATAAATTAACTATAAATAAGTCTAAATTGCGCATTTTCGAAAATTATAAATAATAACTTGAATTCTTAATTTTAATTTTCTATAAAAACAATAGCATATCAAGAAAAGATTTACATAGATGTTACACAATATTTGTAATAAAAAACAGCAATAAACAATAAAACAAAGATTTTCTGAGTGTTACTTAGGATGAAAATATTTGAACCAAACTACATCAAACGCCATTTCTCTTGGATTTCGCCACAGATTATATGATGATACTTGACAACTTTTTTTATCATTCTTTGTGTTTAAAAGATTAGTCTCAGTTAAAAACTTGTTCAAAAATGTTTAAATGTAATATACGAAAGAATATTTAGATAGATGGTTAATTTGCACAAATAATTTTGAACACAACACGCAATTATTTAGTATTGGCAAAACTATAATGTGACAAGCCTTATATCATTACAAGGATTTATTTATTTATATATACTTCATGTACAATGTGTATAATGGCAGACTTAGTGCCTAAGGCATTTTCTTGCAGTAAACTTTTAACTGGTGTAGAAAGGAAAATAGTCTATGACACAACTAGGACAAGTAGCACAGTTTTAAAACTATAGTTAAGTTATACAGCGAGTAAAAAATAAGCAATAAAATTACTGTCGATGGTTCTGCCTATAAATGGAAATAACTTTACTATGGGACCAAGTTTCGAACTTACCAAGAAATCCACTATTTCACACCAATTAGTCAATACCTGCTCAGTGAAAACGTATGCAACACTCTTATTGAGTTAGAAAAAAATTGGTTCTATATAAAAATTAGTTCGTATTCATGAGTAGAATTAGCTAAAGAAATTTTAGTGATAGTTAATATGTTTTATCTACTATCATGCTATTAATTCTCTATAAAAGAACCAATAACAATTAGCTTATTGTCAACATTAAAACACTCAGTGATATTATGATCATCCAAACGCGTGATATTATGAATTTCAAAAAAAGAACATTCTCATGCAATGACATTTTCACCACCAGATGGCTAAAATTTTGAAAAAAGAACAATAATTCTTTTACTTATTAAGATTTGTTTATTTTACATGCTTCGCAATTAGACTTTTCTTGAATTTACATAGTTCATACAACACTGTACAAGACCCTATGGTATGAGAATCTTTTATAGAGGATTCACATCATGATTATAGATAAAGTGTTGTATGCAACTGTTATAATTAGGTATTAAAACACTCATGTGATACTATTATCACACTCGTGTTTTAATACTCCTGATTATACAACAGTTACAATAATAACTATTATAGTTAGATAGTGCAGGACGCCTACAGGTCGGCGGAGTGGCGGCGCCGCACGTACCGCGCGAAGTAGTCGGGCCGCCAGCACTTGCACGAGCCGGGCACCAGGAACCAGTCGTAGTACAGCCGCACCTGCGGACCCACCACGCCTATAGCTCTATGCTCCTAGTCGATATCATCTTGATGCAACAACATACGCTTTTACAGCTGTCAAAACTACTTTAAAAGTGAGAAAACAAAGAATTAAGTAGTTAATTTTGAGCAGCTCATATACATCCCCACCGAGGGGCTCGAGCCTACCCTAACTACGTTAGGATGATTAGGCCTTAGTCAACCACGCTGGCTCAGTGCGGGTTGGTTGACTACGTACACCTTTGAATCGCTTCGCAGATGTACTATTGGGGTCTCTCGCGCCTTACCACTTTTTAGAAATATTCGTGTGCAAGCGGCTCGCACCGGGCACGACCACGTTATCCCTGATTGGTTACGTATTTTACTACGATTTACTACGACCATTCATTATTCCAAAAGAGATTTCAAACATACGATTTTTGAAATCTCTTTTGTAATACCCTTTCCATAGAATATTTTTTTTAATATCGCTCGCTTATCGCTATCTCGCTTGCATGTTTCCGCGCGAGCAAATTGTTGAATGAACGGAAGGCGTGGCTTGTGCCTTAGCATCGTGCAGTTGTGCAACGACTAACACTCTAGGACTGAAAGGCGCAGTGTCCCCGATAGTCGCAGGTTTCCTCACGATGTTTTCCTTCACCGTAGGAGCGTCGGATAGTTAGTCAGTTTGGCTGGGCTCCACCGCACTTAGTCTCATGATTGGGCCGTTGTGCGTAGGAGCGTCGGATAAATGTACATATGAAATTCGGAACGAAAATCACATTGGTACACTGTTTTGATAGATATGATTGAATTTCGACTTTATATCGTGTTAATAAAGCGCAAATTGACTGTACCTTTTGAAGAAAACGTTTGCGTGGGAAAAAAAGGGCTGTTTTTAAGGGTTTTCCGATAATTATTCGAATTTTTCTCACCGTATAAACCAAACTTGGACTTCAACGCACATTTAAAAAAAATTGGCCCATTAGTCCAGGCGTTGTTGAGTTATGCGCTTACCAACACATTTTGCGATTCATTTTTATATATCCCATGAACGTATGTCAATATAGAATGAGAAGAATTACTCTTTATTTTTTATAAATTTTCTTTTTAGAGCTCTAAAAAATGTGCAATAATTTTCATATAATACTAATGAAACGAATACATTTCTAGCTGTCTCACATTTTTTTTACGTCGCCCTACTAGGGTTTTTATCCTGTCTCACGACACTGGATAAAAACCCTAGTCCGTCCGTCCCTAAACCGTCCCGTGCGGGAATCGAACCCGCCACCCGTTACGTAGAACTCGATTACTCGACCATTGCGCTAAACGTGTCGTCAAACGTGTAATATTATTTAATATAGAAAGTATATCTATAAACATACCTACAAACAACAAAATTATTGGTAATTTTGTTTATAGGCTCATACAAATTAGACGAGTTTACTCAATGACGTCACCATTGCAGTGTACTTACAATTAGTATGGAGCGTTTTTGAACAATCCGTGACAGCGCCGCAATAATGGCGCTGTATCTTCATAAGTACTAATCGGAGACACATTGTTACTTGTACAATATTTCTCATCTCGTCTCAATCTCGTCGATGAGATCGACAACGACAATTGTGAGTGCGGTCGACAAAATGGTCATCGTCGATGAGATTGACAACAACATCATTCTACATCGTCGATGATATCAACAACAACAATTGTGGGTGAGGTTGGCAAATAGTCATCATCGATAAGATCGACAACAAAATCATTGTGGGTGAGGTCGACAAAAACACATCGTCGCTGAGATCGACAACAACATTCTTATGGGAGTGGTCGAGAAAAATATCATCGTTAATGAGATTGACAACAACATCATTATGGGAGTGGTCGAGAACGTCATTGTCGATAAGGTGGATAACAACATCATTGTGGGTGAGGTCGACAAAAACGTCGTCGTCGATGAGATCGACAACGACAATCGTGGGTGCGGTCGACAAAATGGTCATCGTCGATGAGATCGACAACAACATCATTGTGCGTGATGTCAACAAAAACGTCATCGTGAAGGTATCCGTGAGTAAGGTCGCTACAGAATCTAATGTTACCTTAATGGTAAACATTTCGAGCGAGGTAGTGGTAACATGCATGGACAATGGATCTATTATTCTATTGAGAGAAGATTGTAGTAAATAGTGTAATCCGGAGTATATTACGAGATTCTTCTCAAAAGATTTACAATTAAGCAAAAGTGCAATATTTAATAGAAAAGATATTACTGGTTATTTATGAAAAAAAAAGGTAATACCTAAATACACGTGGATACTGTAATTAATTACCTGGAAGCACCCAAATTTGTCGTGGCCATCACAGTGGAGCGGCTTGTCCGTCGTCGTTTCCTCAGTGCCACTCTTCTGGGAGTACTGCTGCTCCTGGAGAACGAAACCATACACATTGTACCAATAAGGATTGTAAGTTGTGTCTAATCCGTCAGGTGATACTTTGACTTTTTGCAGTTCCTGGATGAACCGAGCTATGGACAAACAATAACTTCGCCTGGAGAATCCCACACCCACAGGTGCGTCACAGCATTCCACCTCATAAAAAGGGGGTCTAGCAATCACCGGGTGATATGAAAGTATACTTCACTAGTACTCAAATTGTACCCCTTACCCAGCGACATTAGAATCAAGAGTTAATAAATTTTATCGAATTTTCCAGTAGGAATGATAAATATTCCATGTTATAAATTAACCTATCTCCTTTCCGCAATGAATTTCGCCAACACCGTTTTAAGATGAAGACGTAATAGATAGAACTACGCCATATTTATAATATTAAAATCGACAAGAGAATGTACAAATGGTTTGCAAGCGTAGAGATAATAGACGAAAAACGACTGAGCAAATTTATATGCCGAATGCGGCACCGACCTAGAGGAATTAGGACCAAACAGGAAATAATCTGAACAAAAACAAAAAAAACAGGTCTCGAGAACCCGTAAACGACGAGCTTGTGTGATAGTATTAATGAGAGTTGCCTAAGCCGGAAAATTAAGTTTGGATTGAAATGGTTCCTGAGAACATACTTATGATGTTCTTAAAACTGAGATCCCCAGAAGAAATATATATATATATATATAATTACCTGTGGGTAGTGCAATTCGGCCGCCAGCAAAGATAACCACCGCGGCGAGCTCAGACAGCCCCCGTCCAGGTAGTGGCACCGAGCCTGAAGACAGCGCGTCACTTCTACCGTTTGCGTAAAGTAGCCCTCGTACGGGATCTGCACGATGTAGCGCCACACGCCTTGGTAGTTGCGCGCGAACACTGGCGTGGCGTACTCCACACGAGCGGGGCATGGGGTTGGCGGGCCCTGGGATATGTGTAACGATTATTTAAAATCTTATTGCAACATCTGACAATTGAGTTAACAGAAAATCGACAGTTAAAAGGTTATTTAATATAAATAAATGAATTTAATTCAAATATTAAGTCAATGAAAAAAATGGTTAAATGTAACTGCATTAAACCGAAGAACTTATGTTATCACAATTACTTTTAACCGATTGAATAAGAGTTACGATGCTATAAATGCGAGATTTGTCGCTCCATTACAATTACAGATTATCTAAAGTGATCTACTTTCGTGTTCCTATATAATTATGACAAGTTATACGATACGGAACGGTAAATAAATTTAAATTAAATACCTACCTCATACTTGTGTCCTGGTGGGCGATGGCCGGGGTCTTCGCGGCGCTCTAGTGCAGGCTCACCATCACCGTTAATTGCGCGGTACAACATGCAAAACCTACAATCAATGTATGTATTATCTGACTGACAGTTGCTTAAGTAATTGAGTATTGTCGGGAGGCTATATCTTAACTTTAAAGAAAAAAGCAAGCTTCAAGCAGAGGTAAGGAACGTAAGTCAAAGATTTTAGTTACGATGAAACAGGGAGACGGCGCGTGCAGGATTCATAAGAACTGCGAGCCCTATAGGAAACTAACGTAAAATGAGAGACAGCACTCAGGCACAGCACGTAAGATTGCCTTGTTTTTTCGAATTGATTTATGCTTGTCAATTAGATGTTCTTTAATATCATTAAAACGATCTAACCATTAAGTCTATTTGAGATGTGAGAACCCTTCAATCAGCAGGCAAGAAGACAACTTCTTGTGCCAACAAAACAGAGAATGCTCTCATTTCGTGTTGGAAGTCAAAAACCACTTCGTTAAAGTTAATATAATCAAAGATAAATTGGTAAAGATAACTATTAAAGGTTAAAAAGAAAGAGAAGGAGACGATAACGGAGAATAGTTAATATACCAAATAAAAACAAATCGTTATATCAAACAAGAACAAAGTTAAAGACGGTCACTATCCATTCCAAAACCAACAAAATTATTTCTTCATCCAACATCATTATAATTAAATGATTTAATGCAAATATTTAATAAAATGTTATGATAAACAATTGAATTACAACAAGATAAAATAATGGCTTTATGAGCCATATCCCTAAGTCAACCAACATTGATAGATTTTATATTTTAAAAAGCTACATAAACTGTTTATTTTGAGGTTAGATTAGATTTCGTATTTTCTGAAAAATTGTTCATACATATAATGAAATAAACATTGTATCCTGCTATAAATGAAAAATGTCATCAGCATTAGTCCGCCAAGCGCTTGAATTCGTTGATCCTGAAGGTAAGCTTTTGAAAATATTAAATCTTGTTACATTGCCTTATTAAACGTCAGTTTCATTAGCTTTAATTTATATTATTTTTATCGCAGACTGTGAGGGGAAACACAAGAAACGTCGCTCTGGACGCCAAAAAGGGTCACCAGGTCAAGGTGTGTACATTATGTCATTAAATTACACTATTAACAGACCAAATACATCCAGTATTATGTATTTTATTTACTGACTAACATAAGATTTTCGCTTATTTTCCCGCATTTGTTACAACGTTTTGAGTTATGTAAACCTTCGATACTAGAAGTACAGTATATTAGCTAAGGCAGGAAGCTATATATGTTTTTAGTCGAGACTTACAATATGAATAATGAAATAGAATAAATTTTAGTATTATTTCAGTAACTTATAATGTGCATGTTACATTACAGAACGTCAAAATCCATATAAACGCAACAAGAAAGTACTACAGAGTCAGTCGAGTATAGACAGAGCAGAGGAAAATATCAAGAAACTATTAGCTCTCTCTACATCAACATCTGAATCAACAATTTCAGAAAAGGTTTTATTTTCATCTCTTATTAAATTAAATAGGTTTATTGCTTTTGTATATAAATTAAATATCTCTCAACTAGCAATTTTGCATGACTATATACTGGAGTGTATCAAGAAGTTATTACATTCTGTGTTAAGTACTAGTGTATGAAATAATAGTTTTTCTTAAACTATGTATGAATATCACTATTAAATTAGACATGTGTAGGTTAAAACAAGTAATTATTAGTCATATATTTGAGCTATAAGTACTGTGTCTGTAAAATCTATTGAAATATGTAATTATGTGTATAGGTATTCATATAGATATTCATATAATATGATGTAATCAACCACAAACAATTAATTTGATAAAGCTAAAATGATGTTTAACAAAAGGTAAGTCCAATTATATGGTATGTATTGATAAGTGGAGCATTATTAGTTCCTTGGCCTCTGCTCTAGTAAAAGTTTACATTAACAGTTTTAGGTACAGAAAAAGACTTTGATTATCATTTTACTTTAGACCATTACATTAATCTTATGCTACTATGGTCAAGAAAAATTTTGTCAGTTGACGTAATATACACATGTGGATAAATTCTGTGATGTATGCTTTGAATTGACTAACTCACATTAAACCAGTATGGTGGACTCTACCTAACACTTATTAAGATTATCTATTAGTACTAGAGTATATGATTAGTTTTAAATATTCTTGTTTTACATTACAGATTATACAAAGAGCCATTAAAGGAAAACCATTGTTAGAAACAATTAAAACTAAAAAAGAAGTTGAAAAATCTATCCTTTTCCCTGACGATCCGGTTGAAGAAATTGAAAACGAAGAACTATCTAGTTGATTTTCTACTTATCTTTTATAACATAATTTAACAAAACAAATTGAAGTTAGCTTGATGTTTTGCATATATGGAAATACCTGATGCCGTGTTGGGAAAGATTGTTCTTGTGACTACTATAACTGTTTTTACTGTAATTGTCTTCTGGATTAACACATATCCCTTTCTTGACAAAGGTAAGTTTCTCTCTTGTTTTAATTGAGATAGTTATTAGTATTTAAACATTGTTCATTGGGGGTCATCCATTAATTACGTCACTCGTGATTTTTTGCCCCTCCCCCCGCCCTTGTCACAGCTAGTCACATTTGTGACATTCCCCCCCTAGTGTGACGTCACAAATTTTGAAATTATCAGTTTTATTTTCATTTTAATAAAATTAACATCAAATCAACTAACAAAACAAAAAACGATTACTTATATTAAATAAGTATATGGTCATTTCATGATTTTCTTATTATATTTTTCAAAATCACCTACTATAATCAATTAGAAAAATAGTACGTTTCGGGAGTACCCCTATTAATAGATAGAAGATACTATTCCTTTATTTATTTATGAGAGTATACAGACTTTACAATAAAAGTTAATATTTACAGCACTTTTCATACTAATAGTAATAATTTAAAGTTTGCGTTTTAACAGTTAGCTTATAATAGATTTTGAAATGTGACGTCACAAAATTTAAGAACCCTCCCACCCCCTTGTCACACAATGTCACACTTCGTCAAACCCCTCCCTCCCCCTAACCGTGTGACGTAATTTATGGATAGCCCCTTGATCCAGTAGTGTTATAAATGATTAATGGCTACTCTAATGATGACATTATTTTCATTTGATTATCCTTAGAAATCTGTTATTTTTTATTCTACAAACTTGACAAACACTGTAACCCACACTTGATCACAGTCTAAGGACACTGGGACCATCAGCACTCACCATAAGCATTACTTACACATTGTCAATATTTTAATATGGATCTTTAAGCACATATTGTTCCATGTACATAGTATGTCTAACTAGTGGTATTGGAGAGTTTAGTGGCAGGAAATATAATCAACTTAGTAGATCAACTACAGCCTGTATATTTTATTTGTAATAGAAATAGCATACCCAAACAAAGATCCTTTTGGATCCAGATTTCAGTGGCTGTTGAATATTTTATAGAACCATCAGAGAAAGTAAGTTTCACTTTTTGGGGACTATCAGTTAGAAGCTCCTAATTATTTCAGTGGAATATCATTAAATGTATAAAATGGATTTTGGCAAACAGCAAGGCACACAATTGTATCAAAGTTACATGTCCTACATGTTGAATAGTTCAACATGATGAAGAGTTCTTCATTGAGAATAGTTCCTATCATTGAATCTTGACCAGTCAAAACCGCATTCTTAATGTCCAAAAGTGCTGTTGCTGTGCTTCTCCTTATTCTAAATCCTGACTGCTTTACTGGTCAGATACTATGCAAATTTAAATATTCCATCATTCACTCTATGAATCTAAATCATCTAAGCAGCATTTGGAAGATAATGTCCACCTACCACAGAGCTTCAAGATTCACTACTGAATTCTAAATTGTTAGAGAAAACTTGAACATTTCTTTTTTCTATTTTTCAGATCTGACAATTTACAAATATATACCAGATCCACAGTGGTTTCTGCTATTTTGTGCTGTCTGGGGATTTATTTTCATTGGTGGTCTTATGTCCTTTACTATCTATCACATATACCCTCATCTTTAGCGAACATTTTCTACAAAAATGATGCAAAATAAAAGCGATTGGGTAATTATTGGTATATCAGGAGTGACTTGTGGTGGAAAGACAACATTAGCAAATAAATTGGGTAACTTACTCACACCAGTATACATTTTTCATCAAGACAAATATTTCTATCCAGATGACAGTCCAAAGCATATAAAATGCGAAGGTTTAGAGCATAACAACTATGATATTTTGTCTTCTCTCGACATGGAAAGTATGTACAGAGATATAATATCAACATTAGAAGGACAGAATAAGTCACACCAATCAAATGTAAGCAGAGACACAGGACGATTGGAAGTTAAAGGCAAAAAGTTTATGATTGTGGAGGGTTTCACAGTTTTGAATTATTCACCTATAATGGAGCTATGTGATTTCAGGTAACTTTTGTCTGTAATCTTTTAGGGATGTCAGTTAATTTTGGGAAAAGTCCCAACTTGTCTCTTCTCCTAAGTAAGCGCAGGTTGGGTTCTATGCACAGAGTAAAAATGAATATAAACATATTTATATATGTACTTTGTTTTATAAATCAAAATAAAACAATGAATTTAAAATCAACATTCATCAAAATCACAGCTCATATAAGTCGCCACTGAGAGGCACGACCCTACCCTAACTATTTCAGGGCGATTAGGCATTAGTCAACCAATGCTGGCACAGTGCTGATGACTGACCTTTGAATTTCTTCGCAAATGTATTCAGGTTGCCTTCACCGTAACAGCGTCGGATAAATGTATATATGAAATTCGAAAGAAAACGCCGGGAACCTGGAAACCTGTCGTTGTATTCAAAAAATTGGCAAATACCTAATTCTACACGAAAAAAGATAGCATTTGGCCATAAATCATAATTGATACAATAATATAATAAAAATTTAAAAAAAACCTGTAAGCTAATGCTTTGACTTCTACACAGAAAAAGCTCTGTATAACAGTAACATGATTGTTCCGATATTTGTGTCTACGAGTAGCTTGATAGTGAAGTCTCAATCAACATCCTAACAGGCTCTCACTTGACAAATGGATCAAGGACCAAATACAGAAAATAGTTGTTCTGCATATGGCACGTATTGTATGGAGATTCCTCTCTCTGCTGCCCTATCCAGCGGTAGCTTGGCTTTACCTCGCTGCCGGTATCATACTAGGTTTAAGTATTTCGTAATATTTAATAAATAAACTTCAACATAGTATTATAATATAAAGTTGCCCATTGTTCACAGGTACTATATAATTTTGGATTATGGAGAGTGTTTGTCCCGTCGTTGCTATAGACTGTACGACCCTCCGGATGTTGCTGGATACTTTGAAACATGTGTTTGGCCCGAACACCTGAGATATCGGAATCTGGTGAGATTTATTTATTTAGCTTTGTGTTATTTAAATAGATTGTGAACAAATTTAAAAAAAAGAGTTTACTTTTTCTGTTGTATTTTTTGTCACTCCTCTTTTCGTGCCACTTAATTCTAGAATAAACTCTTAACACATATCCAAAACTCACCATCCATATTTTCGTTAAAACGTTAACATAAAAAGTGTTACCTTTAGCTAATTATCTGATGTAATATTTATTATATATATAATTTCATAGTTTTTCATTCATCAATCTTGTTATTTATTTCCATTTTATTATTCCAAAACACAAAAAATACTACACCTATGTATTTGGTTTGTTCGTATATTCTTGTTTTGATGTATGATTTAGTATTTTTGGTGTGCGAATTAGTATTTTTGTATGTTACGGCTGGTATAGTATGTAGATAGGTAGTGTGGATGAATTTTGTGTGTTTGGAAGCTATTCACGTCAAAACAAGAACTGATTTTAATAAAATTCTATTACTCTGTGATTCTACAGATAACATAAAGGATTTGACATAAACAAACGTGTTTTGTAAGTTAAGTGAAAATTATTTTTGATTACAGATAGAAAAAGATAAAAGAGTGACATTATTGGACGGGATGAAATTAGATATCTTAGACCAAGTGTTGTCAGAACTCCAGCAAGCTGGCACCAGCGAAGTGTAGGAAATGTTTATCATACTGTGGCTGGGTAGCTGGGTTATTATTATGAGAATATTAGTTTTTATACAATAAATGAAATCTTATCTATATACTTTGTTTTTTGTTCGATAGAAAACTTTTTATGAAATAATAGGAGCCAAGTTGCAGACTTCCAGAAGCGTTGTAAAGTGACATGTTTATCAGTGTTTTACAGGATATATTACGTAATATAGATAACCGATGTGGGAATGTACCACAGACTTCTTAGCATTACGGACCGTATTCGTAACCCTTAATAACCTAGAGTTTCAATGTTGATACCAATCTTTTGAACCGAATGTTCACATTACTATTAGTTTTTTTTATAGGTTGGCTGTACGTATTTTACTGTTGTATAATATTCTTTATTACTTTGATGGTATTCGGGGTGGATCTTATCGTATGAAATAGGTGTACCTTTTTGTAACAAGTGTCACAGATAACACGATGTGGCTTTATATATTAGTTTCCTTTGCTTTGGGTTGCTATTCATCCAATTTAGTTGGACATGTTCGGGCTATCTTTCTTAGTCATATCATGACACGGTTGACGCAACGAACGAGTGATTGAGTACTGCACCACATACTTGTGACATAATTTTGTATGACCTGCAGAAATTGGTTATGGCGTATGTGTATGTTAGAGTCTGTTTGTAACTACTTACATCCACGACACAAGATAAAAAATCTAGTGCGAGGCGACATTTAAAATTATAAAAATAGTAATATTCACTTGCAAGGCTCAAGTTTAGCTCATATGACTGTGAAAGAAGCTAATAAACGTGTTCGATTCAATGATCAGTGCCATTTTAGTATTAGGAGATGACAACCCTATATTTCTCATTCCATTTCCGGGATCACTGAATAGATATAAAGATAACACTCACACGCCGCCGCCATCGCAAAACTTGCGTCCATCACGGTCGCGTGGCGTCTCTCCGTCCGCTGACCTCTTGCTGCGCTCATCTAGTCTGTAAGAAAACCAACATGTTTATTATTTAAGTTATTAAGAATTATTTATTATTCGATAATTTACATGTGGTACTGTTCAGTTAAGTGCAAGTCATTTTAATCATCATCATTTGGGCACTCCTAAACAAAGGCCTTCCCAAGGTTCTTTACACCGATCAGTTTTGCACTGCTAACGTCCAGCGCCTAAATTACCCATAATCATTTGTTCACACACTTCAATAGCTATGCTAGTCGAAATTACATATTTATAAGATTATTAAGAATAAATTGACACTCGTAAATCTTAATTATCCTCACTCTGAGTTTGCTTAAACAATACATCATATCATAATCCTTTGCCTTGAATGTCGCCAGTATGAGCTCGTCAGGGGTTGCGCGGATGCAGCTATTTTTTATTGTATAGTTTTCATAGTTTTAAGAATTTTTTGTTTAATACTTTGAAGTAACTTTATTGTGTGATTGTAAATACTGTATGTGTGTTGTTTCTGTTATTTTTATCTATGTTTTTTGTTTTCTTTATCTTTGTGGTTAGTTTTGTTATCCCATTTCCAACATATCAGCTTGGCAGTCGTATTTTTGCTGCATATTAATGTTTCAGATAGACATACATATATTAGGTTTCAACCTAGATTTTAGGGCTCGTTACAAATTATTTTTGTTTTAATTGGCCGTAACCTTTTTAGTACTTATTATTAATTAAATATTTATTATTAATAATCTTATAAATGATAACAAGAAAGAATAAAACAAGACATTGAATCACGGCACAGGAAACATACATTTGGCATTACCGTTGTTTGACCAATCAGATAGAATAGTCCAATTTCGCTAATAAACCTTAGTTTATAAGGGAAATTGGTCAATATAGTTGGAAGTCTAGAATTTTTCATTAATAGTTAGTCACAACCGTTTACTTTAGATTACGGTTTATTAGTAAAATTGGCCCATAGGGGAAGTGTTGTGATTTAATTCAAATGCTTTGCAAAATGTCTTTGCATAATTCCAACTATTTACTACTAGACGTCACTCTCTTTTGTTCATTTCGCTATCAAGGATTTATTGCAAAACTTAATTACCACAAATATCATCTTGACACGTTACATATCATTACATATAACACATAAATAATATGAAATAATTTCTCATGTCGCAGTTACACAAACAAATCGAATTCAAATTTAGTAGTAATGATTCGATTCTGGTTATGAACTTTTTTCTAAAATGCTTACCTATTACCGTGCCATCTATCGCTTAGTGGCACTAATATTACTGCCCAATATTGTATAGCAACTGACTACATCTAGTGTACAAAAGCAGAACTAGTACTGACACCAGCTTTGCCTACTTCCCGCTAGATTACTTGAATCTATGTGAGTTTACAAATTGAAACCTACATTATGTTTATCACAATTCCTATTTCATCGTGCAAATTGTTGCCAAAATATGAAAAAATGAGTTTTTAACTGTAAACTTTTCAGAAACGGTTTGGTGAATTAAAAGAAAAAATAAGTCTTTGAGTCGGTTAAAAGATGAAGATTTTGTAGTATCGTATATTCCTCTACAATCCTACAACGCAACATCAAAATGTTCAAAATCAAAATTAACTTTATTCAAATATGTTTATAGAAAACTCTTTTGAATCGTCCAAACTTTTTTTCCTACCACCCATTCAGGACGTATTTTTTAGCTGATAAGAAGAATGGGCGAAACTTATCAGCTTTATCAAAAGTAATAACAACATTTACAATAAATTATGTCGTTACCATACAAGGTCTACAAATATTTACACTTTAGAATGTAATGTCTTAAATTCAACACCAAACCTTGGCATCATTTAAATAATCATTGACTTTGTAATATATAGCTCTATACATAGCCCTTACTCATTAGCGTCTTTTTAACATGTACCTTGAACTTATGAAAAGGGAATTCAGCTGTACTATGTAGAATTTTATTATAAAAATTATTATATATTTATACATTTGGCCATAAATGGACCTATAGTTTAGCAGTAGTTTGTTGATAATAGTAAACACTGGTCGCGTATATTTCGCACTATTCCTGGAAAAAGGAAGTAAGTGATTTTCATCTACTTTTCAGGAGCTTAAAAAAACTGTCCTATAATTTTATTCTAGAAGGTCTAGAAAAAAGTTTCAAAGAGATAATCGCAGGTCACAGTTGCCTTCAACTACACGTGTTATTTAATTTAGAAACAGATTGATGTACTTCGAGATAATCTAAAAAAACACGGTTACTTCTTTATTCTACGAAATACATCGCATATTTGCAGGGGTAACTACAATTATTGCTTTTTAGTTATGTATTTTGAAATATATGAACTAATTTAAATCTACTTACGGCTTTGTACTCTCTTATATTTCATTATAATCTAGAATTGTAAGTATAATCACGTTGTTATTTAACGGAAAATCCTTTTTTGTACATAGTAATTAGATAGTCCTAGGTTGTGAAATACAGGAACAAGTAATTATGTATATTTGCATTATAGATTATCTTGTAAATCTTCTTTTAAAATTTACGTAAACATAATTATGACTTTATCAGCGGGATAATTCTAAAACGAATAAATGTTAATATGCATACCCCTATTTTATGCTGGAATTTTATGTTTTTTAAAGTCGCAAAATTTTTGTATTTTTGCATTTAATCCTTCATTTTTGTAGATAGCTTCACGAGATTTTGACAGAAGGTGTAAACCATGATGCTCGCTTTATTTACGTTATAAAACATTTTCAACGCAGGTTTAGTTACGACATTTTTAGTTGTTTAGTTGCGATTTGCTTACCCGTTATGGTACAGTTGCACATCGTCCGGCAGCGGGTCTGTCGCTTGCAGTCGCGTAACGCGCGGCAGCGAGTCGTCGTGCCGCAGGGCGGGTAGAGCTCGCGACAGGAACCTCAGCGTGTGGTTCCGGATCAACTCACTAAATAGAACAACACATCATAAAACATACGTAAAAGATTAATTATTAGAAAGATTACAGCTGGGCAATATAATGGGTCCCGACTGTTATAATCTATCTATATGTTCTGCGTTGGAATTTATTTGTCCAGAAGTAGTAAGTTTCTTTTTCAAATTTAAATATCTACAAATTCTGAGTTACAAATCCAATGTATTGCACACTGAGTTACAAAGTATTGCACTATAGGATTACAAAGAAGTATAAAAATAAGCAGTTTCCGCGTGTCTTTAGTTAGATGGGAGTAAGAACGAACTAAATTGGTCAATTTTATAGGTAAATCTATTATTTACCCGACTCTTCGTGCACCAGACAACATTTTAAAAAAGAAGTCTTCTTCTTCTTGTTTTGGGTTTGATGGCGGTGCCCATAGGATTTCGCCAACATCGAGTTTTTTTGCTTAGAATACTTTTTTTAATTAAACTATGCGCGACTCATATCATTATCCAGGCCGTGAAAGTACAAGTGAATGCAAAATTAAAATTAAACAAGACAAATAAAATACAATATACCCCGTTCGCTGTCTATAAAGAAATATATAAAAAAGATAAAGAGCGGAAACCAAATCGGAGAATAAAAAGATACCAATTAAAGTTTAATACGATTGTAGAATAAATAATGACAAAGAATATTGATGAAGGGTGAATTAACATAAGAAAGAAGAGAGTTAAATTGACACGGCTTAGGGATATAAGGGGGAATGACATCATACAAAGAATATGAATATTTAGTACAATCGAAAAATATATGATCAGCCGAACCTAAAAAAAAAAGAAGTCAAATATTTTTACTAACTACTATCGAAACAACATGTCAAAATACATAGGTTACATTTTAAGATGGTGGTGGCACTATAAACGCTTTATTATAACTTGTTTCGTTGCTTACGGTACGGGGGCAGTAGACTATAGGATTGTCTACGGACCTCCGTATTAACTATATTTGCTGCAAAGCACCAATGCTCGAATTATTTTCTTCCAAGCATTGATACTACTAGGTACTGTGACCACAGATCTTATTACAAATTGTCTTTACATACTCGAATTACTAATAATCTCGCAGGAACCACACGTACGATTATAACCATTTTGCATGTTCAGTTTTTGTTTGTGTTAAACAGTTTGCTTGTTAGTCAATATGTAGCAATGAAATAATTTTTAAATTAATTAATTAAATACCTATAACGAACTAATTACAGATCTACATGTTGTGATAAAATAGCGCCATGACGCATTTGTGCTGAACAGTCTGCTGCTTATTTCTCGTTGTACGTTACTAATCTATAAATACTACAAATACAGAATCTAAAGTTTTATTCACATAAATAGCACTCGACATAATTAATATGTAGTCACAATATTTTTGTATTCCAACTCAAAATATAATTTTGACAGTTTGCCACTTTGTGGACCACAAACATCAACATAAATATTTTATACAAGCAATAACCAATATTCAATTCTTACAAGTATGTTTATCATTTATATATATTTGGTATATAACTAATGTGTTTAACACGCGTGGTAACCTTAAATTAATATTCACTTAAAAGTAAAGCTTAAAAAGAATAAAAAACACATAGCACGTGTTACGACAACTGGGAATACAAAACAAGTAAATTAGCATAATTACTTTTACATAATTACCGACGCACGAAGTAAATGCGGGAAATTATCTACAATTTCCGGTAATTACACATAATTACCGTGCAACAGCGGTAAATTTTAACCCAGGTGGAGTGCGGGGGGGGGGGGGTTACAGGCCGCAAACGGTATGACTGGTTATCGTTAGTAGTTAGGGTGTCACGATTGAGAGAAGTACTTTGCGATTTCGATGTAATTTCGATAAAAAAGTTATTTGGAGCTATTTAATAAGTGTTTGCGTTTTGTATAGTGATTTAAAATGGGCGATACAGAGAGCACAAGAAAGCGGTTTTATAAAATAGTTGGTAAGTTAATTGCGAAAAAAGCGAAGAATCATCAATTATTCTCCCGAGATGAGTATTATTCACTTTTAGATAAGGTGAAAGCGTCCAAAGCGAAGACCACACACAAGAAACCTGAAGATTATCGGCGAATATCAAGGTATGATACAGTCGAGGTTGAAAATGTACAAAGGCTTATAGTTCCAATAAAAAATAATGGAGACCCGATGATATATTATGCATATTTAGAAGAGGTTTTTGACATTATCCACGGAAACCATTTATCTATAGGGCACGGGGGCCGCAATCGAATGATGGCGAAGCTGAGAAGCCAGTACAAGAATATCACTATACAACTAATCAATACTTACTTAAACCTTTGCGAACGATGCCAGAAAAAAAATAATATCTCTAAAAAAGAATTGATTGTAAACCCCATAAAAAGCGATGAATTTAATTCAAGATGCCAAGTCGATATCGTAGACATGCAGTCGCAGGCAGATGGCGATTACAAATTTATTATGTCATACCAGGAGCACCTAACAAAGTTTATTCAGCTCAGGGCTTTGAAAACCAAGCGTGCTGATGAAGTAGCCAAACATTTGCTGGAAGTGTTTACAATATTTGGAGCGCCGTCTATATTGCAGAGTTATAACGGACAAGAATTCGTTAACAAGGTCATTGAAGAGTTAAGCAAAACGTTAGATGAACCAAAGATTGTATATGGAGAGCCACGTCACAGCCAATTACAAAAAGGAGATCACCAAGATATAAGAAAAAAGCTAACTATATGGTTAGAGACAAACAAAACTTCAAAATGGTCATGCGGATTAAAATTTATTCAGTTTATGATGAACAAAACGCATCGTTCAGGAATAAATCGAAGTCCCTACGAAGCTATGTTTGGATGTAAAGCAAAAGCAGGGTTTTTGCCAACTCGTGAAATATTAACAGAAATTAAGAAAGAAGAAGATATGGAAGCTATCGTAATAGATCAAAATGGAAATGTAAACGAAGAGATTGATACTGATTGAAAAAGAAAGAAAGAAAAGCTTAGTTTCGTGCTGCAGAAAGTATTAGTATTCATGAAACTCACTCGTACTCATGAAACTAATTTACTATTTTAAAAAAGTTTCATCGCACTTCATAAAATTCCTGCGCTTGATAAATGCTGTGTGATTGGGAGCGATTCTGACGGTACACTCTCTAAACCTAAACTTAAAATTAGAGAACGAATTTTAATTTAGTTTTAGAGAATTTGGTATTCTGAAATTACGTGCTAACTAAATTTAAAACACAGTTGACAGCTATAAACAGGCATCTAAATTGAATTCACAGATTATATAGAATTATTTTACCGGAATTTACCGGTTTCTATAAAACTGTTATAAATATGTTTTTAGGGTGGTTTTGACCATTTTGACTTACTTTAGTGCCTTTATTCATTATTTATTAATGTTTATTATATAATTAATTACTTAAAACAGTATAAAGTTATCATAATTTTTATTTGGAAATGTATAGCTCCTTGTTATAATTAATAGCTCCTTGGTGTTTCCACTTTAGAAGGGGGTTTTAAAATATTTTTTTTATTCATACTAATATTATAAATGCGAAAGTAACTCTATCTCTCTGTCTGTCTGATGGCTGTCTGTCTGTCTGTCCGTCTTTCACGCCAAAACTACTGAACCGATTTTGATAAAATTTGGAACGAATATAGTTTGGCCCCCGGAAATGGACATAGAATACGTTTTGACGCGGTAAAATACCTCTTTCCCGTGGGAAAACGCGATAGCAACAGCCGAATCTTTTATGGTGCAATTTGGTATGGGGAGGTTTTAAGACACGGGAAACGAAATTGTGATGTTTTACTGAGGGAGACATCTCTTTCCTGTGGGAAAATCGAATAAAACGCGGGCGAAGCCGCAGTCGAAAAGCTAGTATATTATATATTATAATATTCTATCATCCCGTTTGGGTCTCTTTCACCGCTTAACTCACCAAAGGTAGCTTGTACAGTCTCGGACTCATCAACCTATACAAATCTGTCAAAATATTACAATTGATATTGAACTCTGAGACTTTGGACATAGGGTGGAAATTTTGTTGTGGAAATTTGACAGTTTTAGGTTGATGAGTCCGAGCCTGTACCCTTATTTAATTATTTATCTTGTTAAATAAACGGGTCTAGCCCAATTACAGATTTAACATAGGTACGCTCCTATTTCCTTATGACTCTCTCTGTCCGTATTATCGAGATCTTTTTTTTATGCGAAGATCGGCAGATGACCTCTTCCCGCCTAATGTTAAGCGGTGAAAGAGGTCCAAATGGGATGACAGATAGAATTCTGTTTTTTAAGTTCCGTGGATAGAATAGTAGTAACCTTTGCCTGTCTTTACAACGACGAATGAAGAGCATCAACAAAAACCACTCTAATCTGTGGCATCAACATCAATGTTTTTTTGTTTACCTAACCTTGGCTCTCTATTTTTAATTTAATTCCTAAGGTTGAACCAGGTTAAACTGTTATTAGTTATAATTAGTTTTTAATTCTTTAATTTTCACTTCACTATCATTTTTATTGATTTGAGATTATTAATAATTATGGAACCCACTGCAAGAAAAAGGGCAATTTAGGTTCCGGCAAATGAAATGGGTTGGAATTATCCCTGAGCTGCTTAGTGATTATTTTGTCATCATTTATTCTGTAATTTTTTGTACTAGGTTATATTTATTATAAATAAATAAATATGTCAGACACTCACACCAATTAGCCTGGCCCAAAGTAAGCTCTGTAAGGTTTGTGTCATGGGATCTAGGGTATCGGTTAGACATACATATATTTTACATAGATAAATATTTTTAATAGACAACAACCACCACTAAGTCACAAATATTCGTGTTCATCACACAAACATCTGCCCTCACCGGGAATCGAACCCGAGACCTCCAAGTTAGCACGCGGCGTTCATACCACCTCGGCGACGGAAGCCGTCGAATTCGATTAGCGAAATTTATTGTCGATTAGCGAAATTTATCTTGAATATTTTGGTCGATTTTTATTCAAGATTAGACCTTATTTATTTAGCTATCTACTTAGGAAATCGGTTTTCGGAGACAAGCATTTTTAATTTTTTGGGCCTTTGTTATTGCTACCCGATATACATATAACTTATTCGTAGCATTAAAGTTATTATAACCTATTATTTTAACATTACAAAAACTTCGATTTTATTTATTTCTATAGATTGTAAGTACGAATGTACCTTATAGGTACATTCGTACCTTTTTTTACCTTTCTAAAGATTCCAAAAGAGCTAGTACAACAATTTCGTCATCCATTTTTGCAAAAAAAATTCAAAATATCGAAAAGTTTTATCAGATACGCTCACCAAAGTACCCACTTAAATTAGCGATGACCTCCGTAGAGACTTCCTAAATTTAGCGTGACATTTCCAATTTTAGAGAAAATTTGAGATTTAGAATGCGTTTCAGAATACCAAATCAGCGCCTAAATCTAAATTGAGTAACTTAGTGACGTCAATTTTAAATTAGAAATAGACTGTCACTGCAGAATACCAAATTGAATTTGACAGTTCTATGTCTAATTTTAGTTAGGTTTAGAGATAAGTTGGCACGCCAGAATCGGGCCCATTGTTCTCTTAAGAATTTTAATTTCGGTGGACAAAATGTTTGTTATTTATTATTGTGCAACGCAAACTGCTATAAGTGCGAATTTTATAATTCCAAGAGTTAGAGAGTGGAACTCGATAAACAAAATTTGACAGATAAGATTGACATACGTAACAAAAATGGGTAAATTAGACAGAGAGGTACGAAGTGACAAGGATTCACTTACTGTCACAATGACACTTGTCACAAAACGTGACCTAGCAAAAGTAATTATCAGATTTCATGGCGCATCACAGTGTTGAACTGAATTGTAGATACCGTTAGTGTCGCAATTTCTGTTTCTTTAATCGTTTTTTGCTTAAAATGACAAAGAAAAACTTTTTTTAATTATTAAATCAGGATAATATTTACCCAATTTTAGCCTTAACAGGCAATTATTTACATTTTACTTATTATTATATTGACTTATCAAGATCTATTTTGATGAATAAATTATATTCTTGTTAATGTGGAAGTTGTATTTCTTTTATAATTTTGATAGTCAACCTTCAGGTGATGCAGAGACACTAAGAACTATATATCTCTCACTAATTAACTTGGTACTTGCTAATATTTCTTTATTGTTATTGTCACTTTGTTTTATAGTGTACCAGAGTTTATATACTATCTGTATATTAAATTAATTAAAAATCGTAATACATAAGATATACCTAAAAATAAATACACTGCAGCATTATCATATTTACTTCATCTTTACCTCATAGGCATTGTAAAGAACAATGTTGTTTATTCCTGCTTTTTTTGTTTATTGCTTTAAATATTAACTAGTTCATTACTTTAAATATTAACATTTTGTAGTTTTTTTTTACTACATAGCTACTCGTACAGCCGCCTACATTATTTGTGGTCCTTGTGAGATTCGCAGTAAATCTGCAACCCCCACAAGAACCACGGTATACGACGTCAGTATGTGACATACAATGTTATGTCACGGTACTCAGTAATTTCCATGAAGTTAAAAAGTGACCGCGCAAAACGGGCGCTGTCGTCTCGGTACTGGTATACCGTTCGCATGATTTGCGGGGCCCGGAATCGATCCCGCCACATACCAATGTGTTCGTTTTTCGAATTTCATGTCAATTTATCTGGTGCTCATACGGTAAAAACATCGTGAGGCAACTTGCATAGATCTGCGAAAAATCTATGTACTCGTATGTAGTCTATAAACCGCGACTGGGTCAGCGTAGTTGACTAAGGCCTAATCGCCCTAACATAGTTATGATGGTACTCACAAGGGGTAGGGTTCACCACCAATATCGTGTCCCATGGGGTTGTTAGGTACGTCACCCCTGTTGAGGTCTCCGCAGAGATTGGCCGCGGTGACGTGCGGCGCCCCGCTGGCCCCCGCGCAGTCCACCGCTACGCGGCGATATGGGGGTCCGCGAACCCTGTAAATTGGAAATATTCAATATCATAAGAGTTTAATAAAACCTAAATAAATCAACATATTACTGTAAATAATATTGGATCGTTAACAAAGTTTTTCGAATCCATAACTACTATCCGTTTCAAGAAACAAGATGGTAGATGCGAGCTTATATTATGAGTCAAAATACGATAACGACGGCGTTGACCCACTGTATGTTTTTACACTATTTAATATCTGTCTGTCATCTGATGTTTCTTTATATACCATCAGCCAGGCGTTTCCTGTCATCAAACAGTGCAGCATTAGGCAATTCAATAAACACCGTGTCTTTCGAGGGCGTGGTTGTCTGCCGACCTGCTGGGAACAGCTGGTAACAGAAATCCGTTATCCCGGAGATTCATTATGTAACGCTGGATACAGGGATTACTGAACTATACAATATAACGACTAATACACTGAGGCGACTGTAACTACTTACCATTAGGTGGGTAGTCTACTTGTTTAGCAATACACAGTCTTAATTTCTTCCTGCGTGGAAACAATATTGCAAAAAGAAAATATTCCTTACTGAGTTTAACGCATAATTAATCAATACCTAGGTGGCGTGGCGTTAGGAGACTCCACGAAAGCATAGTATCCTTCAGGAGCTTCGTCCTCGGTGGTCCCGCTGGGAGCGGCAGTAGCGGGCGCGGGCGTCGTCTCGGGGAGAACTGATGACAATGCATTCAGCGCCATCTGTGGAAAAATAAAATATAGGTACAATTGATGACCTAATTACTAATTACGGAGTTTAGCACTGGTTTTGTAATCAGGAACCGCAGGGTTTGAATTAATTAGGTATTTTACGTATTTCATAACTATACACAGTCAGATTTTGTATATTGATTTTGAGACAGCTCTTATGGCCCTTGCAATAGTAGTGATTTTCGTTGTGGAATTGTTAAGCATTACTTCATGCTAACTGTACATTTTTTTTTCGTGCGTCAGTACGGTACTCTCGGGTATTTTTCGATTTATATTAATTGTCGTTTTATGATAAAGTACTATTCTGAAAGGTGTTGGCTTGCGACGGCTCCCGTGGTCTAGCGCATGATCAAAAACGTCACATAGAGATACACTAAGAAGATATCTAGTGCATGTTCATTTGCCTAAGCAGGACTTTACCCGTCAGTCTCTCCAGGGAATCGGCTCAGTGAACTAGGAAGAAGTAGGAAGGTTTTGAGCCGGCTACTGTCACGTTGGCCCAGTGATATTTGGAGAGGAACACCAGAGCCACGTTTGTTGGTTGGCAGAGTGCATCACGAATAGGTGAGGTTGGTTTGGATTCCTTCAGGTGTAGTTCGGAATCGTAGTGCCTGTGAAGAGTTCCCTGTGTATGCCGAAAAAGTCGGAACCCGAAGACAGTAAAAAACAACTTTCTTAAACAAAACTGCTCGGAAGCTTGGGGCGCCCAACCCTGTAATAGTGCATGACCGAATTCCTTATAGTAATTGTCATGACTTCATTGAAAATTTAACGAACAAGTTTGTATTGTCAAATTAATGATCTGTGAATTTATATATTTAACTTAAAACGCGTGTTCCACTGACAGCTTAAGCGGTTAAGAGGATGGATGAAGAAAGTTTGCATGTTGCTGAAATTCGTATGTTAAGATGGATGTGTGGAGTGACAAATAAGGATAGAGTGAGAAATGAATATATCAGGGAGAAGTCTAAAAGTAGCCCCTATTGTAGAAAAATTGGGAGAAAGGAGACTTTCCTGGTATGGTCACGTATTAAGAAGAGAAAATGATTATCATGAAAGTGGATGGGTATGTGGGGAGAGGAAAACCGAAGAAAAGATGGATGGAATGTGTGCATGTTGATATGTTAAAGAAGGAAGTGAGTGTCAAAATGGCAAGTGATAGAGGAGAAAGGAAGAGAAAGACATGTTGCGCCGACCCCAAATAAAATTGAGAACAGGGCAAGAGAAAGAAGAGTATTTCACTGAGAATGTTCGAAGCCATCTAATGGTTCTACACGTTCTTAATTAGAATTAATAAATAGATCATAAATTTGACAATACCAACACTTTGGTTAAATATTCAATTGAGTTATTATTATTACAGTACAGTAAACATGATTGTCTCGTCTTACAAAATTAGTGATCTCGTCAAAATAAGCCAACCGCCTAGCACGACTGGGCTAGAAGCCTTAAAGTGATTTTAAGAGTTGCAAATTAAATGTTAGGCATCGCGTGCGCGCCATCGCTCTGTAACAGTACCCTGGCAAGCAGACCGTGTTGCTATTAACTCGCAACATGCTGCGTGCGTAGTAATTATTGTTGAGATAAACTAAGTAAGCCTTGTTCGTAAGATTTTTTATATTCCTCTTTGTATTTGACGATGTTTCTTTATTGCTATTTGTATACTCAAGTTGTAAATGTGTATAAGACGAATTTTAAGAATAAAATGCGGTTTATCATAAATATTACAGAAATATTCTACTGTCAGTTTAACCATTTCAAGCGCCTAAGCAGCACCATCTATGACTTTGTAAAGTATAGAAATTTATACAAAGAATTGACTTGACAAATGATGAAATGACTTTAAAGATTGACCACTCGTTATTAATATTAGGCTACAAGCTTCATCATTTAATTACTAGCGTCCCTAAAACGCACTTTCAGACCCTTCAAACGTGATTAATCGAAAACCATGCTCTAGGTGACATCGGCACTGCCTACCAGGGTTAGTAAGAACAATCCGCACAACAATCAAGATTTTCTTCTGCTGCATAGTAACTATATGACTGCGTGATGGTAGAAGGGATATATTATTTATTTCTCAAAAATACCGCACTTCATGTTTCCATGGAAACCAGTTACGAATCATTGATTACCATTTTTGTATAATATCTGTGGAAGCAATTGATGGAGGGGTTATTTTCATAACCGACGTGATATCCAAGACTTAAAAACAGCACGTATTCCCATTTGAAAGGCCGGCAACGCATCTGTAATTCTTTCATCCAAGTCATAGGACCCTTATGACAAAGGCTTAGGCTGTATTTAGTTGGTAGGTCTGGAGTCCGACGATCAGGCTGTATTGACCCCAAGCAGTTGGGTTAGAAGACCTGTGTAGCTACGATAAGTTTACATTCGTTTGCAAACGATTAAGACCGCATAAATTTTTGTATGAAAACTTTGTACAGCGCTCCTAGCGGCACATTATTGTACTATTCTTTCATATCAAACTGACATGACTTCGTTAGTTTACTATACGTGAAATTATAAATCCAAAACGATAGCAAACTCATGGTACTACAGTTCGTTACGCTCTCGAATAGTGATATTGAAATAATTTATACCATAAATATTTATATAGTTAACAATTCTAAAATAACTGAACCTCTAATCCTCGCGCCTGGCCGACACGAAACCGGGTTTGGAAGTGAAAGTCGCATTCCTTACCCTCGTAAATACGACGAACTGGTCTAGGAGCCATCTGTTTTCCATTTAAATTTGTTAAATTATTCTATTAAAACTTAATTACATCGATAATAGTTTTGACACAGTTCCAAACAGTTCTCTTTACCATTTTTTCAGAACAAGCAGGCGATATCATTAGAACATCGATTTCTGGCCGAATTCTAAATTATGAAGAACCAAAATATGAATGATAACATATTATCAAACAGTAGCGTATATAGACTCGAGTTTCGTGGGGGGCCCAGCGAATATCTACATGCATGTATGTATATACATATATATATATATATATATATATATATATATATATATATATACATATATATATATATATATATATATATAAATGAACTCCAGACGTACCTTCTTTAAAAGTCTACAACAGAAAATAAAGTGTTTATATATATATATATATATATATATATATATATCATGTTATGCGTAAAATAAAAATAATATTTGAAAATAAATTAAGTATATTTATTTGGATAAATATTTTATAGCAGGAAGAAGTGTAGTATGTCATGTAGCTCTTGACTCTGACTCTACCTCTCAGTTAGTAGGTCATTTAGGTTTGCACATTTCAGCTGAGGAGCAGGAATATATTGCTTGCTGTTAGTGTCTTTCTGACTGTAACAGTCCGAGACTCACTGTTACAATGCTCTGAAATGAAATGTGCTGTACAAACCTAATAATTAATAATACTAATTGATAACAAATAATAAAAATAGCAAAAATATGGTTTTTTATGCTGTAGACAATATAATTGACTGATTTTATGATTAACTTTTCTTTTTTTTGCACAGACATGGTAACTTTTAGGACTAAATGCTAAAAGAAACTTCGAATAGGGGTAATAGAAACAAAAATATAAATAATGTTAATAATGATTATCATTAACATTTTATTTTTATTGAAACAATATAAATCAGACAAGAGAAATCACATTATTTAGACTTATAAAAATTAAATAAATAAATATAATTTTTTTTTAAAAATCTAACGCATGAGACCTATGAGAAATAATACAAAAAGAAAATACTATAAAACAATAACATTAGTATAGTACTATAATAGAAACAAGTGGAAATGACTTTTACAACAAAAACATTAATATGTTATGATATGGATACATACGTTTACTATAACTATTTAATAAAATGAGTTTGTTAAAATAATCACATATTGAAACTGGTTAGATAACTGATAATTTTAGCAAAGGTGGATATGCATAAGTACATAATACATAAGTTATCAGAAGCATACCTCAGTAGTCAGTCTTCTACTATAAAAACTAAATTCTGTATATTTCTAATATATTCATTGATATATTAATATGCTAGTCTTTAAATGGATGAATAACAAGGAAAACAATTTGTAAAATTAATAAAACAATAATGATAAAAAACAAATATCTAGTATGAAAAATTAAATTCTTCATTTTTTATATTATTAATAACATTACTATGCTAGTCTAGACATTAAAAAAAGAAAAAAAAAATCACAATGTAAAGAAGTCCTAAAATTAATAACAGGAAAACTATCAATTTGTAGGACAAAAGTAATAATAGTAATACAATAATAATGATTACTTACTATAGAGAAAAATAAGTCAAATGGTATCCTTCATCATGGGTAGCCTTAGTAACAATGGAAATAAAAAAAAATTAGTGACTTAATTATTAAAAAAAAGAAAGAAAAAAACCTAGCTGAATATAGACTAGATATCTAATTGCAATAAAATAGTATAACATGTATTTCTATCACAAATCATAGACATAATTAGTATCAGAAATAATTAGTAATTTATGTAATAAAAAGTAAATTAGAATTTTAATTGCAATTTTCTGTTCTTTTCGGCAAAAATTTCAGAACCTCATCTTCATGTATGTCTTCATGTATTCAATGTTTATTTTATTATTATTATTATATTAAAAATAATTTTATGTGTATTGCGGGTTAAGGTATGTAAAAAATTCGTGGGGGGCCCGGGCCCCTCGGGCCCCCCCCTATATACGCCACTGTTATCAAATAAAACCGTTAACATAGATAGAAATATTAATGTTGCACAATACATCTAAGAAGTTAGAATATTACATACGTAAACAACAAAATAGGCGTTTAGCTAAAATAGGTACATTAAATAAATAATAAATAAATAAATAAATAAAATATTTGTTACACTTACACCAATTAGCCTAGCCCAAACTAAGCTCTATAAGGCTTGTGCTATGGGATCTAGGGTACCTAACGGATAGACATACATATATTATACATATATAAATAATTTTTATTGAAATATATATCAACAACCATGACTAAGGTACAAATGCTCGCATTCATCACACAAACATCTGCCCTCACCGGGATTCGAACCCGGGACCTCAGAGATGGCGACACCTTGAAACCGGTGTATTATCCACTCGACTATGGAGGTCGTCGAATACAGGAAGGAAAGGGGCGGGGGGAATCAAAGGGATTGTTTGAATCTTATAGAGCAACATAGGTTAATCCAAAGACCAATAGCCTGTACCGTAAAGGGTTGGTCAAAAACTTTGGTGGAATGTGTGAGGTATTCTAAGAGGAGGTTGGACTTATGGTCAAGATTTAGGCCGACTTTAGTCGGTAGGTCATCCCGATCGAGACACCACGATCGGTTTGGAGTCCGACATAATCATAATGGCACTGTTATATTATATGGTATCCACGAGGATTCTCAGCCTCTCCTCTCCAGAGTGAAATACAAAAAATACATTATAAGAAGAATTTGAGAATTTAAATTGCTCCTTGAGATACAGTGGGAATTAAACAATATATTACAAATAATAATAAAACGTATGCGACTAAAATAAGTAAATGTGTAGAACTCAAAGACGAAGTAAAAAAACATGGCGTCAAAATAAAGTTTGTGTTATTCCCTTAGTCCTGTCCGTTGTAATTAACCATGCGATATGAAGATCACGCCACATCCTGTGACGTCACGCGCCAGCCTTCAACATCTCAGCAGGCCGACCGTTGACCCGCACGGACGCATGCCGAATCGGCCGCGTTATTGAAATTTGAGTTCTCAAGGCTGCGTAATCGTAGTTAAGCCGTCCGTCTAGGTAAACGGAATTAAAATCGTGAAGGTTGTTTTTTTCCCTCAGGAGAGGAGAGACTGAGAATCTGACAGCTAGCACCCCAGATCGATCTGGGCGGCTCAACCGATGTGACTTATGGACTAAACTTAGCCTTAAAGCCTTTGGTCCTAATGACCTCATCTTCTCAGGAGAGGGCGCGGTGCATCGATCCTGTAGCTGTATATATAAAATTTATGTAAAAGCCCTATTTAAAAGGGATCGATATAAACCACATGATACGGTCTTCACTCGGTCCTTGTTGATGACCTCCTTAGACAAGTTGTTAGTACCTACAACGGTTTCAAGCCCACTCTGAGGTCCTGGGTTCGAGCTCCGGTGGGGGCAGATGTTTGTGTGATGAATACGAGCATTTATGCCTTAGTCATGGCTGTTAATATATATTTCTATAATATTTGTACTGGATGACAGGGACTGTACAAAGCATATCTTAATTAATTTGTGCATTTGCATATTTCTTACAAATTTGTTGTCAGTGGAATAAACTGTAAATATATCGCACTAATAATACAATAGTGTATCAACTCAAAACGTCGTATTTGACATAATACTATAAACACACGCAAAATTTGATTCCTCACGCGTGATCAAGACCGTCGTTCGATTAGTGCAAAAACAGAATAAGGATAAATTAAAATCTTATGTGACAGTTATTCAATTTGCAACTATTACATGAAGTGAGTAATAAGTTTTTTGTTGATTCTGAAAAATGTTCGATTTTGAGTTGATACACTATTGTATTATTAGTGCGATATATAAAGTGTAAATAAGTAAAAAATTGTTATTTGCTGTAAGTAAAGTATATGTATGTATATTGTACGTATATGTGTGTTTGTATATTATGTATATAAGTCTATTTATTTATGTATATTGTAATATATATGTCATCTTAGTAAATAAGATCTCACATTTTACAGGTCGACTGGTAGAGAATGCCTCTAGCATTAAGTCCGCCTTTTGTACATCTGATTGTTAAATGTACTAAAAAGATTAAATAAATTAATTAATCAGTTGAAAGTAGGTACCAGAAAAAAATATACTCAATATTTAAAATACTCCAAAGAGTCTACTAAGTAAGTAAATGAATACCAGATAACCTACACTAATACTACTACACTTGTTGTGGGTGGCTATAGAGGTAAACCATCAGATATGCAAGTGGCACACGTCCTATGACGTCAGGTGTCAGCCTTCAGCCGGTCAGTAGGCCGGCCGTTCACCTGCGTCTGCCGCGATGATTGCTCGGACGCATTCCGCCCGCGCGGTCGGTCATATACCAAGCATACGTAATAAATAACAATAATTTATTTACTAGCGATACATAGGTTTTACTATCGTAATAAATCGATTCGCATCAGGTTACCTGCAAAAATATTACGTGCACGTGCAATATTTATTATACCTATATAATTAGTTATATATACCTATGTATATTTATAGACTACAAAGGTACGAAGAGAATGAAAACCTTCTTTATTTTCAAATCAACCTTAGGTATGTTTTTTGTTTGAATGTTTGTTATACATAATTTGCACCAATTATAATTATTGTTTTTATTTGTTTGGTAGGTTATATCAGATGTTATTTCATTTATAAATTACTAGCTGGCTAGTGCCAGCTTATATATATAAATTACATCGCATATATATATGCAATCACACATATACACATATACAATACAGCTTAAATATCTTTATAAATTATAGCCAATATGTTATTCTGATATATAACCTATATTCACATGAGTAAAGAAACAGAATTTTTCCAATTCCATTTCTTTACTCATGTGATTAGGCCTTGGTCGACCACGCTGACCCAGTGTGGATTGTTCTACTTCACAGATTAGAATTTATTTGCAGATGTATGCAAGTTACATGTCAGATCTAAAACCTACCGATATAGCTCAAATTTTAGTGATCATCTCTTTTTTGGAAACTCTCAGATAAGAATAATAAAATAACTATTTTAATGTTAATAACGCTGGGATATCAAAATTGTAACGACTGCGTAACTGCACGTCTTAAAATAATAAGTTAATGCAACGTACGCGCCATGCTAGTATATAAGCCTCATTTATTTATTATAATTTGGGACCACCAGTAATTTGACCATATTTCTTCAGTTTGTAAAAAACTTGAATGGTTACCTATACGTTCACGAAGAAATTTGAGGTTAGTTCCCCAACTCTTCAGTATTATTGACGACCCGAAGGCTCCCGACTATTGGAGAAGTAGATTTGGAGTGCTTGGTGATTTTCATGTACTTAATCTACGTTCTGGCTCTAAACGCATTCTCGACATCCCTACCCATAAGTCTGATTTTGTTTCTGATTCCATCACAGTGTCCGCAATTCGCCAATGGAATAACTTGCCTCTAAAATACGAGTAGATTAAAATTCATTTGAATCTTGTACGAAAGTTGTTTTTTGAGTTCGTTACTTAAAATAATACTTTTATTACATTATAATATATATATATATATATATATATATATATATATATTATAATCTCATATCTGTTGCCAAGTTATTGACAACGTGGTCACCACTTTATCAATAATGTGATGAAACTATTTAAATATAATATTAGTTTTCGAATTTAGTTTGGACATCTTCCCCATGTTGTATTGGAATTTAAATCCTTAATTAGTTAAAACACTGTTTATTATTTTTTATTATTAATCACCGCAATTATAGTTACAATCTCAGATCTTATTTCTTCGTCACCGGTCTTGCTAGACGGACCTATGTGAAAAAGGCGCCAAAACTGACAGATGTCAACAGATACGTTCCGAAATTATTCAACACTCCAGTTGGCAAGACATTTGATTATTGTCTCTTAGCCTATAATAAGTTTGTCGGTGCAACTAATGACTATGAGTGTAAACTAAATTTTGAGAGAAATGTTTTAATACTTAAGTTTAGAATTATATAGACTGCTTAGTACTCAGAAGACTATCATTATCTACGTTTATTACCGAAATTCAAAGAGACACAGCCTTAGGTGGATAAAACCGAGTTAAGATAATGATTTGATAACTACGAACGGGTATGCGACAACATCCATTCGCTTAAAGAAACAGGGCTGCCAGTAAATAAATATCTGTAATTGACGAAATTTGGTCGCATTATACACAACACTATATAAAATTATTATAAATCTATTTTTCTTCATAACTTCATGAACCGAACATTCTGATCTGTACTTTTACTATTTCGTACTGGTCATATTTATATAATCATATATATTTGCATGTCTGTAGTGTTGGCAAAATTTAAACCGCGACTAATGATTCAATTCATGCTGTTTTTTTCGCAATAGTTGACTATACGTTCTGCATACAATACAGCGTTTGATTATACATATTTTGTACCCAAATATACGATCTGGCAGCCCTGAAAAACAAATGAATCATCAAGAACTGGGACGAGACGAAAGAAATGACTCCACTAATTCACGAACACACAAATAGCTTAGCTAAAGGCTGGCGGTGAAAATATTGACATAGACTAACCATGGACAATGCGCAGGCAGAAAGTGGAACGGTATTGGTGAATTCGGATTGTTTTGCCCGGCGAAGTGAAACCATAGTCATAGTATCTTCATTATCTGTGGTGAAATTGTCATCTGTGGCTCACACATACTCAGACCGTGATGCGGTCGCAATTCTCCTGGTTTTATGCTGAATTGAATTCCATAGGCATATAAGTTATATGAGAAAGGTGCACGGATCGTTCTGGAGTGAGGCTCTGTTCTAGGATCGTCTGTGTTCTGTTTGGTTTGTTGCGGTGTGAAGGACGAAATATGCACTAAAATGACTGAGTAACGCGACTTTAAATCTTATTTCATAAGTCGGTAAAGTACAGTGTGATTTCTGTAGGTGTCAGAGATTTGCTGTGAATCTTACAGGAACCACATGTGACTGTCACTTCTTACCACTGGACGCGTATTTTACTTTGTTATTAATATATCATTATAGCTCAAATACGTATCCACTGAGGGGCATGAACCTATCCTAACTATGATAGAGCGTTAGTAAACCCCGAGCCTATCCTAACTATGATAGGGCGTTAGTCAACCCTGCTGGTCCAGTGCGGATTAGTTGACTACATACATCTTTGAACTTTGTTCGTAGGTATAAGCAGGTTGCTTTACAATGTTTTCCTTCACCGTGGGATCATCAGATCAGAGAACATGGCAAGATCGACTCTGGGTTCCTCGAATCATCCGAATCGTAAATCAGTCCCGAGACCACAGAGCCACCGTCGCCTGGTTGATCTGCCTATCCATCATCTATAGGAGCATTGAATTAATGAAAAATATGAATTCTCGGGCAAGCACCTAATAAATAAATAATAAGAATTAAATCTGGATAACTGTTCGCTTTATCTATTACGATTTAGTTTTACAGTTAACAATCGAGACACGCTTAGGTCACTTTCTGAAGAAGTTGTTGCAATTATTAATAAAAAAGAACTGTATGTTACATGTTGTGAAGATTATTATATCACTCACACCGCTCACATAGCACTTAATTAATAATTTTTTTTTAAGCTTACACCATAATTAATTAAAACCGGCTAGAAAGTAACTTTCATGCATTGATATTATTTTTAAGAAAAGAACAAAGGAATTTTGTCACTATTACTACGTTTAAAACTAAAACACATCTAATTTCTTTCATTAACTCTACTCTGACTCTCTCGTTGGGGGCACACTCCATTAAAATGTGAAATTAAATCTTCTTTGACGTTTGTATAAGTATTACAGTACGGACTATTTCTTTTTCCCACCAAAAAATTAAACGTATTTAATGGAATATGAATGGCACATCTTTAGAAAATGTGAAATTGACTTTTGTGGTTAAAATACTGAGCGAGTACGCACCATCAACTTATATTGAACCTTGAATCACTGTTTTTGTAAAATGTAGACAATAAACATGTGCCATTACACCGATGTGTGTAGATTTTTTTTACATATCTTAATAAGTGGCTACTTTCGAGAGCCTTCACACCGCGTCACCCTGCGCCTTTTGTGTTTCCTCCTATTTCGTTATAACATATATAGCCTAGATATATTACCTCCAATATCGATCCAATTAATCACAGCGATTGCATTTTTAATCTATTCACTTTCACCCAAATAATTATATGTACAACTTTCCTATTTTCGCATAGATTGCACATAAATTTTCTAAATCTTGATACGGCGTAATTTCTAAATCAAAATATGTGTTCCGAAGCTTTCCAATAGGCTGTTCCAATGCGAGATGTGGCTCCAAAGAAATTTTGTAATAAACTATTTGTTAAATATCTAACATTCCGCCAACGTCTCACGCTTACATTTAATTGGACTTTCTCTTAAGAAAGATACATTTTTGCAAGGTTAAAATTATACCTTGTTATTCTCCGATTCTCAAACTACCCTTGTACCAAAGGGTAAAAACTAGAAACTCCCACTAAGTGTTCATTCATATTTGAAGCGCTTAGTGCGAAATAATTTCAAACCAGATGGCACCATGTCAGGCTGTGCAATAGTAGAGAGGAGTTTGAATAATAAACTAGTGACCCCAATAACGTGACAATGGCACTATAATTTGCAGCATGCGTCAATTTCAGGGTCACTTGACTTATTAATCTGTGCAATATTTTAATATAGATAACACATATCCATACTGTCCAATGGTTAAAAACTTTTCTCTGAAGGAAGACGTTGAGCTAGGCCTATCATAGAATTGGAGCGAGGACTGACGTCTTCATTCTGTCGGAATTACTCGGTGTTAAGTGCCTAAATTAAATTACACCAATCGCCCGAATTTGAATGGCACAGTTTCGATGCGCTAGGGCGATATCTACCTCTTATTTTGAATTTTTTTAAGTTTGATCCGTGTGTGTTGCTAGTAATGACGTATGTCACCAAAGCCTGGTCATTTACAATTACCTTATAGACAGGCTCAAAATCACAGAGCTGTACTCGTAGTTTTTGAAGCTGATCGAAACAGAATGGTTTAATTCCGTTAACCCAGGGGTCACGAACATTATCCAAGGAATTGTGAACCCTAAATAGTAGTCGACAGATTTCCCGCGAGAATAAAGACCGTTAGTGCTGCTTGATCCTCGAATTGTAGATGTATGCTAGGAAATGCATTGTTGGTAAATATCGTACTAGGTAGATCAACGATTCGGTGAATATTGCAGGATGGTGTAGGATGCTAACAACAGGATGATAGTCAGAAACTTATCCTATCTTACTCTTAAATTGGAGGACAGTAAAGTCGCTACTTTGCAAATAAGAGAGAATATACCAGGATTATCTCCTGAAGTACCTTTTTACTTGGCAGTGCTTGCATTGCCAAATTTCCGCATAAAAGGTCAGGTATAAACTTCGATCATTATGATCGAAGGGTATAAAAGTGAAATTATTGGGTACCGACATAACAAAGATTATCTTGTACAATAGCTTTACATTTGCATTGCGAAAACCGCTACTATTACATGCCAGAAGAGTTGTCAGGTCAATATCAAAATTCTGATGTATTGCTGTCTGCGTCAATGGCAATTCATTCGAGCGTTGAATAAGCCCAGTCGATCACCATGCAATATTCATACATCCAGCATTCATAACGGGCCTGGCCGCCATTCCTCCGCGAACACGAGCGATTAGAATACGACCCACTTCGAACTGTATACAGCTTTGCTTAAACGTAATATGAGTCCATTCCGTCTTTGGCTCCAATTCTGAGCTATTTGGTATTAGTTAAAAAATGTTAGGTTATAAAATAAAAACTCGATTGTACGATTAATAAGTAGCTACCGAGGCGCACGAACCCACTCTAAGATGGAGTGTTAAAGTAAGCTTTTCACTAACAGCTGCAGTTGCAAGGGTTGGACTGATATTATGTACTTACTTGTCTTTTTAATACTGTGTTTGTCATTTTGTATTCCTTGTTATTTTTATTGTTACGTTTAATCAGTACTCGGCGTATGTATTTGTACATGCCATCTTTGTCTTTATTTTCTAAATTTATTGGCGTGAAATTTGTACTACGGTAAATATTGTCTTTGTAACTTTCTTGTTGTGTTGATGTCACTACTGTGTCAAGCAGAATACCAGTGCAGCAGGCCATACCTGCTGCTTATACTGAGCTTGCCACAGTTATGGTAGCATGCAGCGGTACATATCATTATTGTATTGTTTTGATTTGTTATTGTTGTTCGTATCGTTGTGTGGTCCATCAATAAATAAATGTATAAAATGTATATAAATGTGTAACAGATATAAGCCCTATTAATATTATAAACGCGAAAGTTTGTTATTATGGAAGGATCTTTGTTACTCTTTTATTCTTATTACTCTCTAAAAAACTAATAAATTGATTATGTTATGTATTATTCTAATATGTAAGCTATATTATTGTAAAGTTTCATCAAAATCCATTCAGTAGTTTTTACGTGAAAGAGTAACAAACATCCATCCATATTTACAAACTTTCCCCCGACTTTAATTAATTCTAAAACTGCATTTTAGGATTTTTTCAAAATGAATACTCCAAGACAGGAAACAATCAAGAAATTTTGACAAAAACTCACTCTGTATTTGATATTGTCACTAATAAAGAACGCATTCGTTAAACTTTATTAGTTTAAATAATGTGTCATCATTGGTTTAAGCTACTAATTGTTAATTAATAACCAAAAACCGCTGCTGGTATATACATGAAGTAGATATAGCACTCGCAAGTTGGGACTGCGGTGTTCAAATTCGGGCAGTTAGTGTAATTTCGTTTAGTCGCATAGTGACATCGAGAGAGTGATGGCGTTACTCACACCGATTTTGTTTGGTTAATATATGATGTGTTTCATTCATTAATAATTTTGTGTGTAAGGTTAGTTTTTGAACGTCGCAAATAATGGACGTGCGACGTCTATAGTAAAATATAACGAAACAAGTAAATTCTGAGAACGTCTCACGCATCGGCTCCGCAGCCGTCACGCATCGCGCGGGTAACCAGATCACTGAGCACCGCAAAAAGGCATTTGGATTTCTCCGGCAACAATGGCAGCCGGAATTATTATTTTTTTCGTTACAAATTGAAATAATGTACTTAGCTACCTCAAGTAAGTTTAGTGTTAAAAGCTAATTACACCAATTTTTCTCTGTGATGTCTAAGATAACAAAACTTCTGGAGTACTGGAGCTCGCACTACTAGGGTGCCAGTATGGAATTTTCGATAAAGAAAATTTGACAACTAAGATATACTCGATAAAAAATCGATAAATTTGACAACTGTTTTTACGAAGTGACAAGGATTGATGCTTTTGTCAATCAATGCACGTTAATCATCAAGTCCATGCTTGTACTGCTGGAGTGCGAACATATAAAATTAACCAAAATTTGACCAAGATCGATATACTCGATAAAAAAGTCGATAAATTTGTTAAACTTTATTACGAAGTGTCAAAGATGGAGGCTTTTGTCAATAGATAGATATAAATCGAACGACAAGACCACAATTGCACTACTGGATTGCGAGCACGTAACTCTAAACAATATTTGACAACTAAGATCGACATACTCGATAAATAATCGGTGAATTTGTCAAATGTTATTACGAAGTGACAAGGATGGATGCTTTTGTCAATCGATGTATGTCGATTGACAAGTCCATGTTTGCACTACTGGAATGAGACAAATAAAATCGTCATATTGGATGAAATGTCGGTATATTTAGCAAATCTTCTTACGAAGTGACAAATATGGATGCTTATGTGAAAATACGAGTATATATATTGATCCACATCCACGTCCATGCTTGCAATACTAAAGTGCGAATATGTAACTGTAAACAAAATTTGTCAAGTAATATCGACATACTCGATAAAATTCGGTAATTTTGGCAGATGCTCTCACAGAGTGATAAGGATGGATGCTTTTGTTGAACGCACACCTACTCATATACGTTCTCACTGAGGGGTACAAGGTTACCCTAAATTAAAGCGTTTAGGCCTTAGGAAACCACGCTGAACCCGCATTTGGCAGGTTGGTTAACTTCAGATACACATTTGAGTTTCATCGTAGCTTACTTCACGTTTCCATCGTAGAAGCGTCAGATAAATACATACCTAGACGCGGTGGTGTGTACGTACTTACGAACAAGGTAAAAAATGATTACACCTGTTCGGATATCGGGAAAGCCTTCTCGGGAAGAACAAGCAAGAAATCCTGAAGGTCTATTCAGTCCTACTCAAAACATTTGGTGACTATTCAGTCAATAAAATAAAACCTACACATTATTGTCATTTAAGTAATTCTTAACAGTATAATAATAATAATAATAATTTTTCGTAAGAGTATTTTTGACAATTGATTAAAATCTATGAAAAGGCCAATTGGTAACATTACGTCAATCTATACTTATAATAAATCTGTAGAGGGGTCAATTCTGTACATGAAATATATTTTCAAAATAACTATCAGGGGGTGATTAGGGATCGATACTGATGCCAAAAATGCAATCAGTAAAATTTTTGTCTGTCTGTCTGTCTGTCTGTATGTTATAAAGTGATTCTTGAGCAAGGTTTTGCGGTATTTTTTATCTCGGAAAAACGGATAGACCTACGGGAAGCGCGATAAAACCTTTAATAATACCTTTGATAAAATTATAGTTCTTCATAATGTACTGACTTGCTAAAGTTAATATAATAATTTCTTTAAATACGTCTTTTAAAGATTCCCTTGGTATTCATTTATAAAGCACGCGAACTGCTGTTTTGTCATGTACAAATTATTTTCAAAACTTAGTAGTAAATAATTAAAGCAAATGTAACTAAATGATAATATGATTTGAGTTTGATGTCGAAACGTTTACATCTATCATTTTCACGAGTTTGTTAATTTCATTTAATGAACGGTACATTGGGCTAGCTTCTGCACGCCGGCAGACTTGTATCGTTAGATAGTGTCATTGACGGTATAATTTTGTATAGTTATACCAAAATTATATTTATATATCATTACTTTGTCATCATTATTATTAATAGCGGTACCTAAAAAAACAGCAATGCCTTTTAAATACAGTTAAGGCAACTCAGTAACTTTTTGTCGCTAAATAACTTAAGCTTATACTATATTATGTAACTCAAACTCAAAACTCTGTTTGAGTATACTCGTAATTAATAATTGATCTACATCGCATGCCCGCAATCAACCTGCTTACTGGGATATATCAAACAATAAATACACAACACTTGTACTGACTTTAACTGAGCCAAAAAAGGCTATTGGTGCTGCCTTGTTGATGATTTAAGCTCTGTGTATTTCTGTAAAAGCTATAGACAAAAACTTAAACCTATTTCTAGATCTTTTTTACCATATTGGGATTAGAAAAAGGCCGTTGTCCTAAGAAAGTTTAAACATCTCCCACAAGATGCACCGATGGCTAAGTGAAGATCATTCTAATGATATACATAGTGAGAATAGTATGTTTGTTGAAACGTACAGACATACCTTTTTTACTATAATAAGTTTCATAGAAATGTGATCGCCGTATTGTCTCTTGACAAAACGGAAGTAGGTAAATGACTGTTTACAGCTCCTGGGACATGAGATTTCTGATATCCTAGAATCCTACATTCCAAAGCTTTTACCGTTAGTTTCGATCCTAAACATGTTTGTATTTTAATACGGGATGTATTTTAGTACACGATCAAATTAATATATGTAGTTCCACCGTACAGGCTACAAAAAAACTAGAGGTTCGTTTATGGGCAAATGTATAAATTTTTATAAAAAGATTCCACATAGTGTAGCTGAATTGCCTTTTCATAAATTCAAGGTACATGTTAAAAAGACGCTAATGAGTAACGGCTATTACAAACTCAATGATTATTTAAATGATGTCAATGCTTGGTGTTAATTTGAAGGCATTACATTCTAAAGTGTAAATATTTGTTTTCTCGTATAAATTGTAAACACATATGTATGGTAACGACATAATTTATTGTAAATATTATTATTACTTTTGATAAAGCTGATAAGTATCTTACGTCCATTCTTCTTATCAGCTAAAAAATACGTCCTGAATTAGTATTACTGGTAGCAAAATATTTGGACGATTCAAAAGCATATTTGAATAAAGTTAATTTTGATTTGATTTGATCTGATTTGAATAATTCACAAATCTTTGTTCCATATAAATTTCAAACATTCCAACTTTGTATGTATGTTCCATTCTTCTTAATTTTTTAGCTGAGTAATGTTTCAAATTATGTAACTGATAAACTAACAACAAAATACTGAAACATGAAATAAATGTATGTTAAAATTTTGTAGATTTTCTTTTTTGTGATGCTACTGTTTTGTGGCTTTAGGATTTTTTCCTTTGTTTGTATGTACATATAGTACACATGATTTTATGATTAGTATTTTGTATGACTGCCAAATTTCATTATTCTAGGTCAACGGAAAGTCGGAAAGTACCCTAAAAGTATTGATTCCCTTGCTAGTATCAAAATTTGCGACCTTTTAATAGCGTTGACATAGTAGTTTGATTTTTTACACTACTACATATTACAGATTACAGATACAATACTGAACATTATTTTAATTCATATTAATTTCAACTTAAATGCGTAGAGGTATAAAGGTCTTCGTTGGTCGTCGACAACTAAGTGATATGGGATTTTTGGTACAGAGTTCGGAACCTTGTAAACGGACCCAGAATATTCATGCAATATACACAAATTGAATACTGAAAATTCTGTAGAACTGTTTTACTTTATTGTCACTACGTTTTTCGTGGTAGAAATAACTTCGATTCAACTAATCATACACATACACATATACACAATCACACACACACAACACGTAATAAACTTAAAATTTACTAGTTTATATAATTTTCTTGTTAAGAGGTTGTTCGAGGTGGGCGTTAATAACTGCAACACAGTCTTCGACTAAACTAGTTGTTACCGTTTTTACATGAGTTTGTAAACGTTATAATTATAAAATAAAATAAATAAATAAGTAGTAGTAATATTTGTCCACATGGATAGGCAAAGGAAGATAACCATACAGCCAAATCTTGTATTTTATGTTCTTAGATTAAATCTAGAGTTAAATAAGTTCCTTAGCTGTCAAATTTATTAAAAAGTTTTCAAGGTAAAGGAATCGTGAACACATACAACCATTTTTAATGATGCTTACAACTTATAGTAATAACATAATCAACGACGTAAATGTACTAAATAACTTACCAAACAAACAAAAATATGCCGAGACATTTTTATTAACGCCCTCTAGTCGAAAGTCACACACACTAAATGTCTGTCAAAATTCACAAACTACGAGGCCTGTACGAATCCATTAATTTAGTACTAAATAAATTTAAACTGTAAAAATGTTTTTCTTCTTCTTTTTTATTTTAGCCAAAGGTTCGTCGGGTGCGGCCAGCGCGTGTCTCTCGACTGGCTTTTACCGGTGGAGGTGGAATGGAACGGGACATCGTGACGGTTACGGACATGTTATAGAGCTGTAGTTACTGCTTTGGTTCACCCCACTCGACAAAATTCATAACTGTCACATTTATTTGACAAACATATATTGCAGTTTAACAATAGATTGTTATAATTATTATGTTTGAAACTAGCCATGCATATTTATTGTTATGGTAAGTATTAATAGAAATCACTTGTACAAGAAATACGGTCAACTTGTTGAAACATAGCGATAGAGAGAAATACTTGCATTTAATTATAACAACTAACGCATTTTCGGTTTATAGCTTTATCTGCTTTAAGCTAATGTGGGATAGTTGTTTAAAAGTGACATATTAGCCGTTGGTATAGTAAAATAAAATTTTAATCAAAATGAAATGTGTCTTCACACTGTTTTGGCTTATTTTTTCGTATAAGAATTTATATCGGCATAAAACTTTATTGGTTTCGTCGACTAATTTTACTGTCTGATAACTGCCATAGCTCTGGTTCATAAAATACTTTTTTTTTTATTTACAATATATAGTTATTATTTTATCTAAGGTGAAAATAATTCCTTAGTTTAATATATTTAAAAAAATGTTTTGTAAATATTTCATGTTACATACATGCATGATTGTTCTGTACCTGAAGATTTTAACAACCTCAAAATTTCTATGCATAATTTAAACCACTATGATATAGTACATTTTCATGATCTGCAATTTATATACGTATGATGAATGTTGGGTGTAGGACAGTATAATATCATTGCTTAGCAATCAACACCACTTAAGTCAAAAAGTTAAAATTTTTAATTTTAGATGTCATAAGTCGAATGGAAAATAAAATTACATTGTAAATTATTATATACAATGTACTTTTTTTTATTGTTATTGCACAGAGCGCCTATAAATAATTATATTATTGTAAAGAATATCTTTAATTTAACCTCTATATTAATTCATTAATGTAACTAAGAATTCATTTGTATATATCGTTTTAATCGGAGAGTGACAGGCAAGTTTTTAAATTGGAATATTCAAGCACATAGTGGTATAAACTTTGTGATATATTTTTTCAAACAGCGCTGATTTTGATTCGCAAAGTACGAATTTAAAGATTCTACTCCATTTATCGATTTTACGCAATTTAAAGATTCTATTGTGTAATCTCGCCATTGGACTTCGAATCGGGAATGCCCTAAAGAACTACGTCATGACATAACGACGAACCAACAACATCTGCCATCAACTACTTATCAGAAAAATGTTAAAGATATGCATACGTCTGCCTACTTCTGCAAAATAGGTAAAATATGACATTGAAATTAACGAGATCTGTTGCTAATCATTTTGGGTCATAAGTAAACATTTATAATGTTGCATAGTGTTGCTCCTGGAGATAGCATATTTGAAGAAGTTACAGTAACCAAATGATATAACTATTATTTTAGATGGGCAATTTAATTACAATTCATTAAAGTAACATTACAGTGAATCATTTTTTTATACCATAAATTTTAGCTTTAGTGTAACAGCTCTATAAATCTCCATTCTCAGTGCACTGGTTCCGCGTGAGCGAGTGGCACACTTGTTGCCGCCGGAACTGCAGCTTCGCAAGACCATAGACTACATACAAATTTTACAAAAAATCACTTTTTTTAAACTGTCGTAGATCTCACAATATTTCCTATAATACACAATATCTCATATTTCTATTTTTATTTACATAAAATCCGACGATGCACATAAAGTAAGTGGTAACAGCAGCCTATAGTGCTTGTGGTTCCTGTAAGATTCGCATTAATTTGCAACACCCATAAGAACCACTTATGACATACTCGTAGTACGGCAAAAAGACGCTAATGAGTAAGGGCTATGACTTTGTAGTCAATGATTATTTAAATGATGCCAATGTTTGGTGTTGATTTGAAGACATTACATTCTAAAGTATAAATATTTGTTTTCCTGTATAAATTGTATACAGATATGAATGTACGTTGTATGGTAACTTTATTTATATATTATATCTATATAAAAAAAATATTGTAAACTAGCTGACCCGGCGAACTTCGTACCGCCTTAGCGTAGCGTTGATGCACTACTTTATTTTGTATAGTTGAAACGATGCTCTTTTAATATAGTCTATGGCTGTGAATGACGTTGACATTCATATAAAAAAAAATTGACATTCGTAACGCGCGTTTTTTAAAATATGCAAAATTAAATGTATACTTTTCAATATTTCTGAGAGATTTTCTTAATATTTTTTTCCGTAAGAACCATCCTTGGACTTCCACAAACATTAAAAAAAAAGAATTATCGAAATCGGTTCAGCCGTTCACACGTGATGCCGTGACAACGCGAATTTTTTATAAAGTTTCTTGCGCCCATTCTTCTTAGGGGCCGTCCATTAATCACGTGATCTTTTTTTAGCAGTTTTAAGCCCCCTCTCCCCCTTGGTGATACGTAGTGAGGTTTATGACTAAACCCCCCCCCCCCAACCAATATCACGTATATTTTTAGTACCTACCAAGAATTTTAAAATTTTCAAAATATTACCTTTCAATACAGGTGTAAACTATAATTTTATTTTATTCTGAAATTAAGGACCATGATAATTTTAAGGCGGGGAGCCGGTAACACTGAAGGTCCCATCATAGCGAATCAAAAAATATTTATTTAAATAAATAGTACATAAATATAGGAATAAATTAAGCTCGGTATGCGTGGATTCCTATTGCCGAAACAATGTTAAAAAAAATATTAAAAAAATGATTTACCGTCATCGTCATCGTGGCAAGTCAAGATATGTTATATCTGTTTAAAAATCGCGCGTTTGACAACAAAATAAATACACGTGATATCTTACTGCACCCCCCCTCCCCCTTGTGTTATTTTCGTGATTTTTATCAAACCCGTGGGGGAGCCCCCTTTCAAGCCTCACGTGATTAATGGACAGCCCCTTATCGGTTAAAAAATACGTCGTGAATGAGTAGTGAGTGGAATTGCACTGATATATTATGCGTTGTGCAACAGGGTTCAGTCTTAGGACCGATTCTGATGATTGGTTATTGCTAGGCTTTTCCCGGTGTTGGCAGTCACACCTTGGTGGCGGTCTGAGGTAGGATATATACAGATATTCACTACCGAGCGTATATACACTACGAGCGCGTTCACTGCTGCAGAACTGGCATAGATTTTAGGATTTATACTGGTCTTACAATTAATTAACAAATTGCAAGCTATCTTCACCGGCTATAAAATCACCATAGTCGGGCTCTAAATTAATAGTTGATGGGGTTTCAGGTTAATGATAAAATACCAAGAAATTATCCTTGACAGTCGATGGAACTACAAAAACCACTTCCATATACATTGGTTACCAAATTGATGAGGACAATTATAACGCCGAGCAGATTCAAGCCTAATATTAGCAGTACTGAACACAGATATCGTCTTTCTGCAGATGTAGTACAATCAATTAACTTCTATGGAGCAATAGAGGAGGTAATTATTGCCAAATATAAGAAAAGTTAATAATATTGTAGAATTTATACAAAGTACAAAATTCCAAGGTATTACACACCACTCACGTTTTCATTGAGAACCTTATATTGAGTTCTTAGCAGAGTTAATTCTGTGCCATATGTTGTATCTACTAAGATATACATAAAGATCCTCGAATGGCATATGCCGGACTTCTCAGCGTTGCAGGCCTCCCACAAGAAGGGCAGATGACTCGGTGAGGTTTGCAGGAAGACGCTGGATGCTGGCAGTGCAGAACTGAGCGGTGTGGAGATCCTTGGGATAATGACATTGGTCCAATTATTCTCGCAGGGTTACTGTCATGTCGTAAGGTCTATTATTGTGTGGATCTGTTGTGAGTACTCCAAAAAAGATTCGCGCTATTTACAATTTGAGAAAATTATAGATAGCGTGAGGAATCTCTCACAGACTCTTTTATCACAGAAAATAAATATATTGAAATTAGCAGGTCAGCATATTTATGACAAATTAATTTATAAGAACTATTACAGATTTAAAAAAATATATAAATTATAAACATGACATGTAAAAATAAATTTGCCGTCCAACAACTTTCAAGGAAATAAATATATTGGCATATATGTATTTACGATTTTATTTTCTGTTTGTAAGAAGTATTAATACATTTCATACGAATTTTCAAGGTCTAAAAGGGAGTAGTCTAATTCAAATATTAATGTAGGCTACTATGGCAGACTGCGAAGTCCCGCAGCTAGCCAAGCCTTTATATACAGTGTGCTTCTTGACGAAATGCACGTATGAAAATGGGTGAAACTAGACTTATTTTTATCGACAGAAAACATATTTAAAAAATTAAAAAAAAAAAAATTCATGCAAAGAAATTCTTATAACTTTAGTCCTGTATAAGGTATCATGCCAAAACAAAGACTAAGGTGATCCTTAAAAACCGGTGGAGATAATTGGGTAGTAGTTTTGGACAAAAAACATCAATATCTACGAAATTGATGTTGTATCTGAAAAAACTGATATTATTTCAAGTTTTTTTTAAATAAAATAAACATTTTTCAAAATAAAGTCCTATCATATGATTTTTATTACTGATTTCAATTCTTCAATTTATTACCTTTTTAAAACTACAAATTTCGTACCTCTAACCTACATTACCACTAATTCTACAAGCTGTCAAACATACACACAATAATTAACTTATTACGCCCAAACCGATTTCACCCGATAGCAGGTAGCAAACTAATAATGTAAAGGCAAATTCTGAGAAGAGTGTAATAAAAACAAGAGAGAAAAGTGGGTAACCAATTGCGATTTGAAAAATAAATCATAACTCCTAAAAAAATTTTTCTGTCGATAAAAGTAAGTCTAGATTTTCATGTGACATTCATATGATACTCATTTTCATATGTGCACTTCGTCAAGAATCACACTGTATATACAGATAGATAGAAACACTTTATTTTGCACTTGCGGCACGCCCCGGCTTCGCACGGGTACATACACACACACACATACTCAAGCGGCGGCATATAAATTAAATTTTTAGAATAAAAAACCGACATAACTATAATATTTAGACATATGCTGTCGCGACACTTTTTGTAGATAATGGTGAGTTCTGCAAAGTCGTAGTAAATGATTTTGTTCTATCATCAATAGTTTTCGCAGTGCACGCGACGTAATTTCTTTTCAACTTGGGTTACATAATTGGACTTTTAGTAAAGATCCCAAATTTTTTTTAAATATAATATAGCCTATGTTACTCGGGGATAAAGTATCTTTCCAAAGGTGAAAGAATTTTTGAAATCGGTCCAGTAGTTTCGGAGCCTATTCATTACAAACAAACAAACAAACAAATCTTTCCTCTTTATAATATTAGTATAGATAATAAATCAGGTTAGATACACAATCAGCAAAATAGGCGAGTTTTTCTGATTTCTTCCTGGCAACCTATAAGTAGGAAAATATCTAACCTAAATAGTAAAATTATTAGGTTGGTGAAGAGAAAATTAATAATACACTAAAAAGAGACATAAATAAAAATTCCCAAAATTTTCAAATACACATTTTTATGAAACTACAAATTAACGGTTTTCGGATTCCTTTTCCTCTATTCGTGCTAATTCTACATTGCAAATTTCATTATTCTAACTGCGGACATACAAACAACAAAAGCAAACCGACCTTTAGTGAAGTTGAGGATGTTAGGGATTCTGATTTGTATCATACCTACATTTAAGTTCGTTATGTATTGTTTAACGCAGTAAAACTTAAGTCATTGCTATTGAACGTATGTATATCAGCAATGCAGGTGGAATTTCAATTGAGTAAAATAATAACTCGGTGAAGTTATAACTGGTAAACGCTTGATAACGACACGGATTCAAATCTCACCCAAGTCTTATATTTAAAAAAAATATTTTATATCATTTAAAAGGTATAAAACTTAAAGTAGTGTGATTAAAGATTTTAATTAACAGCTGTTTTCAGTTAACCAACGTCGGCTAAAAATGAATTTTAATAGATATTTTGAAAATGTATACTAAAATAACTGAAATTTTTCAACCTTGTATTACATGGCTAAAACTTGTCTTGTTTATTTATGGAGTGTAAGTGTTTGTTGAAGTATGCATTACAATTATAAATATACATTTAATTCAATATCTTAGAAGTAAGCGACATAATAAAAAAAATTATTCCCAACAAATCCCACTGCTCAATTCAGTAACAGTATGTTGTAAATATCCGTCACGTTACATCTTCTCCGAAAGGGGAAATACTCGTATATAACGGAGCAAATATTTTGGGGGAAATGGGGAGACACTAAACTACCAAAAATAAATAATTTTATGGTAAATAAAAAAAAATATATATATTATATATATATATATTAAACATGTATAATTTTTTACAATATAAAGTGTATTTAATTTTACATGTTAATAACTATGTATAATAATATATTAAGTGTTAATTAAATCTAAAAAAATAAATTAAATAAACTATTAATAGAGTATATTCTAAGCTTAAAACTACTTAACGACTAAAAATTACTACAAATAAAATATACAAAATTTACAAAATAAAAAAAACTTCACCTCCAGTGCTGCCGTCAGGGATGGTGCCCTAAAGGCTGGCAGCATTTCCCCGTTGGATGGCGAGGCTAATACGCTGACCGAGATAACTGCCAGCCTTTTGATCACCCGTCACCTCGGCGAGTCTCTTCGCCAAATCCTTAAAAAGGGACCGAGCGCTTGGACCCCATGGACCCATTGTCTCTACACAAAACGGCGCAAATATGTAGCTATCATTGAGAGCCGAATATTTACGCCGCTTAGAGCACTCAGCAGCGGCAGCCGCCGCGCCTGCAGCAAGGGACGTACTACCTGTATTACACGGAGCAAGCGTATCAGAGCAAGTTGCGTCCCACACAAGAGGACGACCCTGCTTCCATGGAATGAGCGTCATCCCATCAGGTCTCCTACCGTCGTCACGAGAGATACCACTAGGAAGAACCATCAAGAAGCGCTGGCACGTTGACTGCGACAAGAGCTCTGCGGATGACGTCATTGATGCAGGCGTGGCAGGAGACTCTGCCAGCGCTTTTTTGGCAAGAGAGGCCATGGTGACCATACTCACCGACACGAGCTCCACAACGACAGCGATGGCGGTGATTAGTCTTGATGCCAAGTCTGAGCGAGACAGCGAGGGATATCGTGCTCCTGTCAAGCAGCGTCCCGACACTGGCTGAAGGAAGGGCTCCACTTGGAAGGACGCTAGTCGAGTAGAGAGAGTAGTAGACGAGCACGGTCAGTAGCGCCTACAGCGGAATTTAAAAGATCGCTCTGCATACGCAAGCAGAGCGGCTCGTCCCACTGTCTCTGTGAAGATAGAGAAGATGGTGGATCTACTCCCGGGCATGCCCTAGACCAAGCAATTCTAGCCTCTGCAAGGTGAGCCGGCTCCACTGCGCCTAATGAAGTACGTAGTATTTTTTTAAAGAGCTCGACTGTACCATATGCAGAAGACAGAAATGCTGGAAGGGCAATATGAGAAATGTGGCGGGTGTCTAATCCTCCAAAATGTACGGGGATAGAAGCCTGTTTCCATGCGTTATCTGAAAAAGAACAATTAAGAATTTTCGAAAGTATATCCCTTAGCGAACTGTCAATAGTGGAGAGTTGCCTTGGGAAAAGACAAAAATGAGTACTGCGTAAAAAGTATATGAATTTTGGGGCGAAAGCGCAAAATCGAATTAAATATAAGGCCATGTGAGGATTGATTTTTAAGATTTTGTCCGAAGACTGGTGAAATTTGGAGATCTGTTCGTCTATAAAAGTAGGGATAGCCTCGTCAAAAATTGGGGAACCTAAAAGACGCAGTGATTTACTGTCAAGAATGTTGAGATTGGGACCTAAAGACGAAAATTTTGAGATGAAGTGTTGTAATTGATCAGGTGTAAATTTTGACTCTTGAATGAATATTATATAGATAACACAAAATTTTTGGTTTATTTAATAAAAAATATATTGTAGATGTTTTTCATTTATGATTTATTTTATCCCGAAAAACGCTTAGAAATAGAGAAATTTACATTACACATTTAAATAGCTTTAACATTAATTAGAACTTCCGCAACAACCGGCGCTGAGGAAAGTCCTTTTTTCCCTCAGGAGAAGAGAGGCTGAAACCCTCACGGCTACCGCCGCATCCAAGTGTCACGGTGGTTATGTCGGAGTCAAGACCGAACGACCTATAGACCAAAGTCAGCCTTTGGTCTTAATGTTTAGTAATAAAAACCCTACAGCTCAAAGTGAGAGCAATCGCTCCTCAGGAAAGGGTGCAGTGCAGACAGTAGAACCAAATGTTAATGACAGACTGACAGAATGACAGTTTTAAATAAAATGTTGTACTTAACCTTGTTTACTCAGCTGCATTGTACTCATGTTCCGCGGCCGGTATTTCCCGAGCGAAGTTATATGAGGAAAATGTGCTTCGATAATGTAAAAATGGTACTTCATTAAACACAATAGATATCTTGAATGTGCATGTATGAGCGTAATAAATAAAAATGCCAATTAATCGAGATTTCCACCAGTCTCAATTAATTAATAAATCTATTTGTTTTGTAAAACCTTGACTTATTTAATACTTTAATTCTATTATTTGTTCTTCCGTTACAATATCCGATTTTTAACGACTAAAACCAATTAATATTCAATCATTTCGTGATATAAGTTAATGATGTTGTAATCCTGTATTTCCATGCAAAAACTGGCCCACTTTTTATTTTACCAGTTGATATAAAGCGTATTGACTGTTGATCCCTTTGTAGTTGCTATATGTTTACATTTGTTTGCACACGATATCGATTGTGTAATTTTTTGTATGAAAACTACGTACAGCGCCCCTAGCGGCACGTTATTGTACTATTCTTTCATAAAACTGACATGAGTTCTTTAGTTTACTATACGTCTCGTACGTACGTACTATACGCTATCGAAAACGATGGCAAACTCATGGTAGAGCCAGTGTTTTATATTAGATAAATCTGTTCATTCTCGAATTCACAACGACACGAACAATATATGTAGAAAAAAGAGAAATAATAATACCCCAAAAAATACTACAATGTACACCTAATTATACGGTTTTGTACAACTAATACTTGTATTCATGTATATTGTAGTATTTTTGATGTACAATTTGTATTTTAGTAGATTAGGTTAGGGTTTGTATGGTGATCAGTTAAATAAGTAAATTAACACAGAAGGCGCTTTTGTTCTAAATTGTGTCAAAAATATATTTATAAAATACATAGTATAAAACAAAGTCGCTTTCTCTGTCCCTAATATACGTATGCTTAAATCTCTAAAACTACGCAACGGATTTTGATGCATTTTTTTGGCGTGTAACGTCTTTAAAATATACGGGTACCAGGTTTAAAAAGTGGACCGTAACGAAAATGTGGTGTGAATATTTCACTTATATAGTCGGCTCGCTGTTGCGACATTGATTGTTTTAATACTTAAAACACCGTCAATCTTGTTTTTATTTCAATCTTTTACTTTTTTATTAGATAGTGTGATTGAATTAAGAAAGTAGAATTTTTAAATAATGTAAAATGTGTACTGTAATTTATCTATGGAAATTTATAAACTGTATTTAATTTATGAAATTTAATTTGAATTGAAGTGGAAGCAACGGCGAACAGTCTGGGAAAACTTGTTAAAATGTCACTCGGAAAATCCCTGATTAATTGTAATTATGTTACATTAGCATACTTTTCATTCACAGTAAAATATTAGGAACACATAATCTAAATTATACTTACCACATTTATATGTGTATATACTATACTTTAGCATTAGCAACTGTCGAAAAAGGAAAGCACGTGATTTGCTTATAAATTCTCAGCCTTGCCCATCATGATCACCAAAACACGACACGATAAAATCTTCAAAGGTGGTAGCCATCTTGAAATTTCCTATTGTATTTTAACAGTCCATAACATCGCATTTTGGTGGTCATGCTACGGGAATTGATTCGGCCATTTTGTTTAAAGACTATAACCAAATGTTTGCTTTGCTAGTGTAAAATAAATAAATATACTTATTTTCCACAAGTTAGTACAAGTGTGTTCTGTACAACCAAATTTCACAGTGAAAATTATTTTAACACTGAATTTCACGCTTTTTGTAGCAATATGAACAATAATACAAAACCTATCAACGGTTGATAGGTAAGTTTAACTTCTAACTAATCTAAGTTTAACGTTAAACGAATTTAAATTTGACGTGTTTTATAAATTAAACTAAATAAAATTTATATTATATGTAATCTACTAATTTTAAGTGAACATATATTTAAATTCTATTTTATAAAATATATTTAAATTCTATCTAATCTAAGTTTAACGTTAAACGAATTTAAATTTTACGTGTTTTATAAATTAAACTCAATAAAATTTATATTATATGTAATCTACTAATTTTAAGTGAAAATATATTTAAAATATACATTTTCATTGGAATAAATAATATGGAAATCCTTACATTGAAATATATTTTGTAATATTAAGTTTAATTTAATTAAAACGAGTATTTTAGTCTCTTACTTTTATGAGAATTCTAGAAACTGGTACTTGGTGGGATTCACACAGATCGTTTCTAATCAGGAAACAGACCACTGGCTCTATACTAAGTATTCTCTGCGTTCGTTTCTTTATCGACATCAAATTAGTATGGATAGGGATGAAGCAATCGATTGAAAAGAATCGATACTTTTACTCGATACAGTATCGAATAAAAAAAATCGATACTTACTCGTATCGAATAATTTTTGGAACATTGTAAACTGAAACCATAAAAAGTATTAAAATTCAATACTAACAACATTAAATTCACGAAAATAAGTCTTGTTTTTCGTTTTGGTTGCGCTTCCTAAAAATATCAAATATCAGTTTGCATGCCTGTTGGGCGAAAACGAAAAAGTAAACATTCTCATAATCAATGCTAAAATGAAATATTGACATTGGCATATACATACTGATATGAGTACTAGTAACCGATACCTACTTACTTGATACTGAACTTAAAAGAATCGAGTAAAAAAGTACTTGGTATCGGAAGATAAGTATCGAGTAAGTACTCATATTTACTTGTATCGTTTCATTCCTAAGTATGGAACGGCATTGTATGGGAATGATTGCATTATGGAATCGAATGCGAATGTCACTCAATCAATATTATCATCAATATTATTTTGTCTACAGGCCCACTGGTGAAACCACAGCGTTATTGACGCTTCGCTTACCTTTCGCTTTGTTTACCCTAAAAACTGGGCATTTAACTAATGTTGAATTAACATTATTTATTTATTTAGTTACTGTCATAGTTTTTTTTTTTTTGCTATAAGGATCAGGATGCTAATATTGAAAAAGATTACAGAAAAGAGCGACTCATGCCATTACTTTATGGGCTTGAGACTCGCTTAAAATGTTGTTAAAAAGTTTTTAATATTTAAGCTCGTATAAGGTCCCACTCTACGGTTACGTTTTCATGTCAAAATAGTTAAACCGATTTTAATCTATACTAATATTATAAAGAGGAAAGATTTGTTTGTTTGTTTGCTTGTTTGTAATGAATAGGCTCCGAAACTACTGGACTGATTTCCAAAATTCTCTCTCTTCACCTTCGGAAAGCTACATTATCCTCGAGTAACATAGGCTACTTTTTATCCCGGAAAAATCGACAGATCCCACGGGATGCGCAATAAAGGCTTCGCTCAAAAACTACTGCACAGATTTTCATGCGGTTTTCATTAATAGATAGAGTGATTCTTGAGCAAGGATTTGCGGTATTTTTTATCTCGGAAAAACGGATAGTCCCACGGGAAGCGCGATAAAACCTTCGCGCCATAAACCGACTTCCGTGCATATGTAGCCGTGGGCAAAAGCTATGATCCTTAACCCTCTATAGACCCAATCCCGAAATTCACGCAGGCGAAGCCGCGGGCAGAAAGCTAGTAAATAGTATGTGGATAGTGCTAGATTGCATCTAGAACTCCCCTGGTGTTGCGGGTCTATGGGTGGCGGTTATCACTTACTATCAGGTGATCCGCTTGCTCCTTTCCCCCCACAGGGAAAGGCGGGACAGGATATTAAAATAGGAAAATATTCCTAATACAAAATCCGAAGAAATGGGACACAGGCGAAGCCGTGATCGAAACTATATAGTAGTTATATAAAAATTACGATTTGTTGGGCATAATGATTTTTCCTGTATTTCATACTGTTTACAAAGTTCAATTCGAAGTCAATTATAAAAGGCTTAATCTATACTTATATAATCTATACATATAATAAAACAGTAAAAATATTTTGTCTGTACATTTAGTATTTTTGACTGAAATGGATAGAGGGGCACTTAAATAGATTATTAGAAAGCAAAAAAAAATTTTTGGAATTTTTTGTCTGTCTGTCTGTCTGTATGTATGTTCACGTTTATCTCCGAAAGTACTGAACCGATTTGCTTGAAACTTTCACTGTTTGCTTTGTTTTAACTCAGAATAATATCTAAACTTTGTTTCATCAAAATCGGTTCATTAAAAAAAAAGTTATCGTCATTTTAATGAACTCAAATAAATAAAACTGGAGTGACATCTGTGAAAATTGAAGACGGTGAAATTTTAATCAAAAGTACTGTGAAAATAGTATTTGTGGAAAAGCTCATTGTTTTGTGCCATACTATACATACATACATACTAATATTATAAATGCGAAAGTAACTCTGTCTGTCTGTCTGTCTGTTCCGCTTTCACACCAAAACTACTGAACCGATTTAAATGAAATTTGGTACACAGATAGTCTGGAGCCTGAGAAAGGACATAGGCTACTTTTTCATGCAAAAAGGTTGTAAAGGGTTGTAAAAGGTTGAAAGGAGGGATTATTGGTTGTACGGAAATATTGTTAAAACTACTGAACCGATTTAAATGAAATTTGGTACACAGATAGTCTGGAGCCTGAGAAAGGACATAGGCTACTTTTTCATGCAAAAAATGTGGTAAAGGGTTGTAAAAGGTTGAAAGGAGGGATTATTGGTTGTATGGAAATATTGTTAAAACTACTGAACCGATTTAAATTAAATTTGGTACACAGATAGTCTAGAGGCTGAGAAAGGACAGAGGCTACCTTTTAAAGCAGAAAAGGGTTGTAAAAGGTTGAAAGGAGGGGGTGAAAGGTTGTATGGCAGTATTGTTAAAACATATCCTTCCTGTGGGAAATTCGAATATAACGCGGGCGAAGCCGCGGGCAGAAAGCTAGTAATATATAAATGTAGAGGGGTCAATCCTGTACATGAAATATATTTTCAAAATAACTATCAGGGGATGATTAGGGATCGATACTGATGCCAAAAATGCAATCAGTAAAATTGTTGTCTGTCTGTCTGTCTGTTTGTATGTTCCTTATAGAAACAAAAACTACTGGACGGATTTTCACGAAACTTGGTAAAATTATTCTTCATACTCCTGGGCAGGTTATAGAATACTTTCCATTACGCTACAATCAATAGGAGCAGAGTAGTGAAGGGTAATTTTGGGAAAATGGGAGAAGTAACTCCATTTTTTTAGCTTCCGTCGCGTGTGTAGCCTTAATGGTTAAAGTCACATAAAAATCATGTATGACGGAAATATTCTACATAAAATTGTCTAAAAATACATCCTACAACAGCATATGTCTATCTTTTATGGTTGACTCACAATAATCTATACTAATATATAATCTGGAACTCCTGGTTCGAATTGAAAAAATATTTTAATTAATTTTTATTGAATAGCCCATTAATCGAGGAAGGCTTTAGGCTACATAACATCACGCTGCGACTAATAGGAGCGAAGAAATAATGGAAAATGTTGAAAAAACGGTGAAAATTATTCATCTTTAAGGGCTTCCGTTGCGTGCGCTGCGAAAACGGTTCTAGATACCAATCAAAATATGTATGAAAGAATTATTCCTCTTAAAATGATCTAAAAAATGTCCGCGGCAGTATATGTCTATCTTTTAATGTTAACTCACTAGAATCGATTTTATGGTGATCAAATTTGGATATGTCGCGTTGTCAAGATCGGGTAACAGCTGAGGTGGTTGTTTGCAAAAATAAATATGATGCTCAAAATAACTATTCCACGCGGACGAAGTCGCTGGCACAGCTAGTCATACATAAAAATTTATATCATATATAGACGGGAAAATGTCAGGAATGAAATTCAAATGATGCAGTTCCTTAGAACCAGGCAGTTATATACTCTCGAGCAAAGGTAAGCGGTAACTTGCGACGCATGGATAATATTTTTCAAAGGACATCACCCATTTTGGGCTAATTTTTTTTTAGCCGGCCAACAAAAAATAACTAAATTTTATCATAGGCATAATTATAATAAACATTTTGTATTATGACAGTAAAGCTCGAAACCTATTGGTTAAGATGGTAATCAGTCTCAAAGTATTTATTTTATTACCTACGGCTTGCACTCGTCTTGCGTGGTGAGCTCGTGATTTCCAGGTAAAACAAATATTAAACAGTTATTGTTAATGGTGTGCGAGCGAGAAGACGTTACAAGTATATTTTTGAACTTGGCGACCAATTTGGGGGGGGGGGTTGCGTCGGCGGTGTCGTTAGACATCGTCAACGCCTTCGGCACCCTCCCCTGGCAGGCCATTAGGGAGGCGCTCGTATACCACGAGCTGCCTCCCTACCTGCGGGCCGTGGTCGGGGACTATCTGCGCGACAGGACGATCAGCGTGATGGGACGGGACGGGATGGAAACGTCGAGGAGGGTCGAATGCGGCGTTCCGCAGGGGTCGGTGTTGGGACCCCTGCTATGGAACCTCGCATACGACGCGCTCCTTCGCACCAGCCTTCCTGACGGCGTGAGGCGTCTGCTACGCTGACGACACTCTCGTCGTTACGACTGGGGCCGACTTCGGGCCGGTGCTTACGCTTGCCGAGCTTGGGGTGGCATGTGTCGTGCGGGCGATCCGCCGGCTGGGTTTAGAAATAGCGCCTCACAAAACCGAGGCGCTATGGTTCCACGGCCTTCCGAGGCGCCGGGAACCACCCAGCTGCCGGATCCGGGTGGGTGACGCGGTGGTCCCGGTGGGGCCGTACATCAAGTACCTGGGCCTCACCCTGGACCGCCGCTGGAGCTTCGAGGAGCATTTCGTGCGGTTGGTCCCCCGAGCCAAAAGGGTGGCGGGCGCATTGCATCGCCTGCTGCCCAATCTCGGTGGACCGAGGGATGGAGTTCGCCGCCTGTACGAGGGCGTCGTGCGATCCGTGGCCATGTATGGGGCTCCCGTGTGGTCGCAAGACTGCGCGAGGTCCCCCCGCTGCAGAGCTCTGCTACGGAGCCTGCAGCGGATAATGGCCATACGGATCGTGCGAGGCTACCGTACAATTTCGTACGAGGCGGCGACGGTTCTGGGACGCTCCCCCCCATTCGACATCCTGGCCGACATGTACGCGGCGACGTATGCGTCGCGGCGTGTCGGCCGGGATGGCGATGGGGGAGCGCACTGGAACCCGCGCACGAAGTGCCTAAGCGGGAGTGGCACCGACGGATTGTGGCGGCCTGGCGTGCGCAGCTCGAAGTACGGAGCTGCGCGCGCCAGCGGGCCGTCGGTGCCGTACTCCCGCACCTCGAAGCTTGGCTCAACGGGAAGGAGGAGGTCACCTACCGATTGACTCAGATACTCACCGCGCACGGCTGCTTCGGTGAGTATCTGTGTCGAATAGGACGGGAGGGATCGACACATTGTCACCACTGCGCATCCGACCTCGACTCGGCCCAGCACACGCTGGCAGAGTGCCCCGCGTGGGCCTCCGAGCGCCGAGTCTTGGTCGCAGAGATCGGGCGAGATCTGTCTCCGCCAGCATTGATTGCGGCAATGCTGGCGGACGAGGGAAGTTGGAGGGCTGTGGCCTCCTTCTGTGAAGCAGTGATGCTCCAGAAGGAGGCCGCCGAGCGGGGTCGGGAGATGGCCGATCCCGCTCGAAGAAGGCGGCGCCGGGCTCGGTAGCACAGCTGCGGCGCCGCCGCGGGTTGCCGGCGGGCGCGAGGAAGTCGCGACTGCTACGGCGACCCGGGATGGACCACGCCCCTTCCGTGGCCGCAGGGCGTCGTCGGTGGAGGAGACCGGGGGAAGTAGTAGCCTCCCCCGAGGAGGGCTCCCCTCTAGGCAGGGAGCGGAGGCTGGGGGTTCCCGGAGGTGGCTTGGTGTTGCCGGGGGCTCCCTACATGCCTGAGGAAGGCCATCCCTGAGGTTTTTAATGGGTAGGCCTCCTCCTTCTGGGGAGGAGAGCCCCACATAACCCCCGCCCGCCACAGCCGGGGTATGCAATTTAATGCATTTTCCTCAGTGAAACAAAAAAAAAAAAGAATCCAGTCCCGACATGTCCGTTCTCGTTCGTATAACGTTTATATTGGCATAGATAGGGCTCTCGAAGGGCGACAGGCTATAAAACACTATTACTGTACATGTAAGATTGGCCGAAGAACCATTGGCTGTGCTGCTCACACGTCATGTGCATTGTGTGGTACATGGGGTTTGCCAGACACGAGCCAACGATACACATTGCTGCCGAAGATTTAGAAAATATTATTGTAAGGCCAGGAGAGTTGTAAATATTAAATAAAAATATATGAAATGATAATAATATGCATTATAATTAATAAAAAACCTGTACATAAACGCCTGCATGGAGAACTAACTCTTGCCTCTTGTTAACACTTGCAACTCAAAGAATAACTGTTTACCTGGAAATCACGAGCTCAACCCGCAAGCCGGGTGCAAGCCGTAGGTAATAAAATAAATACTTTGAGACTGATTATCATCTCAACCAATAGGTTTCGAGCTTTACTGTCATAATACAAAATGTTTATTATTATTATGCCTATGATAAAATATAGTTATTTTTTGTTGGCCGGCTAAAAAAAAAATAGCCCAAATTTGTATGAAGCCTGAATGATGTCCTTTGACCTGAAAATGTGAAAGTTGAATTAATCTGAAATTTTTAACTAAAACTAACCTAACAATAAATTTTTGTGTTGGAATAAGTGATTATGTAACCGGCTAATTTAATCAACTATAATTTCCTCAATTAAAAATTAATAAACTTTCGTTAATCTCCTTCTGTTGTATTATACACATATATATAATTTTTAACTATTATATTTAAATGTAATTATAGGCATAGCAAAGCTCCCGAAATGCAGTTTTTAACTAATTAAGGAGTAACGAACTAACGGATTGTAAGTATAATTTAAATATACTTTTTCTTTCTTCACTCATCTCCAGTAAAAAGAGACGTATAAAATATAGAATAGACTATAAAATGTAGAAAAAAGTGCCTATTTTATTTGCTCTCCATTGTTTATGAAACGCTAATGAATAGGTCAGTAGCTACGTTGGTATACCCCGTGACACACAAGTCACTCAGTCAAAGATATAAGTCGGGCTTGCTTCACTGCCGCCTTCAGTACAGTGCGGTCGCGACATCATGCTGTGCAGTTCTTTCGTGGTTCTCGGTCTTGCGCTGACTTGTTGCGCGTGCGCAGCGGCACAAAATGGTTTGTTTATGTTTATCTGTTCTTAGTGTTAAGTTGTGTTATTTATCCTTATCGGATGATAAGGATAAACCGAGATGATTCAGATGTTATTGTACTGATTAATAAAAGATAAGTTTAAAGGAGTGTCTAAAAGTTTATTTTTAAGAAATTGTTTTGTAAACATTGAAAATGTTGCTATGTTTTTAAATCATTTTTTTATTTATATTATAAACGAGCTTGTGCCCGCGACTTTATCTGCAGAGGATACTTATTATATTTTCTCGCGCACGCTCTGATTGTTTTGGAATGAACTCCCTGCTAAGGTTTACCTCAGTATGAGGTTCTTCAAAAAAGCAGTAAGTAGGATTTTGAAAGGTCAGAGGCCACACCACGTGCATTGCTGAGTGTTGCAATTGCCCATAAGCTACGGTAACTGCTTACCATCAAGCTGGTCTTTCTACCACCGTCGTGGTGTAAAAAGAAAAAATAATCCTACAGGTAAATTAATTGATATATAGAATCTTCCTACAGATAATATATTATTTCATAAAATAGATTAAGTATGTATTTTAATAAAAGTTCTGTAAAATTATCTTATTATGAACACGTACTAAAGAAGAATTAAAATATGAAAAGAATCAAAATCTAATCAAATAATCATTATTGAACGTTGGAACTTATTATTATGTTATAACATTTTTTTTTTATTTTACACAAAGCGTACGGACAAGGAAAAAAACATAATATTCGGAAATTAGGAGAGACTTTTCGGGAAGAACGACAAGAAACTAATGTTTTGAAAACTAAATTACAGATATCTACTAATAAAAATGAACGCACATATACTTTGTGTCTCTATTCATAACACGACGATAAATTAAAAACGTTAATCAGGTGAAGATCCGGTGGTGGTGACGCCGGCAGGCGCTATCCGCGGATCCTGGATGAGCACGAGACGCGGGCGCCAGATCCGCGCCTTCCGTGGGGTGCGGTACGCCCAGCCGCCTGTGGGAGACCTCAGATTCCAGGTAACATATTACCTGATATTATGAGTTAGTTCCCTCCTACAACATTTTTATCTCTGTAAGTTTAAATTTTACTTAAATTTTAATAATGTTTGTAGATACCCGTAATGATTATAGCATACTTTCAAATATTTTTCGGATGTTTACTCGACACACTTTATATCTTTTTAAACGTTTGCGTAACTCAAAAGTGTATGGTATTGTGTTTATGTCTTATTCGTGTCTATGCCTGTATGTATGTGGCCCTCTAGAGATCAAACGTGTTGTCTGAATTGTATGGCTCTTACGTCTATCACTTTGCCATAATCTTGCAAGTGTCACATGATATTAAATAAAAGGCGACTTGCAGCCATATTGTGAAAAACTATGTTCTTTTTAATTAAACCTCTTTTACCCTACCACGTAAAATGACATTACATATTAAATGAAGAGAAACGAGTTTTGTGGTTCTGTACAAATAAATTCTAACGCGGAACAGCTTTGACAATTAGTTTGGACATGGCTAAGGCCTTCGATCGAGTATGGCACAAAGCGCTTCTTTCAAAGCTTCCTTCCTATCGGCTTCTTGACAAATTATGCGAATGGATTACTAGTTTTTTTTTTGCAGACAGAATATAAAAATCTTAAAAGACGGTAAATGTAAATGTCGATTAATCCTAGTGTGCCCCAAGGCAGTGTGCCTACACTGTTCCTTCTACACATTAACGATATATAGAAAGTGTATAACATTCATTGTTATTCGGATGATAGTACAGTTGATACTTTTATTTCTGGATGCGCGAAAATTTCTCAGGAAAACGTCGTTGAGAGCTTGTGACTCAAATAGAAATTTCGTTAAAAAAAAGTCTCGAGATCAATTTAACCCCACAAAGACGCAAGTTTGCGCTTTCACCGCTAAATAGGTTCCCTTTATCGTATCTCCTCGATTTGAGCTTCAGCTAGTATTGAAATTCTTGGTGTTGACATATTAAACAGAAGTACAAATTCGAAGTCATTTACAGGGTGAGGATAGATTAAAGTGTGCGTGGAGTGTGCCATCTGGGCCTAAGCTCTGCACAATGAGAAAAGCAGCTAAAGACAATACTCAGTTAGTTGGTACAGGAACTATTACCATTACAGGCCCAAAGGCTTATGGACTATGGGCTATGGAAGAGACTTCAGTCGGAAGTTACCTTCTCAAAACCTTTAATCATTATTATTATAACTAGCTGAGTGCATGCTGCCATAGAACGGTTTAATTAGTTCACCCCTCTATCGGACGTTAGAAGTGATTGCCTAGGCTGTTGTATCAAGCGCATATTATGCGCGAACGGCGAACTCTGCAGAACTGGAAGTTTACTATATCTTAACGAAATACGATTACTATAGTTCACATTCGATTCAAATATTGGTTGGTACGAAAATAGTGTGACAGATAACTTGTCTAAACCTAAATTTACGAAATTTCGGAACGAAGAATTGAATTTGACAGTTTCTTATTCAGAATTATAACTTCAATTTAACGAAGACAAAAATGTGGTTCTGCAGGAAGAAATTTCTTAAGGAAATATGTAGTGCCTTTTGCTCAATATTATAAATCTATTTCTTCTTTAATGTATATGTGTGCAAAAATAAATAAAAATAAATGTTATAGTTTGATATTCGTTCGGATTGTTTTAGTTTATTAGTTACATACATGGTTGCAGAATTAGTTTAGTCGAAGTTTTGCGTGAGAGGCGTTTAGTGTAAAAAGACCTGACGCCGTCAACGCAATACCATAAAACTATTATAGAGGCGCTTCTTGACTTCAAGTTTCAAAGGAATTACATAGTCAGTTAAGGATTATTTAAGAAGTTTTGTCGAAGTATAGTGTAATATTAGACTTGAAAAGAACTGTTATCATTGAGTGAGTGAGGGTACCGGAGACCCAACCCCCCCTTCCCCCTTATTCCCTTTTAAGGCCGGCAACGCATCTGTGACTCCTCTGGTGTTGCGGGTGTCCATGGGCAACGGTTATCGCTTACCATCAGGTGATTCGTTTGCTGCCCTATCCTATAAAAAAATATTCACGGCAAAATGGGAAAATGTCTTTCAGTATAGTAGTTAATCCTGGCTAATTGCTAGCGTCGATTCTTATACTGTATAAACGGATGCTAATGAGTTTACAATCTGTATCAAGTCTTGAAATCTCATGTTTGTCGTGTAGTGGAGGAGAAATAAAATCTAGGTCTATAACTTGACTTGCATGTTTATGGCTAAGATCCAGAGCGATTATGCAAAGTGAACATCAGATGAATATAGATGTATAGTTCCAAACAATATATTGACATAAAGTTGGCATTTTCCATAAAGTGCATAACAAAATAAATGAGTTCATCTAAAGTGGAACCAAGTGGAACATATGCAGAAATAAGAGTACTTGTTTTTTTCTACATTTAAACAGCTTTTTTATAGGTACTTAATGCAGTGTCGCATGGTTTTCCTCCATTGATATGTAAATAAGCGCAGCTACGTGTACTATCTTGGTTATTTGTATTCTTTTATTGTTCTTTTGGTCGTATTGTTATACTAATTAAATACTTACATGTATTTAGTTTTCCTTTTCAATTGTATCAAATATGTTTAGTAACTTTCCTTATGTACAATTATTTTTGATGAAATAGGTAACATTGATCTGACATTTCGATATTTGACAACAATATTTTCTTATAATTCTTAAAATAATAAAACCGTTTATTCATGTTCCTAATTTAAACCCCAAAATCATTATATGAATTTTTTATTACTACATAGTTTTTGAGAAAAATAAATATAAAATGATATTGGATTACGGTGGGATGATCTTTGCCTAATTTCTAGTTGAAAAAAAGTTAAGCATTTAGCAATGTGAGTGTAGTCTTTTTTTTTTTTTTTTTTTTTTTTTTTTTTTTTTTTTCCCCTGAGGAAAATGCATTAAATTGCATACCCCGGCTGTGGCGAGCCGGGGTTATGTGGGGCTCTCCTCCCCAGAAGGGGGAGGCCTACCCACTAAAAACCTCAGGGATGGCCTTCCTCAGGCATGTAGGGAGCCCCCGGGCACACAAAGGCCACTTCCGGGAACCCCCAGCCTCCGCTCCCCTCTCTAGAGGGGAGCCCTCCTCGGGGGAAGCTACCACCTCCCCCGGTCCCCTCCACCGACGACGCCCCCCGGCCACGGAAGGGGCGTGGTCCATCCCGGGTCGCCGTAGCGGTCGCGACTTCCTCGCGCCCGCCGGCGACCCGCGGCGGCGCCGCAGCTGTGCTACCGAGCCCGGCGCCGCCTCCTTCGAGCGGGATCAGCCATCTCCCGACCCCGCTCGGCGGCCTCCTTCTGGAGCATTACTGCTTCACAGAAGGAGGCCACAGCCCTCCAACCTCCCTCGTCCGCCAGCATTGCCGCAATCAATGCCGGCGGAAACAGATCTCGCCCGATCTCTGCGACCAAGACTCGGCGCTCGGAGGCCCACGCGGGGCACTCCGCCAGCGTATGCTGGGCCGAGTCGAGGTCGGATGCGCAGTGGTGACAATGTGTCGATCCCTCCCGTCCTATTCGACACAGATACTCACCGAAGCAGCCGTGCCCGGTGAGTATCTGAGTCAATCGGTAGGTGACCTCCTCCTTCCCGAATGTGAGTGTAGTCTATAGATAATGATGAATGATAACGGATTAACTTACATGTGTAAAATATTATCAAAAGTAACTCTATGAGCGCGGATGAAATAATTATTTCGCAAACTGGTTACAAAAAATGGACTGTATTAATTTGGAGTATTGTCACATCACGTTCGAAAAAATAGGTATATGAACTGTCTGCGGAGAAATGACAAGAAAACAGTTCGTAAGGAAAAAGAAATGCACAGTACCTTAGTGATCTTCACCACACAAATTTCTTGCCTAGGGCGGTGAGAACTCTTGATCAGTCGCTGGGTATGTTGGGCCGATTTGCTGGACAATTGTGATTTGCACTTTAGCACTGACTGTGTATCACTACAATCACTGAGCCCGATCACTGATACACTTTACTGCTTTATATATCTGTATTTCACTTCTTTTCCGACAATTAATCTGCGGTTGATGCGTGCGGTTTCAAACGTAGTGTAACACTGATGATAATGATGCTCATGCCATCTTGCGGAATATTCAGAACCTAAGGTAAGTGCGGGAATGGGATCGGGGTGTCAAAGGAAGTGACGATCGTGAGTGACAATACTAACTAACAATTAAACTAACTTAATGTTAATTGGCGCAACCAGTAACGCTTTAATATTTAATTGTGCAGAGCATACCACAGAGAAGAAAAAGAGGAATATGTTTCTTTTAGAGCTGGTGATATGTCTCACTCTTTTATATTACTAGCTCTTTACATTACTTGAGTAATTTATATCTAGGATTGATGCTAGACCTAAAACTAGTTCCAAACTATGTTATGCAATCAACCGTTCTCGCAATAGTGCGAGATTGGGTATTACTCTCTCTCTCTCTCTCTTACTGACTATTTGCTTTTAATATTGTGTATTTTTAAAACCCTGCCAAGTGAAAGAGTTACTGTATTGAATTAATTCCCTAACAGATCACAAAACTCTCGTCGTCGTCTCGATATTGTATCAAAATTAACTTTATTCAAATATGACTTAATAGAAAGCTCTTTTGAATCGTCAATTTTTTTTTTCCTACACATCAGGACAGTTAGCCGATAAAAAGAATGGGCGCAAGAAACTTATCAGCTTTATCAAAAGTAATAACAACATTTACAATAAATTATGTCGTTACCATACAACTTACATATTGTGTTTACCATTTATACGAGAAAACAAATATTTACACTTTAGAATGAATTGTCAAATCAAAATCAACCATTGGCATCATTTAAGTAATTATTGACTTTGTGAATAGCCCTTACTTATCTCATTAGCAGCTTTTTAACATGTAGGTATGTACCTTGAATTTATGAAAAGGCAATTCAGCTATACTATGTGGAATCTTGTCATAAAAATTTATACCTCTAGTTTTTTGTAGCCTGTACGTTGGAATAATATAAATAATATTTATCATACAAAACAAATATAAAATAAATACACACAGAACTTAAGAGTTCCATAACCTTATTTATACGCGGATACGTACAATGAAAAAGGAAGTTATTCTACACCTGTTCGGAAATTGGGAGAGCCTTGCAGAGAAGAAAATGCAAGAAACTCTCAAGGAAATCATAAACAATATAATCACATCTATTTATATATCACCACTTATTATTAAAATTTATTATTTACTTGATACAAAATCATGCAATTATAGATTATAAAAATTAAATCCAAATATTTACGACGGTCCCTACGTATAATATAAAGGTCATGTCGAAAATGGACAGTTTTTTTTTTATTACACATGGCTTTAGATTGTCCATACGCTCATATCAATACATGTTTTTTTTTTAAATTGTATGTATTATACACAAACCGTATATGAGAACAAGTATTATAATTTTACGGAATTGGTGCCGTAGACGCGAATATGTATGCTTGTCATTTTGTACTACGTTTTAAAATGCGCACCACTCGGTACAAACGCGGTCTTGTCAAACTTAACGTCATTCACGGTCTTCATTAATTTATTTTTTATATTATTGCTTAAAGATCTAGAGATGTTTAAGGTACCATTGTAAACAAATAATTATATTTATTCTTTTTATACAGGTTTTTCTTTTAGGTATTTTTTTTTAGCATTTTATCATAAAAAATTGCATTTTTTCTTCCTACGTACAAACGGTTATCTAAGATTTGTCTGATGTGGCTTTATTTCAATAACGGTGTAAAAACGGTCATCTGTCTGTTTTTTATAGAAAATTTACATAAATTAAATATCTTTAAAAACATTTAAAAAATGTCTAACTATAATAAATAACACATTACGCAAACAATATATTCAAAGCTGAAAGTAATTTTATTTCTAGAGCGATTTGACCTTTCATTTCACTCTCCTGTAAACCTTAGTTTTAGACTTATCCTCTTATACGTAGGGACCGTCGTTTATCATTCAAGAAATCATTGACTTATCCCTTTTTTAACAAGTGCTTTAAATTTATTGACAACCTCTGTAGTCGAGTGGTTAATAAGCCGGTTTCAAGATGTCGCCATCTCTGAGGTCCCGGGTTCGAACCCGGTGGGGGCAGATGTTTGTGTCCTTAGTCATGGTTGTTAATATATATTTGTATGAAAAATATTTATCTATGTATATTATTTGTATGTCTATCCGTTATTCTAGATCCCATAACACTTGGTGGAAGTGTATTAACAACCTACCAACTAAACTCAGCCTGTGCATAAGTCCTAATAAGGAAGTGTGGTGGAGAAATTTCCACATGTAAAAACCTCTTGTTTTTGAAACCTGAACATTGGAACGGCAACTTTATTTGCTCTTTCTCTAACTATGTATAACACTAGCTAGTGAAAGAGTTAGTGAGTTAACTGAGCTAAAATACAATATGGACAGCTGATATAGTTATATAGTCACTAATCGAAAGTGTCCTCAAAAAAGGCCAGGTCAGAAGTACCCGCAATCGTCGAGCATGTATGAGGAATGTTATGAAAGTAGATGAAGCGAAAGAGATATGTAAAGACCGTAGCAAGTGGAAAGACGTAATCTCTGCCTACCCCCGTGGGAAAAAGGCGTGAGTGTATGTATGTATGTATGTTGCCCCAGATATATATATATATATCTCTCTTGAATTGAATTAATCATGTTAAGTATGGCACTAGATTAAGTGTGGATCGCTGTCATGGACGTAAAGAGGAGGAGAAAATGCAAGTGTCCCGAAAAAATAGTGGTGTTCGTTGTTAGTGATCACCTCAATGGTGATGATTTATGATTTAACTGATTCATCTCCTTACCCCACCAGCCGCCGCAGCACATTCTGACCTACCCGTCAGAGGTAAACGCAACGACAGAGGGTCCTGCCTGCCCGCAGCCCGTTGTGGATCCCGGATTCTTCGTGGATGAAGACTGTTTGCGTCTCAATGTATACACACCAGGAAATCTTAAAAAGTTAGTTCATTGTTATCTTGTTAACCATATGTCAGAGTTGAACCCATCGCGGACCCAGGTGTTACATGGTTGAAGAAAGGTCTCACAATTTACTGAATCACCTTAACAGTTAATATCTCAAGGTGTCAGGCGTAAACACTTTGTGAACCTTACCAGGTACCTTACGAGGTATCCCTCGTGCATTTATATTGCCTGCGTGTCAATAGGTATTTACTAGGTGAGAAGTATATAATTTCATAACTGTCTTATTTATCCCAATATCAGCAAACCCTACGTCCAAAGGTACGTTCGAGGTGAGTCTTTGGTGGAATCCTTTTTGCTTCCTGGAAAAGCATTGATCTAGTAAACATCTCAACAACCTCTGGTGACAGTTAATTATAATAACAGGCAAATTGCCAATTCTAGTATGTCTTCTGAACGGCTAGGTACTGTCGCCCGCTGGGTAGACTTTGACCTATTTTATTTTACAGGATAGGAAGTTCCTTACCATTATTATTAAGCTTCGAAAGAAGCGCTTTGTGCCCTTACTCTCAATTGCCTGTGCACAACGATGTGTTGGGTATACCAAGAGATCACCAGCTGAACGACCTTTACGGAAGCCATACTGAAGGTCACTAACCAGCTGGTAAACCTCAAGGTATCCAAAGATCTGGTTATTGATAATAGACTCCATTATCTTTGAGAATAGGGAGATTATGGCTATCGGTCTGTAGTTGGACGGATTAGAGTGGTTGCCTTTTTTAGATATAGGGTGCACTAAAGCTGTCTTCCATAAAGCCGGCACTACGCCAGAAGAGTAGGAGAATTGAAAAAGTCGCGTTAAACCGGTGCCAACTCAGGAGCACACGTCTTCAATACGATCGGAGGAATTCCGTAGGGCTCGCTCGACTTGTAGACGTCTAGGGATAGAACTTGAGTCGTGAAATGTGAGTCTGAATAAACGTTTTATCTATTTTTAGGGGCAAGCGCTTACCCGTTTTGGTGTACATCCATTCGGGTGGCTTCTACTCAGCAGCGGGTCGAAGCGATCTGGCTGGACCACGGTATCTGCTGGACCACGACCTCGTACTGGTTGCCATAAACTACAGACTGGCTTCGTTAGGTATATTACTTTTCATTACATTTTTACTCGTCTCTAGTTTTTAGTACCTAGTCAGAGATTCGTATTCCTTACCAGAAAACAGAATCTTTATAGAACTCTGTTATCCGCGTAAAAAAGCCCCTTTTCTTATGTACGCGTGAAGGTATCAAGTTAAAATTATTATCAAGTACTCAGGTCCTTTGTAAATTTTGACAACCGGAAGGGAATCAGTCTCTTATCATACCTTATTAATTTTATAAAGAAAACAACTCAAAAAGACCACAGCGTTTCGAGTTCCCTGAGTGACACGTCACAGCAGCTTGATTTCTTGGCGTACTCCTCATAACCTTCATCCCAATTGTCGTCAGGCTTCATAAGCACGGGCGACAAGTACGCGCCCGGCAACAACGGTTTCAAGGACCAGGTGGTCGCTCTTAAATGGGTGCAGCGGAACATCGCGTCGTTCGGAGGCGACCCCGAGCTGGTCACGGTGGCGGGCTGTAGCGCGGGTGCCTTCAGTGCCATGTTGCACATGCTGTCGCCGATGTCTAAGGGTAAGTTATCTGGATAAGTGCCAACATCACGATAACTACCAACATCATGTTATTTATGGTGTCGCCGGTGTCGAGAATAAAATTGATAACATTATTTAATAGTGTTTCAAGTCTAAGGGAATACTTAGTGATATGAATACACCAGAAGTGAATATTTTGTACAAAAAAATATTTGCTCTTATAAGTATATCTTTGAAATTTGAACCCAAGTATCGACAGCCCTACGTCAACGTGTGCGGAATACAATCAGCAATTTAGTCACCGCTTTAGTTACATCTAGGTAGAATTTCTTTACTGTTACCAACTGACTAGGGCTGGCATTTGAAAGATTTTGCTTACATCTTGAAGTCCGTTATCTCGGAAAGTATTACGGTTACAGGTTTTAATGAAGCATCTTATATATAATTTATATGCGCCTCAAATATTATTTTGGCACCCCTGAAACAACCAACAACCATTTATTTTTACATCTACCTTACTGCCGAAGATATTTGCTTTTTCATATGCTCAAAGCTTCATGCCGTGTGAACGTGACCACCAATTCAACAACTATTTTTCGTCCATTTTGCTTTGCTAAGCCAAATTGAGACTTTATTTACGGTCTTTCTTTTATGTTTTATCATATTGGACATGGCTACGAGTGGAGTGATCACCAGTCCTAGGCGTTGCTTCTGACTCCCCTTTTTGCAACACTAGGAAGTTAGCCTCATAAATCCATCGATGGAATTTTAAAACATTTCGTCTGTGTATGTAATCAAAGCTAATATATGTATACGCAGGTCTCATGCACCGCGCAGTATCCATCAGTGGATCCCCCATCTCGCAGATTCCGGTACTGAACCACCAAAAACATTTAGCAGTGAAGCAAGCCCAATTGCTGGGCTGTCCAACAGACAGCTCCAAAGCTATCATCGACTGCCTCAAAACTAAAGACTGGAGGGATATTGGCAACTCACTGAGCCAAATGTTTGTAAGTATCAAATAGATTAAATTCGTAATTTTCCACAACCTTGCTGAGTTGCAACCAGCAAGGTTGTGGAAAATTGCAACCAGCAGCAGACAGTGAAACAAATTAACACTTCTAAAGTAGTAAAGGATTTTCTAAGTGATCAAGGAGTTTTCCAAGCCTGTTAAATAGATGGCGTTGGACGCTTGCAACTTATGTCTAGTCACATTTCATAGATTTAAAACAGTATTTCTAGATGAATATATAACAAAAAGAATCAAAATCTTGACTCGAACTCGCTACCTTCAATAAATCGTGTTGAAAGTTTAACCAAACAACCCCAAGCCCCAGGGCGAACAATATGCGTACCAATAACAAGTTTCAACTACATTCTTCACCTTTGACTTTATCAAACCAATTAAATTCTATTCACTGTTATTAACACGTTTTCAGCTTGGAAATTTACAGATATTTCATATGGACGAGAAAGTTGTTGGGCGTGTGGGGAATGGAATGGGGAATGAAAGATGGATGTACTGTGTGTGAATGACGATAAGTTCAAGAAGGGGGTGAGTGTCGAAATGGCGAGTGATAAAGAAGGGTGAAAGTGGAAGACATGTTGCGACGAACCCAAATAACATTGGGAACAGGGCAGGGGAAAGAAGAGAATGTTTCATGATCTTATGATGTCTCATCCGCAGTCCTTTGGCTTCGACCCAGTGTTACTCTGGCAGCCGATAGTGGAACTAGACTTCGGCCAGGAGCGGTTCCTGGTGGAGTCTCCCCTGGAATCGGTTCAATGTGGACGCCTTAACGCGGTGCCTTACATTATCAGCCAGACCACCGGGGAGTTCTTCTGGAAGGCATTCAGTAAGAACATCTTTTTTAATATTTCTTTGATATATACAATTATTTTATATACAAACAACACGTGATATCGTACTAAAGCGTCTAAACTGTGCCGGGCTATGTCAATTTCGGGCAATTGGTGTAATTACATTTAGTTGCACAACTTGCTTAGCAATAGCTTGTGAGTGCAGACGTCGTTTCTCGCTCCGATACTGTTTAGTTAGCGTAACGCTAGCTTTCTGTACTTTCTATGTGATCTGTTTTGTACAGTAGTATTCTTCAACATTAAATTATGTATAGTTATGCATGTATAGTGGTTTCAGTTTTTAAACGTCGTGTAGTATGATTTATGAAGCTGGAGTGAGTGGAGATACGGGACGAGGAAGACCTAGGCGAACATATTTCGAACAAATCGAAAGTGTCCTCAAAAAAGGCCCGGTTAGAAGTACCCGCAATCGTCGAGCATGTATGAGGAATGTTATGAAAGTAGATGAAGCGAAAGAGATATTTAAAGACCGTAGCAAGTGGAAAGACGTAATCTCTGCCTACCCCCGTGGGAAAAAGGCGTGAGTGTATGTATGTATGTATGTAGTATGGAGATATATAAATATATACATATATGGATGTATATATAATATGATGTATATTATTAGTAAATCTATAGTGTATAGTATAGTTAGTCTATAGAACACTGTATTAAAACGCAATTAAAGAAAATTAATGAATATAATTTTTCGAATTTGAGAAGGAGTCCGTTATATTAAATATCTTTACAAAGTTGCACTATCGCATTAGGTCTTTGCCTACAAGGATAGTGTATGGAGATAAATAAATAAAAAAAAGAGGCAAATAACGCCATCTATCGATATGATTTGTTGAACTATACAAAATTAAAAAAAGACTTGGAAAGCAAATATAATCTCAATCTACTATTACTTTCAGATATCCTCTCCAACCAAACACAGACAGACATAATGAACAACGAATGGGACAGAATAGCTCCAATTTCCTTCCTCCTCCCCCCTCAAAACTCTCGAGAAGCAGCTGATGAACTGAAGAAATCGTATTTGGGGGGAAGGCAATTGGTCAATGATACCACAACTGCAGATGGCCTTGGGAAGCTATATGGCGACTCACTCATTGGGTTTGGAGCTCACAGGTCTGAGTTTTTATTTTACTTCCTTAGGAAATTAAGTAAAACTAATTTTTTCTACCCTATTTAATATAATGAGTTCCATTATAACTCTGTACAGTGTGAATGGATGCGATGTACCGATTTAAGGGTCGTAATTTAGGCTTAAAATTAGAGATAATAAACTTTATTTGGGAGAACTCCCCTTGCTTTCCGTCAAAGGCAAAAGGGAGGAGGATCAAAAATCAAAAATCCGAGTAAATTACCTCAAATTTTTATTTACCCAAATCTGGTAAAACCCAATGTAGGCATAGTATATTAATCAAATTTCAATTTAAATTCTTCATTAATCTTTAATTTTAGTCTCATAGTTCTCAACTTAATCACCTCTACAGGGGTGAATCTGATATTCTATGAAACATGTGGTAATAATCTAGTAATAGGTGATAAATCTTCTTATTGTTCTTACGAGTTAAGATGCTATTTATCTAGAACAAATCCCTGCATTAAAATGAAATTGAAATACAGCCTTTACAGAAATAAGCATAATATTTTAAAGTTTTTAAAGTTTTAAGTTAGTAAATCTTAAAGACTATAAAAATATTATGAAGTATTTAATTAAATTAATACACCGTTTTCAAGGTATCTCTGTGGTCCGGGTTCAAGTCCCAGTGGGGGCAGATGTTTGTGTGAAGCATGCGAGCACTTGTACCTTAGTCAGGGTTGTTAATATATATTTCGAACAAAAATATTTAATTATGTATAATATATATAATATCTGTTATCCTAGATCCCATAACGCAAGCTTTACAGAGCTTACTTTGGGCTAGTAAGTGTAAGAAATATTATTATTTTTTATTTGGGAAGTGACATCTGTTTTCCTAGCTAATGGGTCATAAGGAGATTAAGAAAGAAGGTTAGCAACCACTGGCTATACTGAAACTTAGATTAACTAACTAGTTAATCTATGTTTCAGTTACACAAGACTTTCATGTTTCGTTGTAGTTGTAGATTGTAAACATAGGTACATACACACACGTGGACATATACTCGTACATACATTATACTATATCATATTTAGCTTTTTGTTTGTTTTGATTTGAATGTTACATAAACATTAAGTTTGTATATTTATTTCAGATAGCAAAGTAAGTTTATATATACTTGGTTTAAGTTCTATACTTAAGCTAACTATATAAACCAGAACCATATAAACAGATTCCCAAAGTGGTATATATCGATCCCTAGGGGTCTATGACAACTTGCAAGGGGTCTACATCAGCGAAAAAAATAAAAAGGGGTCCATGAAATGAAAATGGGGATTCATAATAACGGACCTCAATATACACTAAAAGTAAATTAGATATAAGTTGAATTCAACATTGAGTACGATGTCTCAGTACTATAAAAAAATACATTTAATTGATATTAATAAATTAATATCTAAATTGTATATGACAAAAGATAAATATTATCTTACTTCTTATTATAAGAGACAAATAGCTTTATCGCTATTATATTATTTTACACATATAGCCAAAACTTTGGCTAGTACATCTGCTTCTATTGAGCAGGACAATAAAATTAGATTAAGAACGTCTTTGGAATTTGTTCCAAATATAACTAATAATATCAATTGTTTAAATTAACAAATGAGACAAAAGATAAAACATCTTGCTATCCAAAGACAAAAGATAGGTCCAATTGCTTAAATTTTGTTCATCAGAATATACAGGGCTTGTCTGGCAAAGATTTAGAAATTAGTTTATTTCTTAATTATGAAAGCATTGACATATTATGTGTTACAGAGCATTGGTTAAATAGCTCTCAGTTACCTATGATAAATTTTGATAATTACAGAGTTGTGAGTTCATTTACCAGAAATACAGCTATTAGAGGTGGATCTTTGATAATTTTACATAATTCCCTAAAATGTAAGGAACGTAAAGACTTGGCATCTTATTCCATTGAACGAACAATAGAATTATCATGTGTGGAACTTGAAAAAATAATTATTATCTGTGTTTACCGGCCCCCCTCAGGGAACTACCAAGAGTTTGAGTCTGTTATGGAGGAAATACTGAGAATTATTTGTAAGAAAAATAAAAAAGTAATTGTTTGTGGAGACTTTAATATAAATATATTAGACATGTCACAGCTGTCTAGCAGATATTTAAATCTATTTAAATCATTCAATTTAGTTAATGTCTTTGATGAACCTACTAGAGTAACACCTACGTCAGCCACTTGTATAGATAATATTTTTTGCAACAGTGATGTTACTAAAAAATCCATAGTTAATTTCATTAATTCTGACCATAGTGGACAATTTGTGACTATTGAGCACCATCATGCACCATTGGTCCTTGAGGTTACTTGTAGGCCTATTACAAAACACGGTGTTGAAAAATTTAAAAATAATGTTAATGATAGAATTTATTCTTTACCATTAGATGATAGTAACCCAAATAGTTTATATAACAGCGTCTTTAATGTTATCAAAAGTGAATCTAGTAAAATATTTAAACAAAAGTCCATTAAGATTTACACGAGTAAAAAGAAATTCAGTGACTGGGCTACACCAGGTATTTACAAAAGTAGGAGAAAATTATATGAGCTATATGCCCTAAAATCTAATTCTAGGGACCCTGAATTTATTGAGTATGTAAGAAATTACTCTTAAAATATTTAAAAAAGTCTGTGTTACAGCTAAAAAACTTTTTATTGCCAATAAAATTAATGTTTCAAAAGATAAAGTAAAAACTGTTTGGAAAGTAATAAACCATGAAACAGGGAAAATAAAACAAAACGAACATACTTATTCGCTAAAGGTTAAGGATAAGTTAATTCAATCTGATAACGAAGTAGCCTCCGAATTTGAAAGGTTTTTCCACCAAATACCTATAGATACTACTTGTAGCCTCGGATCATGTTCAAACGGTGCGGTCGCCCTCCTTGAATCAAATGTAAACAAGATTAAGGAATCTTTTCATTTTAGACATATTGATGCTGAATTTATCCTCAAAACTTTTAAATCACTTAATAATAAGAAAACAGAGGATCTGTGGGGTATCTCAACTAATATTATTAAACCAATTATCTCTGAAATTGCGCCTCACCTAGCCCTAATTTTCAATAAATGCATTGATGAGGGGGTCTTTCCAAATCTTATGAAAAATAGTAAATTAATTCCACTTTACAAGTCTGGCGATAAGAGTGACCCTACTAATTTTAGACCCATTTCTATATTACCAGCCTTGAGCAAAATCTTTGAAAAGATTATTTATAATCAGCTATCATCTTATTTTACCCTTAACAAGTTATTTCATTGCAACCAATATGGTTTTACCAAGGGTAAATCCACTACAGACGCTGGAATTTCACTTTTAAAACACATTTTTGATGCTTGGGAGGGCAGACAAGACGCAATAGGTATTTTCTGTGACCTTTCTAAAGCATTTGATTGCGTAAGTCACGACACATTAATGAGGAAATTAGGGCATTATGGTGTCTCTATCAAATCACTCGGCCTTATTAAGTCATACTTGTCGGATCGAATACAAAAAGTTGTTATTAATAAAACTGAATCTGCTGGAACTTCACTAGTTATGGGCGTGCCTCAGGGATCAATATTAGGTCCTTTACTATTTTTAATATATATTAACGACCTTCCTTACTATACAAGCACTTTATGTGAAACAGTGCTATTTGCCGATGATACTTCTCTTGTTTTTAAAGTTGACAGAGGCAGCAATTGTTCGGACGAGGTAAATAGTGCTCTATCAAAAGTTCTACAATGGTTTACATTAAATAATCTTTCATTAAATTCGAGAAAAACCAAATTTGTTAAGTTTTCTATACCAAATGTAAGGCAGGTTAATACACCCTTAAATATTAATGGTGAAGTGGTATCTCTTGTTGAGAGTACTAAGTTTTTAGGCATACACTTAGATTCCAGATTACAATGGTATACCCATATTGATGCTCTGTCAAGCAGACTTAGCTCAGCTGCGTATGCTGTTAAAAAAATAAGGCTTCTAGCTGATGTTGAAACAGCAAGGTTAGTTTACTTTAGTTATTTTCATAGTGTAATGTCTTATGGCATTTTGTTATGGGGATCAGCTGCCACCATTGAAAGTATTTTTATACTACAGAAAAGAGCAATTAGAGCTATATATAATTTAAGACCAAGGGATTCCCTTAGGGATAAGTTTAAAGAAATTAACATTTTAACATTGGCGGGGCAGTACATCTATGAAAATATAATCTATGTACACAAATATTACAATAATTTCATTAAGAATAGCGATGTTCATAAATTAAATACAAGAAATAAAAATAAGCTTGCTGTTCCAAATTTTAGATTACGTAAAACACAAAACTCATTCTTGGGGAAATGTATAACTTTTTATAACAAGTTACCACACAGTATTGTTAATCTACCTTTTAATAAACTTAAAACTCGAGTAAAAAAAACTTTGATGAGCAAAGGATATTATCGAGTCCAGGATTACTTGGATGATCGAAGTGTCTGGGACTAAAAAACCCTCGCTCGTTGAAATAAACAAATTGTTAATAAATTCTTAGGTAACTGTGTAACATAATAACATGTATATTTAACTGTACCTATTATAATAACCTTTTGTTACTTGTATAATACATTATTGCTAGTTTTTAAATGATTGTATGCGCGTGTCCTGCGGTTGATTTTTTTTTTTTAGTTGTGCTAATTTACAGGGGTACCTGTTTTTGGTAATTTGTATCCTTCTGTGGCTTAAGGGTAGTCATACTCTCATTAAAATCTCTTCGGCAGTGTCGTGTGAGGCGGGTCGTTACGTTCCCTAAAACATGGTTGAGCGAAGCGATGGCTGGTTCATGCGTCATGCTCGTGAACGGGTGCTGCCAGCGGAGATGAGTCTGCTCTTTGCTATACTGGGAACTACTCGTATTTATTATAATTTTAATTTAACTTTAATATATTCTTTTAAAACTGTATGACACGGCATTCCTAATATAGGCATGTTTTCTAAATATTTTTTTATTAATTATACTATGTAATGGAAAGTGACTTCATGAATTATCAATATTGAAGTCATTTTCCAAATTGACGACTCTGTATCTATTTAATACAGGGAAAAAAAACAGCCCTTGCTGAGTTTCTTGCGGTTCTTCTCAGTACAAGGTCTCCCGCCGTAGATTTGCGAACCGATGGCGTAGCTTTTCGACATTCACAAGTGCTTGTAACAGCCCAGACTGAATAAATGATTTTGAATTTGAATTTGAATTGAGTATCTATTCACTTATACTTTCTTCTAATACAAAGGCATATATATTATTGATTAAAGTACCTATGAATAAAAAAAAGAATATATGTTTATAAAATTTTGTATGTTGTAAGATGTAGTCATTAGTATTATTAGTAGAGGTCTACTGAAAACCGTAAAACATGGCGCAAAGGGTCTTCGACAAAAAAAATAGATTGGGAACCTCTTATATAAACTTATTATATATTTTTATGACATTACAAAATATCTAATTTATACTACAGAATCTTGGTTCATCCTTACTATATTTATATACGCGAAAGTTTGTAATTATAGATGGATTTTTGTTACTTTATCACGTAAAAGCTATTGAATATTGCTTATACATCAGAATAACACATAGGCTATAATTTATAAAGGTGAATTATATATGTGAATTGTCCAAAATATGATGATAAGTGTCAAGTAATTGATTGAAGTAAAAGTCGGATTGAAGTAAAAAGCTAGCATTAAGATACCAAATCTTGACAACAGGCTGGCCAACTTGATGTGTCGCCGCTCCCCGAAGAAGGTGTTTTACTACGAATTCGCACACGTCGGCAACTCCAGCCACTACGTAGACCCCGTTACGAAGAAACCTGTCGGTAAGAATTATGTATTATTATGTTTGAAGAAGCAAAGCACTTTGAAAGTTTTCAAGCTATTATATAGAGCATTTTGAGGTTATAAAACCTTCTCAGTTTTAATTTCATTTCGTTCTTTAATTGTGTAGTTACTCCACTATACTTGTTATTTCTTCTCTTTTTAATATTGTGAAGATGTGAGGAGGAGCATAATAACTTTTTATTGGTAAGGCTATAATTAAAAACAGTATACCTACATTTTTAATTTAAGGAAATTCGATCATGTCTCCAAATACCGTCACTTTTAAAGTGGTTAACTATACGACAGCGTAGAGATACAAGAGCTTAATTGACTTTGTACTCTATTCCTAAGTAACTGTATGTTTAATTCCTGTGTGCATCCCATAATAAGACCCTTCGTTCTACCTCTAATGCTCTCCTTAAATAACCCCTCTCACCATTCAGATACGCTACACTCTTCCTTTTTTGTTCGATCCATTCTATTGTGGTACGCACTGCCTCAAGATGAGAGAAACTCCTCAAGCAGGCTTAGCCTTAAAAATAAATTGCACATACTTTTCTTTGAGGGACGTCTTAGGTTATAAAATGTGATATTAGGTTATTATGTAGTAGTGTATTATATATGTATTAGGATTATTATAAATTATATATATAATTTTTTTCTGTGTATGTATTAACTTCTGTTACTGTCTTTTACAACTGTACATCTACCTCTTTATATCTCTGTATCACCTGGGTTGACTGGTAGAAAATTCCTAAGGCATTAAGTCCGCCTTTGTGCTCCATTGTACATGAAGCTTAAATAAATAAGTTGGTAAGAATATTTAACAGTTAAAAAAAAAACCACAAATCGATTGTTTCATGAACCCTTTAACGGGATTGAAATTAGTCATCATTAAAGTTTCTTTGCGAGAATTCCCGAGAAATTTTACCTTACTCGAGACGAGAAAAAAGTGGTCGAGAAATCGAGAAATTAGGTCAAAAATTTTTAAAACTTAATACGAAACGGACTATCAGATAATGCTTTAAATGCCCTCGTATTTTTGAAAGCTTTTTTCCTAACAATACCTAGTGGGGTAGCTATTGGAGCAGTTTCCTCTTTAAATTGTGATTATAATAGTCTAATTATTAATTATTTATTCGATTCTTAAGTATACTTACGTAACAAAAAAGTCTATATATAACAAAATATTGAAAATTTATATTGGAAAGTTGGACTAAAATAAGTTACTTTTACCTTATTGTTATTCATTGTAATTATGAAGCTAGTCTGTTTGTTTGATTTTTATACCTAATTCAAAAACTGTCGTTCAATTATACATTTTAATAGAAAATTTTGTAGTACAGACAGAGACTAAAGTAAATTATATAGTATGTAATGTAAGGTACTAAATTATATTGTGGTGACATGATGGCATTGTTTTTAGAAGATATTTTATTTGTTTTTTAGTCTAGTCATTATTATAGCCTGTGTCACTTCAGTACGAATGCAGTCACGTTTCCACGTCCAGTCCAAGGAGCCAGTCTTCTGTTGACGTTGTGATGATGCAGCTCCTTTATGTCGCAATGAGAGTAAAGTAGAGGATAGTTATTTACCAAGTTGGCAGGGATATGGCAACGAACTATCTTTTTTAACGAAACCCGGCTAAATGCTCTAATCGGCTCAGCCCGATCAGCAGTATTGCAAGCAGTAATTAAAGCATTTTGTTTTCTTTTTTGGATCTTGTGTTATGAGTATTTTTTAAGACCATTTAGCATACACAATTGATCAAGAAACGTAACTCTTAATTTACAGATAACAATAAATAAAGTCACAAAGTGTTAATAATAAATAAAAAGTGTTAAAAAAAACTTATTTATGAGTTTTTTTGTAACACTTTTAAAAAGCTACACTGTATGGAACCAGAGACAGTGTTTATTGAGTCACGTTTGGTGACCACTCAATTAATTTATTATACAGTACTCTTTTTTATAAGTAGGCGTGTAAGTGTGTGTAAGTAAGAATACTACAGTAATTGTACTTTTGTATATGATTGTCTTTTATTTTAGTGATATATATTTATGTATTAGAACTTGTAGGAGAGACCTTGAGTTTCTTATTTGTTCTTCTCGAGTAAGCTCTCCCAATACTCGTCGTATTCCTCGAGCGAGCATTTGTACCATACTGTCGCCGCACACGAGCCATAGGCCACAGCCACAAACGCCGCCACGAGAAGCTAGACGCAGCTACAAAAGTAGTGAAGCGCGCGACAGCCGCTTATGGCCGGTGGTCGCCACTTGTGGTCGGTAGCTGATACTTTTCTTAACCCAAGCATACAGCATCATAATGGACTCGGACGAAGAAGGTTTAATTGCGATACTTTTGATAAAAAGACGTCGTCGTAGAAGATGAAACCGTAGTTATTGGATAGTTTACTGAAAGGGAGAGAGGGGCGCGGAATCGCGCGAGTGGCGTGTGGCGGCTTGGCCGGTGCGGGCCACAAGAAGCGAGCTGCGACGATTTGTGGCCGCCACCGGCGTCAACCGTGTGCGGCGAGACCATATAAAATGTATATAAATGTATGCATCTATATGTGCCTGAAGGCCTATGTTGAATAAATATGTTTTTTTTTAGAGACTGGGTCACAGCAAAAGTAAGTCCTGGAAATTATAGCTCTTTACGTTTCAGGCGCGGCCCACCACGACGATCTGATTTACCTGTTCGACCTACCAATCGGCTTCCCACTCATCCCCGTCGGAGACACCGCAGATTCCGCCATGGTGGACACCATGACTTCCATTATGTATAACTTCGCCAAGACCGGGTATGTATCAGTCACCTTATGATGAAAAATAGATGTTAATTTTTATAAATCAAAAATAATTTGTAAATTAACAAAATTGAAAAGTGTATGAAAATTTTAACGCGGTTCACCGAATACATCTACTAACCAAGTTTCCACAGTATAGCTCTTATAGTTACGGAAAAAAGTGGCTGTGATATGCCGACGGACATATAACGAATATATAACAAAGATCGGTCTAAACTGATTAGTTTGCGCGAGAGACGCTTCCAAAGTGGAAAAATGTGTCCCCGCCACCACGTAACTTCTAAAATAAAATATAAATGTAAAAATAATATATGATGTATATTACCATACAAACTTCCACCGAAAATTGGTTGAACGAGATCTAATAATTAGTTTTCTTTAATACGTTATAAATCGTTAACCGCATTTTACCTTTCATTCAATCAATTCCAATATAATAAAGAATAGAGAAAAACATTTATTTAGATGTATAGTGGTACGTACGCGACTCCGACTCGCACTTGTCCGGTTTTTTTATACTATTCCTATAGTCACAGATACATGGTGCGTATGGTAGATTTTTATCCATTATCTTTGGTGCTGTCACAAACATAGAAACCCACATGCACAGATATTCAGATCGGAATTTCTTCACCGGTTGCGCTAAGCGTATCGTTACAAGGTTGATTATGGTTATTTATGCAACTGTTGTATATCAGGGATATTAAAACACGAATGTTGGTTTATCAGACGAGGTGTAGCCGAGTGTGATAATAGTATCACATGACTGTTTTAATACCTAATTATAACAGTTGCATACAAGACTTTATCTACAATCATGATGTGAATCCTCTATAAAAGATTCTCATACTATAGGGTGTTGTACAGTGTTGCAAGAACTATGTAAATTCAAGAAAAGTCTAATTGCGAAGCATGTAAAATAAACAAACCTTAATAAATGAAAGAATTATTTATTGTAATAATTATTTACATTTTGGATCGTACAATTATTGAAATGCACTTGAACATAACACGATAAGACGAGAATCCGAAATTACGAATTAGTCTACAATTTTGTTCTTTTTTCGAAATTTTAGCGATCTGGTGGTGAAAATGTCATTGCATGAGAATGTTCTTTTTTTGAAATGCATAATATCAGGCGTTTGGATGATCATAATATCATTGAGTGTTTTAATGTTGGCACTAAGTTAATTGTTATAGGTTCTGTTATAGAGGATTAATAGCATGATAGTAGATAAAATATGTATAGAATTGCTTTGAATGTTTACTGCGCAGGGACCCCAACGGGCCCGGGCTGGACGTGCAGTGGCCCGCCATGACGGCGGCGCGGCGCCGCTACCTGCGCGCCGCGCAGCCGCTGGCCGTGCGCGCCAACATGTTCGAGGACAGGCTCCGCGTCTGGGACCGCCTCTACCCCGTGCAGTATTGCCGGCACTGCGCCTGATCTACGTCACTTTTGTATTTATGTTGGAAATAAACCTTTTTAAGAATGAGCATTTTTTATTACGACCTCCGTAGACGACCTAGTCAAGTAGTTGGTATACCGGTTTCAAGGTGTCGCCATCTTTGAGGTCCCGGGTTCAAGTCCCGTTGGGGGCAGCCGTTTGCGTGATGAATGCGAGCATTTGTACCTTAGTCGTGGTTGTTATAATATATTTCTACCAAAATTCATATATATCCTTACTAATATTATAAATCGGAAAGTGAGTTTGTTTGTTTGTTCCGCTTTCAAGCCGTAACTACTAAGGCCATCCCTGAGGTTTTTAGTGGGTAGGCCTCCCCCTTCTGGGGAGGAGAGCCCCATATAACCGCCGGCTCGCCACAGCCGGGGTATGCAACTTAATGCATTTTCCTCAGGGAAACAAAAAAAAAAGGGTCCTTATGGCTGAGCTTAGTGGTAGGTCATCCGGATCGAGCCGCCTTGATCCGTCTGAAGTCAGACATAATCACGTGGCACTTGGTTGCAATGGTATACATGAAGATTCTCAGCCTCACCTCTCCAGAGCGAAAAAAAGTATTTTTAAAATAAAGTTCCACTGTGTTATCGATTTATTTTTTCACAGATTTAAATCAATTGTCTGAAACACTCCTATGAAAAAGGTTACAATACTATTAAGGATTACTTAAATGATAACAATGCTTGGGTTTAATTTTAATGACTCACTAGTTCGTTGACTAATATTACTGTTTTTGTGTGTGTTATTCACTATAGTAAATAATACAACGAAACTGTAGCTTGAATAAATATAATGTGAACTTCTTTAAACTTGTAAAGGAAGTTGAGTTCAGACTATTTATCTGAGGCCAGTTTCTAATTGGCAACTCTGTAAAAATACAAAGAGAAAATCTTGCTGGTTCTTTCAGTGCAAAGTCTCCCGCCGTAGACTTGTGAAGCAATGGCGTAGCATCTATGATGTGCAAAAGTGATTGCAAAAATTTTATATTAAGTTTTTTTTTTATTTTGATGTTCTAAATTAAATGTCGCTAGTAGAACTTGCCCGCCTTGATGACTATAATAATGAAAGCGCTGCACATCCTATCTTAGGAGTGGAGTGTCTCTTTGTGGGTATAGGGTGTCACTTCGACCCTCTTCTATTGTAACGATAGATTAATTGTGTTTCCCGTCCTAGTCTATCACCTGATCGCCACCATCAGATCAATATATCCTGGTCAGAAGCCTGATATGAGTTGGCCTTTGATGGCCTAGCCCTATAGTCTTTCAGTTTTGGATAACCAATGCTTGTCAGCTTTTAACACCTACAGACTAGAGCATCGCAAATTCGCAATGTCTTAATAGGTGTACCATACTGTCCTCTTCAACTTTACAGGCCCTATATAGTTTAGTTCTGGTGTGACCCATTGACCAAGCATGACCCTCGTACCAATGTGACCTGTCAAGGCAGTCATGACAGATCTTTGCTCTGCTTGAGCTCAGTGTAAATTTGAGTCAATCTGTGCAAATCCTTTTGATTGACCAATTTCTTGCCTCTCCTGTGACTGAGCGCATTAGATATATCCTTAGCTCTTATTACGTACTTAGCCGTGATTCCGACAATATTTTACAGATTTGGCCATTAGACGGCGCGCTTAACTCGCGTCGACATTTTTTGACCCAACCCTAACGACCCCGGAACGGTGCCGGGGTCGCTAGCAGGCAAGGCATCGAACCTTCCGTACCTGCGCCTTCCACAAATACACTCACGGTAAAGCTGAACATAACCATATGCAGCTGTAGAATATTAAAAAAGAACGGTTTTATTTTGAGTACGGCGATATTAGCTGTTACGTTTTCTTCATTGACAGTACTGTAACTCTAAGACTGATTTTATGCAACACACAATACACAGAATTATTATTGTCTATATCTGAAATTTAATTTTAAAAATTATTTTTAGCAACTCTAAGTAACGCACCCTTAGGCGAAGTCATATTTGGCGGACTATTAAAGAGTACTTCAGATGACTCATACTTTTAATGTCATCATACAAATGTGTTTATAGGAAAAGCTATTTAATTAAGTCACGTATTAAAGATTGCAGTCATAAGGCCTTTTACTCAGCACTCACTTTTCTTTAGCAGGTCTACGCTATAATATGGGATCCGAAACACACAAAAATGTACCTGATTTCTGAAGTGAAAGGGTTGAGATATGTTTGGCAAGATAAAACCTCTTAAGTCTAGCAACCATCGCGCATGCGTACATTGTGTCTTCCTCGTGTAATAATTAATAGTGATGCTCTCATTTGATATCTATTTTTTTTTGGTTACACTGTTAATCCCATTTAGTTCGTTACAAACAACGTTTTTGTTGGTCAATTAAACTTACATTATTAACAAAAAAAATTTATAACTCAGTTTTAAAATTAAGTAATTAAACTGAAAATTGTAAACATAACTTAATATAAATTTTGATATCGACACGACGACTTTATAGTATAAATTAAATATCTTCTCAAGAACTTACAGGTAATTTTATAGTAATGTATGACTTTAAAGTTAAGCATGATATTACTCAACATTGCTCACATTGCTGAAACTGAGAATTTTAAAACCGACGGTTTCGCTAAGAAAGGTACCTATATAAATAATATCAATATATTCAATAATACCGTCACGGTACGATGAACGCAACATAGTAAAGTATAATGACACTAAAACACTGAACATTCCGAACTCGAACTTTTTATTGTAATTCTATGACTACACCTATATACTCTTATATAAATATTATGCTCGTATTTTCATGGATTCATGAAACAGTCACCGTCCATTCAGTTGCGCAGACCTTATTTTTATTTTTGAGGAGAAATTCATGTAATCGCACCGTACCGTTGACCAGGCAGTGAGGCTATATGGAACTTCCCTCGCAAGAGTACCATACCTACCCACGAAAGCCCTCCGGTGTTCTCCCTGCTCTTGCTTGCCACTACTCACGGACCCAGGTTTGCACAGGTATTTGGTCTGATTTTCACCATGGAAAATTGTCCGAAAACTCACAACATAAGCCTCATGGAGAGAGACCAACATTTTGTTTTTTATGATCCAGGTATAAATTTAAAGGTCCCTACGATCGCACCAGCACTCACCTTCACAACTCTGGCTCCATTTTATTCTCCATCCGTTACAAAGCCGACCAGTGAATAATTTATAATAAATGGGTAATCTGAAATCTTTTAAAAATGTGTAAAAGTATTTAGCTCATATATCTTTTGCACCTACCTCAACGTTGTTGAAACCAACAATATTGCTGTTAAATTAATACATTTATAGTGAAATAAGAAGTATGTGCGGCCTCTATGTAGAAACCATTAAGTCGATTGGTACTCTGTAGTGTATGTCATATGCGTCCATTAGAAGTGTAAATTTTGAAGCTGATCTGTGATTCAAGTACGAATTTTAATTTAATTTCTATATTGAGCCTTCTTTAGTTTCATTTACATGGTTTTTATTTGTTGTAATGTATTTTTGAGTATCCCGTAATTTACTCGTGAAGCCGTTGATTATACAGTCGCGAGAGCTAAATAATAAAGATATAAGTAATAACTTATTGTAATTATCATTGTCACATTTTTATTAACCCAAGTATTTATACAAATTGTACTTTTACAAGTAACAATTGACGTATCAAGTCTTCCTATTTCTTTTGATACAGATTAGAAAACGACATTGTTATCAGAAATATATGACTTTCAATAAAGGCAATCTTTATTTATATTATTATTTTAGGCAAGTTCTTTTTACATTCGTATCACATTTTCATAATCAACATTAACAAATTGACTATCGATAACAGGTTGGCTGTACGTCACTGTTTCGTCTCCACCCCGCGCGAATGGCCTTGTTTTGTTCGCGCCATGACACCCGCGCGCGCCTTGCGCGCCTATCGTTATTAAAAATAGAACAAGGTGGTTGATTTTTATTACAACTAGCAGGATATTCTTGCTTGCTGTGTCATTCCAAGTGAGTATCATAAAGGTTTTAATATATTCCAACTCATTTGACTAGGTACCAGCATACTAAGTCATTTCCCAATTTGTGTCATTTCTCAACTTTATTCGTTTTCAAATCTTATTATCACTTATCTCTTAGCTTTTTTTACATTTAATTAATATATCATTAAATCCTTTACACTTAAATAATCGTGCGACATAAATGCTATTGTTTTGTTTGACTGCTGATATCTGTGACAATACGACCTAGGCCGTACACATTCAAAATTGTTACTGTAGAGCTTAAACTGAGGTTTGTAACGTACCTATTTGATTACCCGCAGCATTTTGATACCATTAGTTATGTCATGATTTCGATTAGGTACGCGATGCGGACGTTTTTTGTAATGTTCAGGTGTTGAGACTGATTGATAAATATATATTAAGTTAGAATTTTAGACGAAAATATTGCTCTTTACGTTATAAATCTATGTAACAAGATTTAATAAAATACTAATAATTTGATAGAAAATCAAAAAGGAGATACTTTTTGATTTTCTATCAAATTATTTAATCAAAAATAGATCAGATTTGAAACATTCTTAATTGTTTGGAATCTAAAATTTTATCACAATTGTCTTTACCAGTTAATGAAAAATGTAATTTAAATAATATCCACGGCAGTCTTGTATTGATATTTAAAATATACAATTATGCTTCACTTATATTTTAATGCAAGAATTAAAAGAATAAGTTTGAAATATTATTATAGGGGTCATTATACGATATTGGGTACTCTGATTCCGGGCTTTTTTCTCGTCGGCTGTCAAGGTCAATTCTAAAGTAACTTTATCAATAAAAAATATTTATCTTTCTCTCTCACACACACTCACTTAATTTGCTTACGTCACGTTACAAGGTCTATTGAAAATAATTAAATAAAAAAGATAATTATATTAAAAATAATTTTTTTCAAAAAAGTCAGACCTTACAAAAATTTTTTGTAAGGTCTGGCTTATTATAGCGGCGATTTGTGTTAATGATGTGATGAAATACGAAGATGGGTGAGCGCGAGGCGTGCGCGGCGGCGCGCATGTGGCGCTCTGCGTGCGCGTCGCTGGCAGCGGATGCGGCGCTCACGGAGGCGGCCTGGGCGCGGCTGGTGGCCTCCGCGCCCTCCGACCACGTCTGGCACTCGCTACGCAATTGCGTGGCCTACCAGGTATGTTTATAGGTTCATTTATTATATTGCATTCATCAATCACGTAATTTATTTTTATTATCTTTCAATTATTTTATTTATTTAATTAATAAATATGTATTTATATTATTAATTAAATACACACACACAACACGTAATAAAATATATTAGTATATATAGTTTTCTTGTTAAGAGGTTGTAATGTAATAATACTCCTACTCACCAACTAAAGTTATAAAGAAAACACAAATAATACAAAATAACAAAATTACTGATTTAATTATCAACTTTAACACTTTAAATGTATATTTTTTTTTTTTATAACAACTAAATTAAAAAATTAAAATAACCAATTAAAATAAATAACTTTATTATAAACTTAAAATAACAAATTTTGATGAGTAGACACAAGGGCAGGTTGGTTCTGGTGCTGTTTGACCAATCTCGGCAAGGATATTTAACAACAATAGTTGATCAGGGTATTGAAATAAACTATTTATTATGGTAATTCTAAAATCTAAGAAATAACATGTATTCTAATGCTAAATTCCCATCCCCCGGTGGTTAGTACTGAATACCTTCCTTGAGACTGGGTCCAGACACTCTTCTTTTAATAGATTGCAGTTATTCTCCTTTAGGTTTATATAATTTTCTCCAAGGATATTGTATTTTATATATTTTCCTTACATAAATTTGTAGGGCCGGGATAACAACCTCCCGGTACCTTTTTGCCCTGTTACATATCATAAAATGCTACATTATCATAGTCAAGGACTCACTGTGGGTGGTCTATGCGGTTCAGAAGGAACCCATATACATTATTGTTCTTCTTACAATTAAATCTGACAACTAGGTTACAAAGGAAAATATCAAACATGATCTATTGAACATTCATCAAATTATGGCACATTTACATTTTAAAAGAACAAGAATTTACATTATTTATATTATTATGATTAAATACAAACACCAATTACCTCAAATACATGAGATTAGCATCTGAGCAACTAATTTCAGCATGATTTTGTATGGGTGGTTAAGCCTACCCGCTCAAAACAAATATCAATAATTATTTGTGAAAATCATTACTATTGGGAACAAATTGAAATTAAAGAGATTAAAGAGATAAATGCAACTATTACTGACCTTTTTATCGGGCTTTCAATATGTAAATATTTTAGTTTATTATTTTTCTTCCTAAGTGCCGGTGGCAACTAGGTTAAATTATGTGTTCCAACAGATATGGATAATTTTGTTAAGTAGAGTACTCCTGAAATCTGTGATCCTGACACCACTGTCAGTAACTTTTATACGATTTTTATATCACGAAATATGCGTGAGATTTTTACAATAGATCGATTCCCAATTCCCAGATTTCTTTCAGATCTCCAAGTCACAGATTAGTATACCATTACAGATTGCTTACCACCGATGAGGCAAAGACTATATAGACGATGTATAGTATGTGATGTTTGTTATTAAATGGAACTAGGTTGGTGTGGAAACTATGTCGATCCGCCACAAATAAAGGAAAGGAAGAATTGATCTTCCTAAATTTAAGTTTAATTCTAAATTATATTTTTGTAACCGGCAGTGCAAATAGTTTGTTGTTAATTAGTATCCGGTATATAATCTGTGGGCAGTTATTAATCTACGACACTGTTTTTAATCTATGAATTCCGGAGTGACGTTTCAGTATTATTGATAAAGAACCTATCTTTGTAGACGACGCTTGGCTAGATTTGGTTGCCTAATTTGCCCATAGATAATGGTTTAGGATCATGATAAGCGGCCCACACTATAGAACTGTCAATGTCAAAGTAACAATTCGACGTAAACATAACCAATGCAAGATACAATTGTAAAAGTGATTTTAATCAATATGAATAAAAAAAAAGTGTCTTTAATAGTACTTAAAATCAGTGAAAAAAAAGTGTTACAAGGTTGTTAGAGGTGGCGTTAATAACTGCAACACAGTCTTCGACTAAAGCAGTTATCGTTTTTATATGAGTTTGTAAACTTTGTAAAACTTTATAATTATTAAATAAATAAAAAATAAAAATTTTGTATTACATGTATTGTTTTTATGTATTCTATTACACTTTGTCTGTACTACATTTATTATATTATATATTATTAACTATTTAAATAATAAGATATAATATGTTATTTTATATAGTTTAAAATACACTTTAGTGTCACCTCACTAAGTAATCCCTATTCGAGATAAGTCCGCCAATTGTAAATTTAGTTTTGTTGTTCTATGCTTCTACGTTTTATGCTTATCTTTTTTGTATGATAAAGTGTATATAAATAAATTGATTTATTAAAATGATTATGTACAAATGACGGACTTATTACAACAAGGCATTTTCTACCAGTCAACCGAGTGGCTAGTTACAAAGAACTGTGTTATATAAAAGCAGCATGGGCAATTTTTTTCTCTCCTTGTGTTTTATAGAGTCATCTATTGGGGCTGACGTTAGATAAATAGTCTGAACCCAACTTTAAACTAGTTATATTAAAGTTTCATCGTGTTATTTGTTCAAAACATTTGTCATTAAAATTAAACCCAATCATTTTTATTATTCAAGTAATCCTTAAAAATATAAAAACCTTTTTTCTTAGGAATATTTTTGACAATTAATTTGAAAGCGCAAATTGGCAAATTGGATGTAACACTTTGTGGAACTTTGTTGTTAAAGGCTATGCATTTCCCCATTAAAGAATCTCTAGTTATTTGCAACCTGTACGTTGGGACGGCAAGCTTATTTTTATTACTCGTGATTAATGTATGAATTTGAAAATGTTTATCCCAAGTATTATAATTATTATCGAATTAAATTTTAATTCATTTTCAAAACAAAACCGACAGTTATTTACCAGTGTCATACTTTGGAAAGTGTAATTGTAATTCACGACTCCAATGTTTTTACTTCCTCTGTCAACTTTAAATATTAATGAATTATGATCTGCAAACACTACTGTATCACAAAAATCGTTAGTGGTGTATTGAAGGTCACTTATATAAATCAGTTAAAGCAATGTTGGGACACCTGATAAGACATGACAATTTTCTTAAGACCATCATAGAAGGAAAGATAGAAGCGAAGAGGAAGAGAGGAAGACCAAGAAGAACCTACATGCAGCAAGTGAAGGAGAAAATAGTTGTTATGTCTTATCAGGAAGTCAAAAGGATGGCGGAATGCCGAGATAGATGGAGGGTGCTCCACCGACAAGAGCCCAGCTCTTAAATTGAAAAAAAAAGCAATGGTCCCAATATTGATCCCCAGGGCACTCCCATATTTAGAGATGCACCGGCAGACTCGGTGTTATTAATGACAACTTTCTGAACCCTATTAGATAAATAACATTCAATAAGCTTAAACGTTTAAGAAGAGACACCACAAATATTTCAGTTAATTGAAAGTTATTTAAGCAATAACTTTTTCACAGGTTTTGCTGAGTACAGGTAAAAAAGTCTGTAATTAGTAGAATCTGTTTTACTGCCAGATTTAAATAACAGTATTAACTTGCTATTCTTCATTTGAGTAGACGACAATTTTTTAAATTCTATATATAATAAAAGTACCTACTCTTTTAAGTGAGAAATATTGTAGAACCAACAGTACACCTGCACCTATTACTTTTGAAGATACATCGACATGTTTGCGGCGCTGTCGCTGAAAAACGCGCCATACTAAAAACACTGCAATCGTGACGTCATAGCTAAGTAAACTCGTCAAATTTGTATGAGCGTATAAACAAATTTTAAAATAACTTTGTTATTTGTACGTTTATAGGTATACTTTCTATATAAAAAAATGTTACATTTAATGTGAGAATGTTAGAAATGTGTTCATTTCATTAGAATTACGTAAATAATAATTGCTCATTTTTTAGAAATCTAAAAACAATATAAATTATTAATTAAACTGAATTTTCTATATTGACATACTTTCATAAGATATAAATTGCTCAAATCAGATAATTATAGTATAAAAACGGATTATGACCGTTTTTATACTATAATTATCTGAATTGTAGTCAATTGTAGTCGTCTACCCTTTTGTGTGTGTATATATTAAAGTAACTACACCATTGGTTCGTAAATTTACAGAACGAGACTTTGTCTTAGATGGAATCAAGAAGAAAAACAGGTTATCGTACAATCAAAATCAGACGTATATGTCTAATGCTTCCAGGCGGGGATCTGGCAGGAGCTGCAGCTGCAAGGCATGGGCGCAGTGACGTACCCAGAGGCGTTTCAGCTGGCCATGGCGCTGCGCCACACGCCCGCCAGTCTCGTGCCCGCGCTGCTCACACAAGTGCTTCAGAATCACTCACTGGCGGTATGAAACATTTCGAATGATTAATTGCAAATATACTTGAACTCCTTGTGCGGTAGGATAAGAGTTACAAGTTTCATGTTTAAAGAATCAAGGCAAAACAGTATAGCTTGCTAAGGCGTTTATTATATGGCAGAAGTATAATACACAGACGTCGAGAGTTCAGACTTATACCATTTGATAGCTCTATAACTGTACTTCAAATATAACTGCATTACATTTTATATAAAGGACAGGTTCAAAAGTAAATGTGGATAGAAAACCATTGTTACTCTTTGAATTTTGCCAATATTTTACGTTGTAAACAATTTACTAGGCGCTGTTTCCTCTAATCACAGGATTTGCAAAATATCTTATATAAATAGAAAACGAAAAAATATATATATAATGCTTGTAATTCTTGAGACAGATTTGTAACAATGTGCCTCTGTATTCGTTGAACGCGTAAACCGCAATTTAAGTAACGAAGCATGGTTATCAACAAAAGTTAAATAACCTAAAGCACTATTGAATATCCATAATCAGGTAGACAACTCAATAAATCCGTTGAAGAAATATAGCAAAGAGAAATACGGTGAGCGAGCAAAACAACAAAATGCAGACGCAGAATTAATGTGTCACAGCGATAATAGTGATGGAACTTCGCACAAAACAGTGATAGCGTTACGTGTTCGTTAAAAGCCTGCCATGTGAAATGTTACGTTAGTCGTAGACGTAGTTAGATACAGACAGGAATATGTCATTTCACAGAACAATAAAACATTCATTCAAACATTGATAGTTGTGATTCGCATTTATTTAAACTCGATAATAAAATGAAGGCGCTCGATTATGGATAAGAGAGAGAATTTTAACATCCATGGATATCTAAATGTTATTGACGTATTTCATCGTGACTTATCGATATAAACACCTGCAGCGATTTTTTCGCCATCACTAGTTGGTCATTATTCTTTACCACAGACTATGCAATTACAACGGAAATGACAAAATATCAATTGAAAAATATATTTTAATAGTTATTTATCCAATGCTTTATCTGATTTTTAATGGATCTCAAAATTTTTATTATATTTAAATAAGACATTTCGTCAGATTCATTATTCTCGACGTGCTGGGGCAGAAAGGACATTTCTGGATGCTGCTTCGACTGGCACAGGTTTCGCAACACAAGGCGCGCGCGCAGTGTTTTCAAAATCAAAATCAAAAAATCAAAATAATATTTATTCACCATAGACCTTTACAGGCACTTATTGACGTCAACCAACAAAACAAAAAAAAGCTTAATTAATAAAAAAAAAAACAAAAACCTTGTCCGTACGTACGAATAACGAAAAAAAAAAGAAAAAAAAATATATTGACTCGACACCTGTACGGAAATTGGGAGAGCCTTCTCGAGAAGAACAGGCAAGAAACTCTGAAGATCTATTTTTTATCTCCTCTTTTCAATGTTAATTATTATAATAATATAATATAAAAATACAATATAGTATAAGATACAATCATACCTAATACGATTACAGTCGTATGTATGTTTACATACACATATAAAATAATACAATATTATAAATAATGTTATTACCAAACATGGCTCTATGAATAGTGTCCCTATTCCCAAATACTGTGATCATTTAGATAGTCACTTACTCTTTTCTCATAATAAGAATTTACCTAGCCAGTCGAGGTGTTACGCGAGACCATAATACCACCAAGAGAATAATATGCGTAGCGCCGAGACATACTCTCGGCGCTACGCATGTTATTTACGATAAATTATTAACGCTTCATTATATTTGTTATAACTAATTGTATTTATACGTCTATACTGTGCTGTACTTTATTGTGAACGCTTGTTATCCGTGCCATTATTTCCTGTAATCCTTCAGATTATTATTATTGTATGTGAATTGTATTTGAAGTCATACTATCAACACAACCACACATGTATTCAGAATCTGTCTCTGCTTAAACACCTCTTATTATGAGAAAAGAGTAGGTATCTAAAATATCTTATGAGATATCCTCACAATAAAAGTAATTTTGTCTTTATAAATCAAACAAATAACGCTATTCGTTTCATTTTCTATTTGGGACGCAATCGCAAGCGGAGATTTATTATGAATGAAATGTCATATAATTTTGTGGTAGTTAGTTTTATTATCTATGTCTACTATAATCACAAATTGGATCGCATAGGTATCCAAGCTTATGTTAACAGCTTATTATTAAATTAACTGTTTTAATTAAGAATTTGATTATAAGAGTATAGATTTTTTTAAAATATCATGTTTCTTGGTATTTTTTCTTTTCTTTATTCTTTTAAATATGTGTGTGTTGTGTATTTTGGATATTTTCGGACCGGACTCTAATAATTTTTTGTTAAAAACCATTGCCATTAATAAAATTACTTACTTACTCTAACAAGACCGGTGACTATGAAATACGTACCTATAAGATTTCAGTTTGTAACTGTAATTGCGGTGATTAATAATTAAGTATAATAAACAGTGTTGTAACTAATTAAGTGTTTAAATTCAAATACAACAGTATGCATGAGTGGTCCTGATTTGTGAGTGGCGGTAAAATACAGTATTTATCTAGTTTTATTATTGTCTAGTATTATCTTAGATTTTTTATATACTACCTTTAGATCGGCAATGCGAGAAAGGAATAACATAGGATACTCTTATGTTAGAGCGAGATGGAAATGCAAGACTATTCATGACACACGCTAGTATTCTGTATCGTTCCGACCTCACTTGTTAACGAAAGAAATTCCAAATATTTTTATTAAATCACGTGATTAACGTTTCGTGACTGTTAGCATTTTTGTATCGCCCTACTAACTTTATTGCCAACATAACAGTAGTATATAATAAACATATGAATAGTATACTATCACAAAAAAAATGTTATTTTTTAACTTGAGAGATAAATTTTGACTATTTATTCTATTATTTTAGATGACACACAAGAATAATGACATAAATCGATAATATAGAGTGGACAAAAATGAGGTATAAATTCGTTGGAGATTCTATTTTTAAACATTCTCTACACCACGAAAAGAACAAAAAATACACAAAAGAATAAGAATACGCTAGTGCATTACTAATACCCATAATAAGAAAAAAAATAAAAATAAAATTAACATCTATCTGTGAAATTTTAAATAATAATAACCTCTGAATGACATAGGTAAATCAATCAAGTAATATTATATCGATCAGGAGACCTATTTTTGAATTACGAATGCGATTTCGAAATCACCGCTGACTATAAAGCGGTGACTTTGAGGTCACGGATTCCTAAACATCCAATTTTTGAAAGTCGATCGCAGAGCTGCCAACATAGATAAAGTACACACATAAATGTAAGGGTTCGGTTCCACGCAGAATGTACCGCAGCCGATTATTGCCGGCTTAACCATCATGGTTATTATATATATATATATATATATATATATATACGTACATATATATATATATATATATATATATATATATATATATATATATATATATATATATATATATATATATATATATAATAGATATATAAAGGTTTATATATATGTATATATATTGTATATATTGACTGGAAAATCAAACAAAACACAGATAAGATTTCCACAAGTATGACTTGATTACGAGTGGGTGATATTCAAAAATAAGAATTATTGAAAATCGGTGATTATTAGTCACATCGGTGATTTCGAAGTCGCATTCGTAATTCAAAAATAGGTCTCCTGGTAACTTAACAACTCTACCATATCTAGTTGTTATCGGACTAGACAACTCTCCGTTTAAGTCTTGGAAAATTCACATTCAATTTATTGATAGTTTAATAAGTAGCGTAGAAACATCGCAATTTGAATGATAATACAGTGAATTAAACAGAGTACTAATATGATCTTTTTAGTCGGAGATGCAGGAGTACGCATTGAGTCTGCTTTCGGAAGAGGACCCGTGGGAAAGCACCGCGTGCGGCGGCGACGTCCGCGGCCCCGGCACCGCGGAGTCTGCTCCACTCAGGTCAGCCTTTTTTATATCTATTATGACACCAGGCACTATACACCTAATAAAGGCATGTGCAAGTCACATGCACACATCAGGGTTACCATTATATAACGACATAACGTTATACGTTTATATATGTTTTAGTGCATAATCATAATAGTTATTTATGCAACTGTTGTATAATCAAGGGTATTATAACAGTTAGGGGGTTAGTTAGCAGAAGGGTCTTAGTATACCTAATTATAACAGTTGCATACAAAACTTCATCTACAATCATGATGTGAATCCTCTATCAAAGATTCTCATACCATAGGGTGTTGTAGTGTTGTAAAAACCATGTAAATTCAAGAAAAGTCCAATTGCGAAGCATGTAAAATAAACAAACCTTAATAAGTAAAAGAATTATTTACTTAATAATTATTTACATTTTGGATCGTACAATTATTGAAATGCACTTGAACATTTGAACCTTGTTGAATGTTGGCAGATGTACTTGGCCTGATGTACTTGGAATATTTATATTCACCGCTTCATTATTTCTATAGAACTTAAAATTTGATTTGACACGTGGATTTTGTTGGGTATAGAGTCATTACGAATTAGTCTACAATTTATTGTTCTTTTTTCAAATGTTTTTTGCGATCTGGTGGAGGATTAAACAGCTGTTTGATTGAACGACTATTTTAACCAATTGGCTGCGACAGATACAATACAACGTCCGATTATACATATTTTGCATTAAAATATACGATCTATCAGTCTTGCGCGTCAAGTATAATTGATGTCCTCGTTAGGGACTGTAGGCTACTTTAGACGGTTTGTCTTTAAGTAGGCTACAGTTGGTAAAGTGCCGGCGGTTGCTCACCCAGTGTCGGGTCGCTAGTAGTAATGGTCATTATTTCAATAACAGGTAACATAATGAATTGTTTTCCCGTAATGAATAACAAATTATTTAACAACGGCTTATACTGTTATCCTGCTGTTTCTGTTGACAAAATTATCGCCTGGTCGCATAATAAAGTTCCTATTTGTTTATTTCTTGTAGTAATTTTACTGATCCCAAATTCACAATTTTGTACTTTCGCTCGTATGACAATTAGACTCATTTTGATTTCCAATGTGATTTGAAATAACAATTAGGTAAACTGTTGCTGGCTTGCTAGTGCCGAACTAAGCTGTTGTCATTTTTTTAGTCACGTATTATTTGTTGTTGTGCAATCGCGCGTGTGCAAATTAAATTATTCGTTGCAATAAGTAAATAATGTAAACATTGAATGTAAAATTAAATAACAAATTATGTACAGATCAATGAACTTTTAACTACGCCAGAAAATTATATTGATTAGATAATTTCAATTAGTTTTAAATTATTTAAAGTACTGCCTAATATTCTGCCACCCCTAAGCCTGAAAAAGTATGAAAGAAAGTTCATTGTTAAGAATACTCAACATTTGTCAAAACAGCAATATAACAGAACAACAGTTTACAATAACAGTTATAGGAAAATAACATAACAGTGTTATTAATTATTACAAAAGTCGTTATTGCCATCATTGGTCGCTTCGCTACCGCTAGGGACCGGCGGCTGTTCGCGGACTGCGAGCTGGCGGTGATGGGCGCGGCGCGCGCGCAGTACGACGCGCACGCCGCGCTCGTGCGCGCCGAGTACGCGCACCTCGCGCGCCGCGCCTACGTCCAGCTGCGCGTCAAGGTACGGCCTCCTTCCACACTGCCCCTGATATTCATTCCTCACTCAACCTTTACATAAACATTTCAGCAACATGCAATCTTTGTTCGTCCATCCACTTGACCGGCCAACATTCCGAACCATACATGACGACAAGAGACGAATTTTTGAAACAATAGAAAACCAATTCGCATCCGAAATCGTGGAGATTCGTATACGCGAATTCACTATTTCTGAACTTTCATTTCGTGCGTTGTGCGACGAGTGGTTCAACCCACTCGTTTTTGATTTCTACTAGTAGAATATCCAACGCTGAAGTCACGTTGACAGTGATAAATTTACTCTGGTTAATGTAATGCTTGTAAATAGGTACATAATAATATGTAAATATATTTAAATTTTTGTTGTTATGATTTTAATTTTTTCTGCAACCGTTCGCAGTCATCATAACCTCTCACTGCTAGGGATCATTTCAGATCGTCTGCAAATAACAAACAATTTACATCTTTAACGACTTTAGGCAAATCGTTTATCATAATTATAAATTGCAGAGGTCCAAGATTACTCCCTTGACTTACACCTGACCACGTATAGTACGGCTCTGACTTGTGTCCCTCGTATTCTACGTATTGTTGCCTGTCTCTCATATAGCTGGCAAAGAAATGAAGTACGTGCGGAGTGAAACCAACAGCTGCTAACTTCTTGAGCAACACATCATTATCAACCAGGTCGAATGCTTTTTTTAAATCGAAGTAAGCAGCGCCAGCCTATCCTCCATTGTCTACAATCGGCGGCACATGAGATATGTTACTCAGTAAGTTACTAGTCGTGCTCCTCATTGTTCGATATCCGTGCTGTGCATCTGATTTGAGAACGAGAGGTTTGAGGCTACTCGGGACGACGTTTGGGCAAATAAATAAATAAATATATACGGACAAATCACACAGATTGAGTTAGCCCCAAAGTAAGGTCGAGACTTGTGCTATAGGATACTAACTCAACGATACTATAATTTATAATATATATACATATACAGCTAAACATCCAAGACCCAAGCCAATCAGAAAAAGATTATTTTCTATCATGACCTGACCGGGGATCGAACCCGAAAACTACCGAATCGCGGTCTGACATGGTGACCATTACGCCAAGGAGATCGTCAGAATAAAAAGTCCAAATGCTGATATCTGTCTTAGATTAGGCTATATAAAATGGAAAAAAGAAGTCGCTGATTAGGCTAGCTGAATCAAAATGAGCATTCGAAATTGTGGCTTAAATCTGTCTATAGACAGATAGATAATAACCAAAATATTAAAATAGTAAATTAGTAGATAAGAAGGAAGTGGTTGACCAAAAAGTTCTCTACCTAGTCACTAGATGGCGTAAGTTGCACCCACTCTCTATCGCGAAAAAGCCACCGTAGGTTAACAGTTGGATTTTCGAAGGGGCTCAGTAGATACGCCTCTGCAAAACAAGTGAGGCCTAGGGTTGTTGGGCCTTTATAAAATGGCCTACGTTGGCTCTACTATCGGACGAACAACTTTTAGGGGTGACAAACCACACCGTTGGCTAACTCAAAAGTGGACGGAGGCGCAACTATTAGCCAACTTAAATTGCTACTAGGGCTATATATCCAAGTTTTTTGTCTAATTTAATCTGAAGCACCCTCATTTGTTTTCTTAATTCTTGTAACTCTGATTCGGTCTTTATAAACTTGTTAAATAGTATTTTATATTCCTTAGTTTGTTCATCCATACCGGCTTTCAGTTCTAAACGGAACTCACGAATTTCCTCCATAATCCTGTCTTCCTTATAACCCTTCATTATAATATTTGGCTGTCGACTGTCGACTGTCGCTGGCACCACGCTCGGTGTTCATAAAATCTGTGTCCACAGTGTTCACACTGGTTGATGGTGTTTTATCCATACCAAATTATTTTCAAACTGGTGTTTTCCAATTTTTTTTTATAGTATACACACTCATTTAGGGCAGCTTCACTGACACGCACAATCACTAACCGTTTAATATAAATAAAATCAATTGTATTTGTAAATATTTGTGTGTGTGTATAAAGCCCTAACGCAGCGCTTCTGTGCTATTAATACTTCCGACATATCGACACTGTTTCCCCACACTGTAATTCCGTATCTCAACACCGACTCAACATATGCATAGTAGGGCATAATAACTGCCTCTACACTTGTCATTTTCTCAAGCTTGTAAAGAGCAAACGCAAAACTTCAGATTTTATTTTTAACTGACTGGGTATGTAACTTCCAGTTTAGATTTGAGTCAACTGTAACCCCCAAGAATGTCACATTAGATTCAATTCTTCATTTATATGTGTTAAATTCAATGACATAATCAATATTTTTATGTCTATTAAAATTAATTATAATTGTCTTACTTATATTAATAATTAATTTATGTCCGTTAATCCAATTATTAATCGATGTCAAAGTATTAATAATATCATGTTTATGATCTTCCAGTGTAGCATTTTTATCACTTACAATAATTACTGACACATCATTTGCAAATAGTATCATTCTGTGCCTTGTACTGTTAAAATTATAATATAAAATTATTCATAAAGAGTGAAGAGGTCCCAACACACTACCCTGTGGAACACCTCGACTTATACTCGTAATGTCGGATCCGCAACTATCACTTACAGCTCCTGAGTCAACACAAGATATTTCTACATTTTGTGTTCGATTTATTAAATAAGTTTCTAATCAACTTAATGCCGGTCCTCTATTTACATTGACTTCAAGTTTATATAAAAGACAACTAAAATCAACCATATCAAACGCACTCGATAAATTGAGAAATAACACTGATGCATATTTCTGTTCATTTCTGCTCCGCAAAACTTCAGTTACTAATTGAAATATAGCCTTTTGGAAGCCAAATTGATTCGCTACTATTGTATTATTCTTATTAGAAAATGACATTAGTTTCATATGCTTTACCCTTTCAAACAATTTAGAAAATATTCTTAAAAATGCTACTGGTCTATAATTATTAATGTCCTTTTTATTCCCCTTTTTATAGAATGGTTTTATTATTGAGTGTTTAAGTTTATCTGAAGATATTCCGCATTCCAGTGACAAATCAATTAAATATGTTAATACCCAACTAATTTCTTTGAATCAAGTATCTTATAAAAATTACGTAGCTCTAGGATGTAATATGAAATACATATTTTCCTTCTTTAAAAATCAGCTGAGTCATATTGTAGAAGATCCAAACTGACAAATTATAAATAAATTTTAATAAACAAAAAAATGTTTTTCCATTTCAGATTCTCAGTCAATTCTCCCAAATACCAAAATTGTACCACAGCCCCGAATTTGCACGCTTCGAGGCCTCGGCGCGGGAGAATATCCAGAGGGAGATATCTAACTTGACGGAGACAGCTCAATAGCAGTATAGTCGAAGTAGAAGAGACATTCCGAAATGACTGGTCCGATATCCCGAAATTTATTGTATTTTAAAAATTATAGATGTTGAAAAATGTGCATTTTATCTCAATGTATTTATAGAAGCAAAAAATGTTGATGAAAAATTGATAACTAATTTAAACTTAGAGGACCTCATTTCTATGGATTTTGTAAGTCAATGTTAGCTGATGTCTTGTCATCTCGTTTCATCTTTAAGTATAGCATTAAGAACAAAGATAAAGAACATAGATTAACTAAGCCAGGCTGGCGTAGTTAATCTATACAATAATCCAACATAATTAGGATATTTAATTAGCTTATATGAATACGTACTTATTTTTGCATGTATTCAATGTTTTAAAATTGTTTGAGTGTATTAATATTGCCGTTTTATATTCCTAGTATACTGACAGTGATACTGTGACAGGTGTAAATAAACATATTTTTAATAATTTATTTAGTAATTTGTATAAAACTTACTTATTAACATGTTATTTCTTAGTATAGTTAAATTGACAAAGTCAAAGCTTAAATATAAATAGTGTTCATTATATCTCAAATCAATCATGTTAATGTACATTTGTATAAGAAAAATGTATTATGCTTGATAAAATAGCTTTGGAAATTAATAAATGCGCTAATTTTACATATTTTTGTTTCATTAATATAAAAATTAGGTTTTTCGTCGGTCGTATTGCTGTCTATCTTATATTTCTCTTATTTTATTAAAATACGAAATAGTTTATTATTAGAAAAAATGTCGATACTGTAACTGCTTGTGGACCGCACTTGTGAATGACCATTGTCATAATTTATCTGTGAAAATTATATTGAAGAAAATTAAGCGAAGAATTGACTGTATGGACATCGTATCCTTTGCCTTCCCAGAATGGGAAAATTAATTTAAAAAATGATAAAATGTTGACTTTTTTTATACCACTAACTATAGTTATTTTTTTTTTTAATTTATTTAAAGCATTGGCCATAGGCCATCAGCTTAATCATGAAACTAGGATATTTACAACTATAGTCTGTAAATTATAGCTTGACACCTGTGACAGTTGTCTGACTGTCATAACTAGTGCTGTGCGTAACCAAGTATAATTTTATCGATAGTGAAGTAGGATTTGTAACATAATGTTTTGTTACGAAATCAAACTGAAATTGCTTATATTAAGTAAATTTATTCAGTAAAAGGTACACAACCCAAATCATCATCATAATCGAAATCAGATTCCGATTCGCTGGAGATGTTCTGGAGATTAATAATTAGACTTGATAAAAACTAGCTTATGTAGCTCTCTGTGACATATGTCAAACAGACATTCCTGTTTGACATATATTCCCGATTGTAAGGATAAGAAAAGTCGATAAGAATTATCGATGTTTCTTACTATTATTGATGGTAATGTAATATCATAGGGTCTGATTAAATTACATACGATACTAAATGAAACAAATTATTTTTATAAAATCTATTTATTCTCTCTGAATCCACATCGGAGTCAGTTCAGTTTCTGCATTCATTTATCACCTTTTTCCAGTCTTCAGCAGATACATTTTCTACCGCACTTTTTAGTAGTTGCAACATTTTATTTGCTGTGAACGGTGGTGTTGTGTTGTGTTTGGTAGTGTAACCTTTGACTGGATTAAAATCGCAGCGGTACGGGGGTAGTCTTATGAGGTTTGACCATTTTCGTGGGCTATACCATCTATAATATTCGTTGGAGTATTTGGTTTGTGCAGTCTAACGAGTCTCAACAATTCGTTTTTGAGCATTGTTTCGTTGGCGTCTATTCCCTTTTCTTGCTGCTATGCAATAATTTCTAACATTCTGTTTGCAGAAGTTGTTGACTTTTGCCTTTGGGCCGAGTGATATGGAGTGTTGTCCATAATAATAAAATGTGGCTCCTTTAAATGACCTAACAAATTTAAAAGCCACTCCTAAACTTATTATTAAATTTACTATTTGTATTTTAATAATTCAATTTTATTTTCCATCAAGTATACTATACTTGAAGGAAAATTACTAAATTATTATTATTTACCAAATGTAAATAAAGGTTTTATGATAAAATTAAATGATAAATTTATTTTAAAACTAGTGTGCCGAACTGACACATTGTATTGATAAATACTTGTGCTATTAACTTTTTACTTTGTCTATGTTTTGTATATCTTTATCTTATCTGTTTTTGGTTGTCGAATACATGTCACACATTTATTTATTTCAAAATACACAGAAAAATACAGGATTTGTAGTACCCAAATAATAATATTGTAAACCCGACCGCTTACAAAAAGTTTTATTTACAAAATCGACAGTAAATATTTTGCATTCACGATGATTCATCGCATCACTAATGAAGTTGACGTACCCATAAAGAATGACATTGACAAGTTCTGTGTGTGCTAGAACGAAATTCACAGCTGTCACAGAGATCAAGCTACATTTTACGGAGTATAAGCTATATCCCTATAGCTGACGTCTAATTGACGATTATTCCGGAACAGGCATCAACACTAATATACTGAAGTCGGAAACGAATGTGTAGTCACTTCCACAGACATAGTATTATATGTCTGTGGTCACTTCGTCTAATATTGGGAGCGATTCTGACGGTACACTCTCTAAACCTAAACTTAAAATTAGAGAACGAATTTTAATTTAGTTTTAGAGAATTTGGTATTCTGAAATTACGTGCTAACTAAATTTAAAACAGTTGACAGCTATAAACAGGCATCTAAATTGAATTCACAGATTATATAGAATTATTTTACCGGAATTTACCGGTTTCTATAAATGTGTTATAAATATGTTTTTAGGGTGGTTTTGACCATTTTGACTTACTTTAGTGCCTTTATTCATTATTTATTAATGTTTTATTATATAATTAATTACTTAAAACAGTATAAAGTTATCATCATTTTTATTTGGAAATGTATAGCTCCTTGTTATAATTAATAGCTCCTTGGTGTTTCCACTTTAGAAGGGGGTTTTAAAATATTTTTTTTATCCATACTAATATATATATCGCATTTATAATGCGAAAGTAACTCTGTCTCTCTGTCTGTCTGATGGCTGTCTGTCTGTCTGTCCGTCTTTCACGCCAAAACTACTGAACCGATTTTGATGAAATTTGGAACGAATATAGTTTGAACCCCGGGAACGGACACAAGATACTTTTTACCGCGGTGAAATATCTCTTTCCCATGGGAAAACGCGATAGCAACAGCCAAACCATTTCTGGTGTAATTTGGAAACTACTTAACCGATTTTGATAAAATTTGGTACGCATATAGTTTGGACCCCGGAAATGGACATATAATACGTTTTAATGCGGTAAAATACCTCTTTCTCGTGGGAAAACGCGATAGCAACAGCCATATCATTTATGCTGTAATTTGGTATGGGGAGGTTTTAAGACACGGGAAACGAAATTGTGATGTTTTACTGAGGGAGACATCTCTTTCCTGTGGGAAAATCGAATAAAACGCGGGCGAAGCCGCGGTCGGAAAGCTAGTATATTATATATTATAATATTCTATCATCCCGTTTGGGTCTCTTTCACCGCTTAACTCACCAAAGGTAGCTTGTACAGTCTCGGGCTCATCAACCTATACAAATCTGTCAAAATATTACAATTGATATTGAACACGGAGACCTTGGACATAGGGTGGACAGTTTTAGGTTGATGAGTCCGAGCCTGTACCCTTATTTATTTATTTATCTTGTTAAATAAACGGGTCTAGCCCAATTACATATTTAACACAGGTACGCTCCTATTTCCTTATGACTGTCTGTCCGTATTATCGAGATCTTTTTTTTATGCGAAGATCGGCAGATGACCTCTTCCCGCCTAATGTTAAGCGGTGAAAGAGGTCCAAATGGGATGACAGATAGAATTCTGTTTTTTATGTTCCGTGGATAGAATAGTAGTAAACTTTGCCTGTCTTTACAACGACGAATGAAGATCATCAACAAAAACCACTCTAATCTGTGGCATCAACATCAAATCATATCCACATCTTTTTAAATTTATAACCCACACTGTCTCGGAATTATAAAAACGCAGAAAAAATAAAGAAATAGGAAAGCAAAGAATAAAGAAGATAAAGATTTACCACGGAATAGGCTGTATGGGCTCTGCTCTTTGCCTGCACGATACGAGCGAAGTTTAAAAAAAAAAAAAATCATCAACATCAATGTTTTTTTGTTTACCTAACCTTGGCTCTCTATTTTTAATTTAATTCCTAAGGTTAAACCAGGTTAAACTGTTATTAGTTATAATTAGTTTTTAATTCTTTAATTTTCATTTCACTATAATTTTTATTGATTTGAGATTATTAATAATTATGGAACCTTATTTATTTAGCTATCTACTTAGGAAATCGGTTTTTGGAGACAAGCATTTTTAATTTTTTGGCCTTTGTTATTGCTCCCGGTTTATATATAACTTACGCACAATGGCCCAATCGTGAGGCTAAGTGCGGTGGAGCCCAGCCAAACTAACTAACTAACTATATAACTTATTCGTAGCATTAAAGTTATTATAACCTATTATTTTAACATTACAAAAACTTCGATTTTATTTATTTCTATAGATTGTACGTACGAATGTACCTTATATTTACCTTTCTAAAGATTCCAAAAGAGCTAGTACAACAATTTCGTCATCCATTTTTGCAAAAAAAATTCAAAATATCGAAAAGTTTTATCAGATACGCTCACCAAAGTACCCACTTAAATTAGCGATGACCTCCGTAGATCCTTCCTAAATTTAGCGTGACATTTCCAATTTTAGAGAAAATTTGACATTTAGAATGCGTTTCAGAATACCAAATCAGCGCCTAAATCTAAATTGAGTAACTTAGCGACGTCAATTTTAAATTTAGAAATAGACTGTCACTGCAGAATACCAAATTGAATTTGACAGTTCTATGTCTAATTTTAGTTAGGTTTAGAGATAAGTTGGCACGCCAGAATCGGGCCCATTATAAACTTAAAAGTGATGGTCAAAGTTTTGTTGTAACTCTTTGGACTAAATGCATACTTCTTTACATTGGCTATTTGTGACAGTTGTTTTTTGACTTATATTTGTGTCTTCTTGTTTTTCCATATCATATTGTTATATAAATACTTGAGAAGTATAAAACAAACTACTATTTACTTTATATAATATTCTTTTATTTATTGTGGAGATTTACGAGTTTACACCTGTTCCAAGTGGTTATGGGCCCAGAAGGTAAAAACTCCACATTAATTACGTAAATACATAACAAAAACACGCATATTTTTTGATTGAAGTTGGAATCAGTGACCATTGATATATTATACTAGCGTAGTACGTGTTATCAAATTATTGAAAATGGAAGATAACAGAAAGTGCCTGACCACTGAAATACATGATCAAAAAATTAGTACACATGTTGCCACCCCCTCTTTTACAAAACTTGAGGGTCAGAACAATTATTGCACTTGGGCCTTCAGCATGGAAATGATGCTTATAGAATGCGATCTATGGGATTGTGTAAAGAATCCACCACCAGAAAACAGCTCACAAGAAGTACTACGCCGCGATGATAGAGCACGGGCAAAAATTGGCTTATGCTGTCATGACAAAGTTTTCTCTAAAATAATGGGTTCTAAATCTGCTTATGAAGCCTGGAATAATTTAAAAAAGGCCTATGCTGATGGCGGTCTCGTTAGGAAGCTTACTTTGATGAAAAAGCTACTTAATACGCGTTACAATGACAATATGGATAGTTATATCAATGAGATTATGTCAATCAATCAACAGCTGCAACAAATCAACCAAAAAATAGATGACAACTTTCTGGCTATTATTTTGCTGTGCGGGCTTCCCGAAAAATTTAAGCCTCTTGTAATGGCACTGGAACATTCTGGCTCTGAACTTACTTCGGATAATATAGTAGCTGCATTATTAAAAGAAGATAAACATGGATTAGTTAACCATAGTTCCACTGAAGATTCCGCCTTGGTGTCGACAAATAAAAATTTTAATAGAGACTTTAAAACGATATTTTGTAATTACTGTCACAAGCGAGGGCATACTATAAGTAAATGCAGGATTCTTAATGCCAAATTGAATAAAGATAAAGCCGAAATATGTGAGGTATCATTAAAGGCAGATTGTCAGTCTGTAAGTAGTAACCGAAATTCTTCAAATGCTAGGTCATATAGTTTTTCTGCTCCTATACAAATTCATAATAATTCACTACTTGTCAAAAGTGATGACTGGTTCATTGATTCGGGTGCTACTAGTCATATGACCAATAGAAGTGATTGGCTCCGTGATTCAAAACCTATTCGAAAACAAATTAGAATAGCCAATGATGATGTTATTGTTTCAGAATTTCGCTGATAAATTCGGAACAAAATGGCGTTGCTGAACGTGTTAACAGAACTCTTGTGGAAAAGGCAAGGTCTATGTTGTCTGAAGCTGGTCTACCAAAAACATATTGGGGAGAAGCAATTAATACGGCAACATATCTAAAGAATTGTTCTCCGACAAAAACAATTAGAGGTCTAACGCCCGAAGAGGCATGGACTGGAAAAAAGATAGATCTGTCACATCTACGAGTTTTCGGATGTAAAGTTTATGCTCATATTCCTAAAGAACAACGCAAGAAACTTGACCCTAAAACAAAACTATGCATATTTGTTGGATATTGTACTGAAACTAAAGGCTATAGAGTATTAGATCCTGAATGTCCAAAATATGTCATCAAGACGAGAGATGTCAAATTTTTTGAAAATGATTTCTTATTCAAGTCAATATCTTCTCTACATAATACACATATGAAGAATGAGGTTGAAACTCAACATTTTGAAAATGAAGTGACTGCTTGCTCACTACCCTATAGAGGGGAAGATAATCAGGTCACGCCGGAACATTTAATAGAGGAAACCACAATTACTAGACCTGATCCTGTAGTATATGAAAATGAAGTGGTCCATGTTGAGCCTGTAAATAGAGAAAATGATATAAGTTTCAATGAACAAGTTAACACAGAAGAGGAGTTTCAAGAATCTGTAGAAGAGATAACGGAACATCCCTCGACCAATTTACAAGACACAGACAGAAAATATCCTCTGAGAAATAGAATACCAAAACAATGGCCAGATGATGTATTGCTATACAAAGCCACTATGGAAGACAATACTCCTGCAACTTACAAAGAAGCTTTATCTTCTGCCGCCAGAGATAAGTGGCTTGAAGCTCTACAAAGTGAATATAATTCCCTTATTAATCATGGAACTTGGGTACTTGTAGATAGACCAAAAGATAAAAAAATTGTCCGTAACAAGTGGGTGTTTAAAATAAAGAAAAACGGTGACGGAGTAATCATAAGATACAAGGCTCGATTAGTAGCAAAGGGATTTACACAAACATATGGCATTGACTATGACGAAACATTTGCACCTGTTGCACGTCTTTCAACTGTGAGGATATTGTTTGCTTTTGCGGCACAATGGAACGTGTCACTAGATCAAATGGATGTTGAAACTGCTTTTCTTAATGGTGATATTATTGAAGAAATTTACATGGAACAGCCTGAAGGTTTCTCTGAAGATTGCAACAAGGGGAAGGTGTGTAAATTAAATAAGTTCCTTTATGGACTAAAGCAAGCACCCAGACAGTGGAATCAGAAACTTAATAGTGCAATGGTGCAATTGAATATGAAGAAATCACATCATGACCACTGTTTGTATTATAAGGTTAAAGGTACTTGCATAATAGTTGTTGCAGTCTTCGTAGATGATTTTTGCATTTTAAGCAACAGTGTGGACATGAAGAACGAATTTAAAAGAAATATAAAAGAGTTCTTCGTAGTTAAGGATTTAGGAACGATTAAAAATTTTCTTGGACTTAGGATTTCAAAAGGCGATAATAGCATAACTGTTGATCAGGAAGAGTATATAAAAAAGATTTTAGATAATTTTGCTATGACTGATGCTAAACCTGCTAGCACTCCTGCTGATCCAGGCCAAAGATTAATAAACCCTACGACTGAAGAGAGACAATTAGCTGATAAATTACCTTACCAACAGCTAATCGGGTCCTTAATGTACCTGTCAGTGGGAACCAGACCAGACATTGCACATGCTGTCAGTGTGCTTAGTCAATTTAATAATAACTATGGTATGGCACACTGGAATGCAGCAAAGAGAGTTTTGCGATATTTGAAAGGAACAATGGAACGCAAATTGAGTTATCATAGTACTAATTCCTTCAAACTGAATGGGTATGCTGATGCAGATTATGCTGCGTGTATCAATGATCGGAGATCATATACTGGTTATGTATTCTACTTAAATGGTCCAATATCCTGGGAGTCCCGTAAACAAAGAACAGTGGCCTTATCAACGACTGAGGCTGAATATATGGCTCTCAGTGACGCTTCAAAAGAATCGGTTTACCTTAATAATTTACTCAAAGAAGTATTTAGTTTGGCTAATGGTATTTGTATCTTCAGTGACAATCAAGGAGCTCTTATGCTTACGAAAAATAACGTACATCATTCACGTACGAAACATATTGATGTAAGACATCATTTTATTAGAGAACTTGTGGAAAGTGGAACAATTGTTATAAAATTTGTCCCCACTAATGAAATGAAGGCAGATATCTTTACAAAGTTTGTACCAAAACAAAGACATCTGTATTTGATAAAGAATTTAGGTTTAGTGTAATGTAAATAGCCTAATATATAGAAGTAGGGGAAGTGTTGTAACTCTTTGGACTAAATGCATACTTCTTTACATTGGCTATTTGTGACAGTTGTTTTTTGACTTATATTTGTGTCTTCTTGTTTTTCCATATCATATTGTTATATAAATACTTGAGAAGTATAAAACAAACTACTATTTACTTTATATAATATTCTTTTATTTATTGTGGAGATTTACGAGTTTACACCTGTTCCAAGTAGTTTGTATGGAAGGTGAGCCTGAGTAAAGAGTATAAATTATTGTAGATCATCTGGATAAAGATTAGATTTTAAATATCTTCCGATTTTTTGTAATTAATAATTTAAATAGGGTATTACGCACTATGAAAAATAAAATCTAAATTTATGTTTTTATAGTTCATTTATGAAAAAACAAACGAAAAATATTAATTTCTATTCATAAAACTGCAAAATAAATTAAATATTTCAATTTGAAAATACAAGTTTTTTTATCTGTGCTTCGAATGTCAAAAACGCTGTACGCCATGTTTGCATTCGCTGTGACGTCACTGGACTTGTAAATAAACAACCTCGGTTTTTGTTGTACATGTCTACTGTGTAATTTATTAGATTAACGAAGTTTCTCAGTTATTATACGAAATATTTATTTCGAAATATTTCGTTATTTATTTCGAAAATATGTTTATTTCTTTCAGCGAAGCGTAATGTTTACAATGCCCGTGACGTCACAGACATGGCGGCCTGAGAATTGGCGTTTTCGCGCCAAATTTGAATTGTAAAATTAAAACACGTTTTTATGAAATAATTGGAATAAAAAAAAATGTATTTATATTTTTTTGTGGTATTTTATCAATAACAGATTAAATTAAAACACTTTTTGAATTAGACTGTAATACCCTATTATTTAATAGTAGCAAGTTGATGGAATCTTTTTTTTTTAAGTTTTTTTTCTTTTTATTTATTTGCGCAAGACATGCTGTCAAAGTTTCATTGACAGCGGACGAGTGTCATCATTGGTCACAGACTATGTACATTCAGGGTGGTCAGTAACACAACATATCTAGAACTTCATGAATGTATAATTACTAAATTACATTTCTTTTGTTGACTATATAACCATTTTTCAATAAGATTTAAATAAATTATCATTTTATATACTTAATTAAAACATTTTAACCCCGTTTTGGGATGTGTTTACTTGAATATAGGTAGGTACTTTCAAACATCATTTACAGAAAAACGGGAGATTTAAAAAAAATATAATTAATTGTAAATTGATGAATATAAAATTACCTATCGATTGATATATCTTACGTCTCTGCACATGATTGAAGCCCACTTTATGTCCATGTCCTTTAAAAAATGCATGATACATGCATGACAACACTAAAATTATACTATGAAAATTGGAATAACTACTTATAAATAATGGCTGTAAGAGTTTATTCCCATTACATTGCTGTGTATGAAGAAAGAAAGACAGAAAAAAATATAAAATAAAATGGCTTCCTAAGTAGTTGTGTGAAATAAAGCGTAGCTTGGTGAACATTTTACAAATTCTACCAATAAATCTGAGTCAATAATTATTGTATACAATTTGAAGCTCCAAGGCTTCGTTCGACATAGGAAGTACCAGTGGTTAACGTTAGCAGGTAATCACAGGAGGCGAGGTCATTGATCGGTCGATCGTGGTTTTTAGGGCGTCCAACATGGTTCCGGAGGTGGCGACGTCGATTTGTATTTTTATAGTGTTGATGTTCACAGGCAGCCATGTCGTGGCGCAGTCGCGAAGAACGCCCGCGTTGGACCGAGCACGACAATCGGTGGAGCGAGGGCCGTACGCGCTCCCCTGTTTGGGAGCCGCGCTGGAGCCCCGACCGCCGTGAGCGTCGTCACGACCGCGCTGATCGCCCCGATCGCCGTGAGCGTTCCCGTGACGACCGCTACCGCGCCGACAGACGGACGGAACGAGATCGTATTGATAGAGATCGTTATGAAAAAAACCGTGATCGCGACCGTGACCGCGAACGTGAACGTGAGCGTGAACGTGAGCGCGAGCGCCGCCGTACGCCGTCACTACGCTCCCGCGAGATAGATAGAGAGGTACAGGAACTGCCCACACCTTCACCACCCACTATCAGCGACAATATGGAGCAGGAGTCGCCGTCTAGTTCGAAAAGTCGCTCCCGAAGCAGAGATCGCCAAGACGACAATGAGAAAGATGAACCAAGCTCGATCATTGCTTCCCCAGGGGATTGGTTCTGCAAATGCGGTCTATACAATTTCAAGAGACGTCAAGTGTGTTACCGACGAAACTGTCAGGGCAAGCGATCAGAAGGCATTGTGTATAATGGTGACACAGATAAAGCTGCCCTCAATGAGGCTGCAGGAATCACTAAAAGATTACTGTTCAGACGTTTGGATGCTCTCACTACAGAGGAGAAAATTCTTGATGTTATTAAGGATAGATGTAGTAAAAGTGTTTTGGATTCTATAGTAGGCATTTCTATAGGTCGTGAGACATTGACTGGTGCATCAAAGTGCTTGGCCTACATCAATTTTAATTCAATAGCAGATTCTACTGCTGCTCATTCTGAACTTAGTTCTCTTTATCCCCCCTTAGAAATTGACAACCGAGAAGTTCTCATTTCATTCTACAATGAACCCAAAAAACTCCCAAAGTCATCCAATCATGATTATTCTTCTTATTATTCACAAATAACTAACTATGGTTCTACACAAGCAATGTCCGAAGCTGATAGGGTGAATGCTGCAGCTGCAGTAGCTCAGTCGGCCATCTCAGCAGCCCAAGCTCGTCAGATGGCTTGGACACCTGGGGCAGTGCCTACATTTGTTGTTTCCACATCTCAGCCCACTCCAACCGTAAAACTTCCTACAGGTGATGGCAAAACCAAATACAGTGCCCCTGATGTTAGAACGTTTTTGTATGATGAGACATCTGGTTATTACTATGACCCTGCTACTGGTCTGTACTATGATGGCAATACTCAATATTTCTATAACAGTCAGCTGAACCAGTACATGTATTGGGATGCTGCCACATCCACTTACATAGCAGCTACGCAGACTCAGCAGAATAGTGATCAAGCCAAACTGCCTAACCCTCCTGAGGCAACAATTGAGAATACCATTTCTAAAGAGCCTCCTGAAGAAAAAAAAAAGAAAGAAAAAGAAGATAAAGTTAAAGTTGCCAAAAAGATAGCAAAAGATATGGAAAGGTGGGCTCGCACTTTGAATCAGAAGAAACAGAATGCTCGTAGTAATGTTGTTGCAGAGCAGGTCTTAGATACTGGTGCTAGTAAAGGTTCTGCTGATATAGGCTTCTCAGTTCTGGGAGCTGTGCCTGCACTTAACACTCATGTACGTGAACTATCCCCACCACATAACACTGATGAGTTCTTAGTTAAGAAAATAGCAGAAACCAGTGCATCACCATTGGACAGTGATGATGGTATCATTGACTGGGCAAAACTGACATGTCTGCTTTGTAAACGCAAATTTCCTTCTGCTGAAGTTCTGAATAAGCACAAGACCATGTCAGATTTGCACAAGCAAAACTTGATGGAATATACCAAATCTAATGATCTCCTTCCACAGACCAATGGCTATAGGGATAGGGCAGCGGAACGTAGAATGAAGTTTGGTGAAGATGAACCAGTGATCAGAAAGCGGTTTGAGCCTCCAGAAACGATGAGAGCACCAATACAGTCACATCCTCCTCCATCTGTTGTTGACACTATTGGTGGTAAAATGCTGCAAAAAATGGGTTGGTCTGAGGGTAGAGGCCTAGGGAAAGAAGAGCAGGGGAGAATAGCTCCTATTGAGGCTGAGCAGCGGCCTAGTTTGGTTGGTCTTGGGCAAAAACGAGGCATCTATACTCCAACCCCTGGGGAAACATATCGAGACACAGTGAAGAAACTTATGATAGCCCGCTACAAAGAGGTGGTTGGACAGGAAGATGGGCAATAGGTGGGTTGCCTTCAATATTTTTTTCTTACTACTAATGCAATCTTTTCAGGTCCTTGGATTCAGGTCAGTAAAAGACTATTTTGAGATGGTAAATAAATAATTATGCATTCTGAAACATTAATTTCTAAAAGAATGATTAAGCATTCTTGTGCTGAACTGTCTGTGACTGTGTCTTGTGGGGATTCATCAACATCAAGAAGATAGTTTGAATTGTTAATTCTTAATATGTATGTGGATATTTTTATTTACTATGTCTACATGAAGATTTTTATAAAATTGTAAATGGTATTGTTGTTTGATGCCATTGAGTAAAATTGATTTTAAATAGAAAATACTAAATGAATAGTAAAAAGTGAATTTATTTTTGATACTATTGCCATAAGCATAAACTTATTCTTGTCTATTTGCAAGTAGTACGACTTTCTTCAGTTATTCACATCAGGCGGTGAAGGATTTTCGATTTGGTCTTTATATGTTTTATATGTTCTAATGGTTTGATTCTCGTTTCACTGTGCTAGATTGGCGCTAGAGACCAACTGAGGCGTGTCAATAGATTGTCTTCTGATCCTTTGGTGAGTATCATTTGGTAGTAAATTCTTATACATTTTGTTGTGTATTTTTACCACAGGTTATGTATTAGGTAAGTGCATACATCTGGATGAGACAAGATCACAACTGATGGTTATGCAAAATTGACAATATAATCTTAGTAAACATTTTTCATATATTTTAACATTTGACAAACAATACAGGAATGTATTCTGATGTTATTCTTGAAATTATTGACTCAATTAAAACTATTCTCTAATCTTTAATCACACTTTAACTGATATTCTTTCGATATACTCCATTAGTTAGTTGTGAAACTTATTCTATTATACTTTTATAGATGATTTTTTTATAATAAATTGCTGCTAGATATTATTAAATGGGTGCTTTTTAATTCCAATTACAAACTGACCATTGAGTATTATAATGTACTGCTGTCACTTATCAGCTGTCAATTTTAATTTAATTGTTAGTTTGGATAATGGTATTAAAACAAAGATAAAAAGTAGTCTAAATAATAAAATATAAGTGATTACAGACTCCTATAGAAAGTAACACATGGTTTTAATGACATATGACAGCAGTCTTACAATACCCGGGAATAAAATTTGTCAAATGTTAATCTTCATGTATCACATCAATCTGTAAAAAATTATGAACAACAAGCAAAAATGCCTAATAAATGTCTCTAATATTTTAGAAAGAGAAAGATAAATGTTTGGATTTTTAAAAGTAATAATATATTTCCTTTAGTGACAAAGTGTTGACATTAAATTTCAAACGCTTACTCCAGCTAGCAATTGTTCAACTCATTTGTATTTGTATTTATATATGTATTATGTACACACCATTTTTTTTCATTAAAATATTCTTATCTACATATTCATTATATTATATCTCATTATTATTAATTGAATTAGTACAGTTTACAAAATTGTATATTTGAATATCTGTTTTACAAAGCCAGGCTTATAAATAACTTTATAAGCCTGGCTTATATTATTATTCAATTATTCAAAGCCAGGCTTATAAATAACTTTAAAAGCTCCCATTAAAGTTTCTACTATTAAGTGTAAAATATTTGATAGCCTCAACAGTATTATAGGATCACATTTACAGGACAGTTTATAGGATGTACAGGAGTGTAGACTTTTAACCAATATTAACCAATATCAGTTGACCTTCAAATTGGTGAATACTTTTACGTAAACTTATTATTGGTAGTTACATTATTGTGTCAATTACTTGAAAGTGTGAGGAACATTTTTGTTCACGAGTTATTTTAGTGCTTTAATTTATTCTGAGAACTGTTATAGTTTTCGAATATTATTTGTAGTAAATTTTCTGTTGCCGCTGCTACAAAAAAATGTAAGTATTAACATTTTTTTTATCTATATTCATAAAAGTTATTTATAAAAAATGCTTGTTAGATAAATTTTCAAATTTTATTTAATATTTCCGATGAGTTATAAAGCAGTTCTATTATTAGAGGTATATAGTGTTAGAATCCCGAACGACCCACTGGGATAATACTGGTTCTTAAGATATATTTCCCTTCTCTTTCACAGGTCGTCTCCTAGTTTGAATACGTTTGAAATTTTGGAAGCTTTATAGTACTTAGCTGAAGATAATAATGTTGGCCAAGTAGACGTCTTCTTGGATCCTCCTGGTGACGGTCAGCTCTCTGAAGGCGACTCAGGAGACGAAGACTGCTCGGATATAGATTGTCCCATACACAGTTACAAGCAAACGCACAACTGGTCATAAATCGATTTGAAACCCCTGAAGTTGGGGATAAGATTGAATTAGAGCAGTCCGGTCTTAATAGAAGAAGTTCAAAAAAGCTTGTAAATTTAATGTCAAAATGGGTACGTAAGTTAATCACACCAAAAAGTTTATTGTGGGAACAGCCTTGACCTCATTCGGTTATCAATAGGCTCTGAAAGTGATTCACTATAGTTTTTCCAATTGTTTTTCGAATTCGACGTCATAGAAGATTTGGTGACGAAGACATTTATGCCGGACAAAAAAATAATTGGATTATTTTTTTGACCGGCATAAATGTCTTCGTTCTTTCTTTGAATGAAATATACACTTTTCTAAGGATCATGATTTTAAGTGATTGTAACAATGTACCTCGAAGACGAATGTATTGGCCTCTCTAACTAAATGAAGTTTATAAGATACGCTTCTATGGACGAGTATGTCAATAACCCCGTACTACGGGAGGCATGGCTGCAAACAGCATATCAAAAGTAAGCCCATAAGATTTGGGTACAAATGCTGGGTAGCAGCACTGAGGCTAGGATATAGTTGCACTCCGAGTTGTATTAGAGGCGAAGCGAAAAATTTGATATCGGTCTAGGCTAAATCCCTAGAACTTAAGATAGCGGAGAACTAATTTCAATTGACTGTGACCCTCTCGACACACAATATCGAACATATTTTATTATGTACGCAGAGAAGACATCGATGTGTTGTTACAAACAACTAAATAAAACCTGCAAAAAATGTGTAGTAAATCTTCACAATAAATGTTTTCTACAATATCATTCGTAATTTTATTGTTTTTTTTTATATACTAATATACTTTTCTTTTTACTTTACTAGTTTTATTTCTGACACTGAGGAGCACCTATTATCCCAGTGGGTCTTTAGCAAACCAGTCTAAGTAACCACTATTAAAAAAATATATATATATATATATAATAGTGTGTATATATATATATATATATATATATATATATAAAATTAAGTATTAGTCCTTTATTTGTTCCTATTTTGAGCAACATTTGAAAATATCATAAATTTTCATATCCCAAATGATTACGGGCGTATATGGGTTAATGGGAGCTTTTCTTTCTAACAAGAAACATTAGCGTAAAATATTTAATAGCCTTACAGCACAGTTTAGAGGATGTACAGGAGTGTTTAGACTTTAACAGGAATGGATTCGGGAAGTATAGAATAATCTATAAAATATATATTTTTTACAATATTTATTGTAAAAAATGGCAAACTATCCTTTCATATGAGTAATTTCTTTTTGACATTGGTTCTGCCATTTATATCCTCACCGTAGTTATTGGTATTGTGTTCCTTTACTAATGGGGAAACCAGGTATCACAAACATTTTAGCTACCCGCCTACTCAAGAAGCGGCCAGCATTGGGACTGAGAGACTGACAAAAAATATATTATGCTCCCGAAAAACTGTGTTTGTGACTTTGAAGAAATGGTGAATGTGTATCAAGTCTTGTACTGATGTCTATGACTATTTACATTACAGAAACCACGATCTACAGCCACCGGAAGTTCGTGCCAAACAAATTTTAACCCCTGTTTATTATACTCGGTAGTTTAAATTAAGTTTCTAAAACTGTTACTACTTAAAAGTTATTTTTAAATGTATCGATAAAACAATACATTTTGTTATTAAATATGTTTATACTTGTTCAGTAAACTTTTTAAAACATTACGCATACGTAACACATATTAAAGTTCTAGAACAATCTAGAAAATTTATAAGTATATTTATAATAAAGCAGTGAAAGTGATAAGATGAAATAAATACGAGCGATATTATGTATTTTTAATGATATTGAGAAAAAATATGAAATGTTTATAGCAATTGCTTTAAAAAGAATCCAAATCGAAATATCACAAATATATTTTTAAGTATATTAAGGATTATATATGTCATTCGTTTCCCTACCTTTTACCCTTGTTTGTGGCTAATGCACAAGTCGTGCAAGCCAGAAGAGAGATAAAAAAAGTATATTAGAATAGTATGGAAATAGCAAGCTTAATGAACAAATTGCAGTTATACAAATGTTTGTTTTTATATGGTTGTTGCAGACAACAATGTAGGTAATGTGACATCTGTCTTGTATGTATAGAACAAGTTGTATTTTTGCATTTACTATAATTATGATTTTACTTAAATTATAATTAGGACTTAAAATTTATTCCATTTTTTACAACGAGTGTTTCTATTGTATTTTGGTTTAGTCTGATAGTTTGATCTTCCATCTATCTAAAAAACAGTATATTGTACATTCATTTTAATAATAAGCAGCTAAGTATTTTAAGATTGTTTTATGATTTTAATTAAAAATAATTAAATCTTTAGTAAGAATTTTATTAATTAGCTTTTAGTTATGTATAAAGTTAATAAATTCTTGTTTGTAAATAAGAGTAACCGTTATTGATGTACGTACAGTAAATAGTTTAAAGTATTAAAATGGTTTTCACTTTCACCTTGCAAGTGTATAATTCATTTATCATTTTGGTGCACATTAAGATCACTTCATTTAAGTCTAGGGTTTTGATACTTAATGGCGTCCTATTTTTGCATGGCATCATTTAGTTAATGGCTGGTGTTTCGGTTTGTTGCCTCGTGAGTGTGGAATGTAGAATTTTGTCTGTGAAAGGACTTTATCTACATAACTATTTAAATGTATTGTTATAATCAGAGGTCTGTATTTGGTAGAGCATTTTATGTACTTGCATCGAAATGTTGGTATTAATGTGGACCTTCCCGGGATTGCTAATGGATAATTCCGCATGGCCACCTATATTACAAATAAATAATAATAAAAACCTCAGGGATAAACAAATAAAACAAAGATTATTAACATATGTACAATTTTTATTAGTTTATATTAACTCGCAATACAAATTATGGGTAGTCTAAAGCCAATTCTCATATTCGCATATTTCGTCATTTTATATAAATACGAATGAATACTTTTGCTTCTAGCCATGTGCAGCTCATGAGATTATTCAAACGGCCCATCAGAATCATTTTCCTTGTCAGATTCATTACCAGTAACATTTGAAGTGTTCGCTTCCAACATTACTGTATAACTTTTGTGAGAAATTATCTGGCTTCAATGAATTTCTCCGAACGTCTAAAATCCATTTGTACACTGAAAATAACTTTTTATTAAAAATCAAGAGATTTTCTGCTCTTTAATATTAATCTCGGGATTTGAGGCATATCCATTTTATTCTTTCGCTGTATGAAATCAGTATAGGTAAGTATTGTACATGAATAATTCTACCTATACTCTGTCCATTATGTTATTTTCTTTTTGACAGATCGCGCGTATGAAATATTGTTTCTATTTTCAAATTATAGTACTACAGTAATAATATACTTTCTAGACGGGTAACGCCCACATAGTGAAGTGCTCTGTGCATAACAAACTACCACAGACAATAAGCAGTTCTTGAAATCAGATAAATCGATAAATTGTCTTCAAATCAAATATTTGTAAATTTATTTATTTCCTTCTCGACATCTACCTTACATTATTTATAGTGTTAAATACTATGTGTTCATGGCCTCCAATTGATTGAAACTCCGTACTTTACTGCAATCACTTTATTTCGCTTTTTACATTCACACAACGCGACGACAACGACATGACAGAATGAATTGCTTGCCGGAAGGCGGGCTGTCAAACATACCACAGACTAAATTAACATTTCTAACATATAGGTATGTGAATTTTAATATTAAAACGCATATGTAGTTAATAACATCTACGTCAAGTTTAAATCAAGAATTATGATCAAGAATACTTAGAAAATCACATACATACCATTTTTTTAACAAACTAGCTAGGTAATTGGTAATTCGCCAAAAATATAAAATTTTGCCTAATTTACTTGGCATGTGTAAAACTTTATTTTTTCATATATTTCTGATCCATTTAAGAGAGAAAAGGGAAAACTTTCTTAAATGGATCAGAAATATACGAAAAAATAATTCGCCAAATATATAATATAAAAATTAAACAAGTAAATTTATTTACATTATTTATTACATAGATTCATCAGATTCTTCTTCATAAATTACACTAGACTCGTCAGTTGAGTCCTCTGTTACATAAATAACCAATTCTTGTGCCATCATGTTATCAATTGCAACATCTCGATCCCAATCAGACATTATTAATTTTTTGTCCTCTGTACAACACTCGCCCAGTTTTCAGGCGTCACATCACCACACGCGCTAGTTAATAACTGCAACATTTTATTTGCTGTAAACGGCGGCGTTGTGTTATTTCTTGCTGCCATCCCTTTAATTTGTGCCCATATCAATTCGATGGCATTATACTGATAGTGATACGGTGGGATTCTAATGACAGTATGTCTATATTCCGCAGCCATTTCATCGACGACGTATCTTTTAGGTATACGTTTCGAATTTAAAATTCTTATCAGCTCCGCTTTCAACAATGTATCAGTCACATCCTCACCATTATCACGAAGCCAGTTAACAATTTGGTCTTTGGTACTGCTTTGCGTTGGCTTTTTATTTATTTGCCGCGAATGATAGGGCGCGTTGTCTATAAATATAATTGAAGGTTCTTCTAGTAGCGTCAACATTTCCCTAAACCAACTTTCATATACTTCTGCATTCATCTCTTCGTGATAGTCACCAGATTTTTTGGATTTAAAAGTTAGCAAAGCATCTGTTACAAATCCTTTTGCACTGCCTGCGTGGCAAACTATAAGGCGTTCGCCCTTGCCTATAGGCACAGCCGAAGTAGATGCTGCAGTGTCGTCAGTCCACGATCTCGATATTGTATGATTAGCATTGAGCCAAGTTTCGTCAGTGAAAACCACATTCGACCAGTCTTCGATTTGTTTAGCTTTCCCTAGAAAATCACAGCGAGCCAGCGCTATATCATGGCGTTCCAATAAAATTTTTCTCTTATCAGACTTTCTGTAAAAAAATCCAATTTTTCTTAGCACTTTACCTAGCGAAGATTTTTGGCCACGGTACAAACCACTGTCTCTCAGTGAAATTACCATTCTTCTTACAGTTGGGATTTCTTTACGTTGATAGTACGCGTATATATGACGACGAATAGCATCGGCATCGAAATCATCAATGTTTGTAACTTTACAGAGTCGGAGCTTTTTTTTTCGGTGAAGACAGTTTATTACTCTGCATACCACTACTGCCGTAGGCTTCTTTAGCAATTTTTGTGACTGTTGGAATACTAATTCCTAAGGCGGCAGCAACACGGTTGCGAACCTGCGATATTGGTAGTAGCGGTTCACCATTTTGACATTCCTTCTCAAAGTATTCATGAAGGCGTCTCACAAACTCCCTCGATTGCCCTTTTAACACAGTTCCTTTCGGCATATTGAGAACTTAATTAAGCTCTACTGTAGACTGTACGTATTGATAAGGAGGAATATAAATACTCAACTTATTATATTGTAAAACAATACACAATGAAAGCAATGAATGTGATACAAGCGTTGTATGGCAAATGACAACCAAACGGCGTAGCCGTATTTAATGACACATACAATCTAACGTCACTCCTCACAACTCCCGTTGCCTAGACAACCCCATAGACAATATATGACAATTATTTCATGTATTTGAAAAAACCAGATAAACGAATTAATATTTATAATAAAAATAATATCGCTGCATTAAATCGATTAAAAGTTCTTCTTAAATAAAATCGATATTCTGTTTTAATCGAATCGGTAACTTGCGAGTTCATCACTGATTTCAAAATATCTTAAACTGTCAAAAAGAAAATAATATAATGGACAGAGTATAATTCCGACCTCTGGTTATACGGGATAAATTATAAAGCTTTGTTTGAGGAATCTAAGCGTTTCATCCATCGATAAACATCTAGTAGCTCTTGGTGATTGAAAATAAATTCCCAAGTACCCCACCGTTCCAGTGTGCTGGTAGAAATAGCCTGCTACCGAGAGGTCTCTAAGTACAAAGGGAGGTTGGTGGTAAGACAGTCGACAAGGTAACTTTGGTACCGTTTAATTTTAAAACACCGAACCAGAGTTAGAGTGGGTAATCATATTCAGGTCTATAAATGCATACTGTGATAAGGTAAAAAAACAATTGTTACAAATTAGCACCACATAATCTTTTGTAAACTAACCTAATGGTAAATGACTAAAAGAATCTGACGTTTATCAGTTGTTGGAACAAGAAAATAAGTTTTACATTTATAATGATGGACGTAACGGTAGTTAATGTATTTGGCTTTTGAAATTAATTTTACTATAAAATGCGCACAAACAACATTGACGGGTCAAGTGGATCCACTTTTCTGACCTGTATTGTTAGTAAAGAATAGAATTTGCAGAGCTGGTATGTAACTCCATAAACAAAATTTGACAGTAAAATCCTTGTACTCCACAAAATATCGGTAAATTTATCAAACTACAAGTTTATGCTCGTATACCAGGGACTCGCGTTCGTTGTCGACATCAATTCGCCATCGAATAACACTACGAATGATTCCAACTTGTGGAATCAGTCCTATGTCATATACCTTATAGAAAAGGTATGTTTAAGGTAATTTATAGGTATGTAGCCACATGCTAAGTGGGTAGTTTTTGGCACTAATATCGATTATGGCACCTGTATAAGTATTTTTTATTCAGATAGTATTTGAATTTAAGATCACAAAAGCTCGTAAGTATCGTTACAAAAACCAGGAAACTCCTAATAACATGATGTAATGTAGGTATATTTGAAATGCAATCAAAAAAAAAGTTGGTCAATGTTTTTTTTGTTTGGTCTTGAAGACGATTCTTTACATGTCTACGGTTTACATCTTCGGTGTAAAATAAAAATATTTGGAACTGTTTCATGATTAAAATGATTAATTCTAGCTTCCTCTGTATGTGGAATATCCATAGGGACTCAGGAGAAGCGGGACGTGGTAGTGTTCACCCTCCTTGGTTTTGAAAAATATCTGAAAGTAGACAAAAGTTTATTTGAAGCTACCGCTTGACTGTGATTAACATCATAATTAAATTAATCTTATAGCGTCCTCTTTGAATGTCTCACAGTCTGTTGCAGTTGAAAGCATTTCCTTAAAACCGCATTAGTTAATGGTTCATTAGCACTAATTAGTTCATTAATTTAAAGACGTTGCACAAAACAATTCGTAATCTATACATAAAATATAATAAATCTGTAGAGAGGTCACTTCTATACATGTAAATTGTTGCAAAATAACTATCAAGGGGTGATTAGGGATCGACACTGATGCCAAAAATGCAATCAGTGAAATTTTTGTCTGTCTGTCTGTATAACAGTGTAGAAGGAAAAAACTACTCGACGGATTTTAACGAAACTTGGTAAAATTATTTTTCATACTCCTGAGCTGGTTATAGTATAGCTTTCATCACGCTACGATCAATAGGAGCAGAGCAGTGAAGGGAAAACGGGAGAAGTTACTCCATTTTTTAAGATTCTTATGATTAAAGCTACACAGAAATCATGTATCACGGAAAAATTCCCACAATAGCACATGTCTATCTTTTATGGTTGACTCACAATACACGTGTAACTCCATAGCTTAGCAGTTCGAAGCTTTCTGATTTTTTTTTGTCTATTCTTATACGTTTATAACACGGTCATGAACAATGCTACCTAAAATTGCGATTCCAAGCGGACGAAGTCGTAGGCACAGCTAGTTAGGTAATAAAATCATAGAGGGCGCTATTAGAGTCCAGTTTTCTTGTGAATTTCACATTGAAAATGTTGATTAACATAGTCATACAAATCTTTCATAAGATGCAAGTATGTAATTTATGTATCTTTATTTATCAATTATCATAGAATTTTTAATAAGCATAATTTTAATACTAATTTGAAAAAGTGTATTAGGTAAAGATCGAAGGTGATTTAGACTAAAGGTATAAATCGTTATTTCTAAATATACAAATTTATATTATAAATAGAAATGTTGGGAGTTATTATTAATTAATTTGTCAATAATAATTTAATAACAGAAGAGAGAGTTATTTGATAAGCTGATTTAAAATTACTATTAAAAAGTTGTCATACCTCAACGAAGGGGTAAAAGGTTTCCTTGTCCATACTCTTGAAATAATCATCCACTTTGAAGTGCAATTTGTAGGTGCCTTCTGCCATGGAGTCTTTACTGAACGGGAACATAATTCTACCATCACTGTTAGTCATGGTCGAGTGCCATATGACCCAGTTTTCGTCTTTCTTCTTGTATAATTCTACGGATAACCCTGCGGCTGGTCTACCCGTGGAAGTATCCAGGACATGTGATGATAGTATTGGTCTAGACATTTTGTTTATTAGTCGCGATACATGCAACGTGTTTACTCGCCAACGAATAAAGTTGTTGTGATGTCATAAATGAACAAAGCAAGCAAGATAGTTTGCGTTTGTGGGGTCAGCGTTATCAAAGTTAGTGTACAGTAACAAGATTGTCATTTGACTGGAGATAATACATTGACATTATGAAGTTCCTCTGCTTATGTTGGCACCTCTGAATGTCCATTGTAAATTAAACCTAGTACCTAGTTGTTGAAATAACGACATAAGAGACATAGGTGTAATGTAAACGTAGCCACAGACGAACTATTTTGAAAACTCACTTCATTCTATTCGAATTTAAGATTGGTGAATAAATATAATTTAAAATGAATTATCAAATTAGTTAATATTAATTAATTTGTAAATAAATAATATTAATATTTACGAAAAACTTATTAAATATTTTTTTGTTTAATATACAGCTAGTGCAAATCTAGGAGGATCATTTGAATTTGGTGGTAAAACGGTGGTAGCTAATCAGGCGGGCTCAAGCGCTACCACCAACCAATACCAGTAGTAGAAAACTGCCTCTGGGGAAACGAACCATAGACCTGATCAACACTGGTCTCAAACACTTGATATTTTGGAAGTGTTGTAATTGAAATTGAAATATTTGTAATATATTATACAGATGCAACAGAGGCAATTATTTAGATACCATAATGTCTTTTGAGTAATAAATAAAATTGTAGTTGTTGCAGCTAGCGCCTACAAAAAATATAATAGCAACATGTTTCAGCTATAGATATTGTCCACAAATATAAGTGTAGGAAACCTAACGGCTAATGTAGTATATTAAAATTTTATATTAGAAATGAATACTAATGATTAACGAAACAACAAATTAATGAAGGCATGCTTTTATAAAATAACATATCTTGACAATTAATTGACTGGAAACATCTTTAATTTATTCATAGTCATTTGTCCTGGAGACTGGAACATTCCGTATAACTACTGTAGCAAGGTATATTTTCTGTAATTTAAACGTACAAGCGATTACGATGATAATTACCGTGAGAATTAAGGAAAATTAAAATAAAATCTATCGACACTATCAATTATCTATTATATCAGAATTTACATCAACAGGCGCTTTCCTGACGAAATTTTTTTTAATGTATACGTCAGGGTGCAATACATCTTTTCTTATATGTGGACTTTCATCTAAGATAACATTGGGTCCTGTCTTCCCTTTCAGCCCGTCTTGAAACCCAGTTTTGTAACTCGGTTCTCCATGCTTCGTGTAATCGATCCTCCACACAGGTGGGTCTGCTGCTTCCAATTTGTAGCTCATATGCTGATGACGTTTTGTCAAAGTCATGTCAGGGACTTCAACAGACATGGAAAGTTTCTCTTCGGTGTAATCACCGTAATCTACCCTTCTAGATTTGCCCTTATCTTTGTATTTGATCTTATGCGGGTAGAATTTTCGCAACTTCTTCCCGCTATTGAAGACTGTTCGTTTATTTTCTCTTGGATTTTTCTGGTATTTCTCCTTTGGCCAGAAGTTGATGGCACTTTTTTTTTGTTTTTTCTTTTTGTGAGACTCAACGTGTTTCGCGGGTTCATCGTGGACCTGACTCTCCATAAAGTTTGTCAGTTCCTCATTAATCGTTGGGAATAAAGTAAGATATTTTGGAAAAGATGTAGTCTTTTCAAACTTTAATGTTTTATACTTAAGTTGCTGTATGGATTTTTGTATAAGATTTTTCAAGGTTTCATCTTGTTCTATTACCCTGCACGGTATCGTAGGGAAGTTTCTGCATAGTACATTCTGCATTAAAGATATTATTCTGTCAGGCTTTTGATGATTCTCATCTTCATTCTGTTCTACCTTTTCGGCTTCAGATGACGGGTAACTGTCTTTCTGAAAACGTGATACCATTTTGCTTATCAATGCCTTGTTTCTCATTACTGATGCGTTGCACAGTTGAATGGCAGTCAGTACCGCTATCAGAGTGTAGACTGGTTGTGTTATCATGTTATCACTGGCTGTGGCTCCTGTAACATACGTATCCAATATGTAATTATCATAAATGAATTAATAAACACAAGATAAAGAAATGATAGTAAACAAACTTTTGTTTAATATATTGAAATAGTTGTAACTTTCTTTGGCTGAAGTAGTATATTATTAACTAACGTTTATAAAAATTATAATTTGTCCTGTTATGTTTGAAATATTAATATCAGTGTTACAAAATTCAGATCTAGATACTAGTTTAAACAACCTTGTGTTCAAATTCGGAGGTTAAATTTGATCCTGTTGGTATCATAAATTCTTTGAATTAGTCTTTCTCAAAATGAGCGATAACGTATGAATTAATAACTAGAAATAAGTAATGAAGTTAATAATTTTGTAAGATAAGGATCTTACAGAATAACTAGCAACTAATCTGTATTAACCTAGTGCGCTAAACGTCTTAAGAAGCCCTGAAAATATTGGGGATGTTGCAGTAGTTTTAGAGTGGAATTTGTTATTTAATTCACTCAGTATTTTAAATTGCACTCAAATCAAAAAGCAACTTACCACGTAGATCGATTTCGATCGATCGTTTATATTTATTACGAATTGACAGGCCTTCGATTCAGAGCGAAATATATGGGAATGATTCCTTATTATGGGATCATTTCCATAGTCAGATATCGGAACAAATCGGACACGAATGATACTCTCTAGGGACCCTAATTAATCGTTTAAATAAAATAACTATGAATATGTATTAATCTCTTATTAGCTTAAGAGCAACCCCCCCCCCCATTCGATATCCTGGCCGCCATGTACGTACATTAAATTCCGTATGTTATTCAGTGTGCAAATGTGCGGTGTCAAAGATGTAGTGACGAGAAAGGCTTAGATGGTTTGGACACGTAGAAAGCATCGCTGAAAGACGACTGGCGAGAGATTTAGAAGGCAAATATGAATGAACCAGTTTGTACGGGCGACCTAGACGAACATACTTGGACCAAATACGTGATATGCTGAAGGAAGGTCAGGTTAAGAGTATCTGTAACAGACGAGCGTGCATGAAAGTAGGTATTAAAGAAAATCAAGGAAGCATGTTTGGATCGTAGCAAGTGGAAAACTGTGATATCTGCCTACCCCTATGAGAATTAGGTATGTGTGTTACTTAAATTATGTAAGTATGTGAAACGCATGTTGAAGTTTATAGTCAGACTTAAGTGTTTATGTAATAATTAGAGATCGGATAATCGGATGCACATTTACCTAAAGTTAGTTTAAGACAAAGTATGGAAACGGCTTTTTATTGTTTTGTTAAATAAAAATCCCGGGATTGCGGAATTGGATAGCCGGATGTTTATTTATTTACCTAATTTAGTTTTTGCCAAAGTATGGAACTGTCTTTTTATTTTATTTCCATAAATAAAAATCCCGGAATTCCGGTACTAAACTTCATGTAAATACGTATGCATAGTTGTATAAATGAGCCCGGAGTCTCGGTCTTTTGAAAATAAATACCACGTGCTAATTCACTACGTTAAATTTGCAGTCCCGTATTATCCCGGGATTATTATTTAACAAAATGTATTTTAAAAAGCCGCTTCCATAATTTGTGAGCCAAAAATTAACTTTAGGTAAATATGCATCCGATTATCCGATCTCTAGTAATAATTTTGTATTTTTCAAATGCAACTTGTTATGAGTTATAAAATAAATAAATTAAGTAATCTAGATTCAATTAAAGAAAATCATGAGACTTGTTTCTTTTTAAATAATGAAGTTATTATCTACTTATCGCACAAATAAAGTTAGCGTTACCTGGTCTTCAGCCGAGCCCTCTCAGTTTTGTGCTGGAATTAATGAGCTCAATGCCGTGCATTTCCAACGGATGTTTTCTGTCCGAACGTTTATAAACACGTCTGTTGTTTGTTCGCGTGCTTGTGCTTATGTTTGGTACTTCGCACGTGATTACATGGCACAAATATTTTGTGCTGCAATGTAGACAAATGTTCAGTTCCTAACAGCAGTCAATGTAAAGAACACGTAAATGTGATTTCACGTACACAATTATTATAACAACGGTGAATATAAGGGCGGACGGAATTTTGTTTAAATCGTCGACTATATATTTCATGTCGGCTAGACTCCTTGGCGCTGCGTAGAGATGTCGCTACGCTATGTATCCTCTATAATATAAGCGATATTACGGGGAGTGCTCCGAGGAATTGTTCGGATTAATTCCTGCTGCTAGTTTCCGTCACCGTTCGTCGCAGCACAACATTCATCCTCATCATCTAGACGCTTGGCAGTCCACCACATTCCGTTTTTCTAGGAATTTCCTGCCACGCACTACTTAACTGTGGAACGAATTGTCGTCTGCAGTATTTCCGAACCGATGTGAAATCGAAACCTTCAATAAAAGAGCATATTTCCATTTAAAAGGCCGGCAACGCATCTGTGATTCCTCTGGTGTTGCGGGTGTCTATGGGCAGCGGTTATGGCTTACCATCAGGTGATCCGTTTGCTCGTTTGCTGCCTTATCCTATAAAAAAAACAAACATTTATTTTAGGGTTCCGTAGCCAAATGGCAAAAACGGAACCCTTAGGTATAGATTCAATATAAATCTATAACGGGAATTAACACGATATTGTTACGTACCGAATTTTATTGATTTATATATACCTTATAGATTCGTCATGTCTGTCTGTCCATCTGTCCGTCTGTATGTCACAGTAATTTTTTTCCGAAACTATAAGAGCTATAGTACTGTTGAAACTTGGTAGGTAGATGTATTCTGTGAACCGCATTAAGATTTTGATGCAAAAATAATAATAATAAATATTGGGGGCTCCCCAAACTTAGAACTGAAACAAATTTTTTTTTCATTAAGCACATAGGTACGTGTGGGGTGTATCTATGGATAGGTTTTCAAAAATGATATCGAGGTTTCTAAAATATTTTTTTTCTAAACCGAATAGTTTGCGTGACAGACGCTACCAAAGTGGAAAAAAGTAGGTCCCCCCCCCCCCCCTCTAACTTCTAAAATAAGAAAATGAAAAATCTAAAAATAACATATGATGTAGATTACTATAAAAACTACCAACGAAAATTGTTTTGAACGAGATCTAGTAAGAAGTTTTTTTAATACCTCGTAAATCGTAAACCGTTTCCTCTAATTTCATAAATCAATGGTACGGAACCCGTTGTGCGTGCTGAGTCCGACACGCACTTGGTCGGTTTTTTTAATCATAAAACATTGGCATAACAATGTAAAAATTAAATAGTGCAATTAAGTTATTGATTACGTTATATACATATTTGATTAAATATATAATGGGACAGTTAATTAACGCGACACAATCATAATATTTTGTAAATTTTCTGGTAAACACGAAAGACTCGGGTTGCAGTAGAATACCAGTGCTTTGCTCACATCTTGTTGTGAGAAAATTTTAGTTACGGAGTTGCGACCCATTTATACTTCTGTGGTTCACATCACTTAGTCTTTGTGTTGCTGTTTCTGTCTGAATAAAGATTCTATCTATCATTTTCATATCAATTTTGTTGCTTGACGTGTCGACCCGGTTACACAATCCGTAGTCGCAGTTAATAAGTAATAGTTTACCGTTACAGAGAATGTATTCAATTAACACTAATAATTATTAGTTTGTGTACTATTTTATAAGTTTTAGCTTTCATTCTTTACTGATGGAAAGTTGGAGCTGTTCTTTTTTTACTAATATAAAAAATGGGTATATTTTCACTTGGATGCTGTTGTTATTTTAAAATATTCACATCTGGATTGGTGTAATAAAGTCTTTATGGAATATTTCCTTTCTGCATAACTAACTTAAATTGTTATCCATCATCATCATTTTAGCTGAGACACGCCCACTGCTAGACATAGGTCATCCCCAAGGAGTTCTACACCGATTGGTTACTGCGATCGTGATGACGATGACGGGAAGTGATGACGTAAACTGTTTTGAACACACGTTATTTTTTCAAATCATAGCACACACGTTTCAGACAAGAAAGGAGGCGAACTTCCAACTAGTAATTAACATCTACATTCCTTTTTGTTGTTTATTCTTTACAAGCTGAAATTAACATTTTTTGGTAATTTAGTATGGAAATTCAATCAGTTTAAAATAAAAGAACCATTGAAATATCAAACATTTTCTGATATGTGAACAAAACATGAAAAGAAACTTAGAGACATAGATGTTAATAGAGACATCTAGCGGGCAATAGCTATATTGACTATATAAAGATAATTTTATATGCTTTCTGATTTGAACGCAGTAGTTTGCTTTTCCCTTGTTTGTGTTACTCGCGGATAGATGTCGCTACTTATTTCAAAATTTAGGATTTTAATTTTTTGCGTTTGTCGTTAGATTTTTTTTATTATTTTAGGCAGAACTAAATCAAAAGTACATTACATAATTTTTTGATTAATATACGTCTACAATCATGTGCTGCACAATATTTTTACATAGTCATCCTGTAATTACATATATTTTACTACTTACACTAAATAATATATTTTATATAAACTTATGTACACGAAATCATTTTCTGGTAATTCTAATTATATGTAATGTAATCTATATTTAAGTTAGATAGACATTTTATTATGCAGACAATCATCCAACAAATATAAGAAAAACGAAATGTGTGCACAGAAAGACTGTACCTCAAAGCTAGTATTAGCTGAAGTCGCTAATTTTCAACTACAGCCCTATCCCCGGCCAAATTTAATTGAAATTGGCAGATAACGCAAATACACTGTTTTTTTTTTATAAGATCAGCATGATAATCTATCTATCTATCAATCTATCTATTTTCTATTTTCTATTTCTATCTCCTATATATATAAAGCTCGATTACCACTCACTGACTGACTGACTGACTCACTGATCAGGGGTGTTTTTAGGGTGTTTAGAGGTTGTTTTGGGTGTTTTGATGTTTAGGTGGAATTTTTTAGATTTTTTTTCCGATCTACCCGGATAAAGCTCGATTTTGAAATCCAAGATGGCGGCCCGCGCGAAATGTCAACTTTTCCAAATCGCCTCCGTTTTTAACGGCGTTTGGTGGCGGTGTTTACTACTGTAGCGTGGATGCGGTGCGGCTGTCAAACTGCGAAAAAACAAAATGGCGCCGCCGCCATCTTGGACTGAAAAACCCGTTTCGACCCGTGTTTGCGACCGTCGACCGGCGCGGTTTTTGTTTTTTTCCGGGATTTTCTTTTTTCCTGTGGTCGGGACTGTCCTCGACTTTTGAGAAATTTGCGGCGCGCGGCAAAAAGCAATATGGCGGCGGCGCCGGCGGCCATCTTGGATCGCCAATTTTGACGCGATTTTCGGACCGGATTTTCGCCAAGATGGCGGCGTCCGACCGGGGTGAAATGTTCCGGGCGGGGGTGGAGCTCGGCGAGCAGTGTTGCCAGGTGGGAGAAAATTTCTACCGTTTTTGGTAGTTTTTCCCCTAGAGGCCCAGAAAGGCGAAAATCGAAATAACGACTTTTGGATTTTTTCAACACCACGTGCCTATAGGCCGGCGGGGCCTCTATGACTTTCTGGTATTTTCATTTTTCTCCACTGGCAACACTGGCCTCCACGGAGGTTGAAAACTTTTCGCAGACCGAATTTGACCCGAATTGATCTCCCAGATCGGGGTGCGCTGGAGTCGCGGGACAAACGTCATCCCACCCCGTATACGGTGCAGATATTGGGAAAAATCCGAAACTCGGACATTTCAAGATGGCGGCGCCGCCGGCGGCCATTTTGTAAAAAGTTGCGATTTCGAAAAAATTAAATCGCGGTTTTCGCGGGGTTGCCGCCGTTTTTCGACTGACAACCCCGGGTGACCTTTTGTAGTGCTCGGTGAGCCGCATCGAACGGTGGGGTAATTTACCCCGATTTAGGGGTAATTTCCCAGATTTTGGGGAGAACGTAAATCGCGTGTTTTTCGATTTTTTTTCACATGGCCGGGTCGACCGGGCCTCGCTGATCATTTTTACCACCATTTTGGGCCAGATATATGGCAACACTGGGCGCTGTGGCAGATTTCGGTTTCGGCGACTTTGCGATTTTTTTGACGTGAGCCGATGACAGTTGCGCGCCTGCAGTTACCGCCAATCGGTGAGCGGTTTAGTCTACTACACTGGAAAAAATTGACATTTGACATTTTCAAGATGGCGGCGGCGCTGGCGGCCATTTTGTAATGGTTAATATCCTCTTTTTGCTATATTCTCGCGGTTTCCAATCCCGATACGGTGATATGGGTATCGAATGGAAGGATTTTCATAGCACTATCGATGCCTATTAGTGGCAACGTTAAAAAACCAATATGGCCGCCGGTCCAAAACGGCCAAGTATCTTTTGTATTGTAATCCCTACAATATGGGTATCAAATGAAAGGGTTTTGCATGTCTAATACAGCCACGTTAGAGACATTGCGAAAAATTCAAAATGGCCGCCGCTCTCAAAATGACGGACCGCTTTTGTTTTCCAACCCAGGCTTCATGGGTATCAAATGAAAGGGTTTTGAGTGTCTAATACAGTCACGTTAGAGACATTGAAAAAAATTCAAAATGGCCGGCGCTCTCAAATTGGCGGACCGCTTTTGTTTTCCAACCCATGCTTCATGGGTATCAAATGAAAGGTCTTGACAAGTAGAACACGACGCCGTTAGTGACGTTTCTAAAATTTCAATATGGCCGACGATCCAACATGGCGAGTGACATTTTTTTGCGATTTTCACTATATGGGTATCAAATGGAAGGGTTTTTAAGAGAAGAACGGATCCAAATGTGATTTATAGTAAAATGACAATTTCTTTTTTTTTTTTTACTTACCTCGATATGCTTTTGTGCCGCTTTGCAACTGTACAAGATTTTATTTCAAAAACGCATTGTGAGCAACGCCACCGCGAGGTGCGTGCACCTCGCGGCACTCACGCGACTACAATCGACGTGAGCTTGTTAGTGTTTTTGCAACCGTACACGGTTTTGTAGTTTCTTTTGACACAAATGGAGACAATTTTTACCAATTTTTGATCGACCGCCAATTTTTTTAACAGAAGTGGGATAGACCACTCCACCGCGTGGTGCTTGCAGCCCGCGGCAAGCAAGCGACGTCTACATATTTTTTCAGTGCTATCGAAGCCTATTAGTAGCAACGTAAAAAACCAATATGGCCGCCGGTCCAAAAACGCCAAATAACATTTGTACAGTAATCCCTACAATATGGGTATCAAATGAAAGGGTTTTGCAAGTCTAATACAGCTACGTTAGAGAAATTGAAAAAAAATCAAAATGGCCGCCGTTCTCAAAATGGCGGACCGCTTTTGTTTTCCAACCCAGGCTTCATGGGTATCAAATAAAAGGTCTTGACGAGTAGAACACAACACCTTGAGTGACGTTTCGAAAATTTCAATATGGCCGCCGATCCAACATGGCGACTGACTGAAGACTTGACTGAAGACTGAATTTTGCCCGACAGCCAAATTTTTTTTCAGTAGTGGGATAGACCACACCACCGCGAGGTGCGCGCACCTCGCGGCACTCAGCGACTACAAGAGCCGTGAGCTTCTTTAGAGTATTTTAAAGTGCACACGCTTTTTCAGTTTGTTTTGACTTAAATGAAGACAATTTTTCACCAATTTTCGACCGACCGCAAATTTTTTTTTCACTCCACCGCGAGGTGCACGCACCTCGCGGCCCTCAAGCGACCAGACTCACGTGAGCTTCTTAGTGTTTTTGCAACCGTACACGGTTTTGTAGTTTCTTTTGACACAAATGGAGACAATTTTTCACCAATATTCGACCGACCGTCAATGGCGGCCCTTTTGTAATGGTTAATATTTTTTTTTGTTATATTATCGCGGTTTTCAATCCCGATACGGTGATATGGGTATCGAATGAAATGATTTTTTCAGCACTATCGAAGCCAATTGGTGGCAACGTTAAAAACCAATATGGCCGCCGGTCCAAAACGGCCAAGTATCATTTGTATTGTAATCCCTACAATATGGGTATCAAATGAAAGGGTTTTACAAGTCTAATACAGCCGCGTAAGAGACATAAAGAAAATTAAAAATGGCCGCCGCTCTCAAAATGGCGGACCTCATTTGTTTTCCAACCCATGCTTCATGGGTATTAAATGAAAGGCCTTGACGAAAAGAATACGACGCCATAAGTGACGTTTCGAAAATTTCAATATGGCCGCCGATCCAACATGGCGACAGACATTTTTTTGCGTTTTTCGCTATATGGGTATCAAATAAAAGGATTTTAAGAGTAGAACGGACCCAAATGTGCGGTATAGTAAAATGACAATTTCTTTTTTTTTTTTTTTTACTTACCTCGATATGCTTTTGTGCCGCTTTGCAACTGTACAAGATTTTATTTGAAAATCGCAATAGTGAGCAGTGCCACCGCGAGGTGCTTGCACCTCGCGGCACTCATGCGACCACACTTGCCGTTAACTTTTTAGTGTGCTTACAAACCGCACGCAGTTTTTCAGTTTGTTTTGACTTAATGGAGACAGATTTTTAACAATTTTTGACCGACCGCCAATTTTTTTTTATCAGTAGTGGGATAGACCACACCACCGCGAGGTGCGCGCACCTCGCGGCACTCAAGCGACCAGACTCACCGTGAGCTTCTCAGTGTTCTTGCAACCGTACACAGTTTTGTAGTTTCTTTTGACACAAATGGAGACAATTTTTACCAATTTTCGACCGACCGCCAATTTTTTTAACAGAAGTGGGATAGACCACTCCACCGCGGGGTGCTTGCACCCCGCGGCAAGCAAGCGACAATATGGCCGCCGGTCCAAAAACGCCAAATAACATTTGTACAGTAATCCCTACAATATGGGTATCAAATGAAAGGGTTTTGCAAGTCTAATACAGCCACTTTAGACAAATTGAAAAAAAATCAAAATGGCCGCCGTTCTCAAAATGGCGGACCGCTTTTGTTTTCGAACACATGCTTCATGGGTATGAAATGAAAGGACTTGACAAGTAGAACACGACGCCATATGTGATGTTTCAAAAATTTCAATATGGCCGCCGATCCAACATGGCGACTGACATTTTTTTGCGCTTTTCTCTATATGGGTATCAAATGAAAGGATTTTAAGAGTAGAACTTAACCAAATGTGATTTATAGTAAAATGACAACTTTTTTTTTTTTTTACTTACCTCAAATTTTTTTGTACCGCTTTGCAACGGTACAAGATTTTATTTGAAAAACGCATTGTGAGCAACGCCACCGCGAGGTGCGTGCACCTCGCGGCACTCACGCGACCACCAGCGCCGTGAGTTTTTCAGTGTGTTTACAACTGCACGCGGTTTTTCAATTTGTTTTGACTTAAATGGATATAGATTTTCACCAATTTTTGCCCGATGGCCAAATTTTCTTTTCAAAATGCTGGGATAGACCACACCACCGCGAGGCGCGCACCTCGCGGCACTCACGCGACTACAAGAGCTTCTTAGTGTATTTTAAAGTGCACACGCTTTTTCAGTTTGTTTTGACTTAAATGGAGACAATTTTTCACCAATTTTCGACAGACCGCCAATTTTTATTTTACAGTAGTGGGACAGACCACACCACCGCGAGGTGCGCGCACCTCGCGGCACTCATGCGACCACACTTACCGTTAACTTTTTAGTGTGCTTACACCGCACGCAGTTTTTCAGTTTCATATGACATACATGGATACAATTTTAAACCAATTTTCAACCGACCGCCAATTTTTATTTTTCAGCAGTGGGATAGACCACACCACCGAGGTGCGTGCACCTCGCGGCACTCACGCGACTACAATCGACGTGAGCTTCTTAGTGTATTTTAAACTGCACACGCTTTTTCAGTTTGTTTTGACTTAAAAAGAAAGACAATTTTACAATTTTCTACCGACCGCCCATTTTTTTTAACAGAAGTGGGATAGACCACACCACCGCGAGGTGCGCGCACCTTGCGGCACTCACGCGACCGCACTTGCAGTGAGCTTCTTAGTGTGTTTACATCTGCACAGAGTTTTTAGTTTTTTGCGACATAACTGGATACAATTTTTGACTTTTATTATTGACCAACGCATTTTTTTTTGAAAGTGTGGCTGACCACAGCACCGCGAGGTGCGTGCACCTCGCGGCACTCACGCGACTACAATCGACGTGAGCTTCTTAGTGTATTTTAAACTGCCCACGCTTTTTCAGTTTGTTTTGACTTAAATGGAGACAATTTACACAATTTTTCGACCGACCGGCAATTTTTTATTTTTCAGTAGTGGATATATCACACCACCGCGAGGTGCGCGCACCTCGCGGCACTCACGCGACCACACTTGCAGTGAGCTTCTTAGTGTATTTTAAATTGCACACGCTTTTTCAGTTTGTTTTGACTTAAATGGAGACAATTTACACAATTTTTCGCCGACCGGCAATTTTTTATTTTTCAGTAGTGGGATAGATCACACCACCGCGAGGTGCGCGCACCTCGCGGCACTCACGCGACTACAATCGACGTGAGCTTCTTAGTGTATTTTAACCTGCACGCGGTTTTTTCAGTTCGTTTTGACTTAAATGAGACAATTTTTCACCAATTTTCGACCAACCGTAATTTTTTTTTTTCAGTAGTGGGACAGACCACACCACCGCGAGGTGCGCGCACCTCGCGGCACTCAAATGACCACACTCACCGTGGGCTCTTAGTGTACTTACAACCGCACAAACTGTTTTATTTTCTTCTGACACAAATGGAGACAATTTTTTACCAATTTTCGACCGACCGCCAATTTTTTTTTTCAGAAGTGGGATAGACTACTCCACCGCGAGGTGCGTGACCTCGCGGCACACACTCGGCCACAAACGCCATGACTTCCTTAGTGTATTTTTCAAACGTAAACAATTTTATATATAACTTACTACTTTTTGACAAAAAAGAAGACTTTTTTTCACCAATTTTCGACAGACCACAATTTTTGTCAAACACAGCAGTGATGGACCATCCCACCGCGGGGTGCTTGCACCCCGCGGCAAGCAAGCGACGTCTAGTCTATCTATTATCTATCTATCTATCTATCTATCTATTTATATAAAACTCGATTACCACTGACTGACTGACTCACTGACTCACTGATCAGGGGGTGTTTTTAGGGTGTTTAGAGGTTGTTTAGGGTATTTTGATGTTTTAAGGTGGAATTTTTTAGATTTTTTTCCAATCTACCCAGATAAAGCCCGATTTTGAAATCCAAGATGGCGGCCGGCGCGAAATGTCAACTTTCCAAATCGACTCCGTTTTTAATGGCGTTTGGGGGGGGTTTTCTATATCTGACAGGCATGCAGTGCCGCTGTCAAACTGGGAAAAAACAAATGGCGTCGCCGCCATCTTGGATTGAAAAACCCGTTTCGACCCGTGTTTGCGACCGTCGACTGTCGCGGCGGTTTGGTTTTTTCCGGGATTTTCTTTTTTTGTGTGATCAGGACTGTCCTCGACTTTTGAGAAATTTGCGGCGCGCGGCAAAAAACAACATGGCGGCGGCGCCGGCGGCCATCTTGGATCGCCAATTTTGACGCGATTTTCGGACCGGATTTTCCCAAAGATGGCGGCCTCCGACCGGGGGTAAAATGTTCGGGGCGGGGGTGGAGCTCGACGAGCAGTGTTGCCAGGTGGGAGAAAATTTCTACCGTTTTTAGTAGTTTTTTCCCCTAGGGGCCCCGAAAGGCGGAAAATCGAAATAACGACTTTTGGATTTTTTCCGTACCATGGGCCTATAGGCCGGCGGGCCTCTATGACTTTCTGGTATTTTCATTTTCTACACTGCAACACTGGCCTCCACGGAGTTGGAAACTTTTCGCAGACCGACTTTGACCCGAATTGATCTCCCAGATCGGGGTGAGCTGCAGACGCGGGACAAACGTCATCCCACCCCGTATACGGTGCAGATATTGGGAAAAATCCGAAACTCCGAGATTTCAAGATGGCGGCGGCGCCGGCGGCCATTTTGTAAAAAGTTGCAATTTGTAAAAAATGAAATCGCGGTTTTCGCACGGTTGCCGGCGTTTTTCGACTGACAACCCGGGTTGACCTTTTGTAGTGCTCGGTGAGCCGCATCGAACGGTGGGTAATTACCCCGATTTTGGGGTATTTACCCCGATTTTGGGGAGAACGTAAATCGCGTGTTTTTCAATTCTTTTTTTCACATGGCCGGGTCGATCGGGCCTTTGGCTGATCATTTTTACACCATTTTGGGCCAGATATATGGCAACACTGGGCGCTGTGGCAGAATTTCGATTTCGGCGACTTTGCGAATTTTTTGACGCGAACCGATGACAGTTGCGCGCCTGCAGTTACAGCCAATCGGTGAGCGGCTTAGTCTACTACACTGGAAAAATTTGACATATGACATTTTCAAGATGGCGGCGGCACCGGCGGCCATTTTGTAATGGTGAATATCCTCTTTTTGCTTTATTCTCGCGGTTTTCAATCCCGATACGGTGACATGGGTATCGAATGAAAGGATTTTTATAGCACTATCGATGCCTATTAGTGGCAACGTTAAAAAACCAACATGGCCGCCGGTCCAAAACGGCCAAGTATCATTTGTATTGTGATCCCTACAATATGGGTATCGAATGAAAGGGTTTTGCAAGTCTAATACAGCCACGTTAGAGACATTGAAAAAAATTCAAAATGGCCGCCGCTCTCAAAATGGCGGACCGCTTTTGTTTTTCAACCCATGCTTCATGGGTATCAAATGAAAGGCCTTGACGAGTAGAACACGACGCCATAAGTGACGTTTCGAAAATTTCAATATGGCCGCCGATCCAACATGGCGACTGAAATTTTTTTGCGCCTTTCACTATATGGGTATCAAATGAAAGGATTTAGGAGGAGAACGGAACCAAATGTGAATTATAGTAAAATGACAAAACTTTTTTTTTTTATACCCTCTATATTTCTTTTATATGCTTCGCAACTGTACAAGATTTTATTTGAAAATTATACAATAGTGAGCAGCGCCACGCGAGGTGCTTGCACCTCGCGGCACTCATGCGACCACCAGCGCCATGAGTTTTCGTTGTGTTTACAACTGCACGCGGTTTCCAGTTTGTTTTGACTTAAATGAAGACATTTTTCACCAATTTTTCGACCGACCGCCAATTTTTTTTTCAGTAGTGGATAGACCACACCACCGCGAGGTGCTTGCACCTCGCGGCACTCATGCGACTACAGTCGACGAGCTTCTTGGTGTTTTTAAACTGCACACGCTTTTTCAGTTTGTTTTGACTTAAATGGAGACACTTTTTCACCAATTTTCGACCGACCGCCAATTTTTTTAACAGAAGTGGGATAGACCACACCTCCGCGAGGTGCGTGCACCTCGTGGCACTCAGGCGACCACGCTCATCGTGAGCTTCTTACTGTATTTTCAACAGACCACACTTTTTCAATTTGTTTTGACTTAAATGGAGACAATTTTTCACCAATTTTTCCCGACGGCCAAATTTTTTTTCAATAGTGGGATAGACCACAACACGCGCCACTCAAGGGACCAGACTCACAGTGAGCTTCTTAGTGTTTTTGCAACCGTACACGGTTTTGTAGTTTCTTTTGACACAAATGGACACAATTTTTTACCATTTTTCGACCGACCGCCAATTTTATTTATCAGTAGTGGGATATACCACACCACCTCGCGGCACTCACGCGACTACTAAAACTCGATTACCACTGACTGACTGACTGACTGGATCAGGGGTGATTTTGAGTGTTTAGAGGGTGTATTGAGTATTTTGATGTTGGGGTAGAATTTTTTAGATTTTTTAGTTCATAGAATGGGGATAAAGGGATTTTTGCCAAACCAACATGGCGGCCGCGCGAAATGTCAACTTTTCCAAATCGCCTCCGTTTTTAACGGCGTTTGGTGGGGGTGTTCCCTACTGTGACGGGCATGCGGTGCGCCTGTCAAACTGCGAAAAACAAAATGGCGCCGCCGCCATCTTGGACTGAAAAACCGTTTCGACCGTGTTTGCGACCGTCGACCGGCGCGGCGCTTGCTTTTTTTCCGGGATTTTCTTTTTTCGCGTGGTCGGGGACTGTCCTCGACTTTCGGGAAATTGCGGCGCGCGGCGAAAAACAATATGGCGGCGGCGCCGGCGGCCATCTTGGATCGCCATTTTGACGCGATTTTCGGACGGATTTTCGCCAAGATGGCGGCCTCCGACCGGGGTGACATGTTCCGGGCGGGGGTGGAAGCTCGGCGAGCAGTGTTGCCAGGTGGGAGAAAATTCTACCGTTTTTGGTAGTTTTCCTCTAGGGGCGGCGAAAGGCTAAAATCGAGATAACGACTTTTGGAATTTTTCCATACCACGAGCCTATAGGCCGGCGGGCCTCTATGACTTTCTGGTATTTTCATTTTCTTCACTGGCAACACTGGCCTCCACGGAGGTTGGAAACTTTTCGCAGACCGAATTTGACCCGAATTGATCTCCAGATCGGGGTGAGCTGGAGACGCGGGCAACGTCACCCCACCCGTATACGGTGCAGATATTGGGAAAAATCCGAACTCTGACATTTCAAGATGGCGGCGCCGCCGGCGGCCATTTTGTAAAAAGTTGCAATTTCGAAAAATTTAATCGCGGTTTTCGCGGGGTTGCCGGCGTTTTTCGACTGACAACCCCAGGTTACCTTTCGTAGTGCTCGGTGAGCCGCATCGAACGGTGGGGTAATTTACCCCGATTTAGGGGTATTTTCCCCGATTTTGGGGAGAACGTAAATCGCGTGTTTTTCGATTTTTTTTTCACATGGCGGGTCGATCGGGCTCGCTGATCATTTTTACACCATTTTGGGCCAGATATATGGCAACACTGGGGCGCTATGGCAGATTTCGGTTTCGGCGAATTTACGAATTTTTTGACGCGAACCGATGACAGTTGCGCGCCTGTAGTTACCGCCAATCGTGAGCGGTTTTGTCTACTACACTGGAAAAATTTGACATTTGACATTTTCAAGATGGCGCCGGCGCTGGCGGCCATTTTGTAATGGTAAATATACTCTTTTGCTATATTCTCGCGGTTTTCAATCCCGATACGGTGGATGATGGTATTTCGGATGAAAGATTTTTTCAGCGCTATTCGCCTATTAGTGGTAACGTTAAAAAAACCAATATGGCCGCCGGTCCAAAAAGGCCGAGTATCATTTGTTTTGCAATCCCTACAATATGGGTATTCAAATAAAGGGTTTTGCAAGTCTATACAGCCGCGTTAGAGACATTGAAAAAAAATCAAAATGGCCGCGTTCTCAACATGGCGGACCGCTTTTGTTTTCCAACCCATGGCATGGGGTATCAAATGAAAGGCCTTGACAAGCAGAATACGACGCCGTATGTCATGTTTTCGAAAATTTCAATATGGCCGCCGATCCAACATGGCGACTGACATTTTTTTTGCGATTTTTTCGCTATATGGGTATCAAATGAAAGGCCTTGACAAGTAGAACACGACGCCATAAGTAATGTTTTCGAAAATTTCAATATGGCTGCCGATCCAACATGGCGACTGACATTTTTTTGCGCTTTTCACTATATGGGTATCAAATGAAAGATTTTAAGAGTAGAACGGATCAAATGTGTCAAAACGGATCCAAATTATAGTAAAATGAAATCTTTTTTTTTGTTTTACTTACCTCGATATGCTTTTGTGCTGCTTGCAACTGTACAAGATTTTATTTGAAAATCGCAATAGTGAGCCGTTAACTTTTAGTGTGCTTACAACCGCACGCAGTTTTTCAGTTTCATATGACATACATGGATACAATTTTAAACCAATTTTCACCGACCGCCAATTTTATTTTTCAGCAGTGGGATAGACCACACCACCGCGAGGTGCGTGCACCTCGCGGCACTCAGCGACTACAATCGACGTGAGCTTCTTAGTGTATTTTTAAACTGCACACGCTTTTTCAGTTTGTTTTGACTTAAAGAAGACAATTTTTACCAATTTTCTACCGACCGCGCCAATTTTTTTAACAGAAGTGGGATAGACCACACCACCGCGAGGTGCGCGCACCTCGCGGCACTCACGCACCGCACTTGCAGTGAGCTTCTTAGTGTGTTTACATCTGCACAGAGTTTTTTAGTTTTTTGCGACATAACTGGATACAATTTTTGACTTTTATTATTGACCAACGGCAATTTTTTTTTGAAAGTGTGGCAGACCACAGCACCGCGAAGTGCGTGCACCTCGGCACTCACGCGACTACAATCGACGTGAGCTTCTTAGTGTATTTCAACTGCCCACGCTTTTTCAGTTTGTTTTGACTTAAATGGAGACAATTTTACACAATTTTTCGACCGACGGCAATTTTTATTTTTCAGTAGTGGGATAGATCACACACCGCGAGGTGCGCGCACCTCGCGGCACTCACGCGACCACACTTGCAGTGAGCTTCTTAGTGTATTTTAAATTGCACACTTTTTCAGTTTGTTTTGACTTAAATGGAGACAATTTTACACAATTTTTCGACCGACCGGCAATTTTTATTTTTCAGTAGTGGGATAGATCACACCACACTACGGCACTCACGCGACCACACTTGCAGTGAGCTTCTTAGTGTATTTTAAATTGCACACGCTTTTTCAGTTTGTTTTGACTTAAATGGAGACAATTTTACACAAATTTTCGACCGACCGGCAATTTTTATTTTTCAGTAGTGGGATAGATCACACCACCGCGAGGTGCGCGCACCTCGCGGCACTCACGCGACACAATCGACGTGAGCTTCTTAGTGTATTTTAACCTGCATGCGGTTTTTCAGTTCGTTTTGACTTAAATGGAGACAATTTTTACCAATTTTTACCGACCGCCAATTTTTTTAACAAAAGTGGGATAGACCAAACCACCGCGAGGTGCGCGCACCTCGCGGCACTCACCGACCGCACTTGCAGTGAGCTTCTTAGTGTGTTTACATCTGCACAGAGTTTTTTAGTTTTTTGCGACATAACTGGATACAATTTTTGACTTTTTATTATTGACCAACGGCAATTTTTTTTTTGAAGTTTGCAGACCACAGCACCGCGAGGTACGCGCACCTCGCGGCACTCACGCGACCACACTTGCAGTGAGCTTTTAGTGTATTTTAAATTGCACACGCTTTTTCAGTTTGTTTTGACTTAAATGGAGACAATTTTACACAATTTTTCGACCGACCGGCAATTTTTATTTTCAGTAGTGGGATAGATCACACCACCGCGAGGTGCGCGCACCTCGCGGCACTCACGCGACTACAATCGACGTGAGCTTCTTAGTTATTTTAACCTGCATGCGGTTTTTCAGTCGTTTTGACTTAAATGGAGACAATTTTTACCAATTTTTCTACGACGCCAATTTTTTTAACAAAAGTGGGATAGACCACACCACGCGAGGTGCGCGCACCTCGCGGCACTCACGCGACGCACTTGCAGTGAGCTTCTTAGTGTGTTTAATCTGCACAGAGTTTTTTAGTTTTTTGCGACATAACTGGATACAATTTTTGACTTTTATTATTGACCAACGGCAATTTTTTTTTGAAAGTTTGGCAGACCACAGCACCGCGAGGTACCGCGCACCTCGCGGCACTCACGCGACCACACTTGCAGTGAGCTTCTTAGTGTATTTTAAATTGCAACACGCTTTTTCAGTTTGTTTTGACTTAAATGGAGACAATTTTTCACCAATTTTCGAACGACCGCCAATTTTTTTTCAGTATTGGACAGACCACACCACCGCGAGTGCGCGCACCTCGCGGCCCTCACGCGACTTCAATCGACGTGAGCTTCTTAGTGTATTTTAACCTGCACAGCTTTTCAGTTTGTTTTGACTTAAATGGAGACAATTTTTCACCAATTTTCGACCGACCGCATATTTTTTTTTCAGTAGTGGGATAGACCACACCACCGCGAGGTGCGCGCACCTCGCGGCACTCACGCGACTGCAATCGACGTGAGCTTCTTAGTGTATTTTAACCTGCACATGCTTTTTCAGTTTGTTATGACTTAAATGAAGACAATTTTACACAAATTTTCGACCGACCGCCAATTTTTTTTTTCAGCAGTGAAATAGACCACACCACCGCGAGGTGCGCGCACTCACCGGCACTCA